>JASDDO010000019.1:334247763-335540090 GCA_030015575.1 Agapanthus africanus
ATCATAGATCATAATTCACAAGATGTAGTAGGTATCATCTAGATCTTCTATTGAGAATCCTTGTGATAAGAGGAGCTTGACCGAGTATAGCATAGGAAACCATTTCCTATCAAGAGTATGTCATCTACGTACAATACGTGGAAGACAACCTTACTCTCTACAACCTTCTTGTATATATAAAGTTCATTTACCATTTTGATGAAGTCAAACTCTTTGACTATCACATCAAAATAGATATTCCAATTCCGCGATGCTTGCGTTGATCCTGATGGACTTAAGCACAGCTTTGAAAGCCTCAACTTTTCCATCTACACCAAGAATCTTCTCAAGGTCCACTTGCTCCCGATGGGTTTTACCTCTTCAGATGCAACATTCAAAGTCATACTTTGTTGGTGTATATGGATTCCATCTTCGATCGTATAGCATCCAGCCTTTTCACAGAGTCGTCACTCGTGATGGCCTGCCTGAATCTAGTTGGGCCATCATCAACCATGATGCAATCCTCGCTCCCACTGTCACCGAGAATACAGCAGTATCTCTCAAGTGGATGAAGAACCCTACCAGATTTGCGGAGAGGCTGAGGGTCGTTGGAGGCTATTGAATCCTTTGGTTTCTCCAAATCATCAGCTGTTAGTTTGTCAGGCTGGAAAAACTTCTAGTTCTACCTCATGTCCACAAATTTCTTCACAAGAAATTCCTTTTCTAAAAAGGTGGCATGCTGAGAAACAAAACACCTTTTTCTCCTCAGAGTGGTAGAAGATATTCCCTCACTAATGTTTGGGATATCCTAACAAACTTACAGAACTGACCTTGCCTCGAGCTTGTCCGGATTTTGCCTTTCAACATAGGCCAGACAATCCCATATCTTAACTCGTTTAAGACATGGTCTTTTCCCATTCTATATCTCATATATAGTGGTAGGCCCTAATTTGGATGGAACCCCATTCAATAGGTATGCAGCTTCTCAAGTACATAACACCAAAAGGAAATAGGTAACTCAGCAACACTCATTATAGAGCACACCATATCTCATAGGGTGCGATACCTCCGCCCCGATACACCGTTGTGTTGTGGTGTATACGAAGGAGTAAGCTGAGAGAGAATCACATTCTCTTTTTAAATAATCCAGGAACTCTATGCCCAAGTATTCGCTTCCTCGATCTCATCGAATGACTTTAATACTTCTACCCGTCTGGTTCTTTAACTTCAAGCTTATATTCCTTGAATTTCTCAAAAAGTTTCAGACTTGTGTTTCAACAGGAACACATGTCCGAATCTTGAGAGATAGTCGATGAATGTAATGAAGTAGCAAGAACTATCCCTGGCATTTGTAGACATAGGACCGTATACATCATCATGTTATCTGTCCCAAGAGTTCACTAACTCTTTCTCTGTTTCCAGTAAACGGAGTATATGTCATTTTACCTTTGAGACAAGACTAGCAAGTAGCATAAGATGAAAATTTGAACAGATTCTTATATTCATCCTTATGTAACTTAGCTGGTCGTGTCATATTGATATGACCTAATCTACAATGCCATAAGAAGGATTCGTTCATTTCTGAACTACTCCTCTTGTGTGTGTTCTAGATATTTTGAACTGTGGTTTGATTTAGAACGTATATGCTATTATATAACGAGCCTGATCGAATCAACTCTTGATTCAGGAAAATGTTCATAACATTATCTTCCTATACAGAATTATATCCTTCTTTAACTTAATAAAGAAACTGATGTAATGTTGTTTATCAGGTTCGGTATCTAATGACATTTGTTCAGAATCAGTATATTTATACAAGGTGATATCTGCCAACTGACTTGGCTGCAACACTTGCACCATTCTCTACACTTAGAGACATATCACCCAATCCCAGTTCTCTACCTTTCTGTAGCCCATGTAACATCTTATATATGTGAGATCCTGATCTAGTATCATATACCCAGGACGTAGAGGATACTGAGAAACAGTTCTTCGTAATGAACACATCTGAAGAAGATGCATCAACATGCACTTTCTTCAATTGGGTGGCATGGGAATCCGGATATTCCCCTATTTCTTGCTCGGACTTATAACAGTTATAAGATAAAGCAGAACCAACGTTCCCTAGTTCAGTATAATAAGCAGGTTCGGTCAATGCATCCATATTATTATCTTGATTAAGGCGTGACACGGTCGCTACCAGGAGAGAGAGAGAGAGAAGAAAACACTCTGCGTGCGCTCTTGCAAGATTATATTGGTTATTATTTTATCTAATCAGGATGACTCCCACTGTTTTAGTCAAATCTTCCTTCAAACCCTAAAAGGAAAGACTAGCCGGGATTAATTACACCCTACAAGTTCACCAATCTTTCGGCCAGGCCAGTGTCGGTACTTTGAGGGAGATTCCCCATGCTTTCGCACGGACCTAATTAAAATAAACCTCGTTTTTCCATGGGCATAACCCCATTAACACCTTTCTAGACACCTACTTGATCGGCTAACTGTCATGTGTAAAACTCTCTCAGGAGTAACTCTTACTCGCAGTGGGTATCAGGATCCAACTATCTCATAGAAGGTATGTAATCTTATTGCAAATTTCAATACTTGAAATTCCCGATAATATTTTTCCCCTAGCGTTCTATGACCTTGACGAAAGCCAACAAACCATAGTCCGCTAGTCAAGTTCAACACGTACATTTCATGATTGAATTAAACCCACCCGCACGACCCTTGACGAAAGCCAACAAAGTCGCACGACTACCCTAATCCAATCGCATCATATGCTTTAGCAGATAAGCACTAGTTAGCTACCGCATACTATGCCTTGACAAAAGCCAACAAACGTAGCACGAATATTAAGTAGTACTTATCTGAAATGTCGGAGGGCTACGCAAGTTTTTAAGAAAACCCTTTGCGTAATGAACTTGATATCGTTGTAGAATCGAGTGAATTTTAAAAGGAGTGTTTTTGAAGCTTTTACTAGTTTTGCTAAAGAGGTTACTCCCGGTCAAGGGATCTCGGCTCTTTCCTTATCGAATAAGGTGCAGGATATTTCACAAATACCACTATGCAAAGCAAAAACTATAAAAGCAATCAAAAGAAAAACCGAGTGGGTTGTAGTATCTGCTAGTTTCGCTAAAGAGGTCACTCTCGGTGAAGGGATCTCGGCTCTTTTCTTATCGAATAAGGTGCTGGATATTCTACAAGGAATACCGCTATGCAAAACAAGAACTAGAGCTACCAGTTTTTAAAACAAGTTTCTACAACATCTTTAGTTTTCTTTTATTTCATTAATCTCATTAATGAAGTCTCATTTATTATGCTTCCCAAGGATCACATATGAAACGAAAGCAGAAATATTAATTATATCTCATACATATATATATATATATATATAATATAGGTATTCGTCTCAGAACATATCAAGTGATCACATTATAGAATATCAGCAGCAGAAGAATCACATATGAAATATTAGATATACTAGGAATTCCGTGTTTTAAATTATGCTAGTATAAACACGGATTCCACGGTCGCAATGAATAGACAAACCCACATCCCTAGACCCCTACGAGAGCGGCAAGCAACCCTACCAATTCTAGAGTTAGGAGACCTGGTCTCGACTCCTCGAGATGGTCTCCCACTGGACCCTAGAACCCGGTTACTTGTGCTCCCCACCTTGGGTCTATCCTAATGCGGAAAAGTAAATAATATACATCAATGGTGACATCATCCTCAACCCGGAAGTGCCCCAATAAAAGAATATTACATACAAGCTTTTACAAGAATAAAAATGAAAAACTCTTATCTCATATAAAAACCCCGGCTATTCAGATTACAACGATCCAATATAACATATCACAGCAACACATAACATCACATGTCATCAACGTAAGTAAATATGCGTATCCCAGTTGTCGTTGACATATAGCACCGAAACCGATGATACACCACATATTACACTTACGGTCGCAGAAAAGAAAGTGAAAAACTACAACAGTTGGAATCCGCAACCACCTCAGACATCATAAACCCAATATATCACATACATTGGATTTCATGCCTAACCAAATGAATTCCTTAGACATCACATGCCTAACAATTATAAACCCCGCATTTTAGTCTCAATATTGAAAACACTTTCCAATAACCAGTCGGGTAATTCAACAAGATTCCCGATAACCTGATCGAATGCTCGTTGGAATCTTTAGTAGACGGCCGCACCCCCGATGCCGTCGACGAAGTGCACTAAGGCGGAACACCGCGGCCGTGAGCACCCGAACGAATACTTTTGGTGATGGGGTTCTCCTACAGTCACTTGGTCGGGGCTATGGGACGTGGCTATCTAGTAAGGTTACCCGGCGAGTATCCGCCTACACTATGTAATTGCGATGGACTTTTGATCAACATCAAAATCTCGTGGAAACCGATCAAATGAGACTAAACTGCTAGATTTATAAAATTCAAACTAGTTATCTCATAACTAATTGTGGATTCCAAATATTATATCACAATCACAGATAGCTAGACGAAGTTAAACTTTTCGATCGAATAAGCAAGCACCCAAAATTTCCCAACAAGCTCAACACTAGAGCGGAGTTCAAAAATTACCCAGAACATGCCACAGCTCCTATGAATCAGCCGTAGAAGGGTCAACCAATGCCTCACCTGTGGCACCATTGAACTACCACAAACCCTAGCGTTTGATGGCGGTTCTGACGGTCACAGAATCGAGTTAAGGTTTCATTCTTCTTGAGGGTCCACAGAATCGTTTACAAGATTTTCTGAAAATTTTAAACTCGGAAAAAATCTAACTCTTGAAAAATTTCCCGCGGGGGAAAAATTGGGTTATTGATATCCGTTCAAACTTTTTAACATCGTCTAAATAACCCGAATATATGTTAGAATTACGATTACGAAACACTCTGAATTGCCTTTGCAGAAAGTTAACATCACATGCAAATTTAGCAAAAACAAACAACACCTGAAACCCTAAAACCCAGAGACTAGAACACCCTGAAAATTTGAAGTCAAAACTCCAAAATTGGGCCGAGGAGGCCGGTTTTTCTACCTATGTTGCCGGCCAAATTTGCACAAAACCCCCTCAAATTTTCTTGGTGTTCATGTCATATCTCATACAATATTCTGCAGTTGTTTAAAAATTTTTTTGAAGACTTTTTAGATTCGACAGAAACCAAGTTTTCGTATCAGGTGTTTCGGAGTAGTTTCGGTTTCGTAATCCTAGCAAACATCGTCTAATTTTCTAACATGGCTCTGATACCACTGTAGGGTTGTTTAGCACGGCAGCAAGGTTTCGGGAGGCATCATCCAAGCCATATTTAAATTTTTGTCGTTTTAGCTAACCCTAACCTTAGAATCGAAACTAGAAAATCCGACGAATCGATATGCAAACAACTTTGCAAAGAAGTGAATAAGGAATACAAGCTTTGTAGACCGGTCCTTCACTTCAATAGCTCCATGTTGTCATCCCTTCACTGCGATTGGTGAACTCCCGGACTCTAGAGAGGGTTCACTTGAAGAAACGAACAAGCTTGCTCAATGTCTTCGAGGCCGAAGATGATCTACGTCGAGGAGACTTGAGCTCATGCTACCTCTTCACTAATTGTACATTAGTGAAGCAAACACCCTAAACTAAATGGCTAATAGTAGAGGATGATGAATTAGGAAGTGGGCTCACTTTAGATTTATTTTTCTCACAATATTTCTTCTCATCTCCAAACCCTAGAAAGCTTTTTTTGAGCTCATGAAGAAGATGAAGATTGAAGAAGAGAGAATGAACTTTTGAGGTTAGAAATGCAATCAAGGGTGAGTTAGTGTTATACACTAACTCATGTAGAAAGTTAACCATGGTGTAAGGTTAATGGTTAGGTTAGAAAATATCTTCAACAAGACAAAGGAGTGGATTAATTCAATGAAGACTACAAGCTTCTACAAGTTTTGAACCATGACAAATATCTCCACAATTTTGAATTTGCTTATCTCCACAATTTTGAATTTGCTTGAAATAAATATAAACCCTAACTTAACCCTAGCATGGTATAAGTCTCATACATATATGTTGCATGTGTAACCTAGCATGACACAACAATATATATCACATATATATTTTGTGTGCAACAAAAAAAAATAATACAATTAACATATATCACATATATATCAATGTATCATCAAGTGAGAAATAGTAATACTTAAGTGAGCTAATATTAGTTAATGTAATGTAATATATCAAATATATAATCATACATTAAATTATTAAATCAACACTTGATTTAATAATCCGGCTATATCACATATAACCGACTAATATCAAATGTATCCTTTTATCGAATCAACACTTGATTCGATAACCCAGCTATATCACATATAACCAATCGATACATATATCGCAAGAATAGAAGGCGGTATCACACACGCTCATTAATCTCGGTCTTGCACATATCACATATGTGCTCATACTCCGTTTCGCATGAACCAGGAAACCTCTGTGTAGGACTCTAAAGACTCGTCAATACACAGGCAGTAGGTGATGATCATATCAAACACCCACAAGCCGCAAGCGGTCTGCTAAACGTAACGGCCACCCGGGTATTGAGCGATCAGAAGATCAACAAGTAAGCCTGCTCGTACTCCTGCAAATCCAATCAGTAACACTACCGTACAGTCCGGTCACTTCGTCAGATATGTCACATATCACAGCCTGGGGGTGGTATAACGTCAGACCCCAATAGCTTGATAAGTCATGCCGATGTAAGGTCCATAACGGTTCGAGAAACTACTGATAACACTTACCAGTAGATATCAGCAACCCTGGCCAGAGATTTACTGTTATGGCCAATCGAACATAGCGCAACATCAACTCCCAGTACCGGGAAAGACGAAACCCCTCCTATCGCTCATTGCCTCCATGTGACTCTGGACTATACCCAAAAACCACCTTTTTGCACGATCTCTTGACCGTGGTATGGTGGAAATCAAAGCACAGTGGGAATCATACAAGACTCTATGACGATCTCGGGTCTACAGACTAACCTGTACCAGTGTCACCAGTGAACTGCTATCCGACGATAGGTATAATACCATCTAGGAGTTCTCGGCGAGTCCGTTCAGTGTACCCAGTCTCCACTGAGCACCCGTATACCTTCTCTAATGTCAAACACCAATGGATATGGGATCATCCATCGCCCATCACATGGGTCGAGAAGCGTATACGCTAGTCTACTCTGGAGTATCGATGCCCTGTCTCGATACTCCCACGACTAGGAACAATTATAGGGTGTGCTTGTGGACTACCCATGGCCCCACTTGTATGATCTACATCATAGTCTTGGTAGTCAATATCACGACCCGAAAGGGTACGGAACGTGACTGGCACTTAAATTACGAACGTCTCAAGGCGGACGTAATCTAAGTAAGCCAAAGCCCAGAAATCAAAACCAAATAAGCAGTAGAGTGAAGGAAAACCAATTTATTGAAAGCGATTTTAATCAAATAAGTCGCATTAAACATTTTATTAAAGCAAAAAAAATTTCCGAAAATTTCGGCAGAGTCTTTTTTGTAAATACTGGCCCCTAAACGGGTACAAACAGGAATATATCAATAACATGAAATAAGGCATCCCCAAGCGGGAGCTAGCTCTTCGCTCCAAGGCGGATACAAATCCCACGCAATATAAATCAGTAATGTGCAAAATAAGCATAAAAAGGCACGAGTAATAAGCAACATGTCGGCTCAAGTGAGCGTGACCCAAAGAAACAATATACATGCCCACAAATCTCACTATCTCACCTTTAAATCAACATACAACAGTACTGGTAGATGATACAGTAGATGGAGTACACTATATACAATGAATATACAAGGTGGAAGACAAAATCTTCCCCCTTGAAGAAATTCGGTCCCTGAATTTAAAAATCTAACTACACGTACCTTCAAAGAGATGGTGATATTTCTTCCTCATCTCGTCCTCGGTCTCCCAGGTGACCTCCTCGCTGCTCGGGCCACACCAAAGGACCTTGACGGTCGGAAAAACCTTCGATCTCAATTTCTTCACCTGCCGATCCAGGATGACCACCGGCTGCTCTGCAAAAGAAAGGTCGCACTCTAGCTGGACTGTCGGGTGCTGAATCGCATGAGAAGGGTCGTGAAGGTACTTGCGGAGCATCGAAACGTGGAAGACGGGGTGAACATCAGGAAAGCTAGGTGGAAGAGCCAAACGATACGCAACTGTGCCGACACGCTCGAGGATCTCGAAGGGACCCACAAATCTGGGACTAAGCTTTCCTTTTCGCCCAAATCGCATCACGCCCTTCATCGGAGAAACCCTCAGAAAAACATGATCGCCAACTGCGAACTCTAGTCTGCGACGGCATCGGTCCGCATATGATTTCTGCCTGCTCTGGGCCGCTCTCATCCGGTCTCGAATCAACTGTATCTTCGCGGTCGTCTCCTCAACAATCTGCGACCCCAAAATACTGCTCTCGCTGAGCTCTGTCCAACAGACGGGCGATCTGCATCTCCTCCCATACAAGGCCTCGAAAAGTGCCATCTGAATAGTATCCTGGAAGCTGTTGTTGTAAGAGAACTCCACTAAGGGTAAATGATGATCCCAGCTACCACCGAAGTCTAAAACGCACGCTCGGAGCATGTCCTCATGAGTCTAAATAGTCCGCTCTGACTGGCCGTCGGTCTGCAGATGAAATACTGTGCTGAAACTCAATCAGGTACCCAATGCCTCCTGAAGTCTCTTCCATAGTCGGCTGGTAAACTGGGTGTCTCGGTCGGACACGATACAAGTCGGGACGTCATGCAACCGTACAATCTCGTCGATGTAAATCTGGCCATACTGAGCAAATCCGAAAGTGGTCTTCACTGGCAGGAAGTGAGCCGCTTTCGTCAAACGATCCACGATCACCCAAATGGAGTCATACCCTCAACTGGTCCTGGGTAGACCCACGATGAAGTCTATAGAAATCTGCTCCCATTTTCACTCCGGAATGGGCAAAGGCTGCAACTCTCCCGCGGGCCTCTGGTGCTCGGCCTTGACTTGCTGACAAGTCAAGCATCTCGACACGAAATCTGTGACGTCCCTCTTCATTCCATCCCACCAGTAAACATCTCGCAAATCGTGGTACATCTTGGTGGAACCGGGATGAACGCTATACATCGATCTATGCGCCTCCTCAAGAATCTCATGCCGCAGTCCCTCAGAATCTGGTACACACAATCGAGTCCCAAATCGCAGTACCCCCTGATCATCGATCACGAACTCAGAAACTCTGCCTTGCCGAACCTGCTCTATGATCTCTGAAAGACGGTCATCACTGGGCTGTGCCTCTCGAATACGGTCAAGCAACTGCGGACGTGCACGAACATGCGCAAGCTGTCCCTCTGTCGGAGTGAACTCGAACTCAACTCGGCTGTCGCATAAAATCTGCCAATCTGCTGACGACTGCCTCTGTACGACGCTCAAATAAGATAAACTACCTCCGGGCCTCCGACTCAAAGCATCTGCCACCACATTCGCCTTACCCGGATGGTAAAGGATCTCGCAATCATAGTCCTTCACCAGCTCCATCCAACGGCGCTGTCTCAGATTCAGGTCTCGTTACTGAAATATGTACTTCAAGCTCTTGTGGGCCGTAAATATCTGGCACGACTCGCCGTATAGGTAATGTCTCCAGATCTTGAGTGCAAACACCACTGCAGCCATCTCTAAATCATGCATAGGATTGTTCTGTTCATGTGTCTTCAGCTGCCGAGAAGCATACGCAATAACCCTGTCGTGTTGCATCAACACGCAACCTAGCCCCACTCGAGAAGCGTCGCAATAAATCCTGAATCCGCCCGATCCTGAAGGCAATGACAATACTGGTGCAGTAGTCAGACGAGTCTTCAACTGCTGGAAGCTATGCTCGCACGCCTCGGTCCAATCAAAAGGAACTCCCTTCCAGGTCAACCCGGTCAACGGTGCAGCAATACGGGAGAAGTCTTGAACAAATCGTCAGTAGTATCCAGCCAGGCCTAAGAAACTGTGGATCTCCGTAACTGATGCCGGTCTGGGCCAATGCTGAACGGCCTCGATCTTCTTCGGGTCCACACATATGCCATCTCTCGTAATCACGTGACCCAAGAAATCAACGCTGTCAAGCCAAAACGCGCACTTGGAGAATTTCGCGAACAGCTGATGCTCTCTCAACTTCTGTAACGTGATCTACAAGTGCTGCTCGTGCTCCTCTCGCTTCCGAGAATACACCAAAATGTTGTCAATAAACACGATGATGAACAGATCTAGATACGGCCTGAAAATGCGGTTCATCAAGTCCATAAACGCGGCTGGTGCATTGGTGAGTTCGAACGACATCACCAAAAACTCATAGTGCCCGTAACGTGTGCGAAAAGCCGTTCTCGAAATATCCTCCTGCCGCACCCGCAACTGATGGTAACCCGATCGCAAGTCAATCCTTGAAAAGTATCCCGCACCCTGAAGCTGGTCAAACAAATCATCGATACGTGGTAAGGGATATCTGTTCCGTACGGTAACTCTGTTCAGCTGGCGGTATTCAGTTGATAAAACTGCACATTTAATATGACATTTTTCCTACTATTTCAATATAATAAAAGGTGTTTATTATAATATATGATACATGTGAGGGTTTATCTATAAAAATACTATTTTCATGTGTTTATGTATTATAATTAAACATTTGGTAGGAAAAAGTAAGCATATAATATCCATGTAACATTTGGCCCATTTAAATATGCTTACCATATTATACCTTTGACCAATACTTAATGGTTAAATTAATATCTCAATAAAACAAACTCTACTAAATATTATTTGTTGAGTTATTGTGCAGAATTTGCAGGGCTGAAATCAAGGAAATCAAAGTTGGTAAAACAAACCTGCCTAATTAAGAAATTAAACTAAAGAAATCAAGGCTGGCAGTGACGAAGAGAAGATTTTCAGTTTCCAAAGATGGTAAAAGATCACCACGTGTCAGATAAACAAAGCCCCAGAGAAACAAAGCAATGATCACATCATAAGGCCGCGGATTCGCGGCCAAACCCACCTATTGGCCGTGGATCCGCCACTTATTTGACGAGTGGGGAGTTGGGATTTTGCTGTTTTGGATCTTAACTACTGGTTTCCAAATTAGGAGACTAGGGTTCTGGTTTTGGGACTATAAATAAGGACCGAGAGCCTCTTGGAATCAAGCCAACGAGATCACAAAGTCCGAGACGGCTCACGCATCCAGGCTGATCATCAACTATTCATCTACCTCCTTCAGAAGAGATCGAGAAGCAAACTAGGTTTTTGTAATCATTTTCTAAAGGAACAAAAGTGTATTTGATCAAGTTGATTAATAAAGGTAGTTGTCTTTATTCTTATTGCATTTTATTTTCTTTATTTACATCATGATCTCTATCAGTTCTTTTATCTCCATCATGCGTGAGTAATTCTCCGCTTGTTAGGGTTCGTAGGATTAGGGTAGATTAATGGATGATGAAGGTCTTTAAACTCTTTTTACGTCCTATAAAGTTTATAAACTTTACCAAAAGAATCATTAACATCCTAATCGGGCACGCTACCAATTTATCGCTAGCCTCGACCGCGATTAGAGATTAGATTAACGATTATTTTGGTAAAGGCTAGACATGATCGGAGATCCATGTCAAGATAGGGGTTAAGAGTGGGAACCCTATTCCCTCCAGAAACCCTAATCTACATGTATCACTGTCGATCTAGTTTTAAATCTATTAAAGGATAAAAAGAGTAATCTTTATTAGTCATCAATGACTACTAAATCTGAACGAACCCTACAAGCATTCTTCTTATAAAACCTACATTCGTAATTAATCTAGATCTATATTCTGCATCCGTGTTTGACGTAGATCTAGAACCTACAACCATTCTTCACCATTATTTATTCTTCCTTCTTTCTTTCTCAACACGCCTAAACTAAGATTAAAAGATTCAACGTTTCCCAGAGGATGATCCGTACTCATCTCGGTCTAGCTACACGCGACACCGTTATTGATTGCGGTTAACTACTACACATAAATTATATCAATCAAATGGCGCCGTTGCAGGGGATACGTGCGTAATTTATTTTTCTTACTATTCGTGTTGAATTCTTTTTCGATCTATATCATAAACATAAAACAAAACCGTATCTTGCATATTTAACGATTAGTGTGTGATTCTTGCGAGGAATTCTGGAGTCACTTTAGCGAGGAGATAAAAAATTCAGAGACATTCATTATGACCCAGAAGAGAAGCGGAGGCTACTGTACAAAAATTGTTAAAACATGTGGGTAAGCCGAGGTCTCGAATCGGCAAATCAAGCAAATCTTGGAGAAAACGGTTTCTAAAAACCGTAAAGATTGGTCACTTAAATTGATTGATGCACTTTGGGCTTTCCGTACTGCATACAAGACCGATCTTGGTATGTCTCCATACCGGCTTGTTTACGGGAAGGCTTGCCACCTACCAGTAGAGATTGAGCATAAGGCATTTTGGGCTATCAAAGAGCTGAATTTATCTTTAGGAGATGCGGGCAGCAATCGAAAGCTGCAATTGAATGAACTAGAAGAGCTGCGGGATGAGGCATATGATAATGCCGTAATTGCTAAAAACCGAGCTAAGGTGTTCCACGATAAACACTTTTTGCGTAAAACATTTAAACCTAGTCAACAGGTTTTACTCTATGATACTTGGTTACATTATCACCCCGGCAAGCTCCGTTCTAGATAGAGAGGACCTTTTGTAGTCCGCACCGTTTATCCGCACGGTGCGGTTGATCTTGAAAATCCGGAGGATGGTACTTTATTCAAAGTGAATGGGCATCGATTGAAACCATTCCTCACAGCGGACCCTTCGGAGGAGCTCCTGTTGTTGCAGGAGCCGATTTACACTGATTGATTTTCCTCCACTTTCACCCCCGAATTTCCAATCATTTTTTCCAAAACTTTATTTCAAATAAGTTTGGGGGTGTGTATCATTTGTAAATATATTAATAAGCAGGACATTGCCGACATTATCGACCCTCTTGGTGCAGCATGACAGTGAGGACACTGTCCAGTTTAAGTTTAGGGGTATGCTCGGTGCGTCCTCTTCCTTCGCATTCGTATGTATATTTTTGCATTTGCATATTTATTTGAAAACTCATAAAAATTGAAAAATTTCAAAAATTAATTTATTCAATTTTGGCCATATTTTACTTAAGTTTAACAAGTAGGTTAACTGGTTACGAACAACTAGATCTTAGACTTAGTAAATTAAAAACCCTAAAAATAACCTTCCTTAAAGTTTATCGGTAGAAAGTATATGTCTTTGTAGTTTATTTAGAAATAGGCAAATTTTTGGTTCACTTCTTGGGCTAAGTTGAAATAAAGGAAAAAATATTGATTATTATTAGAGTATAAGTTTGAAAAATAATTCCTGGCTTAAGTATAGATTCTGAAAATGTATACCCTATAAAATTGCACAATCACGCACCTTGAAGCTTGGAATAGTAGAGGAGACCTTGAAATGCTCTTGTCTAAAAGTCCTTAGTACGAAGAAAATGAAAAATACAAAAGTGAATAAAGAAAAAAATGAACACTGGTTTTGTGATTACTTAAGGCTAAAAATAGAAAAATATTTAGCGAGGGTGCTTCATCACCTAGTGCCTTAGACCAACTGGTTTGGGAGTCACTGCTAAAAGCCTTGGGTGTTACAAGACTAGGAAGTACGCTTTAAAAGTGCAAACACATCTTGTAATCGGTCATTGGTACCTCAAGAAATATTAACGGTCGCATGAAGGATGTGTAAGCAAAACTCACCAATTAATAAGTGCTTTGGACAACGGACATGGGTATGATTGCTTGATTTGAATTTCCAAGTGTAGGGGTGATTTATACACACACGTGGGGATATGTGATTAGAGTTTAGATAAGAGAGAGGAATGAAGAATAGAACTGGCATCTTTAATAGAGTTGATAAAAATTCCTAAGTGGAGATGGAACCCTAAAAGGAAAACTTAAGAAATGCCGAAAGCTGAGTGATTCTACAGAACATATATAATCTTAAGTTAAATGATGAGGAAGTGTGAAGAATATGGGTGGATAATTTACGGGTCGAAGATAATAGAATTCCTTGTTAGAAGACCTAATTGGAGAACAAAAGTCGATAAGCCTAATTGATAGGATTTTGTGGGTGTAATCCGCTGAAAACCCTCAGGAGACAACACTCCTCCTACTAGGGACACCTAGAGGTTTAACGGCTTGTTGCATGAGCTAAGTGCAATCGCGTTTCCCTGCGAAAATGCGGTTAGGTTTTTGTCGAGAATAAAACTAAGTTTGCTCGAGGACGAGCAAAAGATAAGTTTGGGGGTATTTGTTCACACCATAATATTGTATTATTATATTCCCCATTCTTATTCGTTTTATGAATAAACATGTACTTTTGACGCATGTCTGCTATATATTACAGGATACTTGGAGCGAAAACAGTGAAAAAGACAAAAGATGATACAGAAGAGGGACATTTTGACCAACAAATAGAAGGATCCTAGTCAAGCCTAGACGAAGAACAATTCACAGTTGTACAAGGCAACACATGATCCAAAATGTCAAAGGAAACAGTAAAAGACCACTACAAGTTTCACTGAAAAGATGTGGAGAAAACCCAGAAGCCAAATGGAGAAAAGAACTAGAGAAATAGAGAGCCCAAAGCATCAAGAAGCAGCCCACTGAATTTGATCCAGTGATCTCATCAATGAGCCGCGGAACCGCGGCCCCACCCCCACCCATGCCGCGGTTCCGCGGCCATCAGACGCACGTGTCGGCGTATATTTCTTCTGGCGGTGCGTCGGTGACTTTGTTGGGATTTTTCGGGGGTATATCTGTAATAGCACATGCGCGAGAATTTGTAACCCTAATTTTCCTATTTCCTTATAAATATGTAATTAAAAGATTGTATGAGGATGCCTTTTTTCAAGAAATAAAAATTCAGATTCTTTTGAAGATCTAAGGGCATCAATTCTGTAAGTTTATCTTTTAATTTCTGCCCTAGCTTTATAATTAAATTCCTGCCTTAGATTAATTAATTTTTTTGCCTTAGTTAATTCTAGTTTAGAATCTCTTAAACTGCAGTAGGAAATTAATCCAGTAGATCTAAAAATGCAAAATCTTAAAATGATGTTTTTAAATGATCCCCTAATGAGCAAGTAATTTCCTCGCTTGTTAGAGTTAGGAATAAGGAAGGGATTGAGAGATGAAGATCTCTCATTTCTTTCATGCCCAATAACTTGTAATAACTAGAACTTCATGCATGCATGCATGATCCGCTCCCTACGGCATCCTACCCACGAGGTAACGGTGAAACCGTAGTATAAAGGACCGGACATGCATGTCTTCCATGAAGGTTAGAGCAATTAGTAGGAAAGGATGGACAAGGATCTAGAGGAAGGAACTTTGTTTCTTCCCAATCATCCTAATCCCCTTTACTAATAATTGCTATAACTTCTAAAAGATTTAATTTAGGGCATTGAAAGAGGTGTGACATTCAATCTTATCAAACTCTACCTTAGACCTAATTCTAGCAAGTTTCTAATCATCGTACAACTTCGTTTTTAGATTCAATTAAAAAAAAACCAAACAACCATTGGAATCAGCTCGTAAGAACACTTAGGAAAATTACACATCCCTGTGGACCGACCCGTATTCACCGGCTAGCTTCATGCGACGCCGTTCTTGATTGCGGTAAATATTTTTGATCGTTAAAATCCTACACTAATCAAATATTTGTTCACACCATAATATTGTATTATTATATTCCCCATTCTTATTCGTTTTATGAATAAACAGGTACTTTTGATTAGTGTAGGATTTTAACGATCAAAAATATTTACCGCAATCAAGAATGGCGTCGCATGAAGCTAGCCGGTGAATACGGGTCGGTCCACAGGGATGTGTAATTTTCCTAAGTGTTCTTACGAGCTGATTCCAATGGTTGTTTGGTTTTTTTTTAATTGAATCTAAAAACGAAGTTGTACGATGATTAGAAACTTGCTAGGATTAGGTCTAAGGTGGAGTTTGATAAGATTGAATGTCACACCTCTTTCAATGCCCTAAATTAAATCTTTTAGAAGTTATAGCAATTATTAGTAAAGGGGATTAGGATGATTGGGAAGAAACAAAGTTCCTTCCTCCAGATCCTTGTCCATCCTTTCCTACTAATTGCTCTAACTTCATGGAAGACATGCATGTCCGGTCCTTTATACTACGGTTTCACCATTACCTCGTGGGTAGGATGCCGTAGGGAGCGGATCATGCATGCATGCATGAAGTTCTAGTTATTACAAGTTATTGGGCATGAAAGAAATGAGAGATCTTCATCTCTCAATCCCTTCCTTATTCCTAACCCTAACAAGCGAGGAAATTACTCGCTCATTAGGGGATCATTTAAAAACATCATTTTAAGATTTTGCATTTTTAGATCTACTGGATTAATTTCCTACTGCAGTTTAAGAGATTCTAAACTAGAATTAACTAAGGCAAAAAATTTAATTAATCTAAGGCAGGAATTTAATTATAAAGCTAGGGCAGAAATTAAAAGATAAACTTACAGAATTGATGCCCATAGATCTTCAAAAGAATATGAATTTTTATTTCTTGAAAAGAGGCATCCTTATACAATCTTTTGATTACATATTTATAAGGAAATAGGAAAAATTAGGGTTGCAAATTCTCGCGCATGTGCAATCCTGTAGTGATACCGGAATAGCCACGGTAGTAGTAGGAGCGACTGTCTGGGCAGCAGGTACTACCGTAGTCTATACTGTGGTAGGTACGTCCTCCGATCTCGGTGCACGACTGGCCTCTACTAAGGATCCCACTATCTGTCGTAACTCCTGCATACCTCCCATCATCTGTCGTAGCTCTTCCATGCCAGACCCTAGCCTATCCATGCGGCCTGGGGAATGCGGATCAGTCTGTCCCTGAGGCGTAGGTACGCCACCCTACTCGGTCCTCGTCTCGGATGAGCCTGCTCGGATCTCATCTCGGGCGGCAACCCTCTGCGCTCTCGTAGCCTTCGGCGGCATAGTGGCTGGTATAGGAAATAGGATAATATGAACAGTGCAATAGAATCATAGGTTACACCTAGGCGGAGTACCGTATCGTAAGTATGTCGCGGACATACACACGTTACGTTACCCTGCTTAAGTCATTTACTCCATCTACCAATGGTCATCCTACACTTAGAAAGGTAAAACCTATCGCTTTGATACCAATTTTGTCACGACCCGAAAGGGTACGGAACGTGACTGACACTTAAATTACGAACGTCTCAAGGCGGACGTAATCTAAGTAAGCCAAAGCCCAGAAATCAAAACCAAATAAGCAGTAGATTGAAGGAAAACCAATTTATTGAAAGTGATTTTAATCAAATAAGTCGCATTAAACATTTTATTAAAGCAACAAATTTTTCCGAAAATTTCGGCAGAGTCTCCTTTGTAAATACTGGCCCCCAAACGGGTACAAAACAGGAATATATCAATAACATGAAATAAGGCATCCCCAAACGGGAGCTAGCTCTTCGCCCCAAGGCGGATACAAATCCCACGCAATATAAATCAGCAATGTGCAAAATAAGCATAAAAAGGCACGAGTAATAAGCAACATGTTGGCTCAAGTGAGCGTGACCCAAAGAAACAATATACATGCCCACAAATCTCACTATCTCACCTTTAAATCAACATACAACAGTACTGGTAGATGATACAGTAGATGGAGTACACTAAATACAATGAATATACAAGGTGGAAGACAAAATAAACACATAACCCACCTACGAGCAAAAATCCTCAAATCTACGCAAAAGGAGGAAGTACGTCCGCTGGTACAGTGCCGACGGATCGGACCTGCAAAAAGGCTATGGCACAACGGGGGTGAGTTGCCAACTCGTGAGTAATATATATCATCTATAAAGACTATCGTAAGCATGTACGCAAAGTGTCACAATTCTACAATATTGATATGGTATGATGTACTAGCATGTATGCGACATGAATGCAATTTAACACGTGATCTGAATATGCTGATATGAGGAAATCATCATTTTCATCTTAAGAAAATTTCTGTGAAATATCTGAGGAAATATCATATGAAATCAACAGAAATCCGTGCCCAGCATCGGCACCTCAAATGAATATCTCAGTGTCCCAAAGCATCTGTATCCAATGTCCCGGCCCCAGCCGTCCGGCTGGTCCATCTCAAAATATCAATATCTCAACATCTCACGGCCATGGTTGGTATCCTCTGGATATCTGCCGCGCCAACAATCACCGGTAGGTAGTCTGCCCTTACCAGGCTCATCGTCTACTACTCAAACTTCTTGCCCCGGGGTACCTTACCGGGCCCACCATGTACCCGAGACGGTTCATCCAACTTCTCGAAACATGTCTCGAATACCAACAGAAAACTCATGGTGGACGACACAATTATTATGTCACGAGAAAACCGCAACTTGCCACATTTAAAATGATATCAGTTTTATTAAATCCTTGCGGTTTCTCCAAAATCTTATAAATCTCAAATACTGAAATCCTGTAGAAGAAAGTATCATAAGTATGCATGTCAATGATGATGAATGCCTATGGTATCAACAGTGCGAACTGCAATATATGACATAAAGACTATGTATGATCGAATGATGTAACGAGATACATGCATATGACTAGCAATTCTTCATGTTCATCTTGCAGAATTTACTATATTAGTACTAGTTTATATGTCTTATATAGTGAAATTATTCTAAATTCCGGTTTAAACAAGTTATTTAGTGTTTGTGGCATGGCAATTACCAAGGCGTGTTTGTCCACATGAAAAGTGCTCATGCTGCATAAAACCCTGGTAATGGTGCAAGTGTCCTATGAGATGAAGTTGCACAATTATATATAATGAATTAAGCAAGCCAATTATTTCCTGTGTCGCATATCTCATCTACTGGTTTCAATGGTTTTTATACGATGAATTTAACACAAATATGGATATATAGGTCATGCAGTGCTGTAAAATAGGTAACTAAGGACTACATGCAACAAGCTAGTATTACTGGAAATTCTAAATTATCGGGTGCCTCGCGCCATCCAAACGATTCTCCCCATAGATGTATACATCTACTCACCGGAAATCCCCGGCTAGCTTGATCCAATCACCGCTTTCCCTTTTCGTGCCGCGTCCGAAGTCTCCGCGACCGATCCTGGAATTTGCACAACACAAAATATAAGGTTACAGATCATGAAACGACGCATGTCACAAAATGAAAGGGTCAACGTCAACGAGTTAGGCATAACGTGCACAAGGTGCGCGGAACACACATGAAAAACACTACAACCTTAACTAATATTGTCGTTTTGGATTACCCGTCAAAACCAAAACCCGCTTAACCCAAATTCCGCATTCATACATCCTAATTGTCGTAGGAGATGCCAACAATATAATCAAGATATCACAAATAATTCATCACATAATTTTATAAAAAAAACCTAGTAAGCACTAGCATTCCAAATTCGGTGCAACATCGTCGATTTGCGACAAAAAGACTACGAACAAGCATAATCACCCAAGTTAATCCCATTGATAGCCACTACACTAATTTCCAACACATTAGCAATGCTTCAAAACTTATTTTCCATAAACAACCCTTTCTAGAATTTCATAACTAGCAATTCCAAACAAATTTCACACTAGAAAAACTTAGATTAACACTAATTTGAAGCCTAAATAGCAAGTTAACCACTTAGATTTAGGTTAGCAAAATAACTAGATAGCAAAATAGAATTAATTAACTTAGTAATGGTTTTCTAAAACCCTAGTTTAAACTCAAACCATTCACTTTAAAAAAACTAGATTAGAAATTAACACTAAACTTAACACTAAAACAATTTCATCAAGGAATTTAACCATAAGTATTTAAATGGGTCAAGATTATACCTCACTTTCCTAGGGTTCTAGCAAGAGAATTTGCCTCCAATGATGGCCTCATAGCACCAAGATTCAAGCTAGAGAAGCCAAGGAGAATGGGATGAATAATTGGCTTGAAATTGTGAGGCAAAAATTGGATTTTGATGGATTTTTTGATGAGTTTTGATGGAAAATGAGAAGTGAAAATTGGGGAACAGCAGCTGCAGGAGCTCAGCCAGGAAAGGGAGTGGGGGAGAATGGTGTGGGATTGTGGAATTTTCTCCAAGTCAAAGCCATATTATATCACATAAAACCCATACCTCAAATTAACATATTTTAATCCTTTTCATACCATTTCATTCACAAGAGTCAAATAAAATTTTGAGGGGGAGAAAAGTGGGTTGCTGCTGTGGTGGTGGGGCCGGCCATGAGGAGTGAGGGTGTGTGAGAGAGTGTACAAAAAAATTCTATGTAAAAAGTGTTGGATATATGTATGCCCTAGAGGCCATTATGTGATAGTGGATGTATCTATACATGTATATATATTCAGTTTGCATTCTTGCTCGACATGATAGTATGCTATCTGGTACTTCTTTATCTGACATGTTTATTTGATCATGCTTCTATTCATTCATACATGCTGATAAAGCCCTAAGGATATCGGCTTGACTACTCTGATTATGATGGAGATCATACTAGTGGGACATCTGTAGTCTATAAGCATATCCTGAAATGTCCCTAGTCGCAGGTGTATCGAGACGGGGCATCGATATACCAGAGTAGACTAGCGTATATGATACTAGACCCATGTGATGGGCAATGGATGTTCCCACATTCATCGATGTTTGACATCAAGATCATATACGGGTGCTCAGTGGTGACTGGGTACACTGGACGGACTCGCCGAGAACTCCTATATGGAATTATATCTATCGTCGGATAGCAGTTCTCAGGTGACACTGGTACAGGTTAGTCTGTAGACCCGAGATCGTCATAGAGCCTTGTGTGTTCTCCCACTGTACTTTGATTGCCACCCTACCACGGCTCTACTGAGTCGTGCAAACAGGTGGTCGTTGGGTACAGTCCCGAGACACATGAAGACGATGAGCGATAGGAGGGGTTTCGTCTCTCCCGGTATTGGGAGTTGATGCTGTGCTGTGCTCGACTGGTTATAACAGCAAGTCCCTGGCCAGGGCTGCTGAGATTTGCTGATAAGTGTTATCAGTAGTTTCTCGATCTGTTATAGACCATTCACCGACACGACTTATTGAGTTATTGGGGTCGACGTGACCATCCCTAGGCTCGATATGCAGCATATCTGACGAAGAGACCGGACTGTACGGTAGTGTTGCCGGATGGCTCGACGGGAGTTGTAGCAGGTTCGCTTGTTGTCTTCTGATCGCTCAATACCCGGGTGGCCGTTACGTTTAGCTGACCTCTTGCGGCTTGAGGGCACTTGATATGATCATTACCCTCTGCCGGCGTATTGACGAGTCTTAGAGTCCCACAGAGGAGTTACCCAGTCCAGGCGAAACGTTGTGGTGCGCATATGCGATATGCGCATGCACCCGATTGAAATGTGCGTATATGATACCGAACATTGATCGGGTGAACTGCTTTTGGTGGGGTCATATGAGATATGACCGGATTGATAAATCAAGTGTTGATTTATCATTTAACCATTAGTTTTCTCACTCAAAACCTTTCTAGGGTTTGATGGATGTATGCATGCATGCATGTGTTTCTATTTTTCTTTTCTAGTTTCATGCACATGAAGATGTGCATACATGTACACATACATACATCAAACTATCATGGTTGTTTATATATGGAAATGGTGGCAATATAAGCCTCACACCATAGATTAAACTATGGATAATTATTTAATTTTGGTTTTAAAAGAAAATGAAAAGGAAAGGATAATTATGCTAGTTTCTACATGCTTCTTTTAACCTAACCATTCTCACCCACCACTAAACCATGGTTATCTTTTCCTTTATCATTCTAAACCCAAGTTAAATTAATCATCCATCATTTAATCATGGTTAGAGTCAAGAAGGATAAAATATATATAGTGATATTTATTTTCATTTGTAAGTTAACCTTATGGTTATCATATTATCTCTTGAAAGAAAAAGCCACCATTTTCATCCTCCTTCATCTTCTTCTCTCTAGTTCTTTTCTAGTGAGTGAAACACAACAAAAGAAAGGTTTTTGAAGTGAGATCCAAAGCCACAACAACATTCTACACAAGCTTAGCCGTTTCGTTTAGAGTGTTATCTTCGGTTTGACGAAGTAGCGAGCTTGGACGGATATCTCCGTGGTGGATCATCGTGGACACAAGGGGAGTTCAAGAGAACCTTGATTCAACACAAAAGAGCCTAAGGAGCGAAGCAAAAACGGGAGCTACAAAGGTTGTAGCCTTCAAACCCTAATTTTGTTAGCTTAATGTTTAGCAAACCCTAATTTTCTAGGATCTATCCTTTGCATGTTAGTTTAGCACCTTAAAAATCAAAACTTTGGGTCATGTGATGCTTCAAAACTCTTCATAGGGTGCTATACTATCCTTACATTGGTATCAGAGACGACCTAGAACGTTAGGCGACCTTTTTGCGAAGTGAAAAGTCCGATCGAACCAAAATACGGATTTATGGGATGCTCTCTGGAAATTTTTTAAAAACTGATCTTTTTCAGAATTAAAAATTCTCAAAAAATAGAGCAGGTAAAAATTAGATGATCTCCAAAATCCGTACTCATGAACAGTAAGTTTGACCGCGGAAGGGCGGCATAAGCAAGATTTTGCCGCGCTTCCGCGGCCAAATGTGGGGCTCTCTGACATTTTTTTGTACAGTAATTTTCTTTACCTGCTACAGTATATTTTGAGAGTATTTAATCTGAATCTTCTGTTGATAATTCTGGAGGTGGTTTTGAACTAGTTGTTTCGATCGGAATTTTCATTTCGTATTTCTTTTCCGGGTAAACTAGAAAGTATTGAAGTGTTTGAACGAATATCATTTACTCAATATTCACGGGGTTTAAATAGTTTGGAGATGTGTGCAAGTCTTTTTGCGGTGGTCCCTCTAGAAGACAACAAACCTTAACTCGATTATGTGACCGTCTCGAACTGCCCTTTGAACCCTAGGGTTTGGGGCAGTACGGCGTGCCACATGTGAGGCGTTGGTTTGACCCTTCTACGGCTGGACCGCCGCTACTGTGCCACACTCCGGATTTTTGAACCCTGCTCAAGCGTTGAGCTTTAGTGAATCTTGGGTGCTTGATAGTTCGTTCGAAAACTTTAATACTGTCTGTTTATCTGGAATGTGATACAATATGTGGAATTCATATAGTGTAGGCATGAAATACGAAATATGTGATATTTTGCATTTATGATGTCTAAAAAGAATCTGGATTCCAAATATTGTAGTTTTACACTTTCTTTTCTGTGACCGTAAGTGTAGTATGTTAGATATCGCCGGTTTCGTTGCTATACATCAACGACAATCGGGGTATGCATACTTACTTACGTTGATGATATGTGATATTATGTGTTGCTGAGATATGATGTGCAGAATTGTCGCGATCGAATAGCCGGGGGTTTTTGTGAGATGAGAGTTTTATATTTTCATTCATGTAAATTCAAATGTAATGTAATATTCTTTTATTTGGGGCACTTCCAGGTTGCGGTTGTGTCACCAGTGTTGTATATTATTTACTTTTCCGCATTAGGATGGACCCAAGGAGGGGAGCACAGGTGACCGGGTTCTGGGGTTCAGTGGGAGGCCATCTCGAGGAGTCGAGACCGGGTCTCCTAAACTCCAGGATTGGTAGGGTCACTTGCCGCTCTCGTAGGGGTCCAGGGTGTGGGCTTGGCTATTCATCGCGACTGTGGAATCCGTATTTTCTATTCTGGCTAAATACTAAATACGGACGTCCTAGTATATCCCACGTTATATCTATATTTCTGCTGCCTGTGTTCTGTGATATCTGAGACGAATGACTTATTATATATATGATATATAGTAGACGTTGCTTATGTTTTACACCCGCGCTAGTCCCGTCCCGGTATGCCGTTAGTTAAGTAACCTAACGGTGCATAACGGAACATTGCGGCGAATGCGGATGGCATAAGCGTACGTGTTATTTTCGTTTCTTTTCTGTGATTGGCTTTAGGACTTAAATGATGGGATTACATTAATGTGATTAATGTAAAGAAAATAAACCTAAAAAATGTTGTAGAATCGGATTTAAAAACTACTCGGCTATTTATGAAAAAGCTATATTTCAAAACTGCGGAGCTTAAGCCACTCCTTTTGAAAAACTGTTTGATTCTACAACGATATCAAGCTCAAAGCGTTAAAGATTTTCTTAAAAATCATTCGCAACCCTCCGTCATTTTAGGAAGTAGAGTACTTAGTATTCGTGCTACGTTTGTTGACCTTAGCCAAGGCGTAGTGTACGGTAGCTAAGTGATGTCTTCCTACAAACGCATATGATGCAGATTAATTAGGACGGGCATATGACTTTGTTGACCTTAGCCAAGGGTCATGTGAACGGGTCTAATTAATCAAGAAATGACGGGTTGAGCTTGACTAGTGCTCGTGATTTGTTGACCTTAGCCAAGGTCACGAGTATTAGGGGTAAAAACCACATCGGGAATTTCAAGTGTTGAAATTTGCAATGAGATTGCATACCTTCCATATGATGGTTGGATCCCGATCCCACTGTGGGCAATAGTTGCTCCTAGGAGAGTTTTACAGTTTACAATTAGCTAACTCATTAAGTGTCTAGAAAGGTGTTAACGGGGCTCCGCCTCTGGGAAAACGAGGTTTACTCTAATTAGGTCCGTGCGAAAGCACGGGGAACCTCCCTCAAAGTACCGACACTGGCCTGGCTGAACAGTTAGCGAAGTTGTAGACTGTAATTAATCCTGGCTAGTTTTTCTTTTTAAGGTTTGAAAGAAAAACTTGATAAAAAGCAGTGGGAAACATCGATTAGACAAGATAATAAACCAATCTAATCTATGCAAGAGCTTTCGCTGAGTGTATTCTTTTCTCTCTCTTAATGGCAGATACCAATGACTGGACTTAAGCTTCTACTAGATAAAAACAAACTGAACGGGACCAACTATAAAGACTGGCTAAGGAATCTGAAGATCGCCTTGACTTATGATAAAGTATCATATGTCCTCACGGCTTCAGCCCCGCCCGTCCCAGGCCCAAAATCCTCAGTTGCGGACATAGAAGTCCGCAAGACATGGGACGCTGACTGTGCCACGGCCACATGCCTCGCGCTTGCATCGATGGATAACACACATCAAAAGCAGCACGAGGACATGGACATTCACGGGATACTGCTCCATACAAAGGAGTTGTATGGGGAGCAGTCCCGCGTATTACGATACGAGGCATCAAAGAAACTGTTTCACATGCGGATGGCCCCTGGCACACCAGTAGCAGACCATGTTTTGAAGATGATAGCTCTTATAGAAGAGCTTGAGGACCTCGGATGGACTATGGACAATGAACAATATATAGATATTATTCTGCAGTCCCTCCCCTCCACCTTTGCTCAGTTCATAGTGAACTTCAACATGCATGGCATGGAGAAGGACCTCCCTGAACTCCTTAATATGTTAAGGAGTGCAGAGAGCACTATGAAGTCAGCAAAGACTCCCGTTATGACGATTGGACAGTCTTCTTCTTCTCGCCCGAAAGCTAAGGCCAAGGGAAAGAAAAAGAAGAAACCCACTAATCCTAAGGGCGGAGTCAAAAAGGTGAAGGGAAAGGGAAAGTCCACGGCTGGAGACCCAGGGAAAGGCGAGTGTTTTCATTGCCACAAGACAGGACATTGGAAGCGCAACTGCACGGAGTACCTAAGTCTTAAGAAGAAGCATGGTGATGCTTCTGCTTCAGGTGCGTTTGTGACTGAAAACTGTTTTTCTATAAACTCTGCTTCCTGGGTATTGGATACCGGTTCAGGTTCTCACATTTGCAATTCTATGCAGGGGCTGAGAAATAGCAAGGTTTTGAAGACAGGTGACCATACTCTCCGCGTTGGAAATGGTTCCAATGTACATACAGTCGCAGTGGGAGAGTATCACTTGGGGTTGCCGTCTGGATGTATTTTGATTTTGAATCCATGTTATTTTGTACCTGATATGCTATGTAATATAATATCCGTATCTTTGTTGGACAATGAAGGATATAGTTTTGTGTTGCAGAACAATGTTATGAACATTCACCTAAATCAAATGTTGGTTGGGTATGGTACACTTAATAACGGAATATATATCCTAAATCAACACACAGTTTTCAGTATACAACACACTAATAAAAGAAAAATTTCAGAATTAAATGAAGCTTTTCTTTGGCACTGTAGACTTGGTCATATTAACGAAACAAGACTAAACAAGTTACATAAAGATGGATATTTAAACTCTTTTGAATATAAATCTTATGCGACTTGCCAGTCTTGTATCAAGGGTAAAATGACCAAAACTCCGTTTACCGGACACGGAGAAAGAGCTACTCAGCTCCTGGGCCTCATACATAGTGATGTATGTGGGCCTATGTCTACACAAGCTAGAGGCGGTTTTTCATACTTCATTACATTCACCGACGATTTCTCAAGATTCGGTCATGTATTTTTATTAAAGCACAAGTCCGAAGCTTTCGAGAAATTCATTGAATATAAACAAGAAGTAGAAAAACAAACCGGCTTGAGTATTAAGATGCTTCGATCAGATCGAGGTGGAGAGTATCTCAGTACAGAATTTGCAAACTTCCTAAAAGAGAATGGGATTCTCTCTCAGCTCACTCCTCCTTACACACCACAGCACAACGGTGTGTCAGAACGACGGAATAGGACCCTATTAGATATGGTCCGGTCCATGATGAGTGACACTGAGTTACCAGTCTCGTTTTGGGGGCATGCATTGGAGACTGCAGCGTTTCTACTAAACAGGGTTCCAACCAAAGCCGTGTCTACCACGCCGTATGAGATATGGCATGGGAAGAGACCATCTCTTAAGAGAATTAAGATTTGGGGTTGCCCGGCCTATGTTAAAAAGCAGAATCCGGACAAACTCGAGACACGGTCAGTCATGTGTAACTTTGTAGGATATCCAAAGAATTCTTATGGATATCTGTTCTACCACAAAGAAGAACAAAAAGTGTTTGTTTCTCAACATGCCACATTCTTGGAAAAAGAGTTTTTCACAGATAAAGATGATGGCAAAGTGGTGGATCTAGAAGAGGTTCTAGAGACACAAACTACAAATGACGATTTGGTTGAACCGGCTGTTGCAGTAGAAACTGAAGAACCTCGGCCACTCCGAAGGTCTGGTAGGACTTCTCGCCCACCGGAGAGGTACTACGGTTTCCTCATTGATGGTGACAGAGAAGACTGTATCATGGAAGATGATGATCCTACCAGTTTTCAGCAAGCTATCACGAGTGGTGACTCTGTGAAGTGGCTGGATGCCATAAGATCCGAAATGGAGTCTATGTACACCAACAAAGTATGGACTTTGGACGTTGTACCCCCTGGGGTAAAACCTGTAGGGTGCAAATGGATCTTTAAAAGAAAGATTGGTGTGGATGGGCAGGTAGAGACCTATAAGGCAAGACTTGTGGCGAAAGGTTTTCGTCAAAGACCAGGTTTGGACTATGACGAAACTTTTTCGCCAGTAGCCATGCTTAAATCTATTCGGATCCTACTTGCTATTGCTGCTCACTACGACTATGAAATCTGGCAGATGGACGTTAAAACAGCATTTCTAAATGGAGATTTAGAAGAATGTGTTTATATGGATCAGCCAGAGGGCTTCATTGACAGTGGGAGCAGCGAGAAAGCATGTAGATTGCTTAAATCCATATATGGGTTAAAGCAGGCATTTCGGAGTTGGAACATCTGTTTCGATGATGTTATCAAAGAGTTTGATTTCATCAAAAATCCAGATGAACCTTGTGTTTATAGGAAGGCTGTAGGAAGAGCTGTCACATTCCTCGTATTGTACGTGGATGACATTCTTCTGATAGGAAATGATATTCCTATGCTACAGTCGGTCAAATCATTCTTATCACTGAGGTTCTCCATGAAGGACCTGGGTGATGCCACATACATCCTGGGCATAAGGATCTATAGAGATAGATCCAAAAAGTTATTGGGATTGTCCCAAACCAGGTACATCAACACCATCCTAAAGAGGTTTAGTATGGAAGACTCCAAGCGGGGTGCCTTACCCGCTTGTCATGGAGTCACTCTCTCCAAGGATTCTTGTCCAAAGACCGATGAAGAGAGAGCTCGCATGAGCATTATACCTTATGCTTCGGCAGTAGGGTCTATAATGTATGCGATGTTATGTACACGCCCAGATGTAGCTTATGCACTTAGTGTTGTAAGCAGGTATCAATCCAACCCAGGGGAGAACCACTGGACAGCTGTGAAGAACATTCTTAAGTACTTACGAAGGACTAAAGAATTGTTCTTGGTGTATGGTAATAAAGATCTCCAAATGGAGGCCTTTACCGATTCGAGCTTCCAGAGCGATAAGGATGACAGCAAATCTATCTCAGGGTTTGTATTTACCCTCAATGGAGGGGCGGTAAGTTGGAAGAGTTCCAAACAAGATACCGTTGCAGACTCTACGATGGAAGCTGAGTACATTGCTGCAAATGATGCCGCCAAGGAAGCCGTCTGGATGAAGAAGTTCGTCTCGGAGCTAGGAGTAGTTCCAACCATTATTGATCCAATACCTTTGTATTGTGACAATAATGGGGCGATGGCGTTAGCCAAGGAGCCCAGATCCCATCAGCGGTCCAGACACATCCTGAGGCGTTTTCATTTGATCCGGGAGATTGTAGATCGCCGCGAGATCGAGATTAAGAGAGTAGACACAAAGAACAACGCCGCGGATCCATTCACCAAGGCTCTTCCTCAGCCGCAGCATGAGCGACTTTTTGAGATGTTGGGTATGAGATACGCCAATAACTGGCCTTAGTGCAAGTGGGAGATTGTTGGATATATGTATGCCCTAGAGGCCATTATGTGATAGTGGATGTATCTATACATGTATATATATTCAGTTTGCATTCTTGCTCGACATGATAGTATGCTATCTGGTACTTCTTTATCTGACATGTTTATTTGATCATGCTTCTATTCATTCATACATGCTGATAAAGCCCTAAGGATATCGGCTTGACTACTCTGATTATGATGGAGATCATACTAGTGGGACATCTGTAGTCTATAAGCATATCCTGAAATGTCCCTAGTCGCAGGTGTATCGAGACGGGGCATCGATATACCAGAGTAGACTAGCGTATATGATACTAGACCCATGTGATGGGCAATGGATGTTCCCACATTCATCGATGTTTGACATCAAGATCATATACGGGTGCTCAGTGGTGACTGGGTACACTGGACGGACTCGCCGAGAACTCCTATATGGAATTATATCTATCGTCGGATAGCAGTTCTCAGGTGACACTGGTACAGGTTAGTCTGTAGACCCGAGATCGTCATAGAGCCTTGTGTGTTCTCCCACTGTACTTTGATTGCCACCCTACCACGGCTCTACTGAGTCGTGCAAACAGGTGGCCGTTGGGTACAGTCCCGAGACACATGAAGACGATGAGCGATAGGAGGGGTTTCGTCTCTCCCGGTATTGGGAGTTGATACTGTGCTGTGCTCGACTGGTTATAACAGCAAGTCCCTGGCCAGGGCTGCTGAGATTTGCTGATAAGTGTTATCAGTAGTTTCTCGATCTGTTATAGACCATTCACCGACACGACTTATTGAGTTATTGGGGTCGACGTGACCATCCCTAGGCTCGATATGCAGCATATCTGACGAAGAGACCGGACTGTACGGTAGTGTTGCCGGATGGCTCGACGGGAGTTGTAGCAGGTTCGCTTGTTGTCTTCTGATCGCTCAATACCCGGGTGGCCGTTACGTTTAGCTGACCTCTTGCGGCTTGAGGGCACTTGATATAATCATTACCCTCTGCCGGCGTATTGACGAGTCTTAGAGTCCCACAGAGGAGTTACCCAGTCCAGGCGAAACGTTGTGGTGCGCATATGCGATATGCGCATGCACCCGATTGAAATGTGCGTATATGATACCGAACATTGATCGGGTGAACTGCTTTTGGTGGGGTCATATGAGATATGACCGGATTGATAAATCAAGTGTTGATTTATCATTTAACCATTAGTTTTCTCACTCAAAACCTTTCTAGGGTTTGATGGATGTATGCATGCATGCATGTGTTTCTATTTTTCTTTTCTAGTTTCATGCACATGAAGATGTGCATACATGTACACATACATACATCAAACTATCATGGTTGTTTATATATGGAAATGGTGGCAATATAAGCCTCACACCATAGATTAAACTATGGATAATTATTTAATTTTGGTTTTAAAAGAAAATGAAAAGGAAAGGATAATTATGCTAGTTTCTACATGCTTCTTTTAACCTAACCATTCTCATCCACCACTAAACCATGGTTATCTTTTCCTTTATCATTCTAAACCCAAGTTAAATTAATCATCCATCATTTAATCATGGTTAGAGTCAAGAAGGATAAAATATATATAGTGATATTTATTTTCATTTGTAAGTTAACCTTATGGTTATCATATTATCTCTTGAAAGAAAAAGCCACCATTTTCATCCTCCTTCATCTTCTTCTCTCTAGTTCTTTTCTAGTGAGTGAAACACAACAAAAGAAAGGTTTTTGAAGTGAGATCCAAAGCCACAACAACATTCTACACAAGCTTAGCCGTTTCGTTTAGAGTGTTATCTTCGGTTTGACGAAGTAGCGAGCTTGGACGGATATCTCCGCGGTGGATCATCGTGGACACAAGGGGAGTTCAAGAGAACCTTGATTCAACACAAAAGAGCCTAAGGAGCGAAGCAAAAACGGGAGCTACAAAGGTTGTAGCCTTCAAACCCTAATTTTGTTAGCTTAATGTTTAGCAAACCCTAATTTTCTAGGATCTATCCTTTGCATGTTAGTTTAGCACCTTAAAAATCAAAACTTTGGGTCATGTGATGCTTCAAAACTCTTCATAGGGTGCTATACCATCCTTACAAAAAGAACCCCTCAAGTTATAAAATTGCAAGTTTTAGTTTAATTTATTTAAAATTTTAATTTCCTTTGATTATAACTAATTAGAACTTGTAATAAAATGCTAAAAATTTATATTACTCACTAGATTTTAGTTGTCATGGTTCTAAAGCATGTAATTAGCCCATTCAAATTTGTATTTATCGCTAATTTAATGTATTTTTAACAGCTTAAAATAATATTAAAAATAGTAAAATAGGGAAAAATTTTAAAACGACCAGAATTTTATAAGAGACTCATTAGCTACTAAAAACTATCAATTACCTATCCAAATTAGGTATAATTAGGCCTATACTGCAAAATAATTATAATGACGATTTACGGAAAAATACCAAATATTTACCGATTTTCGGGAAAATACCAAAACGACTTTTCAATGCGTTACAGTGAAGTACACATCCTAAGAGCTTTATCAACATATGAGAGAGAGACAATAAGTGTATATGTTAAGATAAAGAGCAACCAGATAGTATACTATCATGTCGAGAAAGAAAGTCCTCTCTATATATGTCCAACCATCCAATACAATATACATCACATTTACAGTAATGCCGTCTAGGGCATACATATAACTAACAAGACTGTCCATCTGTTTATGGATGGTAAGCTGTGCTGAAGTTCAGACTCGTTCCCAGGCTAGCTTGCAAACTCTGCCAAAACTGCGATCGGAATCTGGTGTCACGATCGGAGATGATGCAAACTGGTACTTCATGTAATCTCACGATCTCCTGCATGAGTTCATGGGTATCAGAAATAGTACATCTTGAGGTTAAATCTTACATTAGATTTATACTTACCTCCATGTACTTCTTTGCTAGCGTTTCGGTAGATTGTCCAATTTGAAATGGGATGAAGTGAGCCGACTTGGTGAGTCGATCCACAATAACCCATACCGTATCGTTACCTTTCGTGCTGCGAGGAAGTGCAGTCACGAAGTCCATGGTGACGTGCTGCCATTTCCACTCTGGGATAGCTAACGGTTGAAGTAAACCAGCAGTCCTGTGATGTTCAGCCTTTGCTTGCTGACACACCAAATATTTGGCTACGATTCTGGCTACTTCACGCTTCATTCCATGCCACCAGTAATATTGTCGTAGATCTTTATACATCTTTGTACCACCTGGGTGACTGAGTAAGGAGAGTTGTGAGTTTCTTTCATCAACTCTTCTCGAAAAGAACCTTATGGTATACACAACCTGCTTCCATATCTCAAAGATCCATCTTCGTGGATGATGATGTCTGTTCGCAGTCCACTTTCTACTTGTTCTCGGATCTTTTGCAACTTGGCATCACCCGCTTGAGCTGCTTTGATCTGATTGACAATGGTAGACTGAACTTGTAAGTTCATCAAATATGAAACATTACCTGGCATAACCACTTCTATATCCATCTCGTGCAATTCTTGTTGAAGCTTCCACTGTGCAGTGAGATTCATTGATAGAGGCTGGCGACTAAGTGCATCAGGAACTACATTCACCTTCCCTGGATGATATTGTAGGTTGATGTCGAAACCCGCCATAAGTTCTAGCCATCTTCTCTGCCGCATATTCAACTCCTTCTGAGTAACACATACTTCAGACTCTTGTGGTCCGTGTATATATCCACTCGTTCTCCAAGAAGATATTGGCGCCAAATCTTAAGTGCAAAGATAACGGCTGCCAACTCCAAGTTATGTGTTGGATAGTTGCGCTCATGAATCTTCAGCTGTCTTGATGCAAAGGCTACAACTTTTCTATGCTGATATAGAACACATCCTAATCTCTTACCGGATGCATCGCAATGCACAATTAAACCTCCAGATTGATCCGGTATTACGAGAATAGGAGTTGATGTCAATCATGACTTAAGTTCTACGAAAGCTCGTTCATATACTTCTGACCACATGAATGCTTCACCTTTACGTGTGAGCTTGGTCAGGGCAGTTGCAATCTTCGAGAAGCCTTCTATGAATCTTTGGTAGTATCTTGCTAATCTCAAGAAACTTCGAATGTCTTTCACCGTCTTTGGTCAGCCATTCGTTGACAGTTGATACCTTAGCTGGATCTACTGAGATTCCTTCGCCTGAAACAATGTGCCCGAGATATCCGACTTGATCTAGCCAAAATTCGCACTTGGTGTACTTGTTATATAGTTGATATTGTCGCAATGTCTCTAGGACAATCCGCAAATGCTCACCGTGCTCTTTCCGGTTCTTTGAATACATCAGGATATCGTCGATGAAAATAACAACAAACCTGTCTAGGTACTCTCGGAAAAACCGGTTCATCAGATTCATGAAAATAGCAGGTGCATTGGTCACTCCAAATGGCATCACGAGAAACTCATAATGATCATAGCGAGTCCTGAATGCCGTCTTCGGAATATCAGACTCTTTGACCTTCACCTGATGATAACCCGAACGAAGATCTCGCTTTGAGAAAATACAAGACCCACTTAACTGATCGAACAGATCGTCGATGCGCGGTAGTGGATACTTGTTCTTTATCGTCACTTCGTTTAGAGCTCGGTAGTCTATACACATTCTGTATGAACCTTCTCTTTTCTTCGCGAGCAAAACTGGAGATCCCCAACTTGAAGCACTGGGACGAATCCATCCTTTCTTCAAAAAATCGTCCAGCTGAGTACGGATCTCCTTCAATCCTTCATAACTTAACCGATATGGTTCTTTGATCACCAGTTGTGCATCAGGTACTAAGTCAATACTGAATTCAGGAGCTCGATCGGGAGGCAAACTTGAGATGTCTTCAGGGAATACATCCTCAAACTCTCGAACTACCTCTAGCTTGTCTTCTACCACTTGTATTGTTGCAATCGCTGCCTTTATTGGTTTTGCCTTGTAGGTGCTAGGTTCCAGGGTACGGTCTCCACTCTTGAAATAAAAGACCGGATGATCTGGTATCTCGAACACTACCCTCCTTTGACGACAGTCGATGGTAGTGAAGAAAGTTTCTAGCTAGTCCATTCCTAAAACTACGTCAAAGTTTAGTATGTCCAGCACCTTGAAGTTCACATAAAATTCTCTACTGCAGACGACCACTGGACACAAATTGTATCCCAGAGTTGCCTTTAGAACGTCGTTCCATGAACTGACATTCCAGCTGGATACGAGCGGTTTAACTGGAATCACTTGAGTTCGGACGAACCGTTGCGACATAAAGCAATGTGATGCTCCAGTATCGAAGAGTGCTAAAGTAGATAGGGAGGATACTAAGATTGTAGCTAAGTTGTGGGGGATATGTTTAGGTATAGAAAGAAAAATATATTGATGTATACAAGGATTGAAAAGGTTTGAAAGATTGGAAGTTATCAGTGATGACTTGGCCAGTGGCTTTAGCTTCTTCCACAGTCATTGTGAAAGCCTGACGCCTGGATACATTCCTCTTTGCCGGAGGCACATTCTTCTGTCCCTGTGGCATGTTCCTCTGCCCTTGAAGCATGTTCCTCTGAGCCTGATGGAACTGACGAGGAGGCTGTGCAGGAGGTCCACGAGGAGGTGGAGCAGGTAGGGCTAAGCGAGGTGCAGGAGCTTGAATAGCTGGCCGCTGCGGAAAAGTGATCGCTGGACGGGGTGCGGAAGCTAGGGTGAGATGATGTGGACAATCCCCAATGGCGTGAGTGGATGTGCCACAAACTAAGCATATGCGGTTAGCACGCCTGCAGTCCTTTACCGGGTGTCCATTCCTCTTGCAGTAGAAGCAAAAGTCTGGACTGGTTCGGTTAAATAGTATTTCTGGTCTCCTGGGTACAAAAGGTGGCCTGGAAAAGGCTCCTCCTGCCATCTGAGTGGTAGGGCGCTTCACACCGGCAGTCTAAGGTCAGCCCTTCTTCTTCACTACTACCTCATATCGTCGGGCAGCCTTCAGCGCAAGATCATGGGTTGGGAAATCCTCTGTAGCTAATGCAGCTTGGATCTCCGGGTCCAACCCTTGCTGAAATCTTCTTGCCCGGATCTCAGCAGTCGGGATGGGGTATGCAGCGAACCTGTTATGACCTTGTGTTAGCAGTGTAGTATGTGATATCAAGAAATTGAATATTAAGACACATCTTACTTGCTGAGTAGGGCTGAGCATGGGTCGGTTCGGTTCGGTTTTTTGCCAAATTTTTTGAACCAAATAAAACTGGTTATATTAATGAACTGAATCGAATCGAACCGAAAATTAAAGCAAACCGAATTTGAACTGAACCGAACCGATTCGGTCCGGTCCGATCGGTTTTTCGGTTGGGCCCAAATAGTTTTTTGGGCTTTTAATAAACCCAACAGATAATAATAAAATTGAATATATCATAACAACAAATTAATAAAAAGAAAAGGCCTTAAATCAATCTATCATATATCATATCAACATAAAATATAAACCACCTTTAGCATCAATATATTATGACATAAACAAGAAGAAAAATACTTGAATTCAATATTCTACATAATATAACCATACCAAATATAAATTTAATATATCATACATTTTAAACTTAATAATCCATTAGCTAATTAAAAATCTTTAATGACATCCTTGTCTCGCTATTGCTAATTTCTTCTCTCATTTTGCAGGCTCGGATTCAAAAGACCTTATCTTCATGCCTAGATGCAAAACAAAAAAAATTTAAGATTCACAGTTTTAATAAAATTCAAATTCAAGAGTATCGAATAGAATACATTACATCAACTGATTAGCTCAAGTCCTCAACTGCATCAAGACCATTTGCCTGCAAGGATTCAATATATGTTCAACACAGATAGGAAGTGGAGGAGCCTAATTACAAATTGAGTGGGACCAAAGAAATCATCTCGAGAACCGAGCATAAAATACCAAGGCGAGGATCTCATGGCTCAGGGCTTCAAGAATTGGCTTCGAGTCATGTCCGATTGAGTCATGCTACTGGGTCAAGGAGTCGAAATGTGAATTTATCTCTTATGGGGTCTTATCAGAAAAAGGCGGTGAGTTTGCAAGAAAATAGTCCTATTATGTCTTAGACTTTTTTCTTGTAGGTTGTTCTTAAGGATAGTGTTTTGAGTGATTCTACTATTTGTGCTTTGTTGAATTACTGATTATGTGACTGTAATAATTGGAAAACATGGCAGCAGTCCCTTGCGCAATATGCCTTTATTTTGCTTGAAATCAGTTGGAGAGATCGAGCATTGCTTACTGATGATTGGAAACTCGGCAAAATTTTTAAGATAAGTGCTGCACATGCCTGAATTATTCATATTATATTCAGTGGTTATTCAATCTAACAATCAAATTTTGTTAGCTTACATAACAGAGCCAGGCATGTGTTTCATTTTTTGTCTACTGCAAATTTGTAGTGTGTGTATAAAAAGAGTATTTCTTAAGACTTAATATATTCTCTTATCTTGGAGGATTCTGCTGGAACCCAAGAAATCAACAATTCAAAGATCAGTCATAGTCGATAGATAATTTGTCAAACTCTGAAATATAAAAAAGAATTAAATTTTAATTTGACATAAAAACAACAATATATATTATGAAATGCTATAAAATATAAAGACTTGAAGCTTTAATTTCTAAATTCTTACCAACTTCTAATGTCTCTAGATGTTCCAAATCCTCCTCGATATTCATTTTCTTTTTCGAGCCCATCGATGCCCGAAGCCAATCTTCCGTGCATATAAAAGTTTGCACAATTCGTGGAGTCAATAAGCTTCGAAATGTATCAAGAACTCGTCCGCTTATGCCAAATGTAGACTCCAAAACTACCGTAGAGATAGGAACGGCTAACACGTCGTGAGCTATTCTTGAAATAATAGGAAATCTTGAACGTGCATTTTTCCAATAATTCAATACATCATGTTTTGGAGTATCTCTTTCAAGCGATACAATTAAATATTTTTCCAATTTCGATTTTGAATCACCACCTTCTCTTGCTGCTTTCATCCTTTTATAACGAGATCTCAAATCTTCTCCTTCTATTTCAACATTTGGATTCGTAGCACCACTAGATTGAGATATGCCATCATATTTCTTTTGATATTTATTGAACAAAGCAAATAACGCATTTTTCACTATTTGAATTTTATCAACATAATTGTCATTTGCATATAAATCTTGAATAGCAAACTCCATATAACCCATTTTTCTCGAGGGTCAAGAATAACCGCGATGTAAATCAAGAAGTTCATTTTTTTCTATTTCCCCCAATATTTATCATACTTCTCCTTCATTTTCTTTGCCATCATGCTCAACTCAATGTCATTACTCGCTTGATGCTTGATCAAATCATTTTCAACAACAGAAATTTTGGGGAAAAATCCGTTACTTGTAACATAGGAAGAACATGACACGAAATTGGTAGGTTCAAAAAAACTTTTTAGAAATGTGTACAATCTTCTAGCATTTTGCCAATCATTCTCCATAAGAATTCCATCTCCATTCTCAAGTTCACTAATATAAAAACGATCTTGAGTAAAAAACGTATCAAAAGCATTTTCATATTGTTGGGCGGCATTTAACATTAAATATATTGAGTTCCATCGAGTGCAAACATCCAAAACTAATCCTTTTTCGTACTTCAATTTTTCAATTTCTACACATTATTTGAAATTTTTAAATCTCATAGGAGATTGCCTAACATATCGCACGGCCCCACGGATACGGGCTACCGATTTTCCCGACTCCTTAATACCATCACTAACAACTAAATTAAGAATGTGTGCAATACAACGCATATGAAGAAATTTCCTACTAAGCAAGCAACCACCCCAATTATTAATCCTTTTTTTTTTAAAATTAATTATCACATCATTCGAACTTGCATTATCAACGGTAATAGTGAAGACATTTTCAGTACCCCAATCTAGTGAACACTTCTCAACCGCCCTACCAAGATCTTCACCCCTATGACTATCAATAGGGCAAAAGTTTAATATCCTTTTTCTTAAGATCCAATTATCGTCAATCCAATATGTCGTAAGACACATATAATTAATGTGTTGGATTGACGGCCATGTATCGGTGGTGAGACACACCCTTTGGTCTCGCAGCATTAATTTTAATTTGTTTCTCTCTTCTAAATATATCTCAAAGACATCTCTTTGAATTGTGAAACGAGATGGAATAAAAAAAAGAAGGGCAAGCAATGGACATAAAGTGCTTGAACCCTATACCATCCACCAATTTAAAAGGAAGCTCATCAATAATAATGAAATATGAAAGAGCTTTTCTCACCGGGACTTGATCAAAAGCCCATGTGCCAACAGATGCAATCTTCCCACCTTCACCAAGTTTAAGAGACAGCTGAGTTTGCATTGTATCTCTAAAATGAGGGTTAAATCGGCACTTTTCCATATGTGTAAGTAATGCTTTTGTGCCATTTCTCATTTTATTACAATGATACTGTTTAGGACATGTTCATATCAGATTTTTGCATTTTTATATCGCCCATTCTTAATCACATTGCAAATAAGTAGGTACTTTTGATCCATGTCTGCTAAATAGTTGCAGCTTATAGGTTCTCAACTCTTTACAGTGAAATTCATGAAAAGTCGCTACAAATGTGAGACTACGACCAACAACTAATGAATCCGTACGATGCTGCCTACCAGTTCAAGGAACAAATGGAAAATCATTTAGACACTTTAATGCACAAAGCAAAAGGGCAACACAAGATTCAAGACTTCAAAGCGAAGCTCAAGGCAAAAATCCACATCATTCTGCACTTGGAAATCTGGAAGGAAATAGAAGAAATTCAGAGAAACCAAGTGAAGAAAACAGAAGATAAAAGCAACATGAAGCAACCCTGAAGAGACAAGCCTACGATTCCACCAATTGGCCTCGGAACCGCGGCCAAACAGGCTATTCTGCCGCGGAACCGCGGCCGTGTGGTGCACGTGTCGGTGGAGGTGTCGGTGCTTTGACCCGGTTTTTTAGGGTAGTTTGGTAATTTCGTGTATGGATCAGAATGTAAACCTAGGGTTTTCCTATCTATAAATAGGAGAGCTCAAAGCCAAATTAAGTGTGCCTCTTTTAGGGTGCCTTTCTTAGGATGTCTCTTTTTAATTCTTAGATCTAAATTTTAATTCCATTTGTAATGCGTTGTTGAGAGGTCATCAATAAAGTAAGTTTTATTTTTTTATCTCGCATTCTTTTTATCTGAATTTTAATTCCTGCAATTTTTTATCTGTTCTTTTATTATCAGCAATTTAGTTCATCTATTAAAATAAAAAAAGCGAATTTCATTGTTATCTTCCTAATGAGTGAGTAATTCCTCACTTGTTAGGGATATGAGAGGGAAGGTTTGAGAGAAGGAAATCTCTCTCACTCCTTTCTTTGCCTAAATAATTTTAATTAAGGACTCTCTTTAAATCAACCATAATCCGCTCACTACGGCACCCTATCCTACATGATAGCGGTGATTCCCTAGTTAGACCGGTTGTGGTTGAATTAACCGGAGATTAGGGTTAAGAGCTAAGAACAGACGGACAAGGACCAAAAGGAAGAAACTAAGTTTCTTTCCAGTCGTGCTAATCCCCGTTGTTGCCGATTACCCTAACACCTTTATTCTTAACTAAGGCATTGATAGAAGTGAGAAGAATCCTTATTTCGTACTAACCTAATCCTAACCCTAGCAAGCTTTTTATCAACTTATTCTCATTCATAGATTTTAAAACAAAACCCAATTTAATTGGACTTAACTCGTTATAACATAAAGAAGAAGATTCCATCTTCCTGTGGATCGACCCGTACTCAACCGGCTAGTTACCAAACGACACCGTCTTGATTGCGGTATTCTTAATTTTATAAAACGCACGCAAAAACACCAAAACAATCAAATGGCGCCGTTGCTAGGGAGACGATAGTCTCTTTCTTTGTGTAATTTCGGGTTAATTAAAAAAAAATTTAAAAAAATTATAAAAATTGAAAAATTTTAAAACAAAAAGAATAAAAATAAAAAATAAAAAAATAAAAATCATCTTGTTATTTTTGAAAGGTTTTTGTGCGAGTGTGCAGGCTTGGAGCAAATTCTGATTCAGATCTGGAGCAAGCTCAGTGAACAAATCCAGAAACAGGGATCTGAACAAACAGAGGAGAACCAACTCTGCACAAAGAAGAATTTTGGAGATCTAAACCTACTTCTCTGCCGCGGAACCGCGGTAGAATCAAGCATTTGACCGTGGAACCGCGGTCAACCTGTGACGTCAGCACCCCATTTTCTCTGTGAGTACCTTTTTTCTTCTCTCTTACCCCCTGAACTCCACTGAAATAATTTTCCTGCAGGTATTCTTTGCACAGCAACCTCTTCTCCCTTTCCAATAAATTGTTTTTGTGCAGGATTCTTTGCGCTGCAAATAAAAAAAATTTGGCAAGTGTTTTAGATTTTGTGTGTTACTGCTTTGCATATTCAAAACGGAATCTAAGGGGCTATAACACCAATTAAGATTGGGTGGGGATTTCATTACCCTTCCTAAAACTCCAAAAATCACTAAAAGCATATGCATCACCCTTGAGTTAATTAAAAAATATCTAGACTTAGTCAACTAAGGACTGTCGCGCTCATTAGGACAGAGGAAGGTTGTGGGCATTCAGTCGTTTATCTAAATCTGACTTTGTGATGCCTAGGCTAGACAAGTGAGAAAGGTAACTTTAAAAGGCCCGTCTCATGATGATTCGTGAGCGGAACCCTCCTTTCTTCATTTGTGCTTACCTGGCCACAATTGGCGGTGAAGAGGTAATTTGAGGGATATCTCACAACTTGTCACTTTGGAACAGTTAAGAGCAGTCTAGTTGACTTAGGAGACCCTACCTCTAGGTTTGATTATGCATGTTTAAACTGTGGTTGTTTGAAATTGAGCTGTAGTTCTGTACAAATTTTTGCAAAACTCTTTCTAAAAAATACACTTTCAAAAATTTCAAAACTCCAAAAACAAACAATTTCTTTTAAAATATAAAAAAATTTTAAAAAAAAAAATCACATTCTTTTTCTTCTCCTTTCTCTCATCACATCATGGGTACCCCACCTCGCAAAACTCTTGCCGAACTTTGGTACCCACAACCAGACATTACTTCCTACGGTTCTTATTTTGGTCGAATTTCGAACGACCCCTCCATGCCCAAAATTTCTTTGAAAGATCGAATAAACGTATCTAGGACAACCAATTGGACTCCGCAATCTATCTTGTATCAACCATTTCAACCTTCACCACCTTCTTATGTTAATACTCCTTTTTCAAGTCCAGTTGTAACCCCAAAACCTATGTCTATTGCTGAACATATTGAACATTCTCGTAACCGATCTTTCACTCCTTTCACTACTGTGAATTCTTTGGATCAATAATTCCATTCATCTTCTTATCCAAATGTTGATCCTACCCCTGTCCAACCATTCTATTCCTATCCATCCTACCCAATTTTCGCACCTTCCCTAGACATTGCTTCTACACAGCCATTTGGGAGTTTCCAGTATCCAAACAATTTTGAATTTTTTTACTGAAACTCCTTCACACCCATGTCTAGTCTGGAACAGGCGTTGGAAGACTTTAGGGTTGCATCATGCCAACAGATGATGGAGTTGAATGCGTCTATGGCCGCCCTCAAACAACCTAGTGACCCGGTAGCTAGTTTCCAATTAGCTCCACATTTTCCAATTTATGATGAGGCGGTAGGACAGGTTGAGAATTTGAGTGGAAAAAGTGAGCTGTACACCCTTCCAAATCAAACCTACCCATCCCCAAAGGAATCCTACAACTCCGGTTTTGAATGTCTATCAAGTGTTCCAAATGATTCACCAGTTGAAGATAAAACGTTTAATGAGTTGTGTGACTTTGTAGTGTTTGATTTACCTGATTGTGAAGGGCCCCTTTCGAGTGAAACCATCACCAATCTTTTTGACCTCTACACCTCTACTCTAGAACCTAAACTGATTGATACCCATGCTTTTGATGAGGTGTATGAGAAATTTAATTTTCACTTGATCGAGGATATTGACGCTGGGAATATTTTGGATGATGAAACCACAGATTTGGATGAGTTTCTCTCTCCAATTCATCATCCCGAGTCATTAAATGTTTCTCCCGAACTTTATATGCGTTTTGATTTTAATGAGAATTGCATGGATAAGCTAAATTTTGAGGAGTGTATTGAGGAAATTATTGAGGATGAAGCAGTTTTACTTGAGGAGTCGGATTTCCCAATTCATTCTATCCCCTTCATTGACTGCGCACACCTTCCTGAACCTTTAACCGATACCCTTCCTCAATCACTTCCCTCCATCATCGCTCCGACCTTGCAAGAAACCGTTACACTTTCATTTTCAATGTCTGGTTTACCAAGTTCGACGTACCCATGTTTTCTCACGACTCTTGAGGGATTTGACCTCATTTCTCAGTGGGTTGATAGATTAGCACAATCGTTTTTTATACATCGGTCATTACAAATTGTGCTAATTTATACACTCCATCTCCACCCTCAAGTTCGTATTCAACTACTTTCTCCCACTTTCTCTGGTTCTTCTTCTAATCTTCCTTTAATGATAGCGAGTGTTAATGAATCACAATCCGATATTTTGAGTTCGATAATTCTAGAAAAACAATTTGATTTAGACTCTTTGGAGAATAAGGTAGATGAGCCTAACGAGTCTCCTACATCTGTAATTTTTGAAAAATCAAGTGTGTTGAATTCTGGCGCGATACTTATTGACATTAAAACGTTCAATCGGACCATCGATGAAAATTTCGAAGATATTTTCGCTGACGAACTCGCATTCCTAAACGACATGGATTTTGTGATTAATCAACCTCTACCTGAAGAAGTCAAACCACCACCATTTCTTCTTATCCCATACGAGAATGTGACCATTCTTCCCATTCCTAATCATCCACATTCTCGTTTCCGTTCACCATTATTGTTTCGTCTTTACAAATTGAGACGTAAACCTTTTCTTTTACATCACTTATCTCTTCCCCACTTCTTTCTGACTCTATACAACATGTTCTTTCACCAACCACACCATTATAACGATAAAATTTTTGAATGGTTAGTGCTAACTTTTGGCCTATGTAAGGCCTTATATAGCTTGATACTGTGTTTTTCTCCTCCCTAACTCTGAACTTTAACGCTTAAACAGTGGAAACACTGTTTCACTTAAGTTTGGGGAGACCTTTTTGTGTATATATATTTTGTTTTCTTTTTCTGTTAATAATAAAAAAAAACATGGGACTGCCGACAATTTTGACCCTCTTGGTGTAGCCTGACAGTGAGGGCACTGTCAAGTTTAAGCTTGGGGGTGTGCTCGGTAAGCTTTCTTCCTTTGCATTCATGTGTATATTTTTTGCATTTGCATACTTATTTTAAAATCCATAAAAATCAAAAATTTTAAAAATTATAAAAATTGAAAAGTTCAATTTTGGTCATATTTGACTTAAGTTCAACATGACGGTTGATTAGTTAGGAAAAACTAGATCCTAAACTTAGTAAATTAAAAATCCTAAAAAACAACCTTTCTTAAAATTTAACTGTAGAAAATATACGTCCTTGTAGTTTATTTAGAAATAGGCAAATTTTGAGTTCAGTTCTTGGGCTAAATTGAAATAAGGGAAGAGTATTGAAAGCTCTATTTGAACTATAAGTCTGAAAAATAATTCTGAATCTTAAGTCCAAATTCTGAAAATATATACCCTACGTTACGCACTCACACACATTTTGAAACTTGGGATAGTAGAGGATACCTTGAAATGCTCTTGTCTAAAATCCTTAGTATGAAGAAAAATAAAATAAAAGTATAAGTTGTGAATAAAAAAAATGAACACTGGTTTTGTAATTACTTAAGGCAGCATAAATAAAAAATATAGCGAAGGTACTTTATCACCTAGTGCCTTAGACCAACTAGTTTGGGAGTCACTGCTAAGCCCTAGGTATTGCAAGACGAGGAATTACGCCTAAATGCGCAAGCACATTTTGTAATCGGTCGTTTAGTACTTAATAAGTATTAATGGTCGCATGAAGGATGTATGAGCAATTTCATCTAAAATTCACCAACTAAAAGTATTTTGGAAGATGGTCAAGAGTATGATAGCTTGAATTGAATTTCCAAGTGTAGGGGTGATAATTACACACACGTAGGGGTATATAATTGAAGTTTGGAGGAGAGATAGGAATAAAAGATAGGGCTTGTATTTTCAGTAGAGATGATAAAAATTCCTAAGTTAAGATTGCACCTTAGAAGGAAAACTTAGGAAATGCTGAAAGCTTTATAAACTTGCAAAACGTATATGATCTTAAGTTAAATGAAAAGGAAGCGTGAAAAATACGGGTTGATGATTTCTAAGTTGAAGATGATAGATTTTCTTGCTAGAATACTGAATTGAAAAATTAGAGTCAACGGCCAAATTGATCGGATTTTGTGGGTAGTATCCGCTGAAAACCCTCAGGAGACAACACTCCTCCTACTAGGGACACCTAGAGATTTAACGGCTTGTTGCACGAGCTCAGTGCAATCGCGTTCCCTGCGAAAGTGAGATTAGAACTTTTTGAGAATAAAATTGGTTTTGCTCAGGACGAGCAAAAGATAAGTTTGGGGGTATTTGTTCATATCAGATTTTTGTATTTTTATATCGCCCATTCTTAATCACATTGCAAATAAGTAGGTATTTTTGATATATGTCTGCTAAATAGTTGCAGGTTACAGGTTCTCAACTCTTTACAGTGAAATTCATGAAAAGTCGCTACAAATGTGAGATTACGACCAACAACTAATGAATCCGTACGATGCTGCCTACCAGTTCAAGGAACAAATGGAAAATCATTTAGACACTTTAATGCACAAAGCAAAAGGGCAACACAAGATTCAAGACTTCAAAGCGAAGCTCAAGGCAAAAATCCACATCATTCTGCACTTGGAAATCTGGAAGGAAATAGAAGAGATTCAGAGAAACCAAGTGAAGAAAACAGAAGATAAAAGCAACATGAAGCAACCTTGAAGAGATAAGCCCACGATTCCACCAATTGGCCGCAGAACCGCGGCCAAACAGGCTATTCTTCCACGGAACCGCGGCCGTATGGTGCACGTGTCGGTGGAGGTGTCGGTGCTTTGACCCGGTTTTCTTAGGGTAGTTTGGTAATTTCGTGTATGGATCCGAATGTAAACCTAGGGTTTTCCTATCTATAAATAGGAGAGCTTAAAGCCAAATTAAGTGTGCCTCTTTTAGGGTGCCTTTCTTTGGATGCCTCTTTTTAATTCTTAGATCTAAATTTTAATTCCAATTGTAATGCATTGTTGAGAGGTCATCAATAAAGTAAGTTTTATTTTTTTTATCTCGCATTCTTTTTATCTGAATTTTAATTCCTGCAATTTTTTATCTGTTCTTTTATTATCTGCAATTTAGTTCATCTATTAAAATAAAAAAAGCGAATTTCATTGTTATCTTCCTAATGAGTGAGTAATTTCTCACTTGTTAGGGACAGGAGAGGGAAGGTTTGAGAAAAAGAAATCTCTCTCACTCCTTTCTTTGCCTAAATAATTTTAATTAAGGACTCTCTTTAAATCAACCATAATCCGCTCACTACGGCACCCTATCCTACATGATAGCAGTGATTCCCTAGTTAGACCGGTTGTGGTTGAATTAACCGGAGATTAGGGCTAAGAGCCAAGAATGGACGGACAAGGACCAAAAGGAAGAAACTAAGTTTCTTTCCAGTCGTGCTAATCCCCGTTGTTGCCGATTACTCTAACACCTTTATTCTTAACTAGGGCATTGATAGAAGTGAGAAGAATCCTTATTTCGAACTAACCTAATCCTAACCCTAGCAAGCTTTTTATCAACTTATTCTCATTCATAGATTTTAAAACAAAACCCAATTTAATTGGACTTAACTCGTTATAACATAAAGAAGAAGATTCCATCTCCCTGTGGATCGACCCGTACTCAACCGGCTAGCTACCAAGCGACACCGTCTTGATTGCGGTATTCTTAATTTTATAAAACGCATGCAAAAACACCAAAACAATCAGGACAGTAATTGCACTTTGCCATAACGGGATTATCTTTCAACGGCGTGAAATGATCCCAAGCTCTAAACCTGTTATTCATTTTTGGTAAAGAAGAGGATGCGACTGATTGCTTTGTGCCTTCATTCGGTGGATTAGCTTGACTTGTCTACAAAATTTAGAGATTGTGTATGTTAAATATTCATTCATTAATTATTTGAATCATTTAATCAAATACACTTAAATAACATATTATTAACACATTAAACCAAATTTTCAACAAGCATTTAAAAAATTTAACTCAAATTAGCAAGCAAATTTCAACAATTTAATTAAATATTTCACAAAAGGTGCATGATCTAACATTAAAAGTAACATTTCACCTTGGATTCCAATCTTCACATAGTCAATCAAACAAGTAAACTACACGATCATACATTCATACCTTCTTATCTGAACCAAAAGATTTTGATGATGGATAAAGTACTGTTAGCAAAATATTGGTAGCGAAAACTAAAACTAAAAAAATTAAATTCAATCTCAAGGCACAATGATTCAGAAAGAATTGTGTAAACAATTTTACTAGAGCACAATATCATAAAACCCAGCAGCATTGCGGTCATAAAAATCAAATTGCAATAGCGATAAAGTGTAACCGAACACAATTTTGCCAGAATTTCTGTACAGTAAACATAAATGATCTAACCCACTTCTTCAAATATATTTGTATGAAATAAGTGATTGAGCCCATTTCTTGCAACATATATGTATGAAATACGATGAACGTAGAAAAAATAACGATCATAATCCAATGCAAATTACCCTTGTTCTGTAATTTCAACATGAATAAGATCTTGTTTTAAACCCCCAAAAAATCATAAAAGAAAAGGCTGGATAATAAGATCAATCCAATGCAAATTTGCAGTGATTTTTTTGGAATTGCTGAGATTGATTTGCTATAAAAGATGTGGGTTTAGTCCAAGGGCTGCTGTCATTGAAATCTAATCAATTTCATTTCACCCAAATAAAAAAATAGAAACAAACCTCATCGTTTACAATAATAGGCGCAATATCTGGATTTGGTCTATTAGAATTTGAAGACTGCGAAGTTGAAGTACTCATGCCGCTGATTTTGACGAAAAGCGAGATCTAAGACTGAGAAGCGAGAAATGAGATCGAGAGTGACAGCCGACAGGGGAGAGGGGGGAGTCGAGAGCACGAGCCACTAACAATACAAGAAACAAGAGAAACTATATCATTCACGTCTTTTCCTTATTTATGTCTCTATCTATGCAACAAACACAGCAAATATTTGATGTCATTGACACACAAAATTGATGGCAAATAGCATTGTCCTCTTTCTAGTATGCAACCCATTTTTAGCTGTAAAATTACAGTACATATAAGTTTTCATCATTGTGGTCCAACAGCAACATGGTCCTATACAATCTCTTGAGATAAATAAAAAAAAGTAAAATAAAATATTTTATAATAAAAAAAACCACAAGCAAAAACTGTGGATTTTTACCCTAAAAAAATTGAATCGCTAAAAGAAAAATCAATACCAATCAATTATTGAACGATATGAGCGAGGGAGTCGAGATCACGAGCGAGGGAGCGAGGTCGTGAGCTAGGGAGCGAGGTCACGAGTGAGGGAGCGAGCCAGGGAGCGAGGTCGAAAGCAGTAGAAACGAGAGAGAGGGAGTCCAGATCGAGACTAAGGAACTTGAGAAAAGAGAAAAAGAGTGAGGGTTTCTCAAGAGAGATAATAGCATATATATATCACAAATTTTCTAATATAATATGTACCTCGGTTCGGTTCGGGTCGGTTCTCGGTTCGGTTTTACCAATAACTGAAACCGAACCAAAAACCGAAATTTGCCAATATTTTAAACTGAAACCGAACCGAAGAACCGAACCGAACCGAGAAAATCGATTTTTTAATTTCGGTTCGATCGGTTTTCCGGTTCGGTCGGTTTTATTGCTCACCTCTATTGCTTAGCATGGTAAACTCAGTATCGTATTCATCCACAGATTTGTTCTACATTGAACTTTGTTGCAAGTGGATGAACTGCTGTTCCATGTTGAAACGGGCAGTCTCGGGAAAGTATTTTATGTCGAACATGTCGCGAAAAGTCTTCCATTCAATCGGCTGGGCAAGACGAGTTGTTTTCAGCCTTCCAACATACTCTAACGTTATCTGTGAGTAGCAACTTCGCAATTCTCACCGAAGCAATCTCTGGCACTTGTGCTGTTGTCAAATCATTTTCAATGGACTGAGCCCATTCCTCTGCCTCTAGTGGGCTCTCTTTTCCAGAAAAGTGCTTAGGGTGCAATGTCCGGAATTGTTTGACTCCCGGTGCCTCAGTCTCAGGGTGGTGCATGAGGATAGCAGTCTGCTGCTGCTGATCCTCCAAGAGGCTCTTGATCTCCTCAAGCAATACCGTCTGCTCGTTGATAGGAGCTGCTACGGTAGGTGATGGTGGTAGAAGAGGTGGAGTGTTTCCATTCACGTTGGTGCTGGTGTTGTTTGGTGAATCCATAACCTTGAGAGAAAAGGAAGGGTTAGGATAGATTTAAAAGCTTAGAAATATAAGGAACGTTTAGTTGTTGATTCTTATTATTCTTGTGACATATTGCTTAGGTTTCCATGCGGAACTGACCTGCATGGGCCGCCAACAAAACCTGTCACGCTCTGCTTCCAAGTGTACAGAGAAGTAGACGTGACGGGTCGCGACGTATTTACTCAGAAGTAAACACGTTAAGCGTAAATAAGCAATATAAATGAATACACAAGAATAAAAAGAGATGTAATAATAACAATAACTTTTATTAACATTCTTTCTTTACATACAACTGAAAAGAAAAGTACAATGATAGAAAGCGATGCCTAAACAGTGGCATATGAACTGAAAAGAAAATAAATACAAGTAAAAGCCTAGAAGTCTGGCTCCTCTGTGAACTGCTCCAAATCGTCCTGACTGGGCTCGGTCTCCCGAGAGTCGGGTCCTCCTGAAGAACATTCCAAAGAAAGAAGAGACATGAATGTCGTCAACGAACTAGCGCTCGGTAAGTCCCAAAAGATAGAACGGAATAAACAAGTAAAGAGAATAGAACTGGTAAATTATCTGGTTGTTATACTAACGTAGTTGTTTGTAGCTTGGTACAGAATATATCAGTGTATACAAGAGGAGTCCAAGTATCCCATGGACTATGGTAACATGTAAGTACAAGGCCCCGTCAAAACCCACAGGACAACGACATAGGATGTTCATGTATGTGTGTTTTAGTGTCCATCATCGTTCCACTTTTAACACATTCCGTACTAGTCTACCCCGTTAAACCCCATAATATATATTGTATTGATTGGTAATTATCAGACTTGCTGAGACCATGGTATAAGTTGTTCATGTAAACAAGTTCAGGATGTATCAAGTAGTCATGTAATGAAGTCAAGTCATAGTCATGGTTCGGTCAAGTCAAGTCATGTTGCATGTTGATATTGTTCTGGTATTCAAGTTCATATTTGGTATATTGAATTCATGTTGAATTGTATTCATGTTTGGATTGGATTCAGATTGATACTTGGACTCAGACTTGAGTCAGGCACTTTAAACAGAATTTGGATCCTGAATTAGGTTTAGGAGTTATCGGTAACTGTTGCACATGGACGACATGATTTGTGTCTTTTTCCAGGACAATTACCTGATAACTCCGTTTTAGTTTTTCTACCTTAAATAGGCAAGCACCCACTTTCTCCGGCTCTCTGAGACTCAAGAGAATTGGCCGCTCTTAAACCTATATTTACTATGGTCCTTAATGTAATTTTATATATCTCGAGGGGGTTTTATGAGAAATATTTTATATACTTTCAAAATAAACCTCGAGTAATTATTTATATTCTTTAGGGTTTCCATGAATGTGAATTTTAAAGAGTGAGGTATATTAGTGAAAATTAACTTAGCTTGAACAGTTTAAAGTATTTTAGTGTAACTTGTCTTGTATTGATACTTGATGGGTTTTTAATGAAACTTGTCATTCTTTTATTTTCTAGAAAACATGGAATTTTATTATATATTAAAAATATATGGTTTGATAATATTTATATAATTATTTAAAAATTAATTTTATTTATTAAGTAGAAAATCTCGTTTTTCTTAAAAATCGTATTAAAATTCTTTCGAGATCGTATGCTCCGTGAGGAGGTCTGCATCTCGCTCTACTAGTCCCGAGGATGTGCGATAATCCGCACCATCCAATAGCGGGTTTCTCAAAATGGGTTGCAGAGGCATAATCGCAAAGAATGTGATCACACCATTTAAAGATAACCGAGTTTTTATAGTTCAAGGTATTTTGATGAAAAATCGTATTTTGCCACAAAAATTATATCTCAAGAGAATCATGCTATGTTAATATGTGTGTATATGAGAGGTAGGTCATTACCTCGTGAAATTTTCTAAAGGTATGCTAAGCAAAAGTTTAAAAAATAATGAATATAAACTTCATGGTATTTAAACGTAAAAGCTAGGTTAAAGTTATTTTACATGGAGTTTTAGAGTGAAAGTTGTTTCTAAACCTTTATAATAATGTTACAAATATGTTGTATAAATTTGTTGAACAATATATAAAAGATATGTGAGATTATAGAGTTTAGAAAATTTACATCGGCAATAACTCCACTTACCGATATTTTGTTTTGAAAAGAGAATTTAGAGAAGAGAGGGAGGAAATAGAAGGAACTTACAAGTGACTTGGGTTAAGAATAGAGAGAGGAAGAGCTTGAGGTTGTTGCGGGGTCGCCGGAATTGTCTTGAATTCTCTCCGGAAGTTGACCTTGTGCTAACTCCACTTCAACTCTACTTGTACTTAGAAAATTTTGATATTTTTGACTAGGATATTCAGATTGAGAAGGGGCTAGGGTATGGGGTTGTATTTATAGGGTGGAATTAGGGTTTTGGAATCGAAAGATTAAATTAAAAAGCATTAAAAATTGGATTAAAGATGAAATTTAATTCTCTGTTAAATTGCAGAGAAAACAAACAGAATAGGGGTAGTGGGGTAGACCAAAGGTTGTGTGCAAAGTACGGGCCTCATCCTCTACGGATGGCTTGTCGTCACCGACTCCATAGCCGATCTCGCCGGTCCAAAAGAGGAGTTGGTGGTTGAGATTTGTGCCACGTGTCCTCGGCTGTGTACACAACATTTTACACATGTTTGTTTTTTTCGTCTTTTCATTTTTACGTGTATTGCACGTGTAAACTTTTGGGCTTCCAAAAATTTTAAAAGAAAAATTGAGAAAAAATATATTTGGCTGATTGGATTCGAACACAGGGGCTACGTCACAGCAGTGCAAGGCTTTACCAGTGAGCTACAAGTTGCTTCTTGCTGTTCTTAAACAAATTAAATTTATAACTTGTACTTAGGCTTGCAAACTCCATTCTGTACATTAACTTGAAAATTTTTCGTACAGTAAAATCAGAGTCATTACTGTGGTCCAATGTCTACATATGCAAGAAGTGGTTATTCCTACTTCATTACTTTTACGGATAATTTCTCAAGGTATGGACATGTATTCTTGATGAAATATAAATCCGAGGCCTTTAAGAATTCCAGGAATACAAGAATGAAGTGGAAAAACAAACATGCAAAAGTATTAAGATACTTCGATCTGATAAAGGTGGTGAATAATTAAGTGCCGAGTTTCTGGATTATTTAAAAGAGAATGGAATTCTCTCTCATGCTTACTCCTCCATACACACCACAACACAACGGTGTATCGGAAAGTTGGAACCGCACCTTATTGGATATGGTACGTTCCATGATGAGTAATGCCGAGTTACTGCGATCTTTCTGGGGTTATGTACTAGAATCTGCTGCATATCTTTTGAACAAAGTTCCTACTAAGTCAGTGCCTACCACACCATATGAAATGTGGAGTGGGAAGAAACCCTATCTTAACTATCTTAAGATATGTGGTTGTCCAGCTTTTGTTAAAAAGAAGCATGCGAACAAGCTCGAGGCACGATCGGTACTGTGTAAGTTTGTGGAATACCCAAGAAACTCCAGGGGTATCTTTGCTATTACGCAGAGGAACAAAAGGTTTTTGTTTCTCGGTATGCCCACTTTCTGGAGACTCAATCTCTTGAAAAAGAAATAAGTGGGAGCGCAATAGAACTGGAAGAAATTCCAGAACCACAAACTATTACTGAATGCATGTTGGAACCAGAAGTTTAAAAAGAACCGGACGTCCCTGCGCCACTCCGCAGATCTAGTAGGCAGTCTCATCCGCCCGAGAGATACTATGGTTTTGTTATAGACGGGGATAGAGAGGATTGCATCATCAATTATGATGAGCCGACTAGTTTCCAGCAGGCCATTACAAGCAGAGACTCAGTGAAATGACTGAATGCAATGCGGACCGAAATGGAATCCATGTACACCAACAAAGTTTGGACTTTGGACATTGCACCTCAAGGGATAAAACCCATAGGTTGCAAATGGATTTTCAGAAAGAAGATTGGTGCAGATGGACACGTTGAAACCTATAAGGCTAGACTTGTAGGAAAAGGTTTTCGTTAAAGACCTGGTTTGGACTATGATGAAACCTTTTCTCCAGTGGCTATGCTTAAATCAATTCGGATCCTACTTGCCATTGTTGCCTTCCATGATTATGAAATTTGGCAGATGGACATAAAGATCGCTTTTTTGAATGGAAATTTAGAAGAGTGTGTTTATATTGATCAGCCAGAGGGTTTCATAGAGAGTGGGAGCAGCGGAAATGTGTGTAAATTGCTTAAATCCATTTATGGATTAAATCAGGCATCGCGGAGTTGGAACATCTGTTTTGATGAGACGGTCAAAGAATTTGACTTTATCAAAAATCCAGATGAACCATATATTTATAGTAAGATTGTAGCGAGAACTGTGGTATTCTTTGTCTTGTACATGGATGACATACTCCTGATAGGAAATGACATTCCTATGTTACAATCAGTCAAAGGATTCTTGTCACAGAAGTTCTCTATGAAAGACCTGGGTGATGCCTCATACATTCTGGGGATCCAGATCTATCGTGATAGATCTAAGAGAATGTTGGGACTTTCACAGTCCAGGTACATTGACACCATATTGCAAAGATTTAGTAAGGAAGATTCCAAGCGCGGTAACCTACCGGCTTGTCACGGGATCACCTTCTCCAAAGAGATGTCTCCCAAGACTGATTTGGAAAGGGATCACATGAGTATTATACCCTACGCTTCTGCGGTAGGATCTATAATGTATGCAATGTTATGTACCAGACCAGATGTTTCTTACGCACTGAGCGTGGTAAGCAGGTATCAGTCAAACCCTAGGAAGAAGCACTGGATAGCAGTAAAGAACATTCTCAAGTACCTGAGAAGGACTAAGGAGATGTTCTTGGTGTATGGCAGTAAAGACCTCCAGATTGTGGCATTCGCTGACTCCAGCTTCCAGAGTGATAAGAATGACTCCAAATCCATGTCGGGTTATGTCTTCACCCTCAATGGAGGGGCGGTCTATTGGAAGAGCTCCAAACAGGATACCGTTGCTGACTCGATGATGGAGGCAGAGTATATCGCTGCATGTGACGCCGTGAAAGAAGCAGTCTAGATAAAGAAGTTTATAACAGAACTTCAAGTGGTTCTGTCCATTGTTGACCCAATACCTTTGTATTGTGACAACAATGGGGCTATAGCTTTAGCAAAGGAACCAAGGTCCCACCAGAAGTCCAGACATATCTTGAGGCGGTATCACCTGATCAGGGAGATTGTGGATCGCCGGGAGATCGAGGTGTGGAGAGTAGACACGGAGAACAACACTGCAGATCCACTTACAAATGCCATCCCTCATACGCAGCTCGAGAGGCTATTCGAGATATTAGGTCTGCGATATGCCAATACATGGCCTTAGTGCAAGTGGGAGATTGTTAGTGATATAGGCTCTAGAGGCCATTATTGTATAGTATTGGATTGTATATTACATTTTGGAAGCTTGGGATATATACAAATATAATAACAGTCTTGCTCAACATGATAGTATGCTATCTGGTTTGAGTCTATCTTAACATATGTATATGTTTCTTTTAACATATCGCTAATATATGTTGATAGAGCCCTTGGGATCTTTGCTTGACTACCAACATTGTGATGGCACTCATACTAGTAGGGGCTAAGCAGTCTATAAACATATCCTTAAACTTGTCCCTAGTCGTAGGATTATCGAGACAGGGCATCAATACTCCAAAGTAGACTAGTGTATACGCTTTTTATCCCTGTCAGGGGAGGCGGCTTGTCCCACAGCCATTGGTATACGGTACCAAAGATAGTATACATGTGCTCATTGGGTTATGAGTTACACTAGACGGACTCGCTGGGAACTGCTGGTTGGTATTATACCTATTGTTAGTTAGCAATACCCCGGTGACATAAGTACTGGTTAGTCCGTTTACTTGATATCACTATTCGTCTCAAGTGTGTTCCCACTGTGCTTAGATTGCTACCCTACCACGGCTCAAATGAGTCATGCAAACAGGTAGTAGTTGGGTGCAGTCCTGAAGCACTTGAAGGCGGTAGGGGATAGAATGGATTCGTCTCTTCCTGTATTAGGATTTGATATCGCGCTGTGTACGGCTGGCTAATACACAAAGTCCCTGGCCAGAGCAAGTGAGATTTACTGGTAGGTACACCAGTAGTTTCTCAGGGTGTATTGGGTTCCACATTGACATGACTTATTGCGTTATTAGGGGTCTGATGTTTACCACCCCTAGGCCCGATATGCGATACTCTTAGACGAACAGACCGGACTGTATGGAGAATGTCACCTATAGGCTCAGTAGGGTTTTCAGACTAGTTATTGTGTCGATCTTCCCTTCGACAGATACCTAGGTAGCCGTTACGTACAGCTAGTACCACTGACGTGCTTGTGGTTAAACCTACTGCCGGCGTATTGTCGAATTTTTAGAGTCCCACACAGAGGGTTTCCCGGTTCAGGCGAAACGGTGTAGTTTGCGTTTGGTTTTACACAGGGGTGTTTGATTGAACATGTACATTTATGCACGTTCTTTAATCGACGGTTTAGTAGTACTAGCAGGTTTGAAAGACAGCCAGTTTTGATGCTAGTATTATATTGCTCTCTTTTGGGTATTTGTATTTTAACACGAATACGGTATTTATACGAATATGTGTATTTGTATAAATACGGGTATTTGTGTTTTGATACAAATACATCTATTTCTTTCTAAATATGAATACACGTATTTTGTATTTTCGGTACAAATACGGTATTCGTATTTTGGTAGAAATACGGTATACGTATTTATACGGGTATGGGTATACTTGTTTATATATTTACATTTATATTTATAAGTGTTTATATATGTGTACCTAGTGAGGTAGCTACACACACACACACACTCTCTCTCTCTTCTCTTCACCATTAAACATAGAAGTGTGTGGGCTTATGACTCACCCTAGTAAGTTACCAAGCCCACTCTCTCTTTTGTTTGAGGTGTGTAAAGATAAGAGTGAGAGTGTGAGATATTTTGTGGGAATGGTTGATCTTTTCTCACTTGGAGATTTTTCTCTAGTTTCTAACCATCTTCATCTTCTTCCTCAATCCTCTCTCTTGAGTTGTGAGGATTAAGAGAAAGAATTTAGTTTCACAAACTACACTAATCTATGCATTTTGTCTTAGCAAGACTTGATCTTTAGTTGCTTCGGACGAAACTATCGCTTGAATCGGCATCCTCGGGTGGGTCGTCTTTGACACGGAAGATCGGCTTCGAGAGCTTGTTCTATCAACCCAAGGAGCTTGAGAAGTCAAATTTCAAGACCCGAAGGATCGTCTACAAAGGTTGTAATTTCAACCGAGTAGCTAAAACTGTAGTTAGGGTTTGTTTAGTATAGTGTTTGGGCTTGTATTCTAGGAATTTTAGTGTATTGTGCTCAAGTTTTACAGTTTTCTATTCCGCATAGCCATAGTTGACACGGCAAGGAGCACATATACACTTACAGTTTGGTCGAACTATAATATAGGAACTACACTTCCTATCAGGAGTATGTCATCCGCATACTATATGAGGAATATGATAGTACTCCCTACATCCTTTTTACAAATATTAAGTTCGTTTATCGTTTTGATGAAGTCAAACACTTTGACTGTAATATCAAAACAGATGACCCTTTCTCCGCAATGCCTTCTTTAGTCTATAAATAAACTTAAGCAACTTGGATACCTTCCGCTGCTTCCACTGACCACGATAACCTTCTGGCAGAGTCATATATACGTACACTTCTAAATCTCTATTTATAAAGATGCTATATTCATTCATCTGCTATATATCATAGTTATGGAAAACAGGAATGGCAAGTTATATCCGTATGGACTTCAGCACAAACACTGAAGTAAAGTTTCATCACAATCCACACCGGGTATTTGATGAAAACATTTTACAGCAAGTCTAGCCTTATTAGGTTACTACATTTCCATCTGCACCGATCTCGAAAGATCTACTTGCTTCTTATGGGTTTTACCCCTTCAGAAGTATCTAACAAAGTCAATAATTTGCTGGAGTGAGTAGAGTCCAACTTGGATATCATGCATCTAGACATTAGTTAGAAGTCACAACTTACTATGGCCTGCTTATATAGTAGGGTCATCATCACATGATGTAAGACTTCTTGTCGCCGTCTATGAGGAAACCGAAGTATCTCTTGGATGGCTGGGGTTACCTACTAAATTTGCGGAGTGGCTAAGGTTTGTTAGGGTCAATTGAATTTCCAGGTTCTACTAAATTTTCAGTAACTGTTTATGGTTCTGGAATCACTTCCAGTTCTACCATACTCCCACTAATTTATTTTGCAAGAAATTTCTTTTCTAAAAAGATGACATGTCGAGAACAAAACAACTTTTAATCCCGAAAATGGTAGAACTTAAACCCTTGCTAAAGCTTGGGATAACGCACAAACTACGTATTACCGAAACGTGCATTGAGTTTGTCCGAATTGTGTTTTAAGCATAAACCGAATAACTCCATATTTTAACAACCTTAAAATATGTTCTGATTCTATATCACATATAGAATCACATGCATTAATTTAGATGGAACCATAAGTATGCAATTGTTTTCAGTGCAGATCCCTACATGAAAAAGACTATACACCATTACTCAACAAGGAGCGCACCCATGGATGGGTAATCTGAGAGAGAATTAAATTCTCGATTATATAACTATGAAATGTTGGTTAAATTGGTGTAAACGCAGTGAAAGGGAAAATTAAATATTTTACATCAACACCAATTTAGGGTTTATAAATTAGATTAATTATAAACGAAATCAATTAACCTTTAATTGATTCGAAAAGATAATACCTTTGCGCAAATTCGGATTTATGTTCCGTTCGCTGTGCTAGCGTTTCCTATCCAATCAAGATGACTTGATTATACCTTGATGATCTCCTTACTTCCTTCCACACGAATTTCCAAGATTAATGAACTCTAATTAATTAGTTAGCTGATCTAATTAATTATAGAGAATTATAAAAGAAAGAAGAGAACTAAAAATCAAAATTTTATTTCGTCCCCACCATGAAAATTTTGGCCTAAAGAAAAGTAAAAGGGAGGCCAAAACTTTTGAGAGGATGAGAGAAATAATTAGGGCTTAGGGTTTGTATCAAATAGAAGCTTATATATAGGGATATAGCTTTTTCTATTTAAACCCTCATAATTAATTAATTTGTTTAATCCTTTAAACAGACTAATTAGTTATAACTTAATACATATTGGCCCACACATATATATGCATATAATATTTGATACACATCAAATGCATAACAATATTATCTTTTATATATATATATATCAACATATATATTTATATATATTTATAATTACATATATATATTATATTCATAATATAATTAATATATATATGCATGTATTATTTACTCATTTAATATCACATATTATCTTGAGTAGCACGTCAAATCGTATTTGACAATTTTACCCTTAATTAATTAATAATACATCAAATATACTTATTTAATTAAATCCCTTTTTGTATATCAAATATATATTTTATCTTCCTTTATAGTTCTATTTTTAGCAAGTAGGAGTTCACCTATCTGTGACTCCGAAGGCTCGATATTTATTTAACACTGGATAATTAATTCGAACAATTCAAGTTAATTCTGTAAGTAGTAAAATCCACAAGTTTATAGAAACGATAGCCATGTATTTAGACTACCTAGGTAAACTTTCGATGACTGGATTGGAATAGGAAAACGCTATCCAATCGAATTAGTACCTATCAGTAGCAACTACCGTACGGTCCGGTCTCTTCATCTCCTTATACTCCTTATTTGGTCCAGGGCTTGGTAGTACTGTCGAACCCGAATAACTCAAATAACTGTTGTGTTGATATTATCATGTAACCGTGAGATCAAACTGATAACTACTTATTATTTGATTTCTAGTACTCTGGTCAGGGATTTTAGGTCACTGATATATCGCACACCGCAGAACACTATTCTCCATACCAGAGAGACGAATCCCATGTTAATTCCACACAACCTTCATATGTGTCCGGTCATACCCAATTACTACCGTTATACACAGTATCAATGGATCTGTGGTTGGGTAGTAATTAAAGCGATCTCTAGCAAGGTACTATGGCGAATCTCAGGTCTGGAGACTAAGTCGTACCAGTCGTCACTATATGAATTTCCATCTAAAAGTTATGTATAATTACCAACTGGAAATTCAAGATGAGTCGTTCGGTGTACTTATCATCTATAAGCACCTGCATAAAATACTCTAATGTCACCACACCAAATGACTATAAGAACAGGCATTATTCCTTTCACACCGCTGGCAAATTCAACCATTCTCTAATGAGTAGGTATAGTATACACCAGTCTCCCGGAGTATCAATGTCCTATCTCGATACTTCTACGACTAGGAACATTTAAGAATATACTTATCGACTACTCAGGTCTCATTATTGTGATATACATCACAATCCTGTAGTCTAGTATTATTTTAGGGACTTTATTAGTAATCAATAATAAACAGAGTATTATAAATAAAAGATATACCAATAAAGAAAAACCAAATAGCATACTATTATTATAAACGAGAAAGTTCTATACATGTAGGTTATAATTACAACTAATTGCCTCTAAGGGCACCTACATCCAACAATCTCCCAATTGTGCTTAGGGCCAATTATTGTGGTATCACACATCCAACATCTCAACAATTCTTTCGAACTGTGGTTGAGAAAGAGCCTTAGTGAATGGATCCGCCATGTTATCTTTCGTATCTACTCTCACTATATCGATATCATTTCGTCTATGGATCTCTCGAATCAAATAGTGCTTTCGAAGCATGTGCTTAGATTTACGATGAGACCTTGGTTTCTTAACTAATGAAATGTCTGCATTGTTGTCATAGTATATGGGTACTGGGTCAGTAATGCTCGGAACCACTCCCAAATCGGAGATAAACTTCTTCATCCAAGCAACCTCTTTAGCAGCCTCATTCACTGTAATATACTCCGCCATTTATGGTAAAAACATAACTAGAGACAGATCTGCAATCATCTATATCACTCTGAAAACCGGAATTAGTAAACGCCTCAACCTTAAGGTCACTTTTACCGAATATTAGGTACATCTCCTTAGTATTCCTCAAATACTTGAGTATAGCCTTTACAGCAATCCAATATTGTTCTCCAGGATTAGACTGATATCGACTTACTGTACCAAGTGCATAAGCCACATCAGGTCTAGTACATAACATCGTATACATGATAGACTCAACTGCCGAAGCATATGGCGTCTTATTCATGCTCTTCTCTCCTCATCTGTCTTGGGAGACATATCCTTGGAGAGAGATATACCATGCCTAGTAGGTACATTATCTCGCTTAATCATCTTGGTATGTTCCATACTGAACCTCTTCATTATGTCATCTATATACTTGGATTAGGATAACCCAAGCATCCTCTTAGATCTATCTCTATAGATATTAATACCCAATATGTAGGATGCCTCACCAAAATTCTTTATTAAGAACTTTTGTGATAGCCAGATCTTAACTGACTGCAATGTTAGCACATCATTGCCTATTAGAAGTATGTCGTCCACATACAATATGAGGAACACGACATTACTTTCTACAAGCTTTTTATAGAGACATGATTCATCATAATTTTTGATAAAATCAAACCCTTTGATTGCTTCATCAACGCAGATGTTCCAACTCCTAGTCCATAAATGGACTTAAAAAACTTGCATGCTTTACCGTTGCTCCCACTGACCTCGAAACCCTCTAGTTGTGTCATATAAACGTTCTCTTCTAAATTACTGTTTAGAAAAGCTGTCTTGACGCCCATTTGCCATATTTCGCAGTCATGATAAGCAGCTATTGCAAGCATGATTCTGATTGACTTAAGCATCGCAACTGGAGAAAAGGTTTCATAAAAATCCATACCTGGTCTTTGACGGAAGCCTTTTGCTACCAGTCTAGCTTTGAAGGTCTCCAGCTTCTCATCTACACTGATCTTCTTCTTGAAGACCCATTTGCTCCTAATGGGTTTTACCCTTTCTGGAGCTTCCTCCAAAGTCCACACTTTGTTGGAGTGCATCGAGTCAATTTCAGACTTCATGGCATCTATCCATTTCTGAAAGTCTTTACTCTCTATAGCGCGTCGATAAGTGATAGGGTCGTTATAACAACTCCAATTCTTGTGTACATAAAATTGATTTAAAATTAATGTATACTTGGGGTATTTACATTTCCTGTGACTACTATAAGTATTTAATTCAATTTTGAACAGCAAGAAGGAGCTTGTAGCTCACTGGTAAGACCTTGCACTGCTGAACCAAAGTACCAGAGTTCAAATCCCATCAGCCATATTATTTTTTAATTAGTTTTCTTTTAATCTTTTTAGAAGCCCAAGAGTCTATACGTGCATAACCTGTAAAACCAAGAGTCACATATAAAACAAACGAGTTCAGGAGGTAGACCAAGAGACAGGGGACACGCGGCGGCGAGACTTGGCCTGACTTGGTCGAATCGGCCGGCGCCTGTTCATATCAGAGTTTTGCATTATTATATCGCCCATTCTTATTCACATTACTTATAAATAGGTGTTTTTGATCCATGTCTGCTAAATAGTTGCAGGTTACAGGTTCTCAGATCATTACAGTGAAATTCATGAAAAGTTGCTACAAATATGAGACTACGACCAACAATAGATGAATCCGTATAATGCTGCCTACCAGTTCAAGGAACAAATGAAAATTATTAGACAGTTCAATGCATAAAGCACAAGGGCAGCACAAGATTCAAGACTTCAACGCGAAGCTCACGATAAAAGTCCACATCATTCTGCACTGTTGGAAATCTGGAAGAAAATAAAAGAGATTCTGAGGAACCAAGTGAAGAAAACAGAAGGAAAAACCAACATGAAGCAACCCTGAAGAATTGAGGCCAAGATCCCACCAAATGGCCGCGGAACCGCGGCCAAACATGCCTTTCTGCCGCGGAACCGCGGCCGTATGATGCACGTGTCGGTGCATGTGTCGGTGGGTGTCGGTGCTTTGACCCGGCTTTCTTAGGGTAGTTTGGTAAATTCATGTATGGATCAGAATGTAACCTAGGGTTTTTCTATCTATAAATAGGAAAGCCAGAAGCCTAATTAGGCATGCCTCTCTTTAATTTTTATGTTTCTTTTTAATTTCTAGATTTCAATTCAATTGTAATGTGTTGTTGAGAGGACATCAATAAAGTAAGTTTTCATTTTATCTCGCATTGTTTTTTTATCTGAATTTTAATTCCTGCAATTTCTTATCTGTTCTTTTATATTTGCAAATTAGTTCATCAATTGAAATAAAAAAATGAATTTTATTGTCACCTTCTTAATGAGTGAGTAATTCCTCACTTGTTAGGGGTAGGATAAGGAAGGTTTGAAAGAAGGAAATCTCTCTCTCTCCTTTCTTTGCCCAAATAATTCTAAAAATACGGACTCTCTTTAAATCAACCATAATCCGCTCATTACGGCACCCTATCCTACATGATAGCGGTGATTCCCTAATTAGACCGGTTGTGGTTGAATTAACCGAAGGTTAGGGCTAAGAGCCAAGAACGGACGGACAAGGACCAAAAGGAAGAAACTTAGTTTCTTCCTAGTCGTGCTAATCCCCGTTGTTGACTATTACCTTAACACCTATATTCTTAACTAAGGCATTGAAAGAAGCGAGACGATCCCTATTTCGAACTGACCTAATCCTAACCCTAGCAAGCCTTTTTATAAACTTATTCTCATTCTTAGATCTTAAAACAAAACCTACCAAAGTTAGGACTTAACTCGTTAGAACTTAAAAAAAAAGGACATCATTTTCCTGTGGATCGACTCGTACTCAACCAGCTAGCTACTAAGCGACACCGTCTTGATTGCGGTATTCTTATATTTAAAATGCATACAAAAACTAAAACAATCAAATGGCGCTGTTGCCGAGGAAACGGTAGTTTATTTCTTTTTGTAATTTCGGGTTAATTAAATAAAAAATATAAAAAAATTGAAAAAAAATAAAATAAAAACATAAAAAAAATCATCTTGTTATTTTTGATTGGTTTTTGTGCAAATCGTGCAGGAAAGGAAGACAGACTGATTCGGATCTGGAGCAAGCTCAGTGAATAAATCCAGAAACAGAGGATCTGAACAGACAGAGGAGAACCAAATCAGCACAGAGAAATTTTTTGAAGATCTGAACCTATTGATCCACCGCGGAACCGCGATATAAGCAGGGGTTTGCGGTCAAACAGGTGACGTCAGCTGTTTAAAAACTCTCCGTGAGTATATTTTTCTCCTTCTTTCCTTTGCGCTCCACTGAAAAAAATTTCCTGCAGGTTTCTTTGCGTAGAATCTTTTTCCCTCTCCAATAAATTGTTTTTATGCAGGATTCTTTGTGCCGTAAATAAAAAGAAAATTTTTTTGGCAAGTGTTTTAGATTTTGGTGTGTTACTGCTTTGCATATTTAAAACGGAATCTAAGGGGCTCTAACACCAATTAAAATTGGGTGGGGATTTCATTACCCTTCCTAAGACCTCAGAAATCACTAAAAAGCATATGCATCACCCTTGAGTTAATTAAAAAATATCTAGACTCAGCCAATTAAGGACTGTCACGCTCATCAGGACAGAGCAAGGTTGTGAGCATTCAGTAGTTTATCTAAACCTGATTTTGTGGTGCCTAGGCTAGACAAGTGAGAAAGGTAACTTTAAAAGGCCCGTCTCACGGTGATTTGTGAGCGGATCCCTCCTTTCTTCATTTGTGCTTACTTGGCCACAATTGGCGGTGAAGAGAAGATTTGAGGGATATTTCACAACTTGTCACTTTGGAACAGTTAAGAGCGGTCTAGTTGACTTAGGAGAACCTAACTCTAGGTTTAATTGTGCATGTTTAAACTGTGGTTGTTTGAAATTGTGTTGTAGTTCCGTACAAATTTTTTTGTAAAATTCTTTATAAAAAAACACACAAAACAAAATGTTTACAAAAACTCGCCCTTTGTCGCTAGAATCCCATTGCACCCACATTTCATCCATATTTCCACATTGACGTCTTCGTACCCTCACATTCTACACTTTGACTACACTACAACTCGTTTAGTGTATCTACGGTTGGGCTAGGGATACTATTGTCCGTTTAGTCCGTGTTTCGTTAGTCGCTACCGACTACGCGATCGACTCCGAAGTCGAAACTCTCTCCACTTCTTTTTCAGCCTTACCTTTGCCGACCAACTCCAACGTTGACCGGAATTCTGTCCATTCACCTTTATCTTTACATTCATCATCTTCTAAAGAGATGTCAGGATTCAATCCTAACAACCCTTTACCTACCTCGGGACTGATTCCACCTCAACTGGGTGTGAATAACCCGCAACATCCTCCTGTAGAAGCGCCACAGCGAATCGCGCTCTAGGATCGTTTCTATCCTACCCGCTCCGCACTTCCTACCTATCTCTCACTCCCGCCGGCAAATGGGGATAATTTCGAAATTAAGCCCCACTTCATCAATATGTTGCCCAAATTTCACGGGCTGGAATCCGAAGATGAATATATCTTCATTAACAAATTCCAGAATGTTTGTGCAATGATGAAGACCACCCAACTGTCCGACGATGCTATACGGCTACGAGTCATTCCTTTCACTTTATGTGACCTAGCTGAAAAGTGACTGTATAGAACCGCATCACATTTTATAAACAGTTGGGAAGAGTTTGTTAAAGCATTTCTTAAAAAGTTTTACCCACACCACAAGACCGCGAGAATACGTAATGAAATTAACCAATTTTCCCAACTTCCTTCCGAACCTTTTTGGAAGTGTTTCGAATGATTCAAAGACTTTTTTGTTCAGTGCCCTTATCACGGTATAGATTGATGACAACTTTGCCAGACCTTATACGAAGGACTGAACCCAGCAACTAAGCAGTTGCTGGAGACCATTTGTCAAAGCCACTTTCTAACCAAATCTGACGAGGAAGCTTGGCAATTTCTCGACGATCTTGCTGAACAAACGCTTTAGTGGGAAAGCACTAGACCGACCACTTCGTCCACTTTATCTACTTCCTCCGGTCCATCTAGGGTAGGCGTTCATCAACTTGATATGTCAGTTGCAACGAAAGCCGAAATGGCAGCAATTACACGAAAACTAGAAGCAATTGAGAGCAAATTCTCATCGCCTTCTTCTGCCCCTGCTTTACCCCCTCGCACTATATGCGCTTGTTGTTCGGATCCATCCTATTTGACCGAAGAGTGTCCTTACAACCCACCTGCTCAAGGACAGGATCAAGTCAATGCTGCCTTTCAGCAAAGATAAAGAAATGATCCATACTCTTCAACTTACAATCCTGGTAGGAGGAACCACCCTAATTTTGCTTGAAATCAAAATCAACAACAATTCCAAGGCAACAACAATTTACAGAGGCCTCCTCCTCAACAACAAGCTCCTCAACAAACTCAATATCAGCAACCTTTCCAACCCCAACCTTACCAAAATCAAATGAACAATTTTGCACCCAACAATTTTTTTCTTCAAAACAATTTTGTTCCACCAAATAACGATAAGGTTTCTTCGCTAGAACGAAGTCTGGAGGCGTTTTTAAAACAATCAACTCAATCCTTAGCCAACATCCAGTCTTCCATTCAGTTTTTGGTGCAACACACTGCATCACATGGGCAAAGCATTAAAACCATTGAAGCCCAGATTGCACAACTGAATGCAGCTTTAAGCGAGCGAGAGAAAGGGAAGCTTCCATCTCAACCACTCCCAAATCCTGGTCACCCACAAAATACACATGTTGTTCTTGAACAACAAAACCATAATGTGAGTGCCGTGACTACATTGAGATCTGGAAGGATGTTGCACAATAATGTTGGCACTGATGATGACACCCCGGCCGCCGCTTCTTCTTCTTCTTCTTCTTCGTCTTCAGAGCCTGTTCTCCATTCTTCACAAGGCTCTACTTCTTCTACTATTCCAAACGTACCCACTTCTCACTCCACAAAAACACCAGTTCTAGGGTCCGTTCCAATTCCACAATCTCCTCCACAAGCATTAGACTCGACCAATTTTCAAAATGTTCCATTTCCAAACTGGTTGAGATCCAATAAACAAAATCCACAAATGGAGAAGATTATGGAGTTATTTAAATAGGTTAGCATTAACATTCCCCTCTTGGATGCAATTCAACAAGTCCCTTCTTATGCAAAGATCTTGAAGGACTTATGCACCAAGAAGAGGAAATCACAGGTACCTAAGAAAGTTTTCTTAGCTAGTGCAGTGAGTGATACTCTTACCTAACCTTTACCTCAATAACGAAAGGACCCTGGCTGTCCTACAATTTCAATAACTATTGGGGATAAGAACATCAACCGCGCACTTTTAGATCTTGGTGCCAGTGTTAACCTGCTTCCCTATTCGGTATATGAGCAACTAGGCGTTGGAGAGCTAAAACCTACACATTGTACTCTCCAAATGGCCGACCGATCCATCACCCATCCTAGGGGTGAGTTAGAGGATATGTTGATCAAAGTAGGGGACTTCATATTCCCCGTTGATTTCATTGTTTTGGATACACAGCCTGTAGCTAACCCCCGGAATCAAATTCTGGTGATACTCGGTCGTCCATTCCTTGCAACTTCTAATGCGGTGATCAATTGTCGAAATGGTTCGATGAACCTATCTTTTGGAAACATGACAATTGAACTCAACATTTTTAAGTTGGGAAATCAGCCCTCCGAACCTAATGCTAATATACTTGATATTTGCTCGATCCAAGAGATCACCCAGGAGGACTGTGAGCTCGAGAAATTTCTGTTCGATCACAGCAATTTTGACGCCACTAGTGCGTTCCTCCTTGAATCTGATACTGTTTTCATGCCCGATAATGATTACGAGTGTTTCACTTTCTCGAACGATCTTGAACAATCACCACCCGAGTTTGAATCCTTTGAATTTTCGGATGAGTTAGCTGAACTATCCGACTCGGTTGCTTACACTCGTTTTGAACCTATTTTGGAATCCTTTGAGTTTGAGACAATTTCACCGATTTTGCCTTCAATTGTTTCACCTCCAATACTCGAACTCAAGCTATTGCCGTCTCACCTTAAATACGCTTACTTAGGTAAGAATGAGACCCTTCCTGTTATCATCTCGGCTTCTCTAGCTCCAGAGCAAGAGAAAGCCCTTTTAACGGTCTTGCAAAACAATCGGCAAGCTTTTGGCTGGACTATGGCGGACATCAAGGGGATTAGTCCCCTAATAGTTGAACATCATATTCATATGATGGATAATACCAAGCCAGCAAAGGATCCACAGAGACGACTCAACCCAGTCATGAAAGAGGCTGCAAAAAGGAGATCTTAAAATGCCTTGATAATGGTATCATTTACCCTATCTCTGATAGCCAGTGGGTTAGCCCCATTTACGTATTCCCCAAGAAATCGGGCATAAGGGTCATAATTAATGAGGCGAATGAGTTAATACCTACTCGCACCCAAACCGGGTGGCGAGTATGCATCGATTATAGAAAACTCAATGCCGCGACACGGAAAGACCACTTTTCATTACCTTTCATTGACCAAATGCTAGAACGATTGGCTGGGCATGAATACTATTGCTTTTTGGATGGCTACTCTGGCTATAATCAAATTCCCATCGCCGAAAAAGACCAAGACAAGACCATATTCACTTGTTCTTTCGGTACATTTGCTTACCGTCGCATGCCCTTTGGGTTATGCAATGCACCCGCTACTTTCCAGCGGTGTATGATGGGAATTTTTCAGACATGGTGGAAAAATTCTTGGAGATCTTCATAGATGATTTCTCCATTTTCGGCGACTCCTTTGATGAGTGTTTGCTACATCTCGACGCAGTCCTTACCCGGTGTAAGGATAAGAACCTTAGTTTAAATTAGGAGAAGTGCCACTTCATGGTACGAGAAGGTATTGTCTTAGGACATATCATCTCGCAAAATGGAATTAAGGTGGATAAAGCGAAGATTGAAGTCATTTCCAATCTCCCTCCTCCCAAATGCGTCCGAGACATTCGAGCCTTCTTTGACCATATCGGTTTCTATAGACGGTTCATCAAGGATTTTAGCAAGATTGCTAGATCCTTGAGTCTTTTGTTGGCCAAGTACACCATATTTGATTTCGACTCTAGCTGTATGAAGGCGTTCGAGTCATTGAAAAACTCACTTACTTCTGCTCCCATTCTTTCGTCTCCTGACTGGACGCATCCATTTGAAATTATGTGCGATGCATCTGATTTTGCCATTGGTTTTGTCCTTGGACAGCACATCGAGAAGATGCCGCATGTAATTTATTATGCTAGCCGAACCTTGAACGAGGCCCAATTAAATTACAAAACAACCGAGAAGGAATTCTTAGCTGTTGTGTTTGCATTAGAAAACTTTAGGCCCTACTTAATCGGCTCTCCAATCATCGTTTACACTGACCATTCAGCTCTTCGCCATCTTTTTGCGAAGAAGGAAGCTAAATCTCGGCTGATATGTTGGATGCTCTTACTCCAAGAGTTTGACCTTATCATCAAAGACAAAAGAGGATGCGAAAACGTAGTCGCCGACCATCTTTCACGTCTCCCTTCTTCGTCGACGCTTCAATTTCCTATAAAAGACGTTTTTCCAGATGAGCAGCTCTTGACTGTATCATGTGAACCTTGGTTCGCAGATATTGTGAATTATTTGTCCACCGGACTTATACCAATGAATGGTCGAATCAGGACAGACTCCGTCCAGGTAAAACATTTTTACTGGGATGAACCTTATCTATTCAAATACTGTCCCGACCAAATTATTCGTCGGTGTGTCCCCGACAATGAATTTAAGAGCGTGCTGTCATTTTGCTACGATCAAGCATGTGGTGGGCATTTTGGTCCTAAAAAGACATCCGAAAAGATCTTGCAGTGTGGTTTCTATTGGCCACAACTTTTTAAAGACGCACATGATTACTGCAAGACATGCTCCCGGTGCCAGCACTTGGGCTGGATATCCAGGAGAAACGAAATGCCGCTCCAACCAATATTGGTTGTGGAAATTTTTGATATTTGGGGGATTGATTTCATGGGACCGTTTCCCAATTCTTTTGGGAATGTGTATATTCTTCTTACTGTTGATTATGTATCTAAATGGGTCGAGGCTGTGCCCAGTCGGACTAATAATAACAAGGTTGTCGTTAGATTCCTCAAAGAAAACATTTTCTCTCGGTTTGGGCACCCCCGCGCAATCATCAGCGATAATGGAACTCATTTCTGTAATAGGACTTTCGAGTCCTTAATGCGGAAATATTCCATTAATCACAAGCTATCAACGCCCTATTATCCCCAAACTTGTGGGCAAGCCGAGATTTCAAATCGGTAAATTAAACAGATTTTGGACAAAACGGTTTCTACAAACCGTAAGGATTGGTCTTTAAAACTTACTGATGCCCTTTGGGCATTTCGAACTGCCTATAAGACCGACCTTGGCATGTCTCCTTATCGGCTTGCTTACGGAAAGGTTTGTCACCTTCCAGTTGAAATAGAGCATCATGCATTATGGGCGATAAAACAGCTGAATCTATCTATCGAAAATGCGGGCAGCCATAGAAAGCTGCAGTTAAATGAATTGAACGAGCTTCAGGATGAAGCTTACGAGAACGCGGTTGTCGTCAAAAACTGAACGAATGTGTTTCACGATAAACACCTTATGCGCAAAACATTCAAACCTGGTCAACAGGTTTTACTTTACGACACCCGGTTACATTTCCATCCCGGCAAGCTTAGATCTCGATGGAAAGGGCCATTTTTTATACGTACCGTATATCTGTACGGTGCGGTCGACATAGAGAATCCGGAGGACGGTTCACTATTTAAAGTGAACGGACACAGGTTTAAATCGTTCCTCACCGCGGACCCTTCGAAGGAGCTACTGCTGTTGCAGGAGCCAATTTACATTGACTGATCGTCCTCCATCTATCCCCAAATTTCGGTTATCCAGCCATAAACAGTGGAAACACTGTTTCAAATAAGTTTGGGGGTATGTCACACTTGTAATTATATAAAAAAAATTCAAAATTTTTGGGTGTATTTTTGTAAATTTTCAGTTTTAATAAATATTAAATAAAAAAAATAAAAATTTTATTAACAAATAAATTCCTCTTTTTAGAATGTCCTTTTTGCAAATAACCAAAACACCCCCTGTAAATAGAACCCGACCGCTCTACTGCTTTTACCAAACCCTAAATTATTCCTCTCTAAAAACCCTAGCCACCGCAGCAGCCAGAGCAAGGAGAACTCACCAGGTCGCCGTGCTTCCGCCACTGAAGACGCCTTTCTGCCGCTGATCCGCCGCTTCCTTGCTGCATCACCCTTTGAAAATTTCTGAGGAGGTTTGCACTTCTTTTCCCTCTCTGTCAATTTCATATATTTGTATTTTGCTCTCTGTGATGGCACCCACTTTGCAATTTGAAAGAGATTTCTCATAAATCTTTGCACACACGGTCTATGGTAGTTATTCGGTGATGAGATCCGTAGGCGTGGGTGGAACTTTTTACTTTTTAACCATCCAAATTCTTTCGCGCTTCCAGATCTTGTCACCCGATTTTACGAATGCATGGAGGATGGCTGCCTCTCGCAACACGGTTACATTAGGTTAATTTGGGGGGATAGGGAAATAATAATTGATAGGGACTTCATCCATGAAGTCACCTTAATACCTAGACTCCCTATTCATGATCAACCCCTCCAATTCGAGGACTACTTACCATTGATGGGTAATGATTGTTTGAGGGAGCCACGAAAAGGCATCCAGGCTAGAACCCTTTTTGCGAACGTCTTAACTATGTGCCGTTGGGCACAAAATAATATTTTTGGTAGTTCGCACAATACTACATTTTTCACACCATCGCTTCATATAGTGCACACTTTGATGACACGAAACCCCAGCTATGATATGTGCATTGTATTACTTCACTCAATTGGTGCAGGCAAGAGGGCTGCCAATTATCCATGCTCTATATTGGTGACACAATTGTGTCGCCATTTTCTCCCTGTTGAGAAATTCGAATTTTATATGTATGGAGGGATCCCCATTAGACCTCTTCTTGAGGGTGTATCCACGTCCTACACACGCTTACATGATGTATGGTTGTGCACCGAGCCGGCCGAAGACGTGCCCGCCAAGACACCCAGCTCGAGCTCGACCGCGAGCGATGAAGAGCTTACCCCCGCTGCGTAAGCGCGCTTGATGCGACGAACCACTAGGGGGGTAGAAAGGTTGATAGGGATGGTGACCAATCTTGGTCAACGAGTGACGAGTTTGGAGCAGGGCATGTGCACCCTGCTGGCAAGAGAGGAACGTTCCCGATCACGATCGAGGGGACGTAGAGGCTATGAGCAGTGAGGACGCTGCTTTCGATAAGTTTGGGGGTGGAGGTGGATTGTAAATAGTTATCTTTGCATTGCATTTGCATATTTTTATTTTTGTACATATTTGTTTTTTTCTTTCTTTACATATTTAATTCCGCATTGCATCTTTATAAAAAAAATATATAAAAAAAAGAAAAAGAAAATATAAAAAATATATAAAAATAAAATCAAATAAAAATTAAAAAATTTTAAAAATTATAAAAAAATTGAAAAGTTCAATTTTGGCCATATTTGACTTAAGTTTAATACGACGGTTGAATGGTAGGAAAAAACTAGATCCTAAATTTAGTAAATTAAAAACCCTAAAGATAACCTTTCTTAAAGCTTAACTGTAGAAAATATATGTCCTTGTAGTTTATTTAGAAATAGGCAAATTTTGAGTTCAGTTCTTGGGTTAAGTCAAAATAAGGGAAGAGTATTGAAATTTTTATTTGAAGTATAAGTCTGAAAAATAATTCTGAACCTTAAGTTTAAATTCTGAAAATATATACGCTACAACCTGCACATACACGCACCTTGAAACTTGGGATAGAGGATACCTTGAAATGCTCTTGTCTAAAATCCTTAGTATGAAGGAAAATAAAATAAAAGTATAAGTGGTGAATAAAGAGATAAAAAAAATGAACACTGGTTTTGTAATTACTTAAGGCAGCTTAAATAAAAAATATAGCAAGGGTGCTTTATCACCTAGTGCTTTAGACCAACTGGTTTGGAGTCACTGCTAAGCCTTAGGTATTATAAGACGAGAAATTACGTCTAAATACGCAAGCACATTTGTAATCGGTCGTTTAGTACCTCAAGAAGTATTAACGGTCGCATGAAGAATGTGTGAGCAATTTTTATCACCAACTAAAAAGTACTTTGGACGATGGACAAGAGTGTGATGGCTTGAATTGAATTTCCAAGTGTAGGGATGATAATTACACACACGTAGGGGTATATAATTGGGGTTTGGATGAGAGATAGGAATGAAAGATAGGCCTTATATCTTCAGTAAAGATGATAAAAATTCCTGAGTTGAGATTGCACCTTAGAAGGAAAATTCAAAAGATGCTGAAAGCTTAATAAATTTGCAAAACATATACAATCTTAAGTTAAATGAAGAGCGAGTGTGAAAAATACGGGTTGATGATTTCTAAGTTAACGATAATAGAATTTCTTAGTAGAATACTGAATTGAAGAATTAGAGTCAATGGCCTAATTGATTGGATTTTGTGGGTAGTATCCGCTGAAAACCCTCAGGAGACAACACTCCTCCTACTAGAGACACCTAGAGGTTTAACGGCTTGTTGCACGAGCTCAGTGCAATCGCGTTCCCTGTGAAAGGGAGGTTAGGACTTTTTGAGAATAAAATTGGTTTTGCTCGGGATGAGCAAAAGATAAGTTTGGGGGTATTTATTCATATCAAAATTTTGCATTATTATATCGCCCATTCTTATTCACATTACATATAAATAGGTGCTTTTGATCCATGTCTGCTAAATAGTTGCAGGTTACAGGTTCTCAGATCATTACAGTGAAATTCATGAAAAGTCGCTACAAATATGTGACTACGACCAACAATAGATGAATCCGTATGATACCACCTACCAGTTCAAGGAACAAATGAAAATTATTAGACAGTTCAATGCACAAAGCACATGGGCACCACAAGATTCAAGACTTCAACGCGAAGCTCACGGCAAAAGTCCACATCATTCTGCACTGTTGGAAATCTGGAAGAAAATAGAAGAGATTCTGAGGAACCAAGTGAAGAAAACAGAAGAAAAAAGCAACATGAAGCAACCCTGAAGAATTGAGGCCAAGATCCCACCAAATGGCAGCGGAACCGCGGCCAAACAGGCCTTTCTGCTGCGGAACCGCGGCCGTATGATGCACGTGTCGGTGCATGTGTCGGTGCTTTGACCCGGCATTCTTAGGTTAGTTTGGTAAATTCATGTATGGATCAGAATTTAACCTAGGGTTTTTTCTATCTATAAATAGGAAAGCCAGAAACCTAATTAGGCATGCCTCTCTTTAGTTTTTAGGTTTCTTTTTAATTTCTAGATTTCAATTCAATTGTAATGCGTTGTTGAGAGGAAATCAATAAAGCAAGTTTTCATTTTATCTCGCATTGTTTTTTTTATCTGAATTTTAATTCCTGTAATTTCTTATTTGTTCTTTTATTATTTGCAAATTAGTTCATCAATTGAAATTAAAAAAAAATGAATTTTATTGTTACCTTCCTAATGAGTGAGTAATTCCTCACTTGTTAGGGGTAGGATAGGGAAGATTTGAGAGAAGGAAATCTCTCTCTCTCCCCCCTTTCTTTGCCCAAATAATTCTAAAAATATGGGCTCTCTTTAAATCAACCATAATCCGCTCACTAGGGCACCCTATCCTACATGATAGCGGTGATTCCCTAGTTAGACCGGTTGAGGGTGAATTAACCAGAGGTTAGGGCTTAGAGCCAAGAACGGACGGACAACGACCAAAAGGAAGAAACTATGTTTCTTCCTAGTCGTGCTAATCCCCGTTATTGACTATTACCCTAACACCTATATTCTTAACTAAGGCATTAAAAGAAACGAGAAGATCCCTATTTCGAACTGACCTAATCCTAACCCTAGAAAGCCTTTTTATAAACTTATTCTCATTCTTAGATCTTAAAACAAAACCTACCAAAGTTAGGACTTAACTCGTTAGAACTTAAAGAAAAGGACACCATTTCCCTGTGGATCGACTCGTACTCAACCGGCTAGCTACCAAGCGACACCGTCTTGATTGCAGTATTCTTATATTTAAAACGCATACAAAAACTAAAACAATCAGCGCCGCCGGGTCAACTCGGCCGAAACCCCATTTTTTTTATGTATCCTGTGACTATTTAATTCCCTATAACCCATGTACTATTTAATTTCCCTGCACTTTTATAGAGTAATTTAAAACCCCATTTAAACCGTATTTTAATACAATTTTTATCACACCCTTTCATCTACCCTAAACCCTAATTTTTACTATAAATACCACACCTAAACTCACCCCTCCTCACTTCCAAATCTCTATCCAAACTCTCAAGAAAATTCCATAGAGTTTTTGTGTGCAAGTGGAGTTAGCAAAGGGCGAACCTCCGACGATCTTCCGACGACTATCCGAGGAGATTCCGGCGACGAAACGACGCACCGACGCCTCCTACTTCTTCCTTTTCCTCTTCTCTACACTACAATCCAGTAAGTCCCTTCTTCCCTTTCTTTTTACTATTCTAAAAATTTAAAATTCTAAAACCCGACGGAAGTGGAGTTAATTCGACTTCCGATTCGGTTTTTCCTTAAAAATTATATTTTTCTTAAATACAATAAAACCAAACTCTCACATCATGATCATTAAATATTAACAAAATATATTGACAATTTTTATATCAAAGAATTCATATTTCAATTTTTATCGCACTTTTACAGAAAATACCGTATCGTTTAGTTTTTACATAAATCATTATAATTCCTTACTTTACCTTTAGATAGTTCGCGAGATAATGACCTAGCTCCTCACAACACACATCTCTATCATAGCACGATATCTTTTAGGAATATAGAATACGGGAATACGTATTTACAGTTAAATACCTTTAACTTATAAAAACCATTTTCTACAAGATGTGTATTTTTAACAAATCTTTGCAATGTGCTGCTACAACCCAATTTGGGGAACCCATTCGGGATGGTACGGATTATCGCACATCCTCGGGCTTAGTAGCGCGAGATGCAGACCTCCGCAAGGAGCATATGGTCTCGAAAGATTTAAAAATACAATTTTCTTTAGAAAATGTGATTTCTATTATAAATAAAACTTATATTTTTAATAAATAAATATATATGCAATTAATTTCAAAATATCTATTTTTAATATTTATAATATTCCACATTTCCAAAATTCAAGAAAAACATCTCATTTATAAGAAAATACCATACAATTCCAATATTACAAATAAAAACCATAAATTATGAAATTAGGTTTTATTCACTAGAAATGTCACAATGATAAAATATACATCAATGAAAATTTTAAAGACGATAATAAAATACTTGAGGTGTATTTGAAAATTATAAAAAAATATTTTTACATAAAACCCCCTCAAGTTATACTAAATTACAATAAGGACCCTAGTAAACATAGCTTTAAGCGGGACCGGTCTCTTGAGCCTCAAGGAGCCGGAGATATGAGTGCTTGCCTATTTAAGGTAGACAACTTAACAAACGGTGTTATCAACACGGTAATCGTTTTTGAAAAAGACACAAATCCTGCCGTCCATGTGCAGCGGTTACCGATAACACGAAAACCTAATTCAGGATTCAATTTCTTTTCTAATTGTCTGACTCAGACTGAGTCTCAATATAATCAATCTGACTTGAATGAGATTCAAGTATTTATATAACAATTCAAGATGAATCTATATATTCAATCTGTTCAATCTATCAATCTATACAACTTGACTGAACCGAGCTATGGATATACATCCATCTACATGATTCTCCAGTTACATCCATTTACTGATATCATGGTTTCGGCAAGTCATCCATTTATACAATGTATAATACAAGAAAATACAATTTACAATACAATACAAACAATACAATCAAGATATCGCGGGGTTTAAGGGATAGATTGGTACGGAAGGTGTTAGAAGTGGCACGAGACTGTAACCATTAAGACACCTAACCTAAATTCAATTGCCGTTGTACCATGGCTGAACGGTTCCTTGTATTCTGTCCACCGTAGTCTCTGGTCTGACGAGACTCCTTTCGTATACACCAGCCTCTTCAGTACTAAGTTACAAACAACAACGTTAATACTAAATACAACATTATAACAATATAATACAACTTTAAAAGCTACACACTCTCTCTCTCTGCCTATTCTACCTCTCCCTTATCTTTGGGACTTACCGAGCAATTGTTCGCTGACGACATTCCCTTTCTTTCTTCTTTGGAATGTTGTCAGGTGATTCGGACCTTCAGGAGATCGAGTCCACCAGCGAGGACTTGGATCAGCTAGCCTTCAACCCGGAGCTCTAGATACTTGTACATTTCATTTCAGTACTTTCCATTTCTGTTATGCCACTGTTTAGGCATTGCTTTTCATTCCATATATTTACTTTCCAAATATATTGTAAAAATAATGTGAATAAATAAAGTTGTTGTTCAATTATATCTATTGTCTCTTGTGCATTTTTACTTATATTGCTTAGATACGCTTAGCGTGTTTACTTCAGAGTAAATGCGTAGCGGCCAGTCGCGTCTTCTGCCCGTACACTAGGAAGCGGCGCATGACAATCGTCATCCTCTATGACACAATCTTTGATATCACCATCAACGAGATACCCATAATATCTCTCAGGCGCTCTAGATTGCCTACCAGATCGACAGAGCGGTTCCGCTGGATCAGGTAATACTGAAGTCTCAGGTTCAATTTGGTCTTCTATGATTGCTTGTTTTTCTTGAATCTTTTCCAGTTCTAGTGCGCTCCCACTAATTTCTTTTTCAAGAAATTCCTTCTCCAAGAAGGTGGCATGTCTAGAAACAACAATACGTTGTTCTTCTGGGCAGTAGAATCTATACTTTTGCGGGTGCATTGGGTATCCTATGAACTTGCAAAACATGGATCGTGCCTCCAGCTTGTCCGGATTCTACTTTTTAACAAAAACAGGACAACCCTATATCTTAACAAACTTAAGATTAGCTTTCTTGCCCTTCCATAATTCATATGGAGGAAAGGGAACTGACTTTGATGGAACCTGGCTCAGTATGTATACAGCTGTCTTTAGTGCATACCCCCAGAATGATAGAGGTAACTCAGTGTTACTCATCATTGAATGTACCATATCCAATAAAGTATGATTCCTTCTTTCCGATACGCCATTATGCTATTGAAAGAATGTCTTAGCACCTCTACTAGGTTTCAACAAGTATCAAGTATGCAATTTAAAAAAATCTAAAGGTCTAACTATACTAACCTAGAATCGAACTAGAGAATTAAGGTTTTAGTGCAAGAAAAAAAGTTCTAAACTAAGTGATGGAGGTTTACAACCTTTGTAGACTGGTTCTTCACTTCTAAAGCTCCAAGTAGTAGTCCCTCGAACTCTTCTTTGACTCCACTTGAAGAAAGGGTCAAGCTTGCTAGAAGTCTTCGATGCCGAAGATGATCCACCTTGAAGTCTCTCTAACTCAAGCTCACTCTTCACTAATCAAGGTATTAGTGAAGCAAACAACCTAAACTAATGGGCTGGATTAGTACAGGTTGATGAAGTAGGAGATTTGCTCATTCTAAATATTTTTGTCTTTTCTTTTTCTCACCTCAAGAAAAACCTAGAGAGCAAGAGAATTTAGAAGATGGGAGATGAACTTAGATGAGAGAGAATGAACCATGTCAGGTGATGAGATTAGATGAGATTGATAGTGATAAATATCAATGAATAAGCCAAAAGAAAAGAGGTGAGTCATGGCTTCTCAAGGCTTCTACAAGCCTCCAAAAACAATGACTCATTTTCTTTTCTTTAATTCATAAAAAATAAATCATTTTCTTCTCATTTTATCATCTAGTGTGATTCTCATATATCCTAGTTCAATGTATCATCAACTATGATACAAAACAATTCATATATATATATATATATATATATATCACATATATACATAATTATATATAAAGAGAAGAAAATCTAAAGTGAGCAAAATATTAGTTTATATATATATACATACATACATATATATATATATATATAGAATAATGGAGGAAAGATGTCATAGGAGGGAATTTCCTCCTATGGCATCGAAAAAGTATATCCTCCGTCGTATTTTCTGACGATCGGCACCCATCATCATCATCATTATCATCTAAGATATGGGTACACAAAATTTCATTTGATTCTACAACTTTTTCACCGTTGAATTAGTCGGTTCAAAATTAACGGTTTACCGATAATAGAACTTTTTACATTGCTAAATCAACGGTGAAAAAGTTGTAGAATCACATGAAATTTGGCGTATCCACATCTTAGATGATAACGATGAAGATGATGGATCCCGATCGTCGGAAAATACGATGGAGGACGTACTTTTTCGACGCCATAGGAGGAAATTCCCTCTTATGGCCTCTTTTCTCCATTATTCTCATATATATATATATATATATATAAATACATATCAAATTATTAAATCAACACGTGATTCACTAATCCGGTTATATCATATATAACCGACTAATATCATTTATATATGTATATCAAAATATCAAATCAACACTTGATTCAATTATCCAGTTATATCATATATAACCGACTAATATTCAATATAAGATATTAAATCAACACTTGATTCAATAATCCGGTCATATCATATATAACCGGCCAATATGAAATATATAAACATAAATCAAATCATTGAATTAACACTTGATTCAATAATCTGGTTATATCACATATAACCTAACCGATATCAAATATCGCGAGATTAGAATACGATATCACATACTCGTATTTAATCAAGCTCCCGCACATATCTCCATATGTGCCCTACTTCGCTTCGCTTGAGCTAGGAAACCTCTGTGTGGGAGTCTAAAGACTCGTCAATACGCCAGCAGTAGGTAATGATCACATCAGATACTCACAAACCGTCGGCGGTACTTGCTGGACGTAACGGCTATCCAGGTATTGAAAGAATAGAAGATCAACAAGCAAACTTGTCTAAACTCCCGTAGTGCTTATAAGCAACACTTACCGTACAGTCCGGTCTCTTCGTCTGATATGTTACATATTAAGTCTGGGGGTGGAATCGTCAGACCCCAATAACTTGATAAGTCATGTCGATGTGTGGCTATAACCTTTCGAGAAACTACTGATAACACTTACCAATAAATCTCATCAGCCCTGACTAGGAACTTGCTGTTATAGCCAATCGAGCATAGCGCAACATCAACTCCCAATACCGGGAGAGAAGAAACCCCTCCTATCGCTCACTGCCTCCATGTGACTCGGGACTGTACCCAAAATCCACCTGTTTGCATGATTCCTTTGAGCCGTAGTAGGGAGTAAATCAAAGCACAGTGAGAACCACACAAGACACCATGACGATCTCGGGTCTACAGACTAACCTGTACAAGTGTCACCAGAGAACTGTTATCTGATGTTAGGTATGGTACCATCTAGGAGTTCTCGGCGAGCCCTGTTCGGTGTACCCATTCTCTAATGAGCACCTATATACAATCTTTGATGTCAAACACCAATAGTTGTGGGATCAAACATCGCCCCATACAGGGCCAAGAAACGTACACACTAGTCTACTCTGGAATATCGATGCCCTGTCTCGATACTCTCTCGACTAGGAACTGTTAAAGGATGTACTTGCGGACTACACAAGCCCCACTAGTATGATCTGCATCATAGTCCTGGCAGTCAAGCCTACATCCTAAGGGCTTTATCAACATGTATCAGAAAGACAGTATAATAATACAAGTGTATATGTTAAGATAAAGAGCAACTAGATAGCATACTATCATGTCGAGCAAGAAAGTCCGCTATATATATGTCTAAACATCTACTATATCATACAATAATGGCCTCTAGGGCATACATATTTCTAACAGCTATGGCATGTAAATTTGAGTAACCTGAGAGAGAATCCCATCCTTTTTAAGTAGCCAAGGAATTATGTACTCAAATATTCACGTCCTCGATCCGATCGAAAAATATTAATATTCTTTCCAGTTTGGCTTTGCACTTCATTATTATACTCTTTGAACTTCTCAAATGCTTCAGACTTATACTTCGTGAGCAGTCATCTGTAAAAATAATGAAGTAGGAGTATTCTTCTCTAGCTTGAATTGGACAACACACATTACTATGTATTAGTCCTAAGAGTTCATCAACTCTTTCTCCACCTCCACTAAACGGAGATTTAGCCATTTTTCCTTTAAGACATAACTTGCAATTATCATATGACTCGAAGTCAAATGAATGTAGGTAACCATTCTTATGTAATTGCTTAAGCTTTGTCTCATCTATATTGCCAAGTCTATGGTGCCATAAAAGAGTTTCGTTCATTTCTGAGCTTGTTCTTTTACGAGTATTGTGTATATTATAAATATTGGCAAGATTTAATATATAATGACCATTAAATAAATTCCCAGAAGCTATTAATTCGTTATTACAATGAATGTTCATAACACCATTGGATGTAACAAAAGAATATCCGTCCTTATCCAATAAAGGAACAGAAATAATGTTGCATAATATATTAGGAATATAATAACAGTTATTTAAAACCAAAGTCTTGCCATCTGACAGTGATATATGATAATCTCCTACTGCAACTGCTGCAACAATTAGCTCCATTTGCAACTCAGAGAATCATCTCTCCTTATGCCAGCTTCCTACTTCTTCTCAGTCTCTGTAAACAATTAGAAATGTGAGAACCAGAACCAATATCCAATACTCATGAAGTAGGTGTAATTTGAAAACAATTTTAAATAACACAAATACCTAAAGATGAAACTTCAGCAAGCTTCTTCTTCTTTAGCTTCTCTAGATAGCTAGTGCAATTTCTCTTCCAGTGTCCAGTCTTATGGCAGCGAAAACATTCTCCTTGTACAGGTTTTATTTCTTCTGCCTTGCCCTTACCTTTAACCTTCTTTATGCCTCTGTTAGGCTTGTATGGCTCTTCTTTCCCTTTACCTTGGCTTTCGCCTTAGTAGAGGAAGAAGAACGTCCCATAAGTATAACAAAGGACTTTTCCTTCTTTAAAAAGGTCTCAGCTTGCACTAACATATTGAGCAGCTCTGGAAGTCCAACTTCCAGTTTGTTCATTTTGATCTACATTATGAACGGAGAAAAGGCATTTGGTAGAGAACTAAGGATTCTATCAATATAAAGCTCTTCAGGTAAAGCAAAACCCAAACCCTCAAGTCGATTGATCAAATTAATCATTTTGAGGACATGGTCCTGCACGGGTGTACCGGGCTTCATTTTCAGATCATAAAATTCATTCGATATCTCGAAGCTAGCTATTCGAGATTGTTCTCCATACAACCCTTGGAGACGAGTGAATATAGTCTGAACATCCATTTCTTCATGTTGTCTCTGGAAATCATCATTCATAGAGGCCACAGTGAGGCAATGAGCTCGGCCACAATCGAGCTTCCACTGATTGTGGATATCTCGATCCACATCTCCAGGTCTGTCACCTTGAGGGGGAGGTGGTGTGCAAGTGAGAACGTAAATTATTTTTTCATAAGTGAGGGTGATTTTGATCTTGCATAACCAATCTTTTTAATTGTGTCCTGTCGGTTTGGCTTTTTCAATTATTAGTTTCAAACCAGTTATGATTAACAACAGTAAATTTGAGAGTAGAATAAGAGAAATATTTTAGCAGACGTTCTTAACATCTAAATAAATTGGAAAATAATTTAATTTATGTATTAGATGGCTCCTGCTATTTTAGCGCATTTTCATGAAAACCACAATATTTGAAAAACGTAAACTTTCTAAAAGTTTAAAATGGGAATCGAAATCCAACTATCATGGTATAGTGACCTTAACCACTACCCAGCAAGTCACCATACACCATAGAAGGTGGAAAAAACACCGTTGTCTATCACATTCATGACTTTCGATTATAGTTTTTACACCTAAACTTATTATAAACTTGACAACAAGCCAACCATAACTCATAATAATCTAATCAAGTCATACCCACACATTTCTTGAGCAGTTGGATCAATAATGTGACCCTTGGTAACTCGCCAACAATAAAGCCTTACTATTGATTCACCTACTCTACATCACATGTATTAGAAACCAAATACCATCCAAATACCACACACTATGGCTTGACAGCTCGTCAACAACCATAGCATGAATATTGGATACTCTATTTGATTGAAATCGTGGAGGGTAACGTATGGTATTGAAAAATACTCTTAACGTTTTTGACTTGATTTAAATTGAAAAACGGTTTTAGAAAAAACTATATTTTTGAGTTATTACTAACTCTCCTATTCATTTTAAAAATTGTTTTTTCAATTTTAAATGGTTTGTTATACTTAACAATATCATTATTAATCATCTCATCGTTTTCTTGTTAAAACTTCTTTTAACTGTTTTTATGATCATTTTAGAAAAAATCATTTTAACAAAATCTTGTTTTTGAAAAACGTGTAATGAGAATAAAAAAAACTTTTAATGGCATCACAGATACGCAAATCCACAAGAACAATTTCTAAGGCATTACAGGCATGTATATCATAAAAACGGGCTAATACTGGAGTGAATTGGACGAGTGTGATTTATTGTGCTTTAATTCGAATGATAGAATTAAAATACGATAATTCATTTTAGGGTTTTACATCACATGTATATAAACTAAAAATAAAAGAAAAAGTTTTGAGCCGCTTAGACGCTCCAATGAAGTCCTTCAATCATGCCTAGCTCTTACTTCAATTCTTTGCCCTCATGAAACTCACAAACTAATACGTAAATAAATCGAGGCTCGCAGATCCCATTTAATTAAATCATTACCAAGTGACTCGTAAGGCACTATAAAAACTTACAACGCAAATCACAGAGGGTTTGTCCAAATCCATTCCAATATACTGATCTAATCATCGCATATCACATATACAAAAATAAATAGAACACATTATAGGCATATGATCACATCACAACCATAACTCATTTTATCACATATAATGATTTGGATAAAATAGTTGCTATAATTTAGAACTAAAATTATTTAATTATTTTTAATGACAACTTATTAAAATTAACTAAACAAAATTATCTTGTATGTCAACAACTTAACACACATGCATTTAAATGTCAATTTAAAGATAACAACAATTTTTTTAATAACAACTTTAAACAATTTCCAACAAACTTGGATTTTAAATTTAAATAATCTCCAACAAAAAACCAACAAACTCCAACAAACTTGCAATATATTTGAAAATAGATTTTCAACAAACTCCAACAAACTTGGAATATTTTTGAAAAATGATTTTTTATTTAATTAATTTATTTAAAAATCTGGAATATTTTAATAATAATAAAACAAACATTTTTTAACATATTCCAAATTTTTATGCGTAAACAAATTTTAAAAAAACGGTTGATATTTTTAATCTCATTAAAAACTTTTAATGTATCAAATTTAATCATATTAAATTTTATACAAATATTGACATATGCATTTAATAATATTTTAACCCTTAGAACATATTGATTAATCCTAATTATAGCAACATTTATGTATGCAATTATCAAGAATAAATTAATTAACTTAATTTATAAACCTTTACTCTGATATCATGTTGGTGAAAATTTGTGTAAACGTAGCGGAAGGGAAAATTAATTTTTTTTACATCAACACCAATTTAGGGTTTATAAATTAGATTAATTATAAACGAAATCAATTAACTCTTAATTGTTTCGAAAAGATAATATTTTTGCACAAATTCGGATTTGCGTTCCATTCGCTGTGCTAGCGATTCATATCCAATCATGACGACTTGATTACATCTTGATGATCTCTTTTCTTGACTCCACACGAATCTCTAAGATTAGTGAATGATATGTGTAATTTATTGTACATTTTTCTAACCCATTTATCATGTTATTGTCATATATTATGTTGTTTCGGGTATCTTTTGTGAATTATTACAGATAATAAGGCTTGGATGCAAAAGGACAGAAAATTGTCCTAAAACAAGGATTACATGCGTATAATGGAGACTTAAGGTAATTATTCAGAAAATTAAAAGACAATTTGCAAATTTAGAACTAATTTGGGAATATCATTACAAATCAGCAAATGTTGCAACAAAGAATCAATCATCACAACTGCAAATCAGTTGGAGAAACCAAACCAAATCAAAAATAACAAATCAACTCGTCTAATCATATGCTAAATTTGGGAACAATTTAGAGATCTACGCAACCACAGAGATACAACAAGATATTCAAGATTGTATGTGCTCAAAAATCATTTAAATTGACGAAAAAACCACGGAAAATCTGGAGCCATGAAACCAAAAAACGGTGGCGGATCAGCGGTCGATTTTAGGCCGTTCGATGAGATTTTTTATGGGCACGATCGTCTTTCCACATAAATTAATATGAGATGTAGAGTTTCGTCTTTTGAAAATTTTGAAAGCACGTAACAACATCCAACAGAGTAGTTTGATTATATTATCATAATTGCTAGAAAGTAGATTCTCTTGTGTTTTCTATTACTTGTTCTCCAATATTCCTTAGCCCAATATAAGCACTTGTATAGTCTTAGGGTTTCATATCTCTCTTATATCTCTCTCATCTCTCTCATAGCGTTCAAGTTAGCATTTTCAAGGAGAAGTGACCGAGTCTATTGTAAGTACTCTTGATTATGAATAAGATTTATTTTTCTTTTATAAACATGAGTAATTAATTCTTTTATAGGGTTTTGTTTGTATTTATTTTGTGACCGGGTAATATTTTAGCTATTCTTTTCTATGACTTTATGATGAATGTCTTATGATTTAGTTATCCTCTTTATAGTTTTTCATTTAATAAACTAATCTCATAATGAAAGTTGAGGCTTAGAATAAAATTAGGGAAAGGTGATAACACTAATAATCTAATTAGGTTAAGGAAAGTTTGACAAACTAGAAACTTAATTAGGGAAGATAAGAAAATAATTTAATCACAAGATATTCAACGTAGGTAGTTAAAAGGGATTTAGATTAATCGATAAGACATTAATTGTCGACTCATGACCTGCATATTTTTGTGGAAAATTAAAACTAGGTTACTTCTAATTACCTAGAACTAGGGTATGATCTAGATGATGTTATAATTTTGATAGGCTATATTTATAATTTAAATATAACATATGCTTAGTTATAATTAATGAAAATATATTAGAACTAGATTAGAAAAGAAGATGAATGTTTTAAACCAATCATAGAAATAAAGCAAATAAAAACCCTACATTTTTCTCTCCCTTGAAAACCAACTTTTATTTTATTTTGCATTTAAATCTTTAGATTTTAAAAAACAACTAAAGTTTAACTTACTTTAAAAGTAGTTAACACACCTCTCTGTGGGAACGATTCTCAAGTACAACTGCGATAAGCTGCATATTTACGGTTAAAATTGGAGGACTAATAAAATCCACATCAAGTTTTTGGCGCCGTTGCCGAGGATGTGTGGTTTAATTACATTTAAATTTAAGTTTTAGATTTTAGTTGTAGAATAAATTAAATTTCCTTTAGTGCATTTGATTCTACAAAATTTCTATTTAAAATTTCAGGAATCGAGACAAATTTACTGGAAGAGAAGATTAAGACGAACAAAGGCAAATCTAGGTAAGATCTTGTTCTTCCCAAAATCTCAATTTGATTCTAACTAACAGAAATTTGCAGGATTCTTTGCGCTATATAAAAAAATTAGTTTAGATTTTAGATTTTTGATCGTTTTAGATTGCATTGCTTATTTAAGAAGATGTTAAGGGGCACCGACCCAAATCCAGATTAGGTAGGAATTTCATCACCTTTCCTAGGCCCCATAAATCATAACCGAGCATCCGCCTACATTAAATTAAAAAAATATATATATCTAGACTTCAGCCCCTAAGGACTTATCGCGCTCAATAGGATAAGAGGTGGTTGTTGGTAATTTAACGGTTATCTGATTCAATCTTGAAGTGTCTAGTGACATGTGACTAGTTGTGCTTATTTAATTAAGACCCGCTATTTCAGTGATTCGTATAGTGGAACCCTCCTACTTAACTGGCACCGATCTGGCCTCAAGGTTGTTAAAGAGTTGTTAGAGGATCTATCCCGCAATTTGTCTCTTGTCAGTTAAGAGCGGGTCCAGTAACTTGACCTAGGTAACCCTAGATCTAGGTTGTTTGCGCATCTTCGATTGTGATTTGGTAGAATCTCTAGTTTGCTTTCCGCATCTTAATTTTTGCATATAAAAAAACTTTGTGTATGGTGTATGCACGTGTGGGGTCGAGACGAAACAAACTGTTTGACTCGTCTTGATTTTATAGATACTATGGCTGATATTGTCCTTGCTACATCTACGCTGCAGGATAGATGCTATCCTGCACGTACTTCACTCCCATCTTGCATAGTCTTACCGATTGCTGCCAGTGACTATAAAATTAAACCTGCTTTCATAAATTCACTTCCTAAATTCCATGGTCTAGAATTGGAAGACGCCTATGTCTTTATAAGAGAATTTGAGGACTTATGCCAATTGTTCAAATTGAAGCTGTTAAATCAAGATACTGTAAAACTTAGATTAATACCATTTGCCTTCATTGATAAAGCTAAACATTGGCTGTACAATGTGCCGGTTAACACTATTCACACATGGGAGGAGTTTACTAAAACTTTCCTTAAAAAATTCTACCTGCATTTTAAAACTGCTAAATTCAGATTTGAAATTAGGACATTTTTACAAAAACCAAGGGGATCTTTTTGGAAATATTTTGAACGTTTTAAAGACCTTCTCATTAAATGCCCACATTACAATATAGCTAAGTGGAAATTATGCCAGATAGTGTATGATGGTATGGAGTCTAAACTTATGGTAGAGTTGATATGTCAAGACGACTTTATGATGAAAATGGAAGATGATGCATGAATCTTTCTAGAAAAATTATCTGATAAAATCATGTAATGGGAGAGTACCAGTGAGAGAGGTTCGACCACATCTAGGGAAGGGTTACACGTAGTTGAAACTACTATAGGGATGCAAGCCAAGCTAGCAGCAAAAAGAAAATCAATAGAAAAGCAATCAACTACAACCGACCCTGTCCAAAAAGTTAGCAAACTCTCTCCTTGCCTAAACTGTCAAGTCTCGTTCCACCTTTCTGAAGAATGTCCCCTTCCAAGCGATCCTCAATAGCAAGAGACCGCCAATACTGCATATCAAAATATTAATTATAATCCTTATTCTCAAACCTATAACCAAGGATGGAGGAACCACACTAATTTACAATGGAATTAAGGCAACACTAGCCAACAATTCCAAAACATAAGACAAGATCCTCCACCCAACCTAACCCAACCCAACATACGACAAGGGTATGGGGACAAAAATACTAGACTTAATAGGGTTGAAAAGCAGCTGGAAAATATTGAAAAGCAAATTGTCCAACTAGTTGCAGCATTGGGAAGATAAGAAATGAGCATTAGGAGGATGAGAAATGGGCACCTTACCTAGCCAACCTGTAATAAATTCAAAAGATCCACGTGCAAATCCCACGCAACCAAATGCTATAATTACTTTGCAATCGGGAAAAAGGTTGATAATCAGGTTAGGATGCCTGAAAATTCAGAAGAGATACCGGCTAATGAAGAGCAGCAGTCTCCTACCCCACTTACACAGCCGGTATCTATTGATACATCCGTATTCCATCCATCTTCTATGGATACCCTTCTTGAGTCTAGAGCACCATATCCAAAACATTTAAAAGTCAAGAAGCAAGATGCTAAAGTGGCAAAGATGATGGAGATGTTTAAACAAGTTAAGGTCAACGTCCCTCTTTTGGACATGATTGACCAAGTTCCTTCCTATGCTAAATTTCTTAAAGATCTATGCACTAAAAAGAGGCAAACATAAGTGCCTAAGAAGGTTTTTCAAGCCGGCAATATTAGTGACGTCATCCATAATGCAATACCCATAAAGTATAAGGATCTCGGTTTTCCTACCATTTCTTGCATTACAGGTGTCAGGGTCATAAACCGAGCTTTACTTGATCTAGGAGCTAGCGTGAACCTTCTACTTTTTTCGGTCTATGAATAGCTAGGATTGGGTGATCTTCAACCCATGAAAATTACTTTACAATTGGCCGACCGATCCATTAAGAAACCGAAAGGTGAAATTAAGGACGCGTTACTTAAGATAGGGGAATTTATATTCCCTGTGGACTTCATTGTTCTAGAAATACAACCCGTATTTAACCCTAGGAACCAAATTCCAGTGATCTGGGGTCGACCATTCTTAGTTACCTTAAACGCGTTGATCAACTGTTGTAATGGTTCTATACAGTTTACCTTTAGGAATCTAAAAATAGAATTGAATATTTTTAACCTAGGAAGACAACAAAGCGACATATATGATCAAAATCATGAAGTCAATATGATTCAGGGAGTTTCTCACGATAAGGTGTTTAACTTTGAGGATGGTGGGTTGAAAGAGCTAAAAGAAATATCTAGAGAGGATGCATTTAATAGTGATGGATGAGAGCGATTCTTCTGCTATTGATACACATGATCACATTAATGATACTTCTCCCAGTTTTCATCATCAACTTAATACGGCAATGTCTCGAAATAGTTTCCTTAAAAATAAAATTTTGTTGTTAGAAAAGAAGAAAAAGGAATTGGTTTCGTTGAATGAATCTTTGAAAAGTGAAAAAGAGAATTTGATTTTGTCTCGAAATTTTTTGAGGGAAGAAAATAATGGTTTGATGGAAATTTTTACTAGTGAATTTGATATTTTAAAATCTTCTACTAGTTCATAAGAAGTTTTGAGAAATGTTATTTTGATTGATAGATTAGAAAAAGAGAAAAATGATTTTCTGGCATAAATTGACAAATTCGAGAAGGAGAAATTTGAGTTTCTTTCAAAAATTGATATTCAATTAAAAACTATTGATACTTTAAATACTGAAAATGAAAATTTGATTTTGTCATGTGATGCTTTAAGAAATGATCATGAAAATTTGGTTTCATCTTTTAAAAGAGAAATTGATTCTTTAAAATTGTCCTGTATTTCTCAAGGAAAGTTGATCGAGAAAATTACTTCCTTCAAGAAACAAAATAATAATTTAACAGTTTATTTTGCTAAGTTTTCAAAAAGACAGGAAACGATTAATCCTTTGCCATGCAAAGGGAAGAAATTTTTAAATAAAAGAGATATTAATCTTAAAACTCGAAAATTCAAAAATCATTTTCATCTAAAATTTTCAACCACTATTCTAAATATAAATCTAGTTCCATGGGTACATCTAATCACTCTTGTCATTATTGTGGTGCACATGGTCACTTTGCATATTCTTGTGAGTTGAAAAGAAATATATTTTTATATACCAATTTGAAATGGGTCCCCAAAATTAACCCCTATAAACCCAAGTTAGTTTGGATACCAAAATGCACACCTATATCTTCTTTTGTAGGTATTGAGAATTTAAAACCAAGAAAAATTCAACAAAGATAAGCACAACTATGCGGGTGTAACAAGATATGTACTCTAACACAACAAGGACATTGTTTGATTTAAGTATGGGAGTGGTTTGGTTTTGTACAAAATTTTTCTTTTATTTTTAGGTTCTTTTAAAAAAATTAGAAAATTTTGAAAATGAAAATTAGAGAGTGAAGAATGTATATAAAAGAGAGAAAGATTTTAAGAAAAAAAGAAAAAAATGATGGTTAAATGGATCTAGTAATAAGTCATGAGCCCGTTCCAAAAAGACGAGTATCATGAAGGAGTTACTAGGTTTGAGAAGATATAAGTGGAGCTTATTTTTGAGTTTAAACATTTGAACGTTGATACTCTACTACATGCACATGCACACATCTTGAAACTTGGGATAGTAGAAGAGATCTGTCATGCTCTTGTCTATAATTCCCTACTACGAAGAAGAAAAATTAATATCGTAAAAAAAAAGAACACTATCTTGTAATTATCAAGATAGCATAAAAAATTTCAGCAAGAGTGTTTCATCACCTAGTGACTTAGACTAACTGGTTAGAAATCATTTGTTGTGCTTTAGGTGCTGCAAAATTAGGATACTGTTATTTACGCCTAATAAGTGATCACATTCGGTAATCGGTTGGTTAGTGCCCCACGAAGCATTAATGGTCGCATGAAAAATATGGGAACAAATCCATTAATTTGATCATCAATTAAAAAGTAATAGGGAGCTAAGGGCAAGAGTATGAGATCTTGAATTTAATTCTCCAATTATAGGGATGATTTTACACATACGTAGGGGTATATGATCATATTTGAAAGCAAGATAGGTATGAAAGATTAGAAGAATGATGAGAAAGTAATTTTCGGTACAGATTAAAGTCCATTAAGATATGGGTCATGACGACTAAAAATCTAGTAAAGTTTAAACTCTTGTTTTTCGTATTTTTCTTATCTATTCCTATCTTTGTATATAGTTTTCATTTTATTATTTTTGTTTCCTTTATTTTCTTTTATAGGAGTATGATTTAGTTAAATAGTAGGTTAGTTTAGTTTAGAATTTGAAACTCCATATTTGCGCGAAAACTAACAAAAGATAAGTGTGGGGGTATTTGATAGGTGTAATTTATTGCACATTTTTCTAATCCATTTATCATGTTATTGTCATATATTATATTGTTTTGGGTATCTTTTGTGAATTATTACAGATAACAGGGCTTGGATGCAAAAGGACAGAAAATTGACCTAAAAGAAGGATTACGTGCGTATAATGGAGATTTAAAGGAATTATTCAGAAAATCAAAAGGCAATTTGCAAATTTAGAACAAATTTGGGAATATCATTACAAATCAGCAAATGTTGCAACAAAGAATCAATCATCACAATAACAAATCAGTTGGAGAAACCAAATCAAATCAAAAGTAACAAATCAACCTGTCTAATCATGTGCCAAATTTGGGAACAATTCGGAGATCTACGCAACTACTGAGATACAGCGAGATATTCAAAATTTTATGTTCTCAAAACTCATCTAAATTGACGATAAAACCACAGAAAAAATCTGGAGCCACGAAACCAAAAAACGGCGGCGGATCAGCGGTCGATTTTGGGCCGTTCGATGGGATTTTTTATGGGCACGATCGTCTTTCCATATAGATTAATATGAGATATAGGGTTTCGTCTTTTGAAGATTCTGAAAGCACACAACAGTATCCAACAGAGTAGTTAGATTATATTATCATAATTGTTAGAAAGTAGATTCTTTTGTATTTTTTATTACTTGTTCTCCAATCTTTCTTAGCCTAATATAAGCACTTGTATAATCTTTGGGTTTCATATCTCTCTTATATCTTTCTCATCTTTCTCATAGCATTCAAGTTAGGATTTTCAAGGAGAAAAGATCGAGTCTATTGTAAATACTCTTGATTATGAATAAGATTTATTTTTCTCTTATAAACATGAGTAACTAATTCTTTTCTAGGGTTTTGTTTGTATTTATTTTGTGGCTGGGTAATCTTTTAGCTCTTCTTTTCTATGATTTTATGATGAATGCATTATGATTTAATTATCCTCTTTATAGTTTTTCATTTAATAAACTAATCTCATAATGAAAGTTGACGCTTAGAATAAGATTAGGGAAGGGTGATAATACCAATAATCTAATTAGGTTAAGGAAAATTTGAAAAAATAGAAACTTAATTAGGGAAGATAAGAAAATAATTTAATCACAAGATATTCAACTTCGGTAGTTAAAAGAGATCTAAATTAATCGATAAGATATTAATTGTAGACTCATGACCTACATATTTTTGTGGAAGATTAAAACTAGGTTACTTCTAATTACCTAGAACTAGGGTATGATCTAGATGATACTATAATTTTGATAGGCTATATTTAAAATTTAAATATAACCTATGCTTAATTATAATTAATGGAAATATATTAGAACTAGATTAGAAAAGAAGATGAATATTTTAAACTAACCATAGAAATAAAGCAAATAAAAACTCTAGATTTTTCTCTCTCTTGAAAACCAACTTTTATTTTATTTTTCATTTAAATCTTTAGATTTTAAAAAACAACTCAAGTTTAACTTAATTTAAAAGTAGTTAACACATCTCTTTGTGGGAACGATTCTCAAATACAACTACGATAAACTGTATATTTACGGTTAAAATTGGAGGGCTAATAAAATCCACATCAGTGAACTCTAATTAATTAGTTAGCCGATCTAATTAAATAGAGAGAATTATAAAATAAAGAAGAGAATTAAAAATCAAAATTTTAATTCGTCTCCACCATAAAAATTTTAGCCAAAAGAAAGGAAGAGGGGAGGCCAAAATTTTTGAGAGAATGAGAGGAATAATTAGGGCTTAGGGTTTGTATCAAATAGAAGCCAATATATAGGGATATAGTTTTTTCTATTTAAACCTTCATAATTAATTAATTTTTTAAATCTCTTAAACAAACTAATTAGTTATAACTTAATACATGTTGGCCCACACATAAATATGCATATTATATTTGATACATATCAAATGCATAACAATATTATCTTTTATATATATATATATATATCAACATATATATTTATATATATTTATAATTACATATATATATATATATTATATTCATAATATAATTAATATATATAGGCATGTATTATTTACTCATTTAATATCACATATTATCATTAGTAGCACGTCAAATTGTATCTGACAATTTTACCCTTATTTAATTAATAGTACATCAAATATATTTATTTAGTTAAATCTCTTTTTGTATATCAACCATATACTTTCTCTTCTTTTATAGTTTTATATTTGGCAAATAGGCGTTCACCTATCTCTGACTCTGTAGGCTTGATGTTTACTCAACACTGGATAATTAATTCAAACAATTCGAATTAATTATATAAGCGGTAAAATCCATAAATCTATAGCGATGATTGCTACGTATTTAGACTACCTGGGTAAACTGTCGATGACTGAATTGTAATAGGAAAATACTATCCAAGCAAACAATACCTATCAGTGGCAACTACCGTACGGTTCGATCTCTTCGTTTCTTTGTGCTCCTTATTTGGTCTAGGGCTTGATAGTACTATCAAACCCTAATAACTTAAATAACTGTTGTATTGATATTATCATGTAACCGTGAGATCAAACTAATAACTAGTTATCATTTGATTCTGGCCAGATATTTTAGGTCACTGATATATCGCACACTGCAAAACACTGTTCTCTTTATACCGAAGAGACGAATCCCATGTTAATTCCTCACAACCTTCACATGTGTTCGGTCATACCCAATTACTACCATTATACACAATATCAATGGATTTGTGGTTAGATAATAATTAAAGCAATCTCTACCACACGCAAGGTACTATGGCGAATCTCAGGTCTGGAGACTAAGTCGTACCAGTCGTCACTATATGAATTTGCATCTGACAGTTATGTATAATTATCAACTGGAAATTCAAGGTGAATCGTTCGGTGTACTTATCATCTATAAGCACCTGTACTCTGATGTCACCACATCAGATAACTATGAGAACAGTCCATACTCTCTAATGAGTAAGTATAATATACATTAGTTTTCCGGAGTATCAATGTCCCGTCTCGATACTTCTATAGTTAGGAATATTTAAGAATATACTTATCGACTAGTCAGGTCTCATTATTATGATCTACATCACAATCCTGTAGTCTAGCATTATTCTAGGAACTTTATTAGTAATCAATAATAAACAGAGTATTATAAATAAAAGATATACCAATAAAGAAAAACCAAATAGTATACTATTATTACGAACGAGAAAGATTTATACATGCAGATTATAATTACAACTAATTGCTTTTAAGGGCACCTATATTTAACACGGAATACCTAGCATAAGTATCCACATCTTCAAGCACTTATGCTAGGTATTCCGTGTTAAATATATGAATAAAGTAAAAATCTTCGAGTACTTATGCTAGGTATTTAACACGCATTCTAGTTGAAATTCAAAGTCCAAAAATTTTGAGAAGTTTATAGGATATAAGAATAAAGTAAAGAACCAAGATATGGCATACATAAACTGAAGAAAAGTAAAGCTGAGCTAGTCCTGAGCAGCGATCCGATTGTAGTCCTCTTCTGTGGCCTCCACCTCCTCCTTCTCCACCGTATTTGACAAACATTCCAAGAGAAGAAAAATGGGTGGAATCCTCATCAGCAAACTAGCGCTCGGTAAGTCCCAAGGATAAAATAAAAGCAAAGAAAATGACAAATATAGAATATATAGATGATGAGTAAGAGTATATGTTCATGGGTGAATATATACTATAGGTCTCTATATGGTCACTATGTTAATGTAAGTTCCAAGAGTGAATGTCAATGCAGCTGTTGAAGTATTCACGAGCTCAAGAGTGGGGCCCTAGGAGTAAGAAAATACGGGCCTATTTCATGTGTTAGCATCGAGGCTCTAGGCTGTGGATTAGTCAACCCGGCTGATATTCGAGTAAAATAATAAAAAAAGGTTAATACGGGACTCCTGAAGCTCCATTGGATTCACACAAGAAACTATCCCAAGCACCCCGAGTATAAATAGTTTATAACTGTATAGTATATTTGATTAACTTGATTGATTGGTTATAATATGACTTGATCGAAACCATAGATTGCAAAAGGTGTAGAATGAAGTCGAGTGAGTCGAGTAATATGCGAGTCATGTCAATTGCAATCTTGGTTTGAGTCAAGTTAGTTTGAGTAGATTGGATTCGAGTTCATGTTCAGGTTTAGATTCGAGTTGGGTTAGAGTTCGAGTTTGTATTTGAGTTTGAGTTCAAGTTTAGATTCGAGTTTGGAGTTTGGGGTTTGAGTTCAGGTCTTTTTATATGAATTGATTTAAACTGTTAAAAATCTTATTTTCGGGAGAAATCGGCAACTGTTGCACATGGACGGCAGGATTTGTGTCTTTTCCAAGACAATTGCCATTGAAAACTCCATTAAGTTATCTAACCTGAATAGGCAAGCACTCACTTTCTTCAGCTTTCTGGGGCTCAAGAGAAATGATACAGCTTAAATCATATTAATTCTAGAGTCCTTAAAATATTGTTTGCATATCTCGAGGGGGTTTAATGAAAAACACCTTAATATAGTTTAAAAATAAAGCTCGAGGGTGATTTATAATATTTAGAGTTTTCATGAACATGTATTTTAATAGTTGTGGTGTTTTGGTGATACAATCTAACTTTTTGAAAGTTTATAGTATTTTTATGAAAACTACTAATTTTGGACACTTGGTGGTATTTTATTAAAAATTTCAATCTTTCATTTTAAAAATATAGTTTCATAATATGTTTTTATTGAAAATACGAATTCATAGTTTTATATAATTTTCCAAAATTTAGTTTTTATTTAGAAAAGTCGTATTTCTTAAAAACTGTATTTTTTATTTCCTTTCGAGACCGAATACTCCGTGAGGAGTTCTGCATCTCTCTCTATTGTCCTAAGGATGTACGATAATCCACACCGTCCATTAGCGGGTCCCCTGACGAGGGTTATAGAGGCGTAATTGCCAAGAATTACAAAAATACCGATTAAAAGAAACCCGTTTTGAAAAGATTTGGTATTTTAATGAAAAAGTTATTCTTTAAATGAACTATAGATCTAGAATACCGTGCTATGAAACCATAGTGTGCATGTGGGGTTGGTCGTTATCTCGTGAAGTTTTCCTAAAGGTATATAATCTAGTTATCGAGAAAGGTTATACTAAAATTCATGGTATTTTAATGAAAAAGTTCATTATATGTCTGTTTCACATGAAATTTTTTGTTAAACTAAAAGCTAAATAATGTGAATAAGGTTAAGATTAGTATAAGATGTTAGTTTGATCTAATTTGCTTATCATATGAATTACAAATATTAAAAAGAAGATTATATTGGAGATAATTCTACTTTTGTCGATTTGTCTTAAAAATTGTTTTGAGATGGAAAGGGAGAGAGATGAAGGGACTTACTCATTGTGTAATGTTAGGAAGAGATTAAAGAAGAGGGAGGGAGTTCCGTGGTGTTGCGGAAACTCCGGAAACGACTTCGATCTTTGACGGAAAGAGCTTAGTTGCTAACTCCTCTTGCACTTAGAAACTTTTGAAAGAATTTGATAGAAATTTTCAGAATAGAGGGGAGTTAGAGGATGGGGTGCTATTTATAGTGAAAAATTTAGGATTTGGGAATTAAAAATTAGATCAAAAGAATTAAAATTGTGTTAAATGATGAATTTAAAGATCACTGTTTAATTACAAAACAGGGAAATCAAACAGTGCAGGGGAGTTGAGAGGAGCTAAAGGGACGAGTGTGCAAAGAACGAAGGGATTTGGAGCAAGGCGGACCGTCAGTGGCGGCCAGGATCAAGGAATGGGCGGTTGGATTTGGCCCAATCACCTCGAGATTTATGCCACAAGCTTTAAACAGTGTTTACTTGTAACACCCGAGTTCATTTATACCAATTCCAGTTCTCGTAGTTCTTTATTCGTGATTTAGCGTATCTTGGGTGCGAATGGTATTTTACACTTTATATTGCATTCGACCCGACCCGCTTGCTTGAACCTGTCTAACTTTTATTTCTAGATTAGCTTGACTTGTTGCATGGACTAGTGCATCTCAAGATTTAGTATATATTGGTATTTTATCTAGTATCGCATCTTTTGCATATAACAATTTAAATCATGTAAAATAAATTAAAATTGCATTTCATATCCTGCATGATACCCCTAACCCCGTGGTAGCATCCGCGCACCTTGTTATCGTCCCGTTCAGTGAAACGGATGTATTTGGATGGCTACGCGCACGTACATGCATCCGTTCTTGGGGTTATGCATTTTCTTTGACTGAGCATTCATTTTGAAATTTGGTAGTCTCATATATTTTTCATATTTTTAATCTGAATTTTTGGACCCGACCCGAGCGTGTTTTGGAGTAGGTTTGTATTTGCTAAATCTCAAAACGGACTAATATTTTAATATTATAATATTTACTTATTCTAAAGTTTCTCTTAACTAAAAATATATTTTAAACCTAAAATATAAAACCTAATCTCAGCTCTGTCTCTCTCTCTCTATCTCTAAAAAATATATTTTATATTTTTTAAACAGTTTATATCTCTCTCTCTCTCTCTAAATTTCCTCGGTCTCTCTCTCTCTTGAAACATATATATTTATATATTGTATATATTTTTATAACTTAATAATAAAACACAAACCTCTCTCTCACTTCTCTTTCTTTCTCTGTTCTTCTTCTTCCTTCGCTGCGACGAACCCTAGCCCCTCACGCTCACCTTCGTCGCCGACCTCCTAACCCCATCTTCATCACCACCTCGTCTACTCGACCTTTTCCATCTCCTCCACTTCTCCCTCTTTCCGAGCCCTCACCCAAGAACCCGCAACCCACGACCCAACACCTGCAACCTCCCTGACGCTCATGTCTCCAACCCATCGCCGGTGACACGCCGTCGCTATCACCCCAACATCACGACCCTCACCATGACCTCTACACCCTAACCACCTCCTCTCCCTTCTCATCCCCTCGAGATCCCAGCACCCGATACCCCAGCAGCAACCCCGACTATCCCTGCATAGACCCGACACCGCCCGCACCTCGTCGCCGATCACGTCACCTTCTCCTCACCTCTCTCCTTTCCCCGACACCATAAACACCACCACCTTTGACCTCACCACCTTCCCGATGACCCCGACAGCAACCCCAGAGAACCCACTACTCCTCGTCGTCGATGGCAGCCCCTCATTGTCGTCACCTTCTACTATATTCTCTGACTCCAGAACCTAAAGCCGAACAACCCTAGTCTTCTTCTTCTTCTACTTCTTCTTCTCCTTCCTTCTTGTTCTTCCAACCATCGCCGGAAAACCTGCCTGCACCTTGCTGTCGACGGCTCATTGTCGATGACACCCCCTCGCATCGTCTCTGATCCAGAGCACCGCGCCCAGACCATGCACCAGATCGCGTCCAGACCGTGCACCAGATCGCGTTCAGATCGCGTCCAGATCGCACCCAGACCGTGCACCAGATCGCGACCGTGTCGCGCCCAGACCGTGCACCAGATCATGTCCAGATCGCGACCAGACCGTGCACCAGATCGCGTCCAGATCGCGCCCAGACCATGCACCAGATCGCGACTAGACCCAGTACCGTGTCGTGCTGTTTCACACACAGGATCGTGTCATGTCGCACCAGGCCGCCTGCATCTCGACCTTTGTTCTGAGGCAAGTGAAACTTGCTACATGCTATTTTACAGTATTCCATATTAATTTGCATATATATATATATATATTTTAAACATGAGGTTTGAATTGATGCTTATATCGCATTTTACCATCCGATGTCCGTTTATATCATTTTGAGTTAATTGTGAAACACACCCGGTTGCATGATAGATTATAATGTTGTATGCCCATGCTTATATTTTTATAACATAGTTCTTGGTTGCATAGCCATAGTACCCTTTAAATAGTTCATAACTGTGCAACACCCGTTTGCATCCATCTAACCTGTTATATACATATTATTGCATCCATTTAACCCTTTTATATGTAACTGCATCTAGCGGTCTTCTAATACATGATAGTGTGATTGTAATATTCTATGTTCATGTAAGGTATGATACTTCATGTTGGAACTATAACCCTAATTCTAATTGATGACTGTACATCCATATAGTTTAGTCTTACCTGTTACCTGATCTTGTGTCTAATGCTAACAAACCTGACCTGTTGTCCTTACGGACCGTTCCTGTTGTCGATCCAGACAAACCTGTACTGCCTAATCTTGTGTTGGCATTAGCTCTAGGTTATTTAATACACGACTTGACCACATATAACTTGGGGGTATGTGGAAATCAATGATGAAACATGACTTGTAACTCGACAGTTGCTTGCTTTTACTGATCAGTTTAGAGGCTAGGCCCGGCTCGGGATGATGCTGCTGACATCATTCATCTTTACATATTCCCTGTTCTAGTGCCTAGCGGCACGTCTCGGTTTCAGCCCGAGAGTCTTAGACCGTGGTCCCGGGCATGCACGGGATACTATTGAGTTACATCGATGATTCATCAAATTGATTTCAAAAGACTTGAGAGTAGATAACCAACAGACCAGTTTAGGTTACTCACTGCACACTACCTTTCACTGCTCTGATTTATATTGCTGTATACCTACTTTAATATTTATGATTATACTTGCATGTCTTGCTACCCTGTTTACATATTATTGCTTGATATTATGACGCGCTGACGTCTGGGTTTTGCATGTCCCAGATCTTCTACTTTTGTTGCAGGCTGATCAGGAGTATGTTCCCCTCCGAAAGACGGCGCGCAGGACTGCGGTGTCCTGACGCTGAGATTCGGGACAGATGCTATTTGGTTTTATCCGTCCACCTCTCCGAAGATGCCAAGTTGATTTATGGCACCGTGTATCGGAGGTTTAGACGGATGCGGCCGATATAGCAGACTTCGTCAGATTCCCCCTCGCTTGAGGGGTTTTTGATTGTGGGGACGCTCTTCCCTGCAGGCGCAAGCCCCTGCAGTTAATTACGCTACCGCATCGCGGTAGCAACTTTCTCCTTCTCCAGAATTTCACTTCGTGTCGTGTGTGTGTTTGTTTTGTTTGTGGTTGCCCGTGGATTGTATACGGAGACTGAATAATGCCGTCGCCCGTAGGACGTGGATTAGTCCAAATCTGTATTTACTTAGATTTGGGTTTGGTGTTTTTAGTTTAAGGATGCATTAGTCGCGTTGCGGCTAAGATCAACTTAAACGTCCGTTAAGGATACGTTAGTTCTGTTTGAGACTAAGATCAACTTAACATGGTGATCCATTTATTATATGGCCGTCATGACTCATCACCTCTCTGACGTCGTTGAAGGATTACAACGATAGGTGTCAGAGGAGTTCAGAGATGTACCTTTGAACCAAAGTCGATTTGGAGTTTTATAGTCCATTTAAATGTTTAAGGATACGTTAGCCGTATTTGGGGCTAAAATCAACTTAAACGGGATCGTTTAGATCCGGCAAAAGAGCGTTTGGAGGCTCTATTATTCCAGTTTAGGGACGTGGTGGTCCGTGTTCCAGTTTAGGGACGTGGTGGTCCATATTCCAGTTTAGGGACGTGGGGGTCCGACATTAATTTAAGGACGTTCCGGTCCAATATTAGTTTAAGGACGTTTCGGTCCAACATTAGTTTAGGGACGTTTCGGTCCAATATTAGTTTAAGGACGTTTCGGTCCACGAGTTTAAGGACCCCGCAGTCCATATTCATGTGTGGTCGTTGGGACCCGTCGCCTCTCTGACGTCGTTGAGGGATTACAACGAGAGGTGTCAGAGGAGCTCGGAGATGTACCCTCGAACCGGATATAAATTGATTTAAGGGAGCAATCTCGCTCAGTCAATTTAATTTGAGGACTTACGGCCATGATTGGGCTAAGTCCAGTTGAAAATTATTCAACGCCCTTTTATTTGTTTTTGGTCTGTTAGACCTGTGTTGGGGCTTGGCCCATTTTTAGATAATGCATTGCATTATTTTTTGTTTGGGCCCTGCCCATAAAAGATGCAGAGCATCAATTTATTTTGGGCTCTGCAAGGCGTCTGTATAGCATTTTTATTATTTTGTTTAGGCTTTGCCCATTTATAAATGATGCAGAGCATCAATTTAATTAGGCCTGTTTGGTCTTTTAATTGGGCCTGGCCCTTCAGGAAATGCATTGCATTTTCAGGCATTTTGCGCCAATCAGAGAACGCAAGCGCTTGTGATGACGACACGTGTCATGCAAGCGCAGTGCGCTGCGCTAGTGTGCTGTGCTTGCGCTGCTGACACGTGGCGCACCTTGGTGAGTTGCGCCAATCACAGAGAGCAAAGTTCTATCTCAAAGCTCATAGCGCAAGTAATTCAGATGCTGACACGTGGCGCTTTCCCAAGAGCGCAACAGCGCAGTTTGGAAGTGCAAAGCACTAAGAATCTTTTAGATTCGAGAACAGAAGTGCAAAGCACTATTTGATTTCTTGATCTAATTTAGATCAAAGAAAAATAAATTTTTCTTTTTATTTCAAGAACCAGAGGTTCATAAAAGTGCAAAGCACTATTTTTTTTATTTTATTGTTTTCTTCTTTTTAAAGAACCAGTGGTTCATAAGAAGTGCAAAGCACTGTTTATTATGTGAAGATCATTGATCTGGTTTTTAGATCAATGATTTATTAAAAGAGATTTCTTCTCTCTCGTGAAGGTTTTTACCTTTTTCTTTGAAATTTTCTCAGAGTTCTCTCTCTGTTTGAAACTCTTGACTTTTTTTTCAAGAAAATGTTCCCTCCATTGAATTTAGGCCTAGGGTCCTTTTTATAGTGCCCATAAATTAGTTAAATTTGTTAAAGAGATCTTTCTCTGAGTGATTTGGGGAATTTTCCCTACCGTTGGATTTTTGATCCAAGGGCTTCTGTTTTACAGAAGAAAATCTTCTTGTTTTAACAAGAACAGAAAGATTTCTTTAAAATCTTAATTCTGTTTGGCGCAAATGCTCCAGCGCGTGACACGTGTTGTGCGGTGCACAGCGCAGCGCAACTGCGCTAGCGTATCTGCGCTGACACGTGTCGCGCGGCGCAAAGCGCAGCGCAACTGCGCTAGCGCATCTGCGCTGACACGTATCGCGCGGCGCAAAGCGCAGCGCAACTGCGCTGACACGTGTCGCCCTGCGCTCAGCGCAGAGGATCTGAAGCGTTGCTTCATTTATTAAAGCTTAGATTTTTGGGAAAATCAGAAGCGTCGCTTCGCCTGAGATATCTTTTCATCTCCTTTTTTCAAGTCAAACTTGTATTTCCAAAATTCTGATTTCCCGGGCCTTGGAAATGATTTCATTGTGCACAGGATTTTCTGTGCTTGGGTCTATATATATAAGTCAAGGCTGAGCCTTTTCTTTTCTCATCTTCAGTGAACTTCTTCGATCATGGCTTGCAACCGTCCTCATGCCCGCCGACAGCCATGGGAGGTGCCGATTCGGGACATTGTTCCCTGTTTTGCTGCGCGCCTGGTGGACCCTTCCCTCTCGGACGAGCAGTGCGATGCTGCACTGCACGAGCTTTTGACTCGTGTGGGGTCTCCTCTCCCTCTGAATTCCATTTGGCTTCGGATGATCCTTGCCTCGGTGCTCGCCGACATTCTCCCTCTTCCAGCAGAGATGTCCTCGGCAATGCTGGATACTGCCGAGGACAAGATTGAGTGCTTTCTCGAAGCGCACTTGATCACCAAAGCCCTGAGGGACTGCTCTCTCCACTTGCTGAGCCAGATACGGGCTCGTCGGGTTGTCATCGCCACTTTTTCCCAGGAGTGCGGCGTCGACCGTTGGATGGCTATCCCTCGGGAGGATCGTCGTTTCGACATGATGGAGAAGACGGAGAGGGAGCTGAATAATCTTCTCTTTCTTTTTGTGAACCCTTGTCTTTTTGATCCCGTATTCGGTGATCTTTTTTAAATGTAATAATGACAATAATGAATAAGTATTTTTCTTTTTAATCAAGTATTTCATTAACTGTTAAGGGTTCTTTTATTTTAGTTCTCTGTTGCGCTTGTGCATCGTATAATTTTAATTTGTTATTATCAAGTGCATGTAATTTTGCAAGGGTAAATTGCCTTTAGCACTTAGCCTTTTCCCTTCTATGAAACGGTGCATCTGCGCTGACACGTGTCGCGCAGCGCAACTGCGCTAGCGCGTCTGCGCTGATACGCGTCGCGTAGTGCAACGCTCGTGTAGCTGAAGCGTTGCTTCCTTTAACAGAGCTTTACTCTGATTGAGCGTGCCTTTTTGGACGTCACGCTAATGCATCTGCGCCAGACACGTGTCGCGTTGCGCGCAGCGCAAAGGATCTGAAGCGCTGCTTCATTTATTGAAGTTTAAATTTTCAAAGCATAGCTTTGCTTCTGATTGGGGGAAGATGAAGCGTTGCTTCATTTTCCGCCTCGGAATTTGAACAGAGCTTTGCTCTGATTGGGGTAAACAAGTGCCCCCCACCGTTGCGCTTACGTGGCCCCGGAACGTGAGCGCAACGGTAACAGAATTCCAACCGTTGCAGTGACTGTTGGAAGTTGAAAGGGCATTTGATGCCTATAAATAGGACCTTTGGTCCTCAACAGATGATTATCATCTTTAAGATTTAAAAAAAAAAAACTTCAGAGCTTTGCTCTTGTTTTAAGAACTTTCAAAGTTCAAAACCCAGCACCCTTTTAGGTAAAATTTTAAATTAAATCAAATTTAGCTTAATTAACAGAGCCTTGCTCTCATAGATCTTTTGATCTAAAGGAAATCCTTTTGGGGTTTCACCAAATAGAGCTTTGTTCTCAGGAATCTGTTTCAGGGTTTCTCAACCCATGAACAGAAACTTGCATCTTTCGCAGAACATAGATCCCTTTGATCTAAAAGAACTCTTAAGAGTGTTTCATTGATCTTAGAGTTTGAAGGTGGCATTTTATTCATCATATCGTTTTGTTTAATCAGTCTTTCTGATAATTCTGTCGATCCTCTTTCACAGGAACAATGAACGCCCACATGTATGCTCTCAACGAGATCATCTCTTACGGGGACATCCGCCGACTTGTCCGCTCTCAAAATCGAGAGTTCACAAACGAGGAGTGCGCTGAAATAATGAGTCGTTTCGACGCGTACAATGGTCCACTGCTCCCCCGACGTTCCTCCCTCCTTAAGCTTATCGTGGGAGCCATCTGGGAAGCGCTTCCCCTCTTCTGTTCCGGCGTGCCACTTAGGGCGTTGGATGCTGCTGAGGACAAGGTGCACTCGGTGTACCTGTTGAACTTTATCTCGAAGAGACGGCGAGACAGTCTTATCGATCTCTTGCACGAGGTCTTTCAACAGTCCGCCATACTTGCTGCTTATCGGAGGGTGGAAGACATCAGGGGGGACCCTGACGCTTGTGCTCGTGAAAGAAAGCATACTAGGATGGTCCGCGAGGCTTGGAAAGTCATAGATAGAGTAGCTTTTGAGTTCCTCAATCCATGCCCTGGGTTCGAGGTTATTCCCTTGTAATAATTTTTTTAGTTTGTTGCTTTTATGATTGTAAGAACTTCTGGCGAAATTAATGAAATTTTTTGTTTTTCCTAGCCTGTCTTATCTTTTGTTCTGAATCTTTTGCATGAATGAATGTGTCTCGAACGCTTGATCAAATGCAGATCAGATGCTCTTTCCGTCACTCTCTTATCATCAGCATGCTGTTACAAATAGCATATAATAGAGTAAGCATCCTGACTTTCCTAAGAAATAGCGATGGCTTAGGCCGCAGGTTCAGATCTGTTGCCTAAGACATTTCAACTCTATGAGCCGTGAGGGTCTCATAGAGACTTTTCTCCCTACGGATCGAGAGGATCTCGTAGGTGGGTTTTTCTCCTTAGGAATCGTGAGGATTCCTAAGTGTGGTTTTCTCTTATAAGTCGTAAGGATTTGATCAGTCGAAAATAATGTATTTTTAACACGGCAATTTCCCCATCTTTTGCATTCATCTAGAAGTGTTCGGCATTCATATTTCACATATTAGCAAATCAGTCATAAAATATCAGATTGCATGTGTTAGACTCTAAAACCGGCACTATAAAGGAAATTGACCGCATTTCATGGCATCGCATCATCTCTATATTGCGCAACACTTGTCTTGAGAAATTGTGCAGGAAATTCCGGAGCAAAGTCAAAAGCAGCTGATCAAAAATACGCCAACTCAATGATTTCAGATCTGGTAGCAATTCAAAAGGAAATATAAAAATAAACATATCAAAGAAAGGCCCTCAAGTCAGCCCAAATCATCACCAGAAGTTGCAAGCCCTAAAGCCTATAAAGAGCCGCGGAACCGCGGCGGGAGAGCGCTTGCGCCGCGGTTCCGCGGCGGTTTGGTCGGATCATCACTCCAATTTTGGTGCATAACTCTCCTCTCAGTGGGTACACCTCATTTTGACACGTCAAATTCCAGAATTCTCCAGAGTCTTCTGCCAGATCAGCAAAGAACATTAAGCTAATCCTAATTAAACTCCTAACTAATCATATCTAGAAGCTTCTCCTCAACAAATTTTTGGAGGGAAATTCAAATCTCTTCTAACTAACTTTTGGAGGGAAATTCAAATTCTAATCCTAGATCTAGGGTTTAGGGAAGTCTATAAATAGAAGCCTAGACCTAGGGTTAAGGGTTAATCTTGATTAGTTCTTTAGTTCTTCATTAGTTCAATTCTTCATTCATCTCTCATCTTCTTCCACAAGTCCAGTGACAAGACTTGTGCGAAACCCTAACCCTAATTCCAATCAAAATTCAAGATCTTGAGTACCAATCAAGCAAGAAGCCTTCAACCTTTTATGAGCCGAGCCGATCTTCAATCGGGCAAGTGATCCAAGCCGATCCGCGACTCAAGGAGACGAGCGAAGCCAAATCGACGATCGAGTTCTTCCTCTTGTAGTTCTTGAGCGAATGTAATGAAATTGTTGATATAAATAAAAGGTGAAATTCTTTTATCTTGCTTTCTTTAAATTCTTGCATCATGATTCGATCTCAATTTGTAATTGTAGTTCTTGTTGTGATGTTTGAGTAAAACTCCGCTCGTCAAGGAGTCGAGACGATCAATAGAATGATGATGTAACAAATCATAATACGATTCTTGAGTCCTACGAGCTTTGTAAACCCTAGCAAGTTCAAGAATCGATGACCTAGTTTCGTTGCGATACTTTCTTGATTGTGATCGCTCGAAATTATGGATCTACGATCGTTTCTTGAATTTACTAGAGGCTAGAATGTGAATGATATCGACGAAAGAACAAGGGATAAGATGAAACCCCAGTTTCATAAGAAATCTCTAATTCTCGATCGATCATCATCGATCTAGTATCAATTCATCGAAGGATAAGAATACGTAATTGTAAGATTACATCACATCTATAGATCCGATCGATTCCTACGAGCCTCATTTCGATTCTTGATATTTGGTTGGAAAAAAATCATCAAACTATCAATTCTTGATTCTATCTTTTTCTTGTTATTAGACCTAGATTTTCTAATTCTTGAACTTCAAATACAAATCTTGAATTGTTTTGTTTTCTTTCCTTTAAAGTTTCAACTCATCTAAATCGAAACACGAACGATTACACTTTCCCTGTGGACGATCCGCACTTACTAACGCGCTACAATCGACACCGTTATTGATTGCGGTCAAATATTTTTGGTTATGATTTCTATATTCAATTTTCTATAAACGACACATCCTAAAAATCATAAAATCAAATGGCGCCGTTGCCGGGGATCATTTGATAAACACAACAGAAAAATCATAAAATCAAATGCCGCCGTTGCCGGGGATAGTGCGCTAATTGTTCGTATTTTGAAATTTGAAGTTGAAAAGTTTATTCCGTTTCTATTTTTTAGATCAAAACTTGCACAAACACTAATACGTGTTGTTGTGGTTTGATTGCGAGGAAATCTGGAATCATTGGAGCTGGAGAAAATTTTTCTGAATTTTCCAGAGAGCTGAGGAGTTCAAGTGGAACGGTGTCAAGAATTTTGGTGCACTGAACAGCACATACGGCCGCCCTTCCGCGGCATTAGAGCCCTATTGCGGCGGTTCCGCGCCTCTGTGGAAGCTTCTCTGCACAAACTTTTCACAGTAACTTCTAGCTTTCTTATCTCTCTCCTAAATCTTCTCCAAATAACACTTTTCTGCAGGTTTCTTTGCAAATAATCGCAGCGCCGTGCAAAATAGCAAATTAAAATTGTGCGTGTTTTTATTTCTTGGTTGTTTGCATATTAATACGGATATTAAGGGGCAAAGACCAAATCCAGATTAGGTGGGGAGTTCATTACCCTTCCTAGGCCCCAAAAATCACAAAACTTGCATCCGCATTGACCCACATTAACTAAAAACTATCTAGAGATGACTCTAAGGACTGCCGCGCTCACTTAGGACAGAAGAAGGCCGTGGGTAATTCATTGCTTATCCGCGTTTTCTTGTGGTGTCTAAGGCTAGTGTGTCGAAGGCTAGTGGTTATTAATTAGGCCCACTACTTACGTAGTGGAGTACCTTCCCACTTACCTGGCACTTACCTGACCACAGGGGGACAAAGAGGTAGTGGAGGATTCTATCCTGCGACTTGTCTTCTGGCAGTTAGGAGCGGTCTAGAGATTTGACCTAGGTGACCCCTAGAATTAGGGTTTTGTGTGTTGCATTTGTTGTGTTGCATCATTTTTTCAAAAATCCGTCCTATTTTCAAAACAAACACCGCATTCATTCATCATTCCCTTAATTATAAAATCACGCTGCCACTTGTACTAACCCTTTTTAGTACAAGATAGGCTGGACACGGGATTCTAGTGCCCGTTTAGTCCGCGTACGCTTGATCGACCCTAAAGTCGGTATTTCTACATTTACCTTTTCTTTACCCACCACCACACCCACATCGATGGATCCGACTCCATCGAACTTCTTTACCACTACCCTGCCGCCGTCCGTTGGTGCGCAGAATCCACTTCGCATCTCTCTCCAGGAGAGGTGCTATCCTACACGAGGCCTACTTTCCACCTGTCTTTCCATTCCACCAGCCAACGGGAAAAATTTTCAAATAAAACCCCAATACATCAACCTTCTACCAAAATTTCACGGTCTCGAGTCTGAAGACGCATACGTGTTTATCACGAAATTTGAAAATGTATGCGCAATGATGGGTACCTCACAGTTGTCTGTAGATGCTTTGCGTCTTCGTCTTCTCCCATTTACCTTGTGCGATTTAGCCGAGAAGCGGCTATATAACACTACTGCACATTCCATTTCAAATTGGGATGAATTCGTTAAAGCATTCCTTAAGAAATTCTACCCACATCAAAAGATAGCTCGAGTCCGTTGCAAAATCTATCAATTCACCCAGCTTCCAAATGAAACATTTTCAAAATGTCTTGAACGTTTCAAGGATCTGTTAGTCCAATGTCCACATCACGGCATCCCGAGATGGGAACTGTGCCGAATCATTTATGAGGGCATTAATCCTAACACAAGACAGACCCTTGAATCCATGTGTCAAGGCAACTTCATGACTAAAGATGATGGGGAAGCCTGGAATTTTCTAGAAAATTTCGCTGAAAAATCTTTACAGTGGGAGGGTGTAAGTCAATCGTCTAGGGATGGCAATGATATTTCCATAGGAATTAGAGCTGAAATTTCAGCTTTACACAAGAAATTTGACGCTATGGAAAACAAATTTTTAGCCGCCACCCTAAATCAAATGTCACTCTCCAAAACTGTATGTGGATGCTGTTCTGATCCTTCTCATTTAACGGAAGAATGTCCGTTTCAAGGTCATGAGCATACCAATGCCGCATTTCAAAGACCTAGAAACGATTCATTTTCTTCCACATATAATCAGGGTTGGAGGAATCACCCAAATTTTGCTTGGAACCAATCACAATCTCAAAACACGGTTCCAAACCAAAACAATTTCCAAAGGCTTCCTCCACCACAACAGCAACCACAACTTCAATTGAGTCAGCACCCCTTTCAAGCACAAAATTTCCAAAATCCGGTCAACACACCTGCACCATCTAGTCCTTTGCAGTTGACCGGGACTGATGAATCCTCTTCATTCATAAACTTGCTTCTAACAAATCTCATGCAAGTATCGGCTGAAATAAAGTCTTCTGTCGATAAAATTGAGAAAAACTCTGCGTCCCAAAGCGAGAGTATTAAATCGATGGAAGAAGAAATTGCACGATTAAAAGCCGAAATGAGTGCAAGAAAGAAAGGGAAACTTCCAGCTCAACTTTCACCCAATCCTGGCTATTCACATCTTGTGAATGCAACCACGTTGAGATCTGGAAGAGTGCTTGACAATCATGTTGGGGAAGAGTTTGATGATACTGATAAATCAATCAATAACACCCCGGCTGAGACCTTACCTCACACACACACTTCTAATTTTGACCCCAGTTCTTCTACCCCACCACCTTCTTGCGAGCCTATTCTTCGTTTCCCACAAGGCTCGCCACCTCAGCCCATCTCTTCTAGTTCTCCACAGACGATCCCCACTCCTCTTTCGGGATCATATCTACCCCCACTTCCTTCTCCTATGATGGACCCATCACTTATTGCTAAAGCACCTTATCCTAATCGGTTAAGGGCTAACACACTGAGTCCACATATGGAGAAGATTATGAACATTTTAAAGCAAGTTAACATCAACATCCCTCTCCTAGATGCCATCCAACAAGTTCTGTCCTATGCGAAAACTCTTAAGAAGTTGTGCACTAGGAAGAGGAAGACTCAAGTGCCCAAGAAGATTTTCATGGCAAAAACAGTAGACACGGCCTTCCCCCAACAATTACCGAGGAAACGTAAGGATCCTGGATATCCTACTATTTCCATTTCTATTGGGGAAAAACACATCAACCGTGCTCTACTAGACCTTGGCGCTAGTGTTAACTTGCTTCCATACTCTGTTTATGAGCAGTTAGGGATCGGAGAGTTGAAGCCAACCCATTGCACTCTCCAGATGGCTGACCGATCAATCACCAAACCTAGGGGTGAACTGGAGGATGTGTTAATAAAAATCGGGGAATTTGTATTCCCTGTGGATTTTATTGTACATGATACACAGCCTGTAGCGAACCCACGGAATCAAATTCCGGTGATTTTAGGTCGCCCCTTTTTGGCCACTTCCAACGCTATCATCAACTGTCGTAATGGTTCTATGACCATATCCTTCGGGAATAGGTCAATAGAGCTGAACATTTACAAGTTGGGAAGTGTACCCTCTGAACCTACTGCTCAGGTCTATTCTGTCGACTTAATGGATGTCGACAGCAGCGAATTTGATGATCCTCTTGATACTGATCTTGACTCTTTTCATATGTTATTGTTTGACCCAACTATGTATCATACACATACGGACTCTTCCACCGAGATGTCCGGGTCAACAACTAACACTGATTATGAACTGCTTTTAGAGTCTGAAGATCACCCCGCACTTTGTGATGACATTATTCATCGGGGTATTGATGGAACTTTTGAGAAAATCTTCGCTGAAGAACTCGCATTTTTGAATGACACGGGTGTTGAGATGAATCATGTCCCAATCACTGAAATTGAACCTCCACCCCTTCTTCTGAACTGTAAAAAGAATGCGAGTAATCCATCACATTCACTGCATCGTCTCTCAAAAATGAGACGCACAAACATTCTATTCCACCACTTAACCTTTCCCCACTTCTTCTTCCACCAACCAGAGCACTGCATTGATAAAATTTTTGAATGGTTGGTGTTGACATTCGGTCTTTGCAAAGCTTGGCATCGACCAATGATTTTTGACCCCCTCATATGATTTTCAAAGATTAACATTGCATAACTCAAGTTTGGGGGGGTATGATCGGGCTCCTGAAAAGAAATTTTTACAAAATTTTGAGCCAAAAATAAGTTTGGGGGAGGTTCTTCACTTAAATATTTTGCCCCCACTAATAAATTCCTCCCAAGCTTACAGGTTTTTCGAGATTTAGCAGATGGCAACAGTGAGGACACTGTTGAAAACAATTTTGGGGGAGGTTTGTGCTTATTTTTGCATCATTTGCATCATACTTTGCATAAGCACAAAACAATTTTAAAAACCTATAAAAATTTAAAAAATTTCAAAAATAAAAATATTTTTTGTACATAAATAAGATAATAAAAGAATAGATAGTGAAAAATTACATCCATGAGATTAGAAAAATTTAAGAAAACTAAGAAAATTAGAAGTTTTCTTATACGAACTAGTAATAAGTAGTTATGAGCCGTTGTCCCAAGGGTTAGTAAGATGAAAGACGTCACTAATCTGAGGATAAAAATAAGTCTGAAAAATAGTTTCTATTCTGGAAGCCAAACATTTTGAACGTTGATACCCTGCTATTCGCACTTACATACGTCTTAAAGCCTGGGATAGTAAAGGATACCTTGAAATGCTCTTGTCTTAAAGCCAAAAGTATGAAAAATATAAAGTGGTGAGAAAAATGAACACTGGTTTTGTTATCACCAAGGGAAATAAAAAAATATATAGCGAGGGTGCCTCTTCACCTAGTGCCCTAAGGCCAACTGGTCTGGGAGTCACTGCTATGCCTGAGGTGGTGCAAGACGAGGAAAAACACCAAATAAGCAAGCACATGAGTAATCGGTCGGTTAGTACCTCAAGAAGTATTAACGGTCGCATGAAAGTGTGTGAGCAAATTCAGCTAAATATTCATTAATTAAAAAGTACTTAGGCAGAAGGGTAAGAGTATGATAGCTTGAATTGAATTCTCCGGGTGTAGGGATGTCTTTACACACACGCAGGGTTATATGATCGATGTTTGGAAGAAAGATTGGAATGAAGAATAAGATGATGTTTTATTGAGGGAGGACGTGATTTCTAAAATCTTTTCATGACCATTAAGATAGGGCTCATGACAACTGAAAAGCTAGCTTAGTTGGAAACCCTAATTTTCAAGGCTTTTCTTTTACGATTCTTTTATTTAAATGTAATATTCATGATCTTCCTTTTATTATTGGATTTTGTGGGTGCAATCCGCTGAAAACCCTCAGGAGACAACACTCCTCCTACTAGGGACACCTAGAGGTTTAAAGTCTTGTTGCACGTGCTCAGTGCAATCGTGTTGCCTACGAAAGTGTGCTAGTTAGTTTTTCTCTTTCTTTATTTTCTCCTTCTCTTTTTAATAAAACAGTTCGCTCGAGACGATCGAAATTAAGTTTGGGGGAATTTGATCAGTCGAAAATAATGTATTTTTAACACGGCAATTTCCCCATCTTTTGCATTCATCTAGAAGTGTTCGGCATTCATATTTCACATATTAGCAAATCAGTCATAAAATATCAGATTGCATGTGTTAGACTCTAAAACCGGCACTATAAAGGAAATTGACCGCATTTCATGGCATCGCATCATCTCTATATTGCGCAACACTTGTCTTGAGAAATTGTGCTGGAAATTCCGGAGCAAAGTCAAAAGCAGCTGATCAAAAATACGCCAACTCAATGATTTCAGATCTGGTAGTAATTCAAAAGGAAATATAAAAATAAACATATCAAAGAAAGGCCTACAAGTCAGCCCAAATCATCACCAGAAGTTGCAAGCCCTAAAGCCTATAAAGAGCCGGGGAACCGCGGCGGGAGAGCGCTTGCGCCGCGGTTCCGCGGCGGTTTGGTCGGATCATCACTCCAATTTTGGTGCATAACTCTCCTCTCAGTGGGTACACCTCATTTTGACACGTCAAATTCCAGAATTCTCCAGAGTCTTCTGCCAGATCAGCAAAGATCATTAAGCTAATCCTAATTAAGCTCCTAACTAATCACATCTAGAAGCTTCTCCTCAACAAACTTTTGGAGGGAAATTCAAATCTCTTCTAACTAACTTTTGGAGGGAAATTCAAATTCTAATCCTAGATCTAGGGTTTAGGGAAGTCTATAAATAGAAGCTTAGACCTAGGGTTAAGGGTTAATCTTGATTAGTTCTTTAGTTCTTCATTAGTTCAATTCTTCATTCATCTCTCATCTTCTTCCACAAGTCCAGTGACAAGACTTGTGCGAAACCCTAACCCTAATTCCAATCAAAATTCAAGATCTTGAGTACCAATCAAGCAAGAAGCCTTCAACCTTTTATGAGCCGAGCCGATCTTCAATCGGGCAAGTGATCCAAGCCGATCCGCGACTCAAGGAGACGAGCGAAGCCAAATCGACGATCGAGTTCTTCCTCTTGTAGTTCTTGAGCGAATGTAATGAAATTGTTGATATAAATAAAAGGTGAAATTCTTTTATCTTGCTTTCTTTAAATTCTTGCATCATGATTCGATCTCAATTTGTAATTGTAGTTCTTGTTGTGATGTTTGAGTAAAACTCCGCTCGTCAAGGAGTCGAGACGATCAATAGAATGATGATGTAACAAATCATAATATGATTCTTGAGTCCTACGAGCTTTGTAAACCCTAGCAAGTTCAAGAATCGATGACCTAGTTTCGTTGCGATACTTTCTTGATTGTGATCGCTCGAAATTAGAGATCTACGATCGTTTCTTGAATTTACTAGAGGCTAGAATGTGAATGATATCGACGAAAGAACAAGGGATAAGATGAAACCCCAGTTTCATAAGAAATCCCTAATTCTCGATCGATCATCATCGATCTAGTATCAATTCATCGAAGGATAAGAATATGTAATTGTAAGATTACATCACATCTATAGATCCGATCGATTCCTACGAGCCTCATTTCGATTCTTGATATTTGGTTGGAAAAAAATCATCAAACTATCAATTCTTGATTCTATCTTTTTCTTGTTATTGACCTACATTTTCTAATTCTTGAACTTCAAATACAAATCTTGAATTGTTTTGTTTTCTTTCCTTTAAAGTTTCAACTCATCTAAATCAAAACACGAACGATTACACTTTCCCTGTGGATGATCCGCACTTACTAACGCGCTACAATCGACACCGTTATTGATTGCGGTCAAATATTTTTTGTTGTGATTTCTATATTCAATTTTCTATAAACGACACATCCTAAAAACCATAAAATCAAATGGAACCGTTGCCGGGGATCATTTGATAAACACAAAAAAAATCATAAAATCAGGATTCTATAAGAGAATTTTTCCCTCTTATGAGTCGAGAGGACCCGAAAGCGGTTGTTTCCCTCCTTGTCGAAACTCGACTTTGGAGAGTGAGACCCGTGAATAGTATGCAAGAGATCTTTTTGGATCGACTTGCAGGGTCCCATTGTTCAGGAAGCAAGTTTTTTTTAGTCCCTGCTGCCTGAGGCTTCATCTTGCAAGTTGGGACGAATCGGGAATTTCCCGCGGAGACACTGGTTTCTCTGCGAGCCGACGCGAATCAGGAGGCTCTCGTCAAGGAGTGTTTGTATCCGTGAGTTGAGGAATTTGCTAGGGATTATTTGTTTCCCAAGCGCCAAGGATTATTTGTTTCCTTGGGGTTTGAAACGAGTCGAGGATTTCCCACGGAGGCGCTGGTGGCTCTGCGAGTCGACGCGGATCAGGAGGCTCTCGTCAAGGAGTGTTTGTATCCGTGAGTCGAGGAATTTGCTAGGGATTATTTGTTTCCCAAGCGCCAAGGATTATTTATTTCCTTGGGGTTTGAAACGAGTCGAGGATTTCCCACGGAGGCTCTGTTGGCTCTGCGAGTCGACGCGGATCAGGAGGCTCTCGTCAAGGAGTGTTTGTATCCGTGAGTCGAGGAGTTTGCTAGGGATTATTTGTTTCCCTTGCGCCAAGGATTATTTGTTTCCTTGGGGTTTGAAATGAGTCGAGGATTTCCCACGGAGGCACTGGTGGCTCTGCGAGTCGACGCGGATCAGGAGGCTATCGTCAAGGAGTGTTTGTATCCCTGAGTCGAGGAATTTGCTAGGGATTATTTGTTTCCCAAGCGCCAAGGATTATTTGTTTCCTTGGGGTTTGAAACGAGTCGAGGATTTCCCACGGAGGCACTGGTGGCTCTGCGAGTCGACGCGGATCAGGAGGCTCTCGTCAAGGAGTGTTTGTATCCGTGAGTCGAGGAATTTGCTAAAGACATTGGTTTCTTCGGGATTGGACTGAACCGTCGAGATTTGGCTTCGTCTTCTGGCGGAGCCTGTTGGGAAAGTATGGTTCCCTTTTCGTTTGCGCTCTTGGATTGTATACAGGGATCGATGTGATCTTAACTGTAGGGCCAAAGTTTTATCATCATTTTTTTTGTTTTATCTCCGCGATGCTCTATCATTTCAGCTTTTATATCGCGAAGGTCGCGATTGCCCAATCATTTCGGCTATTTTTCGCGGTGCCCAATCATTTCGGCTATTTATTTTATTTTTACTCGCTGCTTTTTATTGCGAGTTGCCCAATCATTTCGGCTATTTATTTTATTTTTACTCGCTGCTTTTTATTGCGAGTTGCCCAATCATTTCGGCTATTTTGCATGCATACATTTTTACTTGCTGCTTTTTATTGCAAGTTGCCATATCATTTCGGCTATTTCGTATGCATGTGCGGCCTATTGGCTTTTCGCTGTAAACCGATTTCGGCATCAGCACCGCTACAATTGGGATATTACCAGGAGCGAATCATCATCTGCCTCTGTCGATGTCGAACAAAGGTGGCTTAGCGACCAGGGTTAGGGTCCTGTCGGCTAAGGCTTTTGACTTCATGAGCCGTAAGGGTTTCACGAAGTTATTTCTCCCTACAAGTCGTGAGGATCTTGTAGGTGTATTTTCTCCTTAGGACTCATGAGGATTCCTACGTGTATGTTCCTCTGTAAGTCGTAAGGATCCTACAAGAGAGTTTTCTCCTTGTAAGTCGAGAGGACTTATAAGGGTTGCTCATCATGCGAACATATTCCCAGTCTCGGATGAGACTTGATTAGGGAAATGTTTATTCACGCCCGTGGATTGTATACAAGAGCCAGTATTGGACGACTTATAGGGCAATATCGGAAGTTGTGGGGGTTGCTTAAGCACAGGTTTAGGTCTCTGTAACTTAAGACTTTCAAATCTTATGAGCCGTGAGGGTCTCATAAGAGAATTCTCCTTACGAGTCGTGAGGATCTCGCAAGTGTATTTTCTCCTTAGGAATCGTGGGGATCCCTAAGTGTGTTGCTCTTTTGTGAGTCGTAAGGATCTCACGCGGGTGGTTTCTCCTTACAAGGTCGAGAGGACCCTATAAGTGTCTTTTAACGAGGTTGCGCCCTTTCGGGTTTTCACAAACACTCGCCGGTAGTCCTGCTGTTTTTACTCACGGAGCCCTTTCGGGTTTTCACCTGTGCCCATTTTGCTTATGGACATACCATTTTTTTAATTCTTTTTATTTTTTTCTTTTTTTTTACGAGGTCGCGCCCTTTCGGGTTTTCACGAACACTCGCCGGTAGCCCTGCTGTTTTTACTCACGGAGCCCTTTCGGGTTTTCATCCATGCCCTTTTTGCTTATGGACATACCATTTTTATTTATTATATTTTTCTTCTTTTTCTTTTTTATCTCGTCAACCTATGGATGCTGCGGTATTAGTTTAAGGACGTTTCGGTCCGCTATTAGTTTAAGGACGTTTCGGTCCGACATTGAGAGGTTGGCTACTGCTTATAAAACTTGAGCTTAGGAAGATAGCGAGCGGGCATGGTCGTCGTCACCTATCATTGACCTAGGCTGTGGCTCATTAAGCGTAGTATCTCTTTAGGAAGCGACCGTTTATTGGCCTGAAAGGCCTTTCACCGTGCATGTGCCTGAGTAGATAGGCCCTACCCTGGTAGACCTTATCTATGATGTACGGGCCTTCATAGTTTGGCTCGAATTTTCCTCTCTTGGCGCGATTGGGGATCATAAGCCTTTTGACCACTAGCACGAGTTCGCCTTGGTGAAATGTCCTCGGTCGGGTTAATCTTTCGTATGAGCGCGTCATCTTTGCTTTATAGGCCTCCAGATTTTGTTGCGCTATGAGCCGGGTTTCTTCAAGGGCATCAATCTCTTCAAGCCGAAGGTTAGCATTTTCTTCGTTCGTCAGCTCGTGGTGGACTGCCATTCGTAGAGAGGGTAGCTCTATCTCGAGGGGAAGTACTGCTTCTGTACCGAACACCAACGCGTACGGCGTTGTGTTCGTGGCCATCTTGAACGTAGTTCGATATGCCCAAAGAGCTTCTTGCAGCTTCTCGTGCCAGTCTCTCTTATTTCGGGACACCGTCTTTTTCATGATTTTTGTCAGGGTCTTGTTGAAGGCTTCAGCCAGACCATTAGCTCGCGGATTATAAACCGAGGAATATCTCCAGTCTATATTTTGCCGTTGCGCAAAGCGACTGATCTTATGGCTTCTGTAAGCTGGCCCGTTATCGGAGATGATCCGTCGCGGAGTTCCAAACCGATATATAACGTGCGTCTTGAAGAAGTGGAGGATATTTTCCGTCTTCACTTCTTTTAACGGTGCTGCTTCTGCCCATTTAGAGAAGTAGTCAGTCGTCGCCAGGATGAAACGATGTCCCCTAGACGATGCTGGTTCGATAGGGCCGACTATGTCAGTCCCCCACATTTCGAATGGCCAGCTAGCCACCATTGGATGTAATGGATTCGGATGCTGATGGATAAAATCCCCATGAATTTGACATGAGTGACACTGCTTCACATATTCGAGGCAGTCCTGAATCATCGTGGGCCAGTAGTAGCCCATCCGTTTGATCTTCAACTTCATCTTTGGGCCCGCTTGGTGAGAACCGCAGAGTCCGTCGTGAACTTCCTGGATGACTCTTTTCGCTTCGTCAGGTCCTAAGCATCTCAGCCACAGAGAATCAAACGACCTCTTGTACAGAGTATCATTGATAAAGGCGAAAGACAGAGCTTGTTTCATAAGCTGATGTCTTGTGGACGCTTCTTCAGGCATTCGGTGGGACCTAAAGTAGTCTATGAAAACTCCTCTCCAATCCTCAGCCTTTTCCAGGTCTTTTACTTGCAGGGTCGTTTGCTCAGTCGCTCCCTTCTCTTCGGATGATTCCGGAGATATTTCTGCTGGGGCAAGCACTTGACGGCTTTGTACCATGATTCTAACGTCATCGAGATTCTCATCAGCCAATTCTTTAGCAAGTTTAGCCAATGCGTCTGCTTTGCTGTTTTCCGCGCGCGGTATGTTTTCCAAAGTGTAGGAAGGAATTTGGGTCAACAGTTGTTGCACCTTTTCACCGTACTTCACCAACTCCGGCTTGCACGTTTGGTAGTCGCCGTTTATTTGACTAACGACCAGTTGAGAATCCCCATATATGAGGAGGCTTTCAATTCCTATGTCGATGGCGATCTCGAGACCTGCTATCAAAGCTTCGTATTCGGCTTCGTTATTCATTCTCGGCTCTGTTAAGGAGAAGGCAAAACGCATTATCCCTCCCTGTGGAGTCACGAAGATGAGGCCTACCCCCGATTTGATTATAGGGGTACTTTGTTTGCATTTTTTCATGGAAGATGCTCCATCGAACTAAAGTTCCCATTGGGTATCACTACCGTTGATCGCGTTAAACGCATGTTCGTCTGGAAAATCGCAATTCAGAAGAGAATCGGCATGTATCGGGTGCTCAGCGAGGAAGTCGGCGATGGCCTGGCCTTTCACTGCTTTGAGAGGTTGATATGTTATGGAGAACTCCATCAAGAGCAGGGCCCATTTAGCGAGTCGTCCCGTCAACATGGCCTTCGACATCAAGTATTTAAGAGGGTCCACCTTTGAAATGAGACGGACTTCGTGCGCCAACGCATAGTGTCTGAGCTTTGTTACCGCAAAGATTAGCGCCAGGCAGTGCTTCTCAATGGGAGAGTAATTGCTTTCTGCTCCCAGCAGAACTCGACTTAAGTAATAGAGTGCTCTTTTCTTCCCTTGATTGTTCTCTTGTACCCATAATGCGCCTAAGGAACCTTCGAGGGCGGTTGTATAAAGAATGAGGAGTTTTCCCTTGACCGGAGCAGCCAACACCGGCGGGTTCTGCAGGTACCGTTTAATTTCGTCCAGCACGCGCTGGCATTTTTGATCCCAGACTAATGGAGTTCCCTTCTTCATCAGATGACTGTAAGGGCGGCACTTGCCAGAGAGGTTGGCTATAAATCGCCGAATATATGCGAGCTTTCCTTGGAGAGATCGCAACTGTTTGAGAGTTCTCGGCGGAGGCATTTCCATGATCACTTTGATCTTTGACGGATCTATTTCAATACCTCTGTGTCGAACAATGAATCCCAGGAATTTGCCTGAGGAAACTCCGAATGCACACTTGAGCGGGTTCATCTTCAAGTTGTATTGCCGAAGGCGTTGAAATACGGTCTTCAAATGCTCGAGATGTTCCTCGTATGATTTGTTTTTAACCACGAGATCGTCGATATAGCACTCGACGATTTCGTGTATAAGGTCATCGAAGATCTTTGTCATGGCCCTATGAGAAGTGGCACCGGCGTTCTTTAATCCGAAGGGCATCACTTTATAATAGAATATTCCCAGAGGGGTCCTGAAGGCTGTGTGCTTCTGGTCTTCGGGATGCATTTTTATCTGATTATAACCTGACGAGCCGTCCATGAAGGAGAAAACCTCATGAGTGGACGTATTGTCTATCATCAGTTCGGTGACTCGCACTGGAAAATCATCCTTCCGGCAAGCTTTATTAAGATCCCGGAAGTCTACGCATATGCGCACTGTCCCATTTTTCTTCATCACCGGGACGATGTTGGTGATCCATTCAGGGTATTGAACTTCCTGGATGAAGCCAGAGTCGATCAGCTTCTTGACTTCAGCATTGATGCTCATCTCAAGCTCTAGCCGCATTCTCCTCGGCGCCTGTTTGACTGGCTTGATGTCCGGGGATATTGCCAATCTATGCACATCGATTTCTGGATCTAATCCCGGCATTTCGGAATAGTTCCACGCGAAGCAATCTCTATGCTGTAGAAGCACGTCCTTTAACGCAGCCGCTCTTTCTTCAGATAGCAGCTCGCTGATGAATGTCGGTCGCGGATCGTCTGCCGATCCCAACTCAATTTTCTTAAGGTTATCTACAGTGGTATGGATTCCATCTTCCAGCTCTTTCGGCGCTGGTGGGAATTCTGAGATTACCTCGTCGTTGCTGTTTTCGAAGCACCAGGGAAGGTCATCCATGTCCTCGGCCTCTTCTTTTAATATTGTAATCATGTGACAGGTGCGAATTCGCTTCCAATCCCAATATGGAACCGGTTCTTTTTTCGTGACCTTGGGCTCGTGCTTCTGTGGTGGCGTTACCTTCCAGTTGTCAGACAGAGCGAACTTGCCGAGCTGGTACTGATCTTCGACCCAATTGTTAAAGGTGAAGCAGTCTTCGAGCGGGTGCCCTATTACTAGATGGTAAGATCAATAGTTTGGGCCAGAGACTTTGCTTACTTGTTCGGGGTGCTTGGACTCCGGCAGTGTGAGCATCTGATGTTTTAGAGCAAGCTCAAGTATCCTCTTCTTCTTATCCTGAGGAAAAGAGTATGCTCGACTCATTTTCTTCATGAGGGATAGATCAATAACGCTCGACTCCCGTTTGCGTGGCTTCTTAGCTCTGCTTTGTTGCTGTTGAGAGCCTTTTTGGCCTTTCGACTTATTTCTGCTTTTGCGCCGAGCCTTCTTTATAACAGGTTGATAAGGAGCGGCATTTTCATCTTTCACAGCCTGTTGAAGGAGGCGTTGCGTTCTGGCTTTCTCGTAGATGGCCATTTCACGGTCATGGTCGTCCCGCACTTTTTGACCTGCTTCCCTTATAAGCTTGTCCATTCGTTGTTCGAACGACGGACTGGAATCTTTTGCATTTGGAACTTTCACTGGCTTAGGATTAGCGTCCTCCTATTGAGCATCCACTTCTTCATCAAGGTCATACACGACGTAGCAGCCGGGTAGTAACTCTCGTTTCTTTGACCGGATGTATCCAAGCCCTTTTGTTTCCATTCTCCCGTTAAGCAGTTTGCGTTGAGTCCCGGGGACGTTCCAAACCCTGTCATAGAATTTGGCCTTTCTAACGGTCTGTTTGAAGGGTATCCCCTGGCGTTTCAGCAGCTTTTTCAAACCCTCCGTATAAAATCTGGGGAGACGGATAGGCTGAAGCCTGTCGAGCGTAGAATCCGTGCCATGCCAGATTTCTTTTTCTACCTTGGTTTCTTCAGAGCGGTAAAACAAAATTGCTTTCTCGCTCTCTCGCCTGGGAGGGATATAGAATGTCCGCAACTCTTCTACACTGTAGATATTAAGTGCATCCAGTTCTTTATGGTGTTTAAGCGGCACCATGGCAATTTGCAGACTTTGCACTTCGTCAGCGGATGTTTCTATTGAAGGTCGAGCAGAGAATACGGCATGGACTTCATCTTCTGAGTCGCTGCCAAAGATCAATGTAGGAGCCGATGGTCCCGGCTTGTTGTGTTGGGGCGGACCCGAATAAACTATCTCCTCTTCCTCCTCAGTATCACTGCCGAAGACAGGGATGGTAGAGTTAGCTTTATTCTCCGGCTTGTGACACTTCTCCGTATCTTCGAAATCCGGTAAGAAGTATTTGGCATCTTCGTATTTGCGGACCTCGTTGATCGCACGCTTTTGGCGTGTCGGATGTTCAAAGAATTAAAGTATAACCGCGATCAGGACGGTGTCGCTATGCAGCTAGCCGGGTGAGCACGGGTCGGTCCACAGGGAGATGGTGGTATTTTACCTTCTTGTTTTAGACGAGTCAATAAAGAATTTGTGTATGTTTGTTCGAGACTACCCTATGTGTATTATTTGCAAGAATAAAGTTGTTAAGAAAAGATACGAAATTGTAAGCTAAAGAAATCCGTACTCAAAACCTTTGAGCCGAGTCTTAACCAATTGAAGCTAGAGCAATCGGCAACAACGTGGATTAGGGGATTTAAGCGCGGTATTCGTGGAATCCGGCTTATTTACCCTTATCCTTCCGTTCTTGTCTCTTGCTTTCGCCTTCGGCCAAACCGAACGCAACCGGTCGCGGTTAGGAATCACCGTTACCTTGTTAGGGTAGGGTGCCTAACGGAGCGCTTGCGTAACGTTTGGGCGGAGTTCAAATGGAAAATAGCGGGAAAAGGAAATGAGGAAAGAAGTGTTAACTTACAATACCGTATTGATTCTTAACAACGACGATAATTACAACATTCACAAAAAAGAACCAAAAAGAGAGAACAAAAAGAAAAGAACAAAGAAAAGAAAAGATTACAAACAAGTAATTAAAGTGCATGGTAATAAATTGCAAGTAATTAAAGACAAGAAAATAATAAGCAAGTAATAAAAAGCGATAAAAAGAACAAGAAAGTAGAACTCAAGACAAGCATGTGATCAATAGCCAACCCTTAAACTTGCAAGCTCAATCAAGAGGTTGCAAGATCAAGGGAAGGGTAGAGAACGCATGTGAAATGAAGCGCTAATTCCGTAAGAAAATACGACCCTTGAGATCAATAACTAACCCTTAACCATTCAAGCTCAATGAAGAGGTTGAATGATCAAGAGAAAGCAAGAATCTCAAGGGGAAGAAGAAACAAAAGAGAATGATACAAAACCCTCATCTTCATTGATCTCCCACTCAAAAAGCTCTCACTACAATTTTCATGGAAAAAGAATGAAGAAGAAGAAGAAAAAGACTAAATCCTAAAACGAAAGAAGAACAAAAAATGACCCTTGGCTTAGCTCAATTCTGGAGTATTTATAGGATGGAGAATGGAAATCTAGGGCAACCACCAGAACCCAAACAAAAAGACCAGAATACCCATGAAAATTCACTGTCTGTTGCGCCAGTACGGCCGCGGATCCGCCGCCAATACCCCCTATTGGCCGCGGATCCGTGGCCCTATGATGGAGTCAGGGCATGGGCTTCTGTGTACTTCCCTGGTCTTCTGTCCCCTCTTGTCTGGTATATGTATTTTCTGAAAATACATTCACATTTCTTCCAGAATTTCTGTTGAGGAAAGGTGGACTTTTTGTGGATGTTTTTGTCATGATTGCCTCGAGCTCCGCGTAGATTTCTTGGAACTTGTTGTTGCCATTGAGCCTTGTGCATGAAGGTGACATTGATTTGACATTTTGTCTTCCTAAACTGGTATCTGGCAACATACGGATGACGAGCGGAGACCGTGTTTTCTCAGTGGTTGGCAGGAACCTGGATTTTGTCGTGTTTTCCATGAATTTCACCGTTTTAGAACCGAGAACCTGTATCCTGCAAATATGTAACAAACACGGATTAAAAGTACCTACCTATAAACACACGAGCATAAGAATGGGCGGTATAAAATGCAGTATTCTGTTGTGAACAAATACCCCCAAACTTAACTTTTGCTCGTCCCGAGCAAAACCAATTATTCGCAAAAAAGAAAATCCTAACCGCACTTTCGCAGGGAACGCGATTGCACTGAGCACGTGCAACAAGCCGTTAAACCTCTAGGTGTCCCTAGTAGGAGGAGTGTTGTCTCCTGAGGGTTTTCAGCGGATTACACCCACAAAATCCCGTCAAGCTAGTGTCATAAGTTAACGTCAATTCTACTCCTACAGTTTAGTATTTACGTTAGAACTTCTATCATCCTAAGTTAGAAATATCCAACCCTAATGCTTCACACCTCCTATCTATTTAACTTTAGATCCTATACGTTCCAAAAAATTTTAGAAAGATGTTGGTTCTCCTGAGTTTTCCTTCTAAAGTGTGGTCTTAAATCAGGGATTTTTATCAATTTTACAGAAAACATAAGTCTTATTCTTTATTTCTATCTTTTATCCAAATATCGATTGTATATCCCTACGTGTGTGTATCTTTGCACCCCTACACTTGAGAATTCAATTCAAGCTATAATACCCTTGCCTTAATACCTAATACTACTTCTTTTCATTAAGGATGGACGGATTTGCTCACACACTTTTCATGCGACTATTAATGCTTCTTGAGGCACTAACGACCGATTACTGAATGTGTGAACTTTAAAGCGTAAATAGCAGTTTCCAGGTCTTGACTTTATTCTATTTTTTTCTTTTTTTCTTTTTCTTTTTCTTTTTCAAGACCGGATATATTTTTCAATATGCTCTTTTGGTGTTTAGCTTTAAATACCGTTTTTTCTTTCATACTAGGCTTTCAGGCAAGAGTATTTCTAGGTATCCTCTACTATCCCAAGTTTCAAGGTGCGTGTATGTGCAGTTTGTAGGGTATATACTTTCTAAATTTGAACTCAAGAAAAGAAACTATTTTTCAGACTTATCCTTCAGTAAAGCTTCAATACTTTCCCTTTATCTTGACTTAACTAAAGAACTGAACTCAAGATTACCTATTTCTCAAAAAAAACTGTAAGGACGTATACTTACCAAAGTTAGACAGAATGAGGGTTATTTTTAGGGTTTTCAATCCCTAAGCCTAGAATTTAGTTATTTCTATCATATCAACTAAACTTTCAGAATAAAAATCTAAGTTACCCTATTAGCTAACTTGACGACAAAGTTTTTATATTTTTGGAAAATTTTCGATTTTTGTGGGTTTTTAATAAGGTATGCAAATGCAAAATATACAAATGAATGCGAAGGAAGAAAGCTTACCGAGCACACCCCCAAACTTAAACTTGACAGTGCCCTCACTGTCAGGCTATACCAAGAGGGTCAAAATTGTCGGCACTCCCTAGAAACAAATTATATACAAAACAAAAAAGGAAAACAAAAAATATATACAAAAAAGGAGTCCCCCCCAAACTTAAGTGAAACAGTGTTTCCACTGTTAAGCGTTGAAGTTCAGGATTAGGGGGGAAAGAACAGTATCAATCTATACAAGGCCTTACACAGGCCAAAAATTAACACCAACCATTCAAAGATCTTATCGTGATAAAGCAGTGGCTGGTGAAAGAAGGCGTAGAGAAAAGAGATGGAGAATACGCGAGATCGTATGGAGATAGAAGCGGGATACGGTCTCGGTATATCAGAAGAAGAATGGCGGAAGGGAAAAAGAAGTGGAATACGAACTTGAGGGTGCAAATGGAGTAAATAGATTAGCACAATTTGGGATGACCGATGTGTGAAAAGCGATTGTGCTAATATATTTATCCGTCGAGAAATGGGGTCAAATCCCTCAAGATTCGTAAGAAACCATGGGTACGCCGAACTTGGTAAACCAGACATACGAATTGAAAGTGAGACGGTTTCTTGCAAGGTCGGAACGATGGAAAGGATGGAGGGAAGTGGTTGAGGAAGGTTCTCGGTTAAAGGTTCAGGAGGGTGTACACAGTCAGTGGAAGGGAAAGGATGAATTGGAAAATCCGACTCATCAATTATAACTGGTTCATCCTCAAAACTATCCTCAGAATTCTCCTCAAAGTTAAGCTCATCCATGCCTTTATCATCAATATCAATACGCATATGAAGTTCGGGAAAAACATTTAATGACTCGGGATGATGATTTGAAGAGAAAAACTCAGCCAAATCTATGGGTTCATCATCCAAAATATTCCCAGCGTCGATATCCTCAATCAAGTGAAAATCAATATTCTCAGACACCTCATCAAAAGCATGGATTTCAATCAATTCAGGTTCTAAGATGGAGGTGTAGAGGTCAAAAGGATTGGGTGTGGTTTCACTTGGCAAGGTCCCTTCACAATCTGGCAAATCAAACACTACAAAGTCGCACAACTCATTAAACATTCTATCTTCAACTGATAATTCATTTGGGACACTTGATAGACTTTCAACACAGGAGTTGTGGGATTCAATTTGAGACGGGTAGGTTTGATTTGGAAGGGTATACAGCTCACTTTCTCCACTCAAATTCACAGCCTGTCCTGCTGCCTCATCATACATTGAAAAAGTTGGAGCTAGTTGAAAACTAGCTACCGGGTCACTAGGTTGCATGAGGGCGGCCATGGACGCATTCAAATCCATCATCTGTTGGCTTGACGCTACCCTAAAATCTTCCAACGACTGTTCCAGACTAGACATAGGTTGTGAAGGGGTTTCAGTAAAAGATTCAAAGTTGTTTGGATACTGAAAACTCCCAAACGGCGGTTCTGAAGCAATGTCTAGGGAAGGTGCAAAAGTAGGATAGGATTGGTAGGAATTGAACGGCTGGACAGGAGTGGGATCAACATTGGGATAAGAAGGTGAATGGAATTGTTGATCCCAAGAATTTGAAGGAGTGAAAGATCGGCTACGGGATTGTTCAATACGTTTAGCGATGGACAAAGGACGACTTGCAGAAGGGGTATCAACATAAGCGGGTGGGGGAGGTTGAAAAGGTTGATACAAAGTGGAATGAGGAGTGCAAGTGTTTGTCCTAGACGCTGCTATGCGATCTTTCAGTGAAACTTTGGGCATGGAGGGGTCGTTCGATGTTCGGCCAAAGCAAGAACCGTAAGAAGTAATGTCTGGTTGTGGGTACCAAAGTTCGGCAAGAGTTTTGCGAGGTGGGGTACCCATGATATGAAGAGAGAAGGAAAGAAAGGAAGAGAAAAGGAGGGGAAAAGAATGTGATTTTTTTTTTTTAGTTAACTATTAACAAAAAGAATGAAGTATACACAAAAAAGAATTTGGACAAAAACAATCACGACACAAAAATACCACACACCTAATCGTTCTAGGGTTCACCTAGGTCAACTAGACCTGCTCCAGAACTTGATTGTCGAAGTAAAATTGTGTCGAGAAACAGGCTCAAGATACACTGATCACGAGGCCAGGTAAGTGCAGAGATAAGGGGAGGTTTTCCAACGCTTTCGCGAAGTTCCTTAATTAAATAACCCTTTCTCTTTTGGCGGTTTCGCCGTTAACACTTTCCTAGACACCCCGTAAACAATATACCGTTAAGCAAGGTTCTAAACACAGTTAACTTCTCCTAGTGAGCGCGAAGTCCTTAAGGCTTAAAGTCTAATTTCTTTTAAAATTTGTGCGGGTAATCGTTATGCTCAAGTTCGTGATTTGTGGGCCACGGAAAAGGTGATAAAATCCTTTACCGTATGTTGTGGGGTTCGCTTGCCCTTAAGTCCGTATTAATTGATGCAATGCGCAATTCAATAAAAATTCTATAAAGAATAAAAAAAAATCGTTTTTTATTTTAAGCGCGGCGCTGCAACAAATACGGGTTAGTCAATTTTTGTAGCGTTTGCTAGCGAACTTGCAAAGAATCCTGCAAAGAATAGTATATTGGAAGCGTCGGATTTGAGAAGAAGGTGTTAGTAAAGTACGTACCGTTAAGTTTTGGGTTAGGAAACCCCGTTGAATCAAATCCGGTAAGCTTGGAAAGTTCACTTGCGCGGGTCAAACTACCCGGATCTTTGGCACTGTACTTTGCAATCATCTTAGCTTTGAACGCACACTTTGCTTCCACAATTGCAGTTTGCAAATCTGCAAAAATCTGCACACTTGCCCACAAAAATGATCAAAAACAACAAAAAGAATATATATATATATATTTTTTTATTTATATATATACAAAAAGAATATTAACCCGAATAACAAGAAAAGAAATACGCTACCGTCTCCCCGGCAACGGCGCCATTTGATCGCACGCTTTTGGCGTGTCGGATGTTCAAAGAATTAAAGTATAACCGCGATCAGGACGGTGTCGCTATGCAGCTAGCCGGTTGAGCACGGGTCGGTCCACAGGGAGATGGTGGTATTTTACCTTCTTGTTTTAGACGAGTCAATAAAGAATTTGTGTATGTTTGTTCGAGACTACCCTATGTGTATTATTTGCAAGAATAAAGTTGTTAAGAAAAGATACGAAATTGTAAGCTAAAGAAATCCGTACTCAAAACCTTTGAGCCGAGTCTTAACCAATTGAAGCTAGAGCAATCGGCAACAACGTGGATTAGGAGATTTAAGCGCGGTATTCGTGGAATCCGGCTTATTTACCCTTGTCCTTCCGTTCTTGTCTCTTGCTTTTGCCTCCGGCCAAACCGAACGCAACCGGTCGCGGTTAGGAATCACCGTTACCTTGTTAGGGTAGGGTGCCTAACGGAGCGCTTGCGTAACGTTTGGGCGGAGTTCAAATGGAAAATAGCGGGAAAAGGAAATGAGGAAAGAAGTGTTAACTTACAATACCGTATTGATTCTTAACAACGACGATAATTACAACATTCACAAAAAAGAACCAAAAAGAGAGAACAAAAAGAAAAGAACAAAGAAAAGAAAAGATTACAAACAAGTAATTAAAGTGCATGGTAATAAATTGCAAGTAATTAAAGACAAGAAAATAATAAGTAAGTAATAAAAAGCGATAAAAAGAACAAGAAAGTAGAACTCAAGACAAGCATGTGATCAATAGCCAACCCTTAAACTTGCAAGCTCAATCAAGAGGTTGCAAGATCAAGGGAAGGGTAGAGAACGTATGTGAAATGAAGCGCTAATTCCGTAAGAAAATACGACCCTTGAGATCAATAACTAACCCTTAACCATTCAAGCTCAATGAAGAGGTTGAATGATCAAGAGAAAGCAAGAATCTCAAGGGGAAGAAGAAACAAAAGAGAATGATACAAAACCCTCATCTTCATTGATCTCCCACTCAAAAAGCTCTCACTACAATTTTCATGGAAAAAGAATGAAGAAGAAGAAGAAAAAGACTAAATCCTAAAAAGAAAGAAGAACAAAAAATGACCCTTGGCTTATCTCAATTCTGGAGTATTTATAGGATGGAGAATGGAAATCTAGGGCAACCACCAGAACCCAAACAAAAAGACCAGAATACCCATGAAAATTCACTGTCTGTTGCGCCAGTACGGCCGCGGATCCGCCGCCAATACCCCCTATTGGCCGCGGATCCGCGGCCCTAGGATGGAGTCAGGGCATGGGTTTCTGTGTACTTCCCTGGTCTTCTGTCCCCTCTTGTCTGGTATATGTATTTTCTGAAAATACATTCACATTTCTTCCAGAATTTCTGTTGAGGAAAAGTGGACTTTTTGTGGATGTTTTTGTCATGATTGCCTCGAGCTCCGCGTAGATTTCTTGGAACTTATTGTTGCCATTGAGCCTTGTGCATGAAGGTGACATTGATTTGACATTTTGTCTTCCTAAACTGGTATCTGGCAACATACGGATGACGAGCGGAGACCGTGTTTTCTCAGTGGTTGGCAGGAACCTGGATTTTGTCGTGTTTTCCATGAATTTCACCGTTTTAGAACCGAGAACCTGTATCCTGCAAATATGTAACAAACACGGATTAAAAGTACCTACCTATAAACACACGAGCATAAGAATGGGCGGTATAAAATGCAGTATTCTGTTGTGAACACTCGTTCACAGAGAACGGGTTCAGTTCTCCCATCACGGTATACTCGAAACCATCCTTAAAATACTTCATACACTGATGCCGTGTAGAAGGGATGATATTGTACTCGTGTAACCACGGTCGGCCGAGCAAAGCGTTGTAGCATGTCTTGGCGTCTATGACGTGGAACTTAATGTCCGTGACGAGCAGCCCGAAGCGTAGCGTCAGTATCACAAACCCAAGAGTTCTTGATGACTGGGAGTCGAACCCGGAGATGGTGATCTCGTCACGAGCAAGGTGCTGGACGCTCATGCAGATTTCTTTTAAGACCCGTACATTGAGGAGGTTAACGGAGGATCCATTGTCGATCAAGATTTTGCCTATCTTTATATCGTGATAGTATCCTGAGACATAGAGGGGGCGATTGTGTTCGCACGTCCCAAGGAGAAGGTCCTCATCGCCGAAAGTGACATCGGCCGTATGCACTTCCTCCAATTCATCCTTCATCTTTTCCTCAGCCAGGCATGCTTGGAATTGTTCCGGATCTTGGAGTGCCTTAATTAACGAATCTCTCGCCTCCTTTGATAGCAAAAGAGCGTCAAGAATGCTGAGCTATGAGGATAGCTTCCTCAGATGCGCTAAGACGTTGTAATCCACCTTATTCTTCTTCGGCGGGTCCTTGGCGCTTAGCTCTTCCACCACTTGGTCATCTAAGACGATATCTTCAGAGACCTTTTCTTTCCCTTTATCTTTCCTGTTTAAGGGTCCGAGGTTCTTTTCAGGCAGCGTCCAATTCCGCAGCCGGATATTTTCGCAGACCTTCGGCTCTTCTTCTTTTCCCGAAGTGGATTCTTTAAAGAGAGGGGCAAGTTCCAGCTCCTCATCAGAATCGCTCCCGAATGTAGGCACTTGTGATCCGCCGGTGTTAACCATGCGACAATCGCAGGTAGTTCTTTTAATTCCTTCGGTCGTATTTCTTTGCTCTCGACGAGTTTTGCGCTTTTCCCGTTTAAAGCGTTGTCGATGAGCAACGTATCCTTGCCACCATCTATCGAAAGCTTTACACTCTTGAGTGGGGTGCGAAACCTTCTGATGATATAAGCAATAGGAGGGGTGCATTTCTATTTCACCAGTAATTTTTCTTTCGGAGGATGGTAGCTTCATGCCCATTGATATGGCCTTAGCGACCCTTTTTCTCATCTTGAATTAGCTTTTGTCGGTAGTGGAGGTATTTCGTTCCAGCGGGATCATTTCGGCTCTTTCATCAAGTCGTTGGTGCTTGGCCCTTTCAAAGATGGCCGTCTCGCGTTCTCGATCAGCTTTACTTTTCAACCGAGCTTCATTAAGGAATGCGTCAATTACTTCATCTGACGGCCCCAGAATTTTTGGTTCAGGATCTGCCCCCAGCGTTTCAGTACAAGAAGTCTCCTCATCGTTCGTGAACGAATGGGAAATCACATGATAGCTCGCCACGCATTCTTCAGATTCATCTGACGAACTTTCTCCCTCACCTTCCTCTTGAAAGACGTGGCTAAGAAACTCTTGGAGTGTAATGGGAGTCCGTTCCTTCTGGTTGTATTCATCCAACGCGTCAATTTGTTTTTGTAAGTCCGTGCGCTTGTCGCCAGGCTTCACGGGCTTCTTAGATTTCTTCTTCTTCTTTTTCGAAGATTTTGACGGCTGGCTGCAAGTGCTTGAACCACCACCATCGGTCTTTGGAGTTGGACGTGGCTTCAACATCTCTTCAATGACCTGCGGTTCCAGCGGGTTCTTCCACTTGATCGCTGGACATGTCTGAAGATCGTTTAGCATCCTCTTTGTCTTGGCTGATAATACAACCTCCCAAGGAGCCTCTTCAATGACGGAGCATGTTGCCCCCGGCGTATTCGTCCCCTTAGATGTGTGGGGCTGCGGGGGATTCACCTTCCATTTGTCAGATAACGCGAATTTGCCCTGTCGGTACTGGTTTTCAAGCCAATTTTTGAAAACGTAGCAGTCTTCGATCGGATGGCCTAGTACTCGATGATAAGGACAGTAGTTGGGCTCGTTGACGTCACTTGGTTGCAACGGACGTTCTGGATCCAGCAGATTTATGAGTCTGTTGCGTAATGCCAGCTCGAATAACCTCCTCGTTTTATCGCGGGGAAAGGAATAAGGACGTCCTATCCTATCCTCAAGGGGTACGTACGGGCGCATATTATTTTGACGAGCAACCGGCTTCGAGTCGCTCGGTTGTTGTTGAGCATTAGTGACGACGATCGCTTTTCCCTTCCCTTTGTTATTTCGGGAGTCCGGCCTTGGAAGAGGGGGTTTATGGCCCATTTGATCTATTTGCGCTAGTTTGTCAATCAAGGCCTGGAAGGCAGTTGGCTTGAAAAACATCATAAATTGTGAGATGGTTGCTTGCGGATCAAGGGTTCCCACAAACATACCCACCGCGGGAGCTTCTTCAATGCGCTGCTCACACTTCGACCATAAGTTCCGCCATCGTATAGCGTACTGAACCCACGTCTCGCCGGGTTTTATCCTAGCGTTAATCAGTGCCGTCATCGGGGTACGTTCACTGGCGCTTGCGAAACGCTGAGTAAACAGCAGCTCCATCTCCGCGAAGGTTTTAATAGAGTCATTCGGGAGCTCAGAGTACCATTCGAACGCCGTATCTGATAAGCTTCCAACAAACTGGCGAAGTAAAAGCTTGTCATCACCACCGGTGTTGCCGCAGAGTGCCCTGAACTGGGCAACATGCTGGTGAGGATTGCCCGTCCCCTTGTAGACATGGAACTTGGGAATTGTGTAACCGGGTGGGTACTTGATTTGATCATACCAACTTGGATATGGCCGTCCTGTTTTTACGACCTGGTCAGCTGCTTCGGTCGCATGATGAACCCGTATTTGTTGGGCGATGTATTCGTCCAAATCAGCTTTGGAGATTGTGTCTTCTTTAGCTGCTGACAAAGCTGGCGGAGGATTCGACGTCTCTCCCTTATCGTCTTCAAGGATGATCGGGGGATCTTCGGCCGGAGGATCTTGTTGGATCATCATCCCTATCATGTCTTGGAAGAGGAGGCCCATAAACTGTATGTTGGCTGCTTGTTCAGCAGCCTCTTTGTCCTTCTTCTCCAATATTCGACGAAGGAATTCGGCGTCGGTTTCTTCCTCTTGGCGTTCATCCGAGGACGTTTCAGGGTTTTCTTTTGGCCCTGTAAGCACGGCCATAGCGTTCATCATTTCTTGGAGCTTCTGTTGCTGCTCCTGAGCCTTGGTCACTGACCTCGTGTGCGGTCTATGACCTGTTGATATGCGGCTATCCTCCTTTCCCGATGCCACATAAACTGTATGAACTATCATGCCCCCGGACTTAGGGCGTTTAGGCTCACCACCATTGGCATTTGCCACGGGCGCGGGGGTTTTCTCCGGCCTTCTTCTTTTGTGGGCCGTTGAAGTTGAAGGGGCCGTTGCAGTGGGCACCCTAGCGATTGTTGTCCCTTGCTGTTCAATAGAACGGTCTTTTCCATTTTGCACCTTCGTCTTCTTTCGTTGATGAGAGGGATCTGGGTTGATCACAGAGTCTTGAATCCTCCGCCAAACTTTATAAATTCTTGAGGACAGCCGTTGAGGAGGCTGTTCTTGTTTTGTTTCCGGAACTCTCTCCGCAGGCGGAGGAGATCTTTTCAGTGTAGCGGTTGGAGAGTTCTTACGTACCCTCCTCAACAGTTCAAAGCTGTTCCCAGTTGGAAAAACAGCGTTAACTTCCACCACTGGAGCCGGTGGGGTTAGTCCTGAGGGGGAGTTGCCCCCTGCCTTCCTCACTCGTCGCCAATGGCGACGTCGAGCACAACGAGCCGTTGGGACTGGCTTGGAGATTGAGATAGCTTCTTTTTGCCCCCTGTCTGAATGAGGCGCCGCTGGCATTAACCTCTCAAAGACTGAGGTTGTCCTTTGAGGGATGATATTTAACCTGTCAAAGACAGATCCTCGGGCAGGGGCAGGAGCAGGAATCGTCAGTCTTGAAAAGACTGACTCTTTGACAGGGGAAGCCGCCTTGACGACTTCTGGAGCAGCCGTTATTGCTTTCCTTGGGACAGCCAAATTAGAGTTCTGATTTAGCCTGGTGAAAACAGAGGCTATCGGTTTGGTAGTGGGCGACCTGTTGACAGGGGTCGTCGTAGCAGTGAGCCTGTCGAAGACCGACTTCTTGTTCACTTCCGGTGCAGATATTGGCTTAGAGAAGCTTGTAGGTGGGATCATGGTCCCGAAGAACATGCCAATGGTGGCCTGGGCCACCTGTTCTACCGGCAGAGCGAGGAAGGAAGACGCCTGGGGTCCGTATGCTACACCTCCTGGTGAGGTGGAGCATCCGTTGCAGTGGCACTTCGAGCAGTTGGTGCAATTAGAGGCCATTGAATCTTGAGTTCTTCACCAGGAAAAAGACCAAATCTTAGTAACTTGAAATCCGAAGGCAACCATTAACAAACCGCGATTGGTTCGCGAAGACGACACACGAAGTGTGGAGTGGAAAGAGAAAAAGGTCCCACCGGGCGTGCCAGAATCTGTTCCCCTCCGAAAGACGGCGCGCAGGACCGCGGTGTCCTGACGCTGAGATTCGGGGCAGATGCTATTTGGTTTTATCCGTCCACCTCTCCGAAGATGCCAAGTTGATTTATGGCACCGTGTATCGGAGGTTTAGACGGATGCGGCCGATATAGCAGACTTCGTTAGATTCCCCCTCGCTTGAGGGGTTTTTGATTGTGGGGACGCTCTTCCCTGCAGGCACAAGCCCCTGCAGTTAATTACGCTACCGCATCGCGGTAGCAACTTTCTCCTTCTCCAGAATTTCACTTCGTGTCGTGTGTGTGTTTGTTTTGTTTGTGGTTGCCCGTGGATTGTATACGGAGACTGAATAATGCCGTCGCCCGTAGGACGTGGATTAGTCCGAATCCGTATTTACTTAGATTTGGGTTTGGTGTTTTTAGTTTAAGGATGCATTAGTCGCGTTGCGGCTAAGATCAACTTAAACGTTCGTTAAGGATACGTTAGTCCTGTTTGAGACTAAGATCAACTTAACGTGGTGATCCATTTATTATATGGCCATCAGGACTCATCACCTCTCTGACGTCGTTGAAGGATTACAACGATAGGTGTCAGAGGAGTTCAGAGATGTACCCTTGAACCAAAGTCGATTTGGAGTTTTATAGTCCATTTAAATGTTTAAGGATACGTTAGCCGTATTTGGGGCTAAGATCAACTTAAACGGGATCGTTTAGATCCGGCAAAAGAGCGTTTGGAGGCTCTATTATTCCAGTTTAGGGACGTGGTGGTCCGTGTTCCAGTTTAGGGACGTGGTGGTCCATATTCCAGTTTAGGGACGTGGTGGTCCGATATTAGTTTAAGGACGTTCCGGTCCAATATTAGTTTAGGGACGTTTCAGTCCAATATTAGTTTAAGGACGTTTCGGTCTAATATTAATTTAAGGACGTTCCGGTCCAATATTAGTTTAAGGACGTTTCGGTCCAACATTAGTTTAGGGACGTTTCGGTCCAATATTAGTTTAGAGACGTTCCGGTCCAATATTAGTTTAAGGACGTTTCGGTCCAACATTAGTTTAGGGACGTTTCGGTCCAATATTAGTTTAAGGACGTTTCGGTCTACGAGTTTAAGGACCCCGCAGTCCATATTCATGTGTGGTCGTTGGGACCCGTCGCCTCTCTGACGTCGTTGAGGGATTACAACGAGAGGTGTCAGAGGAGTTCGGAGATGTACCCTCGAACCGGATATAAATTGATTTAAGGGAGCAATCTCGCTCAGTCAATTTAATTTGAGGACTTACGGCCATGATTGGGCTAAGTCCAGTTGAAAATTATTCAACGTCCTTTTATTTGTTTTTGGTCTGTTAGACCTGTGTTGGGGTTTGGCCCATTTTTAGATAATGCAATGCATTATTTTTTGTTTGCGCCCTGCCCATAAAAGATGCAGAGCATCAATTTATTTTGGGCTCTGCAAGGCGTCTGCATAGCATTTTTATTATTTTGTTTGGGCTTTGCCCATTTATAAATGATGCAGAGCATCAATTTAATTAGGCCTGTTTGGTCTTTTAATTGGGCCTGGTCCTTCAGGAAATGCATTGCATTTTCAGGCGTTTTGCGCCAATCAGAGAGCGCAAGCACTTGTGATGACGACACGTGTCATGCAAGCTCAGTGCGCTGCGCTAGTGTGCTGCGCTTGCGCTGCTGACACGTGGCGCACCTTGGTGAGTTGCGCCAATCACAGAGAGCAAAGTTCTATCTCAAAGCTCATAGCGCAAGTGATTCAGATGCTGACACGTGGCACTTTCCCAAGAGCGCAACAACGCAGTTTGGAAGTGCAAAGCACTAAGAATCTTTTAGATTCGAGAACAGAAGTGCAAAGCACTATTTGATTTCTTGATCTAATTTAGATCAAAGAAAAATAAATTTTTCTTTTTATTTCAAGAACCAGAGGTTCATAAAAGTGCAAAGCACTAATTTTTTTATTTTGTTGTTTTCTTCTTTTTAAAGAACCAGTGGTTCATAAGAAGTGCAAAGCACTGTTTATTATGTGAAGATCATTAATCTGGTTTTTAGATCAATGATTTATTAAAAGAGATTTCTTCTCTCTCGTGAAGGTTTTTACCTTTTTCTTTGAAATTTTCTCAGAGTTCTCTCTCTGTTTGAAGCTCTTGACTTTTTTTTCAAGAAAATGTTCCCTCCATTGAATTGAGGCCTAGGGTCCTTTTTATAGTGCCCATAAATTAGTTAAATTTGTTAAAGAGATCTTTCTCTGAGTGATTTGGGGAATTTTCCCCACCGTTGGATTTTTGATCCAAGGGCTTCTGTTTTACAGAAGAAAATCTTCTTATTTTAACAAGAACAGAAAGATTTCTTTAAAATCTTAATTCTGTTTGGCGCAAATGCTCCAGCGCGTGACACGTGTGGCGCAGCGCAACTGCGCTGACACGTGTTGCGCGGCGCAAAGCGCGGCGCATCTGTGCGGACATGTGTCGCGCAGCGCAGCGCTTGCGCAATTGCGCTGACACGTGTCGCCCTGCGCTCAGCGCAGAGGATCTGAAGCGTTGCTTCATTTATTAAAGCTTAGATTTTTGGGAAAATCAGAAGCGTCGCTTCGCCTGAGATATCTTTTCATCTCCTTTTTTCAAGTCAAACTTGTATTTCCAAAATTCTGATTTCCCGGGCCTTGGAAATGATTTCATTGTGCACAGGATTTTCTGTGCTTGGGTTTATATATATAAGTCAAGGCCGAGCCTTTTCTTTTCTCATCTTCAGAGAACTTCTTCGATCATGGCTTGCAACCGTCCTCATGCCCGCCGACAGCCATGCGAGGTGCCGATTCGGGACATTATTCCCCGTTTTGCTGCGCGCCTGGTGGACCCTTCCCTCTCGGACGAGCAGTGCGATGCTGCACTGCACGAGCTTTTGACTCGTGTGGGGTCTCCTCTCCCTCCGAATTCCATTTGGCTTTGGATGATCCTTACCTCGGTGCTCGCCGACATTCTCCCTCCTCCAGCAGAGATGTCCTCGGCAATGCTGGATACCGCCGAGAATAAGATTGAGTGCTTTCTCGAAGCGCACTTGATCACCAAAGCCCTGAGGGACTGCTCTCTCCACTTGCTGAGCCAGATACGGGCTCGTCGGGTTGTCATCGCCACTTTTTCCCAGGAATATGGTGTCGACCGTTGGATGGCTACCCCTCGGGAGGATCACCGCTTCGACATGTTGGAGAAGACGGAGAGGGAGCTGAATAATCTTCTCTTTCTTTTTGTGAACCCTTGTCTTTTTGATCCCGTATTCGGTGATCTTTTTTAAATGTAATAATGACAATAATGAATAAGTATTTTTCTTTTTAATCAAGTATTTCATTATCTGTTAAGGGTTCTTTTATTTTAGTTCTCTGTTGCGCTTGTGCATCGTATAATTTTAATTTGTTATTATCAAGTGCATGTAATTTTGCAAGAGTAAATTGCCTTTAGCACTTAGCCTTATCCCTTCTATGAAACGGTGCATCTGCGCTGACACGTGTCGCGCGGCGTAAAGCGCAGCGCAACTGCGCTAGCGCGTCTGCGCTGACACGCGTCGCGTAGTGCAACGCTCGTGTAGCTGAAGCGTTGCTTCCTTTAACAGAGCTTTGCTCTGATTGAGCGCGCCTTTTTGGACGTCGCGCTAATGCATCTGCGCCAGACACGTGTCGCGTTGCGCGCAGCGCAAAGGGTCTGAAGCGCTGCTTCATTTATTGAAGTTTAAATTTTCAAAGCAAAGCTTTGCTTCTGATTGGGCTTCCGCCTCGGAATTTGAACAGAGCTTTGCTCTGATTGTGGTAAACAGAGTATTGCCGCTGTTAGACCGAGCGGTGAAGTTCCTGTCGGTATGTAGTTTTACTTTCCAGGTGTTTCATTTATTGTATTTTTTGCTTCCGCATATCATTATTTCTTGACTCATTCATTCTGGCTCATGGACATGTACTATATAGTTTAGTTTACTTTCCTGTTCTTGATATCTCTATAGCCGTAATGTGACTATGGAGGGATTTTTTCCCTATCCACAGGTAGCATAGTTGGCTATGTCACGTGCCTATTTGAGCGTACTCTGGGAAGCGGGGCGTGACATGGTTCTTTTGGTATCAGAGGCACAGGTTATAGGTTAATCGAGTTTGATTCTTTTGTAGTTGGGTATTGGACCCAATACACGAATCAGAATACTCGTGATTAGGAACATGTCCTGCTACCTTGTTATCGTGATTCTTGAATCATATCTTTCTCGTATCATTTGCCTTGACGATATGCAAAAAACTTTGCATCTCGGCTTGAAATCTTTTTGGATTCACCATTGTTTCTCTCTGTTTCTTGATTCTGATATTAGGATTTGGACGACTTGGGTGGAGTTATGTAATTGTACCCATGAACTGCAGCATGGTTACAATGCAGTACTCTATTTAAGTAACTTGGAGTCCTAGTCTTGATTCACTTCCTTATTCCATGATCGTTATAATACCTTGCTTCTCTCGGTTTCATTGCTTGCCAGTTCTTGTTTTATCGCCAGCTTAAATTATGTTTACCGTGCTTAATCCTCTTCAGTATCTTGACTTCGGATGAAGTCATCTCGGTATCTTACTTGTTCTTCTTTCCTGCATTAAAATTATTCAATTCTGGTGCATCCCTTGTTTGTTGTTGTCTTGGGAATGGATTTTCGCGGCACTTTCCACGTTCATATTGATTGTAAGGAAAGGAAAGTGATTTTCCAGATTCCCGGACATCCGGAGTTTGTTTTACTGGAGGAAGCAGTTCTGTAGGGCCAGTCGAGTTTAGGGCTAGGCCGAAAAACAATGTTCTTTCGTCGATGGAAGTTGATAAGAAGGAAGCACCGGCTATAGTTCGAGAATTCATGGACGTGGTTGAAGACATCTCGGGTTTATCGCCAAAACGAGATATGGAGTTCGCGATTAATCTTGTTCCTGGTGTAGCGCCAATCTCAAAGGCATATTATCCAATGGCACCAATGGAGTTGGAAGAAGTTAAGAAGCAAGTTACTGATTACTTGTGAAGGGTTGGATTTGCAGCAGTAACTCACCTTGGGAAGCTCCAGTTTTTCTAGTAAAGAAGATGATGTTACAAGGAGGATGTGCATCTATTATCGAGAATTAAACCGGGTGACTATTAAGAACAATTACCCGATCTCTCGCATTGGTGAATTATTTTGAGCAGCTTAGTGGCACGAGGGTATTCTCGAAATTGGACTTGCGATCCGGATATCATCAAGTCTGAGTTAAATCAGAAAATAATTGCAAGACTACGTTCCGAACTCGGTATGAACATTACGAGTATTTAGTGATGCCATTCGGAGTCACGAACGCACCGGCGATATTTATGGACTTGATGAACCGAATCTTTTCACCATTCTTGGACCAGTTTATAGTGGTGTTCGCTGAGGATATTCTACTCGAGGAGAATTGAAGAGCATGCAGAACACTTGAAGATTGCACCGCAGACATTGAGGCAAGAAAGATTATATGCAAAGATGAGCAAGTGCAAGTTTTGGCTTAAAGAAGTAAAGTTTTGGGGCATATCGTAGCTGGAGATGGAATCGCCGTTTACCCAAGGAAGATTGCAGCAGTTCAAGACTGGCCGATTCCGAAGAACGTTGTAAAGATCAGAAGTTTCTTGGACTTGCAGGATACTATAGAAGGTTCGTGGAGAATTTTTTTGCTCGTTTGGCTGAGCCTCTGACCAAGCTTACACACAAGGAAGTACCATTTGTGTGGACAAATAAGTGTGCGTCAGCTTTTGAGGTGTTGGAGAAAAGATTGATAACCGCTCTTGTTTTAACCGTGCCAGACAGTTCCGGAGGATTGGTGTTTCGCAGCAACGCATCTGAGAAAGGATTGGGATGTGTATTGATATAGCATAAGAAGGTTGTAGCTTACGTGTTGAGACAGTTGAAGACCCATGAGAAGAATTACTCAACTCATGACTTGGAGCTTGCGGCTGGGATTTTCGCTTTGAAGATTTGGAGACACTACTTATTGGGCGAAAGGGGTCGAAATATTCACCGATCACAAAAGCCTAAAGTACGTGTTAGCTCAGAAGGAGCTAATTGTGAGACAGCGAAGTTGGTTGAAGCTGACGGCTGACTACGATCTCGATCTTAAGTACCATCCGGGAAAAGTTAATGTTGTACCGGATGCGCTTAGTCGGTTGCCAGCAATTCAGATATTGACTGCACGGAAGGAACTTATCGAAGACTTTCGAAGATTCGATTTAGAGGTTGTGCTACCGCATTCGTCGGGACAGTTGATACAGCTTCAAGTACAATCATCGTTGATCGAGAATATTAAAGCAGTGCAATTGCAGGACCCAAGATTGCGGAAGTTTTGAGAACAGGTTGAATCTGAACTTCGAACGGACTACTGCTTCATGAGGATAGTTCGTTGCGGTATGGTAGCTTTTTGTGTGTGCCAAAAGGAGATATTTACGAGGGTGTTATGAAGGAGGCACACAGTTCTGCATATTCCGTACATCCAGGAGGCATGAAGATGTACCAAGATCTACGACAACAATTCTGGTAGAAAGGCATGAAATGGGAGATTGCTCGCTTTGTGGCAAAGTGCTTGGTGTGTCAGCAAGTTAAGGCTGAACATCAAGGGTTGCTGGTTTATTGCAACCACTTCCGATTCCTCAGTGGAAGTGGGAACATATAACCATGGATTTCGTGACTACTCTACCGCGGAGTCCAAAAGGCAACAATGCAGTTTGGATGATTGTTGACGGATTGACCAAGGCAGCTCATTTCATCTCTTTTCGAGATGATCGATCAACAGAAGTTTTGGCAGAACGGTGCATACAGGAGATAGTAAGATTGCACGAAGTACCGGTGAGCATCGTGACCGACCGTGACAACCGCTTATATCTCACTTTCGGAGGAACTTACAGGAAAGTTTGTGAACTAGTTTGAAGTTTAGTACAACTTATCATCCTCAGACAGATGGCCAGTCGGAGAAAACAATCCAAACCCTTGAGGACATGTTGAGAGCTTGCGTGTTAGACTTCAAGGATTCATGGGAAGATCATCTGCATTTGGTGGAGTTTTCGTACAACAACAGTTTCCAGGCGACTATTCAGATGACTCCATTCGAAGCTTTATATGGTCGCAAATGTCGTTCACCTGTGGTTGGGACGATGTTGGAGAACGAAGACTGGTGGGACTAGATTTGGTTGTACAGACAGTTGAGAAGGTTACTACTATCCGGAATCATATAAAAGCAGCACAAGACCGACAGAAGAGTTGGGCAGATACATTAAGAAGACCTCTAGAGTTCGTCGTTGGTGATTTGGTATTCTTGCAGATATCACCGACTAGAGGGGTGATCCGTTTCGGAAGTCGAGGAAAGCTTAGTCCTCGATTCGTTGGACCTTTTAAGATCTTGGAACGTGTTGGAGAAGTGGCTGATCGTTTGGCGTTACCGCAATCTTTGGCGAATGTTCACGACGTGTCTCATGTATCTCTACTCCGTAGGTATGTTCGAGATGAAACACATGTGTCGGATCATTCGGAGCAGACTGTATGAGAAGATTTAACCTTTGAGGAGCGACCAATGTCAATTATGGATCGAAGAGAAAATGTTCTTAAGAACAAGTTACCCCTCTTGTACTTGTCTCTTGGGGTAATCGCTCGCATGGAGAACCAACTTGGGAACGAGAAGATGAAATCCGACAGAAGTCTCCACATCTATTCTTGAAATTTCTTGGTTGTTTATCCTATCTTGTTCTTGGAATTTCGAGGATGAAATTCTTTTGTAGTTGGGTATAATGTAACACCCGAGTTTATTTATACCAATTCCAGTTCTCGTAGTTCTTTATTCGTGATTTAGCGTATCTTGGGTGCGAATGGTATTTTACACTTTATATTGCATTCGACCCGACCCGCTTGCTTGAACTTGTCTGACTCTTATTTCTAAATTACCTTGACTTGTTGCATGGACTGGTGCATCTCATGATTTAGTATATATTGGTATTTTATCTAGTATCGCATCTTTTGCATATAACAATTTAAATCACGTAAAATAAATTAAAATTGCATTTCATATCCTGCATGATACCCCTAACCCCGTGGTAGCATCTGCGCACCTTGTTATCGTCCCGTTCAGTGAAACGGACGTATTTGGATGGCTACGCGCACGTACGCGCATCCGTTCTTGGGGGTATGCATTTTCTTTGACTGAGCATTCATTTTGAAATTTGGTAGTCGCATATATTTTTCATGTTTTTAATCTGAATTTTTGGACCCGACCCGGGCGTGTTTTGGAGTAGGTTTGTATTTGCTAAATCTCAAAACGGACTAATATTTTAATATTATAATATTTACTTATTCTAAAGTTTCTCTCAACTAAAAATATATTTTAAACCTAAAGTATAAAACCTAATCTCAGCTCTGTCTCTCTCTCCATCTCTAAAAAATATATTATATATTTTTTAAACAGTTTATATCTCTCTCTTTAAATTTCCTCGGTTTCTCTCTCTCTCTCTCTTGAAACATATATATTTATATATTGTATATATTTTTATAACTTAATAATAAAACACAAACCTCTCTCTCACCTCTTTTTCTTTCTCTGTTCTTCTTCTTCTTCCTTCGCTGCGACGAACCCTAGCCCCTCACGCTCGTCTTCGTCGCCGACCTCCTAACCTCATCTTCATCACCACCTCGTCTACTCGACCTCTTCCATCTCCTCCACTTCTCCTTCTTCCCGAGCCCTCACCCAAGAACCCGCAACCCACGACCCAACACCTGCAACCTCCCTGACGCTCACGTCTCCAACCCATCGCCGGTGACACGCCGTCGCCATCACCTCGACATCACGACCCTCACCATGACCTCTACACTCTAACCACCTCCTCTCCGTTCTCATCCCCTCGAGATCCCTGCACCCGATACCCCAGCAGCAACCCCGACATCCTTGCAACCCCGACTATCCCTGCATAGACCCGACACCGCCTGCACCTCGTCGCCGATCACGTCACCTTCTCCTCACCTCTCTCCTTTCCCCGACACCATAAACACCACCACCATTGACCTCACCACCTTCCCGACGACCCCGACAGCAACCTCAGAGAACCCACTACTCCTCGTCGTCGATGGCAGCCCTTCGTTGTCGTCATCTTCTCCTATGTTCTCTGACTCCAGAACCTAGAGCCGAGCAACCCTAGTCTTCTTCTTCTTCTTCCTTCTACTTCTTCTTCTCCTTCCTTCTTGTTCTTCCGACCATCGCCGGAAAACCCGCCTGCACCTTGCTGTCGACGGCTCATTGTCGACGACACCCCCTCGCATCGTCTCGGATCCAGAGCACCGCGCCCAGACCATGCACCAGATCGCGTCCAGATCGCGCCCAGACCGTGCACCAGATCGCGCCCAGACCGTGTCGCGCCCAGACCGTGCACCAGATCATGTCCAGATCGCGACCAGACCGTGCATCAGATCGTGTCCAGATCGCGCCCAGACCATGCACCAGATCGCGACTAGACCCAGTACCGTGTCGTGCCGTTTCACACACCGTATCGTGTCATGTCGCACCAGGCCGCCTGCATCTCGACCTTTGTTATGAGGAAAGTGAAACTTGCTATATGCTATTTTACAGTATTCCATATTTATTTGCATATATATATATATATATATATATATATATATATATATATATATATATATATATTAAACATGAAGTTTGAATTGATGCTTATATCACATTTTACCATCCGATGTCCGTTTATATCATTTTGAGTTAATTGTGAAACACACCCGGTTGCATGATAAATTATAATGTTGTATGCCCATGCTTATATTTTTATAACATAGTTCTTGGTTGCATAGCCATAGTACCCTTTAAATAGTTCATAACTGTGCAACACCCGTTTGCATCCATCTAACCTGTTATATACATATTATTGCATCCATTTAACCCTTTTATATGTAACTGCATCTAGCGGTCTTCTAATACATGATAGTGTGACTGTAATATTCTATATTCATGTAAGGTATGATACTTCATGTTGGAACTATAACCCTAATTCTAATTGATGACTGTACATCCATATAGTTTAGTCTTACCTGTTACCCGATCTTGTGTCTAATGCTAACAAACCTGACCTGTTGTCCTTACGGACCGTTCCTGTTGTCGATCCAGACAAACCTGTACTGCCTGATCCTGTGTTGGCATTAGCTCTAGGTTATTTAATACACGACTTGACCACATATAACTTGGGGGTATGGGGAAATCAATGATGAAACCTGACTTGTAACTCGACAATTGCTTGCTTTTACTGATCAGTTTAGAGGCTAGGCCCGCTTCGGGATGATGTTGCTGATATCATTCGTCTTTACATATTCCCTGTTCTAGTGCTTAGCGGCACGTCTCGGTTTCAGCCCGAGAGTCTTAGACCGTGGTCCTGGGCATGCACGGGATACTATTGAGTTACATCGATGATTCATCAAATTGATTTCAAAAGACTTGAGAGTAGATAACCAACAGACCAGTTTAGGTTACTCACTGCACACTACCTTTCACTGCCCTGATTTATATTGTTGTACACCTGCTTTACTATTTATGATTATACTTGCATGTCTTGCTACCCTGTTTACATATTATTGCTTGATGTTATGACGCGCTGACGTCTGGGTTTTGCATGGCCCAGATTCTTCTACCTTTGTTGCAGACTGATCAGGAGTATTGCCGCTGTTAAACCGAGCAGTGAAGTTCCTGTCGGTATGTAGTTTTACTTTCCAGGTGTTTCATTTATTGTATCTTTTGCTTCCGCATATCATTATTTCTTGACTCATTCATTCTGGCTCATGGACATGTACTAGATAGTTTAGTTTACTTTCCTGTTCTTGATATCTCTACAGCCGTAATATGACTGTGGAGGGATTTTTTTCCTATCCACAGGTAGCATGGTTGGCTATGTCACGTGCCTATTTAAGCGTACTCTGGGTAGCGGGGCGTGACATTACTCCTTTTTGCGCATGTTTGATTTTTTCTGAAACTTTTCGTTTCTCCGTGAATTAAAAAGAAAAATCTAAAAAATAATTGGGTTTGATGGGATTCGAACACACAGGTTATGTTGCAGCAGTGTAGAGGCTTTACCAATGAGCTACAAGTTATTTCTTACTTTTATTAAACAAATTTAACTTATAACTCTTACACAGGCTGTAATACCCTTTTCTGTACAATAAAAAGAAATTTTCGTACAGGAATTTCAGAGTCGTTACATTCTATTCTTCTTATAAAAATTTCGTTCTAGAAATTTACATTTATATAGAGACTAATTTTCAAAGAGGTAAGGGTATTGTGTACGCATATCATTTTCTCTTTTCCAAGTTGATTCTCTTGGCGGATCCTTTCTCCACATTACTCGGACCAAGTTCACCGCCTTGTTTCGCAATGTCATCACTTTTCGGTCCAGGATCTCAACTGGTTGTTGCTCGCAGATTAGGTTAGTCTATACCGTGAGCTTTGAGTGATCAAGTATATGGCTGGGGTCGCTCACATATCATCGTAGTTGGGATATGTGGAACACGTTGTGCACTCCTTCCAATGAGGGTGGTAGTGCTAAATGGTACGCCACTTCTCCAACTCGTTCGAGTATGTCGAATGGTCATATGTATCTTGGATTTAATTTACCTCTCTTGACAAAACGTATCACTCCTATGTTTGGAGAGATCTTCAGGATTATATGCTCTTCGGGTTGAAACTCCAAGTATCGATGTTTTGCATCTGTCCAATATTTCTGTCGGTCTTGGGCTATGCGCATCCTTTCCCTGATTGTGCGAACTACATCTACAGTTGCCACGATCATCTCTGGTCCAAGGAGTTCACGATCTCCAACGTCGTCCCAACTCAACGGGGAATGACATTTCCGTCTGTAGAGTGCTACGAATGGTGACATCCCAATACTTGCCTGATAGCTGTTGTTGTATGAAAACTCCACAAGGTGTATGTGATCTTCCCACGAACCTCTGAAGTCTAACATACATGCTTTCAGCATGTCTTTCAGAATTTGAATTTTTCGCTCAGACCGTCTGTCCGTTTATGGATGATACGTCGTACTGAAATTCAGACTCATTCCCAGGCTAGCTTGCAGACTATGCCAAAACAGTGATCAGAATCTTGTATCACGATCGGAAATGATGTAGATAGGTGTTCCATGTAATCTCATGATCTCCTGCATGAGTTTATGGGTATCAAGACAAGTAGGGTACATCTTGAAGGTATAAATCTTATTTTAGATTTTTACTCACCTCCATGTACTTCCTTGCCAATGTCTCAGTTGACTGGCCAACTCTGAATGGAATAAAGTGAGCCGACTTGGTGAGTCGATCCACAATAACCCAAATCGCGTCGTTACCCTTCGTGCTGCAAGGGAGTGCAGTCACAAAGTCCATGGTAATGTGCTGCCATTTCCATTCTGGGATTTGTAATAGCTAAAGTAGACCAGCGATTCTGTGATATTCAGTCTTCACTTGCTGACACACCAAACACTTAGCTACGCACCTTGCTACTTCGCGCTTCATTCCATACTACCAGTAGTGTTGCTGTTGATATCATTTGCTTGAGCTGCCTTGATCCGATTTACAAGAGTGGACTGGACTTATAAGTTCATCAAATATGAAGCGTTACCTGGCATAACTACTTTGATCCCCAATCCATGCAGTTCTTTCTGTAGCTTCCACTGAGCGGTGAGGTTCATTGCTAATGGCTGGTGACTAAGTGCATCAAGAACTACGTTCACCTTCCCAGGATGATACCGTAGGTTGATGTCGAAGTCCGCCATGAGTTCTAGCCATCTTTTTTGCCGCATATTAAGTTCTTTCTGAGTAAATACATACTTCAGACTTTTGTGGTCAGTGTATATATTCACTCGTTCTCCCAAAAGATAGTGGCGCCAAATCTTGAGTGCGAAGATGACGGCTGCCAATTCCAGATCATGTGTTGGATAGTTGCGTTTATGAACTTTTAATTGTCCTGATGCAAACGCCACAAATTTTCCATGCTGGTGTAGAACACATACTAATTCTTTACTAGACGCATCACAATGTACATCGAATTCGCCAGATTGATCCGGTATTACGAGAATAGGGGCATAGCTTAATCTTGACTTGAGTTCTACAAAAGCCTCCTCACATGCTTCTGACCACACAAATACTTTATTTTTATGTATGAGCTTGGTCAGGGGTGCTGCGATTTTTAAGAATTCTTCAATGAATCGTCGATAGTGTCCTGCTAAGCCTAAGAAACTTCTTATATCTTTCATCATCTTTGGCGTCGGCCACTCACTGACAGCTGACACCTTGGCTGGATCTACAGAGATTCCTTCGCTTGAAACGATATGTATGAGAAATCCGACTTGATCTAGCCAAAATTCACACTTGTTGTACTTAGCATAGAGCTGATGTTTTCGTAATGTCTTCAAGACAATCTGTAAGTGCTCGGCGTGCTCTTTCCGATTCTTTGAATACACCAGGATGTCGTCGATGAATACAACAACAAACCTGTCTAAGTACTCTCGGAAAACATAGTTCATCAGGTTCATAAAGATGGAAGGTGCATTGGTCACTCCAAATGGCATTACAAGATATTCATAATGACCATAACGAGTCCTAAATGCCGTCTTCGGAATGTCGGACTCCTTGACCTTCACCTGATAATATCCTGAACGAAGATCTAATTTTGAAAAGACACAAGATCCACTTAACTGATTGAAAAGGTCATCGATGCGGGGTAGCAGATATTTGTTTTTAATTGTCACATTGTTCAGAGCTCGATAATCCATGCACATCCTGTAGGTACCTTCCTTCTTCTTCACCAGTAACACCGGAGATCCTGAATACGGATCTCTTTCAATCCCTCCGGACTTAATCGTATGGAGCTTTTATTACTGTTTGTGCACCGGCTTGTAAATCGATGCTGAATTCAAGAGCTCGATCGGGAGGTAAACGTAATATATCTTCCGGGAATACATCCTCAAACTCTCGAACTACCTCTGGCTTCGATCCTTCTGCTTGCAACGCTGCAATCTCTGCCTTCTTTGGTTTTGCTCGGTAGATGCTAGGCTCCAAGGTCCGGTCTCCACTTTTGAAGTAGAACACTGGGTGATCTGGTATTTCAAGCACTACCCTCCTTTGGCGACAGTCGATGGTAGCGAAGAAAGTTCTCAGCCAGTCCATTCCTAAGACTACGTCGAAGTTCAATATGTCCAGCACCTTGAAGTCCGCATAGAATTCTCGACTGCAGACGACCACTGGACACAGATCATATCCCAAAGTTGATTTTAGAACGTCGTTCTCTGAACTAACGTTCTAGATGGATACGAAAGATTTAACTGGGATCGCATGAGTTCGGACGAACCGTTGCGACATAAAGCAATGTGATGCCCCAGTGTCGAAGAGTGCGAGTGCAGGTAGGGAGGGTACTAAGATTGCACCCAAGTCGTATGGAATATATTTAGGCATAACAAATATAAAATAGCTATGGTTAGGATAGATTCAAGGAATTTGAAATGCAAAGAATGTAAATGTTTGTTGAATTCATTAATTCATGTGGTATATTGTTTATGACTTCATGCAGAACGGACCTGCATGGTGTTAGGAATATGTAAGCCCTAGAGACCATTATTGTATGAAATAGTGGATGCTTGGACATATATATATAGGACTTTCTTGCTCAACATGATAGTATGCTATCTGGTTGCTTTTTATCTTAACATGTACACTTGTATTTTTATACTGTCTCTCTGATACATGTTGATAATGCCCTTAGGATGTTGGCCTGACTACTGGACTATGATGCAGATCATACTAGTGGGGCTTGTGTAGTCCGAAAGCACATCCTTTAATAGTTCCTAGTCGAGGGAGTATCGAGACAGGGCATCGATATTCTAAAGTAAACTAGTGTGTACGTTTCTTAACCCTGTATGGGGTGATGGTTGATCCCACAACCATTGGTGTTTGACATCAAAGATTGTACACAGGTGCTCATTAGAGAATGGGTACACCGAACATGACTCACCGAGAACTCTTAGATGGTACCATATCTATCGTCAGATAGCAGTTCTCTGGTGACACTTATACATGTTAGTCTGTAGACCCGAGATCGTCATAGTGTCTTGTGTGGTTCCCACTGTGCTATGATTTCCACCCTACCACGGCTCAAAAGAGTCGTGCAAACAGGTGGATTTTGGGTATAGTCCCGAGTCACATGGAGGCAGTGAGTGATAGAAGGGGTTTCGTCCTTCCCGGTATTAGGAGTTGATATTGCGCTATACTCGATTGGCTATAAGAGCAAGTCCCTGACCAGGGCTGATGAGATTTACTGGTAAGTGTTATCAGTAGTTTCTCGAAAGGTTATAGGCCACACATCGGGATGACTTTTCAAGTTACTGTGGTCTGACGATTCCACCACCAGACTCGATATGCAACATATCAGACGAAGAGACTGGGCTGTAAGTGTTGCTTATAGGCTCTACGGGAGTTTGGACAAGTTTGCTTGTTGATCTTCTATTCGTTCAATACTTGGGTATCCGTTACGTCCAGCTAGTACCGCTGACGGCTTGTGTGTATCTGATGTGATCATCACCTACTGCTGGCGTATTGACGAGTCTTTAGAGTCTCACACAGAGGTTTCTTAGCTCAAGCGAAATGAAGTAGGGCACATATGGAGATATGTGTGGGAGCTTGATTGAATACGAGTATCTAATACCGTATTCTAATATAGCGATATTTGATATCAGTCAGGTTATATGTAATATAACCGGATTATTGAATTAAGTGTTGATTCAATGATATATGTATATGTTGTTTATATTTGATATTAACCGGATTGTATTTGATATAGCCGGATTATTGAATCAAGTGTTGATTTAATAATTTGATGTGTGTGTGTGTGTGTGTGTGTGTGTGTGTGTGTTAGTTATATATATTACCTAATATTGAATATAAGCCAGTTGTATATGATATGAACGGATTATTGAATCAAGTGTTGATTTAATAGTTTGATATACATATATATAATTGATATTAGTCGGTTATATATGATATAACCGGATTATTGAATCAAGTGTTGATTTAATAATTTGATATGTATTTATATATTTTATATATATTAACTAATATTAAAGCTCACTTAAGTCTTTCTTCTCTTTATATATATATATATATATATGTGTGTGTGTGTGTGTGTGTGTGTGTGTGTGTGTGTGTGTGTATTTAGTTTATATCATGGTTGATGATACATAGAACTAGAATATATGAGAATCACATATAAGGATTGAGATGAGATGATAATGATTTTATTTATGAATTAAAGAAAATAGGATATGAGTCATTTTTTTAGATGCATGTAGAAGCCTTGACAAGCCATGAATCACCCCATTTTCTTTGTTTTTATTTATAGATATTTTCCACTCATCTCATTACTCACCTTATGCTTCATTCTCTCTCATCCAAGTTCATCTCCTTCTTCTTCCTCTCTAGATTTTTCTTGAGGTGAGGAGAGAAAGAAAAGAAGAAAAATAAAGAGCAAAATTCCTACTTCATCAACCTACACTTTTCTAGCCCATTAATTTAGGTTGTTTACTTCACTAATACCTTGATTAGTGAAGAGTGAGCTTGAGTGAGAGAGACTTCAAGGTGGATCAACTTCGGCATCGAAGACACCAAGTAAGATCGATCCTTTCTCAAGTGGAGTCAAAGAAGAGTTCTAGAGACAACTACTTGGAGCTTTAAAAGTGAAGGACCGGTCTACAAAGGTTGTAAACCCCCATCACTTATTTTAGAACTTGTTTGTTTACTTAAAAACCCTAATTCTCTAGTGCGATTCTAGATTAGTATACTTAGACCTCTAGATTTTTTAAAATTGCATACTTGATACTTGTTGAAACCTAGTAGATGTGCTAAGACATACTTTCATGGTATCAGAGCCAAGCTAGAGAATTAGGCGAATTCTAGATGACGTTAAAGTGTTCGATCGAGGTTTTAAAACCGATTTTTTGAACTTTCTGTCCAGTTTTTGAAACGTTGAATTTTTCACAGTTAAAAATGCTCAGAAAATTGTCCAGATAAATTTAGGAAGACACATGACAATAGAGATCATAAGCCCTACACTTGGCCACGGAATCGCCGCTTAAACCATGGTTTAGCCCCGGTTCCACCGCCAAGTTGGGGAGTTGGATCTCCAGTTTTCTTGAGTTTCTTCATCTTTTCATTTTTGGTTTTCTGGGAATTTTTAATAAGGCTCAATTTGTTGAGGTCTCTGTGAATTGGTGGTGTTTGAAATATCAATCGAAATGTTTAACATCGTCTAGATATCTGTGGATATGTGATACAATTTTTGGAATCCACATTGATTAGTTTTGTGAAAACTAGTTATCGTTTTGTAAATCTCGCGTTTTAGTCTCAAGTGATGGATTGCCACGGAGTTTCGATTCGGATCAAAACTCCGTCATAATCTCGTATCGTACGTGAATAGTCGCCGGGAGACACTAGTAGACAGCCACGCCCCATAGCCCTAACCAAGTGATTATAGGAGAACCCCGTGGCCAAAAGCATCTACTCGAGTGCTCGCGGCCGCGGTGTTCCGCCCAAGTACACATCGTTGACGGCTTCGGGGGTGCGGCCATCTACTAAAGTTCCCGACGAGCATTCGATCATTTAATCAGGAATCTTGTTGAATTACCCGACTTGTTTTTTGAAAAGTGTTTTCAATTCGAGACTTAAATGCAAGGTTTATAGGGTTAGGCATGAAATACGGAATATGTGATAATCCGAGTTTATGATGTCTAAGGATGGTGTGAATTCTAATTATTGTAGTTTTCATTTCTTTTCTGTGACCGTAAGTGTAATATGTGGTAGTATCCCCGATCTCGTTTGTCACGTCCCGCTCTCCAGTAGACAGAAATGGTGACGTGGCAGGCCGCAATGTATTTACTAAGAAATAAATACGTTAAGCGTAATTAAGCAACATATGAAATGCACAAGAATGACAAGTGATATAAAATAAACAACAACTTTTATTAAAATTCATCTTTACCTACAATTGTTTTTGAAAAGGAAAGATACAATAAAATAAGCAGCCCCTAAATATTGGCATACAAACTAAAAGTAAGTACAAGGAGAGCTGGTAGTCCGGCTGAGTGGTGAGCTGATCCAAGTCTTCCTGGCTAGGCTCGATCTCCTGAGAGTCCATTCCTCCTGATGAACATTCCAAAAAAAGAAATAGAAAGAATGTCATCAGCGAACTAGCGCTCGGTAAGTCCCAAAAGAAGAATGAGAAGACAGTATATATAATGAATTGTGTATGATTGGTTACCGGTATATGACAGTTATTATAACGTGGTTGTTTGTAGCTTGAAACAGAAGGTATTAGTGTATACGAGAGGAGTCCATCTTACCCCATGGACTATGGTAATATGTAGTACAAGGCCCCGTCATAATCTACGGGACAACGGTACGAGAGTTCATGTAGGTGTCTTGTAAGTGACCTCTCATGCCACAATATACATTCCGTTCCAATCTACCTCTTTATCCCCGCGAAATGTATTGTATAGATTATATTTACAAGTCTTGGCCGAATCCATGGATATAAAATTTTCAAGTAGTCATGTTCAGGATGTAGTTAAGTATTCAAGTAGTCAAGTCAAGTTATAACCATGGTTTGGTCAAGTCAAGTCAAGCATACATGTTTGATATTGATTTTGGGATTCGAGTATTCATGTTTCAAGTATTTATGTTTGGTTTTGGATTCAGGTTTTAATCGGACTCAGAATTGAGTTTGGATTCAGGTTTGAGACTAGACTCAGACTGAGTCAGACACTTGTAAACTGATTTAGATCTTGAATTAGGTTCGGGAGTTATCGGTAACTGCCGCACATGAACGGCAGGATTTGTGTCTTTTTTCAAGACAATTACCATTGATAACTCCGTTAAGTTTTCTATCTTACATAGGCAAGCACTCACTTTCTCCGGCTCCTGGGGCTCAAGAGAATTGATCCCGCTTAAACCTATATTTACTAAAGTCCTTAAATATTGTGTTATATAACTCGAGGGGGTTTTATGAAAAAATATTTTAATATATTTACAAAGTAAACCTCGGGGGTGTTTAGTATTATTTAGGATTGTCATGAGCATGAGTTTTAAGGATTTGAGGTATTTTAGTGCTAAGCAATTATCTTTGGAAGTTTATGGTATTTTATTGAAAAGAATTGTCCTTTGGTAACTTGATGGTCTTTTATTGAAACTTGTTAATCTTTCATTTTTTTTTGAAAAACATAAGTTTATTATATTTTGAAAATATGTATTTATAATTTTATATAATTTTAATTTTAAAAAAATTTATTTTATTTAGAAAATTCGTGTTTCTTAAAACGCAACAACAACTGAGCCTTTTATCCCAAGCATATGGGGTAGGCTACATGAACCAACATGAGAATCACGCCGGGTCCAGCACATGAATTCTTCGCCTCCACTCACTTCTATCAAACAAAATACTTTCATTGAGTCTTTTGGCAACCATATCGTTTCGTATCACCTCCATCCATATTTTCTTCGGTCTCCTTTTTGTCCTTTTGCCATTACCCATATCGAGAGTATTTATTCGTCGAACCGGTGCTTCCATAGGTCTGCGTCGCACATGACCAAACCATCTTAGAAGGTTTTCCCGCATCTTCTCCTCCACAGGTGCTACACCGACTTTTGTACGAATATCCTCATTTTGCACCTTATCTTTTCTAGTGTTACCGCACATCCAACGAAGCATGCGCATCTCCGCTACGTGCATCTTCTGTGTATGATGCTTCTTCGAGCATTCTGTACCATATAATAAGGCAAGCCGAATAGCGCTTCGATAAAACTTCCCTTTCAATTTTAACGGAAAGTTACGATCACAAAAATCTCTGTTGCACTCCTCCATTTCAACCAACCAGCTTGGATCCTTTGATTAACATCACCATCGATCTCCCCATTCTTTTGGATGATGGAACCTAGATTTCTTAAAAACCGTATTTAAATCCTTTCGAGATCGAATGCTCCGTGAGAAGGTCTGCATTTCGTTCTACTAGCCTAAGGATGTGCGATAATCCGCACTATCCATTAACGGGTCCCCTAAAAAGGGTTGTACATGCGTAATCGCAAAGGAAATGAAATACCGCATTTTTAAATTATATGGTATTTTATCGTAAGATTTTCCTCGTAACAAAAAGTCATACAAAGAGTCATCGTGCTATGGAACAAGAGTGTATGTGAGGGGTAGGTCGTTACCCTGTGAAGTTTTTCCTAAAGGTATTGTTTTTAACAAATACGAAAAGAGGTGTTTATAAAGTTCAAGGTATTTTAATGAAAAAATTAATTTAAAGTTATTTTACATGATATTCTAGGCTAAAATTTATTCTAGATATTGGTATTAAGATTACAAGTATTGTGTAAGAATTTGGATGAACAATATATAAAAAAAAAGTGAAGTTTCTAGGGTTTAGAAAAAAAATATCGGTATTAACTCCATTTTTACCGATTTTGATTAAAAAGAAATTCAAAGAATAGAAAGGGGGATTGAGAGGGACTTACTATTTGATTACGCTAAGAAGAGGTGTTTATAAAGTTCAAGGTATTGTTTTTAACAAATACGAAAAGAGGTGTTTATAAAGTTCAAGGTATTTTAATGAAAAAGTTAATTTAAAGTTATTTTACATGATATTCTAGGCTAAAATTTATTCTAGATATTGGTATTAAGATTAAAAGTATTGTGTAAGAATTTGGATGAACAATATATAAAAAAGTGAAGTTTTTAGGGTTTAGAAAAAGAATATCGGTATTAACTCACTTTTACCGATTTTGATTAAAAAGAAATTCAAAGAATAGAAAAGGGGATTGAGAGGGACTTACTATTTGATTACGCTAAGAAGAGGGGGAGGAAGAGGAGAAAAGCCTTGTGTTGTTGCGGGAGCTCCGGATGTTGCTTCGATTCTTCGTCGGAAATTGACCGCTTGCTAACTTCTCTTTACTCCACTTGTACTTAAGAAATTTTTGAGAGTTTTGGCTAGAATTTTCAGAATGGTGCTGAGCCAAGTGTAGGGTGGTATGTATAGTGTAGAATTAGGGTTTTGGAATTAAAATGGTGGATTAAAAAACATTAAATTGTGATAAATTGTGAATTGAAGGGTCTCTGTTTGATTGTAGGGGAATTAAATGGTGCAGAGGAGTTAGGGATAGGTGAAAAGACAAGTGTACCGAACACGGAGCTGAATGGGATCATCCTAGCCGTTGGTGCTGGCCTTATGGGGCATTCCACCGGTCGATCTAGGGCTTTGGGTCTCTGGATTTGTGCCACATGGATTTCTCAGTGTTTACTCCATTTTACATATGTTTGATTTTTCCGACTTTTCATTTTTCTGTGTATTGCACGTGCAATCTTTTGGGCTTCCAAAAATTAAAAAGAAAAATCAGAAAAAAATATTGTGTCTGATGGGAATCGAACTCAGGGCTACGTCACAACAGTGCAAGGCTTTACCAGTGAGATACAAGTTGTTTCTTGCTGTTATTTAACAAAATTAACTTATAATTCAAACTCAGGCTTGTAAACTCATTTCTGTACATTAAACTGGAAAATTCCGTACAGTAAATTCCGAGTCGTTACATTCTACCCTCCTTATATAAATTTTGTCCTCGAAATTTACATTTATATATGGACTAATTTACAAATAAGTAAGGGTATCATGCACGCATGTTTCTTCTCGTTCCCATGTTGATTCTCCCGGCTAATCCTTTCTCCACATCACTCGGACCAAGTTTACTTCCTTGTTCCTCAGTGTCTTCACCTTTCGGTCCAGAATCTCAACGGGTTGTTACTCACAAGTTAAGTCGGTTTGGACTGTGAGCTCGGAGTGATCAAGTATGTGGTTGGGGTCGCTCACATATCGTCGTTGCTGGGATATATGGAACACGTTGTGCACTCCTTCCAATGAGGGTGGAAGTGCTAAACGGTATGCCACTTCTCCAACTTGTTCGAGTATATCGAACGGTCCTATGTATCTGGGACTGAGCTTACCCATCTTGCCAAAACGGATCACTCCTCTGTTTGGAGAGATCTTTAAGAAAACATGGTCTCCTGGTTGGAACTCCAGGTGTCGACGCTTTGCATCTGCCCAATACTTCTGTCGGTCTTGGGCTATGCGCATTCTTTACCTGATCGTGTGAACTACATCCACCGTTGCCATGATCATCTCTGGTATAAGGAGTTCACGATTTCTGATATCGTCCTAACTTAGTGGTGAACGACACTTCCGTCCGTAGAGTGCTGCGAATGGTTCCATTCTAATGCTTGCCTGATAGCTATTGTTGTATGAAAACTCCACAATGTGTAGGTGATCTTCCCACGAACCTTCGAAGTCTAACATACAAGCTCTTAGCACGTCTTCCAGAATCTGAATTGTTCGCTCGGAATGACTGTCTGTTTGTGGATGATAAGCCATGCTGAAATTCAGACTCGTTCCTAAGCTAACTTGCAGACTCTGCCAAAATTGTGATCGGAATCTTGTATCACGATCGGAGACGATGCAAACTGGCACTCCATGTAATCTCATAATCTCCTACATGAGTTCATGGGTATCAATATAGTACACTTGAAGGGTTAAATTTTACTTTAGATTTATGCTTACCTCCATGTACTTCTTTGCTGACGTCTCGATAGATTGGCCAACTCGAAAGGGAATAAAGTGAGCCGACTTGGTGAGTCGATCCACAATAACCCATACTGTGTCGTTACCCTTCGTGCTGCGAGGAAGGGCAGTCACGAAGTCCATGGTAATATGCTGTCATTTCTATTCTGGAATTGGTAACGGCTGAAGTAGACCAGCAGTTCTGTGATGTTCAGCCTTTACTTGCTGACACACCAAACACTGAAAGTATGTCTTAGCACCACCACTAGGTTTCAAGGAGCATCAAGTATGCAATTTTAAAAAATCTAGAGTGCTAAGCTATACTATCCTAGAATCGAACTAGAGAATTAGGGTTTGTAAGAAAGAAAACAATTTCTAAACTAAGTGAAGAGGGTTACAACCTTTGTAGACCAAGTCCTTCACTTCTAAATCTCCAAGTAGTAGTTCCTAGAACTCTTCTTGGCTCCTCTTGAAGAAAGGATCGAGGTTTCTTTGTCATCTTCGAAGCCGAAGATGATCCACCTTGAAGTTGCTTTCACTCAAGCCCACTCTTCACTAATCAAAGTATTAGTGAAGCAAACAACCTAAACTAATGGGCTAGATTAATGTAGGTTGATGAAGTAGGAATTTTGCTCATTTTAGAAATCTTTTTCTCTTTCTTTTTCCAACTCAAGAAAAACCTTGGAGAGCTCTCTTGAGGAAGAAGATGAACTTGGGTGTGTGAGTGTTATGAATGAAAGAATGAACCATGAGCTAGAGATAAGATCGGGATGAATAAAACAAAAATCAAGAGATGAGTCATGACTTCTCAATGCTTCTCCAATCATCCAAAACCATGACTCATTCTAATCTTTTCTATTTTCTTTTAAACAAATAATCACCCCAATAATCTTTAGCTCTAGTGTGATTCTCATACACCCATGTTCTATATATCATCAACCATGATACAATTTCCATATATATATAAATATATATATATATATATATATATCACATATATACATAATTATATATATCAAGAGAAGAAATTCTTTAGTGAGCATATATATTAGTTAAAATATATTAATATATCAAATATAAATATATATCAAATTATTAAATCAACACTTGATTCAATAATCCAGTTATATCATATATAACCGAATAATATATATTTATATCATATTATCAAATCAACACTTGATTCAATAATCCGGTTATATCATATATAACCGACTAATATTCAATACTAGATACTAAATCAACACTTGATTCAATAACCCGGTCATATCACACACAACCGGCCAATATCAAATATATATATATATACATAAAATAAATTATTGAATCAACACTTGATTCAATAATCCGATTATATCACATATAACCTAACCGATATCAAATATCGCGAGATTAGAATACGGTATCACATACTCGTATTTAATCAAGCTCCCGCACATATCACCATATATGCCCTACTTCGTTTCGCTTAAGATAGAAAACCTCTGTGTGGGATTCTAAAGACTCGTCAATACGCCAGCAGTAGGTAATGAGCTCATCAGATACCCACAAGCCGTGAGCGGTACTAGCTGGACGTAACGGCTATTCAGGTATTGAGCGAATAGAAGATCAACAAGCAAACTTGTCCAAACTCCCGTAAAGCCTATAAGCAACACTTACCGTACAGTCCGGTCTCTTCGTCTGATATGTCACATATCGAGTCTAGGGGTGGAATCGTCAGCCATAGTAACTTGATAAGTCATGCCGATGTGTGGCCTATAACCGTTTGAGAAACTACTGATAACACTTACCAGTAAATCTCATCAGCCCTGGCCAGGGACTTGCTGTTATAACCAATCGAGCATAGCGCAACATCAACTCCCTATACCGAGAGAGACGAAACCCCTCCTATCGCTCACTGCCTCCATATGACTCGGGACTATACCCAAAATCCACCTGTTTGCACGACTCCTTTGAGCCGTGGTAGGGAGGAAATCAAAGCACAGTGGGAACCACATAAGACACTATGACGATCTCGGGTCTACAGACTAACCTGTCCAAGTGTCACCAGAGACTTGTTATCTGACGATAGGTATGGTACCATCTAGGAGTTCTCGGCGAGTCCTGTTCAGTGTACCCATTCTCTAATGAGCACCTGTGTACAATCTTTGATATCAAACACCAATGCTTGTAGGATCAAACATCGCCCCATACAGGGTCAAGAAATGTACACACTAGTCTACTCTGAAATATCGATGCCCAGTCTCAATACTCCCTCGACTAGGAACTGTTAAAGGATGTGCTTGCGGACTACACAAGCCCCACTAGTATGATCTGCATCATAGTCCTGATAGTCAAGCCAACTTCCTAAGGGCTTTATTAACATGTATCAGAGAGACAGTATAATAATACAAGTGTACATATTAAGATAAAGAGCAATCAGATAACATACTATCATGTCGAGCAAGAAAGTCTTCTCTATATATATGTCCAAGCATCCACTATATCATACAATAATAGCCTCTAGGGCATACATATTCCTAACAAACACTTAGCTACACTACATGCTACTTCGCGCTTCATTCCATGCCACCAGTAGTGTTGCCGTAGATCTTTGTACATTTTCGTACTACCGAGATGTACAGAATAAGGAGAGCTGTGAGTTTCTTTCATCAACTCTTCTCGAACTAGGCCGTTTGGTACACATAATCGACTTCCATATCTCAAGGATCCATTTTCGTGGATGATGAAATCAGTTCGAAATCCACTTTCTACCTGTTCTCGGATCTTTTGTAACGTGACATCATTTGCTTGAGATGCCTTGATCTAATTGACAAGAGTGGACTGGACTTGTAAGTTCATCAAATCTGAAGTATTACATGGCATAACTACTTCAATCGCCAATCCGTGCAATTTCTGCTATAGCTTCCACTATGTGATGAGATTCATTGATAATGGCTGGCGACTAAGTGCATCGGGGGCTACATCCACCTTCCTAGGATGATACTGTAAATTGATGTCAAAATCCGCCATGTGTTCTAGCCATCTTCTCTGCCGCATGTTTAACTCCTTCTGAGTAAATACATACTTCAGACTCTTGTGGTCAGTGTATATATCCACTCGTTCTCCCAGAAAATAGTGGGGCCAAATCTTAAGTGCGAAGATAACGGCTGCCAACTCCAGATCATGTGTTGGATAGTTGCGCTCATGAACTTTTAGTTGTCTTGATGCAAAAGCTACAACCTTTTCATGCTGGTGTAGAATACATTCTAATCCTTTACCGGACGCATCACAATGTATGACGAATCCTCCAGATTGATCCGGTATTACAAGAATATGAGCAGAAGTTAATCTTGATTTGAGTTCTACAAAAGTTTTTTCACATACTTCTGACCACACGAATGCTTCATCTTTATGTGTGAGCTTGGTCAGGGGTGTTGCAATCTACGAAATCCTTCGATGAATCTTCGGTAGTATCCTTCTAATCCTAAGAAACTTTGTATATCCTTCACCGTCTTTGGTGCCGGCCACTCATTGACAGCTAACACCTTAGCTGGATCTACTGAGATTCCTTCACCTGAAACGATATGTCTGAGAAATCCAACTTGATCTAGCCAAAATTCACACTTGCTGTACTTGGCGTAGAGCTGATGTTGTCGCAATGTCTCCAGGACAATCCGTAAGTGCTCGGCATGTTTTTTCCGATTCTTTGAATACACCAGGATGTCGTCGATGAAGATGACAACGAACCTGTCTAAGTACTCTCGGAAAACTTGGTTCATCAGGTTCATAAAGATAGAAGGTTCATTGGTCACTCCAAATGGCATTACGAGATATTCATAATGACCATAGCGAGTCCTAAACGCCATCTTCGGAATATCGGACTCTTTGACCTTCACCCGATGATAACCCGGACGAAGATCTAGCTTCGAAAATACACAAGGCCCACTTAGCTGATCGAAAAGATCATCGATGCGAGATAGTGGATACTTGTTTTTGATCGTCACTTCATTCAGAGCTCGATAATCTATACACATCCTATATGAACCTTTATTCTTCTTCACCAGTAGTACTGGAGATCCCCAACTTGAAGTACTGGGATGAATCCAACCTTTCTTTAGGAGTTCGTCCAACCGAATACGGATCTCCTTCAATCCTTCTGGACTTAGCCAGTACGGAGCTTTGATTAAAAGTTGTGTACCAGGTAGTAAATCAATGCTGAATTCAAGAGCTCGATCAGGAGGCAAACCTGATATATCTTTAGGGAATTCATCCTCGAACTCTCGAACTAACTCTGGCTTCGATTCTTCCGCTTGTAATGCTGCAACCACTGCCTTCTTTGGTTTTGCTTTGTAGATGCTAGGTTCCAAGGTATGGTATCCACTCTTGAAATAGAACACTGGATGATCTGGTATTTCGAACACTACCCTCCTTTGGCGACAGTCGATGCCCAAGACTACATCGAAGTTCGGTATGTCTAGCACTTCGAAGTCCGCATAAAATTCTCTACTGCAGACAACCACAGAACATTGATCGTATCCCAAAGTTTCTTTTAAAATGTCGTTCCCTGAATTGACATTCCAGCTGGATACAAGCGGTTTAACTTGTATCGCATGAGTTCGGACGAACCGTTGCGACATAAAGCAATGTGATGCTCCAGTGTCGAAGAGTGCTAGAGCAGGTAGGGAGGCTACTAGTATAGTACTTAAGTTGTGTGAGGTTAGGTTTAGATATAGGAAAAGTACAAGTATTGAAAAGGTTTAAAAGGATTAAGAATTACCTGTGATGACTTGGCCAGTGGCTTCAGCCTCCTCGACTGTCATCGTAAAAGCTTGATGTCGGGGTACATTCCTCCTTACTAGAGGCACATTCCTCTATCCTTAGGGCACGCTACCCTTGAGGCATTTTTCTAACTGACGTTGAGGCTATGCAGGAGGTCCATGTGGAGGTGGTGCAGGTAGGGCTAGTAGAGGTGCAGGAGCCTAAATGGCTGGCCGTTGCGGAACTGGGATAGATGGTCTGGGGGCTGGAGCTGTGTTGAAACGGTAAGGACATGCTCCTATGGCGTGAGTGGATGCACCACAAATTAAATACAGGCCATTTGCACGCCTGCAGTCCTTCGCCAGGTATCCCGTCCTTTTGCAATAGAAGCAAAAGTCTGGACTGGGCCGGTTAAACGATCCTCCAAGTCTCCTGGGTGCAAATGTTGGCCTAGAAGAGGCTCCTCTTGTCATCTGAGTGGTAGGGCATTTTACATCGGCAGTCTGCTGTCTACCCTTCTTCTTCACAACTGCCTCATAGCGTTGGGAAGCCTTCAAAGCAAGATCATGGGTATGGAAATCCTCTGTAGCGAGTGCAACTTGGATTTCCGGGTCCAATCCTTGCTGAAATCATCGTGCCCGGATCTCAGTAGTAGGAATCAGGTGTGCATCGAATTTGTTATGACCTTGTGTTAGTAGTGTAATGAGTGAACTCAGGAATTTGAATTTGAGACAATATCTTACCTGCTAAGCATGGTAAACTCAGTATCGTATTCATCCATAGACTTGACCCACATCAAGCCTTGTTGTAGATGAATGAAACGCTGTTCCATGTCGAAACGGGCAATCTTCGAGAAGTACTTTGTATCGAATAGATCGCGAAACATCTTCTACTCGATAGGTTATTGAGACAGCGTCGCAACTCTCACCCAGGCAATATCTGGCACTTGAGCTACTGCCAGATCATCTACTATCGATTGAGTCCATTCTTCCGCCTCCAGTGGGCTCTCTTTTCCTGAGAAATGCTCTAGATGCAGTGTCTGGAATTGCTCGACTCCGGATGCCTCAGCTTCTGGGCGGTGCATGAGGATAGCAGTCTGCTGCTGCTGACCCTCCAAAAGGCTCTTGATAGCCTCGAGTGGTACCATTTTCTCATTGATGGAAGCTGCAACAGTAGATAGTGGTAGTAGAGTAGGCGGTGGGGTGTTGCCATTGACGTTCGTGCTGGTGTTGTTGGGAGAATCCATGACCTTGATATAAAAGGAATGGTTAGGATAGATTCAAGAAATTTGGAATGTAAAGGATGTATAGTTGCTGATTGTTATAATTCTTGTTATATATTGCTTAAGACTTCATGCAGAACTGACCTGCATGGGCCGCCAATAAAACCTGTCACGCCCCGCTCCCCAGTAGACAAAAACGGTGATGTGACAGACCGCAACGTATTTGTTGGCTATAGTGCCCTCAAGTCAATTATTGTAATCCCAGGCACGCGATTGTGATGATTGAGGGAGGACCTATACGGGTAGAACAGTCTTACTCAAAATGATAGTATGCTATCTTATCACGGCCCGAAATTGGCACGTGGCGGCCCTAATACTGTGCAACGTCTACAGGCGTAACGTAGTAAAAGAAAGCCAAAACCCAGCAATCTAAACCATCAAAAGTAGCAAGAAAGTGATAATAGTATTTTCAAAACCTTTGAAATCACAACCCAAAATTTTTAAAGTCTCACTTTTATTCCTTTAAAATTTTGGCAGCACCCTCTTTGTAAAACAAGCCCCCAAAAATGGGTACAACATAATATATAAGTAAAAGCATCCCAAACGGGAGCAAAAATCCACGCCCAACGGTGGAAAAACAATCACCACAACAGATATACGACGCCGTAGCGAAGAAAGAGACGATATAAATAAAACTGCATAAAAAACTCCAAGTCACAAAAATAATATACAATATCGTCCTCACATCAAGTCTCTGAGTCATACAAGATAATGGTAGATGGAGAGTACAGGATATAACGAATATACAACAAGCGACATTGAATAACCGCAAATCCTACATAAACAACACTGCACACTGTCAGGCGAAGCGGTATCCGCAGTAAAAGTTGATACGATGGATGGAAATAACTCTGCCTTTGACTATCCTGAGAAACACCTGCAAAACACTGTGGCACAACGGGGGTGAGTTGCCAACTCGTGAATAGTAAATAACATATGCAGGTAATCGCGAGTATGCACGTACAATGTGAATCTAACATAAGCATTTAATAGTAATGAATGGTCATATGTAATGCATCAATCATGAAAGATATGCTAGCAGGTACTACTAATACATGAAGCAATAATATGACAATCGGTATGCAATAATCATGTAAAGTACTCTGTCAGTTACAAATAATACATGAAGCAGTGCATAAACAATAAAAGTGGAGTATGGAATAAAACATGTCATCTCCACGGAAATCCTAACCTCGTGGTAGGACCAAAATCCAACAAGACAATCAAATTCCCAATTTCCACAAATCAGCCCCCAAATTGGCTCTCATATCATGTAAATCTCATATATCCTGAATGTCAAACATCAAGTAGATTTCACATATCATGTATGTACAATATCAGTATATCCCAAATATCCTGTGTGTACAAATATCAGTATATCCCACATATCCTGTGTGTACAATATCAGTATCAAGTAAGTTTCATATAAGGTGAATGTCTAACAACGACACCCAAAATATCATGAAACAAGTGTCAAGTATCGACACAGAAATACTGATCTATTAGGTGCTGTCACCACGACTGGCCCCCTGATACGTACGTATCATACGCTATATCGAACAGCCCGAGTGCCTAGCTCTGACCCTCGTCTTTCGACGTATCCATACGTACATGACTCCTGTCGGTATCCCCACGATAACCGCCGAGTCATTGGTAATGTCACCGGAGTGTATGGTTCCCCTGTAGGGCTCAATCGGCAAGGTCCATCAATCTTCTTGCCCCGGGGTACCTCCAGGCCCCATCATATACCCGCAGACGGTGCCTACCGCTCCTCGAATCGGGTATATAATCAGAACCGATAAAACTCATGGTGTCTGCAGAAATATCATATCAAGAGGAACCAGGTTTTTCAAATAATGCATAATTTCATGAAACAACCACGGTCCTCAAATCCAGAAAACATCTAGTAGTGAATACGTATGAATGCATGAATCAATACATACATATTAGCGTCCCATTCCACATATATATGTGTATAGACATATATAACAGCGTCCCATTCCACTGTTATATATACATAGAAGTAAAAATATCAGAGAACAAAATATGAAATCCATGAATGTAGTATATGCAACATGAAACAGTAATATGAGCATATAAAGAAAAACAGCTATTTAACTGCAACAATTTACTAAATATATCACGCGGTTCCTGATTTCCCCGAAATCAGATGCAACATCATAGACGATGAACATGTAGCTATAACAAGGTATGCGTAGCCATGTCGGTATAGCAACATATATGTGTCCATATGTAAGTATGTATGATGTCAAAGTAGCTGTAGCAAGGTATGTGTCTATACCTATCCATAATATCCTCCAGGTATATGTATGTATGTATGCCAGATGTACATGTAGCTATGTCTCATATGTGTATATACCTATCACAATGGTACAATACCATATAGGTATATGGGTAACTAGCATGTAAGCATGTCGGGTACATATGCGTGAGCATGTAGGTATACAGGTATGCTATATGTCATACGCACAAGGAAATATGAATCAATGTCTCAATGTCCCTAACCAAACAATATCATTTCTATAAGTGGGTTGTGCGTGACATGGCAAATATTGATGGTGTGTGTGGCATACAATCAGTGCTCGTGCAACATGAGCCGTTAATAATAGTGTAGTGTCCTTAGGATACTAGTCCAAGCACAACAATTAACTAAGCAGTAGAGTAAATGCACAATTCTATATATGCAATAGAATATGTGAGAAAACATAATATTTCTAGCCCAGACGCATAGCACCATGCGGGCGATTCCCCTGTAGATGTTAAATCTACTTACATACGCTCCTGGCCAAGTGAAGCCAACCACTTGTTTTCCCCCAGTAGCAGTGTCCGAAGTCCCCGCTTGCGAATCTAAAACAACACAACGATAACACAAGTATATATATTAATAACCGACCAAAAACATGCACAAACTATATTTAACCGATGCAATAACACAAAACATACTCTCAAGTGTTCGTATTGTAGCTAACATGCGTAGCGACACGACGGAAACAACCTAAGAGCAAAAACACACCAAGTGCACGACCCGTGTTGTAAAACGTATCGCGCGGACACAAAAAACTAGATTATAGGAAAATGATCCCAGATTTTTCATACTGCAAATACTAAAAAAGTAAACAGTACCAAACATCCCTAACCAACAGCAGGCAACTACCCTCAAAAGCCAAACCCCAGCACCTCCCCCCCTAGCCGGCGTCACCGGAAATCGTCAAAGGGGTCGCCGGCCCTGGCCGGTGGGGTGATACTCGTGTCTCAGGTGGTGCTCCTTGGTCACTAGTACATCACTACAATTTTGTTTGGTCACTCACTAAAATTTCCAGATCACAGCAGGTACAGAGGCTCAAAAACGACACTAAAAACCCGATATTGCACTAATCGAAATTGAAAGTGTTCTAAACCATATTCAACGAGCTATACAACATAAAAACTCCTATTAACTAGTGTAGGGATTATACCTATCAACTTTAGCTCACAAGATCCAGGCTTTCCTAGTTTCCAAGTGATCAAAGAGCAAGAATCAAGACTTGAGGTATTTTTGTGATTTATTTGGGAATTTTGGGGATTTATTGTGCTAGGATTGTTGAAAATGGTGAAGGAATTGATCAAGGTCAGAAGAATGAAGAAGAATTCGGCCAAAGGGGAAAGGAAAGGGTTTTGTGTGGAATTTCCTAGCTATTTCTCATGATTAATGCTCATAAATGATTTCGCATGCACATGCATGCACCTCACTCATTTCTTTTCTTTTTCTTTAACTTAATTCTAAAACCCAATACAAATATCTAGATACTATGAGAGGGTTAAATTAACTCAAACAAATTGAAGAAAATTTCACTTAGAAGAAATTTCCCAAAATGTGAATACCGTATTAAAATAATATTAAAATTGGGAAAAATTCTATCTGAACTAAAACGTCCCATATACCCCAAAACTTGCGCACTAGCTTTATTTTATCTAAACTAGGTGCTGGCAAGTCTATATGGCCGTTTGATCACAGTCGGGTTAAAATGGAAAAATACCGACAATTTTACCCTAAAACGGAGAAATTCACATAACGATTTTATAAAACGTTACAATCTCCCCCTTATAAAAATTCCTCCCCAAATTTAAAATTCTCACTAAGCGTACCTTCAAGAAAAGATTACTAAGTCTCCTATCTCGCTCGCAGCCTCCCAAGTGACTTCCTCTCCATATGGCTACGTCCAAGAAAACTCTCCACAGATGGCAAGACTCTTGACCGAAGTTTCTCCACCTGCCGAGCCACTAACATAATTGGCTGCCGGTGAACGAAAAGATCGCGTCAAAGCTAATGGTCTGATGCTGAATCATGTGAGAAAGGTTATGAAGGTATTTGCAAAGTATCGACACAAGGAATACGGGGTGAAAACTTAATAATCTGGGCGGAAGTGCCAATTTAAAGGCAACGAAACTAACTTGCTAAAAGGATCTCAAAAGGACCTACAATCCTGGGATAAACTTCCCAAAACTCAACACGTCATTCATCGGAAAAATCCATAGGAATACATGATCCCCCACTGCGAACTCAAGTCTGCGACCACCACGGTCGGCACAAGACCTCTGTCTGCACTGGGCTGTCCTCATCCTGACCTGAACCAACTGGATCATCTCCGAAGTCTCTAGACTAGCCGGGGTCCAAAAATCCTACTCGCGCAGAGTCAGAAAACAGAATGGCGATCGACACATCCTAACAACAAAACTTACAGGTTGCCAATTGGAGTGTCTCCTGATAACAGTTATCAAAGGAGAACTCTAACAATGGCAAGTGACGATCCCAACTGCCAACAAACACTTAGTACGTACGCACATGATATCCTCCAGAGTCTGTATAGTCCGCTCAACTGATCATCATCCCACAGATGGAAAAGCGGAGCTACAGCTCATCCAGTACCCAAGGCTTTCTGAAGCTCCTACCAACTATGGCTAGCGAACGAGGTACCTCTATTGGATATAACGCATGAAGGAACTCCCTGCAACGCACAAACTTAACAAGGAACAACTGAGCAAACTGAGAATAACCGGACAACAAACACCCAAATGGAGTCACACCCTGACTAAACCTGGGTAGACGCCACAACGAAAATTCATGGAGATCTGCTCCCATTCCCTCTCCGGAACGTTTAAAGGTCGCAACTCTCCAGCCGGTCTCAAATGCTCAACCTTAGCACACAACAAGACATACACCTTGAAACAAAACTCGAAACTTCTCTTTACATCCCTGCCCACCCGTAACTATCTCACAAGTCACGTCAATTGTTGGTGGAACTTGGATGAACACTGAGAGTGGACAGATGCGCCTGCTCTAGGATTTCGGGTCTCTATCCATCAACACCAGGTACACATAAACGCGTCCTTAAATGTAGCACACCCTAATCATAAATCAAGGACTCCGAAACTTTACCCTGCCGAGTATGCTCAAGAATCTCTGACGAACGAGTATCGGCGGGCTGTGCCTCACGAAAACGATTAAGTAAAAAAGGTCGGGCATGGACATGAGCAAGTTGTCCCCTCAGTAGAGGCGAACCTAGCTGTACTCAACGATCGCACAAGGGCTGTAAATCTTCAGAAGACTATCTCAACAATCAAAACCCGCTGCTGGAAGATGTACATTAAGCTCTGGTGGTCCGTGAAAATCCGACACGACTCTCCGAACAGGCAGTGTTTCCAAATCTCCAACGCAAGACCACCGCGGCTATCTCCAGATCATGAGTGGGATATCCTGCTCTTACTTCCTCCAACTGTCGGGAAGCAAAAAGCGATAACTCTGTAGTGTCACCTCAGTACACAATCGAGCCATACTCGCGAAACATCACAGTTAAACAACAAAGTCGCCCGAACCAGAAAGCAAGAAAGAACTGATACAGTTGTTAACCGAGTTTCCAACTGCTGAAAACTCCGCACGCATGTCTCGGTCCACAAAAAAGAACCTCATTCCCGGTCAGTTCAGTCTACGGTGCAGCGATACACAACAATCCTGCATGAAACGGCGGTAAAAACCTGCAAATCCCAAAAATCTGCGGACCTCCGTCCTGCACACAAGTCTGGGCCTAAGCTGTACGGTCTCGATCTTCTTCGGAACCGTACAACAACCGTCTCCCGTAACTATAAGACCTAGGAGCCAACACACACAAGCCTGAAAGAACACTCCGAGAATCTGGCAAACCGCTGGGGCTCTCCCAATGTCTGCAGAACAAATCCTTAAGTGCTACTCCTGTCCCTCAAGACACACTAGAACAGACCAGAATGTCATCAATGACACAACAATAAACTGGTCGAGGAACGTCCTGAAGAAATCTGGTTCATCATATCTACGAATGCTGCTAGGGCATTGGTGTAATACCCAGCCCCTTTTATACCAAAATCTGTATTTTGTTACTTTATAATTCTATTTACTTTATTTATATTTTTATTTATTTTATTTATATTTTATTTCATTCTATTTATATTTTATTTCATTCTAAACCCATTTTTCTTTTATCAATCAAACTCAAAACCCTAAAATTTTTCCCTTTTTAACCAAAGTTCATTTTTCCTTTATATTCTCTCAACCAAGCCCATTCTTTTAACTAAAATTCTTTTAATAAAACCCAGCCCGAGCCCAACACTCATTTTCCCCAAGAATTTAAACATTAAATCTCTTATTCCCTGGCCTAACTCGCCCCCGGCCCGTTTCTCCTTTTTTCCATTTAAATCTTCTTTTTTTCCTTATACTGGCCCGGCCCACTTTTCCCCTCACCCGCTTCAGCCCTCACCCGACCCGCTTCAACCCGACCTGACTCGCTTTCTCCTTCTCCCCTAACGGCTCTCTTCCTGATCTCCCGCGCGCGATCCGTCTTCTCCGCCGCTTCCTTCGCCCACGCTCGCGCTCGTGTCGGCCACGCTCGTGCACGACGCGCCCCTCACGGTCCACTCAACGCACACCCTCGATCTCCCCCATCTCATTCTCATATCCTCTCTCCTCCTCCTACTCCTTCACCTAACCCACTGCTTCGAATCCCATCCCTCGCCATCACCGTCGACGACGATTACCGATCGCTCTTCCTTCGTCACCTCAACGCACTCCCTCGCTCTCCCATCCACACCATCAGATCCCGACCGACTCCCCTGCACCCATCTCGACGACCCCTACACCACCACGCACCCACTGCCTTCATCAGTCGCCACCGTCGATGACGACGACTTCGACCACCATTCACCTTCTCTTTCCTCCGCAACTCATCTCATCGACCGAGCACCACCCCCTCAACATCACCAAGCCCTCCTTCTCTCTCTCTCTCTGTGTCTCCCCCTCTCTCATTCTCTGTTTCTCTCTCCCTCACTTTATCTCTCTGGTTCCCTCACTCTCTATCTCTCTGTCTCTCTCACTCTCTCACTGGTTTCCCTCTCTCTCTCTCACTGTGCTCTCTCTCTCTCTTCTTTTCTCAGTTCTCTTTCTCTCTCTCTCTCTTCTTTTATCAGTTCTCTCTCTCTTCTCTCTAAACCTCTCTCTCTCCCTGCACACACTTCCTCACTCCCATCATTCTCTCCATAGGCCTCAACAGCATCAGCGATCCCCAGCCCCGACACAGCCTGAGCTCGCAACAACACATCCCCAAGCTCGAATCAAGCCCAAGCCTAGCCGAGACTCGTCGCGTGCTTGCTACTCCGTGCCCGGGACGTGCCATTACTGCCTTCGCTGCCACGCCATCAGTTCACCGTCTCCAGGCAAGTATTTTACTTGCTTACATGCTATATACTCAAGTTATAATTTTTAATTACCTAGATCATAAAGTTACAAATTTTAGATCAATTGTGTGCCATACCTGTTCGACGTGTGTTCCCAATGAAATTACTCACCTAATGTGACAGAACTAAATGGTACAGCCTGGCCCGTATGGCTGTGAATCTAGTGTGTGAATTTCGTTGGATAATATGACCGTTAACGACTAAAACGACTACCCCCAAGTTTACTCGTAAAACTGGAATTTTATTGTACCTGAAAACCGTTAAATTCGCCATAAATTATATACATACTGGAATGATGCGTTCGAGGGCTCAAATCGAATCCAACTCGACAAACTTTAACCCTATACTAGTTTCCAGATATTCCTGTACTTAAACTGTGACAATATTTGGATCGGAGTGCGACTCTGGACTGCAGTCCAGAGCGACTCCGGTTGTTGTTTACTGTCCCGTAATGAACACCACTCTGTTTCCTAAACTCGTAGGTTGTGGAACTCCACTGTTTAATATAGGTTAATGTGTTAGCTTTACAACACAAGTGGTTTCATCCTGTTTCGTTATTGTTTGTTATTTAATCTGCAATTTAATAGATGTGGACATATAACAGTCCAGAACAGATTCTGAGATGACATGCTAGTACTGAATAATGTATATCTCCTGACGTACAAACACGATTGAAGATCCGTCTATTGCGTTGAAAACCTTACTGAAAACCCTAGATTTAATCCAACTGTAGCATCGCTAAAATCTGATACCAACTGGGATTAAAATGCGTTGCGAAACGGATTTCTGATTCTGAAACCGGATTTCCAGCCGTGAACGCTTAAAATGAAATGGCTATAACTAATGATCCTGGAACCCGATTGGCGTGAGACTAAATTTGAAGGATAGATAACTGAACATACTAATTATTACCTGTTCATCATTTCACTAAATTGTAACCGTATGATTTATGATAAATTATGCAAGTGGTAGATTATTGATTCAGGACATCCTAAACATGCTTTATATACTGTTCACGCATCATATCATACACATGTCACTGCATTGATAACCTAGTGATAACGTGCATTATCCAGTGTTAGGTATTAGTGATGATTGTGGTAAGTACGTCAGTGTTCGTGTATCAGTGAATAAGTGAAAGTGATACGTACTTGTACACAATCAGTGACCCTTATTATTCTATTGCATTGTCGACGTCTGTGAGACGCGTGTACGCGTGACTATAAGTGGTATGGGACACTTATGGAAGCTCTTGCACGGATGTCACAGATAAGGCACCAGACACTGCCATTTATCTTAGGTATTAGTCGGGACGTGCTTGATGGAGGTCCTGCCTCCAGTTCTCGCGCAGACTTGTCACGGACCGATTGGTAGTTAGGGTTATGGTTAGCGTTTGATGTAGACCACGGGGTGTGGGGTAGTTTAAGTGTGAGTTCAACAGAATCTCGGGAGTCCCATGCCGGCTTATATATTTAGGGAGATATATGGAGATTTACAGGGTATGTGATTATTACCGTGATATACATGTTGGGCCCGTGGTCCCTTGCCCTTGGGTTCTACCCTTGGGTGGAGGACACTCGCGAGTGGTTGACTCTCACACTTAGACTGAAGATAGGCTTAGTGACCTGTACAGTGAGACTTAGAGACTGATAGGGATACTGGCATTGATATATCTTACTTACTGTGTTGACATACGTGGCATATCATTCTACTACTTTTACTGTTCCGCTGCATTGATTACTGCATGTTTATACCCATACTGCCATTGATCTACTGTTATATAAAATTATTATCACTGCTAGAATTGTCACATGATTTCATATATTATATTGCTATTGTGTCGCTCTGACGACCTGAGTATGCATGCTCAGTGTGAGGAGAAGATTTAGCCTGGACCAGGACTAGACGCATATCACAGACACCTCGACTTGCTATCCAGAGTTATATTCGTTTGTCTCCCCTCAGGTCAGTTCTTTACATTGTTTCATTCAGTTGCTGCATTTCTCATTACCTGCGCAACATTTACTGTTTACCATGAAAAACTAGAAGCCGAAGTGTGACTACGGCAGGACATTTCCTTGACCGTAGGAGCATGGCTGGCCTTGTCAACCCCCCGTATTCCATATTTTGGGAAGCGGGGCGTGACAATTGGTGAGTCCAACGACACCACCAAAACACATACTGCCCGTAGCATGCACAAAAGCAGTCTTCAGAATGTCATCACTCCGAACCTGCAACCAATGATGACCTGATCCCAAAGCAAACTTAGAAAAATGTCCCGCACCCTGGAGCTGATCGAAGAAATCGTCAATGCGAGGTAAAGAATACCTATCCGCACCATAAGCTAGTTCAATTGACGATCCATCAATACTCAACCTCAAACTGCCGCCCTTCTCCTGACGAACAGAATAGGAGCTCCCCAAAGAGAAACACTTGGACGAACAAGTCCTTCGACAAAACAACTCTGCAGCTGATCCTTAAGCTCTTAAGCCTCGCCGGCTCATCTGGAACAACGTTGGAAACTCTCGTACGATAGGAATCTGGTCCAACAAACCCACGGTGGCTCCGGTATCATGAATAAACTCCAAGAATCCTCGACATCCTCTCCTCAAAAGCCGACTAGCGAAAAAAGCTAAATTCAAGCAGTGAGAGGCGGCACCTCTGTCCCTCTACACAACAAGAACTGACTCACCGGGAAAACACACCTGACGGTTTTCTCGCGGCAGTCCACAGACGCCTAGCACGTAGCTAACCAGTCCATGCCCAGGAGAACGTCAAATCCAACATCTCTAGAAGGATCAAGTGACGGATGAATCTCCTAACCGATTGGCACACGACCAAAATACGTGTCGCGCAACAAAAGAATCGCTGACAGAAATTAACACAACAAACGGCTGATCTAGCTAACAAGACCCTCGTTCCAACCACGGCACAAAGTGTGTAAAACAAACAAGTGCATAGATCCCATCTAAAATCAAACTACAAAACAAACGAACATTCAGATTTAGAATACCTGAAAACTCAGCATTGGACGCCCATGCGTCCCGATGAGTAGAAGCAAACCCCCGAGTCTGCCCTCTACCCACAACTGGCTGAACTCCTCACTACGGTATAGCTGCCCCGCGACTACGTGGCTCAGTACAAACTCGAACCCGATGATCCAAACTCCTACACCGATAACATCCGGAAGAAAAATGCTGACCGTCCTGGGGATAATAGCTAGACGACTGTTCTTGCCTCAAAACTCTTGTACTCCCGCGACGTGCACAAAACCTGTCTCGACGACTGAACCTCTGTCTGTGGGCTGGCACACCTGCATGAGCCCTCCTCTGATCCGAAACTCCCAAAGTCTCCGGAAGACGTGTCCCGTCAACAGGAGCTGCATCCACTGGTGCTATGTAGGTGACGGAAAGCTGAGTGCTGATCGCAAGGAACAACTGGGTAACAAGGGTGACAACCTCCTGTCGCTGCGCTCGAATGGCCTCAACCAATGAACTCATCATTTGGCGCATGTCCTGCATATCTGCCACAAGCCTAGCGAGATAATCTGTCGAAGGCGGATCCGTCTGCTCCTGTGCAACGAGCATGCCATCCTGGTCAGTCCTCGTACCACTCGAGTCTACTCTGACCTCGGCCCTCGCAGCATCACTCTGAGTCCCCATAGGCATCGGCGGCAAAGGCTAAAAATGGAATATAAGATTCGATAAGAATATGGAAATCGAATCACAAGAATATGAATCATCAAGGAAGGAACTTCAAGCAATTTGTACTTAGGTCAATCTAGGCGGAGTACCGCATCGTGAGTATGCCGCGGACATACACTCACTACGTTACTCTGCTTTAAGCTACCTACTCCATCATACCAAGGTCATCCTACACTCCGAAAGGTAAAACCTAGCGCTCTGATACCAACTTTATAACGACCCGAAATTGGCACGTGACGGCCTTAATACAACGCAATGTCTACAGGCGTAATGCAGTAAAAGAAAGCCAAAACCCAGCAATCTAAACCTTCAAAAGTAGCAAGAAAGTGATAATAGTATTTTCAAAACCTTTGAAATCATAACCCAAATTCTTTAAAGTCTCACTTTTATTCCTTTAAAATTTCGGCAGCACCCCCTTTGTAAAACAAGCCCCCAAAAATGGGTACAACATTATATATAAGTAAAAGCATCCCAAACGGAAGCAAAAATCCACGCCCAACGGCGGAAAAACAATCACCACAACAGATATACGACGCCGTAGCGAAGAAAGAGACGATATAAATAAAACTGCATAAAAACCTCTAAGTCACAAAAATAATATACAATATCGTCCTCACATCAAGTCTCTAAGTTATACAAGATAATGGTAGATGGAGAGTACATGATACAACGAATATACAACAAGCGATATTGGATAACCGCAAATCCTACATAAGCAACACTGCACACTGTCAGGCGAAGCGGTATCCGCAGTAAAAGATGATACGATGGATGGAAATAACTCTGCCTCTGACTATCCTGAGGAACACCTGCAAAACACTGTGGCACAACGGGGGTGAGTTGCCAACTCGTGAATAGTAAATAACATATGCAGGTAATCGCGAGTATGCACGTACAACGTGAATCTAACATAAGCATTTAATAGTAATGAATGGTCATATGTAATGCATCAATCATGAAAGGTACGTTAGCAGGTACTACTAATACATGAAGCAATAATATGACAATCGGTATGCAGTAATCATATAAAGTACTCTGTCAGTTACAAATAATACATGAAGCAGTGCATAAACAATAAAAGTGGAGTATGAAATAAAACATGTCATCTCCACGGAAATCCTAATTTCGTGGTAGGACCAAAATCCAACAAGACAATCAAATTCCCAATTTCCACAAATCAGCCCCCAAATTGGCTCTCATATCATGTAAATCTCATATATCCTGAATGTCCAACATCAAGTAGATTTCATATATCATATATATACAATATCAGTATATCCCACATATCATGTGTGTACAATATCAGTATATTCCACATATCCTGTGTGTACAATATCAGTATCAAGTAAGTTTCATATAAGGTGAGTGTTTAACATCGACACCCAAAACATCATGAAACAAGTGTCAAGTATCGACACAGAAATATTGATCTATTAGGTGTTGTCACCACGACTGGCCCCCTGATACGTACGTATCATACGCTATATCGAACAGCCCGAGTGCCTAGCTCTGACTCTCGTCTTTCGATGTATCCATACGTACATGACTCCCGTCGATATCCCCACGATAACCGCCGAGTCATTGGTAATGTTACCGGAGTGTATGGTTCCCCTGCCAGGCTCAATCGGCAAGGTCCATCAATCTTCTTGCCCCGGGGTACCTCCGGGCCCCACCATGTACCCGCAGACGGTGCCTACCGCTCCTCGAATCGGGTATATAATCAGAACCGATAAAACTCATAGTGGCTGCAGAAATATCATATCAAGAGGAACTGGGTTTTTTAAATAATGCATAATTTCATGAAACAACCACGGTCCTCAAATCCAGAAAACATCTAGTAGTGAATACGTATGAATGCATGAATCAATACACACATATTAGCGTCCCATTCCACAAATATATGTGTATAGGCATATATAACAGCGTCCTATTCCACTGTTATATATACATAGAAGTAAAAATATCAGAGAACATCATATGAAATCCATGAATGTAGTATATGCAACATGAAACAGTAATATGAGCATATAAAGAAAAACAGCTATTTAATTGCAACAATTTACTAAATATATCACGCGGTTCCTGATTTCCCCGAAATCAGATGCAACGTCATAGACGGTGAACATGTAGCTATAACAAAGTATGCGTAGCCATGTCGGTATAGCAAGATATGTGTGTCCATATGTAAGTATGTATGATGTCAAAGTAGCTGTAGCAAGGTATGTGTCTATACCTATCCATAATACCCTCCAGGTATATGTATGTATGTATGCCAGATGTACATGTAGCTATGTCTCATATGTGTATATACCTATCACAATGGTACAATACCATATAGGTATATGGGTAACTAGCATGTAAGCATGTCGGGTACATATGCATGAGCATGTAGGTATACAGGTATGCTATATGTCATACGCACAAGGAAATATGAATCAATGTCTCAATGACCCTAACCAAACAATACCATTTCTATAAGTGGGTTGTGCGTGACATGGCAATTATTGACGGTGTGTGTGGCATACAATCAGTGCTCGTGCAACATAAGCCGTCAATAATAGTGCAGTGTCCTAAGGATACTAGTCCAAGCACAACAATTAACTAAGCAGTAGGGTAAATGCGCAATTCTATATATGCAATAGAATATGTGACAAAACATAATATTTCTAGTCCAGACGCATAACGCCATATGGGCGATTCCCCTGTAGATGTTAAATCTACTCACATACGCTCCTGGCTAAGTGAAGCCAACCACTTGTTTTCCCCCAGTAGCAGTGTCCGAAGTCCCCGCCTACGAACCTAAAACAACACAACGATAACACAAGTATATATATTAATAACCGACCAAAAACATGCACAAACTACATTTAACCGACGCAATAACACAAAACATACTCTCAAGTGTTCGTATTGTGGCTAACGTGCATAGCGACACGACGGAAACAACATAAGAGCAAAAACACACCAAGTGCATGACCCGTGTCGTATAACGTATCGCGGGGACAAAAAAAACTAGATTATAGGAAAATGATCCCAGATTTTTCATACCGCAAATACTAAAAAAGTAAACAGTACCAAACACCCCTAACCAACAGCAGACAACTACCCTCAAAAGCCAAACCCCAGCACCTTCCCCCGTAGCCGGCGTCGCCGGAAATCGTCAAAGGGGTCGCCGGCCCCGGCCGGTGGGGTGGTCCTCGTGTCTTAGGTGGTGCTCCAGGGTCATTAGTACATCACTACAATTTTGTTTGGTCACTCACTAAAATTTCCAGACCACGGTAGGTACAGAGACTCAAAAACGACACTAAAAACCCGATATTGCACTAATCGAAATTGAAAGTGTTCTAAACCATATTCAACGAGCTATACAACATAAAAACTCCTATTAACCAGTGTAGGGATTATACCTATCAACTTTAGCTCACAAGATCCAAGCTTTCCTAGTTTCCAAGTGATCAAAGAGCAAGAATCAAGACTTGAGGTATTTTTGTGATTTATTTGGGAATTTTGGAGATTTATTGTGCTATGATTGTTGAAAATGGTGAAGGAATTGATCAAGGCCAGAAGAATGAAGAAGAATTCGGCCAAGGGGGAAAGGAAAGGGTTTTGTGTGGAATTTCCTAGCTATTTCTCATGATTAATGCTCATAAATGCTTTCACATGCACATGCATGCACCTCACTCATTTCTTTTCTTTTTCTTTAACTTAATTCTAAAACCCAATACAAATATCTAGATACTATGAGAGGGTTGAATTAACTCAAACAAATTGAAGAAAATTTCACTTAGAAGAAATTTCCCAAAATGTGAATACCGCATTAAAATAATATTAAAATTGGGAAAAATTCTATCTGAACCAAAACGTCCCATATACCCCCAAAGCTTGCGCACTAGCTTTATTTTAGCTAAACTAGGTGCTGGCAAGTCTATATGGCCGTTTGATCACAGTCGGGTTAAAACGGAAAAATACCGACAATTTTACCCAAAAACGGAGAAATTCACATAACGATTTTCTAAAACGTTACATATCTGTTTTGTCTTTATCATCATGTACATGCATTATGTGGTATTACAGATCAATATTACATGTTGATAGAGCCCATAGAATTCTTGCTTGACTACCTGCATTATGATGGCAATCATATACGTGGGAGCTGGGTGGTCTATAAGCACATCCTTAAATGTCCCTAGTCAAGGAAGTATTGAGACTGGGCATCGATACTCTGGAGTAGACTAGTGTATACTTTTCAAGACCCCGACGAGGGGGGTGGCCGGTCTCACAAGCCATTAGTGTCAGTTAGTGACCTAAGATAGTATACAGGTGCTCATTGGGTTATGAATTACACTGGACGGACTCGCCAGGAACATGCTAGATGGTATTATACTGTAATATAACAGTTCTCAGATGACATGAGTACAGGTTAGTCTGTCGACCTGAGATCGTCATTTGTCTTGTGTGAGTTCCCAGGTGCTTTGATTACTATCCTACCACAGCTCAAAGGAGTCGTGCAAACAGGTTTTAGTTTGGTACAGTCTCGAGCCACATGGAGACAGTGAGCGGATCGTGGGGGATTCGTCTCTCCCGATATTGGGGGTTGATGTCGCGTTGTGCACGGGTGGCCATCACCAGAAATTCTTGGCCAATGTAAACAAGAATTACTGATTTAGATCAATAGTTTCTTAGTGGGTGATAGGCTTCATACCGACACGAAATATCGTATTATTAAGGGTTTGACTATTTCCACCCCCTAGACCAGATATGTGATACTCTTAGACGAACAGATCAGACTGTATGGAGATTGTCACTGACAGGCTCAATAAGGGTTCGGATGAGTTTGCTCGTCGGCCTTCCTTTCGCTCAATACTTGGGTAGCCGTTACGTACAGCTAGTGCAGCTGACGTGCTTATGGTTAAACCCACTGCCAGTGTATTGACGAGTTTTTAAAGTCCCACACAGAGGGTTTCCCTGGTTCAGGCAAAATGATGCAGTAGCCGTATTTTGATACGTGCAGGATTCCGATCGAATGATTGTACTAGTTACCCGGACTTTCGATTGGATGGTAGATAATACTAGCCGGTTCGGGATTGAGCCGGATTATTAAATCAGGTATTGATTTAATAATTTACGTATATGTATTTCGATATGTATATTCTAATATTATGTTCTTTGTGTTATTCTATCTCTTTGGGTATCATATTTTGGTATGAATATGAGTATGTATATACAGTTGAGTGTAATCCGTATTTATACGAAAAACATTGTAGAAAGTGGACACCTCATTTTGGTTTTATCCATTTATTAAATTAAATAGAAATGAGGTGTAAAGTTAAAGAAGAGAGTATGGTGAGACCTATGCTTGAATAGTGTTGACAAATGAATTGTTAATTCATTTGTGCTCACTATTCAAGTATGGCTGCATTATTATATTTGGAAAATGTGTTTTACAAAACCATGCTTGATGTTTTTCTCTCTCTAGTTTTTGCTCATTTATTTTTCCACATGAGTTTTACTCACTTGAGTTCTTCTCACTTGAGCTCATGCATGGTTGGTTTTGGAAAACACTTTCACCATTTGCTTTTTCTCTCTTCACTACCTTTCTTGAGCTCCTCATTCTTCTTCTTCATTTTCTACCCTACCATCTCATGTGTTGAGAATCAAAAGGGTAGAAGAGAGATAGATATACACTTAGAGCAACTCACTACATCCCTAGGCATTCTAGATTAGCAACCTAAATTCCTTAGTTGCTTCACTAGATTCTTAGTGTGGAGCTAGAGCCATGAGCTACATCCTTCGGATGGATCATCTTCGACGGAGGAAGACCGGTAGCCAAGCTCGATCGAGGATACCTCAAGGAGCTAAAGAAGAGGGTAGAAGACCGAAGGACACGAATCATTCGGTATAACGCTTCTAACATTATAGCTAGAATATCTTTTGTAGCTAGTTTAGGTTTATGGTTTCGATTCTAGGATGGGTTTTTTAGCGCCAAAATTTTTAAACGCCATTTTTGTTCCGCATCGGCCACGGTAGATGGTCAGGGCACTATCAAAACCCAACAGTATAAACTAAGAAATAAATACGTTAAGCGTAATTAAGCAACATATAAAATGCACAAGAATGACAAGTGATATAAAATAAATAACAACTTTTATTAACATTCATCTTTACATACAACTGTTTTTGAAAAAGAAAGATACAATAAAATAAGCAGTGCCTAAACATTGGCATACAAACTGAAAGTAAGTACAAGGAGAGCTAGTAGTCCGGCTGAGTGGTGAACTGATCCAAGTCCTCCTGGCTAGGCTCGATCTCCTGAGAGTCCGGTCCCCCTGACGAACATTCCAAAGAAAGAAATAGAAGGAATATCGTCAGCGAACTAGCACTCGGTAAGTCCCAAAAGAAGAATGAGAAGACAGTATATATAATGAATTGTATATGATTGGTTACCGGTATATGACAATTATTATAACGCGGTTGTTTGTAGATTAATACAGAAGGTATCTGTGTATACGAGAGGAGTCCATCTTACCCCGTGCACTATGGTAACATGTAGTATAAGGCCCCGTCATATCCCACAGGACAACGACACGAGAGTTCATGTAGGTGTCTTTTAAGTGACCTCTCATGTCACGATATACATTCCGTACCAATCTACCCCTTTATCCCTGCGTAATATATTGTATAGATTATGTTTACAAGTCTTGGCCGAATCCATGGATATAAATGTTGAAGTAGTTATGTTCAGGATATAGTCAAGTATTCAAGTAGTCAAGTCAAGTTATAACCATGGTTCGGTCAAGTCAAGTCAAGTATACATGTTTGATATTGATGTTGGGATTCAAGTATTCATGTTTAAGTATTTGTGTTTGGTTTTGGATTCAGATTTGAATCGGACTCAGACTTGAGTTTGGATTCAAGTTTGTGACTGGACTCAGACTGAGTCAGACACTTGTAAACTGATTTAGATCTTGAATTAGGTTCGGGAGTTATCGGTAACTGCTGCACATGAATGGTAGGATTTGTGTCTTTTTCCAAGATAATTACCATTGATAACCCCGTTAAGTTTTCTACCTTAAATAGGCAAGCACTCATTTCTCCGGCTCCTTGGGGCTCAAGAGAATTGATCCCGTTTAAACCTATATTTACTAAAGTCCTTAAATATTGTTTTATATAACTCGAGGGGGTTTTATGAAAAAATATTTTAATATATTTACGAAGTAAACCTTGAGGGTGTTTAGTATTATTTATGGTTGTCATGAGCATGCGTTTTAAGATTTTGAGGTATTTTAGTGATAAGAAATTAACTTTAGAAGTTCATGGTATTTTATTGAAAAGAATTGTCTTTTGCTAACTTGATGGTCTTTTATTGAAACTTGTTAATCATTCATTTTTTTGAAAAACATAGATTTATTATATTTTGAAAATATATATTTATAATTTTATATAATTTTAATTTTAAAAAAATAATTTTATTTTATTTAGAAAATTCGTATTTCTTAAAAACCGTATTTAAATATTTTCGAGATCGAATGCTCCGTGAGAAGGTCTGCTGTTCTTCGCCGAACACAAACACAGAGACGTGACCGCATAGGTCCGTCTTGCCTGAATTTCGAGGGCAGATGCTATTTGGTACTATCCGTCCACCTCTCCGAAGATGTCAAGTTGATTTATGACACCGTGTACCGAAGGTTTAGACGGATGCGGACGATGTAGCAAAATTCGTCAGATTCCCCCTCGTTGAGGGGTTTTTTTGATTGTGGGGACGCTCTTCCCTGCAGGTGCAAGCCCCTGCAGTTAATTATGCTACCGTATCGCGGTTACCACTTTCTCTTTCTCTGGATGGTCACTTCGTGTCGTGGGCGTTTGTTTTGTTTTTGGTTGCCCGTGGATTGTATACGGAGACTAATTTATGTTGTCGCCCGTAGGGCGTGGATTAGTCCAAATCCGTATTTTCTTAGATTTGGGTTTGGGTTGGGTTTAAGGATACGTTAGTCTCATTTGAGACGAAGATCAACTTAAACGTTTGTTAAGGATACGTTGGTTTAATTTTTAGACTAAGATCAACTTAACGGTTTGTTAAGAATACGTTAGTCTAAGTTTTAGACTAAGATCAACTTAACAGGATCATTTAGATCCAACAAAATACATTTGGGCTCTATTGTTTTAGTTTAGGGACTTTGCGGTCCAGTTTAAAGACATCATAGTCTATGGATTTAAGGACCCCACAGTCCGAGGTTAAGGACATCATAGTCCATGGGTTTAAGGACCCCACAGTCCGAGATTAAGGACATCATAGTCCATGGGTTTAAGGACCCCACAGTCCATGGTAGTTTATAGACGTCATAGTCTGTAAAGTGTAAGGACATCATAGTCCATGAGTTTAAGGACCCCACAGTCTGTAGAATGTCTGGTTGTCGGGACCCGTCACCTTTCTGAAAACGTTAAAGGATTACAACGACAAATATCAGAGGAGTGATGAGATGTACGCTTGAACCAATTTTGGTTGGGAGATCAGTAGTCCAATTGGGACTAAGATCTAAAATTTATGAGCATATGGGCTCAATTAATCTGAATGAGGGTTCTGCGGCCATTTTGGGCTCAACCCATTCAGTTAAAATGTTAGACATTTGACAATGCTGAGCATTGATTTGGGTTCTAACATCCTTTCTGTCTTTTATTGAATGTCGAGCATTCATCATAGCTCTAGGGTTTTATTTAAAGAACAGTTTATGTTCTATCAGCGCACACGTGAGAAACGCGTGGCGCGCTTGGCACTAGTGCCAGTTAATGAGCGCGGTGCACTATTTTGGAGTGCCGATGCGCTGCAGCGCTGTGCGCTATATTTGGAGCGCTGAGGCGCTACTGTTAAGTAGCGCACACGTGAGGAGCATGTGGCGCGCTTGGCGCTGTGCGCTAGTCTTGAGCGCAGAGCGCTTCTTTAAATTTGGAGCGCTAAGGCTCTTTTAGTTTAGGAGTGCTAAGGCTCTGCAGCGTTTTGCGCTAGATATGGAGCGCTGAAGCTCTTTTAAATTAGGAGCGCTAAGGCTCTTCAGTTAAGTAGCGCACACGTGAGGAGCACGTGGCGCACTTGGCGCTGTACGCCAATCTTGAGTATAGAGCACTTCTTTAAATTTGGAGCGCTAAGGCTATTTTAGATTAGGAGCATTGAAACTCTTTTAAATTAGGAGCGCTAAGGCTCTGCAGCGCTTTGCGCTAGATGTGGAGCGCTGAAGCGCTCCTTTTAAATCGGAGCTCTAAGACTCTTCTTTTATGCAACTTTGATTAGTTCTGCGCTCTGAGAATTAAATTCTCTCTTATAAGAGACTTTGTCTCAAGGTTCTAAGAACAAAATTCTTATTTTACAGGAGATGTTTTAATCTCTTATGCTTTTGGTGAAAGGCTCTGCCTTTATGGATCTATGATCCCAAGTGAACTGAATTATTCTCCCCCCTTTTTATAACGAGATGTTCATGATCTCTTTTGTAAAAAGACCTTAGTCTAATATATCTATGATCTGTGAGAAGAATTATGTTCTTCTTCTTATTCTTTATGATGAGATACTTTGATCTCTTTTTGTGAAAGACCTTGGTCTTATAGATCTATGATCTTAGAAAAGAAGTAAATTCTTCTTTTAATATGAGATGATTTCATCTCTCTGTTTATTTACCTTGAGGAAATTCTTCTTCTTTCGAGAGTTTGCTCTTTGTCTTTGAATTTTTTTCAAAGTTTATGGGGGGGGGGGTTCTTCTATATGAGACTTAAAGTCTTGGGGCCTTTATATAGGGCAAGATTGATTTGTCCAACGGCGGAGAACATTTAGTTCTAGCGCTAGCGCACTCGTGCTTTGCACGTGGTGCGCTGCTTAGAGTGCAGCGCACTTAGCGCTAGCACACACGTGCTTTGCACGTGGTGCGCTGCTTAGAATGCAGCGCTCTTAGCGCTAGTGCACACGTACTTGGGGCGCAGCGCACTTGGCGCTGCTATAAAGCGTTGGTTCATTTCAAAATTTGAAATTTGAACAGAACTTTGTTCTAATTGGGGGAAACAAATTCCCCCCACCGTTGCGCTCACGTGGCCCACATGTGAGTGCAGCGGTGGCAGCATCTGCGCCCTTGGATCAACTCAGAAGTTGAAACGGCATCTCAGTGCCTATAAATAGGACCCTTGGCCCTTGAGATGATTTCTTTTCATCTTCTTCCTTATTTTTTCCTGAGAATTAATTCTCTTTTAGAGTATAGCTCTTTGTCTTAAGAACTTCCTTAAGGACAGAACTCTGTCAAAATTTAGGTAAAGATTAAATCTTTTAAAGGATTTAATAATCTAGGGTTTCACCAATTAACAGAGCTTTGCTCTTCATAGATCTTTGATCTAAAGAAAACCCTTTTTTAGAGTTTTATTAACTGAGGTTTGCTCTCTTGAAATCATATATCTAAAGAGATCTTTCTTGGGGTTTCTTAACCCATTAACAGAGCTTTGCGCTTTTCAAATCATGTAGATTTATTAATCTTTCATAAAGAACTCTTAAGAGTTTGTTCATAGATCTTGAAGATCTCAGAATTTTAATTCATTAAAAACTTTACTTCGATTTTTCTGATGGGTTATTCCATCATTTTTACAGAGTAAGGCTCTTGAGGAATTTTCTTTGGGGATTTTTTTTTATTCCTTCATCATTAGAATCTGACAGATGTCATTCTATCATAGAGCACTGCTTTCAAGGGGAGATTTACTCCTTGGCCCGAGAAGTTCTCATTAAATAAGAATCTTTTAAGGATTTCGTCGTTTAATAACAGTCTCGTCAAATGATGAGACTGTTTTTTATTAATGATGAACTGTCATCTAGATTATGTGGGTCCCCTTTGGTCCCTTTTCACTGCATTGCAGTGCGGTACGGATTTAAAGTACCTAGTGATGGAATTTAATCTGTAGCATTGGCGGCTGAAAATTTATTCTTTTCCGTCTAGGTACTATGTCTTTCGACACTTCCTTCCCGTTCGTTCGTTCGGAAGGCGGATTTCCCGCAGCACCAGTGGACCGAGAAGTTTTTGCACTGATCAAAGACCATGATCCGGAGCACAAAAATCTTCATCTATGGGGAACATGGTACAACCAAATCATCAGAGGTCGGCAGAGCTTTTCTTGCGCGGTACCCTCGGAGCCCATTTTGGCGATCTCCTACGCCGACCCGCCCCCGGTGAATTATGCTATGGAGGAGGTTAATTAGACTTTAGATGGTCTTCTTCAGCCTTCTATGGCTGCGATACCTTTACAGCCTCCAATGGCATTGGATATCCTAGGGCGGCGTATATGCCAGGGTGAGTCGCACCCTTGGGGACAGCCATACAACATAGGCTTGACTCCCCGTCAGCCAGCCGGATATTTGCAGTGGGCCCGGTACATTCTGTCTGCCAAGAGGTTGCAGTTGCTGAGGCTCGGGTTGTATCCCGCAGTTTACGTTTCTCTCTTTCAGTACTCCACGCCTCCTACATGGTGGGTAAAAGCCTTTTTGAAACAATGGAATGTTCCAACTCACACCTTTCTTTTGTTGGATCGGGAAGTCTCCATCTTTTTAGAGGAGTTCGCGGAGATTTCTGGCTTGCCTGTTAGAGGGGAGCATTATGAGGAACTACTTTCTCATGATGAGTACGTCTTTGCCGCCAAGTCGATAATGATGGGCCTTACCCCGGACAACGCTATTCAACATCAATCACCAAGTTTGATTCAGGTGTTGAATATCTACGAGGGCATATTTCTCGAGTCTGGGAGACGTGGGGTTAATTTTACGGATTTTATCGCTCGTTTTCTCCGCTCGGAAGTACTGTCGAAGGAAGCCGCTAAGTTCGCCAAACTTGACGATCCTTTTGGCTTAGGTTTGGGCAACCTGCCGACGGCGGAGGTGGATCAGAAGAGCTTCTTTCTCCCCGACACCCCGGTCGTCACTTTTGCAGAGCTTGCAGCTTTTGGGATCGATGAAGAAACGTTCTTTTTGGGGTTTCTCGGGCTATGGCTGAGCTGGTTCGCTCTTTGGATGCACCTTTGTCGTATGAGGCCGTCCGTCTTCTACCCAGCGCATCGAATGGTTATTGGGGTGAAAGTGGCCGTCGGGGTCGTTGGGTTAGCCCATTTGTATCACGACCTTAGCCTAGCGGCAGATACTACTCAACCGGGGTGTAGCCCGTGAACTTCTCGATTCATTACTTCACCTCGTGGCTCGAATTGCATGTGCTTGGCGCCTTTGGAATTCACAAAAGGACCCTTTTTATGAAAGATATAACTTTCCTCGTCTGCTGCGGCTGGTTGACCCTTCTATTTTGGAACCGACTCCACGAGAGGCTCGGGGTTTACTCCTTCGCCCGCATACCGTCAGGGATGGCATGACCTTTGTTGACAAGATCTTAAATATCGGCAAAGAATCCACGAAGGCTGTGCAACCGCTGCGGGACACCTTTAAAGATGGCGCCTCCACTTTGAAAGCTCGGGATATTCTCCACCTATATTCGATCAGGCCGGGCTTTCTGGTGTTTAGGAAAAATGATGCGGCGTTGTTTATGAGATACAACCCGCATCGTTTCGTCCAACAATCTAGCTACAATCAGGGTGATCCGCTTGAAGCCTTTCTAGCTGAGCCGCCCGCCACAGAAGAAGGCATCCACGGTGCGCTACACCATTTCATGAGGCTCAACATCGGTTCTAACTTTTTTATCAGTGAGCCATGCTGCGTCCCAAAGGTGTTGAACGTGTACGTGGCATGTTACCAGCATGCGATGGGTGCTGTCATCAGGGAGGAAAAGAAGCTGTTGCTTGATCATAAGGGTGTAGCCCCTGCTGGTAATCCAGCTATTCCTTTAAAGCAACGGACCGTCGTTCGTCCTCCTTTGAGAGAGGTTGCTGCGGTTGTGGTCCCGCGCGTGATGCCTGAGCTGCCGCTACCCCGTGCTTCCGTTGAAGTGGCAGCTGTGGCATCTCCTGAGTCCGGCTTGGGTGCGGAGATTGGGACTCGCCGTCCGAAGTTGCCCGCTAAGCGCAAGCTCGTGTTACCGGCGACCGGTACTCACTCGCAGAAGAAGAAGAAGTCGATTCTCTCTGCAGACGTTGCATTCGGCCAGGAGCCTCATGCTCCTTACAGCGAGGGCATAAGTGAATATGGTACCAATGAAGGCTTATTCATGGCGCTGGATGATACCGACTTCGAGGCTGCTATTGCAGCTTCAGAGTGATTAGCAAGCCACAAAGAAGGAATGGTCATCCTTGCACAGTTAGGTAAACTTCAGTCGTATCTTTTTGCTATTACGTTTTTATTATCATGCCTTGACTGGCACTTCTTCTTCAACAGGCATCTCCACTGAAGAAGCTCTCACAGCTTCTCTCAAGACTTTTGAGAGGAGGAAAGGTTTCGTGCATCCTTAGGCATCGGTACATTTCGGTTCACTGCATCTCCATTCCCGTTTTTATGGGTAAACTAACTTTTCTTTTCCATCTTATTGCAGGTACTACCTTGACTCAGGTTATCCCGAGTGCAGTGCCGACTTCGCAGGGCGGTGGGGAGACGCTTCCAAGGCCGGCTGCCGAAGTCTCAGCCTCCCCAGTATTGCTAAAAGAGGCTTCACTTAAGCAACCGATGACGGACGCCACAACGGCTCCAGAGGTAGCTCTTGGCTCGGACGATGTCGTCTCCTTGTCGGAGGTCTTAAGAAGATCAGCTCTCACGACCCAGGCAGAAAAGAAGCGCAGGAGGCGTGCAGCAAGAGAACGTGAAGCCACCTTAGCTGTAGGTGCAGGCTCGAGCGCTGCTTCCCCTGTCCCTGCCTCTTTAGAAGGTGCTCTGGTTGCCCTGTCTACCACTCATAGACAGGCGGCACGTGCGTCTCGGGAAGCAATTGAAAAACCGATCCAAGGTAACGTAACACTGAGTCCTTTTGTCAAAGCTTTAATCTTCATATTCTCATATACCCTATCCTGCAGGGCTAAGTCCGGGTGAGGAGGTGGCAGGCGAGATGACGGCAACTACTGAGCCATAAGCGGCTATACTTTCTCAGGAGTCCGGGACTGCTCCAATTGCCGCTCTTTCCACCTGTGGTTCCCTGCCATCTCCTGGCATTGCGAGTGTCACGATGGCTCTCGTGGAATCAGGGGACGAAGCTATGGGCGGCGAAACCATCCCCCTGAATGAGATCAAAGAAGTCGCGATGCTTGGTGATGCTTCCGTCACCGTTCTGGCTGATGACCTGTCTGGTAGGTCTTGGACCGCTGCATTCTTCTCATTTTATAATCCCTTCTGACGACACATTGTTCCTTTCGAATGTAGGTATGGTGAGCGCTGAGGTTGTGACACTTGAAGAAGCACCACCAGCTGCCGCTCTGACGGTTGCTGCCCCTTCGTCTCCTCTTATATCTCCTCGAATGTTGGAAGGTATGGGTTTGTGATTAATTAGGGACAGCATCTACCATGTACTGACCATGTATCATCGTGATCTTGCAGGAGTTCTCTTTGATCACCTGTATCAGGTGCTGAGCCCGCACTTCTCCTTCCAGTCGGAGATTAGTCCTTCCGCTGGTGTCGGTGAGTATCTTTTCTAACAGACGTCTTTTATTTTCTTTAACGGGCAGCCATGTCATTGCTAATTCTTCTTTGCATTACTTGTAGCCTTACAAATTGAAGGAGGGGACGAGGGTATCGTTGCGCCACCCCGGTACTCCCAGCTCTGCCCCCCGTTGCAGTCGGTATAGTAAACTCTATTGTTCGTATATTTTCTTTATTTCTTGAGTCGTCATCTGACTGTGATTTGTTTTGCAGCGGTCGCACCGACTCTAGCTCTGTTCGAGTCTCGCATCATAATGCCGGAAGGGCCCTTTTTCTAGATGTCCATCTTCAAAAGGCGATGTGTCCAGTCTGCACATGTTGAGTGAATATATCGAGGAGCTTGACGCGGAGGCCCCTACATTCGCTGCAGATTTTGCTGCCGAGATTAATCCAATATTGGCGACCGCTTGTGAACTTTCAAAACGAGGGCGTCGTTGAGTCTTGGGTTAACCACTATAGGAAGATCGAGGCCCTGCCTGCATGAGCTTGAGCTTAGGCGTCCTGCTCCTGAGATTTTGGCTTTGAACTCGTAGCAGGCTGCGTGGGTTGAGCAGAGCGTGTCCTTCCTCCGCCATTTCGAACAAGAAGCGAACTTGAGGCGGAAGGAACACGAGGAGGTTTTAGGTGAATCTGCCCGGCTGCGCGCCCAAGTTGAAGCGAATGCCGCGCAACTAAGAGCCGTCTTTGACAAGTTGCAGCAATGTATTTCGGACGGGCTGGTATTGAGGTGGAAGCTCGACTCTATTGAGCGGGTTACGCAGAGTCGCGAAGCTGCGCAACGGGAAATCGATTAGAAGGTTTCATCGTGCTTGCAGCAACGTGCTCGAATTGAAGCAGAGCTGGCCGCGGCGGCCGATCATGAGAAGGCACTGAAAGGAGTATGCGAGCAACTTGCTGACTTATTGAAAACGTCTCCTTCTAAGTAGCTGTTTTGTATAGATTGAACACTTGTAATTTTTGGGTAACATGTATCCATTTTTTTTATTCTTTCATATGATTCAACTTGTACTCTATTGAATTCATGAATAAAAGATACACATTTTTTTCTATTGTTGCTTTCCTCTCTTCGCTGTGTCATTGCCATGTGATTTTAGCAAGTGTGGCCTGTTGATAGTAAGTGACGGTCCATCTTGGACTCTTTGCAGGGTAACGATGGCTTAAGAAGCAGGTTCAGGTCTGCTACATAAGACTTTTCAACTTTATGAGCCGTGAGGGTCTCACAAAGACTTTTCTCCCTACTAGTCGAGAGGATCTCGTAGGTGTGGTTTCTCCTTAGGAATCGTAAGGATTCCTAAGTGCGTTTTCTCTTGAGAGTCGTAAGGATCTCACAAGAGAATTTTCTCCTTACAAGTCGAGAGGACTCGTAAGTGATTGAAGAGTTGACCTGCTCCCGAGTCAAAGCATTGCTTTTAGCGGGGAGGTCGAGGGTTTGCTTTGGCTGTTTCCCACGGAGTCAGGATTGACTTTAGCCATGTTCTACGGGGCCAGGAGGGGTTGACTTTATCCGCATTTCACGGTGTCAGGGGTTGACTTTATCCGCATTTCACGGTGTCCGGGATTGACTTTATCCGCATTTCACGGTGTCGGGGTTTGACTTTATCCGCATTTCACGGTGTCAGGGGTTGACTTTATCCGCATTTCATGGTGTCAGGGGTTGCTCTGGCCGTTTCCCATAGGGTCATGATTGACTTTAGCCGTGTTCTACGGGACCAGGATTTGCTCTGGGCGTTTCCCACGGGGTCAGGATTGACATTAACCGTGTTCTACGAGACCAGAATTTGCTCTGGGCATTTCCTACGGGGTCAAGATTGACATTAGCCGTGTTCTACGGGACCAGGAGGTGCTCTGGGTGTTTCCCACGGGGTTAGGATTGACATTAGTCGTGTTCTACGGGACCAGGAGGTGCTCTGTGTGTTTCCCACAGGGTCAGGATTGACATTAGCTGTGTTCTACGACACCAGGAGGTGCTCTCTCTCTCTCTCTTCGGTTGTCTGTGAACCGTCGAGATTTGGAACGGGGACTTTGCTATGGCTCCAAGGTTGATTGTCGCGTCTGAATCCTGCTGGAATGAGTAGGAACGCTGTTGATGATCTCTAGGCTGTCTGTGAACCGTTGAGATTTGGTTTCTTTTTCTGATGAACCGTTGAGCTATGGCTCCAAGGTATGGTTCCCTCTTTGTTTGTGCCCATGGATTGTATACGGGGATCGATGTGATCTCACTTGTAGGGCAAAAAGTTTCACTTTATATATTTTTCTTTCCGCGATACTCTATCTTTTCAGCTTTTCGTATCGCGAAAGTCGTGATTGCCCAATCATTTCGGCTATTTTTCGCGGTGCCCAATCATTTCGGCTATTTGTTTTATTTACTCGCTGCTTTTTATTGCGAGTTGCCCAACCATTTCGGCTATTTTGTATGCATATATTTTACTTGCTTATTTTGTTGCAAGTTGCCCCATCATTTCGGCTATTTCATATGCTTTTGTGGCTCGCTGAATTTTCGCTACGAGTTTAGGATTTGATACCGATTTATGCATCAGCATCGCTACAATTGGGATATTGGCAGGAGCGAATCATTATTTTCCTCTGTCGGTGTCGAACAAAGGTGGCTTAGCAAACAGGGTTAGGATCCTGTCGACTAAGGCTTTTAATTTCATGAGCCGTAAGGGTCTCATGAAGGTATTCCTCCCTACGAGTCGTGAGGATCTCGTAACTGCATTTTCTCCTTAAGAATCGTGAGGATTCCCAAGTGTGTGTTTTCTTATAAGTCGTAAGGATCTTACAAGAGTGTTTTCTCCTTATAAGTTGAGAGGACTTACAAGGGCTGTCTACTGTGTAAACATATCCCTAATCACGGGTGGGACTTTGTTAGGGAAATGTTTATTCGCGCCTGTGGATTGTATACAAGAGTCAGCATTGAACCGCTTGTAGGGTAATCTGGGGATTGTGATGGCTTAAGAACAGGTTCAGATCCCTGTAGCTTAAGGCTTTTGAATCTTATGAGCCATGAGGGTCTCATAAGAGGGTTCTCCTTACGAGTCGTGAGGATCTCGCAAGTGTAATTTCTCCTTAGAAATCGTGGGGATCCCTAAGTGTGTTTCTCCTTTGTGAGTCGTAACGATCTCACGTAGGTGGTTTCTCCTTACAGGGTCGAGAGGACTTTGCAAGTGTCTTTTAACGAGATTGCGCCGTTTTGGGTTTTCACAAAACTCGCCGGTAGTCCTGCTGTTTTTACTCACGGATCCCTTTTGGGTTTTCATCCGTGCCCATTTCGCTTATGGACGTACCGTTTTTTTTTGCCAGCCTTGGGATGCTGCGGTCCGTAGTAGTTTATAGACGTCTCGGTCAACAGCCAATTTTAGGACATAGTGGTCCATCGTTAGTTTAGGGACGTTCCGGTCAGTTTGCCGACTACTACTTATAGAGTTTGGGCTTAGGAAGATAGCGAGTGGACATAGGCGTCGTCATCTATCGTTGACCTAGGCCATGACTCGTCAGGCTTAGTATTTTTTTAGGAAGCGACCGTTTATTGGCCTGAAAGGTCTTTCACCATTCATGTCGATGAGTAGATAGGATCCACCCTGGTAAACTTTGTCTATGATGTACGGGCCTTCATAGTTCGGCTCGAATTTCCCCCGTTTGGCACGATTGGAGATCATAGGTCTTTTGACCACTATCATGAGTTCGCCTTGGCGGAATGTTCTCGGCCTAGTCAATCTTTCGTATGAGCGCGTCATCTTTGCTTTATAATCCTCCAGGTTTTGTTGCGCCATGAGCCGGGTTTCATCAATGGCGTCGAGCTCCTCAAGCCGAAGGTGAGCATTTTCTTCGTCTGTTAGCTCATAGTGAACCGCAACTCGTAGAGAGGGTAACTCTATCTCGAGGGGGAGTACCGCTTCTGTGCCGAATACCAATGCATACGGCGTTGTGTTTGTAGCCGTTTTGAACGTAGTTCGATACGCCCAGAGAGCTTCATGCAGTCTCTCATGCCAGTACTTCTTATTTTTGGACGTCGTCTTTTTCACGATCTTCGTCAAGGTCTTGTTGAAAGCCTCAGCTAGACCGTTAGCTCGGGGATTGTAGACCGAAGAGTATCTCCAGTCTATATTATGCTGTTGTGCGAAGCGGCTGATCTTGTGGCTTCTGTAGGCTGGCCCGTTATCGGAGATAATCCGTCGCGGAGTGCCGAACTGATAGATGACGTGTGTCTTGAAGAAATGGAGGATATTCTCCGTCTTCACTTCTCTTAGTGGTACTGCTTCTGCCCATTTGGAGAAGTAATCCGTTGTCGCCAATATGAATCGATGTCTCCTGGACGATACTGGTTCGATGGGTCCGATTATGTCAGCTCCCCACATTTCGAATGGCCAGCTAGCCACCGTTGGATGTAGCGGATTTAGATGCTGGTGGATAAAGTCCCCGTGAATCTGGCACGAATGGCATTGCTTCATGTATTCGAGGCAGTCTTGGATCATTGTGGGCCAATAATATCCTATCCTTTTGATCTTCAGCTTCATCTTCGGCCCGGCTTGGTGAGAACCGCAGAGTCCGTCGTGAGTTTCTTGGACGACTCTCTTTGCCTCTTCAGGTCCCAAGCATCTTAGCCACAGGGAGTCGAATGATCTTTTATACAGAGTATCATTGACAAAGGCGAAGGATAGAGCTCGTTTCATAAGCTGATGTCTTGAGGACGCGTCTTCAGGTGTTCGACGGGATTTGAAGTAGTCTATAAAGACTTCTCTCCAATCCATAGCCTTTTCCTTGGTCTTTTACTTATAGGGTTGCTTGCTCTATCATTCCCTTTTCTTCGGACAACTCTGGAGATATTTCTGCCGGTGCAAGAACCCGACGGCTTTGCACAACGATCCTCACGTCATCGAGATTCTCGTCGGCCAGTTCTTTAGCGAGCTTGGCTAATGCATCCGCCTTGCTATTTTCCACGTGCGGTATGCTTTCCAGGGCATAGGCAGGGATTTGAGTCAGCAATTGTTGTATCCTTTCGCCGTACTTTACCAATTCCGGTTTGCACATCTGATAGTCGCCATTTACTTGGCTAACGACCAGTTGGGAGTCTCCGTATATAAGGAGGTTTTCAATTCCCCTGTCGACAGCGATCTCAAGACCTGCTATCAAAGCTTCATATTCAGCTTCATTGTTTGTCCTCGGCTCCGTTAGGGAAAAGGCAAAGCGCATTATCCCTCCTTGTGGAGTCACGAAGATGAGGCCCACCCCAGATTTGATTATGGGGGTGCTTTGTTTGCGCTTCTTCATGGAAGATGCTCTATCGAAATAGAGTTCCCACCGGGTATCACTCCCTCCTTTCTCCCTGTCGATCGTGTCAAACGCGTGCTCGTCTGGCAATTCGCAGTTCAAGGGAGAGTCGGCAGGTATAGGATGCTCGGCGAGGAAGTCAGCGATGGCCTGGCCTTTCACTGCCTTGAAAGGTCGATAAGCTATCGAGAATTCCATTAAGAGTAGGGCCCATTTAGCGAGCTATCCCGTTAATATGGCTCTTGACATCAAATATTTGAGAGAATCCACTTTTGATATGAGATGGACCTCATGCGCCAACACATAGTGCCTAAGCTTCGTTATCGCGAAGATCAACGCCAGGCAGTGTTTTTCAATGGGGAAGTAATTGTTTTCTGCCCCGAGAAGAACTCGACTCAAATAGTAGAGGGTTCTCTCCTTCCCTTGGTCGTTTTCTTGTGCCCATAATGCGCCTAGAAAACCCTCAAGGGCCGTTGTATACAGAATGAGAGGCTTTCCCTTGACCGGAGCGGTTAGCACCGGAGGATTTTGTAGATATTGCTTGATTTCATCCAGCGCGCTTTGGCATTTGCGATCCCAAACGAACGGGGTTCCCTTCTTCATCAAGTGACTGTAGGACGACATTTGCCGGAGAGGTTAGCTATGAACCGCCGGATATACGCGAGCTTCCCTTGGAGAGACCGCAGTTGCTTGAGTGTTCTTGGCGGGGGAATTTCCATGATCGCCTTTATCTTCGACGGGTCTATCTCGATGCCCTGGTGTCGTACAATGAATCCCAGTAACTTGCCTGAGGAAACTCCAAATGCGCATTTGAGAGGGTTCATCTTCAGGTTATATTTCCGAAGACGTTGGAACACTATCTTTAGATGCTCTCAATGCTCTTTGTGCGATTTGCTTTTCACCACAAGGTCGTCAATATAGCATTTGACAATTTCATGTATGAGGTCATCGAAAATCTTCGTCATGGCCCTCTGATAGGTGGCACCGGCGTTCTTTAGACCGAAATGCATCACCTTGTAGCAGAATATGCCCAAAGGGGTCCGGAAAGCGGTATGCTTCTGATCCTCGGGATGCATCTTTATCTGATTGTATCCTGATGAGCCGTCCATGAAGGAGAAAATTTCATGAGTGGACGTATTATCTATCATCAGCTCGGTGACCGGTACTGGAAAGTCATCTTTCGGGCAAGCTTTGTTGAGATCCCGGAAGTCTACGCATATGCGCACCATCCCATTTTTCTTCATCACTGTGACGATGTTGGCGATCCAGTCAAGATACTGAACCTCTTGGATGAAGCCGGAGTCGATTAGCTTCTTGACCTTGGCATTGATGCTCATCTCAAGCTCGAGCCGCATTCTTTTCGGTGCTTGTTTGATCGGCTTGACGTCCGGAGATATCGCCAATTTGTGGATAGCTATTTCTGGATCCAATTCGGGCATCTCGGAATAGTTCCATGCAAAACAGTCTTTATACTGCATTAGCACGTCTTTTAGCATAGCCACCTTTTTTTCAGACAACAGCTCACTGATGAATGTCGGCCGCGGGTCACTTGTCGTCCCCAAGTTAATTTTCTTGAAGTTATCTGCAGTAATATGTATCCCATCTTCCATCTTTTTTGGCACCGGTGGAAACTCTGAGATCACCTCGTCATCATCGTTTTTGAAGCACCAGGGGAGGTCATCCATATTCTCGGGTTCTTCTTCTGACAACGTTATCACGTGACAGGTACGAGATCGCTTCCAAGACCGATGTTGGTCTGGTTCTACTCTTGCCGCATACGTAGCTTTCGGTTCATACTTCTGTGGTGGGGTTACCTTCCAGCTGCTGGATAGAGCGAATCTGCCTTGCTGATACTGGTCTTCGACCCAGTCTTTGAATGTAAAGCAGTCTTCGAGAGGATGCCCTATCGCTTGGTGATAGGAGCAATAGTCTGGATGAGAGACCTCGCCTTCTTGCTCGGGGTGTTTGGACTCTGGGAGCGTCATTATCTGATGTTTTATGACAAGATCGAATATCTTCCTTGTCTTGTCTTGGGGAAAAGAATATGCTCGACCCATCTTCTTTATAAGAGACGGATCTCTGCTGCTCAATTCTCGATCGCGTGGCTTCTTGGACCCGCTTTGCCGCTGTCGAACGTCTTTTCCGTTCTTTAGCTTGTTTTTACCTCTGCGTCGGGTCTTTTGTATGACGGGTTGACGACGAGGATCATGATCATTCTTCGTAGCCTGCTGAAGGAGGCGCTGCGTCCTGGCTTTCTCGTAGATGGCCATTTCGCGGCTATGATCATCCCAGACTTTTTGACCTGCTTCCCTTATTAGCTTGTCCATCTGTTCTTCGAATGACGGACTTGGCATTTTCACAGCGGGACCTCGTTTTGGTTCAGGGTTAGTATCTTCCCACAGAGCATCTCCTTCTTCATTGAAGTCATGTATGATATAGCAGCCATGGAATCGCTCCCGTTTCTTGGATCGGATATATCCAAGCCCGATCGCTTCCATTCTCCCGTTGGGCAATTTTTGCTGAGTTCCGGGGACGTTCCAGATCCTGTTGTAGAACTGAGCTTGTCGAGCAGTCTGTTTGAAAGGTACGCTTTGGCGCCTCAACAGCCTTTTTAACCCCTCTGTGTAGTATCTGGGTAGACGGATGGGCTGGATCCTGTCAAGCGTAGAATCGGCGCCATTCCAGATTTCCTTCTCCACTTTGGTTTCCGTGGATCGATAAAAGATGATCGCCTTTTCATCTTTTCGCCCGGGAGGGACGTAGAACGTCTGCAGTTCTTGCACACTGTAGATATTAAGTGCGTCGAGTTCTTTGTAATGCTCTTGCGGGACCATGGCGATTTGCAAACTCCGATCATCGTCAGGGAAAGCTTGTATCGATGGCCGAACAGAAAATACAGTATTGGCCTCATCTTCCGAGTCGCTTCCGAAGACTAGCATAGGGGTGGACGGTCCCGGCTTATTGCATTGGGGCGGCCCTGAATAAATTATTTCTTCTTCCTCCTCAGTATCACTTCCGAAGACCGGAATAGTGGTGATAGCCTTGTTCTTCGGTTTATGGCATTTTTCTGTGTCTTCGAAATCTGGTAAGAAATATTTCGCATCTTCATATTTTCGGACTTCATTCACGGAGAATGGGTTCAACTCCCCTGTCACGGTATACTCGATACCATCTTTGAAATACTTCATACACTGATGTTGTGTAGAAAGGATGATGTTGTACTCGTGTAACCAAGGCCTGCCGAGCAAAGCCTTGTAACATGTCTTGGCGTCAATGACGTGAAATTTGATGTCCGTGACGAGTAGCCCAAAGCGTAACGTCAGTATCACAGATCCGAGCATCCATGATGATTGGGAGTCAAACCCGGAGATGGTGATTTTATCACGAGCAAGATGTTGAACGCTCATGCAGATTTTCTTCAACACTCCTACATCGAGGAGGTTGACGGAGGACCCATTGTCAACCAGGATCTTCCCTATCTTAATATCATAGCAATATCCAGAGACATAAAGGGGACAGTTATGCTCGCACGTCCCGAGGAGGAGATCTTCATCACCGAAGGTGATATCGGCTGTGTGCACTTCTTCCAGCTCGTCCTTCATCTTTTCTTCGGTGAGGAAAGCCTGGAACTGTTCGGGCTCTTGTAGTGCCTTGATCAGGGAATCTCTCGCCTCTTTAGATAGCAGAAGGGTATCGAGAATGCTTAGCTGTGAGTGGATCTTCCTCAGGTGTGCCAGAATGTTGTAATCCACCCTGTTTTTCTTGGGTGGGTCCTTAGCTGCCAGCTCTTCGACGACTCGATCATCGAGGGCGATCTCCTCAGGGATCTTTTCTTCCCCCTTATCCTTTTTATTCGATCCCTTGATTGCAGGTCCGAGATTCTTTTAGGTAGCATGCGATTGCGCAGCTGAATGTTCTCGCAGCTCTTCGGTTCTTCCTCTTTTCCTGAGGTGGATTTTTTGAAGAGAGGGCCGAGAGTCAATTCTTCTTCAGAATCGCTCCCGAAGGTGAGAACTTGCGATCCCTTGTTATCAACCATGTGACAGTTGCCGGCAGTTCTTCCTCGTTCGTCTGTCGCATTTTTCCGCTGTCGACGAGCTTCACGCTTCATCCTCTTGAAGTGTTGCCTGTGAGCGACATACCCTTACCACCAATTTTTAAAGGCGTTGCATTCTTCAGTAGGGTGTGCGATCTTCTGATGATATAAGCAAAAGTTAGGATGTACGTCCGCTTCATCAAGATGTATACCGCCAGGAGAATTTCCTCTGAACGAGGGCAGCTTCATTCCTATCGATATGGCTTTGGCGAATCTTTTACTTGTCTTGAACCTGCTTTTATTTGCGGCGAATGTACTTTGATCTGGTGGGAGTGTTTCAACCCTTTCGTCCATTCGCCGGCATTTGGCTTTTTCGAATATAGCCAGTTTGCGCTCTCGATCAGCTTTGCTTTTCAGAAGAGCTTCGTTCAGGAATGCATCAATCATTTCGTCTGATCGTCCTAAAAGTTTCAACTCAGGATCTGCCCCCAGTTTCTCTGTGTCCAGAGCTTCTTCACCGTTTATTAACGAGTGAGAGATCACATGGCAGCTTGCCACATAATTCTCAGGTTCATTCGACGAGTCTTCTCCATTGTCATCATCTCCGTCCTCAAGGACGTGGCTGAGAAATTCTTGGAGTGTGACTGGGGTCCGTGCCTTCTGCTTATATTCTTTCAGCACGTCAATATGTTTTTTCAGGTCCGTCCGCTTGTCATCAGGCTGTTCCCGCCAAAAATTTCTTGCAAAAGAGCCCAATGTATCAAAAGGCAGCGACACGCTTAAGAAAATGTGAATCGTTATCTTCCAGGCTGTATTTTGACAAACTCACGAAGGAGAAACAGCTAAATTCTGATGCTAACGAAAGCGTCTCAAAAAAACCTTCGATTTGATATATTATGGGCCTCATAATTCATCCGGGATCAAAAGTTATGAGCAAATGTGCTACGCATGTGTAATCGAAGGAAGAAAATGCGAACCGGTATTTTCCGGGCTGTATTTTGACAAACTCTCGAATAAGAAACAACTAAATTCTGATGGTATCAAAAGTGTCTCGAAAAATCCTTCGATTTGATATATTATGGGCCTCATAATTTATCCGGGATCAAAAGTTATAAGCAAATGTGCTACGCACGTGTAATCTAAAGTAATGCTCTACTACATGGGGGATGCTTTTTTAGTCCCACATCGGGAAAAAGAGAGATCCTTTCTCTACCACTCCCATATAAATAAGAGGGGATACCTTTTAGAAAAGATAGAGAATTCAATTCTAAAAGGAGCTTAGTTCTCCAAGTTAGGGCCTTAGCTGCCCCCCTATTATGCGCATATGCGCAAGCGTCATGTGCGCCACGAGCAATGCACGTGCGCCCGCCACATGCACGCCACGTGCAACGCATGTGAGCCAAACACGTGCAACGCACGTGGGATAATTCAATTCTCAAAGGAGCTTAGTTCTCCATGTTAGGGCCTTAGCTGCCCTCTATGATGTGCAAGCGCCACGTGCGACGCACGTGCGCCCAACACGTGCGACGCATGTGCGCGGACGCAAAGAGGTCTTTTTCAGCAGTTAAGAGTTTAAGCTTCAACATATTCTTCCTCCTGATAAGTGGGACATGGATCTAAGGATACATCCCTCCACACCTTCGATATATGGCGCTGTAATCCCTCAGCGTCGTCGGAGAGGTGGTGGGTCCCAATGACCAATGATCTTTCTTTTCAAATATAGAGGAACCCCTCCCAAAAGCTCCCACAAAAAGAGAATTTAATTCTCAAACTAAGAGTTAAACTCTTCTAAAAAGAACTTAGTTCTTTCTCTGGTTAAAATCTGCAGAAGCGGATCTCCCCACAAGTTGAGAATTTAATTCTCATCTGGGAGATTCTGTCATGCAGATTCAAAACGTAGGGGAAAGAACTGAATCAAAAAGAGTTTAACTCTTACAAAACATATAGGAATTTAATTCCTCTGGAACTAGGGTTTAACCCTTTAAAAAGAATTTAATCCCTACAAAGAACAAAAGGAGAACTTGATCCCTCGGAACCATAGAAGAATAGCCTGATGATTCATTAGCATTCAAACGCTACATAAAAGCTCACGTGATCCCACACGAACACCTTTGAGGAACAAAGAGGGAAAGAATGAGATCTAGTCACATGACCCCACATAACCCCTGAGAAGTGCTCAACACTTATAAAAGAGAAAAGGGAATAAACCCAATTTTTGAGATCAGGTCACGTGCTCCCACGTGACCCCTGAACAAAGCCCTTCAGAAGAAAAAAGAGGAATAAACCCAAGGCAGTTTCTATTTTGGGGCACCTCACGTGACATCATGTGACCCCTTAATAGTGCTTAGCACTTTTTCAAAAGGGAATAAAATAGAGGCAGCTTTCAGTCTTTGGGGACGCCTCACTTGATCCCACGTGACCCCCAAGCAGTGCTTAACTTTTATAAAGCAAAAAGGGAATAAATCAAAGGGCAGTTTCCATTCTTGGGGCGCCTCACGTGATCCCACGTGACCCAATAGTGCTTAGCATTCAGAAAAGAAATAAGGGAATAAACCCAAAGAAGCAACGCCAATTTCAAGCGCCTCACGTGACCCCACGTGAGTGCATCAAATTCTTAGTGTTTAACACTACTTCAAGCGTCTTACATGACCCCATGTGAGCGCATCAAATTCTTAGTGTTTAACACAATTTCAAGCGTCTCACGTGACCCCACGTAAGCGCAACAAATTCTTAGTGTTCAACACTACTTCAAGCGCCCCACGTGATCCTACGTGAGCGCCTCAAATTCTTAGTGTTTAACACTATTTCAAGTGCCTGTTGGAGCACGTGAGCGCTGATCATACACTAGTGTTTGACACTATGAGAGGCCAACATTAGCCCGAATTAACCAAGTCTCTTGAAGCCAAGACCTTTTTTTGGTCATTAATCAGCCGAGCCCACATTATACTCAGGTTTTCTCAAAATTGATCAGAGTCTCAGAAATAGCTAATGAACACCTGGCATCTAAGATGATGTTCATTCCACCATGATCTCTCCCCTCGATCTGGAATTTGGTTCAAGGGTACATCTCTCCACACCTCTGATACATGTCGTTGTAATTCTTCAACGTCTTCAGAGAGGTGGAGGGTCCCAATAACCAATAACTTTTGGCGCACCCCCAAACTGGTTAAACCAAAACTCCATGGACTATGAGGTCCTTAAACTCATGGACTATGATGTCCTTAAACTTTACAGACTATGAGGTCTTTAAACTAGACTATGATGTCTTTAAATTGGACTATGGGGTCTTTAAACTCATGGACTATGATGTCCTTAAACTTTACGGACTGTGGGGTCCTTAAACTCATGGACTATGATGTCCTTAAATTTTACGGACTGTGGGGTCCTTAAACTCATGGACTATGATGTCCTTAAACTTTACAGACTATGATGTCTCTAAATTACTATGGACTGTGAGGTCCTTAAACTCATAGACTATGACGTCTTTATACTTTACAGACTATGATGTCTTTAAACTGGACCGCAATGTCCCTAAACTAAACAATAGAGCCCAAATGCTCTTTTGTTGGATCTAAATGATCCTGTTAAGTTGATCTTAGTCTAAAATTAGACTAACATATCCTTAACAAACATTTAAGTTGATCTTAATCTCAAACGAGATTAACGATCCTTAAATCCATCCGATTACAGATCTTCCGACCAATATTGGTTCAAGGGTATATCTCTTCACTCCTCTGATATTTGTCATTGTAATCCTTCAACGTCTTCAGAGAGGTGACGGGTCCCGACAACCAGACATTCCACGGACTGTGGGGTCCTTAAACCCATGGACTATGATGTCCTTAATCTCGGACTGTGGGGTCCTTAAACCCATGGACTATGATGTCCTTAATCTCGGACTGTGGGGTCTTTAAGCCCATGGACTATGATGTCCTTAACCTTGGACCGTAATGTCCTTAAACTAATGGACCGTAAAGTCCCTAAACTAAAATAATAGAGCCCAAATGCTCTCTTGTTGGATCTAAATGATCCCGTTAAGTTGATCTTAGTCTAAAATTAGATTAACGTATTCTTAACAAACGTTTAAGTTGATCTTAGTCTCAAATGAGACTAACGTATCCTTAAACCCAACCCCAAACCCAAATCTAAGAAAATACGGATTTGGACTAATCCATGCCCTACGAGCGACAACATAAATTAGTATCCGTATACAATCCATGGGCAACCAAAAACAAAACAAACACACACGACACGAAGAGACCATCTGGAGAAGGAGAAAATGGTTACCGCGATGCGGTAGCGTAATTAACTGCAGGGGCTTGCGCCTGCAGGGAAGAGTGTCCCCACAATCTAAAACCCCTCAATGTGGGGGAATCTGACGAAGTATGCTACATCGGCCGCGTCCATTTAAACCTTCGATATATGGTGTCATAAATCAACTTGGCATCTTTGGAGAGGTGGACGGATAGCACCAAATAGCATCTGCCCTCAAATTCAGGCAAGATGAACCTACGCGGTTCCGTCTCTGCATTCGGCAGAGAACAGATTCTGGCATGCCCGGTGGGACCTTTTCCTCTTTCCACTCCACACTTCGTGTGTCGTGTTTTTCCGTGATTAGATAATTGCAGTGTGTATGTTTGTGGTTTTCCTTAGGGGAGGGGATACTGAAGCTGGCGTTTCGTCTCTATGAAGAATGGCGTTTTCTCCCACCTTAGCAAATCAGGCTCTGTCATATCTGGTGGAGTCAAGTACGGGCCACTTGCAGGCTCAAATCTCTGAAATCCGGTTCTTTAAGAAATCAACGGGCTTCTTTTTGGATCGATACACCCACCTCCTACCCTCAGTTCCTCAACGCCGATGGAGGAATCCCAGAGGAAGTCTGTCTTCCACAGGCTGGTTCCCCAAGCAGCTGCTTTGCCGACAGAATCAGTCCTCAAACAACTGGCACATGCCAAGGACCAAGGTCGATGCAGGGGGCAGAATATTCAAGCTTTTAAAGGAAACAGGGGGCATGCTCAGGAAAATCCTGAAGCTAATCAAATCCCGGCCGTAAGAAACGGCCAACGTCGATATCAGCGTCATACAAAATGAGCTGGGGGCAGTCCTCCGTATGGTCCTGTTTCAACCCCAGTGGTGAATGTTGTTGTTCCAACTGGGAACGGCTTCGAACTGTTGTGAAGGGTCAGACAAAATTCTCCTACCGCAATACTGAAAAAGTCTCCGCAGCCCATGGAGATCCCACGAGAGCATAAACCAGTTCGCTCCCTAAAGTAACTTTCCTCATCATATATAAAGTATGGAAGCAAGTGAAGGTCTCTGTCGTCAACCGCGGCTCTTCCCCTAAACGTCAGACAAATTCTGACAAATTCTCTTTCAAATATAAAGGGACTCATTCCAAGACGGATCCCGATACAGTGGTTCCTCCCAAAACCAAAGCGGCTTTTCACAAAAAAGAGAGGCCCAATAAAGCTCAAGTGCCCGAAGCAAACTCCGAAGGCCAAAACTCCAAACGCCCCAAGCTTGGGGGCATGGTAGTTCACATAGTCTATGTGGTGAATTCCAAAGACAAAGTTCGAGCTTCTAATAGTCACCGACCTCAAACTCGGTCCTTAACAAAAGTTCAACTGCAACGTGAAAAGCTGCAGGAGATGCTTGCTCGGGCGGTAGCAAACGCTAATCCATCGTCTAAGGAAAATCCCGAAGACGCACCTGGAGAAAGAATAGAGAAGGAGTCGGATATTGATTTCCTAAAGCGCGCTCTGAAAAAGGGAGATGCAGAAGCGGCAGAAATGTCCACTAAAATGAACCAGATTGCCCTTCTGATTCAGAATATGGCTGGAATGATGGTTCAATCGGAACCACTGGCGGATGAACTACCGGTAGTCGGTCTTAAAGATAAGGATGACATTTCAAATCCTTTGCAAAGCTCATCAATGGCTGAGGAGGAAATGATTCCTAAAAGCAAAGCTGGACACATATATCGCTCAGCGAATCAAAGCTCACTGCGCCAGTGAAGCCGCAAATAGGATAATCAAGACCGGTCGACTGTATCCAACATGGCACAATCAAATACAGTACCCGCCAGAGTACACACTTCCAACGTACCACATGTACAAAGGATCTGAGAATTCTCGCCGGCACATGGCGCGATTTGAACACATGTGCAGCAATACTGATATACTTCTTCTCTGACAGTTCATCGGCTGTCTGGCGGGCATTGCCTTCGAATGGTATGCGAAACTCCTAAATGACTCCATGAATACCTTCGACGAAATGGAGATGCCCTCCTGTCAGAGATTTGCTAGTGTGAATAAACGCACTACCGTGACGGCACTGGTCAACGAAAGGGTTAGATCGAATGAGACTTGGGTTCAATGTGTTACCCGATGGCGAAATCTCTGGTCAAATACAAGCAACGCATCGATGAAGTTGCAGCCATGGGATTGCTCATAGCCATCCTTGACCTAAATTCAAAGGCGTCCTCGTATATGGCTCTTTTCAAGCCGACAACTTTCCAAGAACTCATGGATAAAATGGCTCGATTGGATCAAATGGATAAAGACTCTTTCTCATCCGATGATAACGAGTGAAAAGCGGAGGCAAGATGGTGTTTTTCACCTACGCTCAACAAAATAAGCGGCTCTGAAGCAACCTGTCGCCAAAATAGCGATGGCGTGGATACTCGCTCCCCCCGAGGTATACACAAGGGGCATATTTCTCACTGGAGGAAGAATCTCTGCGTAAGATGGTCCTTTCTTCTCAAAGAATAGAAAGGATATCAAGGGGCTTCCAAACGAGTCCTGCAGTCAAGTGGAATATCCCACTTGAAACCCAAAAAAAAAGGTATGTTCACAAGAAAAATGGGCACAGATGAAAACCCGAAAGGGCTCCGTAAGTAAAAACAGCAGGACTACCGGCGATATTTGTGAAAACCCGAAAGGGCACAGACTCGTAAAAAAACGGTACGTCCATAAGCAAAATGGGCACCGATGAAAACCTGAAAGGGCTCCGTGAGTAAAAACAACAGGGCTACTGGCGAGTTTGTGAAAACCCAAAAAGGCGCAATCTCGTTAAATGACACTTGCAAGGTCCTCTCGACCCTGTAAGGAGAAAATACCTGCGTGAGATCCTTACGACTCATAAGGGAGTAACACACTTAGGGATCCCTACGGTTCCTAAGGAGAAATTACACTTACGAGATCCTGACGACTCGTAAGGAGAACCCTCTTATGAGACCCTCATGGAACATAAGATTCAAAAGCCTTAAGCTACTGGGATCTGAACCTGTTCTTAAGCCATCACAATCCCCAGATTGCCCTACAAGCGGTTCAATGTTGACCCTTGTATACAATCCACGGGCACGAATAAACATTTCCCTAACAGAGTCCCACCAGCGACTAGGAATATTCTCACATGGTGAACGACCCTTGTAAGTCCTCTCGACTTATAAGGAGAAAATACTCTTGTAAGATCCTTACGACTTATAAGAGACCATACGCTTAAGACTCCTCACGATTCTTAAGGAGAAAACGCACCTATGAGATCCTCACGACTCATAGGGAGAAATATCTTTATGAGACCCTTACGGCTCATGAAGTCAAAAGCCTTAGTTGGCAGGATCATAACCCTGTTTTCTAAGCCACCTTTGTTCGAACCGACAATGGCAAATGATGATTCGCTCCTGGCAATATCCCAGTTGTAGCGATGCTGATGCCTAAATCGGTATCAGATCCCAAGTCCCATACTCGCGAGAAAAAATCAGCGAGCCAAAAATGCATATAAAATAGCCGAAATGATGGGGCAACTTGCAATGAAATCAGCAAGTAAAATATATGCATACAGAACAGCCGAAATGATTGGGCAACTCACAATAAAAAGCAGCGAGTAAAAAGAAAAAAATAGCCGAAATGATTGGGCACCGAGAAAAATAGCCGAAATGATTGGGCAATCGCGAATTTCGCGATATAAAAGCTGAAATGATAGAGTATCGCGGAAAGAAATAAAAAAAAATAATGATGAAACTTTTGCCCTACAGGTGAGTCCATACTAACCCCTGTATACAATCCATGGGCATAAACAAAATGGGGACCACATTTCCCCACCGGACCTTGTCAAAGGGAGAGTCAGATCTTGACGGCAACATCTGCATCCCAGAAGAACAACAACGGCGTTCCTCCTCATTCCAGCAGGATTCGGACGCGACGTCAACAAAGCGGAGCCATGACAAAGTCCTAGTTCCAAGACTCTACGTTCCACAGACAACTTAGAGTCGACCAATGACCTCCCCGCCGGATCAACGCTCCGTCTCAGAAACAAATCAACCAACCTTAGGGAAATCAGTGTCCTTGGCAAAAACCTCTATTCAGGGAAATCAGCGTCCTTGACGAGATCATCTCGATTCGCGTCGACCCGTAAGGAAATCAGTGTCTTTGCAGGAATACCTTAATTCGTCTCGACCCCCAGGGAAATCAGTGTCCTTGGCATAAACCTCGATTCAGGGAAATCAGCGTCCTTGACGAGAGCATCTCGATTCGCGTCGACCCGCAGAGAAATCAGTGTCTTTGCAGGAATACCTCAATTCGTCTCAACCCCAGGGAAATCAGCGTCCTTGGTAAAAACCTCGATTCATGGAAATCAGCGTATTTGACGAGAGCATCTCGATTCGCGTCGACCCGCAGAGAAATCAGTGTCTATGCAGGAATACCTCGATTCATCTCAACCCCAGGGAAATCAGTGTCCTTGGCAAAAACCTCGATTCAGGGAAATCAGCGTCCTTGACGAGAGCATCTCGATTCGCGTCGACCCGCAGAGAAATCAGTGTCTTTGCAGGAATACCTCGATTCGTCTCAACCCCAGGGAAATCAGTTTCCTTGGCAAAAACCTCGATTCAGGGAAATCAGCGTCCTTGACGAGAGTATCTCGATTCGCGTCGACCCGCAGAGAAATCAGTGTCTTTGCAGGAATACCTCGATTCGTCTCAAGCCTAGGGAAATCAGTATCCTTGGCAAAAACCTTGATTCAGGGAAATCGACGTCCTTGACGAGAGCATCTCTATTCGCGTCGACCCACATAGAAATCAGTGTCTTTGCAGGAATACCTCGATTTGTCTCAACCCCAGGGAAATCAGTGTCCTTGGCAAAAACCGTGATTCAGAGAAATCAGCATCCTTGACGAGAGCATCTCGATTCGCGTCAACCCGCAAGGAAATCAGTGTCTTTGCAGGAATATCTCGATTTGTCTTAACTCCGAAGAAATCAGCATCCTTGGCAAAAACCTCGATTCAGGGAAATCAGCATCCTTGACGAGAGCATCTCGATCTTTTTCTAACTTGATTGCGAAGCATGGTTTGGAAAGGTCAGCTAAAATACGGTATATATCTTAATGTGAGCCTCTTCCTTTGTGGCCACGATGCATAGGCGGCGTTGCATCTAAATCTCTCTCTTAGGAAACTCGTCCATCTCTTACACACGCTTCGTTTCCCAAACAAAACAAGAAATTTGATCCACAATTCACTTCGACCCACAGAGAAATCAGTGTCTCTGCAGGAATATACGACGTCAGCAAAACGGAGCCATGGCAGAGTCCCTAGTTCCAGGTCTCGACGGCCAAATCTACAGCCTGGAGACCCATAACAGCGTTCTTCCTCATTCCAGCAGGATTCGGATGCGACAATCAATTTCGGAGCCACGGCAGAGTCCATAGTTCCAAGTCTCGACAGCCACATCTACAGCCTGGAGACCTACAACAGCGTTCCTCCTCATTCCAGCAAGATTCGGATGTGATAATCAATCTCGGAGCCATGGCAGAGTCCATAGTTCCAAGTCTCGACGGCCATATCTACAGCATGGAGACCCACAACAGCGTTCCTCCTCATTCCAGCAGGACACGGACGCGACATCACCAATCGGAGCCACGGGAAAGTCCCCAATTCCAAGTCTCTACGGTTTACCAACAACCTAGAGACCACCTCGATGTTCGTCTCGATACAGCAGACGTGATGTCACCCCAGCGTTCTTCCCCCAGTAGGATGCAGACACGACATAAAACAACGGAGCCATGGCAAAGTCCCTAGTTCTAGGTCCCGACGGTTCACCAACAAGCTAGAGACCACCTCGACGTTCGTCTCGATACAGCAGACGCGATGTCACCCCAGCGTTCTTCCTCCAACAGGATGCAGACGCGACACCAACAACGGAGCCATGGCAAAGTCCTTAGTTCCAAGCCTCGACGGTTCACCAACAACCTAGAGACAACCGCGACATTCGTCTTGATACAGAAGACGCAATACCAGCAAACGAAGCGAAGGAAATATTCCTAGCTTCAGGGTCTTGACGGCAACTCATATAAAACCTGAAAGACTATCGGAGATCATCCCACACCAGCGCGGAGTGGTTATGACTCATCGGGGCTCCCAAACTGAGCCTAACCTCAAGTAAAAAGCGACATGGAATATCCCTAACGCTTGCTCTTTCGACGGTAATACTACCTGGAAGATTGCTTGAAGACGTCTTGTCCAGCCCCCGAAGGGATCAGAGACATGACAGTCGCAAGGCTACTCAAACAGCAAGATTGCCTATCGAGCAATAAATCAGCCAATGCAACGGTATGACGGACAAAACCCTAGTACCACAGACCCTAACGGACCTCTGTCGTAAAGTGCAGAGGTTAACTGTGACGTTAGGACATCCTTGCGAGAACTTCTCGATTCGTCTCGACTAGTAAGGAAATTAGTGTCCTTGCGGGAACTTCTCGATTCGTATCGACTCGTAGGGAAAAGCCTTAGACAATAGGGATAAAGACCTGTTTCCTAAGCACTGGGGCCTTGCAAGTTGGTCCAAGATGGACTCTTGTATACTATTCACGATCTACACTCTCCGAAGTCGAATCTCGACAAGAGGGGAAACAACCATTTACGAGTCCTTTCGACTTATAAGCGGGAAAATTCTCTTGTGAGATCCTTATGACTCTCAAAAGAAAGCACACTTAGGAATTCTCACGATTCCTAAGGAGAAAATACACCTACGGGATCCTCTCGACCTGTAAGGAGAAAAGTCTTTATGAGACCCTTATGGCTCATAAAGTTGAAAAGTCTTATGTAGCAGATCCTAACCCTGTCTTCTAAGCCATCATTGCCCTGCAGGGAGGTCAAGATAGACTATCTACGTGCCACACTCTCCGAAGTCGAATATCGACAAGGAGGGAAACAATTACTTATGAGTCCTCTCGACTTGTAAGGGAGAAAATTCTCTTGTGAGATCCTTACGACTCTCAAGAGAAAACGCACTTAGGAGTCCTCACTGTTAGTTGTATGTATGCCCTAGAGGCCAGTATTGTACAGATGATGTATATTATATTGGATGCTTGGACATATATAGAGATGACTTTCTTGCTCGATATGATAGTATGCTATCTGGTTACTCTTTATCTTAATATGTACACTTGTCTCTTTAAACTGTCTTATAGTTACATGTTGATAAAGCCCTTAGGATGTGTACTTGACTACCTGGACTATGATGCAGATCATACTAGTGGGGACATGGTAGTCCATAAGTACATCCTTCAAGGTCCCTAGTCGTGGGTGTATCGAGACAGGGCATCGATATACCAGAGTAGACTAGCGTATACGCTTCTCGACCCATGAGATGGGCGATGGATGATCCCATATCCATTGGTGTTTGACATCAGAGATGGTATACGGGTGCTCAGTGGAGACTGGGTACACTGGACGGACTCGCCGAGAACTCCCAGATGGTATTATACCTCACGTCAGATGGCAGTTCTCAGGTGACACTTGTGCAGGTTAGTCTGTAGACCCGAGATCGTCATAGAGTCTTGTGTGATTCCCACTGTGCTTTGATCTCCACCTTACCACGCCCATGAGGGCGTGCAAAACGGTGGTCTTTGGGTACAGTCCCGAGTCACATGGAGGCAATGAGCGATAGGAGGGGTTTCGTCTCTCCCGGTATTGGGGGTTGATGTTGCGCAGTGCTCGATTGGCCGTAACAGGGAAGTCCCTGGCCAGGGCTAATCAGAGATTTGCTGGTAAGTGTTACCAGTAGTTTCTCGACCCGTTATGAGCCTCACATCAGCACGACTTATCGGTTATTGGGGTCTGACGTTTACCACCCCTAGACTTGATATGCGACGTATCAAACGAACAGACCGGACTGTACGGTAAGTGTTACTGGTTGGATTCACAGGAGTGTGAGCGGGCTAGCTCATCGATCTTCTGATCGCTCAATACCCGGATGGCCGTTACGTTTAGCAGACCGCTTGCGGCTTGTGGATGCTTGATATGATCATCATCTGCTACCGGCGTATTGACGAGTCTTTAGAGTCCTACACAGAGGTTTCCTGGCTCAAGCGAAACGAAATAGGAGCGCATATGAGATATGTACGGGACCGAGAATAATGCGTGTATGTGATACCGCATTTCATTCTCGCGATGAATGTTTCGATTGGTTATATACGATATAACCTAGTTATCGAATCGTAGATTGATTCGATAAGTCGATACATTGGATACTAGTCGGTTATGTGCGACATGACCGGATCATTGAATCAAGTGTTGATTTAATGATTTAATGTTTAATTATATATTTGATATATTACTTTGCATTAACTGGTATTGGTTCACTTTAATAGGATTTTCTCACTTGTAGTTCACAAGTTGTATATGTGATATACTTTTGTGCACTACTATGTGTCATGTTTGATGATGCATGTAGTTTGGTTTTGTGTTAAGACTTAAACCATGGTTATGATAATAGTTAGGGTTTTTATTTATTTATTTATTTATTTATCTATTCTTTTTGATAAATAAATAAATGATAACAAAATGGTTTCTTTCATGAAGCTTGATGAAGCTTCATGAAGCTTTGACTAAAGTGACCATTTTGTCATCATCCTTAACCCTAACCATTCTCATTTGACCATGGTTTATTCTCTACACTTAACCAAGGTTAGAAGATGATAAGTATTGATTTTATTATTCTTTTTATAAAAAAACTTATCATATTCTTTCTTCTTCTTCATCATCTTCTTCTTCAAGAAAGCTTGATGCCATCAATGGCAACTTGAGTTCTAAAGTGAGAAATCCAATTCTAAAGTGAACCCACCTCCTATTTCTTCACCCTCTACCTCTTGCCAAGTTGTTTTGGGTGTTCTCTTCACAAGTTTCACAAATTTGTGAAGTCGGAGCTTGAACTTGTGATGCCTCGACGTAGATCATCTTCGGCACGAAGCCGACGACCTAGTCCGCCCAATTCTCCGATGAAGCCGACGTTTGAGTTCGGAATTCGAGATGGACAGGGAGAGGACGCCTACGTGGAGCCAAGGAAGTGGATAACCGGATCTACAAAGGTTGTAGCCTCTCTCCTTTAGTTAATTTGTTAACTAGATTCATTTTTCGCCTAAACATCTAGTCTACGATCCGTATTAGGGTTTCTCGGCACCAATAAAATTTGAAATTGGCATGGTTGATACCTTGTGAGACCTCTATAGTGTGCCTAGGAACCTTTCACTGGTATCAGAGCCTAGCTAGAGCCTTAGGCGAAGTCTAGACGACGTTTGAAACCCGAACGAACCCGAAACCCTAAAACCCAAGTGCTCTCTGGACTTTTTCTAAAATCTGGGATTTTTCCATATTAAAAATGCCTAAAAAATTCAGCAGGAAGATCTAAGAATTATGGTGCAACACGAGCTCATGATGCGTCTAAACCGCCGCGGAAACGCGGCAGAAGCATGGCTTCTGCCGCTCTTCCGCCTCCTACTGTTCACAATGCACAATTTTTTTTGCACAGTAATTCCTCTTTTCTGATGCTGGATTTTATGGGAATTTTTAAATATTATTCAAGAGTTGAATTTTCTGGGGTTGTTTTGGGGATTCGGTGTTTCGATTGGGGTATCAGATTTTGTCTATGTGGCTTTCCGGATAAATTTTAGAATATGTTAAAAAGTTCGACCGGATATAAATACCCAATTTTTCCCCTGTCGGGAAATTTCCAAGTGTTGGATTTTTCCGTAGTTTAACGACGTTCTAAGTAGTGCAAGTAACGCGATGGACCCTCTAGAAGACAACAAACCTTAACTCGATTATGTGACCGTCTTGAACTGCCCTTTGAACCTTCGGGTTTGGGGCAGTACGGCGTGCCACATGTGAGGCGTTGGCTTGACCCTTCTACGGCTGGACCGTTGGTACTGAGGCATGAACTGAATGTTGTTAGACTTATTTCATGTGTTGAGCTGTATCGGAAAAACTTGGGTATTCGACTGTTCGATCGGAAAGTTTAACATTTTCTGTTTATCTAGAATTTGATACAATAATTGGAATTCACAAACAGTTATGAGAAAACTGAATGAATGTTATAAATCTAGCGGTTTAGTTTCACTTGATATTGAAAAGAGTTTTCGATAATGAGACTAAAATGCGGGGTTTATAACTGTTAGGCATGTGATGTCTAAGTATTTCATTTGATTAGGCATGTGATGTCTAAAAGGGTTGCGGATTCCAACTGTTGTAGTTTTACACTTTCTTTTCTGTGACCGTAAGTGTAATATGTGATATCGCCGGTTTCGTTGCTATATGTCAACGACAATTGGGATGCGCATATTTACTTACGTTGATGACATGTGATGTTATGTGTTGCTGGATATGTTATATTGGATCGTCATGTTTGAATAGCCGGGGGTTTTTATGTGAGATGAGTGTTTTTTCATTTTCATTCATGTAAAAACTTGTATATAATATTCTTTTATTTGGGGCACTTCCAGGTAGCGGAAGTTGTCACCTTTTGTATATTATTTACTTTTCCGCATTAGGATAGACCCAAGGAGGGGAGCACAAGTAACCGGGTTCTGGGGTCCAGTGGGAGACCAACTCGAGGAGTCGAGTCCGGGTCTCCTAACCCTAGAATTGGTAGGGTTGCTTGCCGCTCTCGTAGGGGTCTAGGGGTGTGGGATTGGCTATTCATCACGACCGTGGAATCCGTGTTTTATACTGGCTCGTATTGAAAACACGGACGTCCTAGTATATCCAATATTTCATATGTTTCTTCTGCTGCGATATCTGTGATGTGATCATGTGATGTTCTGTGCTAGATACAGTATATAGTGTATATGATATATTATATAGACGTTACTTATGTTTTGCACCCGCACTAGCCCTGCCCTGCTCTGTCGTTAGTTACCTAACCTAACGGTGCACGAGGGGACATCGAGGCGAATGCGGATGGCATAAGTGTACGTCGTATTTATCTGTGATGTTTAGGTACTTAAATGATGGGACTTCATTAATGAGATTAATGAAAGAAAAGAAACCTAAGATGTTGTAGAATCAAATTTTAAATAAAACGAGTAGCTACAGTTCTTGCTTTGCACAGCGGTATATGTGATATATCCTGCACCTTATTCGATGAGGAAAGGACCGAGATCCCTTCACCGGGAGTGACTCCTTTAGCAATAACTGGCAGATGCTACACATTCGGTTTGTTTTTGATAGCTTCTATAGTTTCTGCTTTGCACAGTGATATATATGATATATCCCGCACCTCATCCGACGAGGAAAGGGCCGACGATCCCTTCACCGGGAGTGACCCCTTTAGCAAAACTACAAAAGCCTCAAAATCACTCCATTTCAAAACTTCATTTGATTCTACAACGATATCAAGTTCATTACGCTCATGGTTTTTATGAAAAACCTGCGTAGCCCTCCATCATTTCAGATAAGTACTAGTTAGTATTCGTGCTGCGGTAGTTTGGCCTCCGTCAAGGCGCAGTGTACGGTAGCTAACTAGTGCTTATCTGCTTGCATATGATGCGATTGGATTAGGGTATTCGTACGGCGTTGTTTGGCCTCCGTCAAGGATCGTGCGGGTGGGTTTAATTCAATCAGGAAATGACGGGTTGAACTTGACTAGCGGACTATGGGTTGTTTGGCCTCCGTCAAGGTCATAGGACGCTAGGGGCAAAATATTATCGGGAATTTCAAGTGTTGAAATTTGCAATGAGATTGCATACCTTCTATGAGATAGTTGGATCCCGATACCCACTGCGAGTAAGAGTTACTCCTGGGAGAGTTTTACACATTGCAATTAGCTGATCAAGTAGGTGTCTAGAAAGGTGTCAACGGGGTTACGCCTCTGGAAAACGAGGTTTACATTAATTAGGTTCGTGCGAAAGCACGGGGGACCTCCCTCAAAGTACCGACACTGGCCTGGCTGAAAGATTGGCGAACTTGTAGTGTGTAATTAATCCCGGCTAGTCTTTCCTTTTAGGGTTTGAAGGAAGATTTGATAAAAAGCAGTGGGAGCCATCCTAATTAGATAAGATAATAACCAATCTGATCTTGCACGAGCATACGCTAAAGTGTTTTCTTCTCTCTCTCTCCAGATAGCGACCATTTCATGCCCTAATGAAGATAATAATATGGATGTATTGACCGAACCCGCATGTTATACTGTGCTGGGGAACGTTGGTTCCGTTCTTTCTTATAAGAGTTATAGGAATGAACATGATATAGGGGAATACCGGGATTCCCATGCCACCCGAATGAAGAAAGTACATGATGATGCATTTTCTTCGGGTGTGTTCATTACAGAGAACTGTTTCTCCATTTGCTCTACGTCCTGGGTATTAGATACCGGGTCAGGATCCCATATATGTAATCAGTTACATGGGCTTAGGAAAGGTAGAGAACTTGGAGAAGGTGATAAAGACATTAGAGTTGGAAATGGTGCAATTGTTGCAGCTAAGACTGTCGGGGAATATCACCTTGTATTACCAACTGGTAATACATTGATTCTGAACGAATGCTATTACATGCCGAACCTGATATGCAACATTATATCGGTTTCTTTATTAAGTAAAGAGGGATATAATTTTGTATTACAGGACAATGTTATGAACATTTTCCGTAACCAAAAGTTGGTTGGATCAGGCACGTTGTGCAATGGCATTTATGTTCTAAATCAATCAACAGTTCTGAGCATAACAAACACACACAAGAGGAAGAGTTCAGAACTGAACGAATCCTTCTTGTGGCATTGTAGACTGGGTCACATCAATGCGACACGACTAGCTAAGTTGCATAAAGATGGATATTTAAATCCGTTTGAATTTTCATCTTATGACACTTGCCAGTCATGTCTCAAAGGCAAGATGACCAAAACTCCGTTTACGGGACACGGAGAAAGAGTTACCGAACTCTTGGGGCTGATACATAGTGATGTATGCGGTCCCATGTCTACACATGCCAGGGATGGTTCTTCATACTTCATTACATTCGCTGACGATCTCTCTAGGTTCGGGTATGTGTTCCTGATGAAACACAAATCAGAAGCTTTTGAGAAATTTAGGGAATATAAACAAGAAGTTGAGAACCAAACCGGAAAAAGTATTAAAATCCTACGATCTGATCGAGGAGGTGAATACTTGAGCAATGAATTCCTGAACTTCCTAAAAGAGAATGGGATTCTCTCTCAGCTGACTCCTCCATACACACCACTGCACAACGGTGTATCAGAACGGAGGAACCGCACCCTATTAGATATGGTGCGCTCTATGATGAGTACAGCTGAGTTACCTATTTCCTTTTGGGGATATGCACTGGAGACTGCTGCATACCTACTGAATAGAGTTCCGACCAAATCAGTGCCTACCACTCCATATGAGATATGGAATGGCAAGAGACCGTGTCTTAATTTTATTCAGATATGGGGTTGTCCGGCCTATGTTAAAACACAAAATCCGGACAAGCTCGAGGCAAGGTCTGTTCTATGTAAGTTTGTTGGATATCCCAAACATTCGCGAGGATATATCTTCTACCACTCCGAGGAACAAAAAGTGTTTGTTTCTCGACATGCCACTTTCTTAGAAAAAAGTTTTCTTATGAAACAGATAAGTGGCATTGAGGTAGAACTGGAAGAGGTTCCAGCGACACAAACTATAACAGAAGACTTGGTAGAACCAGAGAATTCAGTAGAACTCGACGAACCCCAGCCTCTCCGCCGATCTAGTAGGGTTTCTCGTCCACCAGAGAGATACTACAGTTTTCTCATTGACGGTGGAAGCGAGGATTGCATCATGGAGGATGATGACCCAACTAGCTTCGAGCAGGCCATCACGAGTAGGGACTCAGTGAAATGGCTGGATGCTATGCGGTCCGAGATGGAATCCATGTACACCAACAAAGTATGGACTTTGGACGTTGCTCCTGAAGGGGTAAAACCCATTGGGAGCAAGTGGATCTTCAAGAAGAAACTTAGTGTAGATGGGAAAGTGGAGACTTTCAAAGCTAGACTTGTTGCAAAAGGTTTTCGTCAAAGACCAGGTGTGGACTATGACGAAACCTTTTCTCCAGTGGCTATGCTTAAATCCATCCGGATCATGCTTGCCATCGCTGCATATCATGATTACGAAATCTGGCAAATGGATGTTAAGACCGCCTTTCTAAATGGTGATTTAGAAGAGTGCGTGTACATGACTCAGCCAGAGGGCTTCGTAGATAGTGGGAGCAGCGGGAAGGTGTGCAAGCTGCTTAAATCCATTTATGGATTAAAGCAAGCATCGCGGAGTTGGAACATCTGCTTTGACGTCGTTATCAAAGAGTTTGATTTCGTCAAAAATCCAGGTGAACCTTGTATCTACAAGAAGGTGGCAGAGAGTAAGGTTGTCTTCCTCGTATTGTACGTGGACGACATACTCTTGATAGGAAATGATATTCCTATGCTGCAATCGGTCAAGCTCTTCTTATCACAAAGATTCTCAATGAAAGATCTTGGTGATGCCTCCTGCATATTGGGGATTAGGATCTATAGAGACAGATCCAAACGGACATTGGGATTGTCCCAATCCAGGTACATTGACACCATACTAAAGAGGTTTAGTATGGAAGAGTCCAAGCGTGGGAACTTGCCCACGATCTCTGGAGTCACTCTCTCCAAAGAGATGTCTCCCAAGACTGATTTGGAGAGAGCTAGCATGCAAGGGATACCCTATGCTTCGGCAGTAGGCTTTATCATGTACGCGATGCTGTGTACCAGACCCGATGTAGCATACTCACTAAGTGTAGTGAGCAGGTATCAAGCTGATCCTGGAGAGAGTCACTGGACAGCTGTGAAGAGCATTCTCAAGTACTTACGAAGGACTAAAGAGATGCTCTTGGTGTATGGTAACGGAGAACTCCAAGTGGAGTCCTTTACCGATTCCAGCTTCCAGAGTGATAAGGACGACTCTAAGTCGCAGTCGGGATTTGTCTTTACCCTTTACGGAGGGGCGGTTAGCTGGAAGAGTTCCAAGCAGGAAACCGTGGCAGACTCGACGATGGAGGCTGAATACATCGCTGCCAACGATGCTGCTAAAGAGGCTGTCTGGATCAAGAAGTTCATTGCTGAACTTGGAGTGGTTCCATCCATTGAGCATCCAATACCTTTGTATTGCGATAACAATGGAGCGGTGGCTTTGGCCAAGGAACCCAGGTCCCATCAGCGATCCAGGCATATTCTGAGGCGGTATCACCTGATCCGGGAGATAGTTGATCGCTGGGAGATCGAGGTCAGGAGGGTTGACACGAAGAACAACACGGCGGATCCACTCACGAAGGCCATTCCCCAGATACAGTTTGAGAGACTCTTCGGGATGCTCGGTATGCGATACTACAGCAGCTGGCCCTAGTGCAAGTGGGAGATTGTTAGTTGTATGTATGCCCTAGAGGCCAGTATTGTACAGATGATGTATATTATATTGGATGCTTGGACATATATAGAGATGACTTTCTTGCTCGATATGATAGTATGCTATCTGGTTACTCTTTATCTTAACATGTACACTTGTCTCTTTAAACTGTCTTATAGTTACATGTTGATAAAGCCCTTAGGATGTGTACTTGACTACCTGGACTATGATGCAGATCATACTAGTGGGGACATGGTAGTCCATAAGTACATCCTTCAAGGTCCCTAGTCATGGGTGTATCGAGACAGGGCATCGATATACTAGAGTAGACTAGCGTATACGCTTCTCGACCCATGAGATGGGCGATGGATGATCCCATATCCATTGGTGTTTGACATCAGAGATGGTATACGGGTGCTCAGTGGAGACTGGGTACACTGGACGGACTCGCCGAGAACTCCCAGATGGTATTATACCTCACGTCAGATGGCAGTTCTCAGGTGACACTTGTGCAGGTTAGTCTGTAGACCCGAGATCGTCATAGAGTCTTATGTGATTCCCACTGTGCTTTGATCTCCACCTTACCACGCCCATGAGGGCGTGCAAAACGGTGGTCTTTGGGTACAGTCCCGAGTCACATGGAGGCAATGAGCGATAGGAGGGGTTTCGTCTCTCCCGGTATTGGGGGTTGATGTTGCGCAGTGCTCGATTGGCCGTAACAGGGAAGTCCCTTGCCAGGGCTGATCAGAGATTTGCTGGTAAGTGTTACCAGTAGTTTCTCGACCCGTTATGAGCCTCACATCGGCACGACTTATCGGTTATTGGGGTCTGACGTTTACCACCCCTAGACTTGATATGCGACGTATCAGACGAACAGACCGGACTGTACGGTAAATGTTACTGGTTGGATTCACAGGAGTGTGAGCGGGCTAGCTCGTCGATCTTCTGATCGCTCAATACCCGGATGGCCGTTACGTTTAGCAGACCGCTTGCGGCTTGTGGATGCTTGATATGATCATCATCTGCTACCGGCGTATTGACGAGTCTTTAGAGTCCTACACAGAGGTTTCCTGGCTCAAGCGAAACGAAATAGGAGCGCATATGAGATATGTGCGGGACCGAGAATAATGCGTGTATGTGATACCGCATTTCATTCTCACGATGAATGTTTCGATTGGTTATATACGATATAACCTAGTTATCGAATCGTAGATTGATTCGATAAGTCGATACATTGGATACTGGTCGGTTATGTGCGACATGACCGGATCATTGAATCAAGTGTTGATTTAATGATTTAATGTATAATTATATATTTGATATATTACTTTGCATTAACTGGTATTGGTTCACTTTAATAGGATTTTCTCACTTGTAGTTCACAAGTTGTATATGTGATATACTTTTGTGCACTACTATGTGTCATGTTTGATGATGCATGTAGTTTGGTTTTGTGTTAAGACTTAAACCATGGTTATGATAATAGTTAGGGTTTTTATTTATTTATTTATTTATTTATCTATTCTTTTTGATAAATAAATAAATGATAACAAAATGGTTTCTTTCATGAAGCTTGATGAAGCTTCATGAAGCTTTGACTAAAGTGACCATTTTGTCATCATCCTTAACCCTAACCATTCTCATTTGACCATGGTTTATTCTCTACACTTAACCAAGGGTAGAAGATGATAAGTATTGATTTTATTATTCTTTTTATAAAAAAACTTATCATATTCTTTCTTCTTCTTCATCATCCTCTTCTTCAAGAAAGCTTGATGCCATCAATGGCAACGTGAGTTCTAAAGTGAGAAATCCAATTCTAAAGTGAACCCACCTCCTATTTCTTCACCCTCTACCTCTTGCCAAGTTGTTTTGGGTGTTCTCTTCATAAGTTTCACAAATTTGTGAAGTCGGAGCTTGAACTTGTGATGCCTCGACGTAGATCATCTTCGGCACGAAGCCGACGACCTAGTCCGTCCAATTCTCCGATGAAGCCGACGTTTGAGTTCGGAATTCGAGATGGACAGCGAGAGGATGCCTACGTGGAGCCAAGGAAGTGGATAACCGGATCTACAAAGGTTGTAGCCTCTCTCCTTTAGTTAATTTGTTAACTAGATTCGTTTTTCGCCTAAACATCTAGTCTACGATCCGTATTAGGGTTTCTCGGCACCAATAAAATTTGAAATTGGCATGGTTGATGCCTTGTGAGACCTCTATAGTGTGCCTAGGAACCTTTCACTCACGACCCTAAGGAGAAAATACACCTGTGGGATCCTCTCGACCTGCAGGGAGAAAAGTCTTTATGAGACCCTCACGGCTTATAAAGTTGGAAAGTCTTACGCAACAGATCCTAACCCTGTTTCCTAAGCCATTGCTATCCTATAAAGAGTTCAAGATGAACTGTTATCTACCATCTATGGGCCACACTTGCCAAAACTACATGTCACTGAAATGGAGAAGTTACTCATAAGCATATAAACTACTTCACGCCAGAGTAAGACATAAAGAAATAGAAGGGTGTGGCTCATGGGGCTGAGGGTTTGAAACTAAATCCCTTAAGAGTCGAGATTTGAGTCAATGATAAATGACGACGCTTGTGCCCGCTCGTTATCTTCTCAAATTAAGATTCTGAAAGTTATATAATAACCCGAAACTGGTCAAACGCCATGCATGACTCTGGACTACTTCACCCACATACATACTTACATGGTCAAAGTAGTGGGGGGCATTTGTTCCCGCCAAAAATTTCTCGCAAAAGAGCCCAAGGTATCAAATGGCAGCGACACGCTTAAAAAAATGTGAATCGGTATCTTCCGGGCTGTAGTTTGATAAACTACCGAAGGAGAAATAGCTAAATTCTGATGGTGTCGAAAGCGTCTCTAAAAAACCTTCGATTTGATATATTATGAGTCTCATAATTCATCCGGGATCAAAAGTTATGAGCAAATGTGCTATGCACGTGTAATCTAAGGAAGAAAATACGAACCAGTATTTTCCGGGCTGTATTTTGACAAACTCCCAAATAAGAAACTACTAAATTCTGATGGTATCGAAAGTGTCTCGAAAAATCCTTCGATTTGATATATTATGTGCCTCATAATTCATCCGGGATCAAAAGTTATGAGCAAATGTGCTACGCACGTGTAATCTAAAGTAATGCTCTACTACAAGGGGGATGCTTTTTTTAGTCCCACATCAAGAAAAAGAGAGATCCCTTCTCTACCACTCCTATATAAATAAGAGGGGATACCTCTTAGAAAAGATAGAGAATTCAATTCTCAAAGAAGCTTAGTTCTCCAAGTTCGGGCTTTAGCTGCCCCCCATAATACGCATATGCGCAAGCGCCATTTGCGCCACATGCAATGCGCGTGCACCCGCCACATGCGCGCCACGTGCAACGCACGTGAGCCAAACACGTGCAACGCACGTGGGAGAATTCAATTCTCAAAGAAGCTTAGTTCTCCATGTTAGGGCCTTAGCTGCCCCCTATGATGTGCAAGCGCTACGTGCGACGCATGTGCGCAGACGCAAAGAGGTCTTTTTCAGCAGTTAGGAGTTTAAGCTTCAACATATTCTTCCTCATGATATGACGCTGTAATCCTTCAGCGTCGTCGGAGAGGTGGTGGGTCCCAACGACCAATGATCTTTCTTTCCAAATATAGAGGAATCCCTCCCAAAAGCTCACACAAAAAGAGAATTTAATTCTCAAACTAAGAGTTTAACTCTTCTAAAAAGAACTTAGTTCTTTCTTTAGTTAAGATCTGCAGAAGCGGATCTCCCCATAAGTTGAGAATTTAATTCTCATCTGAGAGATTCTGTCATGCAGATTCAAAACGTAGGGGGAAAACAGAATCCAAAAGAGTTTAACTCTTACAAAACATATAGGAATTTAATTCCTCTGGAACTAGGGTTTAACCCTTTAGAAAGAATTTAATCCCTACAAAGAACAAAAGGAGAACTTGATCCCTCGGAACCATAGAAGAACAGCCTGATGATTCATTAGCATTCAAACGCTATATAAAAGCTCACGTGATCCCAAATGAACACCTTTGAGGAACAAAGAGGGAAAGAATGAGATCTAGTCACGTGACCCCTGAGAAGTGCTCAGCACTTACAAAAGAGAAAAGGGAATAAACCCTATTTTTGAGATCAGGTCACGTGCTCCCACGTGACCCCTGAACAAAGCCCTTCAGAAGAAAAAGGGGGAATAAAACCAAGGCCGTTTCTATTTTGGGGCACCTCACGTGACTTCACGTGACCCCTTAATAGTGCCTAGCACTTTTTCAAAAGGGAATAAAATAGAGGCAACTTTCAGTCTTTAGGGTCGCCTCACTTGATCCCACGTGACCCCCAAACAATGCTTAACTTTTATAAAGCAGAAAGAGAATAAATCAAAGGGCAGTTTCCATTCTTGAGGCGCCTCATGTGATCCCACGTGACCCAATAGTGCTTAGCATTCAGAAAAGAAACAAGGGAATAAACCCAAAAGAGCAACGCCAATTTCAAGCGCCTCACGTGACCCTACGTGAGCGCATCAAATTCTTAGTGTTTAACACTACTTCAAGCGTCTTACGTGACCCCATGTGAGCGGATCAAATTCTTAGTGTTTAACATTACTTCAAGTGTCTCACGTGACCCCACGTAAGCGCAACAAATTCTTAGTGTTCAACACTACTTCAAGCGCCCCACATGATCCTACGTGAGCGCCTCAAATTCTTTGTGTTTAACACTATTTCGAGCGCCTCACGTGGGTGCACATGAGCGCTGATCATACACTAGTGTTTGACACTATGAAAGGCCAACATTAGCCCGAATTAACCAAGTCTCCTGAAGCCAAGACCTTTTTTTGGTCATCAATCAGCCGAGCCCTCATTATACTCAGGTTTTCTCAAAATTGATCCGAGTCTCAGAAATAGCTAATGAACTCCTGGCATCTAAGATGATGTCCATTCCACCATGATCTCTCCCTTCGATCTGGAATTTGGTTCAAGGGTACATCTCTCCACACCTTTGATATATGTCGTTGTAATTCTTCAACGTCTTCAGAGAGGTGGAGGGTCCCCATAACCAATAATTTTTGGCGCACCCCCAAACTGGTTAAACCAGAACCCCATGGACTATGAGGTCCTTAAACTCATAGACTATGATGTCCTTAAACTTTACAGACTATGAGGTCTTTAAACTAGACTATGATGTCTTTAAACTGGACTATAAGGTCTTTAAACTCACGGACTATAATGTCCTTAAGCTTTACCGACTGTGGGGTCCTTAAACTCATGGACTATGATGTCCTTAAACTTTACAGACTATGATGTCTCTAAACTACCATGGACTGTGAGGTCCTTAAACTCATAGACTATGATGTCTTTAAACTTTACAGACTATGATGTCTTTAAACTGGACCGCAATGTCCCTAAACTAAACAATAGAGCCCAAATGCTCTTTTGTTGGATCTAAATGATCCTGTTAAGTTGATCTTAGTCAAAAATTAGACTAACGTATCCTTAACAAACATTTAAGTTGATCTTAATCTCAAACGAGATTAACGATCCTTAAATCCATCCGATTACAGATCTTCCAACCAATATTGGTTCAAGGGTATATCTCTTCACTCCTCTATTATTTGTCGTTGTAATCCTTCAACGTCTTCAGAGAGGTGACGAGTCCCGACAACCAGACATTCCACGGACTGTGGGGTCCTTAAACCCATTGACTATGATGTCCTTAACCTCGGACTGTGGGGTCCATAAACCCATGGACTATGATGTCCTTAACCTTGGACTGTGGAGTCCTTAAGCCCATGGACCATGATGTCCTTAACCTTGGACCGTAATGTCCTTAAACTAATGGACCGTAAAGTCCCTAAACTAAAACAATAGAGCCCAAATGCTCTCTTGTCGGATCTAAATGATCCCGTTAAATTGATCTTAGTCTAAAATTAGACTAACGTATTCTTAACAAACGTTAAAGTTGATCTTAGTCTCAAATGAGACTAACGTATCCTTAAACCCAACCCCAAACCCAAATCTAAAAAAATACGGATTTGGACTAATCCACGCCCTATGGGCGACAACATAAATTAGTCTCTGTATACAATCCACGGGCAACCAAAAACAAAACAAACACACACGACACGAAGTGACCATCTGGAGAAGGAGAAAGTGGTTACCGCGATGCGGTAGCGTAATTAACTGCAGGGGATTGCGGCTGCAGGGAAGAGCGTCCCCACAATCAAAAACCCCTCAACGAGGGGGAATCTGATGAAGTCTACTATATCGGCCGCATCCGTTTAAACCTTTGATACATGGTGTCATAAATCAACTTGGTATCTTCGGAGAGGTGGACAGATAGCACCAAATAGCATCTGCTCTCAAATTCAGGCAAGAAGAACCTACGCGGTTCCTTCTCTGTATTCGGCGGAGAACACAGGCTTCATGGGCTTTTTGGTCTTTTTCTTCTTCTTCGAAGACTTTGACGGCTGGGTGTGGGCGCTTTGACTATCACCACCAATTTTTGGAGTTGGGCGCGGCTTCAGCATTCCCTTGATGACTTTGGGTTCCAGCGGACTTTTCCATTTGATCACCGGGCATGTTTGGAGATCTTGCAGCATTCTTTTCGTTTTGGTTGAAGAACGACCTCCCATGGAGTTTCTTCTATAAAAGAGCATGATGCCCCCGGTGTGTTTGCCTTTTTAAGAGCGTGCGGCTGGGGCGGGTTTACTTTCCAATTTTCGGACAGTGCGAATTTGCCCTGTTGGTATTGGTTCTCAATCCACCCTTTGAACACGAAGCAATCTACGATTGGATGGCCTATTGCTTGGTGATAGGGGCAATAATTGAGATTATTAGCCTCACCGGGTTGCAATGGGCATTTTGGATCCGGCAAGTTGATGAGCCTGTTGCACGCTGCCAGCTCGAACAATCTCCTCGTTTTGTCCCGAGGAAACGAATAAGGGCGCTTCATTTTCTCATTAAAGAATCGTCGTTTCTCGTCTTGGCGATCAGTTAGTTTTGGACCACTGGGCTGCTGTTGAGCATTGGCGACGAAGGTTGCTTTCCCTTTCCCCTTTTCATTTCGAGATTCCAGCTTTGAAGGAGATAGTCTGTGACCCATCTGTTCCATTTGGGCCAGCTTGTCAATCAAGGCTTGGAAAGTAGTTGGCTTGAAGAACATCATGAATTGTGAAATGGTCACCTGAGGGTCGAGGGTCCCTACGAACATGCCTACCGCAGGTGCTTCTTCGATGCGCTGTTCGCACTTCGACAATAGATTCCGCCACCGTATCGCGTACTGGACCCAAGTTTTGCCTGGCTTCACCCTGGCATTAATCAGTGCCGTGATTGGGATACGTTCGCTAGCTCTCGCAAAACATTGGGTGAATAGCAGCTCCATCTCTGCAAATGTCTTGATAGAGTCATTCGGGAGTTCCGAATACCACTCGTATGCTGTCTCCGACAAGCTGCCAACAAACTGGCGGAGCAGTAGTTTATCATCACCTCCAGTGTTGCCGCATAGAGCCCTAAATTGAGCAACGTGCTGGTGTGGATTTCCCGTCCCCTTATATACGTAGAATTTGGGGATCGTGTATCTCGGTGGGTACTTTATCTGGTCGTACCAACCCGGATAGGGCCGTCCAGTCTTAAAAATTTGCCCAGCCACTTCATTCGCTTGATGAACTCGTATCTGCTGAACGATGTAATCATTCAGGGCAGCTTTTGAGATGGTCTCCTTTTTGGCTACTGAACAAGCCGGAAAAGGGTTTGACGTCTCTGCTCGGTCATCTTCGAGGATAATCGGAGGATCTTCAGCTAGAGGATCTGGCTGTAACATCATCGCAACCATGTCTTGGAATAAGAACGCCATTCGTTTTATGTTGGCAGCTTGTTCCGCTGCCTCTTTGTCCTTCTTTTCGAGGATTCTGCGAAGGAACTCAGCATCAGTTTCTTGTTCTTGACGTTGCTCTGATGACGTTTATGGGCTTTCTTTTGGCCCTGTGAGTACGGCCATCTGCGTCAACATTTCCTGGAGCTTCTATTGTTGCTCCTGGGCCTTTGTTACAGATCGCGTAAGCGGTCGATGACCTGTGGAGATATGGCTATCCTCTTTTCCGGATGCCATATAGACGGTATGCACCACCATGCCCCCAGACTTAGGGCGTTTAGGCTCAGTGCCTTTGACATTTGTTGCAGACATATGAATTTTCTCCGGCCTTCTCCTCTTATGGGTAGTCGAAGTTGAGGGGGGGCGTTGCAGTAGGCACCCAAGTAGCTGTCGCCTTCTGTAGCTTGACAGGGTGGTTCTCTTCTTGCCGAACCTTCATCTTTTCCTATCGGTTGGGGTAGTCTTGATCAATCACCGAGTCTTAGACTTGACGCCAGACTTTGTAAATTTTAGAGGACAGCCGCTGAGGGGGTTGTTCGAGCTTCGCCTTTATGGCATTCTCCACAGGCGGAGGAGACATCTTCAGAACAGCGGTCGGAGAGTTCTTGCGGACCCTTCTGAGTGGTTCAAAGCTGTTCCCAGTTGGAACAGCAGCATCAACTTCCACCGTTGGAGCTGGCGGTGTCAGTCCGGAAGGTGAACTGCCCCCAGCTTTCCTCACTCGGCGCCAGTGGCGACGTCGAGCATGTAGTGTGGCCGGGATCACCTCCGCTGTTGGATGAGCTTCTTCATGCCCCCTGCTCTGAGGAGAGACTGTTATTGGTGCTAGCCTGTCGAAAACTGACACCCGTTGAGAAGGGGTAGTCAGTCCTGCGACGGCCGACTTTCGAATAGGGGAAACAGCCTTCATGACTTTGTCTGGAACGGGAGCTGAAAAGGCCAGTCTTGTGAAGACCGACCCCTTAGCAGGAGAAGCTGCCTTGGTGACTTCAGGAGTAGGAATGGCTACCCGCTTTGGGATAACCTCTTCACGAATTGTAGGCTTCTTTATGGGCCCATCTGAGCTTCGGCCCAGTCCGTTGAAAACTGAGGCAGTGGACTTGGACGACCCGTTGAGAGGGGCCGCAGTAGTTGCAATCCGATCAAAGACCGACTTCTTCGGAGCTTCTTGCGATGGTACAGGAGCGCTGAAGCTTGTTGGCAGGATCATGGTCCCGAAGAATAGCCCAGTGGTGGCTTGGGTCACTTGTTCCACCGGCATTGTGAAGAGGGGGGCCGCTTGGGGCCCGTAAGTCACTCCTCCGGATAGGACGGAATGAGAGTTGTTGCAGCTGGAATAGTTAGAGTCCATTGATGTTCTTTTTTCTGCACGAGAGCAAAACCAAATCTTAGTACGTTGAACCCAAGGGAAACCATATCAAACCGTGATTCGTTCGCGAACACGACACACGAAGTGTGGAGTGGAAAGAGAAAAAGGTCCCACTGGGCGTGCCAGAATCTGTTCTCCACCGAACACAGAGACGCGACCGCGTAGGTCCGTCTTGCCTGAATTTCGAGGGTAGATGCTATTTGGTTCTATCCGTCCACCTCTCCGAAGATTCCAACTTGATTTATGACACCGTGTACTGAAGGTTTAGATGGATGCAGCCGATGTAGCAGACTTCGTCAGATTCCCCCTCGTTGAGGGGTTTTTTGATTATGGGGACGCTCTTCCCTGCAGGAGCAAGCCTCTGCAGTTAATTACGCAACCGCATCGTGGTAACCACTTTCTCCTTCTCCGGATGGTCACTTCGTGTCGTGGGTGTTTGTTTTGTTTTTGGTTGCCCGTGGATTGTATACGGAGACTAATTTATATTGTCGCCCGTAGGGCGTGGATTAGTCCAAATCCATATTTTCTTAGATTTGGGTTTGGGTTGGGTTTAAGGATACGTTAGTCTCATTTGAGACTAAGATCAATTTAAACGTTTGTTAAGGATACATTGGTCTAATTTTTAGACTAAGATCAACTTAACGGTTTATTAAGGATACGTTAGTCTAATTTTTAGACTAAGATCAACTTAACAGGATTATTTAGATCCAACAAAAGAGCATTTGGGCTCTATTGTTTTAGTTTAGGGACTTTGCGGTCCAGTTTAAAGACATTATAGTCTATAGGTTTAAGGACCCCACAGTCCGAGGTTAAGGACATCATAGTCCATGGGTTTAAGGACCCCACAGTCCGAGGTTAAGGACATCATAGTCCATGGGTTTAAGGACCCCACAGTCCAAGGTTAAGGACATCATAGTCCATGGGTTTAAGAACCCTACAGTCCATGGTAGTTTATAGACGTCATAGTTTGTAAAGTTTAAGGACGTCATAATCCATGAGTTTAAGGACCCCACAGTCCATAGAATGTCTGGTTGTCGGAACCCGTCACCTCTCTGAAGACGTTGAAGGATTACCACGACAAATATCAGAGGAGTGAAGAGATGTACCCTTGAACCAATTTTGGTTGGGAGATTTGTATTCCAATTGGGACTAAGATCTGAAATTTATGAGTATATGGGCTCAATTAATCTGAATGAGGGTTCTGCGGCCATTTTGGGCTCGGCCCATTCAGCTAAAATGTTAGACATTTGACAATGCTGAGCATTGATTTGGATTCTGACAGCCTTTCTGTCTTTTATTGAATGCTAAGCATTCATCATAGCTCTGGGGTTTTATTTAAAGAACAATTTATGTTCTATCAGCGCAGAGGTAAGGAACACGTGGCGCGCTTAGCGCTAGCGCCAGTTAATGAGCGCAGTGCACTATTTTGGAGCGCCGAGGCGCTGCAGCGCTGTGCGCTATATTTGGAGTGCCGAGGCGCTGCAGCGCTATGCGCTATATTTAGAGCGCTGAGGCACTTTTGGTAAGTAGCGCACACGTGAGGAGCGCGTGGCGCACTTGGCGCTGTGTGCCAGTCTTGAGCGCAGAGCGCTTCTTTAAATTTGGAGCGCTAAGGCTTTTTTAGATTAGGAGCGCTAAAGCTCTGCAGCGTTTTGCGCTAGATGTGGAGCGCTGAAACTCTTTTAAATTAGGAGCGCTAAGGCTCTTCAATTAAGTAGCGCACACGTGAGGAGCATGTGGCGCGCTTGGCGCTGTGCGCCAGTCTTGAGCACAGAGCGCTTCTTTAAATTTGGAGCGCTAAGGCTCTTTTAGATTAGGAGCGCCGAAGCTCTTTTAAATTAGGAGCGTTAAGGCTCTGCAGCGCTTTACGCTAGATGTGGAGTGCTGAAGAGCTTCTTTTAAATTAGAGCGCTAAGGCTCTTCTTTTATGCAACTTTGATCAGTTCTGCGCTCTGAGAATTAAATTCTCTCTTATAAGAGACTTTGTCTCAAGGTTTTAAGAATAATGTTCTTATTTTATAGGAGATGTTTCAATCTCTTATGCTTTTGGTGAAAGGCTCTGCCTTTATGGATCTATGATCCCAAGAGAACTGAATTATTCTCCCTCCTTTTTATAACGAGATGTTCATGATTAATTTTGTAAAAAGACCTTAGTTTTATAGATCTATGATCTGTGAGAACAATTATGTTCTTCTTTTTATTCTTTGTGATGAGATACTTTGATCTCTTTTTGTGAAAGACCTTGGTCTTATAGATCTATGATCTTAGAAAAGAAGTAAATTCTTCTTTTAATATGAGATGATTTCATCTCTCTGTTTATTTACCTTGAGGAAATTCTTCTTCTTTCGAGAGCTTGCTCTTTGTCTTTGAATTTTTTTCAAAGTTTATGGGGGGATTCCTCTATATGAGACTTGAAGTTTTGGGGCTTTTATATAGGGCAAGGCTGATTTGTTCAATCAGTTGAAGAGATCTTTTCTCTAATTGATTTGGGGATGTCTCCCCCGTTGGATCTTTGATCCAAGGGCTTCTGATTTACAGAAGGCAATCTTCTTGTTTTTAACAAGATTGGGAAATCTTTCCCCACACAGAATTTATTCTGTATTTTAGTGATTTTTAATCACCACTGGATCATTGATCCGGCGGTGCTCTAATTTACAGAGCACAATCTTTTTGTTTGGAAAGATTTTGAGGAATCTCTCCTTAACAGAATTTTATTCTGGTTAATTGATGATTTTTAATCATGTTCGTTGGATTTTTGATCCAACGGTGGAGAACATTTAGTTATAGCGCTAGCGCACCCGTGCTTTGCACGTGGTGCGCTGCTTAGAGTCAGCGCATTTAGCGCTGGCGCACGCGTGCTTTGCACGTGGTACGCTGCTTAGAGTGCAGCGCTCTTAGCGCTAGCGCACACGTGCTTTGCACGTGGTGCGGTACTTGGGGCGCAGCGCACTTGGCGCTGGTATGAAGCGTTGCTTCATTTCAAAATTTGAAATTTGAACAGAGCTTTGCTCTGATTGGAGGAAACATTTGCATCTCGTTCTATTAGCCCAAGGATGTGCGATAATATGCACCATCCATTAGCGGGTCCCCTAAAAAGGTTGTAGATGCGTAATCGCAAAGGAAATAAAATACCGCATTTTAAAGAAATCCGGTTTTTAAATTATATGGTATTTTATTGTAAGATTTTCCTCGTAACAAAAATTCATACAAAGAGTTATCGTTACCCCATGAAGTTTTTCCTAAAAGTATTATTTTTAACAAATACTAAAAGAGGTGTTTATAAAGTTCAAGGTATTTAATGAAAAAGTTAATCTAAAGTTATTTTACATGATATTCTAGGCTAAAATTTATTCTATATATTGGTATTAAGATTACAAGTATTGTGTAAGAATTTGGATGAACAATATATAAGAAGAAGTGGAGTTTCTAGGGTTTAGAAAAAGAATATCGGTATTAACTCCATTTTTACTGATTTTGATTAAAAAGAAATTCAAAGAATAGAAAGGGAGATTGGGAGGGACTAACTATTTGATTACGCTAAGAAGAGGGGGAGGAAAAGGAGGAAAGCCTTGTGTTGTCATGGGAGCTCTGGATGTTGTTTCGATTCTTCGCCAAAAGTTGACCACTTGCTAACTCCTCTTTATTCCACTTGTACTTAGGAAATTTTTGAGAGTTTTGGCTAGAATTTTCGAATGGTGCTGAGCCAAAGTGTGGGCCGGTATTTATAGTTTAGAATTAGGGTTTTGTAATTAACATGGTGGATTAAAAAGCATTAAATTGTGATAAATTGTGAATTAAAGGTTCTCTGTTTTATTGTTGGGGAATCAAACAGTGCAGGAGAGTTAGGGGTAGGTGAAAAGACAAGTGTGCAGAACACGGAGCTAAATAGGATCATCCTAGCCATCGGTGCCGGCCATATGGGGCATTCTACCGGTCGATCTAGGGCTTTGGGTCTCTGGATTTGTGCCACATGGATTTCTCAGTGTTTACTCCATTTTCCACATGTTTGATTTTTCTGATTTTTCATTTTTCTGTGTATTGCACGTGCAATCTTTTGGGCTTCTAAAAATTAAAAAGAAAAACCAGAAAAAAAATATTGCGTTTGATGGGAATTGAACACAGGGCTACATCATAGCAATGCAAGGTTTTACCAGTGAGCTACAAGTTGTTTCTTGCTGTTATTTAAAAAAATTAACTTATAACTCAAACTCAGGCTTGTAAACTCATTTCTATACATTAAACTGGAAAATTCTGTACAGTAAATTCAGAGTCGTTACATCATTGCTATACGTCAACGACATTAGGGATATACATATTTACTTACGTTGATGACATGTGATGTTATTGTGTTGCTAGTTGATATGTTTTATTGGATCATCGTGATTGAATATCCGGGGGTTTTTACGTGAGATGATATTTTTTTTCATTTTCATTCATGTAAAAATTTGTATGTAATATTCTTTTATTGGGACACTTCCAGGTTGAGGTTGTTGTCTCCATTGATGTATATTATTTACTTTTCTACATTAGGATAGACCCAAGGCGGGGAGCATAAGTAACCGGGTACTAGAGTCCAGTGGGAGGCCATCTCGAGGAGTCGAGACCGGGTCGCCTAACTCTAGAATTAGCAGGGTTCTTGCCGCTCTTGTAGGGTTCTAGGGATGTGGGCTTGGCTATTCATCACAACCATAGAATCCGTGTTTTTCATTGCTGACTTAATCTAAAACACGGACCTCCTAATATATCCTATATTTCATATGTCTGCTTCTGATGTTTCTATGATATGATGTGATCATATAACTGCGTGAGATAAATACTACTTATATATATGATATACTAGTAGACACTATGTATGTTTTGCATCCGCGCTAGTCCTAACCCCGCCCTGCCGTAAGTTAAGTAACCTTACGGTGAAGACCCGGGTCCCTGTGACGAATGCGGATGGCATATATGTGTGTTTTATTTTCGTTTCTTATGTGATGTTTGGGAAACATAAATGATGGGACGTCATTAATGAGATTAATAAAAAGAAAAGAAACCTAAAGATGTTGTAGAATCAAAATTTTCAAAATAGGTAGCTCTAGTTCTTGCTTTGCATAGCGGATTCCATTATGAATATCCAGCACCTCATTCGATGAGGAAAGAGCCTAGATCCCTTCACCGGGAATGAACTCTTTAGCAAAACTAGCATATACTGCAACCTACTCGGTTTATTTTGAAAACTACTCGATTTTAAAGCGGTGTTTAAACCACTCATTTTCAAATCACTAGATTCTACAACGATATCAAGTTCATTACGTTAAATATTTTCTTCAAAACCAGTCGTAGCCCTCCGTCATTTCAGATAAGTGCTATTTAGTATTCGTGCTGCGTTTGTTGACCTTATCAAAGCGTAGTGTGCGGTAGCTGATTTGTGCTTATCTGCCGCATGTTGATGCGATTGATTAGGATAGTCGTACGGCTTTGTTGACCATAGCCAAGGGTCGTGCGGGTGGGTTTATTCAATCACGAAATGACGGGATGAACTTGACTAGCGCTTATGATTTGTTGACCATAGCTAAGGTCATAAGTCGCTAGGAGTAAAAACAGATATCGGGAATTTTAAGTGTTGAAATTTACAATGAGATTGCATATCTTCTATATGATAGTTGGATCCTGATACCCACTGTGAGTAAGTGTTACTCCTGAGAGAGTTTTTCACTTTACAATTAGCTAATCCAGTAGGTGTCTAAGAAAGGTGTTAACGGGGTTATGCCCCTACGAAAACGAGATTATTTAATTAGTTCCATGCGAAAGCACGGGTAGACTCCCCTGGAGTACCAACACCTGTCTGGCTGACCGATTGGCGAACTTGTAGGGTGTAATTAATCCTGACTAATCTTACCTTTTAGGGTTTGAAGGAAGATTTGATAAAAATAGTGGGAGCCATCCTGATTAGATAAGATAATAACCAATCTAATCTTATAAGAGCGCACGCTAAAGTGTTTTCTTCTCTCTCACTCCAGGTAGCGACCATGTCACGCCTTAATCAAGATAATAATATGGATGTATTGACCGAAGGCTGGGGAACGTTGGTTCCGCCCTATCTTATGACAACTATCATAAGGCTGGGCAAGGGATAGGTGAATGTAAGGATTTCCACTCAACCCGAACGGAGAAAGAGCATGCTGATGCATCTTCTTCGGGTGTGTTAGTTATTGAGAACTGTTTCTCAGTTTGCTTTACGTCCTGAGTATTGGATACCGGATCAGGATCCCATATTTGTAATATGTTACAAGGGTTAAAGAGAAGTAGAGAACTGGAAAAGGGTGGTATGTCTCTCTGAGTAGGAAACGGAGCAATTGTTGCTACCGAAGCTGTTGGCGAATATTACCTAGTATTACCAAATAGTAATACATTGATTTTGAACGACTGTTATTTCGTACCATCGATAATGTGCAATATAATATCTATTTCTTTATTAGATAAAGAAGGGTATAACTTTGTATTAGAGAAAAATGTTATGAACATTTTCCTAAATTAAGTGTTGATTGGGTTTGGTACATTGTGTAATGGTATATACGTTCTAAATCAAAATACAGTTCTAAATATATAGAACACACACAAGAGGAAAAGTTCAGAAATGAACGAAACCTTCTTGTGGCACTGTAGACTTGGTCATATCAATACGATAAGACCAGCTGAGTTGCATAAAGATGGATATTTGAATCCGTTTGAATTTACATCTTATGAAACTTTCCAGTCATGTCTCAAAGGCAAGATGACCAAAACTCCGTTTACGGGACATGGAGAAAAAGCTACTGAACTCTTGGGACTGATACATTGTGATGTATGCGGTCATATGTCTATACATACCAGGAATGGTTCCTCGTACTTCATTACATTCACCGATGATCTCTCAAGATTCGGACATGTGTTCCTGTTGAAACACAACTCTGAAGCTTTTGAGAAATTCAAGGAATACAAGTGCGAAGAAGAGAACCAGACGGGTAAAAGTATTAAAATCCTTCGAACTGATCGAGGAGGTTAATATTTAAGCACGGAATTTCGAGATTATCTAAAAAAGAATGGGATTCTCTCTCAACTTACTGCTCCGTATACACCACAGCATAATGGAGTATTGGAGCGGAGGAATCGCACCCTATTAAATATCGCGCACTCTATGATGAGTATTGCTGAGTTACTTATTTTCTTTTGGAGTTATACACTTGAAACAGCTGCATACCTATTGAATAGGATTCCGACCAAATCCGTGCCTACCACTCCATATGATATATGGTATGCGAAGAGACCATCTCTTAAACGAGTTAAGATATGGGGTTGTCTGGCCTATGTTAAAAACAGAATCCGAACAAATTCGTAGAACGATCAGTTCTTTGCAAGTTTATAGGATATCCAAAGAATTCATATGGATATCTATTCTACCACAGTGAAGAACAAAAGATGTATGTTGCTCAACATGCCACCTTTTTAGAAAAGGAATTTCTTATGAAAGAAATTAGTGGTAATGAAGTAGAACTGGAAAAAGTTCCAAATACACAAACTGTAACTGGTGATTTGATAGAACCGGAGGATTCAATAATCCCCGACGAAGCTCAACCACTCCGCAGATCTAGTAGGGTTCATCATCCACCTAAGAGATACCACGGTTTTCTCATAGACTGTGGGAGTGAGCCCATCCATCATGGAAGATGATGACCCAACTAGTTTCGAGCAGGCTATCACAAGTGGGGACTCTGTAAAATGGCTGGATGTTATGCGATCTGAGATGGAATCCATGTACACTAACAAAGTATGGACTTTGGAATTTGCTCCTGAAGGGGTAAAACCTATTAGGAGCAAGTGAATCTTTAAGAAGAAAATTGGTGTAGATGGAAAGGTTGAGACCTTCAAAGTTAGACTTGTAGCAAAGGTTTTCTTCAACGATCAGGTGTCGATTATGATGAAACCTTTTCTCCAGTGGCTATGCTTAAGTCCATCAGGATCCTACTTGCCATTGTTGCATACCATAACTATGAAATCTGGCAAATGGACGTCAAGACCGCTTTTCTAAATGGTGATTTAGAAGAGAGCGTGTATATGACACAACCAGAGACTTCGTAAACAGTGGGAGTAGAAGAAAGGTGTGCAAGCTGCTTAAATTAATTTACGGATTAAAGTAGGCATCGCAGAGCTGGAACATCTGTTTTGATGTGTCAGTCAAAGAGTTTGACTTCATCAAAAGCGTAGATGAACCATGCATATATAAAAAGGTTGTAGAGAGTAAGGTTATCTTCCTCGTATTGTACGTGGATGACATACTCTTGATAGGAAATGATGTTCCTATGCTGCAGTTGGTCAAACTCTTCCTAACACAAAAGTTCTCCATGAAAGATCTGGGTGATGCCTCCTACATCCTGGAGATAAAGATCTATAGGGATAGATCTAAAAGGATGTTGAGATTGTCCCAATACAAGTACATAGACACCATACTAAAGAGGTTTAGTATGAAAGATTCTAAGCGTGGTAATTTACCTGCTTGTTCAGAAATCACTCTCTTCAAAGAGATGTCTCCCAAGACTGATTTGGAGAGGGCTCGCATGCAAGTGATACCCTATACTTCTGTAGTTGGGTATATCATGTACGCGATGTTATGCACCAGACCGGATGTAGCTTACGCACTTAGTGTTGTAAGTAGGTATCAATCGGGAGAAGCACTGGACAGCTGTGAAGAACATTCTTAAGTACTTGAGAAGGACTAAAGAGTTATTCTTGGTGTATGGTAACGACGAACTCCAGGTGGAGTCCTTTACCGATTCGAGCTTCCCGAGTGATAAGGATGACAACAAGTCTGTCTCGGGTTTTGTCTTCACCCTCACTGGAGAGGCGGTATATTGAAAGAGTTCCAAGCAAGATACCATTGCAGACTCGACGATAGAGGCTGAATACATCGCTGCCAACGATGCTGCCAAAGAGGCTGTCTGAATGAAGAAGTTCATTGCCGAACTTGGTGTGGTTCTATCCATTGAGGATCCAATACCCTTGTATTGTGATAAAAATAGAGCCGTGGTTTTGGCCAAGGAACCCCGGTCCCATCAGCGATTCAGACATATTTTGAGGCGGTATCACCTGATCCAGGAGATAGTTAATCACCGGGAGATTGAGGTCAGGAGAGTAGATATGAATGATAACACAACATATCCACTCACGAAGGCCCTCCCCCAGACGCAGTTTGAGAGACTTTTTGGGATGTTGGGTATGAGATACTACAACAACTGGTTTTAGTGTAAGTGGGAGATTGTTAAGAATATGTATGCCCTAGAGGCCATTATTGTATGATATGGTGGATGCTTGGACATATATATAGAGGACTTTCTTGCTCGACATGATAGTATGCTATCTGGTTGCTCTTTATCTTAACATGTACACTTGTATTTTTATACCTTCTCTTTGATACATGTTGATAAAGCCCTTAGGATGTTGTCTTGACTATCAGGACTATGATGCAGATCATACTAGTGGGGCTTGTGTAGTCCGCAAGCACATCCTTTAACAGTTCCTAGTTAAGGGAGTATCAAGACAGGGCATCGATATTCCAGAGTAGACTAGTGTGTGCGTTTCTTGAGCCTGTATGGGGCGATGGTTGATCCTACAACCATTGGTGTTTGACATCAAAGATTGTACATAAGTGCTCATTAGAGAATGGGTACACCGAACAGGACTTTCTGAGAACTCCTAGATGGTACCATACCTATCGTCAGATAGCAGTTCTCTGGTGACACTTGTACATGTTAGTCTGTAGACCCGAGATCGTCATGGTGTCTTGTGTAGTTCCCACTGTGCTTTGATTTCCTTCCTACCACGGCTCAAAGGAGTCGTACAAACAGGTGAATTTTGGGTACAGTCCCGAGTCACATGGAGGCAGTGAGCGATAGGAGGAGTTTCATCTCTCCCGGTATTGGGAGTTGATGTTTCTCTATGCTCGATTGGCTATAATAGCAAGACCTTGGCCAGGGCTAATGAGATTTACTTGTAAGTGTTATCAGTAGTTTCTCGAAAAGTTATGTAACAACCCTAAATTTTCTGTATGAATTTTTTTTCAAAAATACAAAAAAGGACACCTAAACCTGAGCACGAGTTATAAGTTTGTTTTGCTTTTGAACAGTAAGAAGGAGCTTGTAGCTCATTGGTAAGACCTTGCACTGCTGAGACATAGCACCCGAGTTCAAATCCCATCAGCCATATTATCTTTTTAATTAATTTTCTTTTAATCTTTTAGAAGCCCAACGGTCTACACGTGCACAACACGTAAACTGAAAAGACACAGATTAATCAAACATGTGCACTGAAGAAAACCAAGCGACACGACACGTGGCCCCAAAACCCAACCCCCTCCGTCGGTGTTGGCCCGACGAAAAGCTTCATTTGGCCGGCACCGCCGGGTTTGTCGGTGGGTGAAGCCCCCAAACTTGGCCCCTTGCAACCTTTGGCCTACCCCGCTAACCCCATATTGCTTGTTTACTTTGAATTTATCCAGAGTGCAATAAAATGCCCATTTAATCCAATTTTAATGCATTTCTTTCACCCCCTAAACCCTAATTTTTCCTATTAATACCATACCCCATTTCTCACATCCTCACTCACAAATCCCTGCCAAAACTCTTAAAAAATTTCAAGTCCTCTTTGGTGTACAAGTGGAGTTAGCGAAGGGCGAAGCTCCGACGAAATTCCGAGGAAATTCCGGTGACGAAACGACGTCTCAAAGCCTTCTTTAGCCAGTAAGTCCCATCTTCCTCTCTCTTTCTCTATTCTAAAAATCTTAAATCCTAAAACCCGACGGAAGCGGAGTTAATCCGACTTCCGATTCAGTTTTTCTTTAAGAATCCTATTTTTCTTAAATAATAAAATACCAAACTTTAATATCGTGTTCAATAAACATTAACAAACATATTAAACAAGTTTCACATCAAAAGAATTTATATTGCAATTTTTATCGCAGTTTTACGTAAAATACCACATACTTTAGTTTCCGACATAAACAACATATTACCTTTAGATAGTTCAAGAGGTAATGACCTACCTCATCACAACACACATCTCTAACATAGCACGATAAAAATTTTGGGAACATAGTATGGGATAAAACGACTTTATAAATAAATACCTTCAACTTATAAAACCATTTCTATAAAAAGATGCATTAAACATTTCCATGCAATTGCGCCTCTACAACCCACTTTTGGGGACCCCGTTCGGGATGGTGCGCGGGTTATCGCACATCCTCGGGCCCAGTAGAGCGAGATGCAGACCTCCGAAAGGAGCATTCGATCTCGATGGAATTTTAATGTATTTTTCTTTATAAAATGAGATTTCTACAAGAAAATAAATAAAAATTTATTTTCATTAAATATATATGTATATAACTATTATCAAAATATCTATTTTAATTATATTATATAAATATTCCAAGTTTTAATAAAAGAATCACTATTACATGAAAATACCATCCAAATATAACACAATTCCAATATTTCAATAAAATACCATATATTATGAAGTTAGGTTTTACTCATTAGAAATTTCACTTTTATAAAATATATATCTATGAAAACCCTAAAGACGATAATTAAATACTTGAGGTGTATTTTGAAAATTATATCAAACTTTTTTTACATAAAACCCCTCAAGTTATACTAAATTATAATAAGGACCTTAGTAAACATAGGTTTAAGCGGGACCAGTCTCTTGAGCCTCAAGGAGCTGGAGATATGGGTGCTTGCCTATTTAAGGCAGACAATCTAATAAATGGTGTTATCAACACGATAATTGTTTTGGAAAAAGACACAAATCCTGTCGTCCATGTGCAACAGTTACCGATAAAATCAAAACTAATTCAGGATTTCAAGTTCTTTTTAAAGTGTCTAACTTAGACTGAGTCTCAATCTAATCAATCTGACTTGAATATGATTCAAGTATAAACTACAATTCAACATGAATCCGTCTATTCAATCTATATCAATCTATATTGACCGAACTGAACCATGGATATACTCAGTCTACATGACCCTCCATTTATATCCATTCCATTTACTGATATCATGGTTCCGACAAGTCATCCATATACAATTTACAATACAAGACAATACAATACAATCAATACAATCAATACAGTAAAGACATCGCGGGGTTTATAAGAGGTAGATTGGTACGGAAGGTGTTAAAAGTGGCACGAAACTGTAACCATAATACACCTAACCTGAATATCTATTGCCGTTATACCGTGGCTGAATGATTCCTTGTGCTCCGTATACCTTAGTCTTCGGAATAGTAAGACTCCTCTCGTATACACTTGCATTTTCTATACTAAGCTACAAACAACAGCGTTAATAATATAATAAAACATTAAAACTTATTTTCTCCTTCTGTCTATTCTATCTCTACTCATCTTTGGGACTTACCGAGCGATTGTTCGTTGACGACATTCATTTTCTTCTTTCTTTGTAATGTTGTCAGGTGGATGGGACTCACTGGAGATCGAGCCCATCACCGAGGACTTGGATCAGTTAGAATTCGACCCGGAGCTTTAGATACTTGTACATATTTTCATTTCTGTTATGCCATTGTTTAGGCATTGCTTTCATTCTATATATTTACATTTCAGTTGTACCTGTAAAAAATGTTAAATAAATAAAGTTGTTGTTCATTTACATTCCTGTCTCTTGGGTACTTTACTTTATATTGCTTAGTTACGCTTAGCGTATTTATTTCTGAGTAAATACGTAGCGGCCTCGTTGCGTCCTCTTTCCGTACACCGGGAAGCGGGGCGTGATAGGTTATAGGCCACACATCGACATGACTTATCAAGTTATTGGGGTTTGACGATTCTAACCCTAGACTCGTTATGCGACATATCAGACGAAGAGACATGATTGTACGGTAAGTGTTTCTTATAGGCTCTACGGGAGTTTGGACAAGTTTGCTTGTTGATATTCTATTCGTTCAATACCTGAGTAGCTGTAACATCCAGCTAGTACCGCTGACGGCTTGTGGGTATCTGATGTGATCATTACCTACTGCTGGCGTATTGACGAGTCTTTATAGTCCCACACAGAGATTTCCTAGCTCAAGCGAAACGAAGTAGGGCACATATGGAGATATGTGCGGGAGCTTGATTAAATACGAGTATGTGATACCGTATTCTAATCTAGCGATATTTGATATCAGTCAGGTTATATGTGATATAACCGGATTATTGAATCAAGTGTTAATTCAATGATATATATATATATATATATATGTTGTTTATATTTGATATTAGCTGGATTGTATTTGATATAGCCAGATTATTGAATCAAGTGTCGATTTAATAATTTGATATATATATATATGTGTGTGTTATATATATATATATATATAAAATAACTAATATTGAATATAAGCTAGTTGTATGTGATATGACCGGATTATTGAATCAAGTGTTGATTTAATAGTTTGATATATATATATATAATTGATATTAGTCGGTTATATATGATATAACCGGATTATTGAATCAAGTGTTGATTTAATAATTTGATATGTATTTATATATTTGATATATTTATATATATTAACTAATATTAAAGCTCACTTAAGACTTTCTTCTCTTTATATATATGTATATATATATATGTATATATGTATATGTATATATATATGTGTGTGTGTGTGTGTGTGTGTGTGTGTGTGTAGTTTGTATATGGTTGATGATACATAGAATTAGGATGTATGAGAATCACATATAAGGATTGAGATGAGATGATAATGGTTTTATTTATGGATTAAAGAAAATAGGATTTGAGTCATTTTTTTAGATGCTTGTGGAAGCCTTGAGAAGCCATGACTCAACCCATTTTCTTTGTTTTTATTCATAGATATTTTCCACTCATCTCATCACTCACCTTATGGTTCATTCTCTCTCATTCAAGTTCATCTCCTTCTTCTTCCTCTCTAGATTTTTCTTGAGGTGAGAAGAGTAAAAGAAAAGAAGAAAAATAAGTGAGCAAAATTCCTACTTCATCAACCTACACATTTCTAGCCCATCAGTTTAGCTTGTTTGCTTCACTAATACCTTGATTAGTGAAGAGTGAGCTTAAGTGAGAAAGACTTCAAGGTGGATCATTTTCGACATCAAAGACAACAAGCAAGCTTGATCCTTTCTCAAGTGGAGTCAAAGAAGAGTTCTAGAGACTACTACTTAGAGTTTTAGAACTGAAGGACCGGTCTACAAAGTTTATAAACCCCAATCACTTAGTTTAGAACTTGTTTGTTTACTTTAATACCCTAATTCTCTAATTCGATTCTAGATTAGTATACTTAGAGCTCTAGATTTTTTAAAATTTCATACTTGATGCTTGTTGAAACCTAATAGAGGTGCTAAGACATACTTTGATATAGGCCACCAACAAAACTTGTCACGCCTCGCTTCCCAGTAAACGGATACGGTGACGTGGTAAGCCCGCGGTATATTTATCCAGAGAAGGTCATTCCCTAAATAAATATACTAAGTATATTGAAACAATAATACACAATACAAGAATAAATGGAGACTGTAAAAATTTTCAACAAACATTTTTATTTACATTCAATTTCCAATATTTACAAGTACACGAGTTTCAGCTGGAAAGTAAATACAATAAAAGAAAAATGCATAAACATGTGGCATACATAAATTGAAGAAAAGTGAAGCTGAGCTAGTCCTGAGTAGCGATCTGATTGTAGTCCTCCTCTGTGGCCTCCACCTCCTCTGTCTCGACCGCATCTAATGAACATTCCAAAAGAAGAAAAGTGAGTGGAATGCCCATCAGCGAACTAGCGCTCAGTAAGTCCCAAGGATAAAGTAAGAGCAAAGAAAATGACAAATATTGAATATATAGATGACGAGCTAGAGTATATGTTCATGGGTGAATATGTACTATAGGTCTCTATATAGTCACTATACTAACGTTAAGTTCTAAGTGTGAATGTCAACGTAGCCGTAAAATTATTCACAAGCTCAAGAGTGGGGCCCAGGAGCAAGGAAACACGGATCCATTTCATGTGTTAGTATCGGAGCTCTAGGATGTAGATGAGTCAACCCGACTGATATTCGAGTAAAATAAAAAAAAGGTTAATACGGGACTCTTGAAACTCCGTTGGATTCATACAAGAAACTATCCCAAACACCCCGAGTATAAATAGTTTATAACTGTATAATATACTTAATTAACTTGATTGATTGGTTATAACATGTCTTGATCGAAACCATAGATTGCAAAAGGTGTAGAATGAATTTGAGTGAGTTGAGTAATATGCAAGTCATATCAATTGTAATCTTGGTTCGAGTCAAATTAGTTTGAGTAGATTGGGTTCGAGTTCATGTTTAGGTTTAGAATCAAGTTGGGTTAGAGTTGGAGTTTGTATTTGAGTTTAGATTCGAGTTTGGAGTTTGGGGTTAGAGTTCAGGTCTTTTTATATAAATTGATTTAAATTATTAAAAATCTTATGTTCGGGAGAAATCGGCAACTGCTGCACATGGACGGCAGGATTTGTGTGTTTTTCCAAAACAATTGCCATTGAAAACTCCGTTAAGTTGTCTAACCTGAATAGGCAAGCACTCACTTTCTCCGTCTCCTTGAGCCTCAAGAGAAATGATACCGCTTAAACCTATATTAATTCTAGAGTCCTTAAAATATTGTTTGCATATCTCGATGGGGTTTTATGAAAAATACCTTAATATAGTTTAAAAATAAACCTCGATGGTGATTTATAATTTTTAGGGTTTTCATGAACATGTATTTTAATAGTTGTGGTGTTTTGGTGATAAAACCTAGCTTTTTGAAAGTTTATGATATTTTTATGAAAACTACTACTTTTGGAAACTTGGTGGTATTTTATTAAAAATTCTAATCTTTTATTTTAAAAATATAGTTTCACAATATGTTTTTATTGAAAATACGAATTCATAGTTTTATATAATTTTCCAAAATTTAGTTTTTATTTAGAAAAGTCGTATTTTTTAAAAACCGTATTTTTTTTATTTCCTTTCGAGGCCGTATACTCCGTGAGGAGTTCTGAATTTCGCTATACTGTCCCAAGGATGTGTGATGATCTACACCATCCATTAGCGGGTCCCCTAACGAGAGTAATAGAAGTGTAACTGCCAAGGATTACAAAAATACCGATTAAAAGAAACCCGTTTTGAAAAGGTGTGGTATTTTAACGAAAAAGTTATTCTTTAAATGAACCATAGATCTGGAATACTGTGCTATGAAACCATAGTGTGCGTGTAGGGTAGGTCGTTACCCCGTGAAGTTTTCCTAAAGGTAGATAATCCAGTTATCGAGAAAGGTTATACTAAAGTTCATGGTATTTTAATGAAAAAGTTCATTATATGTTTGTTTCACATGAATTTTTTTGTTAAACTAAAAGCTAAATGATGTGAATAAGGTTAAGATTAGTATATGATGTTAGTTTGATCTAATATTCTTATCACGTGGATTACAAATATTAAAAAGAAGATTATATCGGAGATAACTCTACTTTTGTCGATTTGTTTTAAAAATCGTTTTGAGATGGAAATGGAGAGAGATGAAGGGACTTACCCGTTGTGTAGTGTTAGAAAGAGATTAAAGAAGAGGGAGGGGTTCTATGGCGTCGTGGAAACTCCGAAAATGACTTCGATCTTTGATGGAAAGAGCTTGGTTGGTAACTCCATTTGCACTTAGAAACTTTTGGAAGAATTTGATAGAAATTTTCAGAATAGATGGGAGCTAGGGGATGGGGTGCTATTTATAGTAAAGAATTTATGGTTTGGGAATTAAAAATTGGATTAAAAGAATTAAAACGGCATTAAATGATGAATTTAAAGGTCACTGTTTAATTGCAGGGAAATTAAACAGTGCAGGGGAGTTGAGGGGAGCTGAAGAGATGAGTGCGCAAAGCATGAAGGGATTTGGAGAAAGGCGTACCGTCGGTGGCAGCTAGGATCAAGGAATGGGCGGTTGGATTTGTCCCAATCGTCTTGAGATTCGTGCCACCAGTTTTAAACAGTGTTTACTCCTTTTTGCGTATGTTTGATTTTTCTGAAACTTTTCATTTCTCCATAAATTGCATATGCAACTCTTGGGCTTTCGAAAAATTAAAAAGAAAAATCTAAAAAATAATTGGGTCTGATGGGATTCGAACACACAGGCTATGTCGCCGTAGTGTAGAGACTTTACCAATGAGCTACCGGTTATTTTTTACTTTTATTAAAAATATTTAACTTATAACTCTTACACAGACTGTAATACCCTTTTCTGTATAATAATAAGAAATTTTTGTACAGGAATTTTAGAGTCGTTACAAAGACTATCTAACAAATATAACTGGTATATTATTCTCATTTAAGAAGCTTTCATACTTGAGAGAAGGTGGAGGGGAGAGACAAATGAACAATTCATTTTCTCCAGAACCAAGGGCCATCCTCGGACTGAAACAATTTCTTCGACTTCGTATCTAACTATACAAGATGACCATTCCAAGCAATATGGATCCCCATAGTGATATGGAGTGTTCTGGAGAATGCAAAATGGAAAGTAGGAGCGGAAAGGACATATGCAACCTTGTTGTAAGTTATGGCAATCATGACATTTCATAGCCGATGATGTAAAAAGGTTCGGTTAACTTGGTTTACGAGTTTTAGTTTAAGGTAAGTCCAAGATTGCTGCCAGAGAGAGAAAAGAAACACTCAGCATGCACTCTATCAAAGATTAGATTGGTTTATTAATTTATCTAATCTGATCTTCCACTATTTTTTTGAATTCTTTTTCAAACCCTAAAAGGAAAACTAGCCGGGATCATTTATAGAAAATCTTCCGAGAGTAACTATTACTCACAGTGAGAATCGGGACCCAAACTATCATGGCGTGGTAACCTTGATAAGGTCAACAAGTCACCTCACTTCATAGAAGGTATGCAATCACATTGCAAGTTTCAACACTTGAAACTCTCGATATCGTTTTTTACCCTAAACGACTTATGGCGTTGACGAGGTCAACAAACCATAAGCCGTTGGTCAAGTTCAACCCGTCATTTCTTGATTAATTTATATCCACCCATATGATCCCTTGACAAGGTCAACAAGACTATGCGACTATCCTAACTAATCGCATCATATGCAAGAAGGAAGCATCAATTAGCTACCATAGACTGCGCATTGACGAGGTCAACAAACGTAGTATGAATACTGAGTGATACTTCCTGAAATAATAGAGGCTATAGATGGTTTTGAAGAAAACTTTTAACGTAATGAACTTGATATCATTGAAGGAACCGAGTGGTTTTGCAAATTTATAGCTACATAGAATTTTGCTTAAGTGTGGATTCCCCATCAAAGGATCAGGGTTCTTACCTCATCGAATAAGGTGCAGGATATTCCTAATCGAATACTGCTATGCAAAGCAAAAGAATACGGCTATAATTTTTTTTGTAAAAAATTTGTTCCATCAACGTATTTTAGGTTTATTTTCTTTACATTAATCCGAATTAATGCAATCCCATCAATTAGATAATTAAATATTATCTGGCATTTTCCCACACAATAATAAAAAGTATGATATGAAAATAAAAATACAATGTACATATATGTCATCCGCATTCGCCACGAGGTCCCTTCATTACCCGTAAGGTTAGCTAACTTATGACAGAGCGGGGACAAGGCTGGTATGGATGCAAAACATATAACATCAATTATTTATATATCATATATATCAGCATATATATCACCACAAGTAGGTAATCAACATCACATGCATACAGTAAACATCATCACAGGCAGGTAATTAACATCACAAGTGTCACACCCCGCTTTCCAGTTGACGGAAACGGTGACATGGCAAGCCCGCGACATATTTATCCAGAGAAGGTCATTACCTAAATAAATATACTAAGCGTATTGAAACAATATTACGCAATACAAGAATAAATAGAGACTGTAAAATTTTTCAACAAACATCTTTATTTATATTCAACTTTCAATATTTACAAATACATGAGTTTATACTGGAATGTAAATACAATAGGGAAAATGTCTAAACAAGTGGCATACATAACTGAATGAAAATGAAGTTGAGCTAGCCCTGAGTAGCGATATGGTTGTAGTCCTCTTATGTGTTTTCAACTTCCTCCGTCTCAACCGTAACTGATGAACATTCCAAGAGACGAAAAGTGGGTGAAATGTCTGTCGGCGAACTAGCACTCGGTAAGTCCCAAAGATAGGTAAAAGTAAAGAAAAAAATTAACAAGTGTAAAATATATATGACGAGTAAGAGTATATGTTCATGGTTAAGTATATACTATAGGTCTCTATATGGTCATTATATTAACGTTAAGTTCCAAGTGTGAATGTCAACGCAGCCGTAGAAGTATTCACGAGCTCAAGAGTGGGACGCTAGGAGCAAGGAAACACGGGCCCATTTCATGTGTTAGTATCGGGGTTCTAGGCTGTGGATGAGTCAACCCGACTGATATTCGAGTAAAATAAAAAAAGTGGTTAATATGGGACTCCTGAAGTTTCGTTGGATTCACAAAAGAACTATCCCAAGCACCCCGAGTATAATATATAACTGATTAATATACTTAATAGATTTGATTGATTGATTAACATGTCTTGATCGAAACCATAGATTGCAAACGGTGTAGAATGTATTCGAGTGAATCGAGTAATATGCGAGTCAGGACAATTGCAATCTTGGTTTGAGTCAAGTTGGTTTGAGTAGCTTGGGTTTGAATTCATATTCGAGTTTAGATTCGAGTTAGGTTAGAGTTCGAGTTTGTGTTCGAGTTTTAGTTCAAGTTGGATTTGAGTTTGTATTCGAGTTCATGTCTTTTCATGTGAATTGATATAAATTGTTAAAAATCTTATGTTCGGGAGAAATCGGCAACTGCTGCACATGGACGACAAGATTTGTGTCTTTTCCAAGACAATTGTCATTGATAACTCCAGTTAAGTTTTCTAACCTGAATAGGTAAGCACTCACTTTCTCCGGCTCCCTGAGGCTCAAGAGAAATGATACCGCTTAAGCCTATATTAATTCTAGAGTTCTTAAAATATCGTTTGCATATTTCGAGGGGGTTTTAAGAAAAATATATATTAATATTGTTTAAAAATAATATCGAGGGTGATTTATAATACTTAGGGTTTTCATGAACATGTATTTTAATTTTTTTGGTGTTTTGGTGGTAAAACCTAGTCTTTTTGAAAGTTTATGGTATTTTTGTGAAAATTACTACTTTTGGAAACTTAGTGGTATTTTATTAAAAATTATAATCTTTCATTTAAAAAAATATAGTTTCTTAATATTCTTTGATTGAAAATACGGATTTCATAATTTTATATAATTTTTCCTAAAATTAGTTTTTTATTAGAAAAGTCGTGTTTCTTAAAACCGTATTTTTTCCTTTCGAGACCGAATACTATGTGAGAAGTTCTGTATCTCGCTTTACTTTCCCAAGAATGTGTGATAATCCACACCATCCATTAGCGGGTCCCCTGATGAGGATTGTAGAGACGTAATTACCAAGGATTTCAAAATAATGATTTAAAGAAGCCCGTTTTGAAACAGTGTGGTATTTTAATGAAAAAGTTCTTTAAATTAACTATAGCTCTAGAATACCATGCTATGGAGCCATAGTGTGCGTGTGGGGTAGGTCGTTACCCCGTGAACCTTTTCTAAAGGTATTTAAACTAATTATCGATGATAGAGTGATACTAAAGTTCATGGTATTTTATTGAAAAAGTTTGTTATATATGAAAATTTTGTTAAATTAAAAACTAGAAGATGTGAAATTATGTTAAGATTAAGGTAGCATGTTAGTTTGTTTTAATTTGCTTATCACATGCTTTACAAATATTAAAAAGAATGCGATATCGGAGATAACTCCTCTTTTGTCGGTTTGTTTTAAAATACGAATTGAGATGAAAGAAATGGAGAGAAGAGGAACTTACAGTTTTTAGATGGTTAAGAAGAGATCGAAGAAGCTCTCAGGGGTCGTGGTTTCGTCGGAGATGCTCCGGTCGTCGAGTTTGGCTCGCTACTCCACTTGAGGGGCTTAACTCCACTTGGCACTTAGAGAGTTTTGAGAGAATTTTTTGCTAAAATTTCAGAATGGTGAAGAGCTAGGGCATGGGGTGGTATTTATAGTGAAGAATTAGGGTTTGGGAATTAAAAATGTGGATTAAAATGTATTAAAAAGGTATTAAATGGTGAATTGAAGAGTCTCTGTTTGATTGCAGGAAAATCAAACAGTGCAGGGGAGTTAAGGGGAATCGAAGGGACAAGTGTGTAAAGCATGGGGTGATTTGGAGTACTTTGGACCGTCGGGGCCGGCCAAATCAAGGAAACGGGCGGTCGAATTTTGTCGATCTATCTCAAGATTTGTGCCACGTGTCAAGTTGGGTGTGTACACCTCATTGCGCCTGTTTGATTTTTCTGAAACTTTTCATTTCTCCGTGTATTACACGTGCAACTCTTGGGCTTCGAAAAATAAAAAGTAAAATCTAAAAAAATTAATTGGGTTTGATGGGATTCGAATGCACAGGCTATGTCACAGCAGTGTAGAGGCTTTACCAGTGAGCTACAAGTTGTTTCTTGATTTTATTTAACAAAAATAACTTTTAACTCTTACACAGGCTGTAATACCCTATTCTGTACAATAACAAGAAATTTCTGTACAGTGATTTCAGAGTCGTTACAACAAGCATACAATGAACATCACAGAAATGGAAATAGTTGGATTGCATAGGAATCCCTCGTTTCTTTTAAGCCACAAACGAAACGCGACATTTCACGGTCGCGTGAATAGCCTGTGCGTAGCCAAAAGCAGACCCTTATGAGTGCGGCAAACCACCCGCCAATCCATGAAATGAGGCAACCCGGCATCATCACCATGAAGGGCCACCAAGCACTTTCCTGAATCAGATGACTTGAGCACTAATCCGCGGGTCTATCCTATACCCCCTATAAACATGGCAAGCTACCACCAATCCTAGAATCGAGTAACCCGGTCTCAACTTTTTGATATAGACATCCGCTGCAATCTAGAACACGGTTGCCCGTGCGCTTCTCCGTAGGGTAATCCTAAACCTGTATTATTTGTCGGGACACGATTTGGTTGAGACCACTGTTAGGAAGGGTGCTAAGGTCGCCATCGGCGGAAAACGTAACAAAAATTAAGTAAACCTAGAACCAATTCTAACCATAGATCATATCAAAATTCTAGTAGTTGCAAAACAAAAGGAGAGAAAATTTGTGTGCTACAACTTTTGTAGCACGTTAGCCACCTCTTCTTGGACTCCGGCTAGTCTCCACTTGGTCCGGAACAAGCTTGCACATTGATCTCCTCTTTGAAAATGATCCACCTTGAAGAAGTCCAACTCAAGCTCTAGCTTCACAAGATCACATCTTCATGAAGCAACTTGCATCATAAACTTGCTAGGAAAGTGTTGCAAGTGATGTAGAATGTTTCTTACTCTTTTTCCTCTCTTTTAGTATCCTAGCTCACTTCTTTAAAAATTCTAAGAGAAAGAATATGATCATGATAATGAATGATGAGAAACAAAAATCAGAGCCATACTTATCATGAAGATAAGAATAAAAGAAGTCAATTATCTCAAGCCATGACTTATTGTTCCCATCTCTTCTCTTTTTGAGTCATATACACACAACTATAATCATCCATGTGTGTCTCATACACACAAGTATCATGTATCAAAATACATAATACAAATATTTGTATCAAATACAAATAATTATAAAGAGAGGAAAAAATAAAGTAACCATGATATTAGTAAATATATACATATATCAATATATATATATTTATTAATAATTAAATCAACACTTGATTTAATAATCCGGTCATATATATATATATATATATATATATATATATATAAACGCCTGAATAAAGTACGTGTATCAAATACACGTGCCTAATCGAACTCCTGCACGTATCCATATAGGCACTCTACATCGTTTCGCCTGAGCCGAGAAACCTCTATATAGGACTCTAAAGACTCGACAATACGCTGGCAGTAAATTAGGATTATATCCATAGTCTACAAGCACGTCAGCGGTACTAGCTGCACGTAACGACTACCTAGGTATCGATCAAAAGAAGGTCAACAAGTAAGCTCATCCGATCCTTACAAAGTCTATCACTGACAATCTCCGTACAGCCCGGTCTCTTCGTCTAAGAATATCGTATATCGAGTCTAAGAGGTGAAAATCGTCAGACTCCCAGTAACCCGATAATTCGTGTCGATGCCAAGCTTATAACCACTTGAGAAACTACTGATAACACTTATCAGTAAATCCCGTCTGCCTTGGCCAAGGACTTATGGTTATATCCAATCGCGCACAACGCAATATCAACTCCCTATACCGGGAGAGACGAAACCCCTCGACCACTCACTGCCTCCATGTGTGTAACAACCCCAAATTTCCTATACAAATTTTTCAAAATATTTTTTTTCAAAAATCCATAAAGAGATATTTATTGCATGATCACAAGACTTAAGTAATTAATTAGAAATTTAATTACAAGAAAGAGCTTGTAGCTCATTGGTAATACTTTGCATTGCTGAACCAAGCCACCAGAATTCAAATCTCATGCCCCACATTATTTTTAATATTTATTTTGTTTTAAATTTTATGGAAGCCCAACAGTCCACACAAGATAACTCCAGATTTTCCCACTACACTTTAAAAACTAAATATACCAGAGGCTACACTAGACGACCCCCTACCTCTCCATGCCCTGACTCGGGCCGACTCGGGACGGCGCCGCCTGCCGGACTCGGCCGGACGGCCGAGTTCCCTTCTTCAATATTGTGTCTCTTCATCTTCTAAACCCCCTGTACACTTCAAATTCCTAGATCGGTTTCAGAGACCTTTAAAATACCCTATTTACTCCAATTTTTAATGATTTTATACATTTTAACATTTTTTTTATTTAAAACCCCTTCATCTATCCTAACCCTAGCCAAACCCTATAAATACACCCCCTACCCACTACCATCTCACCCCAAAACCTGAGCCCACTCTCTCAAAAAATTTCCAAGAATTGTGTACTTTCAAAACAAGCTCGAGGCGAAGTTCCGACGAATTCCCGGCGGAACTTCTGGCGATCGTTTTAGGAACTACCGGCGATGACGCAACACATCGGCGATCCCTCTAGTTCCCTCTCACTCTCTTGAGTAATATAAAACCCATAAGTCCTAATTTCTACCTATCTCTTCTATCTAAAAATACGGTTTTACAAAACCCGACGGAATCGGAACAAATCCGATTTCCGATTCGGCTTCTTATAAAATTTCACTTCTCACTAATACAATCATACTTAAACTTTCTCATGTTGACTATTAAATACTAATCAACCAAATTGATCAAGTTTCATCACATGAAATGATAGCTATTTCAATTTATCGTATTTTTCACTTAAATACCACATTGTTTCAATCCTTCATTTAACACCATCAAACTTGCTATACATTGAAAGTAGACCACGAGGTAACGACCTACCTCCTCACACACTTACATACAACCTAACATGATACCATCGAAAACTTAGAATACGAGAAAACAAACATTTTCATTTAAATACCCTTTACTTAATAAAACTATTTCTAAAAGATTTAGTATTGATACACTTTTTACATAAATACCACTCCTTATGAAAATACGATAATTTGTGGATATCAGTCGTTTATCTAAACCCGACTTTGTGGTGTCTAGGCTAGGCAAGTGAGAAAGGTAACTTTAAAAGGCCCGTCTCACGGTAACTCGTGAGCGGATCCCTCCTTTCTTCACTTGTACTTACCTGTCCACAATTGGCGGTGAAGAGACGATTTGAGGCATCTCACAACTTGTCGTTTTGGACCAGTTAGAAATAGTCTAGTTGACTTAGGAGACCCTAGAACATAAAATACGGAAAATTGATATTTTTACAAATAAATACCATTTACTTCATAAAACTGTTTTCTAAAGGATTTAGTATTTTACAATCTTTGCAAAACGCCGCTACAACCCATTTTGGGGAACCCGTTCGGGATGGTGTGGATTATCGCACATCCTCGGGCTTAGTAGTGCGAGATTCAGATCTCCGCAAGGAGCATTCGGTCTCGAAAGATTTAAAATACGATATCTTAAGAAAATGAGATTTTTAGAATATATAAAAATATATTAAAATTATTTTTGTATAAATATATGTGTATTTATCATTAAAATATCTATTTTGTTATGATATAAATATTCCACCTTTTTCTAAAAATCACAGGAATAAATTTTACACTAAAATACCACGAATTCCATATAAATCAATATTACAAATAAATACCTTTATTTCTGAATTTAGGATATTTTCATTAGAAATATCACAATATAAAATTCATAGTCATTACAACCCTAAAGATGAATAATAAATGCTTGGGGTATATTTTGAAAAAGTATATAAAAGTATTTTTACATAAAACCCTCTCAAGTTCTATAAATTACCCTAAGGACCCTAGTAAATATAGGTTTAAGCGGAACCAATCTCTTGAGCCTCAGGGAGCCGGAGAAGTGGGTGCTTGCCTATCTAAGGTAGACAAATTAATAAAAACAATCAGGACTTCAAGTTACTTTGTTGATTGTCTGACTCAGTTTGAGTCTCAGTATAATCTGACTTGAATATGATTCAAGTACAATCTACAATTTACAATCTTCAATATTACAATTCAACATGATTCCATAAATCCAATTATCAATCTATACAACTTGACTGAACCGAACAATGGATATACATTCCATTTATATGGTTCTCCAGTTACTCCATTTACATGATTCTATGGTTACATCCGTTACAGATATCATGGTTTCGGTCAGTCAACCAATTATACAATCAATACATTTTACAAGATAAACAATACAATCAAAACACTACGGGGTTTAAGGGGTAGACTGGTACGGAAGGTATTAAAAGTGGCACGAGACGGTCAGACTTAAGATACCTAACATGAATCCAATTGCCGTTGTTCCGGGCCCTCCAACGGAGCCTTGTACTTACATTTACCTTAGTCTCCGGGGCAAGTGAGACTCCTCTCGTATACACTGGCATCCTTCTGTACCAAGCTATAAACAACAGCGTTAATACAACATTACAACAATATAATACAATATTAAAAGCTACTCTCTCTCTCTCTCCTACTCTCTGTCTATTTCTCCCTTATTTTTGGGACTTACCGAGCGACCTGTTCGCTGACGACATTCTATTTCTTTCTTCTTTGAATATCGTCAGGTAGTTTGGACCCGTCAGAGAACAAGCCCACTGCTGAAGACTTGGACCAGTTCTGTGAAGACCCCGAGCTCTAGACATTGTACATTTTTCATTTAGTACTTTCATTCCTGTTATGCCATTGTTTAGGCATCACTTTTGTTTCATTTGTATTTATTTTTCATGTATTGTACAAAAGAATATTAATAAATAAAGTTGCTGTTCAGTTTATATCTCTTGTCTCTTGTGTATTTACTTTTATATTGCTTAGTTACGCTTAGCGTATTTGCTTCTGAGTAAATACGTAGCGGACCAGTCGCGTCCCCTTCGCCGTATACCAGGAAGCGGGGCGTGACAGATTTTGTTGGTGGCCCATGCAGGTCAGAGCTGTATGAAACTTTATCATGCAGGTTCTGTTCTGCGTGAACAAGCTAAACAATAAAACACAAGAACCAGCAACTAAAACATTGTTTACAATTCATGTTCCTTGAATCCTATCATTCTATATATTGTGAATCCGTCATAATCCAAAATTCCCTCATCTCTTTTACAATCTTACCAAAACCTTCGCATTCTTTCATCCCTTCACACATTCTTCATATTTTTAAAACGCTTGCACCACCTTATTATTTTTCACATACTGTCAGTACACCAGCACCAAACTTTTCTTGGATTTGTTACACTTTTTTTTTACAAATTTCGAGGACGGAATTTTTATAAGGAGGGAAGAACGTAACAACCCTAAATTTCCTATACAAATTTTTCAATATATTTTTTTTCAAAAATCCATAAAGGGGTATTTATTGCCTGAGCACAAGACTTAAGTAATTAATTAGAAATTTAATTAAAAGAAAGAGCTTGTAGCTCATTGGTAATACTTTGCATTGCTGAACCAAGCCACCAGAATTCAAATCCCATGCCCCATATTATTTTTAATATTTATTTTGTTTTAAATTTTATAGAAGCCCAACAGTCCACACAAGATAACTCTAGATTTTCCCACTACACTTTAAAAACTAAATATACCAGAGGCTACACTAGACGACCCCCCACCTCCCCATGCCCTGACTCGGCCGAGTCGGCCGGCGGACCGGCCGACTCGGGCCGGCGCCGCCGGCCGGACTCGACCGGACGGCCGAGTTCCCTTCTTCAATATTGTGTCTCTTCATCTTCTAAACCCTCCTGTACACTTCAAATTCCTAGATCAGTTTCAGAAACCTTTGAAATACCCTATTTACTCCAATTTTTAATGATTTTATACATTTTTACATTTTTTTAATTTAAAAACCCTTCATCTACCCTAACCCTAGCCTAAGCCTATAAATACACCCCTACCCTCTACCATCTCACCCCAAAATCCTGAGCCCACTCTCTCAAAAAATTTCCAAGAATCGTGTACTTTGAAAACAAGCTCGAGGCGAAATTCCGACGAATTCCCAGCGGAACTTCCGACGATCGTTTTAGGAACTACCGGCGACGACGCAACACATCGGCGATCCCTCTAGTTCCCTCTCACTCTCTTGAGTAATATAAAACCCGCAAGTCCCAATTTCTACCTATCTCTTCTATCTAAAAATACGGTTTTACAAAACTCGACAGAATCGGAACAAATCCGATTTCCGATTCGGTTTCTTATAAAATTCCACTTCTCACTAATACAATCATACTTAAACTTCCTCATGTTGACTATTAAATACTAATCAACTAAATTGATCAAGTTTTATCACATGAAATGATAGCTATTTCAATTTATTGTATTTTTCACTTAAATACCACATTGTTTCAATCCTTCATTTAACACCATCAAACTTTCTATACATTGAAAGTAGATCACGAGGTAACGACCTACCTCCTCACACACTTACATACAGCCTAACACGATACCATCGAAAACTTAGAATACGAGAAAACAAAGATTTTCATTTAAATACCCTTTACTTAATAAAACTATTTCTAAAAGATTTAGTATTGATACACTTTTTACATAAATACCACTCCTTATGAAAATATGATAATTTGTGGACATCAGTCGTTTATCTAAATCTGACTTTGTGGTGTATAGGCTAGACAAGTGAGAAAGGTAATTTTAAAAGGCCCGTCTCACGGTAACTCGTGAGTGGATCCCTCCTTTCTTCACTTGTACTTACCTGGCCACAATTGGTGGTGAAGAGGCGATTTGAGACATATCACAACTTGTCGTTTTGGACCAGTTAGGAATAGTCTAGTTGACTTAGGAGACCCTAGAATATAGAATACGGAAAATTGACATTTTTACAAATAAATACTATTTACTTCATAAAACCGTTTTCTAAAAGATTTAGTATTTTACAATGTTTGCAAAGCGCCGCTACAACCCATTTTGTTGAACCCGTTCGGGATGGTGCGGATTATTGCACATCCTCGGGCTTAGTAGTGCGAGATTCAGACCTCCGCAACGAGCATTCGGTCTCGAAAGATTTAAAATACGATATCTTAAGAAAATGAGATTTTTAGAATATATAAAAATATATTAAAATTATTTTTGTATAAATATATCTATATTTATCATTAAAATATCTATTTTGTTATGATATAAGTATTCTACCTTTTTCTAAAAATCACAAAAATAAATTTTACGCTAAAATACCACGAATTCCATATAAATCAATATTACAAATAAATACCTTTATTTCTGAATTTAGGATATTTTCATTAGAAATATCACAATATAAAATCCATATTCATTACAATCCTAAAGACGAATAATAAATGCTTGGGGTATATTTTGAAATAGTATATAAAAGTATTTTTATATAAAACCCCCTCAAGTTCTATAAATTACCTTAAGGACCCTAGTAAACATAGGTTTAAGCGGAACCAATCTCTTGAGCCTCAGGGAGCCGGAGAAGTGGGTGCTTGTCTATCTAAGGTAGACAAATTAATAAAAACAATTAGGACTTCAAGTTACTTTGCTGATTGTTTAACTCAGTTTGAGTCTCAGTATAATCTGACTTGAATATGATTCAAGTATAATCTATAATCTACAATCTTCAGTATTACAATTCAACATGAATTCATGAATCCAATTATCAATCTATACAACTTGACTGAACCGAACCATGCATATACATTCCATTTACATGGTTCTCTAGTTACTCCATCTACATGATTCTATGGTTACATCCGTTACAGATATCATGGTTTCGGTCAGTCAACCAATTATACAATCAATACAATTTATAAGACAAACAATACAATCAAAACACTATGGGGTTTAAGGGGTAGACTGGTACGGAAGGTGTTAAAAGTGGGACGAGACGGTCAAACTTAAGATACCTAACATGAATCCAATTGCCGTTGTTCCGAGCCTTCCAACGGAGCTTTGTACTTACATTTACCTTAGTCTCCGGGGCAAGTGAGACTCCTCTCGTATACACTGGTACCCTTCTGTACCAAGCTACAAACAACAGCGTTAATACAACATTACAACAATATAATACAACATTAAAAGCTACTCTCTCTCTCTCATACTCTCTGTCTATTTCTCCCTTATCTTTGGGACTTACCGAGCGACCTGTTCGCTGACGACATTCTATTTCTTTTTCTTTGAATGTCGTCAGGTGGTTTGGACCCGTCAGAGAACAAGCCCACTGCTGAAGACTTGGACCAGTTCTGTGAAGACCCCGAGCTCTAGACATTGTACATTTTTCATTCAGTACTTTCATTCCTGTTATGCCATTATTTAGGCATCGCTTTTGTTTCATTTGTATTTACTTTTCATGCATTATACAAAAGAATGTTAATAAATAAAGTTGTTGTTCAGTTTATGTCTCTTGTGTATTTACTTTTATATTGCTTAGTTACGCTTAGCGTATTTGCTTCTGAGTAAATACGTAGCGGACCAGTTACGTCCCCTTTGCCGTATACTGGGAAGCGGGGCGTGACAATGTGCTTCAGGAATGTACCCAACTAAAATCTGTTTGCAAGACTGTTTAAAGCCGTGATAGAGTAGTAATCAAAGTACAGTAGAAACATACACAAGACAATATGACAATCTCAGATCTACAGAGTACCATGTATTCTTGTCACAAGAGAACTACTATCTGATAATGAGTATAATACAATCTAGGAGTTCTCTGATGAGTCCGTCCAGTGAAACTCATTCATCAATGAGCACATAAATACAATGTTTTGTGTCAAACACGAATAGATATTGAATCAACTATCTCCCCTGTTGGGGTTAAGAAACATATATATTAGTCTACTCTAGAATATCGATGCTCAGTCTTGATACTCATACGACTAGAGACATTTAAGTATGTATTTATGGACTACTCAGGCCCCACTAGTATGATCTCTATCATAATCCTGGTACTAAAAAAAATATCCTATGGGCTTTATCATTATGTATTAGCGATACGTGATAACGAGTAAAATATATACATATGAATGATAAAGACAAAGCAGATAGTATACTATCATCTTGAATAAGATTGTTTTCTCCGTATATGTCTTCTTTTAATTACAATAATTGCTTTAAGGGCATCTATATCCAACAGGAACATGGGTCATAACCCTATATTCCCTGTAAAAAGAAGGATACATGAAAAGAAGAAGAAGAACACGGGATAACCCGTGTCCGGCCTCAGGATCCCTTCAAAGGGATCTCTCTCTTCGGCGTTTTGGGAAAACCAAATTTTTACATGTAGAAATGCCAGACTCATAAATTCTTGCTGCTTGATTTTCACATTCCGAAACACGTTCAAATTTCGATTTTTAATCACTTGGGTTCGTAGAGCACCACGAGTATATCACGTAGATAAAAAATCGACGCGTTTAGGTGGTCCACCGCTTCGGGACCTCTTCTCAGGGATCCACACCGCTTTGACCATCTCTTTCTCTCTCTCTCTCTCTCTCTCTCTCTCCCGGGAGCATTCCGACACACTCAAGTCACCTCCCTTCAAGAAATTTTTTGTTTCGGGGTGCTGTCCCGAGCCCTGCAAGGAGGCTACTAGCTCCCTTGATCTCCAGCCTGCTGATCATGCAGCGGGACCCCCGTGTGATGGCCAAGAAGGCCTAAAATTGTCTTCAAGCACAACACACATATCACAGAATGAGTTCACATGATATGCATAACCCATCAATCGGAGGTTGGTAATTAATTACGGTTTTATCCGCGGCTGCCGGAGATTAAAATCCTTATAATCAATAAACCTACCTATCATTAGACAGGAGAAATTTGTACAACCCTGAAATACGAGTGTATCCATCTCCATGGAGTGTCGAACACTCTACCCATGAGGGCCTATTTGGTTTGGGGATTCATAAAAATGGATTTAGAAAAAACTCGGGTTTAGTAATTTTTTGTTTGAATTGTACTAAAGTTAAAGACTATGATCCAAAAAAGTTTCCAATCCTTTATTTATTTAGTTGTAGCAAATTGATATGGATTCAAAAAAGGTGAGCATATCAATTTTTTATTCACAAAAAAACTTAGGTGGAGAGAGTTTCTCTCAAATCCTTACTTTTTTTGAATTCATGAATCTAGATTTTTACTTATGTGGCAATAAATCTATCCCAAACCAAATACACCAGTCAAACAAAAAACTATCAAATCCATGTGGATTTGGTCTCCAAAATTCATAAATGTAACCCAAATGTCTCAACCAAGCAGCCCTTGAGAGGATTCTAGAGTGAAAGCATGTCATGTCATCCTCTCATACATAAGTTATTATCTTTATACACTTCAACAATACTCAAGGAAAAATATATTCTCTATTGAAAATAAACAAACTTGATTAAAAAGTTTTTGAATTAATGGCCATCAAGAATGTACCAAAAAATCATGGGTATGGCAAAATTTTCACTCCGGCACGTGTGTGTCGTGCATGCATAGATTCTAGTAATTGAGAATGGAAACTTTGGTATAAATTATATGTGGACATTTTGGTGAAATTTAACCATGACTGAAATTTTCTACATTGCATGAAAAGTTTGTTTACCATTGGGATAAGATATTATCTCAAGCTAAATTTTGATATTTATAGTTGTCTTCTTATTATCCCCCTGTCTATAATCATTGTTATAATAAGCATATAAAGTAATATAATTTGTAATTCATAGCATATTGTAACTTTTTTCATGGGCACCAGATCAAAATTCGATTTAGAGTGTCGACGTAATTGCCAATGACATTTATAAATAAGGGAAAAGAGTTTCTATAAACACAATCACAAAATCAGTGGGTCCCGCACTTAAGTGTGTAGACCCCACACCAAGTGTTTAAGTATGTGTATAGGTTTCTGGTTTTTTTCTTTTGGAAATCAACCCTTTTGGAGAATGGACTTGCGACCTCTCACTTCCGAGAGGAAGTTTGTTAAGTAGTTTGTTGTGTAAGAAAATTACATAGTTAATTTTTGCTATCTCATTTGAGATTATATTTGTGAACTAGTCAAACTCATATATGCTTTCCTGTCTTTCTAAAGTCTCTTCAATTAATCTTAGGTAGAGCTCGCTAAATGTCAATTTAAGATAGGATTATAAGACAATCCATAAAACATTCATTGGAGAATGATAAGAATGAGCCTTTAACCTCAACTTTAGTTCTGCTAAAATGTTGATTGTATTCCCTTATCTACATTGTTATGTAAGATTCTTGATTGCTCTGCTTTTTGGTCAGGTGCAAAGAGGTCCCGTGGGATGAAGCGCTTGAGACCGTTGTTTGACCACGACCAGTCTCGCGAGTGATGGCGTTGGAGGCTTTGAGAGGCGGTGGCTCTTGTGAAGGATATCTTGTATATCAAAACTGTAGATCCAGAGAAAGACCAGACGTCTGGAGCTATGAGCTCAAAGGTTTGGCAATGAAGTCCCAAATTTCCAAAGAAGGCAGACGTCTTATGCAATGAGCTCAGACATTTGTCTGTTATCCGACCAGTCGCACTATGGAGTCCAGACGTCTACACCTATAAGATCAGACATCTGGTGACGCTTTGTTAAAATAATAGAGAAGGCGCAGACGTCTGCCCCATATAGGGTCAGACGTCTGTTGAAAATAAGTGCGAATTTCCAGCTCTAGTTTTATCTCAAAAAATCAGTTTCTGGATGGGCAGTTTTGTAATTTATAGGATTTTATTGTAACTCATATTTGTATGGGTTATATATAAGATCTTAGGGTTAAAGTTTAGGATGATTGGTTTTGATCGTAAAGTTTTAAAGGGAGACGACGACTCTATAAGGGATCAAGACGATCAACTAAGGAAAACTTGTATGTATGTATGTATGTATGTATGTATATATATATATATATATAGAGAGAGAGAGAGAGAGAGAAAGAGAGAGAGAGAGAGATCGTTGAAGATCATAAGGAGAGGGCTAATTGTAACTGTAAGGTTTTCTTTTTCTCTTAAAATTCTAATAAAGATTCTCCATTTCCCCCAAAAATCTCTTCTTGTGTTATTATTGAGTTTCTAGTTTTTTTATTCGTTTTAAAGGAATCTAGGATTAGATCTATAAGGATTGGTTTTCGACACATCCGATGCGCCCCCGATTCCCAACAACCGGTATCAAAGCTACGTTCTATTGTTTTGCAATTTAAATTTACGGTAGGCGACGACGCTTGTGTCTACTATCCATCTTCTTAGATTGTGATTATATTGATAGTAGTTCATATGAATCCGAGAGAAAGGTTTTTTCTTTGGAATTAAAGACGGCAAATAACAAAGTTAATAGCATCAAGTTCGAGTTGGAGCAATTCAACGGAAATGAGAACTTCTTGATATGGCAGAGAAGGGTTAAGACACTTCTTTTGAAAGGTCTTTTTAAGGTTCTTAGCGGTAATAAATCTACCGATATGACAGATGATACATGAGGAGACATGGATCAGAAGGCACAATGCACGATAGCTTTTTCTGCCGGAGAACATGATGTACAACGTCATAGCAGAAACTTCTGCGACAAGTTTATGGTTGAAATTAGAGAGCATGTCCATGACAAAGTCATTATCTAACAAGCTATACTTAAATAAGTAACTCTACGGTTTACGTATGAAGGAAGGGATTCCGATTCACGACCACTTAAACAGCTTCAACAAGATGGTAAGCGATCTTCTATGCCTTGAAGTCAAGTAAGAGGAGGAGGACTAAGCGCGTTTGCTTCTATCTTTGCTTGCAAATTCATATGAACACTTGGTGACAATGATCTTTAATGGAAAGGAGATTCTCGAGAGGGAGAAGATTACAACGAACTTCTCAATAATGAGATCATGAAGAAATCAACTCCATTAGAGAAGTCATCAAGATTGTTTGCTGGTGAAAGGGGAAAGTCGAAGAATAAAGACGTAGGCAAAAGCATAAGGGAGAAATCCAAATCATCTGGGCAAGAGAGTGGACCATACTTCTTTTGCAAACAACCAGGTCATTTAAAGAAGTAATGCCAAAAGTACAAACAGTGGTTGGAGAAGAAGGGTAAAGGTGCCAGTATAAAGGGTTCGGATGAAGCCAGTATTGCGATCGAATCAGAAGAAAATCCATGTGATGTACTCATGGTAGACACCGGGAAGGAAGATTTTGATGCTTGGATCCTTGATTCCGGATGTTCATACCATATGTGCCCGAAGAAAGAGTTATTCGACACTTATATGGAGTTCAATGGCAGTAGTGTTCTTATGGGGAACAATATGGCGTGCAAGCCTATTGGCATAGAGAATATCAAAGTATGCATGTTTGACGGTGTGGTGCGAGCTCTTGTGAATGTACGACATGTTCCGGAACTAAAGAAAAACCTGATTTCTCTTGGAGTATTGGATGCAGCATGATGCAAGTTCGTTGGTCAAGCAAGAATGCTAAAGGTTTTCAAGGGTGCCCTAGTGGTTATGAAGGGACAACGAATGAAGAACTTGTATCGTTTGGACGGCAATACGGTGACCGGTAGTGCAGCCATGGCTACGGAGAAACAGGTGGAGGATACCATAAAACTGTAGCATATGCGTCTTGGCCACATGAATGAGAAGGGACTTCGTGATTTGCATAGAAGGGAGTTGCTGAAAGATATTATCTCGTGCAAATTAGATTTATGCAAATATTGCACGATAGGGAAGTAAGATAAGGCCGGCTTCAAGCAAACCGTGCATAAGATCGAAAGACTTCTTGATTACATTCACGCAGACATATGGAGGCCATTACCGGTTGCATCAAAGTGAGGTACCGTAGTATCCGTATACTACGTCACTTTCATTGATGACTTCTCATGGAAGGTATGGGCCTACTTCCTTATATACAAATCAGATGTGTTTGCTAATTTTAAGGAGTGAAAAGCGGTCGTGGAGAAGCAAAAAGGGCGATCGGTGAAGTATTTGCGGATAAATAATGGAGGTGAATACATTTCGAAAGATTTTACAGATTACTGTAAAGAACATGGCATACAGCGGCAATAGACTATTCCAGGACAGCCAGAGCAGAATGGGATAGCGGAGCGCATGAGCATGAGACTACTAGAGAGAGCCAAAAGTATGCGGTTGCAATTCGGACTTTCGGAAGACTTCTGGGCAGAGACGGTGAGTCATGCGTGCTATTTTGTCAACAAGTCTCCATCTACGACCATAAATTTTCAGATCCCAGAAGAAATATGGAGGGGAAAGATAGTCAGTTATGATTCTCTACGAGTGTTTGGGTGCCCTGCTTACTCGCTCATGAATCAGAAGGATGGGACCAAGCTGGATTCAAAGTCAAAAAGGTGTGTTTTCTTGAGATTCAAATTTGGAGTCAAAGGATACAAGTTATGGGATCTCAAAAATAAAAGGGCGTTCACTAGCCAAGATGTAATCTCCGCATCAATAGGTTGAAAGACGTTGCTGGAGATAATAAGGAGGCAGGTGGAGCATCAAGTGATAATGATCCAGTGGAGGTAGAATTTTATGGAGCTCATAAGGATACGTACACCGAAGCACAATTTCAGCCTATTGATGCGGAGGTGGACGGACAGAACACAGAGACATACGGTGAGGACCAACCCCAATAGGACCCACAAACAATAGCATTGAAGAGATCAACATGTACAAATAAGACACTAGTCAAGTACGGTCTCGAAGATATGCTCGCATACGCTTTAATCATTGAAAGTGGAGATCTCATCTCTTATCAGGAGGCCATTGGGCAAGAGGATAGGGATCGATGGATTGTTGCGAAGATTGAAGAGATGGAGTCACTTCGAAAGAACGGTACATGGAGATCGACAGAGCTCCCGAAAGGAAACAGAGCTATTGGCTGTAAGTGGGTGGTCAGGAAAAAGGAGAACAAGCAATACAAGGCACGGTTAGTTGCGAAGGGTTTTGCTCAGAAGGAGCGGGTTGATTCCAACGAGATTTTCTCTCCTGTAGTCAAGCATACGTCTATCGAGTTTTGTTGGCAAAGGTAGCTACTTAAGATCTCGAGTTGGAGCAAATGGACGTGAAAATGGCATTTCTGCCTGGTGAGTTGGAAGAGACAATTTTCATGAAGTAACCTGAAGAATTTGTAGAGCCCGGCAAGAAGGATCATGTATGTGAACTCAAGCGGTCTCTATATGGGTTGAAACAGTCTCCCAGGCAGTGGTACAAGTGCTTCGATTCTTTCATAAGGAAGACCAACTAGTCTTGATATGAGTATGACAGCTGCATGTACTCGAAAGGGCTTAAGGATTGGTCTCCGATATATCTACTCTTATAGGCCGATGACATGTTGATTGCTGTGAAGAGTATGGCAAAAATAAAGATGCTCAAAACTTCATTGAGTGTAAAATTTGACATGAAAGATTTATGTGAAGCAAAGAAGATTCTTAGGATGGAAAATTTGCGAGACAGGAAGGTTGGAAAGTTTTGGCTATCCCAAAGAAGATATATAGAGAAAGTGTTAGAGAGATTCAATATGAAGGACTCTAGATAGGTGAGTACACATATCGCCGGTCATTTTAAGCTATCCACCAAGGAGTGTCCGAAATCAACGGAGGAAAAGGTAAAGATGTCTTGAGTATCATATGCAAGTGCGGTGGAATCACTAATGTACACTATGGTATCCATATGTCTAGACATATCCTATGAGGTAAGTCTGGTTAGCCGGTACATGTCAACTCTATGAAAGCTTTATTGGGAAACTATAAAGTGGATACTTCGGTATCTAAAAGACACTAAAGATCTCGGTTTATTTTTTCACAAGTTAGAAGATAAATCGAGCCAGTTGTAAGAATACGTAGATGCGAATTATGCTGTTGACTTGGAAAAGAGAAGATCTCAACGACGGAGGCAAAATCTCCAATCAGTTGAAATTTGACACTTCAGGATACAGTGGCGCTCTCAACAATGGAGGAAAAATATATGGCGGCAGTGGAAGTATCTAAGGAGACCTTATGGTTAAAGGGCTTAGTTGGCGAGTTCGGATTCGATAAGGGGCCAGTTCTGTTATTTTGTGACATTCAAAGCATTATTCATTTGGCGAATAATCAGATATACCACAGTCGAACTAAGCACATCGACGTGCGGTATCACAAGATAAGGGAGTGGGCCGAAAAGGAGATCGATTTGATTAAAATCGATACTAAGCTGAATCCAACAGACATGCTAACGAATGTCATTTCTACGGAGAAGTTCAAGACAGTCTTGGTTTCTATTCAAGTACTCAAGTGTAAGAAAGGACGACCTTGGTAGGAGGGTCACACCAATTTCGCAGTTCTGATAAAAGACTGTGATATAAACAGTTTCATAATTCTGAAGAAAAATTGTGATAGTTCGCGATTTCAAGGTTTTGGAGCTGTGCCAGCAGAGGAAACGAGAAGAACAACTAAGGCAACCCTAAGGATATAAGACAAGGGTAATAAGTTTTCAAGGTGGTTATAAGGATATACAAGCCAATGTGGAGATTGTTGTGAAGGATATCTTGTATATCAAGACTGCAGATCCAGAGAAGGGTCACACGTCTGGAGTCATGAGCTCAGACATCTGGCAATGAAGTCCCAAATTTTCAGAGGAGGCACAGACGTCTGATGTAATGAGCTCAGACGTTTGCCTGTTCTTTGGCCAGTCACACTATGGAGGTCCAGATGTCTGCATCTATAAGGTCAGACGTCTGGTGACACTCTATTAAAATAACAGAGAAGGAGTAGACATCTGCCCCATATAGGGTCAGATGTCTGTTGAAGATAAGTGTGAATTTCCAATTCGAGTTTTATCTTGAAAAATTAGTTTTTGGATGACAGTTTTGCAATTTCTGAGATCTTATTATAACTCGGATATGTATGGGCCATATATAAGATCTTAGGATTAAAGTTTAGGATGATTGGTTTTGATCATAATTTTTTAAAGGGAGTCGGCGGCTCCATAAGGAATTAAGACGATCAACTAAGAAGAATTTCTGGAAGATCTCGTTGGAGATCGTAAGGTGATGGTTAATTGTAATCTTCTGTAAAGTTTTTTTTTCCTCCTAAAGTTCTAATAAAACTTCTCCCCTTTTCCCCCTATTTCTTCTTGTGTTATTGTTGCGTTTGTACGATTTTTGTTAGTCGTTTTAAAGGGATCTAGATTTAGATCCATAAGGAATGGTTGTCGACGCATCCGCTGCGCCCTCGATTCCCAACAGTGGTGATCCCGGCCTCACTGGACTTAGCAGGGGTTGCTCCTTGTTGGTGTCGTCACAATTTATGAATAAGAAAATAATTAGCCTCTCCTGGTTATGTAGTTTTATTTGCTTGCCTTACGATTGTATCCTATTTCGTGGTTGGTGCTTTTAGGGGGTTTGTAGTTACCCTCTTTTGAACTGGTTTGTATGCTATTGTTGGATTGTTCTGTTTTGTTATTTCCTCTTTAATGAAGCATGGTCCCACCGGTTATTTATCAGAAAAAAAAAAAAAAAAACCCTCAAACTTTAGCACTCCTATTGATGCTTTTTCCTTGTGATAGTCTGTAGATTTTGGTCTTGAAAAATTACCGGTAGCGAGAAAATAGAAGGATGAAAGACCCATAACTTCCGCAATTTAGGATGGACATATGCGCCGAAGACCACAAACATTGATGTTAACTCAAGTCAATTCGCTGCTGAATGACCGGATCAATTTGAATCAATTAGTTCTATGGTTTTTTTTAGCAAATTGAGAAAATCACCTCCATTAAGAAATGAGCCTTCCAAAAGTCTCACGGATTGCAAGTTTGCGGCAACTAATCATTTTCCCACCTAAATGATTAATTTAATATGGTCATGATCAAGATTTTAAAGCAAAAAACTGTGCATGCGCACCTTCACCAACATGATTATAGTTTTTCTAAGGATAATATAAACCTAACCCTAACTAGTACGAATCTCTTTATCAATTAGTTGGATCCTTGGTTATGAGCTTGTGAGATTCATGAATGCTCATTTTGGTTACAATCACATATGTTTTCTAGTAAAGCAATCGAGAACGTGTTTATCATTGAATGAGGTCTCTCTTATTGCAAGCAATGAGGTCTCGATACGAAGTGGTTAATTATTTTCTCATTCTAAACATGACAACAAAACTGAAAATTGGTGCAAGGATTGCAATTCTAATCGTGATGAATCTACTCATACAAACAACAAAATACAGCTAACCTGAAGAAGACATGCTCGCCCATTTATGACACAAATATAGATGGCACAAATCCGACCCAGAGATTTTGTTCGTATTACAAGCAATCCATTGTGCACTATATAGCACGAATGTATTTTCATTTGCTGACTATTCCAAACATAACAAAACCTAAAATACTATGAATTCTATTCATTAGCTGTATATCTGGTCATTAAAAAAAATATGTCCAAATAGTTTGATGCTCACAAGTGGTGTATCCTCGGATTACGACACGTGGCGGATGACGTGTCCCGAAGGTTACGGAAGTGGAATAAATGAGTTGCATTCTGAGGATTCCTCGAGACTTCGTCTCGAGGAACGTGTCCGACTTTCCAGGAGATCTCTCTGAATACATTCCACCTTCATCTGGGAATCTACCAACAGCTCGTCTCCGAGCTGTCTCAGTCTCCTTGCTCTTCTCCGAGCCTCCGACGTGCCGAGCTTCCTCGGCCTCCAGGCTCGTTTCCGAGCCTTCGACATTCCGAGCTTTCTCGGCCTCCCCCGATTTACCAGGAGCGCAAATCCCATGTGCCCTGCAACGGCTCCGCATATATCGCCAGGGCGAGATATGCGCCTCCCCACGATCCGCGTCCCACGCTAGTGCATCCCTCCATTAATGGGCGCATCCCGCCATTCAAGATGAGGATAATGCTGGGGCGTAACAGACGGCGGTGATCTCGCACCTGCTCGCTCTACGCGACCCCTATATAAACCTCTCTCTCAGACGACTCAGGTAACTCAAATTATCTCAATACGCCGCTACTCTGCTCCTATTTCTCGGCTCTAATTTGATCGTCGGAGGGTCCCACGGTAGTCACTTACCTCAGAATTTCTTTGCAGGTAGCTCGGCATCCAATACCAACCCATTGAGATTCACACTCAACAACTCCAAAACCAAATCTCAGCCGTCCAAGACAGCCATCGCAGGATCGACGTAGGACAGCATCTGAAGGAGATCCAAAACTCCATCAGTTGGCGACGTCTGTGGGAACGAAAGACTTATTTTGTTCCACCAAAAAAGTAGATCTTCTGCCCTCGATCCAGTAGCGAGCGACGACCACAACGATCCAAATACGAGCTGCCACAATGGAGGCGGGAGTGGCTCGCCTCTCCCTCCTAATACCATCCACACCTTGTCCGTCCCGATAGACCGGCTTACGACGGGTATATGCCCTTGTCCAGCATGGCTCCGCCTCCCCGGGATAATGACGTCCGCCGAAGGACGGACGGGCACACTCAAGCCCTCGATCTACCTCACCCTCGTCACAGCGCCATTGAGCGTCGGCGGGCCGACTCTGGCCATCTCAACCCACACGCGGCGACCGATTCCATAACTCGCTAGACGCCGGACAGCACCATGCCATGGTCGCAGGGAAGACTGGGCTGTCGCCCCAATACCCGTCGCGCATTCTCTCCTCCTGAGGAGGTGTCGGTTAGCTCGCTTTCTTCTAGGCATGACCGACGCCCCTACTCTTGCCGGATTGCACGATCGACAAGCTCGGGGACCACTCGAGAAGGGCCTCGCCCGAGGACCCGAGACACCTGATAGAGCGGAATCGAAGCCGCACCCTGGCGCAGACCCGAAGCGGGGATAACCACTACTCTGATTATGCAGAATCGTCGGGTTACCACCACCGACTCAAGGTCCTTGAGAAGAAAATCGAGGGCATACACCGGGATGGCCAAGCGTTCGGCGAAGGGGCCCGATACTTCCTTGATTTGCTGATGAAACCCTTTACGGAAGAACGACTGGCCGAGCACGTCTCGTCCAGGAACAAACTGCCCAAGGTGGCCCTCTTCGACGGGAAATCTGACCCGAAGAACCATCTATACCCATTTACGGCGGGCATGAGCTTCTAGGATAACTCCGACGCGGCCCAATGCCGAGCCTTCCCCACCACCTTCATCCCGGATGGACGGGACTGGTTCCGAGGACTTATGTCACACTCCATCTTGACCTATGACGAGCTGGCCTCCCAATTCCTCGGTCACTTCGTCGGAAATTGACGGCAGACGAGGACGGTCGATTATCTATTTACCATCAAGAGCGGAGACAAAGAATCCTTCAAAGGATATGCCACCCGCTTCTACAATGCGCTCCTCGAGGTCCCCGAGCACCACGATGAAACGCTCATCACTGCACTGAGGTCGGGTCTTAGGCACAAAAAGTGGCTCTGCCCTTGTGAATTAGCGCAACCTAAGACTGTGGCCGAAGTAAAAGCTTGGACCGAGCGGGAGATCCAACTCGAATCGGATGTGAACTCAAATCTGCCCAGAAGCGACCGAGCCGACCAAAAGAAGAGGGGCAGAGAAGAGAAAAATAGGATCGACCGACCAAAACCTTACTCCCCGAAGTTGCAGGAGTACACTCCTCTTAACATCTCTCAGACCGAGCTGTTGGAGGAAGCTATGGGCGAGAGGTTCTTCAAGCTCCCGCCGGCTACCCGAAGCACGGGCAAGTGGCTCTGAGGACCGTATTGCGCCTATCACCGGACGCAAGGACATCCGACCAAGGATTGTAAACAGCTGTGTGATTACATCGAGGAGCTGATCCGCTCCGGTCACTTGGCAAAATACCTGTGAGATAAACGTCAAGCAGATAGGGGGAAAGCCGATCAAATTAAAGACGGATAGCTGACAATCGGACAGATCATGGTCATCGCCGACTGACCCAAGTCCGAGCAGCAAGAACACCTACCGAAACCGGTCATTCAATGCAGGAGAATTTAAATTGAACCACATAATCTGTATTTTATTCAATAATAAAGATTCTTGATTCCCTGTAATCTGAACTACTTCTCTTTGTTACATGCTAAAACTCTCTATAGGGCCGACGAATGTCTTCCTGCTAGGCTCATCCATAGCGGGCAACTACCTGCCCAAAAACGTTCTGGATCAAAGCCCTCATCGCGAGGCGAGCGAGTAGCTTCCTGCTTGATCATCCACCAGTGGGCAGCTTCCTGCCCAACAACGCTGTGGATCGAAGCCCTCCTCTCGAGACCACCGAGCAATTTCCTGCTGGCTCATTCTTAGCGGGTAACTTCCTACCCAACAACTCAAAGGATAGAAAGCCCTCCTTGCGAGGCGACCGAGTAGCTTCCTGCTCGGTCATCCACCAGCAGGCAGCTTCCTGCCCAACAACGCTGTGGATCAAAGCCCTCATCACGAGGCCGCCGAGCAATTTCCTGTTGGCCCATCCTTAGCGGATAGTGTTGGGATTCCTTAGCACCCTACTGAGTTTTCACAGTAACTACCATGTCAAATTAAAAAATTCTAAGGTGCTAATGAACCCTAACCCTAGGATCAAGCTAAAGTAACTAGACAATATAACATGTAACCAACCATTACAAGTAGTGAGCAAGGAATACAACCTTTGTAGACCGGTCCTTCACTTCTAAAGCTCCATTTTGACGTCCTTTCACTGCGATCATGGCAAGTGAAGATTTCCCGAACTCTAGAATGGTTCCACCGGAGAAATGAACAAGCTTGCACGAAGTCTTCGAGGCCGAAGATGATCTACGTCGAGGAGACTCAAACCCAAGCTACCTCTTCACTAGGTCAAGAACTTTGTGAAGAGAACACCCTTTACTATCCAAGCAAGTATATAGGATGATGAAATAGGAAGTGGGCTCACTTTAGATTTTATTTTCTCACAATATTTCTTCATGTTTCATGGAGCTAGTAAGCAAGAGGAAGAAGATGAAGAAAGCAACCATGAAAAATGAAGAAGGAAAACTAATTAGGTGAGAATAGCAACCATGGGTGAGTTAGTGTCATATACTAACTATTATAGAGACTTAACCATGGATTAATTATAATGGTTGGGTTTAAAATATCTTAAGTAAAACAAATGAGTGGACTTTGGTCAATGGTCTACAAGCTTCATGAAGCTTCAAGCCATGACCAATTTTCCACCTCATTTTGATTTACTAAGATAAATAAAACCCCACATTATATGTAAGCATGGTGTAAGTCACACACACACCCAAGTTTGCATGTATCATCTAGCATGACACAAACATGTACACAAGTATATATCACATATATACTTAATACATTATCAAGTGAGAAAAGCAATCTTAAGTGAGCTAATACTGGTTAATGTAAATTAATATATCAAATATATAATTATATATTAAATCATTAAATCAACACTTGATTTAATGATCCGGTCATATCGCATATAACCGACTAATATCATGTTTATCAATTTATCGAATCAACACTTGATTCGATAACCCGGCTATATCGCATATAATTGACCGATGATACAAATCGCGAGAATAAAATATGGTATCTCATACACGTATTAATCTTGGTCCCGCACATATCTCATATGTGCTCCTACTCCGTTTCGCCTGAGCCAGGAAACCTCTGTGTAGGACTCTAAAGACTCGTCAATACGCCGGCAGTAGGTAATGATCATATCAAACACCCACAAGCCGCTAGAGGCGTGCTAAACGTAACGTCCACCCGGGTATTGAGCGATCAGAAGATCAACAAGTAAGCCTGCTCATACTCCTGCGAATCCAATCAGTAACACTTACCGTACAGTTCGGTCTCTTCTACTGATATATCGCATATCTCGTCTAGGGGTGGTAAACGTTAGACCCCAGTAACTCGATAAGTCATGCCGATATGAGGCTCATAACGGGTCGAGAAACTACTGGTAACCCTTACCAGTGAATCTCTGAAATAGCCCTAGCCAGGGACTTTCCTGTTATAGCCAATCGAGCACAGCGCAACATCAATCCCCAATACCGGGAGAGATGAATCCCCTCCTATCGCTCATTACCTCCATGTGACTCGGGACTGTACCCAAAAACCACCGTTTTGCACATTCTCATGAACATGGTAAGGTGGAAATCAAAGCACAGTGGGAATCACACAAGTCTCTATGAGCGGGTCGACAGACTAACCTATACCAGTGTCACTAGAGAACTGCCATCTGACGTGAGGTATAATACCATCTGGGAGTTCTCGGCGAGACCGTCCAGTGTACCCAGTCTCCACTGAGCACCCGTATATCATCTCTGATGTCAAACACCAATGGATATATAATCATCCATCGCCTATCTACATGGGTCGAGAAGCTATACGCTAGTCTACTTTGGTATATCGATGCCCCGTCTCGATACATTCACGACTAAGGACATTAAAAGATGTACTCACAGACGACCTTTGTCCCACTATTATGATCTCCATCAAAATCTAGGTAGTCAAGTACGCATCCTAAGGGCTTTACCAACATGTAACAGAGTGACAATCAGTGTACATGTTAAGATAAAGAGTAACCAGATAGCATACTATCATGTCGAGCAAGAAAGTCCTTCCTATATATGTCCAAGCATCCACTACAATATACATCTCATGTACAGTAATGGCCTCTAGGGCATACATATAACTAACAATCTCCCACTTGCACTAGGGCCATCATATAGCAGTGGTTGTAGTATCTCATTTTCAACCATCCCAAAAAAGTATCTCTCTGGGAAAAGGTCTTTGTGAGTGGATCCGCCGTGTTTTCCTCTGAGTCTACTCTCCTAACCTTGATCTCCTGGAGATCAACCATCTCCATGATCAGGTGATACTGCCTTAGAAAATGTCTGGGTCACTGATGGGACGGGGGTTCCTAGGCCTAAGCCACAACTCCATTGTCACACAATGGTAGGAATGAAGTTCATCTCATGAACTAATATACACCCAGACTTCCTCTTTGGTAGCATCTTAGGTAGCGATGTATCCATCCTTTATCGTATAGTTTGCCACGGTATCTATCTTGGAACTTTTCCAACATACCGTCCCTCCACTGAGGGTAAAGACAATACCTGTGACTAACTTTCAGTCGACCTTACCACCCTGGAAGCCATCCAGTGATTCTCCCCAGGATCGTTCAATACCATCTCACTACACCTAGTGAGAATCCTAACATCCACTTAGATTTATCTCATAGATCCAAAACCCAGGATTTAGGAGGTATCACCTTGATCCTATATGGAGAATCCTTGTGATAAGAGGAGATTGACTGAGTGTAGCATAAGAAACTCCTTTCCTATCAAGAGTATGTCATCCATGTACAATACGAGGAATACCACCATACTCTCTACTACCTTTTTGTATATACAAAGTTCATCTACTATTTTGATGAAGTCAAACGTTTTGACTACCGCATCAAAACAGATGTTCCAACTCCGCGATGCCTGCTTTAACCTGTAAAGCAACTTGCACACGTTTCCGCTGCTCCCACTGTCTACGAAACCCTTTGGCTATGTACTTATAGACGCTCTCTTCTAAATCAGTATTTAGAAAAGCAGTCATGACACTCAACCACCAGATATCGTAGTCATGGTATGTAGCAATAGCAAGTAGGATCCGGATGGACTTAAGCAAAGGCACTGGAGAAAAGGTTTCATCATAATCCACATCTGTTCAATGACGAGTTCCTTTTACAACAAGTCTAGTTTTGAAAGTCTCAACTTTTCCATCTACACCAAGTAATCTTCTCAAGATATACTTGCTCCTGATGGGAATTTAACCCTTCAGATAAAGCAACCAAAGTCCATATTTTGTTGGTGTATATGGATTCCATCTCAGATCGCTTAGCATTCATCCATTCTTACAAAGTCCCCACTCTTGATGGCCTACTCGAAACTAGTTGGGTCATCATTTCATGATGCAATCCTTGCTCCCACTTTCATTGAGAAAACCGAAGTATCCCTCAGGCGGATGAGGAACCCTACCAGATCGGCGGAGAGGCCGAGGTTCGTCGGGAACTATTGAATCCTTCGGTTCTACCAAATCATCAGCTGTAGTTTGTATAGCTGGAACTCCTTCCAGTTCTACCTCATGACCATAAATTTCTTTCCAAAATAAATAGCTTTTCTAAAAAGGTGGCCTGCCGAGAAATAAAACACCTTTTGTTCCTCGCTGTGGTAGAAGATATTCCTTTGCGAATGCTTGGGATATCCAACAATCTTCCACAGATCCGACCTTGCCTCGATCTTGTCCGAATTTTTCTTTTAGACATAGGCCAGACAACCCCAAATCTTAACTTACTTAAGAGATGGGCTCTTCCCATACCATATCACATATAGAGTGGTAGGCACCTGATTTGGCTGGAACCCTATTCAATAGGTATGCAACTTCTCAAGTGCATAACTCCTTAAAAGGAAATAGGCTACTCAGTAGTACTCATCATAGAGCGCACTATATCGAATAGGGTGTGATTGCTCCGCCTCGATACACCGACGTGCTGTGGTGTATACGGAGGAGTAATGCTGAGAGAGAATCTCATTCTCCTTTAGAATAGTCCAGTATCTCCGAGCTCAAGTATTCTCCTCCCCGATCACATCAAAGGACATAATACTTATACCCGTTTTTAGTTCTCTACTTCTAACTTATATTCTTTGAATATATCAAAAGGTTCAGATTTGTGTTTCAACAGGAACATATGTCCGAATTTTGAGAGATCATCAGTGAATGTAATAAAGTACAAAGAACCGGTCCTGGAATGTGTATACATGGGACCTATATACATTATCATGTATCAATCCCAAGAGTTCACTAACTCTTTCTCTGTTTCCAATAAACGGAGCTATGGTCATTTTATCTTTGTGACATGACTGGCAAGTTTCACAAGATATAAATTCAAACTGATTTATATATGCATCTTAATGTAACTTAGCTAGTCGGGTCGCATTGATATGACCTAGTCTACAATGCCTCAAGAAGGATTCGTTCATTTCTGAACTCTTCCCCTTGAGTGTGTTCTGTACGTTAAGAACTGTAGTTTGATTTAGAGCGTATATGATTTTAGATAACGTGCCTGAACCAATCAACTCTTGATATAGGAAATGTTCAAAACATTATCCAACAATACAAAATTATATCCTTCTTTACTAAATAAAGAGACTGATATGATGTTGTTTATCAGGTTCGGTATCTAATAACATTCGTTCAGAATCAATGTATTTGGTAATACAGGTGATAACTGCCAACACTTTGGCTGTAACAATTGCATCGTTTCTAATTCTTGAAACTTTATCACCCGTTCTCAGTTCTCTACCTATCTGTAGCCCATGTAACATATTACATATGTGGGATCCTGATCCGGTATCTCATACCTAGGACGTAGAGGATACAAAGAAACGGTTCTCTGTAATGAACACACCCGAAGAAGATGCATCATCATGCACTTTCTTCGTTTGGGCGGCACGGGAATCCTGCTAATCCCCTATTTCCTGCTCGGTCTTATAACAATTATAAGGAGCGGGACCAACGTTTCCCAGCTCAGTATAACAAGCGGGTTCGGTCAATGCATCTATATTATTATCTTGATTAAGGCGTGACATGGTCGCTACCTGGAGAGAGAGAAAAGAAAACACTCCGCGTGCGCTATTGCAAGATTAGATTGGTTATTATTTTATCTAATCAGGATGGCTTCCACTGTTTTTATCAAATCTTCCTCTAAACCCTAAAAGGAAAGACTAGCCGAGATTAATTACACCCTGCAATTTCGCCAATCTTTCAGCCAGGCCAGTGCCAGTACTTTGAGGGAGGTTCTCCGTGCTTTTGCATGGACCTAATTAAAGTAAACCTCATTTTCCCAGGGGTGTAACCCCGTTGACACCTTTCTAGACACCTACTTGATCGGCTAATTGTAATGTGTAAAACTCTCCCAGGAGTATCAATTACTCGCAGTGGGTATCGGGATCTAACTATCTCATAGAAGGTATGCAATCTCATTGCAAATTTCAACACTTGAAATTCCCGATAATATTTTGCCCCTAGCATCCTATGACCTTGACGAAAGCCAATAAACCATAGGCTGCTAGTCAAGTTCAATCCGTACATTTCTTGATTGAATTAAACCCACCAGCACGACCCTTGACGAAAGCCAACAAAGCCGCACGACTACTCTAACTCAATCGCATCATATGCTTTTGCAGATAAGTATAAATAGCTACCGCACACTATGTCTTGACGAAAGCCAACAAACGTAGCACGAATACTATGAAGAACTTATCTGAAATGACGGAGGGCTACGACAGGTTTTTAAGAAAACCTTTTGCGTAATAAACTTGATATCGTTGTAGAATCGAATGATTTTGAAAAGGAGTGTTTTTTAGGTTTTTACTAGTTTTGCTAAAGAGGTCACTCCCGGTGAAGGGATCTTTGCTCTTTCCTCATTGAATGAGGTACATGATATTTCACAAATACCACTATGCAAAGCAAAAACTATAAAAGTAATCAAAAGACAAACCGAGTTTGCAGCATCTGCTAGCTTCACTAAAGAGGTCCCTCCCGGTAAAGGGATCTCGGCTCTTTCCTTATTGAATAAGGTGCTGGATATTCTACAAGGAATACTGCTATGCAAAGCAAGAACTAGAGCTACCAGTTTCTAAAACAAGTTTCTACAACATCTTTAGGTTTATTTTCTTTCATTAATCTCATTAATGAAGTCCCATCATTTAAGTTAACTAAGCATCACAGATAAATACAACGTAGGCTTATGCTATCCGCATTCGCTTCGATGTCCCGTCATGCACCGTTAGGTTAGGTAACTAACGGCAGAGCGGGGCAGGGCTAGCGTGGGTGAAAAACATAAGCAACGTCTATATAATATATCATATATATTATATACAGTAGCTATCTCAACATATCAAATGATCACATCGCAGCAGAATAACAACATATGAAATATTGTATATACTAGGATTTCCGGGTTTTATATTAAGCCTGTATAAAACACGGATTCCACGGTCGTGATGAATAGCCAAACCCACATCCTTAGACCCCTACGAGAGCCGCAAGCGACCCTACCAATTCTAGAGTTAGGAGACCCGGACTCGACTACTCGAGTTGGTCTCCCACTGAACTCTAGAACCCGGTTACTTGTGCTCCCCTCCTTGGGTCTGTCCTAATGCGGAAAAGTAAATAATATACAATGGTGAAATCATGCTCAACCCGGAAGTGCCCCAATAAAAGATATTACATACAAGTTTTTACATGAATGAAAATGAACTCATCTCACATAAAAAACCCCGCTATTCAAACACGACGATCCAATATAAGATATCCCAGCAACACATAACATCTCATGTCATCAACGTAAGTAAATATGCATATCCCAATTGTCGTTGACATATAGCAACGAAACTGGCAATACACCACATATTACATTTACGGTCGCAGAAAAGAAAGTGAAAAACTACAACAATTGGAATCCGCACTGCCCTTAGACATCATAAACCCGGAATATCACATATTCTGAATTTCATGCCTAACAATACAAATTTTACATTTTGGTCTCAACCATGAAAACACATTTCAAAGGAAGTCGGGTAATTCAACAAGATTCCCGATTCCGTCCGAGGCTGAAATGTTAAACTTGCATGCAACTAGATAGATTCCAATTATTGTATCCCATCACAAATATCCAGACGACGTTAAACTTTTTGATCAATTCATCAAAATCCCACAATTTTCCGAGAGCTCAACACTTAAGCATAGTTTTAATAATACCCGGAACATGCCGTAGTACCTATGAACCAACCATAGAAGGGCAAAGCCAAGCCTCACTCATGTCGCCACGGAACTGCGGCAAACCCTAGGGTATGACCGCGGTTCCGCGATCCAAAAAAGTCGAGTTAGGGTTTCATTCTTCTAGAGGGTCCACAAAATTACTTGCATGTTTTTCCGAATACGTTAAACTTGGAAAAATGGGTTTTTGACATTCGATCGAACTTTTTAACTTCGCCTGGACAACTTGTGAAAACCCAAATACAATGTTAAATTACGAATACGAAACACACCGAATTGTCTATAGTGTAAGATTACGTCTCATGCAAAATTAGCAAAAACAAACAACACTTGAAATATTAAAACCCATCCACTGGAACACTGAAAAATTTGGGGGGGGGGGATAGCTCGGAATTTGGCCGAGATGGGGGGGATCGCCGGCCAAAAAATATCAGAATGCCATCAAATTTCACCAGTGTTCATATTATCATACATATATGATTCTGCAATTGTTTGAAAAATTTTTAGAGCTCATTAAAAATCGACAGAATGTAAGTTTTGATATTTAAAGTTTCGGAGCAGTTTCGGTTTCGCAATCTAACAAGCATCGTTTAATACTCTAGCCCGGCTCTGATACCACTGTTGGGATTTCTTAGCACCCTACTGGGTTCTCACAGCAACTACCATGCTAAATTAAAAAATTGTAAGGTGCTAATGAACCCTAACCCTAGGATCAAGCTAAAGTAACTAGACAATATAATATGTAATCAACCATTACAAGTAGTGAGCAAGGAATACAACCTTTGTAGACCGGTCCTTCACTTCTAAACCTCCGTGATGACGTCCCTTCGCTGCGATTATGGTAAGTGAAGATTTCCCGAACTCTAGAATGGTTCCATCGGGGAAATAAACAAGCTTGCACGAAGTCTTCGAGGCCGAAGATGATCTACGTCGAGGAGACTCAAACCCAAGCTACCTCTTCACTAGGTCAAGAACTTTGTGAAGAGAACACCCTTTACTACCCAAGCAAGTGTATAAGATGATGAAATAGGAAGTGGGCTCACTTTAGATTTTATTTTCTCACAATATTTCTTCATGTTTCATGGAGCTAGTAAGCAAGAGAAAGAAAATGAAGAAAACAACCATGAAAAATGAAGAAGGAAAACTAATGAGGTGAGAATAGCAACCATGAGTGAGTTAGTTTCATATACTAACTATTGTAGACACTTAACCATGGATTAATTATAATGGTTGGGTTTAAAATATCTTAAGTAAAATAAAATGAGTGGACTTTGGTCAATGGTCTACAAGCTTCATGAAGCTTCAAGCCATGACCAATTTTCCACCTCATTTTGATTTACTAAGATAAATAAAATCCCGCATAATATGTAAGCATGGTGTAAGTCACACACACCCAAGTTTGCATGTATCATCAAGCATGACACAAACATGTACACAAGTATATATCACATATATACTTAATACATTATCAAGTGAGAAAAGCAATCTTAAGTGAGCTAATACTAGTTAATGTAAATTAATATATCAAATATATAATTATATATTAAATCATTAAATCAACACTTGATGTAATAATCCGGTCATATCGCATATAACCGACTAATATCATGTGTATCAATTTATTGAATCAGCACTTGATTCGATAACCCGGCTATATCGCATATAACCGACCGATGATACAAATCGCGAGAATAAAATACGGTATTTCATACACGTATTAATCTCGGTCCCGCACATATCTCATATGTGCTCCTACTCTTTTTCTCCCGATCCAGGAAACCTCTGTGTAGGACACTAAAGACTCGTCAATACGCCGGCAGTAGGTGATTATCATATCAAACACCCACAAACCGCAAGAAGCGTGCTAAATGTAACGGCCACCCGGGTATTGAGCGATCAAAAGATCAACAAGCAAGCCTGCTCATACTCCTGCGAATCCAATCAGTAACACTTACCGTACAGTCCGGTCTCTTCTACCGATATGTCGCATATCTCGTCTAGGGGTGGTAAACGTCAGACCCCAGTAACTCGATAAGTCGTGCCGATATGAGGCTCATAACGGGTCGAGAAAATACTGGTAACCCTTACCAGTAAATTTCTGAAACAGCCCTGGCCAGGGACTTTCCTGTTATAGCCAATCGAGCACAGCGCAACATTAACCCCCAATACCGGGAGAGACGAATCCCCTCCTATCGCTCATTACCTCCATGTGACTCGGGACTGTACCCAAAAACCACTGTTTTGCACATTCTCATGAACGTGGTAAGGTGGAAATCAAAGCACAGTGGGAATCACACAAGACTCTATGACGATCTCGGGTCGACAGACTAACCTGTACCAGTATCACCAGAGAACTTCCATCTGACGTGAGGTATAATACCATCTGGGAGTTCTCGGCGAGTCCGTCCAGTATACCCAGTCTCCACTGAGCACCCGTATATCATCTCTGATGTCAAACACCAATGGATATGGGATCATCCATCGTCCATCTACATGGGTCGAGAAGCTATACGCTAGTCTACTCTGGTATATCGATGCCTCGTCTCGATACACCCACGACTAGGGACATTAAAGGATGTACTCACAGACTACCTTTGTCCCACTATTATGATCTCCATCAAAATCTAGGTAGTCAAGTACGCATCCTAAGGGCTTTACCAATATGTAACAGAGCGAAAATCAGTGTACATGTTAAGATAAAGAGTAACCAGATAACATACTATCATGTCGGGTAAGAAAGTCCTCCCTATATATGTCCAAGCATCCACTACAATATACATCTCATGTACAGTAATGGCCTCTAAGGCATACATATAACTAACAGGTAGCTTCCTACCCAACAACGCTAAGGATCGAAAGCCCTCCTCGTGAGGAGACCGAGTAGCTTCCTGCTCGGTCATCCACCAGCGGGCATCTTCTTGCCCAACAACGCTGTGGATCAAATGCCTCCTCGCGAGGCGACCGAGTAGCTTCCTGCTCGGTCATCCACCAGCGGGCTGCTTCCTGCCCTACAATGCTGTGAATCAAAGCCCTAATCATGAGGCTGCCAAGAAATTTTCTGCTGGCCCATCCCTAGCGGGTAGCTTCCTACCCAATGATGCTAAGGATCGAAAGCCCTCCTCACGAGGCGACCGAGAGCTTCCTGCTCGGTCATCCACCAGTTGGCAGCTTCCTACCCAACAACGTTGTGGATCAAAGCCCTCCTCGTGAGGCCACCGAGTAGCTTCCTGCTCGGTCATCCACCAGCGGGCAGCTTCCTACCCAACAACGCTGTGGATTGAAGCCCTCCTCTCGAGGCCGCCGAGCAATTTCCTGCTGGCCCATCCCTAGCGGATAGCTTCCAACCTAACATCACTAAGGATCGAAAGCCCTCCTCACGAGGCGACCGAGTAGCTTCCTGCTCAGTCATCCACCAGCAGGCAGCTTCCTGCCCAACAACGCTAACAATCTAAAGCCCTCACCCAGAGGCCACCGAACATTCTCCTGTTCAGCTCGTCCGTATGGGATAGGTTCCTGCCCTAAGAAAAGATGGATCCAATGCCCTCGTCAAGGAAGAATCAGTCAATATCGACCTATTCTAACTTTGCTATTTTTCGATTCATGCTAAATGAACGATCGCCACCTCGACTCTGGGGAACGGGAGGGTACTGACCTTCCTACACTTGGCTGTTACTCGACTTACACTCAACGCGCGATCGTCACATAAAAAGGCCGGACACCGACCCACAACCTAACACTCGTGGGATGCGACTATTGACGAGCTAAATATACTTGTATAAATACAAACAAAAGTATATGAGCTAAACATTTGGACAATGAAGAAGAAGGTCACTTTGTTTATGATCCGAAAATAAATACAAGGTATTCTAGGCTCTTCAGCCTTACAAAAACGCCCGGAGGCTTACAAAACTTTGAAAAAAAATCCCCCAGTCAGGAAAGCTCAGGCTGTAGGCTCAGGGAGGATCTCTCCCTGCTCGAAGCCAGCGTCGGGGACCAAAACGGTAACCTCTGGATCGGCGCTTCCACTGACAGCCTCAACCCCGGCGGCCTCCCCGGCAGCCTCACCCCTGGAGGCCGCCCCGGCAACTTCTACCTACAGCGCATCCTTGGAGAGAGGGTACTGGACCCGGAGCTCACTGTCGATGAACTCCGGCATCAACGCCTTGACGGCGTCGAGAGTCTGGTGCCAAACGATGGCCGAGGCTTCGGCGAGGTCGGCGTAGAACTGGTCCGACGCTTTATCCCTCTCCACGGACTTCACCGCTCAGACCTTGGCAAGCTTCAGGACCTCGAGCGCCACCCGAGCATCCTTCCTGTTGACGTCCCTCGACTTCTTCATTGCGTTATAGAGTTTACCAACCTCCTCCAAATTGGTCTGGATAGCCTAGTTGGATTCACTCAGAATTCGGTGAGATTCCTTATACTTGGAGTTTGTCAGCTCCTCGGCGACCACCTGGGTTTCGAGGGCGGCTCCCTTCTCCTTCGCTTGTTGCAGCCGAAGGCACAGATCCTCCTCCTGCGAGGACGATTCGCCCTCTTTCTTGATGGCCGGGGCTATCTCCTTGGATTCCATATTTATAATGAGGGCGCAATGGTGGAGTAACTGAGGAAAGCAGCAAAAGGAGTTGGAAACGTTCAAACTGAAAAAAATATGCTTAGGAAGATTCTTAAAGGAAAACGGATACCGACCTGAACTGCCTCCTGAACGATGGCGGCCACCTGGGTCTTCAGGGTCCCTCGGGGAATCTTGCCCCCAGCTGTTTGCTCCATATCGAAAAGCAAGCTGTCAGTGACGGAAAGCCCCGAGGGCACCTCGAAGCAGAAGTCCCCCTCCTGCATTGGGATCCTGGTATAAGGCGCTCGAGAAATCGTCTTTTGTGCCTTTTTAGGGGGGCGTCGGTGGGCTCGGCCTCCTCATCATCCTCCTCCTCCTCCCTCTCCCGGGGCACCGGATCCCGCCTATGCTTTTGGAACCCCACCCCCCACCCCCACGGCGCTCTGCAGGGACTCAGGGTGATGCAGCTAAAGGCTTGCTCGGCGGGGCAGGCCTCGAGGCTGAGCTCGGACCCGGTCGGGACGAGCTTCCGCCCCCGATCTTCTTTTGGGACTTCGCGGCCATGGTAGCTAAGAACTTGATCGGTCTATTTGCTCTGCAAAAGGGGGGAGAATACACAAAGAGAGTTAGTGATGCTGAAAAGGGAAAAGAAAATTCATCAAAGTCTAAATGGATCGTCTACTGCCCTAACTTACCCAGAAAGCACGCGGGGCTGAGCCCAGCCCAGCTCAGAGCCTGCTCAGAAAGCAGGACGTCAGCCCGCTGGATCGGCTCCCACAAAGACACCACCCTTACCTCAGGTGAAGATGACTATTTCGCTCTCGGACAGTCGGCCCTGTGCCACTGTGTAGGCACGGGCCAATCCTCGCCCTCGGGTGGCCCGATAAAAATGAACTTCTCCTTCCATTCATGGATGGAAGAGGGGATGGCTACTACACCCGACCCGGCTACCACGCCCTTACGTTTTTTGAAGGAAAAATACACCCAGCTCGGCTCATCCTTACTGGTGCCAGGGTGATTCTTATAACAGAGGAAGGAAATGAGGAGGGTCAAACTGAAGGGGATATTTTCAAGTTTCAACAGGACCAGAAACTCGAGGAGGATTCTCCACGAGTTTGGCGCTAGCTGGCCTGGGGCAAGATGGAAGCAGCGAAGCACCCCACATACCTCGGCTGAGAAGGGCAGATGCATTCCGGCCCGGAATGCTTCCAAATACAAGGTAATCTCCTAACCCTGCACCTTGTCCACCCGCTCACCTTCTCTAGCTATGCGAAGCGAATAGTTGGAAGGAATATGGAATCGAGCCCGAATCTCGGTAAACTCGTCCACATTCCTCAAAACAGAGGGTGCATCGCGGGCATTCCCGATGAATGCCTTAGGGGCCCTTGTTGCCACCCGACGGCGAACGACACGGGTAGCCCTGGCTCTAGGGGCGAGCCCGACACAGACGACGAGGCAGAAGAACCTTCTCGGCTATCTGAAACCGAGGAGGAGGAAGACCCGCCGGACTCGGCTCCAACAACCGGAGCCTCATCGTCCTACTCAACCCTAACTATCTCTACATACTCCTCAGATGAGAACATTTAACCTGATTCAAGAGAATGGGATCACCGAGGAAGATAAGCGGGTGATCCGATCTAAAAAGAAGGAATGCCGAGCAATCTTTGACAACGAAAGTAAATTATGGTGAATGTGTTTGTCCAAGGGGGATCCCATCCTATTTATACACCCCAAGGAAATCATCCGACGGCCCAGATCGACTCCTGCCAAAACGAAACGTCACTTCTATCTCCACGTGGCGATCGACCATTGGGGACGTCCTTTCAGTTGTAGGTGGCAGTGACAGCCTGTCACGTCCGCCAACCGACGTCCGACACGTAGTCCGTATCCCAATTGGCGACCAACCAAAATGGTGCCCCTTTTTTAAAGCGCGATCATTTCATTTGATCTGCTGACGCCATCGAGGATACGCGCGAAGATTTAGGCGCACGACAAGGCGACACGTGGAACCAAAAGATTGAAACGATGCGACCGCCAAACGCCATGCCGTTCCCGGGCGTTCCGCATTATGATCCTTGGCGCCAAATTGAGCGGAAGAAAGATCGAGCAGACCACTCTCAACCCGACCCTTGGATAGGTCAGAACGAGAGTGGGGGGCTAATGATGATACTCATAAGTGGTGTCTCCTCGGATCACAACACGTGGCGGATGATGTGTCCCAAAGGCTACGAAGGCGGAATAAATAAGTTGCATTCTATGGATTCCTCGGGACTTCGTCCCGAGGAACTTGTCCGACCTTCCAGGAGACCTCCCTGAATACATTCCACCTTCACCTGAGAATCTACCAACAGCTCACCTCCAAGCTATCTTAGTCTCCTTGCTCGTCTCCGAGCCTCCGACATTCCGAGCTTCCTCGGCCTCCCCCGATCTACAGGGAGCGCAGATCTTATGCACCCCGCAACGACTCCGTGTATATCACCAGGGCGAGATATATGCCTCCCCACGATCCGCGTCCTATGCTAGCGCATCCTTCCATTAATGGGCGCATCCCACCATTAATGGGCGCATCCCGCCATTCAAGGCGAGGATAACGCTGGGGCGTAACGGATGGCGGTGATCTCGCACCTGTTCACTCCACGCGACCCCTATATAAACCCCTCTCTCAGACGACTCATGTAACTCGAATTATCTCAATACGCCGCTACTCTGCTCCTATTCCTCGGCTCTAATTTGATCGTCGGAGGGTCCCACGGTAGTCACCCACCCCGGGACTTCTCTGCAAGTAGTTTAGCGTCCAACACCAACTCATTAAGATCCACACTCAACAACTCTAGAACAAAATCTTAGCCGTCCAAGACAGCCATCACAGGATTGATGGAGGACAGCATCTGAAGGAGATCCGAAGCTCCATCATAGTTCAACTTTATTTATAACCTACTCGAATGCATTGCATTAAGCACATGAGAATTTTAAGGGTTAATTTCATAAAACACCCTTGCACTTTATCCTGCATAGCATTCTTTATCCTGCATAGTGATTTATTAGCGCAAACACTTCTTATACTCATCGACCAACTACCTATAGAAAATTCAACCCTAAAACAACTAAAAGTATTATCTAATTTAAATCTAGAATTGGTTTTGCGTTGCTTAGAGTAGAATCTAAGTGTTTTTAGGAATTTGGTTGGATATGTTCCAAACAGCATCTACCCCCATAAATCAACTTGATATTTTCGAAGAGATGGATGGATATGTTCTAAATAGCATCTGTCCCTAGATTCAGGCTGGATGCGCTCCCCGCATTTCAGTCCGGTTTCCGGCGGTAAACAGATTCTGGCACACCCGGTGGAACCTTTTTATCTTTCCACTCCATATTTCGTATGTCGTGTTTCACGAACTAATCTTGGTATATCATGTTTACGTTTCTCTTGGATGTTGGGATACTGAAGCCAGTATTTTACCTTCATACAGATCAATGGCTCTTTTCTGCAACAGCTGCAATTGTAAGAATGGTTCCAACACCACCCCATCCGGAGTGGTCTGGTTAGGATAAGCCATGATGCCACTATTGGGCATTCCGATGGCTCAAATCCAGCAAAATCTGAATGGATTCCAGTTTGGGCAGATGCCCCACTCTTTATTATTGTTGCCTCAACGCCAAGGGAGGAAGCTCTAAGAAAGTTGATCTTTGATTGGCTGGCTACCACTTCTGGCTCTGCTGATAAGCCTGAAGACTCCGTGTTCAAAAGATTGGGAACATACTCCGTGGGCCTCTCTAAAAATCCCATGATTCCAAAGAGGGCTATCTTCAAGCGATTGTCCTTTGAGGCGTCAACTGTTCTCGAGGCACCGAAGAGCACTTCACCTCCATGCCAGTCTGCCTTCAAAAGATTGGCACAAGCTCATATCTCTGCTCTGCCTAAGGCATCGGTCTTTCAGTGACTGGCACCTATCGAAGGTCAAGAACGACAAAAGGGGAAGAATGTCCAAGCTCCACAAGAATGCAGGGGGCAGGCCCATAAATCTTCTGAATCCAAATATTTACCTGCTACAAGAGGCGCTCAACGTTATTACTGGCGCCGAGTAAGACAGGCTGGGGCCAGCTTCCCATCTGGGTTGACTCCGCCAACCCCAGTTATCCGTACTGCTGTTCCAACTGGGATTAATTTTGAACCGCTTAAGATGGTAAAGCGCAATTCTCTCACTGTAGTACTAAAGAAGTTTCCACGTCCTATGGAGGTGCCAAGCGAACTGCAGCCATCATGTTCTGTAACATTTCAGAAAATAAAATATTATTTTTGGGAATTTAAATAATTAAAATAAAAAATATTAGGAATATTTTAATGTATGGAGATTAGTTTTAATGAAGATAGTTTGGAAAATATTTGAAAATTTTATAAGAATTATTAATTTTGAAAGTGTTTAGTTGATTTGGACATTTTATAAATTATTACATAATTATTTGTATATGAGTTTAATACTAAACTCGATTAGCATTTCACAAAATTTTTGTATTAATCTGGCTTATGTGCATGACTTACACCACAACATGTTACAAGCACTTATTACATTTCTATTGACCATGGCTATATTTCATTACTTGCTTATTGATTTTTTGGTTTCAAATTAGAAAAATAGAAAAGGAGGAGAAAAGATATTATGTGAGGGTGGGGACCATGCGTTATGGCAAGAGAGAGGGTGGGGGGGGAGAGAAAATTCTAGACTTCTCATGGCCCTTCTTCATTCTTCATCTCTCATTCTTCTAAATCTCCTTCATTTCTCTCTAACTCCTCCACCTACTCTACCTCCTTACAACACCACCCAAAATCCACTTAAAACCTTATACTCTCTTCACTAAAATTGATCGCAAGACCATCACAAACCCTATGGAGGCATCAAAACAAGACTTTGAAGACTTTGGGCAACCCTAGAATTTTCCTTGGTTGCCAAATGAGGTAATCTCTACACCCATAGTTATAATTTGAGTTTCTTTAACCTCTATTGTAGTTTAGAACTTAGTAATTGAGGTTTAGTGATCTTGGAAAATTCCAAGATGAGGGTTAGGGGATTTTATGAGTTGTGAAGTGTAAATTGAGATTAGTAGAGGCCATAAAACACATCTAGTGTTAGAATTCTGGACAAAACCTGAGACCAAACCCCAAAATGTGAACTTGAACTTGGCTGATATTGGATTTTGTGGTATTTGTGATGTGTTATGGAGATCTGCTATGACCCGGGGGACCTGAAAAATATTTAGCGATTACTGAGATGTGTGCAGGCAACCTGGAAGCTATCCCCAAGACCCGAGGCCCCAACTCCTTAGCGTGGCCGCAAATAATCTCCTTTTGGCCGCAAATTGCGGCCTTGGTACGAGGGAATTTCCTCTTGTTTCTTCCATGGCTCCATTATCTTCTAATTAGACCTACCTTATATGCAACTTTTCCTAATTCTCACCCGAAACAAATCTAGGAGCGTTTTCTTGAGTTGCTGTTTTGGTTTTCGTATGCAATTTTTGTTTACGATACTATGTGTTTTTATATATGTAGGAACCCTCACGTGGACTTCGAACAATAAGGAAGAGCATGGCGTCGTTGACTCCGGCAAGTGAGGATCAAGGTGAGTATATGTATATCTACGAGGGAAGTCATATGGATGGCGTATAGCACCCCCGCAATTGTAGAATAGGGTTATTACAATGTTATTATGAGTTTGAATGTGATATTGGATACTTAGCGAGTAGGGTATTTAGAAGACCTTAGGTTAGATTATGAGGATTTAGGAAGACCTATGCAGAGGATGATTACCTTGGAGGCGAATCGCAGGTTTCAAGTAGTCACACACATGCACACACACTTTTGACTTGGTGTATATGTGTATATATCTATGTATGTGTGTAGGTTTATACACACACACATACATACATACATACATACATACATACATATACACGTGAGATGAGGATAGTATATGATACTTTGAGATGAGTCTATATGATCGGGTATAATGCCATGAGATTTGTTATGTGATTGAGTCACGATATGATATATGACGTGATATTATAGTGGATCGTTGGGCGATGTGTATTCATACATACGATAATATGTGTTGATGATATTGGAATGTACGAGACTTTAGAACAGTACCCTTGATCATGATATTGTTCGATGATGATATCATATGAATGATGATGTATATATGATAGTTGACCCGTACCCTCGATTTTGGGGATGCCGTACGATATGATGATTGATCCGCACTCTTGACTCAAGAATGCCGTATTATGTATTATACAGTACGTGACGTTATGAGGCTGAATCGCCGACTACTTGGTATATCGACTCAGAATTTAGGTGGATTTTCTTACCCTTTCGACTAATTTCTTAGTTTAGTCTTTTAGTTGATTAGGTAGATGTTAGATTAGGCTCGAGTCATACCTATTTTCAAAAACAAACGAATCGTGAGTATTTTCAAAAGACAATCCGAGGGATGCTACGGATTTTCAAAGGACATATCTTTTCTTAAAAACACCGTAGCCCCTATTTTTCTAAAAACCACGATTCGTGCTATTTCAAACACTAAGACTGTATGACTCGTATTTAGATATATATATTCTACAATGTTGCATTTACTATTCATTCTCCGTTATATTCATGTTGTTCTCATTGCATTGCATGATTCATACATGTGTTTCTTTAACTATTATGAATCCCGTCTGCTAGGACACCAGCACCATTACTGATGATGCGTATGCTCCACGTACACTTGCTGGCTGGCTCACACACATCATCATCGGTAATTGCCATGTCACGTACACTTTAGAAAACGTCACTTCATTGGTATAACCTGCTAGCTAGTTGTTTCAACATATTATTATTATGCTTGCTCTCATGTGCTAGTTTAGATATTGCATTCCTTGGTTAGATACCCCGTGCATTTATATATCCATTATGTTATGCAATATTGTGAGCCTTATGCCGATATTCACTACTTATTGACTCTCGATTTTGGGATTTCAGATTTTCTATGAGATTTCTGGATTTGGGGAAAAACCGCAAGATTTTGATAAACTCATTATCTTTTTAAAATGCAAGTTGCGGTTTTCTCATGATATGATATATGTGTCATCCACTATGAGTTTTCATGATTTCCGTTGGTTTTCGAGACCCGATTCGAGAAGTAGGATGAACCGTCTCGGGTACATGGTAGGCCCGGTAAGGTACCTCAGGGCAAGAAGCTCGAGTTGTAGACGATGAGCCTGACAGGGGCAGACTACCTACCGGTGATGTCTGGCGCGACGGATATCCGGAGAATACCGACCGTAATCGTGAGATTTGATGATATGGGACGATCCGGACTGATGGAGCCCGAGATATTGAGATATTGAGATATACATATATTGTGTCGATACTTGACACGGATTTTCTGTCGATTTCACTGATGATGTTCCAGTTTTATTATACAAGTTTTACTAAGATAAAAACACAGATTTTCTTATATCAGATATATCCAGATTTCGTGGTTGATTGTTTCATTCATGATGCATTCATACATCATATATATGACTTGTTGCTGCTTACTGACACTGACACGAGTACTGAGTATTACACTTAAGCATAGATTATTACCCTGCCACTACTAGATGTCCTGTGTTATATTTGTGTACTTTGTTTTATGACCTAGGAGATCGTCATACATGCGATTTCTACCCGGTGATGTCTTCTACTCACGAGTTGGCAACTCACCCTCGTTGTGCTACAGTTTCTTGCAGGTTTAGCCGTACAGGTTCCATAGCGGCTTGTTAGCACTTTATTTTATTTCGGGTGATTGCTGGATATGTGGGATACATTTTCTTTGTGACCACCAGTATATATATTGTATATTTATTTCACTTGTATCTAGTTAAGCTCTATCAACCAGACTTGTATTTTTAGCAGACTTAGATAACCACAGCTTATATATTCTTTCGGCCTTAGAGTCGCGCTCGTGGATTATTGTTGCTTATGGTATTTTGATGATGTTTAGTTTTCTTGCTTTCTTCTGAGTTTTGATTCTCGTCCTTCGGCGTTGTATATTCATGTTATCTTGCGTGGTTGTTTCTGCCAATTGGCGAAGAGTTAGCTTCAGCTTGGGGATGCCTATATTTATATTTGCTTGTACTGTTTTTGGGTTAAAAATTACAAAGGAGGTGCTGCCCAAATTTTCAATGAAGAAAATGTTTTCAAGTGGATACAAACATTGGGTTTTCGTATACTACTATCTATGTTTTAAAGAAGAACTTGTTTTTATTATATCTTATTTCAAAACTTCACCTCCAATATTTTCCCTAAAAGGTTTAGATTTCTGGGCTTTTGGCTTACTTGTATTAGGTGTAGTCCTATAGACTTCACCTGATGCAAGTGCCAGTCACATGCCTTATTTGGGTCGTGACAAAGTTGGTATCAGAGCGCTAGATTTAATCTTGGTTCGAGTCTAGGTTTGACTATGCAGAGTCTAGGGCGTATATATATATATTCGGAACCTAGGCTTGACCTTACGGAACTTAGACTTGGCCGAGGGGGTATTAGATCCGAACTTTCGTCGTGTAGGTTGACATTGGTTGATGGGGTAGGTGACTTAACTAGAGTGACGTACCGTGTGTATGTTCCGCAGCATACTTACGATACGCTACCCCGCTTAAGAAGCCTTAAGATGTACATTTCTTTGCACCGTATTCTATTCGTTCCTATGATCTATCCTCATCGATGTCGGATTGTGGTTTTTGTTACCACGGTTACACGAGCAAAGAGAAAGAGAGCTGCGGCTAGAGGTGCGGTCAGCACGGGCTCATCAGGAACGAGGACTGATCAGGTTGATTTCGGTAGCATACGAAACACGTCAATATATTGTTATTTAGATTTTTCCGTTGACACGAGCGTTCGAGATCTGCCCCAGATGATTGGGCTATTTCCAGAGGCTAGCCGTATTGTAAAGACTACTAGGGTACCGTCCACTTCAGGTGATTGAGACGTTGTCTACCATGCGGACAGATGAGCCAACTGTTGCTAAGTTGATAAGATATCGTTTCCAGATCAATGGAGCTAATGCAGCGTGGGTCTGCACTTGGGGATATGATAGAAGATCGCTAGTCATCCATGGATGAATGACTAGGACATGCGGTTCATTTGAATACCCCGATGCGAGATTACTAGATTGAAAAACTTCAGCTAGAAGAAGCCCTCATACAGACGTGCTGTGAGTCGACCAAGAAAAGGCGTTATTCGTTGGATGCTCTGATGTATGATCAGTTAGTTGACTAGCTCTGGATAGAAGGATCTTACCCAGATGCATTGAGAGTCGATCGAAAACGGTCGAATGAAAAGTATTCCTCCGACGATTTGGAAGAGTTCCCGAGGACATAATTGGCCAGATACCTATCATAAGATATTGAGCTGTTGAGTTCGTAGTTTCGGAAGGAAGACTCTAGATATGACTATACTCAATTGTAGCGCACTCCACACAGCTGCCAGTAGATGATCCCAAATTGGTCCACGTCGAAGAAAAGCGGAGTAAGAGATTCGTACGAGATCTTGACGAAATGACATTCCCCTCCGTTGATGTCAGAGACTTGTTATGTATGCAGAGGCGTTGAATGCAGCCATAATTCTAGAGAAAAGTCATGAAGAGAATGCAGCTGTCCTGGAACAAGGAATGGGTTGAGTAACGGGTGATAACTTCCGGGTAGTTTGGCAGAGACGAGATTTGGGAGAGATCTCGATAGGATCTTTCTGGAATACTACACGAGAAGCTTGAAACCAGGATTGATTGTATCATGCACATTCAGTGGGTCAGAGTTGCCATCATTGATGAGGCATGTTATGAGTGACCATGCTAATTGGTCAGGAGATCTTCTGAAAAGCGCCATATCGGGCTGTAGAGCCGAAGAGGCATATAACTGGTAATCCACGCAGAGAGATAAGAACCTAAGGGCAGAAGGCGCTAGACCATGAACATGAGGCAAGTAAATATCTTGCTCTGCTAGTTTTGGATGCACCGATACCTTTTCGACTTTGAAGGAAGGACACATCGACGACGGTCATGTATAATTTGTGATTTGGTGATTCGGATTTGACTTTTCCATTGTTTTGGATTCTGGTATTGCGAGGATTTCGTTTTATGATTGATATTTCATATTGTGCGTATCCATTGCACCTGATTTGAATTCTACATATTATGAGGTATTTGATTTTGATTTCGTACACTTTGATTTAATTGATTTGATTTCATGCATATAGTATGCACATGATTTAACTTATGCATTCAGATAGTTTACGCGAGCTTTTAGTACTTTGACTTGGTTTTGGGTGCACACAGATGCACAGGTTTACGAGTGTTTATGCTATGGTATACTTGATTTGAATTGGTGTATGTCGTATACCGTTGATTTTGATTTTTATGCTCGATATTCATTTTCGTGCACCATGTGCACTTGATTTAGATTCTTGCGCACATTTGGTGCACTTGATGTGATTTTGTGCACACCAGATGCACTAAATCGGGATTCTTTGTGCATATCAGATGCACCTGATATTGTTGTCAGGCACACCCGTTACACTTGACAAATGTTTTTGTGCACACCCGTTGCACTTAGTTTTGTTTCTGTGCACATTCGTGGCACCTGTATTTTATTTCGATTTCCGTGCACACCAGACGCACGTGGCGTTCTTTTTATACATTTTTAGAATTGGTTTCTTTAAGAGCAGAATGTTTTATGATATATACTATAGGGTTTAGTAACCGAATAGGACTGTTCTGAGGACAGTACCTGAGTATTTTTGCATGCATCGATATTTGCCGAAGGGATTTCCAATAAGGAGCTATAGTCTCAATATTTTCCCTACGTGTCCAAGATGACGCGAAACTTTACAAAGGAAAACCCTTCTAATTCATTTTTCTAAAGGCGGAACGTATATGTTAAATATAGGATATATATATATATATATATATATATATTCCTTATAAATGAACATCTGCTACTTGTGCCGTGATATGCGCACCGCACGGCAATTCGTAAGAGGTTTTGCATGCATTTCTATTTAGATGTTTTGACGATTTTAAAACGATGCGTACTATATACATGTTATGGTTCTGATTACATCATGTTGGTTTTCGTATTGGGTTTTGACATTGTACTTTCTCCATAACTCCGATGATTGCATGATACTTGATGGAGTTTTGATTTTGAGTTTTACACTCGTTTTTCATGCGCCTGCATTGCGCCACGATATGTTTTGTGTATTCATGATACTCGGAGCCCCGTTGATTTGAGTAATTGACTGAAATGTTTTAAGTATTTGGGGGGTTTAAATTTAAATTCAGAGACCGAATTTATTTAAGAGGGGAAGATTGTAACATTTCAGAAAATAAAATATTATTTTTGAGAATTTAAATAATTATAATAATAAATATTAGGAATATTTTAATGTATGGAGATTGGTTTTAATGAAATGGTATAATTATATACCAATAGTTTGGAAAATATTTGGAAAATTTATAAGAATTATTAATTTTGAAAGTGTTTAGCTGATTTGGACATTTTATAAATTATTATATAATTATTTGTATACGAGTTTAATACTAAACTCGATTAGCATTTCACAAATTTTTGCATTAATCTAACTTATGTGCATGACTTACACCACAACATGTTACAAACACTTGTTACATTTCTATTGACCATTACTATATTTCTTTACTTGCTTATTGATTTTTTGGTTTCAAATTAGAAAAATGGAAAAAGGATGAGAAAAGATATTATGTGAGGGTGGGGACCATGAGTTATGGCAAGAGCGGGGGGAGGGGGGAGTGAGAAAATTCTAGACTCCTCATGGCCCTTCTTCATTCTCCATCTCTCATTCTTCTTCATCTCCTTCATTTCTCTCTAACTCCTCTACGTCCTCTACCTCCTTACAACACCACCCAAAACCCACTCAAAACCTTATACTCTCTTCACTAAAATTGATCATAAGACCATCACAAATCCTATGGAGGCATCAAGACAAGACTTTGAAGACTTTGGGCAACCTTAGAATTTTCCTTAGTTGCCAAATGAGGTAATCTCTGCACCCATAGTTATAATTTGAGTTTCTTTAACCTCTATTGTTGTTTAGAGTTTAGTAATTGAGGTTTAGTGATCTTGGAAAATTCCAATATGAGGGTTAAGGGATTTTATGAGTTGTGAAGTAAAAATTGAGCTTAGTAGAGGCCATAAAACCCCTGTAGTGTTAGAATTCTGGACAAAACCTGAGACCATACCCCAAAATGTGAACTTGAACTTGGCCGATATCGGATTTTGTAGTATTTGTGATGTGTTATGGAGATCTGCTATGACCCGGGGGACCTGAAAAATATTTAGCGATTACTGAGATGTGTGCAGGCAACCTAGAAGCTATCCCCAAGACCCGAGGCCCCAACTCCTTAGTGTGGCCACAAATAATCTCCTTTTGGCCGTAAATTGCGGCCTTGGTACTAGGGAATTGCCTCGTGTTTCTTCCATGGCTCCATTATCTTCTAATTAGACCTACCCTATATGCAACTTTTCCTAATTCTCACCTGAGACAAATCTGAGAGCGTTTTCTTGAGTTGCTGTTTTAGTTTTCATACACGATTTCTGTTTACGATACTATGTGTTTATATATATATATAGACACCCTCACGTGGACTTCGAACAATAAGGAAGAGCGTGGCATCATTGACTCCGGCAAGCGATGATCAAGATGAGTAGATGTATATCTACGGAGGAAGTCGGGTGGATAACGTATAACACCCCCGCAATTGTAGAATAGGGTTGTTACCATGTTATTATGAGTTTGGATGCGATATTGGATTCTTAGTGAGTAGGGTATTTAGAAGACCTTAGGTTAGATTATGAGGATTTAGGAAGACCTATGCAGAGGATGATTACCTTGGAGGTGAATCGCAGGTTTCATGTAGTCACACACACACGCACACTTGACTTGGTGTATGTGTGTGTATGTGTGTATATATGTATGCGTGTAGGTTTTATATATATTTACATACATATACACGTGAGTTGAGGATAGTATACGATACTTGGAGATGAGTTGATATGATCGGGCATGATACCGTGAGATTTGATATGTGATTGAGTCATGATATGATATATGACGTGATATTATAGTGGATTGTTGGGCGATGTGTATTCATACATACGATAATATGTGTTGATGATATTGGAATATATGAGACTTTAGAACAGTACCCCTGATCATGATATTGTTCGATGATGATACCATATGAATGATGATGTATATATGATAGTTGATCCGTACCCTCGGTTTTGGGGATGCCGTACGATGGATTTTACCGTACGAGGTATAGATATGATGATTGATCCGCACTCTTGACTCGAGGATGCTGTACTATGTATTATACAGTACGTGACGTTATGAGGCTGGATCGCCGACTACTAGGTATATCGACTCGGAATTTAGGTGGATTTTCTTACCCTTTTGACTAGTTTCTTAGTTTAGTCTTTTAGTTGATTAGGTAGATGTTAGACTAGGCTCGAGTCATACCTATTTTCAAAAACTAATGAATAGTGAGTATTTTTAAAAGAAAATCCAAGGGATGCTATGGATTTTCAAAGGACATATCTTTTCTTAAAAACACCGTAGCCCTTATTTTTCTAAAAACCACGATTCGTGCTATTTCAAACACCAAGACTGTATGACTCGTATTTTGATATGTATATTCTACAATGTTGCGTTTACTATTCATTCTCCGTTATATTCATGTTGTTCTCATCGCATTGCATGATTCATACATGTGTTTCTTTAACTATTATGAATCCTGTCTCCTAGGACACCAGCACCATTACCGATGATGCGTATGTTCCACGTACACTTCCTTACCAGCTCACACACACATCATCATCAGTAATTGCCATGTCACGTACACTTTAGAAAACGTTACTTCATTGGTATAACCTGCTACCTGGTAGTTTCAACATATTATTATTATGCTTGCTCTCATGTGCTATTTTAGATATTGCATTCCTTGCTTAGATACCCTGTGCATTTATATATCCATTCTGTTTTGCAATATTGTGGGCTTTATGTCGATATTCACTGCTTATTGACTCTCGATTTTAAGATTTCGGATTTTCAATGAAATTTCTGGATTTGGGGGAAAACAGCATGACTTTGATAAACTCATTATCTTTTTAAAATGCAAGTTGCGGTTTTCTCGTGATATGATGTATGTGTCGTCCACCATGAGTTTTCTTGATTTCTGTTGGTTTTCGAGACCCGATTCGAGGAGTAGGATGAACCGTCTAGGGTACATGGTGGGCCTGATAAGGTACCCCGGGGCAAGAAGCTTGAGTTGTAGACGATGAGTCTGGTAGGGGCAGACTACCTACCGGTGATGTCTGGCGCGAAGGATATCCGGAGGATACCGACCGTAGTCATGAGATTTGATAACACGGGCCGATCTGGACTGATGGAGCCTGAGATATTGAGACATTGAGATATTGAGATATACATATATTTTGTCGATGCTTGACACGGATTTTCTATCGATTTCACTGATGATGTTCCAGTTTTATTATACAAGTTTTATTAAGATAAAAACACAGATTTTCTTATACCAGATATATCCAGATTTCGTGGTTAATTGTTTCATTCATGATGCATTCATACATCAGATATATGACTTGTTCCTGCTTAGTGACACTGACACTAGTACTGAGTATTACACTTTAAGCATAGATTATTAACCTGCCACTACTAGATGTCCTATGTTATATTTGAGTACTTTGTTGTATGACCTAGGAGATCGTCATACATGCGATTTCTACTCGGTAATGTTTTCTACTCACGAGTTGTCAACACACCCCCGTTGTGCCACAATTTCTTGCAGGTTTAGCCGTACAGGTTCCGTAGCGGCTTGTTGACACTTCACTTCCTTTCGGGTGATTGCTGGATAGGTGGGATACATTTGCTTCGTGACCACCAATATATATATTGTATATTTCTTTTACTTGTATCTAATTAAGCTCCATCAACCAGACTTGTATTTTTAGGAGACTTAGATAACCATAGCTTGTATATTCTTTCGGCCTTAGAGTCGCGCTCGTGGATTATTGTTGCTTCTGGTATTTTGATGATGTTTAGTTTTCTTGCTTTCTTCTAAGTTTTGATCCTCGCCCTTCGGCGTTGTATATTCATGTTATCTTGCGTGGTTGTTTCCGCCAATTGGCGAAGAGCTAGCTCCCGCTTGGGGATGCCTATATTTAAATTTGCTTGTACCATTTTCGGGTTAAAAATTACAAAGGAGGTGCTGCCCAAATTTTCAATGACGAAAATGTTTCAAGTGGATACAAACATTGGGTTTTCGTATACTACTATCTATGTTTTAAAGAAGAACTTGTTTTCATTATACCTTATTTCAAAACTTCACCTCCAATATTTTCCCTAAAATGTTTAGATTTCTGAGCTTTTGCTTACTTGTTTTAGGTATAGTCCTATAGACTTCATCTGATGCAAGTGCCAGTCACGTTCCTTATTCGGGTCATGAAATGTTCTCTCAAGAGGATTTCCTTGACTATACATAAGGTCTGGAAAGAAGTACATGGGTCCGTCATCAATAAAAATTACTCTCTCCAATTCAAGAAAATGAAGAGTTATGCTAACAACTCTTCCCCCAAACCGAAGGCGGCTCCTTCAAAGATAGCTCCTCCCAAACCGGCTTCTTATAAGAGAAAGAGACTGGAGAAAGTCCAAGCATCCGAGGAAAATTCCAAGGGCCGAGATTTCAAGCGCCTCAAGTCAGGGGACATGGTGGTTCATACTGTTTATATGATGAACTCTAAAGATGAGAGTCAGGCTTCTTTTTCTTATAGACCAGTTACTCGGTCTATAATGAAAGATCAAAAGCTGCATGAGATACTGGCTCAAGCGGTGAAACTCATTAGTCCACCGCCCAATACAAACCCAGAGGACACTCCAGAAGAAAGAACAGGGCAAGAGTCCGATACCGACTACCTGAGGCGCCTTCTCGAGAAGAAAGACGAAAAGGTGGCAGAAATGGATGCTAAGATGAGTAAGATGGCCCTACTACTCCAAAGCATAGTCGGGATGATGGTCCGATCAGAACCACCGGCAGGCAAACCCCCGGTGGTCATTCTTGACGATAAGGGTGACACTTTAAACTCTGTAAGCCCCATCAATGGCTAAAGAGGAAATGATTTTGAAAACAAAGTTTGACAAATATATCGCCCAACAGATTAAGACTCACCATTCCAGCGAGGAACAAATAAATTGATCAAAACCAGCCGACCGTATCCAGCATGGTACGATCATATATAGTACCTGTCAGGATACACATTTCCGATGTTCTACATATACAAAGGGACCGGGAATTCTTGCCAGCACATAGCCCAGTTTAGAACCATGTGCGCCAACACCGGAGGAGATGACGTGCTACTTCTCCGTCAGTTTGTTAGCAGTCTGGCAAGCACTACTTTCGAATGGTATTCAGAACACTCTAATAACTTCATGAAGACTTTTGATGAAATGGAAATGCTATTCTGCCAAAGATTCGCCATTACAAGCGAACACACCACCATGACGGCATTGGTCAATGAAAAAATCAAACTGAATGAGACATGGGTTCAATATGCTATCCGATGGCGAAACCTTTGGTCTAAATGCGAGCAGCGCATCGGTGAAGCTCCAGCCGTCGGAATGTTTACAACTACCATCGACCGGAATTCGATGGTGTACCCGTTCATGGCCTTTTTCAAGCCTGCTACCTTTTAGGAGCTCATTGATAAGTTAGTTAGCTAGATTCGATGGGTTATGGCCCTTCCACTTCGGGTGGAGACTCACGAAACTATAAAAGGAAGGGCAAAGCAGTGTTTGTCGCCAATGCACAGCAACAGTAGAGCGGGCCTAAAGCATCCGGTCGCCAAAACAACAATCGTACAGATCCGACTTTCGAAGAAAGAATGTGGCGCGAATATTCGTTCCCTCGATAAAACGAAGAAGATGTTCGAGCTCTCCATGAAGAACAGAATGCTGACTTTGCCCGAGCCATGGAGACCAGCCTAGGCTAGTGAAGTCAATAACCCAAATTATTGTCCTTATCATCGAGTGGTAATCCGCCCGATCGAGGACTGTTATGTCTTCAAGAACTGGGCCGAGGACCCGTATAAACAAGAAAAATTCATGCTGTCGGATAAATGGAAAGTGGATCCGCCAAAAAACATACTCTCGAAAGGATTAATATGCAGAAAGCATTATGTTCACGAGTGGAATAAGTTCTCTCGGAGATGGTCCTCTCGCGAAAAACAAAAAGGATGTTGGAAAACTTACGAACGTGCCCGGCAATTAAATGGAAATGCCCACTCAAAATTGAAATCATCGAAGGGATGTTAAAGCCGTGTCCTGTGCCGAAAATTGCTGATAAGGGAAAAAGCCTCCAAATCTAGTCTTTTAAGAAAAAGAAAAAGAAGGCGAAGAAGCTCGTGCAGCCGACTGAATATGTAGACAGTCGGACTAATCTGCAAAAATATATCGACACGCTAGAGGAATATAACCAGAAAGCGCGATCTCCAGTCACACTCGAAGAGACCTGTTCCCGCCAAAAATTTATGCGCAAAAGAGCCCAAGGTATTAAATGGCAGCGATACGCTTAAGAAAATGCAAACTAGTATTTTCCGGGTTGTATTTTGACAAACTCCTGAATGAGAATCAGCTAAATTATGATGGTATCAAAAGAGACTCGAAAAATCCTTCGATTTGATATATTATGGGCCTCATAATTCATCCGGAATCAAAAATTATGAGTAAATGTGCTATGCACGTGTAATCTAAGTAATGCTCTACTACATAGGGGATACATTTTTAGTCCCAGATCGGGAAAAAGAGATATCCCTTATCTACTACTCCCCTACAAATAAGAGGGGATACCTCTTATAAAAGAGAGGATTCAATCCTCAAAGGAGCTTAGTTCTCAAAGTTAGGGCCTTAGCTGCCCCCCCATAATGTGCATATGCTCAAGAGCCATGTGCGCTATGTGCAATGCACAGGCGCCCTCCACATGCGCACCACGTGTGAGGATTCAATCCTCATAGGAGCTTAGTTCTCCATAGGAGCTTAGTTCTCCAAGTAAGGGCCTTAGTTGCCCCCATGATGTGCAAGTGCCACGTGCGACGCACGTGCGCCTGCCACGTGCACACCATGTTCAACGCACGTGCGCCCACCAAGTGTGCAACACGTGCGACGCTCATGCGCCCACGCCGTGCGCAATACATGAGGCGCACGTGCGCTCGCCATGTGTGACGCATGTGCACCCAACACATGCGACACACGTACGTGAACGCAAAGAAGTCTTTTTCAGCAATTCAGAGTTAAGCTCCAATCTGTTCTTCCCCCCTGATGAGTGGGACATGGTTCAAAGGGTATATCCCTCCACACCTTCGATATATGGCGCTATAATCTCTCAGTGTTGTCGGAGAGGTGGTGGGTCCCAACGACCAATGATCCTTCTTTCCAAAAAAGAAGGAAATGAAAAGGAACCCCCCTAAGCTTCAGAAAGAGCAGAGACTTAAATTCTCGAAGAAGAAGAACTCTCTTCTTAGAAAATTAGATAGATAAAAATAAAGAAGTGCTTAGCTCTCAGTGACTGGCGCTCAGCGCCCCACGTGCCTTTCACGTGGGTGCTACAAAATAAAGGAGTGCTTAGCACTCAGTGACTGATGCTCAGCGCCCAGCGCTCCACGTGTCTTTCACGTGGGCGCTACAAAATGAAGGAGTGCTTAGCACTCAGTGACTGGCGCTCAACGCCCAGCGCCTTACGTGCCTCTTACATGGGCGCTAAAAAATAAAGGATTGCTTAGCATTCAGTGAGCAGCGCCTAGCGCCCAACGCCTCACATGTCCCTCATGTGGATGCCACAGAGTAAAAAGTGCTTGACACTCACTAGGCAGCGCCTAGCGCCTTACGTGCTTCGCACGTGGGTGCCATAAAGAGTGCTCAACAATCCATAAAGAGACAAAAATGGTAAAGTGTTTAACACTTATTGGGCAAATCCCCATAATTGAAAACCCCACATGGTTATGTGTGAGCGTCAGAACTTACATAAGTGCTCAGTACTTTTTGCACAAAAAAAGTGACTGAGCCCAAATAAGTGCTTAGCACTTCTTTTCAAATAAAAAGAAAACTGAGTGGACTAAGCCCAAGTTGGGTAGGTCCCTAATTCAGATTAACCGAACCCATGGGTTCACTACTTCCCAAACTGATCTTAGTTCCAAATACGACTATCGATCTTCCAACTGATGATATCGCAAAACGATATTCATCCCACATTCCCCTGAAGATGTCTTAGTCTCAAAATACGACTAATGATTTCTGGGTTTACCACTGATTCCTTTTTCCCTCAAATACGAGAATTGGTTCAAGGGTACACCTCTTTACACCTCTGATACATGTCGTTGTAATTCCTCAACGTCTTCAGAGAAGTGGCGGGTCCCGATAACCAATTGCTTTTTGGTGCACTTCCCAAACTGACGTACACATTACAAATCAAACCACATCCCAAACTGGATGCATCCCATATCCTCGTTGCTCATCCCGTCACATAACAAATACACGTGCACACAAGATGGGAAATGGACTGAGACGTCCTTAAACTAAAATCTCACCTCTAAAATGGTGATCAACGGACCGAGATGTCCTTAAACTAAAATCTCACCCTTAAGTGGTGATCAACGGACCGTGACGTCCTTAAACTAAAATCTCACCTCCAAAATGGTGATCAACGGACCGAGATGTCCTTAAACTAAAACTTCGCCTCCAAAATGGCGATAACGGACCGAAACGTCCTTAAAGTAAGACAACAGAGCCCAAATGCTCTCTTGTTGGATCTGGAACAAAAATGGTCCTAAAACCTTGTTAAGTAGATCTTAGTCTCAAATTGGACTAACATATCCTTAAAAAAAACTACCGAGCCCCAACTGCTCACATACATTTAAGTTGGTCTTAATCTCAAACCAGATTAACGATCCTTAAATAAAAAAACCCCAAATCTAAGAAATACGAATTTGGACTAATCCACACTCTACGGGCGACAATATAAATTAGTCTCCGTATACAATCCATGGGCAACCTAAACAAATAAAAACACACACGACACGAAGTGAACTTTCGGAGCATAAGAAAGTAGCTATCGCTATGCGATAACGTAATTAACTGTAGGGGCTTGCGCCTGCAGGGAAGAGCGTCCCCACAATCAAAAACTCATCGCAAAACGAGGGGGAATCTGACGAAGTATGCTACAACGGTCGCATCCGTCCAAACCTCCGATATACGGTGCCAAAAATCAACATGGCATCTTCGGAGAGGTGGACGGATAAATCCAAATAGCATCTGCCCCCAAAATTCAGGCCAGATGTCCTAACGTCCCGATCATGTCTTTCGACAGTGAACAGATTCTGACTCGCCCGGTGAGACCTTTTGCTTTTTCCACCCTACACTTCGTGTGTCGTGTCTCGCGAACAAAATCGTGGTTTGATATGGTTGCCCTTGGACTTGAGGTACTAAGATTTGGTGTCTTATTCCTGTGCAGAAGAAGAAGATAACATTAATGGCTTCCAGCTGCACAAACTGCAACAGCAACTCCCGCTCCGCCCTAATTGGAAGAGTTACATACGGGCCCAATACGGCCTCCATCTTTTCAATGCCGGTGGGGAAGGTGACTCAAGCCACCACTGGATTGTTCTTCGGGACCATGCTTTCGCCAGCAAGCTTCAGCGCCCCAGTGCCACCACAGGAAGCTCCCAAGAAGTCGGTCTTCGATTGACTTGCAACCACCATGGCCTTACTCCACGGGTCGTTCAAGTCTGCCAACTCAGTCTTCAACAGGCTGAGCCGAAGCTCAAGTGGGCCCGCAAAGAGGCTCGCGATACCCGAAGGGGCTATCCCAAAATGGATAGTCCTCCCAACTCCTCCGGCAGGTGAAGTCGTCAAAGGTGCTTCCCTTACAAAAAAATCGGCCTTCGAAAGATTGGTCGTTCCTTCTCAATAGACGTCAGTATTCGACAGGCTGGCACCAGCAGCAACCCTTAACCAAAGCAGGGGCACGACATGCTAGGAATATGTATGCCCTATAAGCCATTATTTTTGATATAGTGGATGCTTGAACATATATATAGAGGACTTTCTTGCTCGTCATGTTAGTATGCTATCAGGTTACCTTTATCTTAACATGCAGACTGGTATTTATACTGTCTGTCTCTTACATGTTGATAAAGCCCTTAGGATAAGTACTTGACTACCAGGACTATGATGAGATCATACTAGTAGGTCCAGGGTGGTCCAAAAGTACATCCTTTAATCAGTTCCTAGTCGAGGTAATATCGAGACTAGGGCATCGATATTCCAGAGTAGATTAGTGTGTACGTTTCTTGTCCCTTAGAGGGTGATGGTTGATCCCAAAACCATTGGTGTGTGACATCAAACATTGTACACAGGTGCTCATTGGAGAATGGGTACACCGAATAGGACTCGTCAAGGACTCCTATGTGGTAGTATACCTATCGTCAGATAGCAGTTCTCTGGTGACACTGGTACTTGTTAGTCTGTAGACCCGAGATCGTCATAGAGACTTGTACGGCTCCCACCGTGCTTTGATTTCCTCCCTACCATGCTTAAATGAGACGTGCAAATGAGTGGATTTTGGGTACAGCCCCGAGTCGCATAGAGGAAATGAGCGATAGGAGGGGTTTCGTCTCTCCCGGTATTGGGGGTTGATGTTGCGCTATGCTCGATTGGCTATAACTGGAAGTCCCTGGCCAGGGCTACTACCGAGATTTACTGATAAGTGTTATCAGTAATTTCTCGAACCGTTATAGGCCAGACATCGGCATAACTTATCATGTTACTGGGGTCTGACGTTTACCGCCCCTAAACATGATATGCGATATATCAAACGAAGAGACCGGACTGTACGGTAGTGTTACTGATAGGATTCATGGAGACTATAGACAAGCTTGCTTGTTGATCTTCATATCGCTCAATACCCGAGTAGCTATTACGTCCAGCTAGTACCGCTGACGGCTTGTAGGTGACTGATGTGATCATCATCTACTGCTGGCGTATTGATGAGTCTTTAGAGTCCCATACAGAAGTAACCTGGTTCAAGCAAAACGAAGTAGGACACATATGTGATATGTGTGTGGGCCTGATTAAATACGTGTATGCGATACCGTATTGTAATCTGGCAATTATCTGTTATCGGTTCGGTTATATGTGATATAACCAGATTGTCGAATCAAGTGTTGATTTGATAATGTGATATATAGATAAATGATATTAGTCGGTCATATGTGATATAACCGGATTATTAAATCAAGTGTTGATTTAATAATGTGATAAACATTATATGTGATATAATTATATCTTAACTAATATCATTAGCTCACTGATTATTCTTCATAATATATATTAATATATATATATATATATATATATATATATATATATATATATAATAATGAAGCATGGCATAAAATTCTATTTTGTGAAAATAGAAATGAGGTAGAAAATGAGAGCATGGTTGCAAGCATGTGATTTATTTTTGTTTATTCATCTTGACTCACTATTCAAGCATGGTTGCAATTTTATATTGCAAAATTCCATGCTTGAATGAGTGGGGGTCAAGGGTTTCCATTCATTCTAAGCTCATTCTTAACACTTAGCCATTTGTCCTTAGTTGCTCCCATGGTTGCTCTCTAGCTTCTTCATCTTCCTCATTGCCTTATTTAAGCTTCAACCCTCACATGAGATGTGAATCATGAAACTTGAACACAAACATGTGATCTTTAACATCCCCTACTTCACCATCCTACACTTGACTAGCGATCGAGTGTAGCGTGTTTGCTACGCTAAAGAGTTTAGTGTAGAGGTAGCTTGAGGTGGAGGGACTTCGTGTGGATCATCATTGGCGCGAAGATCACGAATGAGGTTCGTTCAACTCGAAGAGGAGCCTAGTAGAGTCGCGTGGATTTCAACCCGGAGATATTGAAGAGAAGGACTCGAACTTCAAAGGTTGTATACTCTTTTCTTCTCTTTAGTTCATCACATCACAGAGGAAAACCCTAATAATCTAGTAAAGATCTTATTAGTCTAACTTAGCACCTAATAAAAATTAAAATTTGGTATGCTTGATGCCTCTAGAACCTCATGGTGGTGCTAAGGTCGAATTACATGGTATCAGAGCCAAGCTAGAATATTAGGGTAACTTGTACCAACGTTAGAAATCCGCCGTTTTTGTCGTGCAAAAACTGTCGATAAAAACAGTTTTCCAAAATGATGTTTTGAGTTGTTTGCACATCCCGCGGGCTCACGGTTTGAACCGAGAAGCCGCGGAGTAGAGCGTGCACACCCCGAGGACACCCCGAAGGGGGACCGAATGGCTGAGCCCACTCCCCAAGACCACCACAAGGTGGTCTTGGCGGTGGGGACTCGAAACTGCCCCACCTTAGGCAGTTTCGGGTCTGCCTCACCCCCTGGCCACCTCGTGGTGGCCTCGGGGGTGGGGTACCCCTTATAGGCACCCCATTCGATAGTTGATTTTGGGATCTTCTCCCCCATGAAGATTCGAGCTGGGTTCGACTCTCGGATTGGCTTAAAACAATCGGTTTTGGAACTTTAGCTCACTGGATTTTTCATGTCTTGGAAAAATTGGTTTAGTTTGCTAATTGCGTGCGGAATTCTAATGTCGCGGTTACTTTAAAAGCTTTTTGATGTGTGATACAATTATTAGAATCCGGATTAATTAGTTTTATGAAAACTAGTTAGTATATTGTAAATTTAGCCGTTTAATCTCAATTGATCGATTGCCATGAAGTTTTGATTCGGATCAAAACTCCGTCGCAATTGCGTATTGTACGCGATCACTAAATCGGGAATCTTGTTGAATTATCCGACAACCAATTGAAAAGTATTTTCAATTTGAGACTAAAATGCAAGTTTTATAAGTTAGGCATGAAATCCGGAATATGAGATATTCTGGGTTTATGATGTCTCAGGATATTGCAGATTCTAATTATTGTAGTTTTAAATTTCTTTTCTGCGACCGTAAGTGTAATATGTGGGGTATCCCAATCTCGTTGCTATATGTCAACGAGTTTTAGAGATACGTATATTTGCATACGTTGATGATATGTGATATCATGTGTTACCGTTGATATGTTTTATTGGATCGTCGTGATTGAATAGCCGGGGGTTCTATGTGAGATGAGAGTTTTTATTTTCATTCATGTAAAATCTGTATGTAATATTCTTTTATTGGGGCACTTCCGGGTTGAGGATGATGTCACCATTGTTGTATATTATTTACTTTTCCGTATTAGGATAGACCCAAGGCGGAGAGCACAAGTAACCGTGTTCTAGTGTTCAGTGGGAGACCATCTCAAGGAGTTGAGACCGGGTCTTCTAACTCTAGAATTGGTAGGGTTACTTGCCGCTCTCGTAGGGGTCTATGAGACGTGGGTTTGGCTATTCAACACGACTGTGGAATCCGTATTTTACATTACTGGATAAATTTAAAATACGGACATCTTAGTATATGTAATATTTCATATATTGCTTCTGTTACTTGATTCTGTGATATTGATCATATAACTGCGTGAGACGAATGTAATATTATATATATGATATATAATAAACGCTGCTTATGTTTTGCACCCACGTTAGTTCAGCCCCCGCTCTGCCGGTAGTTAAGTAACCTAACGGTGCATGACGAGACCCCGTGGCGAATGCGGATGACATAAGCGTACGTTCTATTTTCGTTTCATTTTTCTGTAATGTTTACGAAATATTAAATAATGGGAATTCATTAATGAGATTAATGAAAAGAAAGAAACCTAAAGATATTGAAGAATCAAATTTTCAAAAAGGGTAGCTCTAGTTCTTGCTTTGCATAATGGTATTCCTTGATGAATATCCAGCACCTCATTCGATGAGGAAAGAGCCGAGATCCCTTCACCGGGAGTGAAAACTAGCAAATGATATAACCCACCCGGTTTTTTCTTTTGATTGCTTCTCTAGTTCTTGCTTTGCATAGTGGTATTCATGAATATCCTGCACCTCATTCGATGAGGAAAGAGCCGAGATCCCTTCCCCGGGAGTGACCTCTTTAAGCAAAACTAGCAAAAGCCTAAAAAACACTCCTTTTCAAAAACATTAGATTCTACAATGATATCATGTTCATTACGCTCATGGTTTTCTTAAAAACTTGCGTAGCCCTTGATTGGTACGGGATTTTTGCGTGTGCGTTTTGAAATCAAAGAATTAACCGCAATCAAGAACGGTGTCGCTTGGTAGCTAGCCGGTTGAGTACGGGTCGGTCCACAGGGAGATGGATTCCTTTTCTTTATGTTCTAACGAGTTAATCCGATCAAATCAGGTTTTGTTTTAGATCTAAGAATGAGAATAAATTGATAAAAAGGCTTGCTAGGGTTAGGGTTAGGTCAGTTCAAAATATGGATTCTTCTCGCTGCTTTTAATACCCTAGTTAGGATTTTAGGTGTTAGGGTAATAATTAACAAAGGGGATTAGCACGTCAAGGAAGAAACGTAGTTTCTTCCTTTTGGTCATTGTCCTTCCTTTCTTAACTCTTATCCCTAACCTCTATGAAAATCAATCACAACCGGTCTAACTAGGGTATCACCACTATCTCGTGGGATAGGGTGCCGTAGTGAGCGGTGTGTGTTTGATTTGCATAGAGTCCTTAATTAAAATTTATGGGGGCAAGAAAAGGAGGGAGAGAGATATCCTTCTCTCAAACCTTCCCTCCCCGAACCCTAACGAGTGAGGAACTACTCACTCATTAGAGAATAAACAATAGAATTCATTTTTGTGATTTTCTTTTAATAGTTTAATTAACTTGCGGAAAATAACTACGGCAGATAAAAAAATTGCAGAGAAATACCTAGGGCAGAAAAGAAATTCAAAATAAAAATACTTACTCTTTATTGATGACCTCTTGACGATTACAATGGAATTGAAATTTAATCTAAAAAATTAAAAAGAGGCATCTCAAAAGAGGCTCCCAAAAGAGGCACCCAAAAGAGGCACGAGAATATTGGCCTTTTGCTCTCCTATTTATAGATACAGGAAACCCTAGGTTACATTCTGATCCATTCATAAATTTACAAATCTACCCTAAGAAGACCCGGTCAACGCATCGTCACCCCACCGTCACGTGCACTGCACGGCCGCGGTTCCGCGGCCATAAGCCTGGTTTGGCCGCGGATCCGCGGCCAAATGGTAGGGTCTCTGTCTCATATTTTTAGGGCCGCTTCATGTTGCATTTTGCTTCTGGTTTCTTCACTTGGTTCTTCAGAATCTTTTCTATTTTCTTCCAGATTTCCACAGTGCAGAATGTTGTGGACTTTTACCGTTCTCTTCGTGTTAAAGTCTTGAATCTTGTGCTGCCTTCGTACTTTGTGCAATCGAACTGTTCATGGATCTTCACTTGGTCCTTAAACTGTAGGCGGCATCATAAAGATTCTTCTATTTGTTGGTCGTAGTCTCACTTTTGTAGCGTTTTTTCACCATTTTCACTGTATTGTCCTGAGAACCTGTAACCTGCAACTATTTAGCAGACATGGATCAAAAGCACCTATTTATTTGTAATGTGATTAAGAATGAGCAATATAATAATGCAAAATTCTGATATGAACAAATACCCCCAAACTTATCTTTTGCGCGTCCCGAACAAAGCCAATTTTATTCTCAACAAATTCCTAACCTCACTTTCGCAGGGAATCGCGATTGCACTGAGCTCGTGCAACAAGCCGTTAAACCTCTAGGTGTCCCTAGTAGGAGGAGTGTTGTCTCCTGAGGGTTTTCAGCGGATACTACCCACAAAATCCGATCAATTGGGCCTATTGACTTTCATTCTTCAATTCGGTATTCTAGCAAGAAATTCTATTATTTTCAACTTAGAAATCATCAACCTGTATTCTTCATACTCACTTATCATTTAGCTTAAGAACGTATATGTTCTGCAAATTTATTACGCTTTCAGCATCTTTTGAATTTTCCTTCTAATGTTCCATCTCAACTTAGGAATTTTTATCATCTCCACTGAAGATATAAGTCCTATTTTTCATTCCTATCTCTCATCCAAACCCCAATCATATACCCCTACGTGCGTGTATGTATCACCCCTACACTTGGAAATTCAATTCAAGCTATTATACTCTTGTCCATCGTCCAAAGTACTTTTAGTTAGTGAATTTTTAGATGAAATTGCTCACACATCCTTCATGCGACCGTTAATACTTCTTGAGGTACTAACGACCGATTACAAAATGTGTTTGCGCATTAAGGCATAATTCCTCGTCTTATAATACCTAAGGTTTTAGCAGTGACTCCCAAACCAGTTGGTCTAAGGCACTAGGTGATAAAGCACCCTCGCTATATATTTTTTTATTTTACGCAGTCTTAAGTAATTACAAAACCAGTGTTCGTTTTTTTTTTTATCTCTTTGTTCACACTAATACTTTTATTTAATTTTTTCTTCTCATACTAAGGATTTTAGATAAGAGCAATTCAAGGTATCCTCTACTATCCCAAGTTTCAAGGTGCGTGTATGTGCGAGTTGTAGGGTATATATTTTCAGAATTTAGACTAAAGGTTCGGAATTATTTTTCAGACTTACACTTCAATAAAAATTTCAATATTCTTCCGTTATTTTGACTTAGCCTAAGAACTGAACTCAAAATTTGCCTATTTCTAAATAAATTACAAGGACATATATTTTTTACCGTTAAATTTTAAGAAAGGTTATTTTTAGGGTTTTTAATTTACTAAGTTTAGGATCTAGTTTTTCCTAACTAGTCGACCGTCATGTTAAACTTAAGTTAAATAAGACTAAAATTGAACTTTTCAATTTTTATAATTTTTTAAAAATTTTCAATTTTTATGGATTTTAAAATAAGTATGCAAATGCAAAAATATACAAAAGAATGCGAAGGAAGAAAGCTTATCGAGCACACCCCCAAACTTAAACTTGGCAGTGCCCTCACTGTCAGGCTACATCAAGAGGGTCAAAATTGTCGGTACTCCCCTGTTTATTTTTTTAATATTTTTTTTATTGTTAACAGAAAAACAAAACAAAATATATATACAAAAAGGTCCCCCCCAAACTTAAGTGAAATAGTGTTTCCACTGTTGAAGCATTAAAGTTCAGAGTCGGGGAGGAGAAAAACACAGTATCAAGCTATACAAGGCCTTACACAGGCCAAAGGTTAGCACCAACCATTCAAAAATTTTATCGTTATAATGGTATGGTTGGTGAAAGAATGGAGTGTAGAGAAAAGAAATGAGAAGTACATGAGACCGTGTGGAGATAGAAGCAGTATACGGTCTCGGTGGAGGAGAAGAATGGCGGAAGGGAAAAAGAAATGGTCGTGGTGGTTCGACTTCTTCGGGTGGAGGTTGATTAATCACAAAATCTGTGTCGTTTAGGAATGCAAGTTCGTCAGCATAAAGTTCTTCAAAACTCTCATCGATGTAATTGAACGATTTGCTGTTAGTAAGTTTTGTGCCAGAATTTATCAGACTTGATTTGTCAAAAATTATGGAGGTAGGAGACTCGAAAAACTTATTTACCTCATTTTCAAAAGTATCCAAATCAAGTTGGCTTTCTGGAATGATCAAACTTGAATTATCGGATTGTGATTCATCAACACTCACTAAAATTATAGGAAGAATAGAAGAGGAACCTGAGAAAGTGGGAGAAAGAAGTTGAATATGAACTTGAGGGTGAAGATGGAGTGTATAAATTAGCACAATTTGTAATGACCGATGTGTAAAAAGCGATTGTGCTAATCTATCAACCCACTGAAAAATGAGGTCAAATCCCTCAAGATTCGTGAGCAAACATGGGTACGTCGAACTTGGTAAACCAGACATTGGAAATGAAGGGGATATGGTCTCTTGCGTGGTCGGAACGATGGAAATGATGAAGGGGGGTGATTTAGGAAGTAAAACAGTTAAAACTTCAGGAGGATGAATTGGAAAATCCGACTCATCAAACAAAACTGGTTCATCCTCAATACTATCCTCAATACTCTCCTCAATACTCTCCTCAAAATTTAGCTTATCCATGCAATTCTCATCAAATTCAAGACGCATATGAAGTTCGGGAGAAACATTTAATGACTCGGGATTATGAATTGGAGAGAAAAATTTAGTCAAATCTGCAGGTTCATCATCCAAAATATTCCCAGCGTCGATATCCTCAATCAAGTGAAAATCAATTTTTTTAGACACCTCCTCAAAAGCATGTATATTTATCAATTCAGGTTCTAGAGTAGAGGTGTAGAGGTCAAAAGGATTGGGTGTGGGTTCACTCGAAAGGGACCCTTCACAATCAGGTAAATCAAACACTAAAAAGTCGTACAACTCATTAGACGTTTTATCTTCAACTGGTGAATCATTTGGAACACTTGATAAATATTCAAAACCGGAGTTGTGGGATTCAATTGGGGATGGGTAGATTTGATTTGGAAGTGTGTACAGCTTACTCTCACCACTCAAATTCTCACTCTGTCCAACCGCCTCATCATACATTGAAAAATTTTGAGCTAGTTGGAAACTAGCTACCAGGTTACTAGGTTGTATAAGGGCGGCGATGGACGCATTCAACTCCATTATCTGTTTTCTTGACGCTACCAAAAAATCTTCCAACGACTGTTCCAGACTAGACATGGGTTGTAAAAGGGTTTCAGTAAAAAATTCAAAGTTGTTTGGATACTGGAAACTCCCAAATGGCTGTGTAGAAGCAACGTCTAGGGAAGATGTGAAAGTCGGGTAGGACTGGTAGGAATTGAATGGTTGGACAGGAGTAGGATCAACATTTGCATAAAAAGGTGAATGGACTTGTTGATCTCACGAACTAGAAGTGTTGAAAGGAGTGAAAGATCGGTTACGAGATTGTTCAATATGTTCAGTAATAGACATGGGTTTCGGAATTACCTCCGGACTCTCAAAAGGGGTATCAACGTAAGAAGGTGGTGAAGGTTAAAACAGTTGATACAAAGTGGATTGCGGAGTCCAACTGTTTCTCCTAGACGTTTCTATTCGATCTTTCAAAGAAATTTTGGGCATGGAGGGGTCGTCCGTAATTCACCAAAACGATGAGCGTAGGAATTAATGTCTGGTTCAGGGTACCAAAATTCGGCAAGAGTTTTGCGAGGTGGGGTACCCATGATGTGATGAGAGAAGAAAAAGAATGTGATGAATTTTTTTTTTAATTTAAAAAAAAATTGTTTGTTTTTGGAGTTTTGAAATTTTTGAAAGTGTTTTTTTAGAAAGAGTTTTGCAAAAATTTATACGGAACTACGGCACAATTTCAAACAATCACAATTTGAACATGCACAATCAAGCCTAGAGCTAGGGTCTCCTAAATTAACTAGACTGCTCCTAACTGATCCAAAGGACAAGTTGTGAGATATCTCTCAAATTGCCTCTTCATCGCCAATTGTGGCCAGGTAAGCACAAATGAAGAAAAGAGGGATCCGCTCACGAATCACCGTAAGACGGGCATTTTAAAATTACCTTTCTCACTTGCCTAGCCTAAACACCATAAAGTCAGGTTTAGATAAATGACCGATTGCCCACAACCTTCTTCTGTCCTAATGAGCGCGACAGTCCTTAGTTGGCTGAGTCTAAATATTTTTTAATTAAGCTCAAGTGTGATACATATGCTTTTAGTGATTTCTGGGGTCTTAGGAAGGGTAATGAAATCCCCACCCAATTTGAGTTGGTGTTATAGCCCCTTAGAAGTCCGTTTTAAATATGCAAAGCAATTAACACACCAAAAATCTAAAACACTTGCAAATTTTTTTTATATTTGGCAGCGCATAGAATCCTGCACAAAAACAATTTATTGGAGAGGGAGAAGAATTTTGCGCAAAGAACCCTGCAGGAAAATTTTTCAGTGGAGTTCAGGGGGTTACAGAGGAGAAATGGAATGCTTACAGAGCAAAATGGATTGCTGATGTCAGCGGTTCCGCGGTCAAACCTGCAATTCCGCCGTGGTTCCGCGGTGGTTCAGTTGGTTCAGATCTTTAAAATTTTCTGTTTTATTGTTATGATTCTCCTTTGTCTGTTCAGATCTTCTGTTTCTTGATTTGTTTACTGGGATTTTCCAGATCTGAATATGTCCGTCTTCTTTTCCTGCACACTTGCACAAAAAACCTTTCAAGAAGAACAAGATGATTTTTATTTTTATTTTGTTTTTCAATTTTTATGTTTTAAAATTTTTCAATTTTTATATATTTTTTTTAAATTTTATCTATTTATTTATTAATCCAAAATTACACAAAGAAAGAGACTACCGTCTCCCCGGCAACGGCGCCATTTGATTGGTACGAGATTTTTGCGTGTGCGTTTTGAAATCAAAGAATTAACCGCAATCAAGAAAAGTGTCGCTTGGTAGCTAGTCGGTTGAGTAAGGGTCAGTCCACAAGGAGATGGATTCCTTTTCTTTATGTTCTAACGAGTTAATCCGATCAAATCGGGTTTTGTAGATCTAAGAATGAGAATAGATTGATAAAAAGGCTTGCTAGAGTTAGGGTTAGGTCAGTTCAAAATATGGATTCTTTTCGCTGCTTTTAATGCCCTAGTTAGGATTTTAGGTGTTAGGGTAATAATTAACAAAGGGGATTAGCACGTCAAAGAAGAAACGTAGTTTTTACCTTTTGGTCCTTATCCGTTCTTTCTTAACTCTTATCCCTAACCTCTATGCAAATCAATCACAACCGGTCTAACTAGGGTATCACCGCTATCTCGTGGGATAGGGTGCTTTAATGAGCGGTGTGTGTTTGATTTGCATAGAGTCCTTAATTAAAAATTATGGGGGCAAGAAAAGGAGGGGGGGAGATATCCTTCTCTCAAACCTTCCCTCTCCGAACCCTAACGAGTGAGGAACTACTCACTCATTAGGGAATTAACAATAGAATTCATTTTTGTGATTTTCTTTTAATAGTCTAATTAACTTGCGGAAAATAACTACGGCACATAAAAAAATTGCAGAGAAATAACTAGGGCAGAAAAGAAATTCAAGATAAAAAAACTTACTCTTTATTGATGACCTCTTGACGATTACAATGGATTTGAAATTTAATCTAAGAAATTAAAAAGAGGCATCTCAAAAGAGGCACCCAAAAGAGGCACGAGAATTATTGGCCTTTTGCTCTCCTATTTATAGATACAGGAAACCCTAGGTTACATTGTGATCCATTCATAAATTTACAAATCTACCCAAAGAAGACCCGGTCAACGCATCGTCACCCCACCGTCACGTGCACTGCACGGCCGCGGTTCCGCGGCCATAAGCCTGGTTTGGCCACGGATCCGCGGCCAAATGGTAGGGTCTCTGTCTCATATTTTTAGGGCTGCTTCATGTTGCATTTTGCTTCTGGTTTCTTTACTTGGTTCTTTAGAATCTTTTCTATTTTCTTCCAGATTTCCACAGTGCAGAATGTTGTGGACTTTTACCGTTCGCTTCGTGTTGAAGTCTTGAATCTTGTGCTACCTTCGTACTTTGTGTAATCGAATTGTTCATTGATCTTCACTTGTTCCTTAAACTGTAGGCGGCATCATAAAGATTCTTCTATTTGTTGGTCGTAGTCTCACTTTTGTAGCGTTTTTTCACCATTTTCACTGTATTGTCATGAGAACCTGTAACCTGCAACTATTTAGCAGACATGGATCAAAAGCACCTATTTATTTGTAATGTGATTAAGAATGGGCGATATAATAATGCAAAATTCTGATATGAACAACCCTCCGTCATTTCAGATAAGTACTATTTAGTATTCGTGTTGCGTTTGTTGGCCTTTGTCAAGGTGTAGTGTGCGGTAGCTGATTAGTGTTTATCAGCAACCATATGATGCGATTGGATTAGGGTAGTCGTGCGACCTTGTTGGCCTTTGTCAAGGGTCGTGCGGGTTGGTTTAATTCAAGCAGAAAATGACGGGTTGAACTTGACTAGCACCCTATGGTTTGTTGGCCATTGTCAAGGTCATAGGACGTTAGAGGTAAAAACATTATCGGGAATTTCAAGTGTTGAAATTTGCATTGAGCTTGCATACTTTCTATATGATAGTTGGATCCCGATACCCACTGCTTGTAAGAGTTACTCCTGAGAGAGTTTTGCACTTTATAATTAGCTAATCAAGTAGGTGTCTAGAAAAGTGTCAACGGGGTTATGCCTCTAGGAAAATGAGGTTTATTTTAATTAGGTCCGTACGAAAGCACGGGGAACCTCCCTCAGAGTACCAATACCTGCCCGGCCGAACGATTGGCGAATCTGTAGGGTGTAATTAATCCCGACTAATCTTACCTTTTAGAGTTTGAAGGAAGATTTGATAAAAACAGTGGGAGCCATTCTGATTAGATAAAATAACCAATCTAATCTTGCAAAGAGCGCACGCAAAGTGATTATCCTTCTCTCTCTCCTGGTAGCGACCAATGACATGCCATAATCAAGATAATAATATGGATGTATTGATCGAACCTACTTATTATACTGGGCTAGGTTCCGCTCTATCTTATAATTGTCATAAGTCTAAACAAAGAAAGGGGAATATCCGGATTCCCACGCCATACAAATGAAGAATAAGCATGCTGATGCATTGCCTTCGGGTGTGTTCGTAACCAAGAACTGTTTCTCAGTTACCTCTATGTCCTGGGTATTGGATACCGGATCAGGATCCTGCACATGTAATTTGTTACATGGGCTATGGAAAGAAGGAGAACTGGGAAAGGGTGATATGTCTCTAGTAGTAGAGATGGTGCAATTGTTGCAAGCAAAGTAGTTGGCAAATATCACCTAGAGTTACCAACTGGTAATACATTGATTCTTAGCGACTGTTATTTCATACCAATAATATTGTGAATATTTTCCTAAATCAAGTGTTGATTGGGTAAGGTATTGTATAACAGTATACACGTTCTGAATCAAACTACAGTTCTAAATGCATAGAATACACACAAGAGAAACAGTTCAGAGATGAACAAAGTCTTCTTGAGGCGTTGTAGACTGGGTCATATCGATGAAACAAGACTAGCTAAAGTTCCATAAGGATGCATATTTTGAATCCGTTCGAATTTACATCTTATGAAACTTGCCAGTCATGTCTCAAAGACTAGGCGACCAAATCTCCGTTTACTGGAAACGGAGAAAAAGCTACTGAACTCTTGGTCAGATACATGGTGATGTATGCGGTCCTATGTCTACACATGCCAGGGATAGTTCCGCGTACTTTATTACATTCGCCGATGTTCTCTAAAGATACGGACATATGTTCTTGTTGAAACACAAAACTGAATCTTTTGATAATTTCAAGGAATATAAGTACGAGGATGAGAACCAGATGGGTAAAGGTATTCAAATCTTTCGATATGATCAGGAAGAAGAATACTGGAGCATGGAATTCGGGGACTATTTAAAAGTGAATGAGATTCTCTCTCAGCTTACTCCTCCGTATACACCACAGCACAACGGTATATCGGGTGGAGGAATCCCACCCTATGAGATATGGTGCGCTCTATGATGAGTACTGCTGAGCTGCCTAATTCCTTTTAGGGACATGCACTTGAGAAGATGCATACCTATTGAATAGAGTTCAGATCAAATCCGTTGCCTACCACTCCATATGAGATACGGAATAGGAAGAGACCATCTCTTAAATGAGTTAAGATATGGGTTGTCTGGCCTATGTTGAAAAGCAAAATCCAGACAAGCTCGAGGCAAGGTGAGTTCTGTGCTAGTTTGTAGGATATCCCAACCATTCGCGAGGGTATATATTCTACCACACTGAGGAACAAAAGAAGTTTTGTTTCTCGACATGCCACATTTTGAGAAAAGGAATTTCTTGTGGAAGAAATTAGTGGCGATGAGGTAGAACTGGAAGAAGGTCCAGCAAAGCAAACTATAACTGACGATTTGGTGGAACCGGAGGATTCAATAGTCCCCGACGAACCGCAGCCACTCCGCAGATCTAGTTGGGTTCCTCATCCACCTGAGAGATGCTACGGTTTTCTCATAGACGGTGGGAGCGAGGATTGCATCATGGAGATGATGACCCAACTAGTTTCTAGCAGGCCATCACAAGTGGAGATTATGTGAAATGGCTGGATGCTATGCGATCTGAGATAGAATCCATGTACACCAACAAAGAATTGACTTTGGATGTTACTCCTGAAGGGGTAAAACCCATCAGGAGCAAGAGGATCTTTTAAGAAAGATAATTTGGTGTAGATGGAAAAGTTGAGACTTTCAAAGCTAGACTTGTCGCTAAGCTTAAGTCCATCGGGATCCTACTTGCCATTGCTGCATACCATGACTACGATATCTGGCAGACTGCACGTCAAAACAGCTTTTCTAAATGGTGATTTAGAAGAGAGCATGTATATGACACGACCAGAGGGCTTCGTAGATAGTAGGAGCAGCGGAAGCATGTGCAAGCTGCTTAAATCTATTTACGGGTTAAAGCAGGCATCGTGGTGACGGAACATCTGTTTTAATGAAGCTGTCAAAGAGTTTGACTTCATCAAAAAGGTAGATGAACCATGCATAAATAAGAAGGTTTTAGAGAGTATGGTTGTCTTCCTCGTATTGTACGCAGATGACATACTCTTGATAGGAAAGGGTGTTGCTATGCTACACTCGGTCAAGCACCTCTCATCACACAGGTTCTCCATGAAAGATCTAACTGATGTCTCCTACATCCTGGGGATATAGATCTATAGAGATAGATCTAAATAAATTTGGGATTGTCCCAATCCAGGTACATAGACACCATGCTAAAGGGGTTTAGTATGGATGATTCTAAGCGTGGTAATGTATCCGCTTGTTAAGGAATTACTATCTCCAAAGAGATGTCTCTCGAGACTGATTTGGAGAGGGCTCGCATACAAGGGATACCCTATGCTTTGGCAGACAGGTCAATCATGTATGCGATGTTATATACCAGACCAGATGTAGCTTGCTCACTAGGTGTAGTGAATAAGTATCGAAAAGTTCTTTGGGAAAACCACTGGACAACTGAAGAACATTCTTAAGTGCTTGAGAAAAACTAAAGAGATGTTCTTGGTGTATGGTAACGGTAAACTCCAGATGGAGTCCTTTACCAATTCGAGCTTCAAGGGTGATAAGGACGACTGAAAGTCAGTATCAAGTTTTGCCTTCACCCTCAGTGGAAGGACGGTATGTTGGAAGGGTTCCAAGCTATATACCATAGCAGACTCGTTGATAGAGGCTAATTATATCGCTACCAACGATGCTGCCAAAGAGGTTGTCTGGATGAATAGAGTTCATGAGATGAACTAGGTTCCTACTATTGGGCATCCAATACCTATGTATTGTGATGACAATGGAGCTGTGGCTTAGGCCTAGGAACCCCGGTCCCGTCAGCGATCCAGACATATTCTTAGACAGTATCACCTGATCAGGGAGATAGTTGATCTCTGGGAGATCGAGATCAGGAGAGTTTACACAGAGGATAACACAGCAGATCCACTCACCGAGGCCATCCCCTAAATTCTATTCGAGAGACTTTTAGGACGTTGGGTATGAGATACGACAACAACTGGCCTTAGTGCACGTGGGAGATTGTTAGGAATATGTATGCCCTAGAGGCCATTATTGTTGATATAGTGGATGCTTGGACATATATATAGAGGACTTTCTTACTCGACATGATAGTATGCTATCAAGTTACCTTTATTTTAACATGTAGAATGGTATTTATACTGTCTGTCTCTTACATGTTGATAAAGCCCTTAGGATATGTACTTGACTACCAGGACTATGATGAGATCATACTAGTAGGGCCAGGGTGGTCCAAAAGTACATCCTTTAATCATCTCCTAGTCGAGGGAATATCGAGACTAGAGCATCGATATTCCAGAGTAGACTGTGTGTACGTTTCTTGTCCCTTAGAGGGTGATGGTTGATCCCACAACCATTGGTGTGTGATATCAAAGATTGTACACAAGTGCTCATTGGAGAATGGGTACACCGAACAGGACTCGCCGAGGACTTCTATGTGGTAGTATACCTATCGTCAGACAGCAGTCCTCTAGCGACACTGGTACAGGTTAGTCTGTAGACCCGAGATCGTCATAGAGTCTTGTGCGGCTCCCACCGTGCTTTGATTTCCTCCCTACCGCACTCAAAGGAGACGTGCAAATAGGTGGATTTTGGGTACAGTCCCGAGTCGCATAGAGGCAATGAGCGATAGGAGGGGTTTCGTCTCTCTCGGTATTAGGGGTTGATGTTGTGCTATGCTCGATTGGCTATAACTGAAAGTCCCTAGCCAGGGCTGCTGTCGAGATTTACTGATAAGTGTTATCAGTAGTTTCTCAAACCGTTATAGGCCAGACATCGGCATGACTTATCACGTTACTGGGGTCTGACGTTTACCACCCCTAGACATGATATGTGACATATCAGACGAAGAGACCGGACTGTATGGTAGTGTTACTGATAAGATTCATGGAGACTATGGACAAGCTTGCTTGTTGATTTTCATATCGCTCAATGCCCGGGTAGCCGTTACGTCCAGCTAGTACCGCTGACGGCTTGTAGGTGACTTATGTGATCATCACCTACTGCTGGCGTATTGACGGGTCTTTAGAGTCCCACACAGAAATTCCCTGGTTCAAGCGAAACAAAGTAGAACACATATGTGATATGTGTGTGAGCCTGATTAAATACGTGTATGTGATACCGTGTTGTAATCTGGCAGTTATCTGTTATCAGTTCGGTTATATGTAATATAACCAGATTGTCGAATCAAGTGTTGATTTGATAATGTGATATACAGATAAATGATATTAGTCGGTCATATGTGATATAACCGGATTATTAAATCAAGTGTTGATTTAATAATGTGATATGCATTATGTGTGATATAATTATATCTTAATTAATATCATTAGCTCACTAATTATTCTTCATAATATATATATTTATATATATATATATATATTAATATATATATATATATATTATATATATATATATAATAATGAAGCATGGCATAAAATTCTATTTTGTGAAAATAGAAATGAGGTGGAAAATGAGAGCATGGTTGCAAGCATGGGATTTATTTTTGTTTATTCATCTTGACTCACTATTCAAGCATGGTTGCAATTTTATATTGCAAAATTTCATGCTTGAATGAGTGGGGGTCAAGGGTTGACATTCATTCTAAGCTCATTCTCAACACTTAGCCATTTTTTCCTTAGTTGCTTCCATGGTTGCTCTCTAGCTTCTTCATCTTCCTCATTGCCATTATTCAACCTTCAACCCTCACATGAGATGTGAATCATGAAGCTTGAACACAAACATGTGAGATTTAACATCCCTACTTCACCCTCCTACACTTGACTAGCGATCGAGTGTAGCGTGTTTCCTACGCTAAAGAGTTTAGTGTAGAGGTAGCTTGAGGTGGAAGGACTTCGCGTGGATCATCTTTGGCCAAAAATCACGAATGAGGTTCGTTCAACTCGAAGAGGGCCTAGTAGAGTCACGTGGACTTCAACCCAGAGCTATTGAAGAGAAGTACTCGAACTACAAAGGTTGTATGCTCTTTTCTTCTCTTTAGTTCATCACATCACAATGGAAAACCCTAATAATCTAGTAAAGATGTTATTAGTCTAACTTAGCACATAATAATTAAAATTTGGCATGCTTGATGCCTCTAGAACCTCATGGTGGTGCTATGGTCGACTTACATGACGGAGCCACTTCCACAACTGAGGTGATCTCATATGTAAGACACGCTCGACGTCGCCACTGGTACCGAGTGAGAAGAGCTGGGGGCAACTCCCCCTCTGGACTTACTCCACCAGCTCCAATGGTGGAAGTTGACGCTACTATTCCAACCGGGAACAGCTTCGAACCGCTTAGGAGGGTGCGAAAGAACTCTCCAACAGCGGTGCTGAAGAAATCTCCACTTCCTGCTGAAAACTTGACGCAAGCAAAGCCGGAGCAGCCCCCTCAGCGGCTGTCCTCTCAGATCCACAGAGTCTGGCAGAAAGTCTAAGATTCTGTGATCAACAAGAACTACTCTCGTCAACCGGAGAAAATGAAGGTTCGACAAGAGGAAAATCATCCCTCCAGCATGCAGCGATGGACTTCTTTTACACAGGCGCTTGCTACAATGGCTCCTTCAACTTCGACCTCCCACAAAAAGAGAAGGCCGGAGAATCTCCCACCACTGGCAACAAATCCCAAAGGTGATGGATCCAAATGCCCTAAGTCCGGGGGCATGATCGTACACACGGTTTACATGGCTTCCGGGAAAGAGGAAAGCCGTGCTTCCATGGATCATCGACTGCAAACTCGGTCGTTAACAAAGGCTCATGAGAAACAACAAAAGCTCTGGGAGATGCTGACAAAAATAGCAGCACTCACCGGACAGAAAGAAAATCCGGAGTCAGCATCAGAACAGCGCCAGGAGCAGGAGACCGATACAGAGTTCCTACGAAGTGTGCTGGAAAGAAAAGATAAGGAGGCTGCGGAACAAGCTGCTAATATAAAGAAGATGGCGCTTTTGTTCCAGGACATGGTTGGAATGATGATTCAGCCAGAACCTTCAGCTGAAGACCCGTCGATAATCATCGAGGACGACAGAGGGGAAACATCAAACCCCCTTCCAGCTTTATCGACAACCAGGGAGGAAACGATCTCCAAAGCTGCCCTTGATGATTACATAGCTCAAAAAATACGAGCTCATCAGGCAAGCGAAACGGCTCGCCAAGTCGTCAGAACCGGGCGACCATACCCAGGCTGGTACAACCAAATCAAATACCTGCCAGGATATACGATCCCCAAGTTCCACGTGTATAAGGGGACATGTAATCCTCATCAGCATGTCGCTCAGTTCAGAGCTCTATACGGCAATACTAGAGGCGACGACAAATTGCTGCTTCGCCAGTTCGTTGGCAGCCTGTCAGAAACATCATTTAAATGGTACTCGGAGCTCCCAAATGACTCCGTCAAAATATTCACGGAAATGGAATTGCTGTTCACGCAGCGGTTCACCAGCGCAAGTGAGCGCACCCCGATCACAGCATTAATCAATGCCAAGATGAAGCCAGGAGAGACCTGGATTCAATACGCAATCCGGTGGTGGAACCTCTGGTCAAAATGCGAACAATGCATCGAAAAAGCTCCTGCCGTGGGCATGTTCATAGGGACTCTCGATCCTCAAGCGACTGTGTCCCGGTTCATGACGTTCTTTAAGCCGATCACCTTTCAGGCTTTGATCGACAAGTTGGCCCAAATGGACCAGATGGTCCACGGACCTTTCTCTTCAAAAATGGACCATCGGAATGCAAAGGGTAAAGGGAAAGCGGCCTTCGTTGCCAACACTCAACAGCAACCGAGTGACCCGAAAGCGGTTTCTCACTAAAACAACGCATGCCCGTGCCAATCTCTGGAAGAGAAGCTAGGACGTGTTTACTCGTTTCCCTATGATAAACCGAGGAGACTGTTCGAACTGGAAGTGCGCAACAAACTCATGATTTTGTCGGACCCAAAACGTCTACCAAGCCCGGTGACGTCAACAATCCCAACTACTACTCCTATCACCGAATGGTGAGCCATCCAATTGAAGATTGCTATGTCTTCAAAACTTAGATCGAGGACCAGTATCAACGGGGGAAATTTGCACTTTCTGAGACCTGAAGGGTGAACCCAACATATAGGCACGCTCTTAAAAAGGTAGATACGCTGGGGGCATCATATTCATTTGTGGAAGAAGCACCGTGGGAAGTTGTCCTTTCAGCTAAAACCAAAAGAACGCTGAAAGATCTTCAAGCATGCCCGGCGATCAAATGGAAAAGCCTGCTAGAGCATGAGATCATTAAGGGGATGCTTAAACCGCGCCCAACACCGAAAACTGGTATCAATGAGAAAAACACCCAGGTCAAGCCTTCAAAGTCTTCGAAGGGAAAGAAGAAGACCAAGAAGCCCGTGTAGCCTGAAGACAAGCGCACGGACCTGCAAAAGTACATCGATGTACTGGAGGAGTACAATCAGAAGGCGTGGACCCCAGTCACCCTCGAAGAGTTTCTCAACCATATACTTGAGAATGGAGATAGTGACGATGATGAGGGAAATGGCTCGTCGGGAGAAACCGAAGATTATGTAGCAAGTTGACACATTGTTTCTCATTCATCGTTAAATAACGAAGAAACTCCCTCAGCGTTAGAAAACAACGTAGAGGAACTGGGGGCAGGACCGGTGCCGAAATCCCCGAAGCTGCCCGAAGTCCTAATTGACAGGCTACTAAATGAAGCTTTTCAAAAGAGCAGAGCTGACCAAGAGCGTGAAACAGCCATATACGAATAGGCCAAGCGTTGGCGTCAGGATGAAGAAGACACGGCGAGGAAGAGTCAGAAAGTACTCCAACCAGACCGAAGCACACATGCGGCAAACAAAGCAAGTTTAAGACAGAGAAGCAGTTCACCAAAGCCCTGTCAATGTGAATGAAGTTGCCATCTCTCAAGAGAAGTATTCCCGGGGCCACATGCCTCAACGAAGAGATTTCACATCCGAACTACTGCCTATATCATCGGAGGGTCACCCACCCCACCGAAGAGTGCAATGCCTTCAAGAAGTGGTGGCAAGGATACGTTGCTCACCGACAACACTTCAAGCCGATGAAGCGCAAAGCTCGTTAGCAACAAAGAAGTGTGATAGATGAGCGTGATAGGACGGCTGGCAAATTTCATATGATTGGTACTAGTTCGATAAAAGGAAAATCTTAAATTCTTACGTTCGGAAGCGATTCTGAGGAAGAAATAACCCTCGGCCCTCTCTTCGATGAATCTACCTCCGGAAAAGAAGAGGAGGAGAAAACCTGCGAGAACATTCATCTGCGTAACCGCACGCTGCGTGAGAAGAACCTCGGGTCTACAAACAAAGGGTTGAGCAAAAACGACAAGGAGAGGAAAAAGTCCCTGAGAAAATTGCCCTTGATGATAGAGTCGTCAAAGAGCTCGCAGTCAAGGACCCGTCCAAGAAAAACAAGATGGATTACAATGTCCTGGCACATCTGAGGAAGATAACCTCACAACTGAGCATACTGGATGCTCTCCTCCTATCTAAAGAAGCAAGAGATTCTCTGATCAGGGCATTACAGGAGCCCGATCAATTTCAAACTTTTTTTCCGGAAGAAAAGATGAAGGACGAGCTGGCAGAGGTTCATACAACTGACATCGCATTCGGCGATGAAGATCTCCTCCTTGGAATGTGTGAGCAAAACCTGTTGGGATCCTTAGGGCAGCAGCAATGTTTCGGAAGGCATCGACCATGCCGTTTTCAAATTTTTTCCGTACTAAAGAACCCTAACCCTAGAGTCTTAACTAGAGATTTAGACGAACTAGCAATGCAAACGACTTTACATCTAAGTGAATGAGGAATACAAATTTTGTAGACCGGTCCGTCACTTCTAAAGCTCCGTGTAGTAGTCCTTTCGCTCCAAGTAGTGAACACCCGAACTTTAGTAAGGGTTCATATGAAGAAATGAACAAGCTTGCTTGAAGTCTTCGAGGCCGAAGATGATCTACGTCGAGAAGACTCAAGCTCATGCTATCTCTTCACTAATGGTAGATTAGTGAAGCAAACACCCTAAACTAAATGGCTAATATAGTAGAGGATGATGAAGTAGGAAATGAGCTCACTTTAGATTAATTTTTCTCACAATATTTCATCACCTTTTCAAAAGCTTGAAAGCTTTTCCATAAGGAAGAAGAAGATGAAGTGGAGATGAAAATGAAACTCTTGATGTGAGAATAGCAACCATGGGTGAGTTAGTGTCATACACTAACTCATGTAGAGAATAAATTATGGTTAAACAATAATGGTTAGGTTAATAAATATCTATAAGTAAAACAAATTTAGTGGACTTGGTCAATGGTTCCACAAGCTTCTCCAAGCTTCAACCATTAAACCAATTTCCATCTAATTTTGATTAACTTTAAATAAATAAAACTATTCATTATATCAAGCATGGTGTGAGTCTCATACACCCATGAAGCATGTGGCATCAAGCACGACACAAATAAAATGTACATTAATATATATCACATATATACTATATGCACACAAGTGAGAAAAAGAAATGTTCAGGTGAGCTAATATTAGTTAATGTAATTCAATATATCAAATATATAATTATACATTAAATTATTAAATCAACACTTGATTCAATAATCCGGCTATATCACATACAACCGGCTAATATCAAATGTAACAATCTATCGAATCAACACTTGATCTGATAACCCGGCTATATCTCATATAACCGTTCGATATCATAAACCGCGAGAATAGAATGTGGTATCATATACGCACATTAATCTTGGTCCCGCACATATCACATATGTGCTCCTACTTCGTTTCGCATGAACCAGAAAGCCTCTGTGTAGGACTCTAAAGACTTGTCAATACGCCGGCAGTAGGTGATGATCATATCAAACACCCACAAACCGCAAGCGGTCTGCTAAACTTAACGGCCACCCGGGTATTGAGCGATCAGAAGATCAACAAGCAAGCATGCTCATACTCCTGTGAATCCTATCAGTAACACTAACGTACAGTCCGGTCTTTCATCAGATATGTCGCGTATCACAGCTTGGGGGTGGTAAAACGTCGGACCCTAATAGCCTGATAAGTCATGCCGATGCAAGGTCCATAACGGTTTGAGAAACTACTGATAACACTTACCAGTAAATCTCAGCAACCCTGGCCAGGGATTTCCAGTTATGGCCAATCAAGCATAGCGCAACATCAACCCCCAATACCGGGAAAAACGAACCCCCTCCTATTGCTCATTGCCTCCATGTGACTCGGGACAGTACCCAAAAACCATCTTTTTGCACGATCTCTTGAACGTAGTATGGTGGAAATCAAAGCACAGTGGGAATCGCACAAGACTCTATGACGATCTCGGGTCGACAGACTAACCTGTACTAGTGTCACCAGAGAACTGCTATCTGACGATAGGTATAATACCATCTTGGAGTTCTCGGCGAGTCCGTCCAGTGTACCCAGTCTCCACTGAGCACCCGTATACCTTCTCTGATGTCAAACACCAATCGATATGGGATCATCCATTGCCCATCATATGGGTCGAGAAGCGTATTCGCTAGTCTACTCTGGAATATCGATGTCCCGTCTTGATACTCCCACGACTAGGAATATTTGAAGGATGTACTTACCGACTACCTTTTCCCCACTAGTATGATCTGCATCATAATCCTGGTAGTCAAGTACTTATCCTAAAGGCTTTATCAACATGTAATAGAGAGACATTAAGTGTACATGTTAAGATAAAGTGTAACCAGATATCATACTATCATATCGAGCAAGAAAGTCCTCCCTATATATGTCCAAGCATCCACTACAATATACATCGCATGTATAGTTATGGCCTCTAGGGCATACATATAACTAACAATCTCCCACTTGCACTAAGGTCATTTTTTGTAGTATCTCATACTCAACGTCCTATAGAAATCTCTCTAGGGAAAGGCCTCTACGAGTGGATCCACCGTGTTATCCTTCGCGTCAACTCTCCATACCTCGATCCCTTGGAGATCATCCATCTTCATGATCAAGTGATACTTTCCTCAGAATATGTCTAGATCGTTGATGGGACCGGCGTTCCTAGTCCAAAACCACAACTTCATTGTTTTCACAATAACGGTTATTGTACGCTCAATGGTAGGAACCATGTTCATCTCATGAGCAAGAATTATCCAGACATCCACTTTGGTAGCATCGTTGGTAGCGATGTATTTAGCCTTTATCGTCTAGTATGTCACGGTATCTAGCTTGGAACTCTTCCAACACACCGTCCTTCCAATGAGGGTAAAGACAATTCCTGTGAGCGACTTTCAGTCGACCTTATCACTCTGGAAGCCCGAATCGGTAAAGGACTCCCACTGGAGTTCACCGTTACCAAAACCCCAAGAACATTTCTTTAGTGCTTCTCAAGTACTTAAGAATGTCCTTCGCAGCTGTCTAGTGATTCTCCCAAGATCCGATTGATTCCTAATCACTACACCAGGTGAGTTAGCTACATCTGGTCCGGTACATAACATCACATACATGATACAGCCTACTGCCGAAGCATAGGGTATCTCTTGCACGTGAGCTCTCTCCAAATCAGTCTTGGAAGACATCTTTTTGGAGAGAGTGATTCCTGAGGTAGTGGGTGAACTGCCACGCTTAGAATCTTCCATACTAAACCCCTTTAGTACGGTGTTAATGTACCTGGATTTGGGACACTTCCAACATCCACTTAGATCTATCACCATAGATCATAAACCACAGGATCTAGTAGGTATCATCCAGATCTTCCTTGGAGAATCCTCGTAATAAGAGGAGCTTGACCGAGTGTAGCATAGGAAACCATTTCTTATCAAGAGTGTGTCATCTACGTACAATACGTGTAAGACAACCTCACTCTCTACAACATTCTTGTATATACAAGGTTCATCTACCATTTTGATGAAGTCAAACTCTTTGACCGCCACATCAAAACAGATGTTCCAACTCTATGATGCTTGCTTTAATCCTGATGGACTTAAGCATAGCTTTGAAAGTCTCAATTTTTCTATCTATACTAAGAATCTTCTCAAGATCCAACTTCTCCTGATGGGTTTTACCCTTAGGTGAAATAATCAAAGTCATACTTTGTTGGTGTACATGGATTCCATCTCTGATTCCATAGCATCTAGCCTTTTCACAAAGTCTCCACTTATGATGGCTTCTATGAACCTAGTTGGGCCATCATTTACCATGATGCAATCCTCGCTCCCACTATCATCGAGAAGACCGTAGTATCTCTCAAGTGGATGAGGAACCCTGCCAGATTCGCGGAGAGGCAGAGGTTCGTTGGAGACTATTGAATTCTTTGGTTTCACCAAATCATCAGCTGTTAGTTTGTCTAGCTGGAACTCCTTGCAGTTCTACCTCATGACCACTAATTTCATCACAAGAAATTCCTTTTCTAAAAAAGGTAGTATGCTGAGAAACAAAACACATTTTGCTCCTCAGTGTGGTTGAAGATATTCCCTCCCAAATGTTTGGGATATCCAACAAACTTACAGAACTGACCTTGCCTCGAGCTTGTCCTGATTTTGCTTTTCAACATAGGCTGGACAACCCCATATCTTAACTCGTTTAAGACATGGTTTCTTCCCATTCCATATCTCATATGTAGTGGTAGGCACTGATTTTGATGGAACCCTATTCAATAGGTATGCAGCTTCTTAAGTGCATAACACCCAAAAGAAAACAAGTAACTCAGTAGTACTCATCATAGAGTGCACCATATCTCATAGGGTGCGATACCTCCATCCCGATACACTGTTGTGTTGTAGTGTATACGAAGGAGTAGGATGAGAGAGAATCTCATTCTCCTTTTAGAAACACCAGGAACTCCATGCGCAAGTATTCTCCTCCTCGATCACATCGAAGAACTTAATATTTCTACCCGTCTGGTTCTTAACTTCAAGCTTATATTCCTTGAATTTCTCAAAAGTTTCAGACTTGTGTTTCAACAGGAACATATGTCCGAATCCTGAGAGAAGATCAGTGAATATAATGAAGTACGAAGAACCAGACCTGGCATTAGTAGACATAGGACCGTATACATCATCATGTATCCGTCCCAAGAGTTCAGAAACTCTTTCTCTGTTTCGAGTAAACGGAGTATTGGTCACTTTACCTTTGTGACAAGACTGGCAAGTATCATGTCACGCCCCACTTCCCAGAGTGTGCTAAGATCGGCACGTGACAGAGCCAACCATGCTACCTGTGGCTAGGAAACATCCCTCCACAGTCACATTACGGCTATATATAAGATATCAAGAACAGTAAAATAAAATAAACTATCTAGTACATGTCCATATGCCAGAATAAACGAGTCAAGAAATATAAATGTGCGGAAGCAATAAATCCAATAAACAGTAACATCTGGAAAGTACATCCCAAATACGGGCTCACATCAGGAAATGAAAGCATGGAAATAAAACTAAACTAACTAAATGCTAACAGGATCCTCACTGCTCGGCCTGTCGGCTGAAGTACTCCTGATCAGCCTACGACAAAGGTAGAGGATCTGGGCCATGCAAAACCCAGACGTCAGTGCGTCATAATATCAAACAATAATAAATGAACAGGATACACGAGATATGCAGGCATGAGTATGAACGGTAATAAGTGTATAACAGTAACACGAATATGGAACAGTGAAGTGTATGTGCATGTGGTGAGTAATATATGCTACTGGGTTAATTACTCTCAAGTCTTTGAAATCGATTTAATGAATCGTCGATATAACTCAATAGTATCCCGTACATACCCGGGACCACGGTCAAGACTTTCGGGCTGAATCTGAGACGTGCCGCTAGGCAGTAAACAGGTAACATGTACAGACGAATGATGTCAGCAGCATCATCCCTGGGCTGGCCTAGCCCGTAAAACTGATCAGTATAAGCGTTGAATTGTTGAGTTACAAGTCAGGTTTCATCATTGATTTCCCCTTACCCCTATGGTTATGTGTTCAAGTCGGGTATTGATAATCTGAAGCTAATGCCAACACAGGATCAAGCAGGTACAAGTTTGTCTATGCATACAACAGGATATGTCCGTCAGGACAACATATCAGGATTGTTGGCATTAGAAACAGGATCAGGTAATAGGTCAAGTAGTGGTGTATCAGGTCATGACAGGTAGTGCATATGTATCACACAGATGCTCATAATAAAACTGTAGCATGTACGAATCCACAGTAAAACACGGGTGCACAAATATCTATCAGGGATTACATCTACAACTCCATGACTACGTAGGATGCACATTATCAAGCATGGGGTGTTAATACAACAGTAATATGAAATAATATGATCTGTAGATGCAACTAGATATATAATTAATGATATGGATACACAATAAAATACGGATGCACAAATATCCATCAGGGGTTACATCTACAACTTCATGATTATGTAGGATACACATTATCAAGCATGGGGTGTTAATACAACAGTAACATGAAATAATGTGACATGGCATGCAGCTAGATATATAATTAATGATATGGATGCGTACGGGTATCGAACAACTGTAAAACAGTAATATGGATGTACAATGTAGTCAACATATGATATTTTTATTCATACGGATGCAAAATATATATCATAGCATGTAGCAAGATAAACTTGCCTGATCGGATCTCACGACGGGGTGCATACGCAGCGTCCGACGTCGGGTACACGTCGCAATGTACACACGCGCACACATGACAGGTCTAGGAAAAGCACGAAGGTGACCACGCTGGCAGGGAATGTCCACTGGGTTTCCCGGATCGTCGGCGACGGCACGGCTCCGGTGGCCAACACTGGAAAAAAATGAGGAATCAAGAATTAAAGAAGAAGAAGAAGAAGAAAGAGAAGAGATGAAGGTTTCTGCTCTGGGGTTTAGTGTTTGGGATAGAGGCGAGGCGAGGGGGTCATTGACGACGAGTTGTAGGTTTTCCGACGAGGTTCACGGCGATGGTAGCGGGTTTCGGTTCTTAATGTCGGGTGAGGATTTTTGTGCAGGGAAAAGGGTCGGGGAAGGTGGCGATGGTGTCAAGAGAGAGGGGAGAAGAAGAGGAGAAGTCGAGAGTGTGAGGTGGTCGACGGGGTCGGAGCTCCGGCGATGGGAGAAGATGGCGGTAGGATTGAAGGCGTAGGTTCTTGCAGGGGTTTCGTGGTCGGGGTTCTCGTCGGGGATGATAGTTGTGGTGTCAGGAGAGAGGAGAGAGGTGGTGTTGATGGGGTACGGTTGTCGACGAGGAGACGGCGAGGTGCAGGGATGAGAAGAGGTCGGGGTTGCTCGATGCAGGGTTAGGCCTCGGGATCTGTCGGAGGTGAAAGGGAGAGGAAGACAAGGTCGAGGAGGAGAGGTGTCAACGGAAGTGAGGGGTGGTCGAGGTCGACGGCGTGAGGTCGGGAAATGGAGGAGAGGCGATGGGTTCATGGGCGCGGGCGTCAGTGATGGCGGTGGTGTTCGTGGTGATGGGAGGAGGTGTTGTCGGTGATGAAGGGATGTCAACGACGACAAGGGTGAAGCAGCTACGCGCGATGACGAGGGCGAAGGTTTTCACGAGGAGGACGACGTAGGCGGGAAAAAGGAAAAAGAAGATGAGAAGAACGAGGAGAGAGAGAGGCAGGGGCTGTAAAGATTTTAAATATACATATTTTAGTTTTTAAAATATTTATAAACGTGTATAGATTTGATAGAATTTCAAAAAATATATATAGTAAGTAGAGAGAGAGAGCTATGAGATTTGATTGTTAGGATAGGATACTAAATATATTTAGTTAGAAAAATATATATATATTAAACATATATATAACAGTTGTATAGTAAAGAATATAATATTAGGAAAATTTGAGATTTTGGCTGATACAAAATTACTCCAAACTACGCCCGGGTCGGATCTAAAATTAAGGTTTAAAAAATATGGATAATGTACGTAAAAACCAAAACCAAAATAGGATATCCGGGTAACGAAAATGTATACCCCTAAGAACGGATGCACATAGCGTGCACGTAGCTATCCAAACTAGTCAGTTTCACTGAACGGAACAAGAACAAGATGTATGGATGCTACAACAGGGTTAGGGGTATGGTACAGGCTATGCAATATACATTTTTTTTAAAAATATTTTATTTGACTTTATATATTATATTGAAAAATGCAGATGCCAGATATAATGCAGTTATACAACATGAAAGTCCACGGATTCTCATAAATAGCCGGGATAAATCCTAAACAGGAATCAAGACGGGTTTCCAGTATGCGGGTCGGGTCGGATGTAAATACAGATACCAATTACACTATTCACACCCAAAACACAATAAATCAAGAAATAGCCATAAATAAATAAAGAAATACCCAAAATAGAATTGGTATAAATGAACTAGGGTGTTACATTATACCCAACTACAAAAGAATTTCGTCCTCGAAATTCCCGGAACAAGAAAAGATAAACAAACATGAATCTACAAGAAGAGGTGTGGAAACTTCTGTCGAATCTCGTCTTCTCATTCCCAAGTCGATTCTCCGTGCGATCGATTCCCCCATGAAACAAGTACGATAGGGATAACCTTATTCTTGAGTACCTTTTCTCTTCGATCAACAATCGACGTCGGTCGTTCCTCATAGGTCAAATCCTCCCTTAGAGTCAGCTCCGAATGATCTATCATGTGTGTTTCATCTCAAACATACTTACGGAGTTGAGATACATGAAACACGTCATGAACACTCGCCAAAGATAGTGGTAAAGCTAATCGATAAGCCACTTCTCCAACACGCTCAATAATCTCGAAAGGCCCCACGAATCGAGGACTAAGCTTGCCTCGACTCTCAAAACGAATCACTCCTCTAATCGGTGATATCTTCAAGAATACAAGATCACCAACAGCGAACTTTAGAGGTCTTCTCGATGTATCGGCCCAACTCATCTGCCGATCCTGTGCTGCGTGCATGTGATTTCGGATAGTATTAATCTTCTCTACTGTTTTCACGATAAGATCTGGTCCCAACAATCTTCGTTATTCAACATCGTTCCAACAAACGGGTGAGAGACACTTGAGACCATACAATGCTTCGAATGGAGCCATCTGAATAGTTGCCTGAAAGCTTTTATTGTACGAAAACTCCACCAAGTGTACACGATCCTCCCATAAACCCTTGAAGTCCAACATGCAAGCTCTCAACATATCTTCAAGAGTTTGGATTGTTCTCTCCGACTGGCCATCTGTCTGAGAATGATAAGCGGTGCTAAACTTCAATCGTGTCCTCAAACTTTCCTGTAAACTCCTCCAGAAGTGCGATAAGAATCGGGTATCATGATCGGAAACGATGCTCACAGGTACTCTATGCAATCTCATAATCTCCTGCATGTACCGTTCTGCTAACGATTCCGTTGACTGACCAACTCGAAATGGTATGAAATGAGCTGCCTTGGTTAATCGATCAACAATCACCCAAACTGCATTGTTGCCCTTTGGACTCCGCGGTAAAGCTGTCACGAAATCCATGGTTATATATTCCCAGTTCCATTGAGGAATCGGAAGTGGTTGCAATAAACCAGCAACCCTTTGATGTTCAGCCTTAACTTGCTGACACACCAAGCACTTCGCTACAAAACGAGCAATCTCTCTTTTCATGCCTTCCCACCAGAAATGTTTTCGTAGATCACGGTACATCTTTGTGCCTCCTAGATATACAGAATATGCTAAACTATGTGCCTCCTTCATAACTTCTTCACGAATGTCTCCTTTCGGCACACACAAACGGCTACCAAATCGCAATGAACCATCTTCATGAATCAACAAGTCTGTTCGAAGTCCCGCTTTAACCTGTTCTCGAAACTTCTGCAATCTTGGGTCATGTGGCTGCGCTTCTTTTATATTATCGATCAATGATGACTGTACTTGCAGCTGCATCAACTGTCCTGAAGAATGCGGTAACACAATCTCCAACTTGAATCTTCGAAAATCTTTGATAAGCTCCTTCTGTGCAGTCAACATCCGAATTGCTGGTAACCGACTAAGCGCATCCGGCACTACATTAACTTTCCTCGGATAATACTTGAGATCAAGATCATAGTCAGCCATTATCTCCAACCATCTACGCTGCCTCATATTAAGCTCTTTCCGCGTGAACACATACTTTAGGCTTTTGTGATCGGTGAATACTTCGACCCTTTCGCCCAGTAAGTGGTGTCTCCAAATTTTCAAAGCGAAAATCACTGCTGCAAGCTAGAAATCATGAGTTGGGTAATTCTTCTCATGGGTCTTCAACTGTCTCGATGCATAGGCTATAACCTTCCCATACTGCATCAAAACACATCCCAAACATTTCCCAGACGCGTCGCTGTGAATCACCAATCCTCCGGAACCGTCTGGTACGGTCAAAATAGGAACGGTTATTAACCTTTGCTTCAACGCCTCAAAAGCTGACGCACAACTATCCGTCCATACAAACGGTACCTCCTTCCGTGTAAGTTTGGTCAAAGGCTCAGCCAATCGAGCAAAATTCTCCACGAATCATCTGTAGTATCCTGCAAGTCCCAGAAAACTTCTGATCTCCACTACATTCCTCGTAATCGGCCAATCTTGAATTGCTGCAATCTTCTCAGCGTCAACAGCGATTCCATCTCCGGATATGACATGCCCCAAACACTTCACTTCTTCAAGCTAAAACCCGCACTTGCTCATCTTTGCATATAATCTTTCTTGCCTCAATATCTACAGTGAGATCTTCAAGTGTTCAGCATGCTCCTCTAGGCTCTTCGAGTAGACCAGAATATCATCGATGAACACCACTATAAACTGGTCCAAGAACGGTGAAAAGATTCGGTTCATCAAGTCCATAAATATCGCCGGTGCATTCGTGACTTCGAATGGCATCACTAAATACTCGTAATGTCCATATCGAGTTCAGAACGCAGTCTTGCAGATATCCTCTGATTTAACTCGAACTTGATGATATCCGGATCGCAAATCTAGCTTCAATAATACCCTTACGCCACTGAGTTGCTCGAACAATTCGCCAATGCGAGAGATCGGGTACTTGTTCTTAATAGTCACCCAGTTTAATTCTCGATAATCGATACACATCCTCCTTGTGCCATCTTTCTTCTTGACTAGAAGAACTGGAGCCTCCCAAGGTGAATTGCTGCTGTGAATCCAACCCTTCTCTAGCAATTGGTAACCTGCTTCTTTACTTCTTCCAACTCCACTAGTGCCATCAAATAGTACGCCCTTGAAATTGGCGCTGCACCAGGAACAAGATCGATCGCGAACTCCACATCTCGTTTTGGCGGTAAACCCGAGATTTCCTTGAACATGTCCATGAACTCTTGAACTACAGTTGGTGCTTCCTCCTTAACAACTTCCATCGACGAAGAACGGTGCTTGTTGGCCTAGCCCTAAACTCGACTGGCCCGACAGAACGGCTACCTCCAGCAAAAACAAACTCCGGATATCCGGGAGTCTGGAAAATCACTTTCTTTGCTCTACAATCAATGTGAGCATGGAAAGTGCCGAGAAAATCCATTCCCAAGACAACATCACAACTGCCGGTATCGATTACCAAGAAATCTACCAATAACTCCCATCCACAGATAAAAACCGAACAATCCTTGAACTCGCTACCAGATATGATCTTCCCATTCCCAGTGTGTATGTTCCAACAACAAGACAGGGATCGAATGTGCAACAATAAACTTGGACGACATAAAACAATGGGATGCACCAGAATCGAATAATGCTAATGCGGGAAAATCATGAACAAGTAGGATACATAACGACTTCATATGAAGCCAAGATACTGAAGAAGATAAGCATAGTAAATAAGATTCAAGCTTGCGATAAAACATAAACTGGTAAGCAAAGAAACCGAGAGAAGCAAGATAATATAATAACCATAAAACAAGGAGATGAATCAAGACTAGGATTCCAAGTTACTTAAATAGAGTACCGCATTGTAACCATGCAGCAGTTCATAGGTACAATCACATAACTCCGTTCAAGTCGCCCAAATCCTAGTATCAGAATCGAAGGAATAGAAAAGGAGAAACAATTGAACCAAAAGGTTTTCAAGCCGAGATGCAAAGTCATTTGCATATCGTCAAGACAAAGGGTCAAGACAAAGATATGATTCAAGAATCACGATAACAATGTGGCTGGACAAGTTCCTAATCACCAGTTTTCTGATTCGTGTATTGGGTTCAATACCCAACTACAAAAGAATCAAACCCAATTATCCTAAATCCTATGGCTCTGATACCAAACAAACCATGTCACGCCCCCCTTCCCAGAGTGCGCTAAGATCGGTACGTGACAGAGCCAACCATGCTACCTGTGGCTAGGAAATATCCCTCCACAGTCACATTACGGCTGTATATAAGATATCAAGAATAGTAAAATAAAATAAACTATCTAGTACATGTCCATATGCCAGAATAAACGAGTCAAGAAATATAAATGTGCGGAAGCAATAAATCCAATAAATAGTAACTTTTAGAAAGTACGTCTCAAATACGAGCTCACATCAGGAAATGAAAGTACGGAAATAAAACTAAACTAACTAAATGCTAACAGGATCCTCACTGCTCGGTCTGTCGGCTGAAGTACTCCTGGTCAGCCTGCGACAAAGGTAGAGGATCTGGGCCATGCAAAACCCAGACGTCAGTGCGTCATAATATCAAACAATAATAAATGAACAGGATATATGAGATATGCAGGCATGAGTATGAACAGTAATAAGTGTATAATAGTAACACGAATATGGAACAGTGAAGTGTATGTGCATGCGGTGAGTAATCTATGCTACTGGGTTAATTACTCTCGAGTCTTTGAAATCAATTTAATGAATCGCCGATATAACTCAATAGTATCCCGTGCATGCCCAGGACCACGGTCAAGACTCTCGGGCTGAATCTGAGACGTGCCGCTAGGCAGTAAACAGGTAACATGTACAGACGAATGATGTCAGCAGCATCATCTCTGGGCTGGCCTAGCCCGTAAAACTGATCAGTATAAGCGTCGAACTGTTGAGTTACAAGTCAGATTTCATCACTGATTTCCCCTTACCCCCATGGTTATGTGTTCAAGTCGGGTATTGATAATCTGAAGCTAATACCAACACAGGATCAAGCAGGTATAGGTTTGTCTATGCAGACAACAGGATATGTCCGTCAGGACAACATGTCAGGATTGTCGGCATTAGAAACAGGATCGGGTAACAGGTCAAATAGTGGTGTATCAGATCATGACAGGTAGTGCATATGTATCACACGGATGCTCATAATAAAACTATAGCAAGTACGGATGCACGATAAAAGTACGGATGCACAGTAAAACACGGGTGCATAAATATCTATCAGGGATTACATCTACAACTCCATGAGTACGTAGGATGCACATTATCAAGTATGGGGTGTTAATACAACAGTAACATGAAATAATATTATCAATAGATGCAACTAGATATATAATTAATGATATGGATGCACAATAAAACACGGATGCACAAATATCCATCAGGGGTTACATCTACAATTCCATGACTACGTAGGATGCACATTATCAAGTATGGGGTGTTAATACAACAGTAATATGAAATAATGTGACATAGTATGAAGCTAGATATATAATTAATGATATGGATGCGTACGGGTATCGAACAACTGTAAAACAGTAACATGGATATATAATGCAGTCAACATGTGATATTTTTATTCATATGGATGCAAAATATATATCATAGCATGTAGCAAGATAAACTTGCCTGATCGGATCTCACGACGGGGTGTATACGCAGCGTCCGACGTCGGGTAAACGTCGCAATGTACACATGCACACACGGGACAGGTCCAGGAAAATCAAGAAGGTGACCACGCTGGCAGGGGATGTCCACTGGGTTGCCCGGATCGTCGGCGACGGCACGGCTTCGGTGGTGAACACCGGAAAAAAATGAGGAATCAAGAATAGAAGAAGAAGAAGAAGAAGAAATAGAAGAGATGAAGGTTGCTGCTCTGGGGTTTGGTGTTTTGGACAGAGGCGAGGCGAGGGGGTCATTGACGACGAGTTGTGGGTTTTCCGGTGAGGTTCACGGCGATGGCAGCGGGTTTCGGTTCTTGATGTCGGGTGAGGATTTTTGTGCAGGGTAAAGGGTCGGGGAAGGTGGTGATGGTGTCAAGAGAGAGGGGGGAAGAAGAGGAGATGTCGAGGGTGTGAGGTGGTCGACGGGGTCGGAGCTCCGGCGATGGGAGAAGATGGCGGCAGGGTTGCAGGCGTAGGTTCTTGCAGGGGTTTCATGGTCGGGGTTCTCATCGGGGATGGTAGTTGTAGTGGCAGGAGAGAGGAGAGAGGTGGTGTTGATGGGGTACGGTTGTCGACGAGGCGATGACGAGGTGCAGGGAATAGAAGAGGTCGGGGTTGCTCGATGCAGGGTTAGGCCTCGGGATCTGTCGGAAGTGAAGGGGAGGGGGAGACGAGGTCGAGGAGGAGAGGTGTCAACGGAAGTGAGGGGTGGTCGAGATCAACGGCGTGAAGTCGGGAAACAGAGGCAAGGCGATGGGTTCGTGGGCGGGGGCGTCGATGATGGCGGTGGTGATCGTGGTGATGGGAGAAGGTGTTGTCGGTGATGAAGGGATGTCAACGACGACAAGGGTGAAGCAGCTACGCGCAGCGGCGAGGGCGAAAGTTTTCGCGGAGAGGACGACGTAGGCGGGAAAAAGGAAAAAGACGATGAGAAGAACGAGGAGAGAGAGAAGCAGGGGCTGTAAAGATTTTAAATATACATATTTTCGTTTTCAAAATATTTATAAACGTGTATAGATTTGATAGGATTTCAAAATATATATATAGTAAGTAGAGAGAGAGAGCTGTGAAATTTGATTGTTAGGATAGGATACTAAATATATTTAGTTAGAAAAAAAATATATAAATCATATATATAACAGTTGTATAGTAAAGAATATAATATTAGGAAAATTTGAGATTTTGGCTGATACAAAATTACACCAAGCTACGCCCGGGTCGGATCTAAAATTACGGTTTAAAAAATACGGATAATGTACGTAAAAACCAAAACCAAAATAGGATATCCAGGTAACGAAAATGTATACCCCCAAGAACGGATGCACGTAGCGTGCACGTAGCTATCCAAACGAGTCTGTTTCACTGAACAGAATGAGAACAAGATATACAGATGCTACAACAGGGTTAGGGGTATGGTACAGGCCATACAAGATATATATATTTTTTAAAAATATTTTATTTGTCTTTATATATTATATTGAAAAATGCAGATGCCAGATATAATGTTGTTATACAACATGAAAGTGCACGGATTCTCATAACTAGCCGGGATAAATCCTAAACAGGAATCAAGACGGGTTTCCAGTATGTGGGTCGCTTCGGATGCAAATACAGATACCAATTACACTATTCGCACCCAAAACACAATAAATCAAGAAATGGCCATAAATAAATAAAGAAATCCCCAAAATAGAATTGGTATAAATGAACTAGGGTGTTACATATCATAAGATGAAAATTTAAACAGATTCTCATATTCATACTTATGTAACTTAGCTGGTCGTGTCGCATCGGTATGACCTAGTCTACAATGCCACAAGAAGGATTCTATCATTTCTGAACTGCTCCTCTTGTGTGTATTCTAGATACTTTGAACTGTGGTTTGATTTAGAACTTATATGCCATTACATAACGTGCCTGATCCAATCAACTCTTGATTCATGAAAATGTTCACAATATTATCCTTCAATACAGAATTATATTCCTTTTTAACTTAATAAAGAAACTGATGTAATGTTGTATATCAGGTTCGGTATCTAATAACATTTGTTCTGAATCAATGTATTAATACAAGGTGATATTTGCCAACTGGTTTGGCTGCAACAATTGCACCATTCTCTATCACTTAAAGATATATCAACCAATCCCAGTTCTCTAGCTTTCAGTAGCCCATGTAACTCTTACATATGTGGGATCCTGATCCGGTATCTCATACCTAGGACGTAAAGGATATTGAGAAACAGTTCTTGGTGATGAACACACCCGATGAATATGCATCAATATACTCATTCCTCGATTGGATGGCATGGGAATCCGGATATTCCCCTATTTCCTGCTCGGACTTATAATAGTTATAAGATAGAGCGACCAACGATCCCCAGCTCAGTATAATAAGCAGGTTCGGTCAATGCATCCATATTATTATCTTGATTAAGGCGTGATATGGTCGCTACCAGGAGAGAGAGAAAATACTTTGCGTGCGCTCTTGCAAGATCAGATTGGTTATTATTTTATCTAATTAGGATGGCTCACATTGTTTTTATCAAATCTTTCTTCAAACCCTAAAAGGTAAGACTAGCCGGGATTAATTACACCTTACAAGTTCGTCAATCTTTCGGCCAGGCCAGTGTCGGTACTTTGAGGGAGGTTCCCCATGCTTTCGCACGGACCTAACTAAAATAAACCTCGTTTTCTCATGGACATAACCCCGTTAACACCTTTCTAGACACCTACTTGATCGGCTAATTGTAATGTGCAAAACTCTCCCACGAGTAACTCTTACTCGCAGTGGGTATCAGGATCCAACTATCTCATAGAAGGTATGCAATCTCATTGCAAATTTCAACACTTGAAATTCCCGATAATATTTTTACCCCTAGCGTCCTATGACCTTGACACAGGCCAACAAACCATAGTCCGCTAGTCAAGTTCTACCCATACATTTCATGATTGAATTAAACCCACCCGCACGACACTTGACACAGGCCAACAAAGTCGCACGACTACCTTAATCCAATCGCATCGTATGTAGCAGATAAGCACTAGTTAGCGACCGCACACTACGCCTTGACGCGGGCCAACAAACGTAGCACGAATACTATGTAGTACTTATCTGAAATGATGGAGGGCTACGACAGGTTTTTAAGAAAACCTTTTGCGTAATGAACTTGATATCGTTGTAGAATCGAGTGATTTTGAAAAGGAGTGTTTTCTAGGCTTTTACTAGTTTTGCTAAAGAGATCACTCCCGGTGAAGGGATCTCGGCTCTTTCTTTATCGAATAAGGTGCAGGATATTTCACAAATACCACTATGCAAAGCATGAACTAAAAAAGCAATCAAAAGACAAACTGAGTGGGTTGTAGCATCTGCTAGTTTCGCTAAAGAGATCACTCCCGGTAAAGGGATCTCGGCTCTTTCCTTATTGAATAAGATGCTGAATATTCTATAAGGAATACCGCTATGTAAAGCAAGAACTAGAGCTACCAGTTTTTAAAACAAGTTTCTACAGCATCTTTAGGTTTCTTTTCTTTCATTAATCTCATTAATGAAGTCCCATCAATTATGCTTCCTAAGCATCACAGAAGAAACGAAAGCATTAATATTAGTTATATATCATATATATAACATAAACATTCGTCTCAACATATCAAGTAATCATATCACAGAATATCAGCAGCAGAAGAACACATATGAAATATTGGATATACTAGGAATTTCGTGTTTTAATTAAACCAATAAAAAACTCGGATTCCATGGTCGCGATGAATAGCCAAACCCACATCCCTAGACCCCTATGAGAGCAGCAAGCAACCCTCTCAATTCTAGAGTTAGGAGACCCGGTCTCGACTCCTCGAGATGGTCTCCCACTAGACCCTAGAACCCGGTTACTTATGCTCCCCTCCTTGGGTCTATCCTAATGCGGAAAAGTAAATAATATATATCAATGGTGACATCATCCTCAACTCGGAAGTGCCCCAATAAAAGAATATTACATACAAGTTTTTACATGAATGAAAATGAAAAACTCTCATCTCACATTAAAAACCCCGGCTATTCAAAACACGACGATCCAATATAACATATCACAGCAACACATAACATCACATGTCATAAACATAAGTAAATATGCGTATCCTAATTGTCGTTGACATATAGCAACGAAACCGGCGATACACCATATATTACACTTACGGTCGCAGAAAAGAAAGTGAAAAACTACAACAATTGGAATCCGCAACTACCTCAGACATTATAAATCCAATGTATCACTTATTTTGGATTTCATGCCTTACCAAATGATATCTTCGGACATCACATGCCTAACATTTATAAACCTCGCATTTTAGTCTCAATATTGAAATCACTTTTCAATAACCAGTCCGATAATTCAACAAGATTCCCGATAACCTGATCGAATGCTCGTCGGATACTTTAGTAGACGGCCGCACCCCCGATGCCGTCGACGAAGTGCACTAAGACGGAACACCGCGGCTGTAATACCCAGTCCCTATAAATAATTACTGTACTTTAATAAATAAATTTCCAAATATTTTTCTACAAATTTTCTATATTTTTTCCAATTAATTTAATTATAATTACCTTACCCTAATTTAATCTAATCCCTTTAAATTTTTCCTAAACTAAACCCAACCCAACCCATTCATTTCCAATCTCTTTTAAATCTCTTTTTATTTCCCTCAGCCCAAGGCCCGGCCCAACTTCCCCCCAACCCGACCCGCTTCATCCCTTTCTTCCTCCCTTGTTTTCACCTTCCCGCACTTTTTCCCCTCCTCGCCCCCGCTTCTCTCGCACCCACGACCCGCGCCCGTTCACCCGCTCCTCGTGCGCTTCTCTCGCCCAACCTCAACTCCCCCGCGTCGAGCTCCTCCTCTTTGCCAAACAAACCCCCACGACTCGCTCCCTCCTCACAACGTCCTTCTCCCCGCTCCCCGCGCCCACTCACCCACGTACACACACCCTCTCCTCTTCCCCTCACTCTCGTTCTCCTTGTTCACTCACTCTCTCATTATCTCTATCTCCCTAACTGAACCCTTCACTATCTCACCGCCGGCACTACCGTCGACCTCGCTGCAACCTCCACCAACGAGCAACTCCATACCCCCGACCTCCACCACTCCCTTCACTCACTACCTCAACCTTCCACCATCACCCTCCTCAAGCAACTCGAGACCCCCTCACCATCTGCATCACCACCACCGCAGCTCATTGCCTCCGCCGATGACCACCCTTGAGCACAGACGGCCACCTCTCACTCAGTCCAACACCAACAACATTCTCCAACCTCACCAACCTCCTCAAAGTCGTCAGTGCCATCACCCATCATCATCGTCTCTGCCGAAGCTCAACTTGATTGCCGTCGCCGAACTCCTCGATCGTCACCCACAATCGCTGTCATCGCCAATGATCGCCGCCATCGACTCCATCTTCAGCTTCAACCTAACCCATCGAACCTCGTCGAGCCTCACTGCAAGCCCTTCGGTAAACCCCAGGCACTACTCCAGCACCACCCACAACCACTTCATCACTGATCACCTCCACCACTACACCACTAAAATCATCAACCACCATCAAGCACCCTCCACCAACAATCCACTCTAAACCTCCAGCTCCTTCTCTCTCACCCATCACCACCTGAGGATCACCGCGGCCACCACCAGCGTAACCCTCACTTACATCAGCCGACCTCACCAGAGCCAGAGCCCATTGCCTCCAGCCGACGTCCAAGCTCGCTGCCGCAGCCTTGCTGTTGCCGTGCCGCGCGTGTGTCGTGATCGTGCTGTTGCCGCTTCCGTACCGTCGTCGATACGTCGTCAGGCAAGTATAAGGCTTGCTTCATGCTAATATTACCTGCATCAATTCAATTTCCAATCAATTTCATATCTACTTTTCGTGCGAACTAATGAAATACAAGCGTTCGATGTAAAACCCAAATTGAAAACCCCCGTTAAAATGACAAAAACTAATCACATAGGATGACCCGAGTGATAAAGAACGTTGTGTTATGATTTGGCTGGAAAATATGGTCTTTAATGACGTGATAGGTCTTTCCCATTTAGACCCGTTAAAACTGAAATTTTCCGTACCTGAACCTTGTAAATATCACAGTTAATTGGTTACAGATCGGAATGTTGCGTTCGAGGGCTCATATCAAAACAGACTCGACGACCTAGAACCCTATAAGATATTTAATCTGTTTCTATGCTAAAAAGGTGACGGGAACTGGTTTGGAGTGCGGCTCTGGACTGCAGTCCAGAGCAGCACTGGCTGTCGATTCTCGTTTTGTAATACTTTCACTCTGCTGTATGAAAATGTTATGATGCGGAACCCTATACCATAGCGAAGATAAACCTGTTAGCTAACCTTTGAAAATGGTTTCATTCATTTTTTACTGTCGTTTACTACTTAAATTATATTTTAAATCAATAGAACACATAGCAGTCCCAAACAGGGACAGAACGTATACCCCTTTGTTGTACAATACATAACTTCCAGTACACCATAGATATTATCGATCTGTCTAGTGCGTTGGAAACCTAACTGGTAAACCTAAATTTTGTTCAACTATAACATTGCCCAATTTCGATCTCAACTGGGATTAAAACGTGTTACGAAACGGACTTCCAGTTCTGAAACCGGATTTCCAGCAGTGAACACTTAAATTGAATTGGCCGTATCTAGCAAACTTGAAACCCGATTGACGCGAAACCAGTCTTGACGGATAGATAATTAAACATACTACTTACACCTTTTACATTGTTTTGCTAAATTCTGCATGTATGATTTATAGTGAATTTTACAAGTGGTAGTACACTGGCTGATGAGGTTTTATTCATATCATAATTATTGCATTCTCATCATATCATGTGGAGGTCACATACATTGGTAACCTAGTGATAGTGTACATTACCCAATGTTAGATATTAGTGTTTTGATTGTGGCAAGTACGTTAGTGTTAAAGCGTGAATGAATAAGTGAAAGTGACACATACTTGTACACAATCAGCGGACCCGGTTGATTTATTGCACTGTTGACGTCTATGGGACATATATAAGTGTAACTATAACTGGAATGGGACGGTTATGAAGCACTCATATTAGTGTCAAAGGTAAGGCACCAAACATTGTCCATGTATCTTGGATACCAGTCGAGACATGCTTGGTAGGGATCCTGTCTCCAGTTCTCGCGTAGACTTGTCATGGATCGACTAGTATTTGAGTTTATGGTTGGTGTTTGGTGTAGACCATGAGGTGTGGGGTAGTTTGAGTGTGAGTTCAACAGAATCTCGGGAGTCCCATTGCCGGCATATACAGCGATTCTGGGAGTCATATGGGTGATATTACTGATTATTAGCGAGCGATTCGGGCCCGTGTTCCTTTGCCCCTGGGGCCCTACCCTTGGGTGGGGGATACTCTTGCGTGGTTGACTTTCACACTTGGACTGACGATAGGTTTAGTGACCTGGATAGTGAGACTTAGAGACTGATAGGTTTAATGACATGCATTGATTACTGACTCGATACACCTGCCTTACTGTTTACCCGCTTTACTGTTTACCTGTACTGGCTCCTTCATGCTCATATCATCACTTCAAGCTTGTTGTTTCATATTCATCATTATTACACATGTTACATTTGTATTTCTATTTATTGCTATTGTGTCGCTCTGACGGCCTGAGTATGTATTCTCAGAGTGAGAAGTGGATTTAGCTTGGACCAGGACCTGACGTACCTTGAGGATATTGCGGACATCTAGATCAGCGACGTCAGCGCCATCTTTCCTTGATCTCTATCTGGTTAGTTTTTGTATCTGTTTTGATTTAGTGACTGCATTTCTCATTACCTGTGCATTGATTACTGATTACCACGTAAAGCTAGAAGCCGAAGTGTGACTAAGGTAAGATATTTCCTTGACCGCAGGAGCATGGCTGGCCTTGTCACCCCTCGTATTCCGTATTTTGGGAAGTGGGGTGTGACATCGGCCGCGAGCACCCGAACGGATGCTTTTGGCGATGGGGTTCTCCTACAGTCACTTGGTCGGGGCTATGGGACATGGTTATCTAGTAAGGTTACCCGACGAGTATCCGCGAACACTACGTAATTGTGACGGACTTTTGATCCACATCAAAATTCTATGGCAACCGATCAAATGAGACTAAATTGCTAGATTTATAAAATTCAAACCAGTTATCTCATAACTAATTATGTGGATTCCAAATATTGTATCACAATCACAGATACCTAGACGATGTTAAACTTTTGGATCGAATAAACAAACACCCAAAATTTCCCAAAGAGCTCAACACTTGAGCGGAGTTCAAAAAGTACCCAGAACATGCCATAGCTCTTATGAACCATTCGTAGAAGGGCCGACCCATGCCTCACTCATGTCGCCGCGGAACTACCGCAAACCCTAGGATTTGACCGCGGTTCCACGATCCAAAAAGTCGAGTTTGGGTATCGTTCTTCTAGAGGGTCCACAAAATCGCTTGCATGATTTTCTGAAGAATTTAAACTTGGAAAAATCCAACTTTTGGAAAAATTCCAGGGAGGGAAAATATGAGTTATTGATATCCGTTCGAACTTTTTAACGTCGTCTAAATAACCCGAAAAGATGTTAGAATTACGATTACGAAACACTCCGAATTGCCTTTACAAAAAGTTAACATCACATGCATATTTAGAAAAAATAAGCAACACCTGAAACACTAAAACTCAGAGACTGGAACACCCTAAATATTTGAAGCTAAAACGCCTTAGAAGAACCGGTGAGCTCGGATTTTGAAGCATTGTGGCAGGCCAAAATCATGTGGTATTGCTTCAAATTTGTATGGTGTTCATGTTATATCACATACAATATTCTGCAGTTGCTAAAAAAATTTTAGAGGCCATTTAAAATTTGACAGAAACTAGGATTGTATATCGGGTGTTTCGGAGTTTCGGTTTCGTAATTCTAACAAACATCGTCTAATTCTCTAGCCTGACTCTGATACCACTGTTGGGATCCCTAGGGCGGCAACAAGGTTTCGGGAGGTATCGTCCATGCCATTTTCAAATTTTTGCCGTACTAAAGAACCCTAACCCTAGAATCTTAACTAGAGATTTAGACGAACTAGCAATGCAAACAACTTTACATCTAATTGAATGAGGAATACAACCTTTATAGTCCGGTCCGTCACTTCTAAAGCTCCGTGTAGTAGTCTTTTCGCTCCAAGTAGTGAACACCCGAACTCTAGTAAGGGTTCACATGAAGAAATGAACAAGCTTGCTCGAAGTCTTCGAGGCCGAAGATGATCTACGTCGAGGAGACTCAAGCTCATGCTATCTCTTCACTAATGGTAGATTAGTGAAGCAAACACCCTAAACTAAATGGCTAATATAGTAGAGGATGATAATGTAGGAAATGGGCTCATTTTAGATTAATTTTTCTCACAATATTTCATCACCTTTTCAAAAGCTAGAAAGCTTTTTCATGAGGAAGAAGAAGATGAAGTGGAGATGAAAATGAAACTCTTGATGTGAGAATAGCAACCATGAGTGAGTTAGTGTCATACACTAACTTATGTAGAGAATAAACCATGGCTAAGCAATAATGGTTAGGTTAATAAATATTCATAAGTAAAACAAAATTAGTGGACTTGGTCAATGGTTCCACAAGCTTCTCCAAGCTTCAACCATTAAACCAATTTCCATCTAATTTTGATTAACTTTAAATAAATAAAACCATTCATTATATCAAGCATGGTGTGAGTCTCATACACCCATGAAGCAAATGACATCAAGCACGACAACAATAAAATGTACATTAATATATATCACATATATACTATATGCACACAAGTGAGAAAAAGAAATGTTCAAGTGAGCTAATATTAGTTAATGTAATTCAATATATCAAATATATAATTATACATTAAATTATTAAATCAACACTTGATTCAATAATCCGGCTATATCATATACAACCAACTAATATCAAATGTAACAATCTATCGAATCAACACTTGATCCGATAATCCGGCTATATCTCATATAACCATCCGATATCACATATCACGAGAATAGAATGCGGAATAACATACGTGCATTAATCTTGGTCCCACATATATCACATATGTGCTTCTAATTCATTTCGCACGAACCAGGAAACCTCTGTGTAGGACTCTAAAGACTCGTCAATACGCCGGCAGTAGGTGATGATCATATCAAACACCCACAAGTTGCAAGCGGTCTACTAAACATAACGGCCACCCGGGTATTGAGCGATCAGAAGATCAACAAGCAAGCCTGCTCATACTCCTGCGAATCCTATCAGTAACACTACCGTACAGTCCGGTCTCTTCATCAGATTTGTCGCATATCATAGCCTGGGGGTGGTAAAACGTCAGACCCCAATAGCCTGATAATCCATGCCGATGCAAAGTCCATAACGGTTCGAGAAACTACTGATAACACTTACCATTAAATCTCGGCAACCCTGGCCAGGGATTTCCTGTTATGGCCAATCAAGTATAGCGCAACATCAACCCCCAATACCAGGAGAGACGAATCCCTTCCTATCGCTCATTGCCTACATGTGACTCGGGACTGTACCCAAAAACCACCTTTTTGCACGATATCTTGAACGTGGTATGGTGGAAATCAAAGCACAGTGGGAATCACACAAGACTCTATGACGATGTCGGGTCGACAGACAAACCTGTACCAGTGTCACCAGAGAACTGCTATCTGACGATAGGTATAATACCATCTTAGAGTTCTCGGTGAGTCCGTCCAGTGTACAAAGTCTCCACTGAGCACCCGTATACCTTCTCTGATGTTAAACACCAATGGATATGGGATCATCCATCGCCCATCATATAGGTCGAGAAGCGTATACGCTAGTCTACTCTGGAATATCGATGCCCTGTCTCGATACTCCCACGATTAGGAACATTTGAAGGATGTACTTATCGACTACCTCTGCCCCACTAGTATGATCTGCATCATAATCCTGGTAGTCAAGTACTCATCCTAAGGGCTTTATCAACATGTAATAGAGAGACAATAAGTGTACATGTTAAGATAAAGTGCAACCAGAGCATACTATCATGTCGAGAAAGAAAGTCCTCCCTATATATGTCCAAGCAGCCACTACCATATATATCGCATGTACAGTAATGGCCTCTACGGCATACATATAACTAACACAACCGTCCTCTATATGTCACCAGGTACTGCCACGACATCAAGATAGGGAAGATCCTGATCGAAAACGGGTCCTCCGTCAACCTTCTCAACGTAAAGGCGTTGAAGGAGATTTGCATGAACGTTCATCACCTGGCCCGGGACAAAATTACCTTCTCCGGGTTCGACTCGTAGTTATCACGGACTCTTAAGTCCGTTATATTGACATTACACTTTGGGATGCTCATCAACGACATCAAATTTCATATTATTGACGCCAAGACTTGCAACAACGTCCTGCTCGGCCGGCCTTGGTTACACGAGTACAACGTCATCCCTTCTAAACAACACCATTGTATGAAGTATTTCAAAGATGGCCTCGAATACACCGTCACGAGGGAGGTAAATCCATTCTCCGTAAATGAAGTCTGAAAATATGAAGACGCAAAGTACTTCCTACCAGACTTCAAAGATACGGAAAGATGTCATAAGCCGGAGAATAAACAAAAAGCCATCGCCACTATCCCGGTCTTTGGGAGCGATACCGAAGAAGATGAAGAAATAGTTTACTCGGGGCAACCCCAAGGCAACAGGCCCGGCCCATCTGCTCCTATTTGTAAGTCGATGTACTACACCCCACTATGTGCGGGAAGGCGGAAATATGAAAAACGATCTTGTTCTTTGTACTAACATCGACTAACCGCAAGAATCATTGCTAAACGATAACTAACATAAACATAGAAGTTGTTAACTACTATGAGAAGTGATTATACCTAATGAACCGCGTCCTTCGTCTTTTCGTTATCCACCTCCTCTTCGGCCTTCTCTATGTAGTAGAAGATCCACCCAAGAGCTTTACTCCAAGCTTCACCTCTAAACTTGAGGTAACTAGGTTTCTTTAGTTGCTAATCAAAGGTACCTAGGTGATATAGAGAATGGTTATGGATTAATTAGTCTATCTAATCCTTGATCTCAACACATGAGTGGTAGGATTAGGGTTTGAAGAGAGAGTGAGCTTGAGGAGAGAGAAGGTGAGCATGAGAATGAGAAGAAATAATGAACTCATTTGAATATATGAAGCATTATCTTTTATCAAATAAATAAAATAAATAATTTAACAACCATGCTTCATTTATTCATATGAGTGATTCATTTCATGAGTCATTAGATCAATTAATGAAGCATTAACTCCATGGATGAATCACACAAATGAGTCGTTAAAACAATAAATGCAAATGCCACCTAAACCCCCAAGTCACCATCCTTCTAGAAGCTTCTCGCGAAATTACGAGAACGCCCCTCCTATCCGTGAAAACACGGAAAAACTTTAGACTGTATAAATCTAATAATCCGATACTAGAATCTGGCTTAAACCAAAGCCGGCTAGTAAAAATTGTCCGAATGTCGTACGTGCGTAAACACACGTATGCGTCCGAACCCTTGTCGTAAAACCATACGACCTCTATATCGTTTCGCCTGGAGCAGGGAAACTCTCTGTGTGGGACTCTAAAGACTCGACTACTACGCTGGCAGTGGGTTTAACCACAGACCGCAAGTGGTACTAGCTGTACGTAACGGTCCCCAGGTAGATGTCGATAAGAAGGCCGATGAGGAAACCCATCCGAACTCCTACTGAGTCTGATGTGACAATCTCCGTACAGTCCGGTCTGTTCGTCTAAGACTATCGCATATCGGGCCTAGGGGGCGGCAAGCGTCAGTCCCTTAATAGCGGTATAAGTCGTGTCGGAGCGTAGCACATTACACCTTGAGAAACTACTGGAACCTACCAGTAAATCTCGCTTGCCCTGGCCAGGGATTTTGCGTAATGGCTCTTAGACACAGCGCGATATCAACTCCCAATACCGGGAGAGACGAATCCTGTCTAACTGCCACTGCCTCCAAGTGCTTTGGGACTGCACCCAACTGCTACCTATTTGCACGACTCCTTTGAGCCGTGGTAGGGTAGCAATCTAAGAACAGTGGGAACACACTCGAGACGAAGCAGCAGTGTCAAGTCTGCGGACTATGTTGTACTCATGTCACCTGAGAACTGTTAACTGACGACGGGTATAATACCAACCAACAGTTCCCCATGAGTCTTGTCCGGTGTACCCGTAACCCAACGAGCACCTGTATACTATCTCCAGTACGACGTACTGACGGCTATGGGACAGACCATCTCCCCAACTGGGATGAGAAGCGTACACACTAGTCTACTCCAGAGTATCGATGCCCTGTCTCGATAATCCTACGACTAGGGACCTGAAAAGGATGTGCTTGTAGACTACCCAGCCCCCACTAGTGTGACTGCCATCACAACGCTGGTAGTCAAGCAAGATCCTAAGGGCTCTATCAATACGTATACTCACATATTAAAATAGATAAAACCAAGTAGCATACTACCATGTTTAGCAAGACTGTTATATAACTGTGAATATCCCAAGCTTCCATTAAGTAATATACAAGCTAGTATGATACAATAATGGCCCCTAGGGCATATACACTAACAATCTCCCACTTGCACTAGGGCCATGTACTGGCATATCGAAGACCGATGATCTCGAGTAGCCTCTCGAACTGAATCTGAGGTAGGGCCTTTATGAATGGATCAGCAATGTTCTCTTCAGTAGCAACTCTCCGGACCTCGATCTCCCAGCGATCTATGATCTCTCTGATCAGGTGATACCGCCTTAAGATGTGTCTGGACTTCTGATGGGACCTTGGTTCCTTCGTTAAAGCTATAGCTCCGTTGTTATCGCAATACAGAGGTATTGGATCAACTATGGTAGGAACCACCTGAAGTTCTGTTAGGAACTTCTTCATTCAGACCGCTTCTTTTGCGGCATCGCAAGCAGCAATATACTCCGCTTACATAGTCGAGTCAGCAACGGTGTCCTGCTTGGAACTCTTCCAGCACATCGCACCTCCATTGAGGGTAAAGACATAACTAGACATGGACTTGGAATCGTCCTTATCACTCTGGAAGCCGGAATCAGCAAAGGCCTCGATCTTGAGGTCTTTTCCGCCGTAAACCAATAACATCTCCTTAGTCCTTCTCAGGTACTTGAGAATGTTCTTTACTGCTATCCAGTGATTCTCCACTGGGTCTGACTTATACCGGCTTACCACGCTGAGTGCGTAAGCTACATCTGGTCTAGTGCACAACATCACATACATTATAGAGCCTACCGCAGAAGCGTAGGGTATAATGGACATGCGATCCCTTTCCAAATCAGTCTTGGGAGACATCTTTTTGGATAGGGTGATTCCGTGACAAGACGGTAGATTATCGCGCTTAGAATCTTCCATACTGAATCTTTTCAGTATAGTGTTGATATACCTGGACTGCGAAAGTCCCAACATCCTCTTGGATCTATCACGATAGATCCGGATCCCCAGAATGCAAGAGGCATCACCCAGGTCTTTCATGGAGAACCTGTGCGACAAGAATCCCTTGACAGATTGTAGCATAGGAATGTCATTTCCTATCAATAAAATGTCATCCACGTACAAGACGAGGAACACGACACTTCGAGCTACAACTTTACTATATATACATGGTTCATCTGGATTTTTGATAAAGTCATATTCTTTGAGTGTTTCATCAAAACAGATGTTCCAACTCCGCGATGCCTGCTTTAGTCCATAAATGGACTTAAGCAACTTGCACACTTTCCCGCTGCTCCCACTCTGATTGAAACCTTCCGGCTGATCCATATAGACGCACTCTTCTAAATTACCATTCAGAAAAGCCGTCTTTACGTCCATCTGCCAGATTTCATAATCATGGAAGGCAGCAATAGCAAGAAGGACCCGAATGGATTTGAGCATAGCCACTGGAGAAAAAGTTTCGTCATAGTCCAAACCAGGTCTTTGACGAAAACCCTTTGCAACAAGTCTTGCCTTATAGGTTTCCATTTGTCCATCTATACCAATCTTTTTCTTGAAGATCCATTTGCATCCTATAGGTTTTACCCCATCTGGAGCAAAGTCCAAAGTCCATACTTTGTTGGTGTACATAGACTCCATTTCGGTCCGCATTGCATCTAGCCATCGTACCGAGTCGCCGCTCTGGATGGCCTGCTGGAAGCTAGTAGGTTCATCATCATCAATGACGCAATCCTCTCTATCCTCATCTATGAGAAAACCGTAGTATCTCTCAGGCAGATGAGACGACCTACTACTCCTGCGGAGGAGTGCGATAATGTCCTGTTCTTCTTGAACTACTGGTTCTACCAAACTTTCAGTAGTAGTTTGTGGTTCTGGAATTTCTTCCAGTTCTATTTCGCTCCCACTTGCTTCCTTTTCTAAAAACTGATGTTCTAGAAAATGGGCATTACGAGAAACAAAAACCTTTTGTTCCTCTGCGTAATAGAAAAGATACCCCTTGGAGTTCTTTGGATATCCCACAAACTTACATAGTACTGATCGTGCCTCGAGTTTGTCCACATGCTGCTTTTTAACAAAAGCTGGACATCCCCATATCTTCATCTACTGAAGATGGGGTTTCTTCCCACTCCACATCTGATATGGAGTGATAGGCACAGTCTTGGTAGGAACCATGTTCAAAATATATGCCGCTGATTCTAGCGCATAACCCCAGAAAGATCGCGGTAACTCAGCATTACTCATCATGGAACGTACCATATCCAATAGGGTTTGATTCCGTCTCTCCGATACACCGTTATGCTGTGGAGTGTATGGAGGAGTAAGCTGAGAGAGAATTCCTTTCTCTTTTAGGTAACCTAGGAACTCAGCACTTAAGTATTCACCACCTTGATCAGATCTTAGTGTCTTGATACTTTTGCCGGTTTGGTTTTCTACCTCATTCTTATACTCCTGGAATTTCTCAAAAGCCTCGGATTTATGTTTCATCAGATAAATGAATCCGTACCAAAAGTAATCATCCGTAAAAGTAATGAAATAGGAAAAACCATCTCTTGCATGTGTAGATATTGGACCACATACATCGCTGTGCATGAGTCCTAAGAGCTTGCTCGCTCTTACTCCATGTCCAGTGAATGGAGTCTTTGTCATCTTTCCTTTGAGGCATGATTGACAAGTGTCATATGATTGATATTCGAACGGATCCAAATATCCTTCTCTATGTAACTTAGTTAACCTTGTCTCATTGATGTGACCCAGTCTACAATGCCATAAGAAAGCCTTATTTAAATCTGGAGACTTTCTTTTTAGTGTGTTTTGGACATTGAAAATCTGTAGTTGGTTTAAGACATATATACCGTTATCCAGTGTACCGGACCCAATCAAACTATGATTAAGGTGGATGTTAACAACATCACTTACAAACGTGAAATCATAACCTTTATTTGATAACAAGAAAACTGATATGATATTACACGTTAAGCTAGGTACACAAAAACAGTAATGTAAAACCAAAATGTGTCCACTTTTCAATCCCAGGTGATAATCCTCGACGGACACAGCTCCCACGCTAGCTCCGTTAGCAACCTTTTGGGTCATATCACCTTCCTTCAGCACCTTACGGTTTCTCAGTGCCTGCAATGAATTGCATATATGAGATCATGATCCGGTATCCAATACCCAGGAAGTAGAGTTGATTGACAGACAATTCTCAATTACAAACACACCTGAAGTCGAAGCCACAGCTTGCTTCGGTTCCTGGTTCTTGGCGTTCCACGCCTTGCAGTCTTTCTTCCAGTTCCCTTTCCTATGACAATGGAAGCACTCATCCTGAGCTACTACTAGCACCGCAATCTTTTTCTTTCCCTTCGCTCGCACCTTTCTAACACCTCCTCTAGGTTTGGTGGCGGCCTTCTTCTTCTTTCCTTTAGCCCTAGCTTTGGACCCGGAAGAAGAAGCACCGCTAACAAACATAGCGGGTGTTTCCCTTGCCTTCTATAAGGTGCCCTCTGCACTCCTCAACATGTTAAGGAGTTCTGAAAGTTCAACTTCTTTTCTTTGAATGTTGAAGCTCAGAATAAACTGGGCGTAGGTGGAAGGGAGGGACTGGAGAATAAGGTTTGTATAGAACTCATTATCCAAAGTCATCCCAAGGTCTGCGAGCTCTTTAATATAACCAATCATCTTTAGGACATGTTCTCCTACCGATGATCCGACGGCCAACCTCGCCTGAAACAGCTTCTTTGAGGTCTCGTATCTTGCTATACGAGATTGCTCCCCTTACAGATCTTTTGTATGGAGAAATATGGATTCAAGATCCATATCCTCGTGCCTCCTCTGATGTTCATTGTTCATTGAGGCAAGCACGATGCACTTGGCCTTCGCGCAATCTAACTCCCAGGTTTTGCGGATTTCCTTATCCGCATTACTAGATTTGGGACCTGGGGGTGCAGGTGCCTTAGTAGTGAGGACATACCCCAACTTGTCATAGGTCAAACCCATTTTGACATTTCGCAGCCAATCTTTATAGTTTGGCCCTGTCAGTATATTTTTTTCTAAAAGTAACTTAAGTCCAGTCATTTTCAGGGTCGCTGCAAGTAGGAGAGAGAGAAGAAACACTTTAGCATGATGCTCTTGCAAGTTTAGAGTGGTTTTTTTTATCTAAACTGGATGACTCCCACTGTTTTTCGAATCCCTCCTCAAACCAAAAAGGAAGAACTAGCCAGGACTATTCTCACCGTACAATACTTGCTTAACCGTTTAGCCAGGCCAGTGTCGATACTTTGAGGGAGGTTTTCCAACGCTTTCGCGAAGTTCCTTAATTAAATAACCTCTTTCCTCTGGGGGCGTAGCCCCGCTGACACCTTTCTCGACACCTACTTAGTTTATAGCATTGATCATTAAGTGACGAATCTCCTGATAAGTAGCATATACTCACAGTAGGATCGGGATCCAAATATCATCGTATGATAATGTTGAAGGAATCCTACCAACATTCATCAAACTCCAAATGGTATGCATTTCTTTGCAAATTTCAGTTTCTTTAGAAATTCCTGATATAAATTTTTGCCCCATGCTCTTATGACCTTGGCGTTAGGTCAAAATGTCATAAGTCACATGTTAAGTTCTACCCATCATTATCTTGTTAATTTGAACCCATCCATATATATCCTTGACGTTCGGCCAAAATGATAATACGACTGTCCCAAACTAACTTATCTATCTATGCAACAAATGAATACCCAGCAGCTACCAAACACTATGCCTTGGCGTTAGGTCAAAATACATAGCTTGAATACTACTGAATACTCAAATGAAATGACGGAGGGCTACGAATGGTTTTGACGAAACCGTGAACGTAGTGAACTTGATATAACCGAAAGAACCTGATAGCTTTTTAAAAGGAGTGGTTAAAGCTCCGCAATTAAAAATATCTTCTGTTTTAAAAATAACCGAGTGGTTTCTTTTAAATTGTTCCAACGATTAAACTTTGGTTTATTTTCTTTGCATTAATAATAATGCGTCCCATCATTAACCTATCATTGCAGAAAACAACGAAAATACAACGTCCTCTTATGCCATCCGTATTCACCACTGGGTCCCGTCATCACCCGTTAGGTTACTTAACTAACGGCAGAGCGGGGGCTGGGCTAGCGCGAGCGTAAAACATAAGTGACGTCGAAATAGCTATCATATATAGATATTGTACATTCGTCAGACGCAATAATAGACATTCCAGATCACAGATGAACATTATTGGATATGCAAGCAATCCACGTTTCTTTTGAGCCTGCAATGAAAGACGGATTACATAGTTGTGATGAATAGCCATTACCCCACCCTAGACCCCTACGGGTACGGAAAACTATCCGCCAAATACCCGAAGTGAAGCGGTCTCCCTCAACAACGTGAGTAGGCCACTAAACACTTCAAAGTACCCGGTAGTTTGTGCACCCCACCTTGGGTCTATCCTACGAGCAAAAACAGTAAAATTAAATAATACAACGGTGGCTACAACCGCAACCTGGATGTGCCCCGCAAAATAATATTACAACATATTATAATTATATTGAATGAATGAATATAACAACCCATCACAAACCCCGGCTAATCATCACAACAATCCAATACAGTTCATAACCATAAACAGTAAAATCCATTACAGAAATGTGCAACCCCCTGCCAACCGATATACTAGCAGTTAGGGAAGGTTTACGAACACATTATACAGTTCACAGATATAATCTAATTAGCAAACATCGTATAATTTCGATCGATCAAACACTTTAGATTCTACTCCAAAACTTCTCTGTGCACCTGAGACTTGAGCAGAAAATAAACATTCCAGAAAAGACAAAAACATCACAGAAGAATTACTGGGCAAAATTGGGCTGAATCGGCTTCAATTCGGCCGCGGATCCACGGCGGATCGGTGGGATCGGCCGCGGTTCCGCGGCTGTTTGGCCGATTCATGCACCCAATTTTCTCCATAATCCATATAATTCCCTGCTTGTTATTTTAGAGGTCCAAGAAAAATTTTTAGGCCTCGTTTTAAATTCGACAGAAACTTAGTGATATCGATGTTTTTTCCGGTTCGTTTTGCGTTCGAAATTCATACGACTTTGCTAATAAGTTAATTATTGTTTAGCGAGGCTCTGATACCACTGTAAGTCGATGTACTACACCCCACTATGTGCGGGGAGGCGGAAATATGAAAAACGATCTTGTTCTTTGTACTAACATCGACTAACCGCAAGAATCATTGCTAAACGATAACTAACATAAACATAGAAGTTGTTAAATACTATGAGAAGTGATTATACCTAATGAACCGCGTCCTTCATCTTTTCGTTCTCCACCTCCTCTTCGGCCTTCTCTATGTAGTAGATGATCCACCCGAGAGCTTTGCTCCAAGCTTCACCTCTAAACTTGAGGTAACTAGGTTTCTTTAGTTGCTAATCAAAGCTACCTAGGTGATATAGAGAATGGTTATGGATTAATTAGTCTATCTAATCCTTGATCTCAACACATGAGTGGTAGGATTTGGGTTTGAAGAGAGAGTGAGCTTGAGGAGAGAGAAGGTGAGCATGAGAATGAGAAGAAATAATGAACTCATTTGAATATATGAAGCATTATCTTTTATCAAATAAATAAAATAAATAATTTAACAACCATGCTTCATTTATTCATATGAGTGATTCATCTCATGAGTCATTAGATCAATTAATGAAGCATTAACTCCATGGATGAATCACACAAATGAGTCGTTAAAACAATAAATGCAAATGCCACCTAAACCCCCAAGTCACCATCCTTCTAGAAGCTTCTCGCAAAATTACGAGAACGCCCCTCCTATCCGTGAAAACACGGAAAAACTTTAGACTGTATAAATCCAATAATCCGATACTAGAATCTGGCTTAAACCAAAGCCGGCTAGTAAAAACTGTCCGAATGTCGTACGTGCGTAAACACACGTATGCGTCCGAACCCTTGTCGTAAAACCATACGACCTCTATATCATTTCGCCTGGAGCAGGGAAACTCTTTGTGTGGGACTCTAAAGACTCGACTACTACGCTGGCAGTGGGTTTAACCACAGAACGCAAGCAGCACTAGCTGTACGTAACGGTCCCCAGGTAGATGTCGATAAGAAGGCCGATGAGGAAACACATCCGAACTCCTATTGAGTCTGATGTGACAATCTCTGTACAGTCCGGTCTGTTCGTCTAAGACTATCGCATATCGGGCCTAAGGGGCGGCAAGCGTCAGTCCCCTAATAGCGGTATAAGTCGTGTCGGAGCGTAGCCCATTACACCTTGAGAAACTACTGGAACCTACCAGTAAATCTCGCTTGCCCTGGCCAGGGACTTTGCATAATGGCTCTCAGACACAGCGCGATATCAACTCCCAATACTGGGAGAGACGAATCCTGTCTAACTGCCACTGCCTCCAAGTGCTTCGGGACTGCACCCAACTGCTACCTGTTTGCGCGACTCCTTTGAGCCGTGGTAAGGTAGCAATCTAAGAACAGTGGGAACACAATCGAGGCGAAGCAGCTGTGTCAAGTCTGCAGACTATGCTGTACTCATGTCACCTGGTAACTGTTAACTGACAACGGGTATAATACCAACCAACAGTTCCCCATGAGTCTTGTCCGGTGTACCCGTAACCCAACGAGCACCTGTATACTATCTCCAGTACGACGTACTGACGGCTGTGGGACAGACCATCTCCCCAACTGGGATGAGAAGCGTACACACTAGTCTACTCCGGAGTATCGATGCCCTGTCTCGATAATCCTACGACTAAGGACCTGAAAAGGATATGCTTGTAGACTACCCAGCCCCCACTAGTGTGACTGCCATCACAACGCTGGTAGTCAAGCAAGATCCTAAGGGCTCTATCAATACGTATACTCACATATTAAAATAGATATAACCAAGTAGCATACTACCATGTTTAGCAAGACTGTTATATAACTGTGAATATCCCAAGCTTCCATTAAGTAATATACAAGCTAGTATGATACAATAATGGCCCCTAGGGCATATACACTAACAATATTTTGGTCTTGGCAGTGAATCTGAGAACAAAGCCAATGCCATGTTCTCCACTCGCCCGTCAGCACAAACCGTTATTGAAGCTGATCAGAGTTTATAAATCACCTTGGTTCTACAGCGGCATTACAGGGAACTTGATGCGTTCAATACATATTGCGTACAAGAGCTACAGACTTTCTACGTCTCTCCCAGGCGAAGAGGTGAAAAGGCGATCCTCTTCTACCGATCTACGGAGACCAAAGTGGAGAAAGAAGTCTGGAATGGTGTCGAGCTTGCGCTTGACAGGCTTCAACTAATCTTTCTGCCCAGATATTACGCAGAGGGATTGGAAGGGCTATTAAGATGCCAAGGCGTACACTTCAAACAAACCGCTCGACAAGCCCAGTTTTACAACAAGATTTGGGACATTCCCGAGACTCAGCGAAAGATGACCAATGGGAGGATGGAGACGACTGGGCTTGGATACATTCAGTCCAAGAAACGGGAGTGATTCCATGGCTGCCGTGTCATAAATAACTTCGGTGGAGAAGGGAATAGCTTTCTAGATAGCGCTGATATTGAACCAGAGCGAGATCCCGTCGTAAGAATGCCAAGTCCGTCATTCGAAGAAAAAATTGACAAGCTAATGAGAGAAGCCGGTCAAAAGGTTTGGGACGACCACAGCCGCGAAATGGCCATTTACGAAAAGGCCAAGATGCAACGTCTCACTCAGCAGTCCACGGAAAGAGAAGATTATGATGCCCTTCATCTTCAGCCCGCTGTAAGTTCTCGCGACAAGAAAAAAGGCTGACACAGAGGAAAAAACATGGTAGAGAACGAGAATGATGTTCTAAAACAGCGAAGCGGATCCAAGAAACCACGCAATCGAGAAAAAGTCAGCTGGAATCCGTCTTTTATGAAGAAGATGGGTCGGAAATACTATTTTCCTCGAGAGGAGACAAGGAAAATATTCAAACTTGTCATTAAGCATCAAATGATGACGCTCCCAGAGCTTCGGTACCTCGAACGGATAAATGAGGTTCATCACCCAGATTATTACTCCTACCACTGAGCAATAGGTCATCCTCTTGAAAATTGCTTCACCTTCAAAGATTGGGTTGAAGATCAGTATCGACAAGGCATGTTCACTCTATCCGACAGTTGGAGGACAACCTCACCGCGAAAGCAGGAGCGAGAAAGAACCTATATTCGAGGGTAGGGCCAGATCAATATCGAGCTTGGAAACGAAATCGTACCTACCGTGTGATAACACTTTCATAGGAGGGAGAGCACGAGATTATGGATGACTTCTTCAAGTGCTTCGTAAATGAGGACGGGGAGGAGGTGATCTCAAAGTTTCCACCAGCACCAAAAAAGCTGGAAGATGGGATACACACTACGGTAGACAACCTGAGGAAAATCGAATTGGGCACGGAAAATGAGCCGAGACCCACGTTCGTCAGTGAGCTGTTGTCTAAAAAACAGGTGGCCACACTAAAGGAAGTGCTTATGCAATATAAAGACTGTTTCGCATGGAACTATTCCAAGATGCTGGGACTGGATCCAAAAATAGCGGTACATAAACTGGCTATATCGCCAGACGTTATGCCAGTCAAGCAGGCACTAAGAAGAATGCGACTCGAACTCGAGATGGGTATCAATTCCGAAGTCACGAAACTAATTGACTCCGATTTCATCCAAGAAGTTTAGTATCCCAACTGGATTGCCAATATTATTCCAGTGATGAAGAAAAATAGGACGGTGCGCATCTGCGCAGACTTTCGGGATCTCAACAAAGCTTGCCCAATGGATGACTTACCAGTACCAGTTGCCGAGCTAATGATCGATAACAAGTCCACTCATGAGGTTTTCTCCTTCATGGATGGATGTTCAGGCTACAATCAAATAAAAATGCATCCTGAAGACCAAAAGCACACCGTCTTCCGGACTCCGCTAGGCATATTCTGCTATAAGGTGATGCCCTTCAGTTTGAAGAACGCAAGCGCTACCTACCAGAGGGCTATGACAAAGATCTTCGACGACTTCATTCATAAGATTGTTGAATGCTACATTGACGACCTTATGGTGAAGAGCAAATTTTATGAGGAGCACTGGGAGCATCTAGACTTAGTGTTCCAACGTCTTCAGAAATACAATCTAAAGATGAATCTTCTGAAATGTGCATTTAGAGTCTCCTCAGGAAAATTCATCATACGACCGAGGCATTGAAATAGACCCATCAAAGATCAAGGCGATTATTGAAATGCTCACGTCAAGAACTCTCAAACAACTGCGGTCTCTCCAAGGAAAGATCGCGTATATCTGACGGTTCATAACCATCCTCTCCGGTAAATGCCCCTACAGCCATCTATTGAAGAAGGGGACCCCACTCGTTTGGGATCATAAATGCCAAATTGCACTGGACGAAATCAAGTAATACCTGCAGAACCTTCCGGTACTGACTGCTCCGGACAAAGGAAAGCCCCTCATCCTGTACACAACGTCCCTTGAAGGTTCTTTAGGCACGCTATGGGCACAGGAGAATGATCAGGGAAAGAAAAGAGCTCTTTACTACTTGAGTCGAGTTCTTCCGGAGGCAGAAAACAACTACTCCCCCATCGAAAAGCATTTAGAGACGTCATAGTCCATGAGTTTAAGGACCCCACAGTCCAACGTTTAGAGACATCATAGTCTATGAAATGTGTGGTTGTCGGGACCCATCACCTCTTTGAAGACGTTGAGGAATTACAACGACAAATATCAAAGGAGTGAAGAGATGTACCCTTGAACCAAGGTGAGTTGGTTGAAAGAGAAGATGTGCTCAGTTCAAGATAAGTTGAGGACTTATGGCCAAAATTGGGCTAAGTCCAATTAAAAATGTTTAACATTTTTATTGTTTTGGCTATTAAGCCTTTATTTGGTCTTGGCCCTTTTAATAATGCTAAGCATTGGGCTCTGACATCTTTTGTCTTCATCAGAACAAGTTGTGTTCTGACAATGCGCCACGTGGTGCGCCAGGTGCTTTGCGCCAGCTAAAGAGCGCATTGCACTTCTGTCAGGCAGCGCACACGAAAAGGACACATGTCGCGCTTAGCGCTAGCTTATTAGCGCATTGCGCTTTTAATTTATGAGCGCTCAGCGCTGATTTAGGGGCGCACCAGTGAGTGACACGTGGCGCGCTTGGCGCTGAGCACCAGTCCATGAACGCGGTACTCTGTTTAAAAGCGCAAAGCGTAAATGGTGTCTATGGTTGACACGTGGCATGTTTTGGCGCTGAGCGCCGATCCAAGAAGCACAAAGGCGCAGTTCATGAGTGTAAGGCACTTTTCAATAGTGCAAAGCGCATCTGATCAATTTTAAGATCAAAGAACAAATTTTATGTTCTTCCTAAAGGAGGCTTTGCCTCAAGATTCAAGAATCAGAAGTTCTTGTTTATAAAAAGGGCTCTGCCTTTATAGATCAAAGATCTGTGAATGAATTAAAATACTTCTTTTAGTTTTTTTATGATTAGATCTTTTTATGTTTTATTTTTATCAAAGACCTTGGTCTTTTTTAGATTTATGATCTTTTTAGAAGATGATTCTTCTTTTTACGAGATGGTTTCATCTCTGTTGTTCAAGAACATAGTTCTTCACCTTGAATATGAAGAAATGATCTTCTTTTTTCTAAGAGCTTTCTCTTATTTTTCTCAAAACTTGCAGAGGGTTTTTTTCTCTCTCTCTCTTTTTTTGTATATAAGACTTGAAGTTTAGGGGCCTTTATATAGGGCCAATTGATTTGTTGAATCAGTTTTAAGAGATCTTTCTCTGATTGATTTGGGAATATTTCCCACCGTTGGATCTTTGATCCTAAGGCTTCTGTTTTATAGAAGATAATCTTCTTGTTTCAATAAGATTGAAAAGTCTTTCCATAACAGAATTTTAGTTTTGATTAATTAATAATTTATTATTAATAGATCTTTTGATCTAACGGTGGGGAATTTTTAATTCCAGCGCTAGCGCACCTGCGTTCGACACGTGGCGCGCAGCGTAGAGCGCAGCGCAACTGCGCTAGCGCACCCGTATTTGACACGTGGCGCGCAGCGCAGAGCGCTGGATCCGAAGCGTTGCTTCAACTTTTAAATTTTGAATTTTAAAACATAGCTTTGCTCTGATTAGGGGGCACTGCGTAGGGCGCAGCGTACCTGGCGCTAGCACGTCTGCGTTTGACGCGCAGCGCGCAGAATCTGAAGCGTTGCTTCAATTTTTGAATTTTTAAATTCAAAACAGAGCTTTGCTCTGATTGGGGGAAACAAATGCTCCCTACCGTTGCGCTCACGTGGCTCACGCGTGAGTGCAGCAGTGTCAACATCTGAACCCTTGGATCAACTCAGAAGTTGAAGAGACGGTTCAGTGCCCTATAAATAGTACCTTTGGTCTCTTAAATGATTTCCATCTTCTTCTTCAGAATTTTATTCAGAGCCTTGCTCTTCAGTTAAGAACTTTCAAGAGTCAGAACTCTTTCTAATCTTAGGTAAAATTAATTTTTTTTAATAAATTAGGGTTTTTACCCATTAACAGAGCATTGCTCTTCATAGATCTTTGATCTAAAGAAAACCCTTTTAGGGTTTTATTAATAGAGCCTTGCTCTCATGACCCCATAGATCTAAACAGATCTTTTCTTGGGGTTTCTTATCCCATGAATCAGAGCTCTGCTCTTTGATAATATGTGGATCTTTTGATCTTTGATGAAGAACTCTTAAAAGTTTTTTCATGGATCTTGAAGATCCCAGAATTTTTAATTCTCAAAAATTAATTTTAATTAATCTTTGATGGATTTTCCATCATCATTACAGAGCCAGGCTCTTTAAGGAATTTTATTCCCTCATGACCAGAGTTTGACAAGTGTCACTCTGTTACAGAGCTTTGCTCTCAAAGGGAGATTTTCTCCTTTTCCCGAGGGATTTCTCATTCAATGAGAATTTCCTTGAGGGTTTCCTCATTAAATAACAGTCTCATCCAATGATGAGGCTGTTTTATTAATTGATGCATTGCCATCTGGATTTTGTGGGTCCCCCTTTGGTCCCCCTTCCACTGCATTGTAGTGTGGTACAAATTTTAAAGTGCCGAGTGTCAGAATTTTAAAATTAAATTATAGTACTGACAATTGAATTCTGTTCTTTCTCGCAGGTGACATGTCTTCCGATCTCTCTTTCCCGTTTTTTCGTTCAGAGGGAGGATTCCCTGAGGCACCTGTGGACCGGGAGGTTCTCACGCTCATCAGAGACTATGACCCGGAACACAAAAACCTTCACTTGTGGGGTAGGTGGTACGACCAGATAATCAGAGGTCGTCGAAGCTTCTCTTGTGCGACGCCGTTGGAGCCGATCTCGTCGATTTCGTATGCAGATGCACCCCCGGTGAACTATACCGTGGAGGTTGTCAATTGGACTTCGGAGGGTCTTCTTCAGCCTTCGATTGCCGCCATACCCATGCAGCTGCCGGCAGCTTTAGATACTTTGGGGCGACGCATATGCCAGGGCGAGTCGCGCCCTTGGGGACAACCCTACAACATCGGGTTGACTCCCCGACATTCGGCCGGGTATTTGCAGTGGGCCAGGTACATTTTGTCGGCGAAGAAAACGCAACTTCTGAAGCTCGGCCTATATCCTGCGGTTTATGCTTCATTGTTCCAATATTCTGCTCCTCCGACATGGCGGATTAAAGCGTTCTTGGAGCAATGGAACATCCCAGCTCATACCTTTCTTCTACTGGACAGAGAAGTCTCCATCTCCTTAGAAGAATTTGCTGAGATTTCTGGTATGCCGGTTAGGGGGGAGCACTATGAGGAGCTGCTTCCTCCAGATGAATACGTTTTTTCCACCAAGCCGGTGGTGATGGGCCTAACGCTGGAGAACGCCATTCAGCACCAGTTTCCTAGTCTGATAAAGGTGCTGAACATGTACGAGAGCCTCTTCTTGGAATCCGAAGGTCGGGGGTTAGTTTCGCAGACTTCATTTCTCGGTTTCTTCACCCAGAGATTTTATCGCAACGAGGCGAAAAGTTTGCCAAGCTCGACGACCCTTTCGTCTTTGGCTTGGACCGTCGACCAGTACTGGAAGACGATCAGAAGAGCTTTTTTCTTCCTGATGCCGCGATCATTCCTCTGTCAGAAATCGCCGCTCCGGGCATTGACGAGGAGGCTTTATTTCTTGGGTTTCTTGGGCTGTGGTTGAGCTGGTTCGTGCTCCCTATGCACCCTCGCTATATGAGGCCATCCGTCTTCTACCCAGTGCATCGAATGGTTGCCGGGATACAAATGGCCATTAGGATTGCTGGGTTAGCCCATATGTAACATGGTCTTAGCGTGGCGGCGGATACAACTGAACCGGGGGTGCATGCCGCTAACTTCCCGATGCACTACTTTACTTCGTGGATGGAAATGCACGTGCTCGGGGTATTTGGTATTCATAGAAGACCTTCGTTTTTCGAGAAATGCAAATTCCCGAGAATTATGCGGCTGGTTGACGCTTCTATCGTGAATCCATCCCAGTGGGAAGCTAGGGGCTTGCTTCTTCGTCCGCGCACGGTCAGAGCCGGTATGTCTTTTACGGACAAAGTCCTGATGATCGTCCAGGAAACTTCCAAGACGGTGCTGGCATTGCACGACGTTTTAAGGACGGGGCCTCCGTGTTGAAAGCCCGGGAGATTCTACATCTATACTCCATCAGGCCGGGCTTTCTCGTATTCAGGAAAAATGATGCGGCGCTTTTTATGAGATACAACCCCCATCATTTTGCCCTGCAGCTGAGTTATAACCAGGGGGTTCCACTGGAGGTATTCTTGGAAGAACCTGCTGCCACCAAAGAGGGAATACGGGGTGCGCTGCATCACTTTATGCGCTTGAATACGGGCTCCCACTTGTTCATTAGCATGCCGAGTTGCATTCCGAGGGCCCTTAACGTACACGGGGCCTGGTATCAGCACGCGATGGGCGCTGTTATTAGGAAAGAGAGGCGGCTGCTGCTCGATCGCAAGAGTGCACCCCCTGCCAGCGATCGCAACATCCCTCTAAAGCGACGGATCGCTGTCCCCCCTCCGCTAAGAGAGGTTGCTGCAGTTGAGCCTCCACGTGTGCTAAGCCCCACGTGTGGATTGACCCAAGCTCCTGTAGAGACGGTGGATGTGCCATCGATGCCCCGTGCTCCTGTGGAGACGGTAAATGTAGCTTCACCTGACTCTGGCATGGGCTCGGATATCGGGACTCGCTGTCACAAAGTGCCCACCAAACGCAAGCTGGTGCTGGCTACAACCGGAGCTCGCTCAAAGAAGAAGAAAAGAAGTCAATCTTTTCTCTCGACGTTGTACTTAGCCAGGAGCCTCACGCTCCTTACGGCGAGGGCCTGAGCGAGTATGGGACAAATGAGGGCTTATTCATGCCGCCAGACGATACAGATCTGGCGGCTGCCATTGCAGCTTCTAAACAATTGGCCAGTCGCGATGAGGGGTTGGCTATCCTTGCGCGATCAGGTACTCATTAGCTGTATTTTCCTCCATTGCATCATATTTCTATTATTGTGTTATGACTGACGTTTTTCTTCTTTAACAGGCATTTCTACCGAAGAAGCTCTCGCTGCTTCTCTCAAGACTTTTGAGGAAGAGGAACGACTTCGAGCATCCTTAGAAATCGGTACATTTTGGTTCACCATGTTCCTGCTCCCGTTTCTTATGAGTAATCTGACCCTTTCTTTGTCTTATCGCAGGGACCACAATTCCGATCCCGCAAGCTGATGTGGAAATTCTTCCCGGGCCAGCTACCGAAGTCCCGGCCTCTTCGGCACTGCCGAAAAAGGCCTTACTTAAACAACCGATGATGGAAGCCTTGACGGCTCCAGAGGTAACCCTGGATGCGGAAGATGACGTCCTGTTGAAGGAGGCTTCTAGAAAGTCTGCTTTGACGGCCCGGGAGGAAAGGAAGCGCCGGAGGCGCGCAGCAAGGGAGCATAGTGTTGCTTTAGCTGCGGGAGCGGGTTCGAGCGCCGCCACCCCTGCTGCTACTCCTTCAGAGGAGTCTCCGGTTGCCTTATCTACTACTTACAGACGGGCGGCACGTGCGGCTCGGGAGGCAAACGGTAAATCAACTCCAGGTAATGTGTCGTGAGGTTCCGTTGTCAAAGTTTTAAATTATCAGTTCTCATATACCTTTTCTTGCAAGGCCGAGCCTTACTGAAGAAGTGGCGGCGACCGCTGAGCCTGAGGTAGCGGTGGAGGAGGTAGCTGTGATTGCTGAACCCGGGGCGACGGGCGGTGAGGTGGCCGCAATTGCCGGGCTCGAGGTAGTGGCTGACGAGACAGTCACGATTGCTATGCCCGATATAGCTACCATTGCCGAGCCCGAGGTGGCAGCGGGTGAGACGGCTACAATTGCTGAGCCCGAGGCGGTGGTGAGCGAAATAGGTACAATTGCTGGGCCCGAGGTGGTGGCGAGCGAAATGGGTACAATTGCTGGGCCCGAGATGGCCGCTCTCTCTCAAGAGTCGGGCACCGCCCCGATCATCACTCTTCCCGCCTACGGTTCTTTGCCGTCTCCTGGCGTCGCAAGCGTGACGACGACTCTCGCGGAGTCAGGGGATGAGGCGATGGGAGGTGAGACCACCCCGATAGAGGAGGGGGACACCGTTGTTGTATCAAGTGACGCCCTCGTCACGGTTCCGGCTGGCGATTCATCAGGTAGATTTTAGGCCACCGCCCTTCTTTTTATTCCGCAATCTTTTTCAATCTTTCCTGACAGGGTTTTTCTTGTTTCTAATGCAGGTGCGGCTAGTGCTGATATCGCGCTACCCGAGGCAGTGCCGTCAGTTACCACCCTGACGGTGACCACCTCTCTACCTTCACTCGCATCGTCTCAGATTCTGGAAGGTATAGATTTGTGACCCATCAGTCTTATCACTAGGCTGTATAATTTATGTACTGACGTTGCATTATTGCGTCTTTATAGGAGTCTTCTTTGACCACATGTACCAGGTGCTGCACCCCCACTTCTCCTTCCCGTCGGAGATTGCTTCATCCAGTGGTGCTGGTGAATACAGCCTTCAGTTAATGTTCTTTCTTTTACCAACAGTGAAATAATTTCTAATTCTTCTTTGCCTTGATTGCAGTACTACAGATTGAAGGAGGAGATGAGAGAACAGTTGTGCCACTGGTCCTCCCGGCTTTACCACCTGCTGTAGCTGGTATAGTAAATCCCATTGTCCATGAACCTCTTATATTTCTTGAACCGTCATCTGATTATGATTTGTTTTGCAGTGGTCGCTTCGACTTCGGCCTCTTTTGAGTCTCGCATTATGATGCCGGCAGGGCCCTTTTCCAGACGTCCATCCTCAAAAGGTGCTGTGACCAGTCTGCGTATGCTGAGCGAATACGTTGAGGAGCTTGACGCGGAGGCTCCTACATTTGCTGCAGATTTTGCTGCCGAGGTCAACCCAATGCTGGCGACACTCGTGAACTTCCATAATGAAGGTGTCGTCAAGTCTTGGGTTAATCATTGCAGGAAGATTGAGGCCGGTCTGCATGAGCTTGAGCTTATGCGTCCTGCCCTTGAGACTCAGGCTTTGAACTCCCAGCGGGCCGCATGGGTTGAGCAGAGTATTCCGTTCCTTCGCCATTTCGAACAAAAGGCAACCCTTAAGCGTAAGGAACGTGAGGCGACTGCTGCTGAATCTGCCCAACTGCGCGCTGAGATTGCAGCTATTGCTGTCCAGCTGAACACCATTTTTGAAAACCTTCAACAGTGTATCTCTGACGGGCTGGTGTTGAGGAAGAAGCTTGATCTTAATGAGCAGGTCGCGCAGAGTCAGGAGGCTGCCCAGCAGGAAGTTGATCAGAAACTCTCATCCTGTTTGCAGCAACGGGCCCAAGTTGAAGCAGAGCTGGCTGCGGCGGCTGATCGTGAGGAAAAGTTGAGAAGAGTGCGCGAGCAGCTAGCTGGTCTATTGAAGGCGCCTCCCTCCCAATAGCTATTTTTGTATAGATCGAACACTTGTAATCTTTGAACAACATGTATCGATTTTTTTATTCTTTTATACGATTTTCCTTGTACTCAATTGAATTCATGAATAAAAGATACACATTTTTTTTTGTTATACTATTATTTTCTTCTCCTTGTTGTGTTTTTGCCATGTGATTTTAGCAAGTGCGGTCTGTAGATAGTATATAGCTGTCAATCTTGGGCTCTTTGTAGGGTGGTGATGGCTGAGAAAACAGGGTTAGGATCTGTCACCTAAGACTTTTCAACTTTATGAGCCATGAGGGTCTCATAAATAATTTTCTCCCTACCGATCGAGAGGATCCCGTAGGTGTAATTTCTCCATAAGAATCGTGAGGATTCTTAAGTGTGTTTTCTCTTGAAAGTCGTAAGGATCTCACAAGAGAATTTACTCCCTTACGAGTCGTGAGGACCTGCAAGTGATCGGTGAAGTTGCCCTTATCCGCATTTCACGGAGTCAGGGGTTGCTCTGGATGCTTCCAACGGGTTCACTACCGTGTTCTGGGAGGACCAGGCTCCGCTCTGGACGTTTCCCACGGGCACTAGTAAAATAGGGGGTTGCCCCTACGGATGGAATTATCCGTTGGGGCAGATTTTACTTGGCCCTACGGATTACTCCGTAGGGCTAAAGGGTTGCCCCTACGGGCACTGACGTTCAAGAATAAAAAAATTAATTCTTAATTTGGTGTTTGCCCCTACGGTGGCGCAAACAAAGGACCTACGGATATATCCGTAGGGGCAAGTAAATATCGTTTTAAAACAAAGCCAGATCGAAAAGCCTACGCTCATTTTCTCTCTCTCCCTCAAACGCGCGCGAAAAACCCTAAATCGCCACCGTCGCGTCGCCACCGTCGTTGGGCAGAGTCGCCACCGCCGATTTCGTCGCCACCGTCGTCTCCACCGCCGGTTTCGTCGCCACCGTCGTCGCCACCGCCGGTTTCTTCGCCAATTCGCCACCGTCGTCGCTCCAGCCCACCAGCGCACCCGTTCAGGTATAAATCTCGAGGTAAATTAAAGTATTTTTGGATTATTCATGGCTGGGTCTGGGTTGCGCGCGCGAGAGTTGGGTTTGGGCAGGGGCGCGGTGGCGGTCAGGGTCGGGGTCAGGGTCGGGGTAGGGTTAGGGTTGGGGTTCGGCTGCTGCTGGGGTGGGGCTGGGGTTAGGGTTACGGTGGGGCTGGGGTTAAGGTTACTGTGGGGCTGGGGTAGGGTTAGGGTGGGCTGGGGTTAGGGTTGGGGCTAGGGTTAGGGTTACTGTGGGGCTGGGGTTAGGGTTATGAGAGGCATGTCAGCATATTTATGTGTAATAATTGAGAGGATCAAGCTAAGTTCTATGCAAGCAGTCCCTCAGAATACATAGAAAGCTAGCCTTACATTTTAAATTAACATATTCCATAGTTGTCTTAATGGTAAGGCAGATACCCATATTGTGTAAGAGCTGACATTAATACAACCATAGGGAGCTGACTGATTACATCTCATGTGGCATTAAAATCTATAAATGGACATACGAGATAATGCAAAGAAAGAGCAATAGATCAAGACTCAATCAACTTTCCTATGCTTTATGATTTCAGCGGATAGCTCAAGTTTAGTTTCAACTTTATATTCTTATTTTTCTCTCTTTTTTCTTTAGTGCTTCTTCCTCCATTTCTTTGAAAAGTCTCTCACAGCGAAATACACTCCATTTTTTCTTAATGGGATAGAATCCTACCCCCGACAGCCGGAACACATACATACAAACGCATAATTAGAGAGCGACTCGAGATGTTCGGGTTAAAACCAATATATGATACTCGATGATGATATGAAACCTTCATATTCCCATCGATACCCGTATATGAAACTAAAGCGCCACTTAGTCCCCGTCTATCGGTTAACATACGTGCGATGCTCGTCGTGACCTAGAACTATACGAAGGTTGTTAAATATCGGACAGTATAGCTCGATACTAACAACCGTCGTATAGTCTGCACGATGAGAAAATTCAATCGTATGGTAACCCATAGATTTGTCCCGTGTGGACAAGTTAAGAATGTATAAAGCAAACGCCTTCATTCACTTGTGTTTTCATTCGTTTCGAGATATTTCGTCGGTACCTTTCCGCTGGTTCTCCGTGTACAAAGATAGATTAGATGTTCATTTCAACGTTGTTTCACAGCTTTGAAATGATTATCTATTCTATTACAGTGTACTCGGAGAACAGCAGGGAGGTGCTGCCGAAATTTACTCGAAACGGTTGAAAGCACAAGTGATGGGCGTTCGCTCTATACATTCTTAATGGGATAGAAGCCTACCCCCGACAGCCGGAACACATACATACAAACGCATAATCAGAGAGCGACTCGAGATGTTCGGGTTAAAACCAATATATGATACTCGATGATGATATGAAACCTTCATATTCCCATCGATACCCGTATATGAAACTAAAAGCGCCACTTAGTCCCCGTCTATCGGTTAACATACGTGTGATGCTCGTCGTGACCTAGAACTATACGAAGGTTGTTAAATATCGGACAGTATAGCTCGATACTAACAACCGTCGTATAGTCTGCGCGACGAGAAAATTCAATCGTATGGTAACCCATAGATTTGTCCCGTGTGGACAAGTTAAGAATGTATAAAGCAAACGCCTTCATTCACTTGTGTTTTCATCCGTTTCGAGATATTTCGTCGGTACCTTTCCGCTGGTTCTCCGTGTACAAAGATAGATTAGATGTTCATTTCAACGTTGTTTCACAGCTTTGAAATGATTATCTATTCTATTACAGTGTACTCGGAGAACAGCGGGGAGGTGCTGCCGAAATTTACTCGAAACGGTTGAAAGCACAAGTGATGGGCGTTCGCTCTATACATTCTTAATGGGATAGAAGCCTACCCCCGACAGCCGGAACACATACATACAAACGCATAATCAGAGAGCGATTCGAGATGTTCGGGTTAAAACCAATATATGATAATATGAAACCTTCATATTCCCATCGATACCCATATATGAAACTAATTAAAAGCGCCACTTAGTCCCCATCTATCGGTCAACATAACGTGCGATAATTTATTCTTTTCAACGACAAACGCACACACAAAGCATATACATGGATTTTCTCCTTTGTCAGTAACTATCTCGTTCTTATATTTCTCAATATAGTCAGCATAACCTACAATTTATATGTTATTCAGTCTAACATGGCCCATGAGTACGTCAGAGTTAAGGACTGGATGTATGTGGATTGGAAACAACGTATGCAACCTAAGTTTGTCGCAGGGGTTGCTGCTTTCCTTGAATTTGCACGAGCACATAATAAGATCATAATAGAGAAGATTCTCTGTCCGTGCGATAGATGTGGCAATAAGTACTGGCAGAAGGTAGAATTGGCAGAGCTTCATATTGTAAAACATGGGTTTACTAGACTTTATTCAATTTGGAAATATCACGGGGAAGGAGAAGAATGCAGTACTGCGGTAGAAGAAGGAGAACACGATAATGCGGCAGGAGAAGAAGAAGAATTCGGTAATACGGCAGGATACGGAAATTTATTTCCATCAGAAGAAATGGAGGATATGGTAGAGGCTGCCCTAGGTGAATCTATTCGTACCGAAGATGACATTCCTTCCGGTCAAGGACCGCGTGCGGATAAATATGAAAATTTCATGAATGATGCTAGGAAACCAATTTATGAGAATGCGAAGTATTCCACCCTCTCATGGTTCGTCCAACTTTTCCAAATTAAGTGTCTAAATGGATGGAGCAACAAGTCATTCACAATGCTTCTTTCGTTCTTGAAAGATTCTATGCCTCCGGGAAATAATGTGCCCGAAAGCTGGTACGAAGCCCAGAAAATGATGTCTGATTTGGGTCTAAAGTGCGAGAAGATTCAAGCATGTCCTAAAAATTGCGTGTTGTACCGGAAAGAGAATTCAGATTTGAAAGAGTGTCCAACATGCGGAGAGGCCAGGTATAAGCCGAAAGATTCTGATAAGAAGCCTGATATACCTGTGAAGATAGCACGATATTTTCCCATAACACAGAGGCTACAGAGGCTATTCAGGTGCAAGAAAACAGCCGAGGCAATGATTTGGCATCATCGTGCTCCTCCAAGCGAAAATGGAAAAATGAGCCATCCAAGAGATTCACCGGCATGGAAGGATTTCGATAGGAGGCACGCAATATTCAGTAGCGATCCCCGCAATGTTCGGCTCGGACTGGCTGCCGATGGCTTCTGCCCATTCAACTATATGGCTGGAAGTCACAGTACATGGCCCGTTGTAATGATAATTTATAATCTGTCGCCTTGGTTGGCTATGGACCAATCATACTTTATGATGCCTCTTCTTATCGACGGACCAAACTCACCGGGGAACAATATCGACGTCTATCTCCGACCTCTGATTGAGGAGCTGAAAACTTTGTTTATTGATGGTGTAGAGACATATGATTCAAACACAAATACAACCTTCATACTGCGTGCGGCTTTAATGTGGACAATTAATGACTTTCCTGCATATGGAATGCTTTCAGGTTGGTCCGTACATGGTCACAAAGCATGTCTTCATTGCCATGAACACACAACATCAAAATTTTTGAATTTTAGCAGGAAGGTTTGTTATTGCGGCCATCGACGTTTTCTGCCTCCAGACCACCCCTACAGGTTAGACACGGTTCACTTTGATGGTCATCAGGAGCTTCTTGGGCCTCCATCCCCATTGTCCGGAGAGGACGTGACTGCTAAATGGGATGGTTACAATAACGTGACCTTCGGGATGGATCCGACGAGACAGGTCAAACCACAATATTGGAACAAGTTAAGCATTTTCTTCGAGCTTCCGTACTGGTCTACAAATTCAGTGCGTCATTGTCTGGACGTCATGCATATAGAGAAGGGAGTATCAGAGCACATACTTAACTTGCTTCTGTGTAAAGACGGGAAATCGAAAGACAACATGAATGCCCGGATGGATCTACAAGAGTGGGGAATAAGAAGTGAACTGCACCCTAAACCGGTAGCGGGTAAACCGGGCAAGTTTGTACTTCCCAATGCCGCTTATCATATGTCACAACCGGAGAAGAAAAGATTCCTGCAGGTGTTGCATGATTTGAAAGTCCCCACAGGTTTCTCAGGATCATTCAGCAAGAAAATAAAAATTGTGAAGGGCAAGATCGATGGGCTGAAAAGTCATGACCACCATGTTATCGTGGAGCACCTTCTTCCATTAGCCCTCAGGACTTCTCTCCCCGACTCGGTTGGTCTAGTAATCAACGACCTATGTTGTTTTTTCAGGGAGTTGTGTGCTAAAACGCTGGAGGTTGCGACGCTGGATAAACTAGAAAATTCTATTGCGTTGATACTTTGCAAGTTTGAGCGTATTTTCCCACCGTCATTCTTCGATATCATAATACACTTGACGGTTCATCTTGCAACTGAGGCGAAGTTAGCCGGACCGGTACAATATCGATGGATGTATCCCGTCGAGAGGTACGTGTAATTTTTCGTTTCGCGCAATTTATAAATTTATTTTTGTCATGTATGCCCGTGTTTATTTATTCAATATATTCTCATTAGGTACCTTTACACTCTTAAGAAGTATATACGCAATAAAAATCGACCAGAGGGTTCTATCATGCAAGGTTATCTTCTTGATGAAGCAACCACATTTTGTTCCCGCTATCTGGACGAGAACATTGAGACAAGGCTTAACCGACCACGAAGAATTCAAGACGGGCCATATGGTAAAGCCGAGTATAAGAGGGTAGACACTATATTTATCAACAAGATATACCGGTTTATCTTGCTTAATTGCGTATGTCTTGAACAAATTAGAGAGTAAGTTCTTTTGGATTAATTGTTATATCTGTGTTTGTGTGTGTATGAAATGACATAATATTAATGTCACAATTATTTGTCGAAAACAGAACTCATTTTAACGAGGTACGTGAGGGGCATCCTGATTGGAACGAAGAGCGTTTAGAAAAATACCATCAGGATAATTTTTGTGGTTGGGTCACAGAGCATGTAAGTTATTCGAATTACATTTTATTGCTATCAGTTTTAATCTAAACTTGTATCGTTATGTATTTATCGTAAAATTTGTTTTGTTAGATCCACGATCCGAACTTGTCTGCATCATTTGAGAGTGATTCAAGATGTTTAGCTCAATTTCCTAGTATGGAGGTTGCACATTACAAAGGATTTGGTGTCCTTGGATACAAATTCGAAGTTAAGGACATAGAAACATCTAGAATCACTCAGAATAGTGGTATTGCGACGGTAGGATCGGACGGTGTGATTTACTATGGGTATTTAAATTGTATACTCGGCATCCACTATCCCGGACGATCAGAACCCTTTTATATATTCCACTGTACTTGGTACGATCCGCGAACCGATACAGACAGGTGGAGAAGCAGTCTTGGGACTTGGAAAGATGAATATGGATTGACCAGTGTGAACACACTTCGATTTTACGGTCAAGACGATCCGTTTATCTTTCCGAACCAAGCGTTCCAAGTATACTACTCACAGTGTTTGAAGCATCCGGGGTGGAGTGTTGTATGCCGATGGAAACCTAGAGATGTCTACGATGTCCCAGAATACGAGGACAGCGATGAGGACGAAGAAGAGAGAAGGCTTAAAGTGCTCCGACCGTCTGTTTCGAAGGACGGGTTGTCTTCGACCGATCATGAAGTTACGTGGGTTAGAAATGACATCGACGATGAAATCCAAGTAGATATGTATGATGCGCCCACGAAACGAAAAAGGTTATCAGTAATGTTATATTATTACTTCACATTTTACGCTCTAGATCATATATAGTCAATACTTTTAATGATTGTCTAATGCGTCCACGAACCGTTTATCTAGATTTGATGACGATGTCGGGAGCAGCGAGGGGCGGCAGGAGCTCCAGCCGCGGCAGAGGCAGAGGCAGAGGCAGAGCGGTTCTGCCGCCCGGAGAGCTCCGTAGGGAGCTTCAGAGGGCCGGTCTTGCACCCAGATCGGAGACCCCTTCGGATGCCTCCTTCCGTGTGGATTTTGCCACACATTCAGGTATACTGCACGCATATCCATTTTCAATTTAATATTACAGATATTCATGCCTGTTTATGTCAAAATTACTTATATTGTCAATGTTTGATTGTCTAGTTGTTGGTGATGTGTCCACATCTGGGACAGAGGCCACCCCCGCTCCTCCAGGTATGTTTATATATCATATAGTGTATGTATATTGATTTAGAATGCTATATCATAAATATACACATTCCTTTTGCTCTTACTTAGCAATTTTTATTATTGTCTAGCTGTAGGTGGTGACACCACCGCACCTGCGGGTATGTTTATATGTCCTATAGTGCATGCATATTGATTTAGAACGTTATATTATTGATCTACACATTCTTTTTGCAATTACTTATCAAATCTATTTTTAATTGTCTAGTTGTTGGTCCTGCATCCACATCTGGGACAGAGGCCACCCCCGCTCCTCCAGGTATGTTTATATATCATATAGTGTATGTATATTGATTTAGAATGCTATATCATAAATATACACATTCCTTTTGCTCTTACTTAGCAATTTTTATTATTGTCTAGCTGTAGGTGGTGACACCACCGCACCTGCGGGTATGTTTATATGTCCTATAGTTCATGCATATTGATTTAGAACGTTATATTATTGATCTACACATTCTTTTTGCAATTACTTATAAAATCTATTTTTAATTGTCTAATTATAGGTGGTGCGTCCACACCTTCCACAGGGGCCACTCCTGCCGCTTCCATACCCTCCGCATCGTCTGCAGGTTAGTATGAATAAATTTAAAATATTTATTTATTTTACATATGCTCTATAGAATAAATATGAACTTCATGGAGATTTAGCGTCGATGTTTATTTTATAGTTGGAGGGGATGCGTCCGGGTCCGGGACCCCGGTTGTTCCTCACCGGAGGAACTATCGTCCCGCTCGTGCTGCTGCTCGGGCCCAGGCTCGTGCGTTATTCACCGGAGGTATATATCACACTTGAATTTTTGTTTAACCTTGATTTCTTAATACAACTTTGTCTTATTATTGATTGTCTTGATATTTCGTGCAGACGCAGGGCCTCTCCATCCCCAGAGGGGGACTCGAGGCCCGAATCAGTCCCATAGGCTGAGGCCTAATAGAGCTAGGGGGGAGGCAGCATTCCCCCTATTTTTTACCCTTGACTATCGCTATACCGGTCCTCATGCCGAGAGGTTCGGCCGGTATTTGGGGGACGAGAGCCGGATCGTGAAGAACTATCCACTTCACGTTGAGTGGGGCGAGCAGCACCAGCGCTCATTCGCCCTCTTCTTTGAACAGGCTCGGGTATGTATTAATATATATTTTCATTTGATCTATCCAATATATTTATTATTATCACTTGCAATCTAATAACAATGTTTTTTTTTGTATTTTCAGTTGGATTACGATTTTCAGCCTGTAGCCGACCCTGATCACTCGGGGAGGGTGCTCGACCTTCATGCTCTGTACAATGGCCTGATGAAGAACATGCAGGCCAAGGTCCGATACAACAGGAATGAGCTGAAGGCCGACTGCTACTCCCTGTGGATAGCAACCCCCGAGGCAGAGAGAGCGGCCCTCCTATCTACTCCGGCGTTTGCGAGAGTCGACGTAGAGACATGGCCTCTATTGTGCGCTTATTTCGACTCCGAATGCAAACAAGTATGTATTTTAAATTTAATTCATTATTTATGATATAATTTATTTCTTTGTGTTTCTTAATTAGAAAACTAAATGTTAATGCGTTGTGCAGAAACAGGCCGCTCAGAATACGGAGAACAGGAAGTCGGCGAAGAGGGGTCGCCCCACTTACACAGGTGGCTCGAGGAACATTACTCGAGCCATGGAGTTATCGGTAAATTAAGTGTTATTCTCTAATATTCTGCAATATTAAGAGTTATTCTCTAATATTTCTAATATTAAGAGTTACTTTCTAATATTGCAGACATCTCGGACCGTGGCGTCAGGTGGTACACCGAGCGTGCTGTCCGCATATCTTGCCGTCCACGGCACCTCGACAAATCCCGCCACGGGCGAGCTTCGATGTCCCGACGTCGCTACCCAGGAGTACTGCGTAAGTGTTAATATTTTTTCTACCCAAATTTGAAATTTTAGTTTTGGAAGGTTCAAGTTTAAATTTTATACTTATACTTTACTGCTTAATGTGGGTGTAGGAGCGGGTGGTTGAGCAGGCCCAGGCCTCGGGGATCGATTTTACCGGACAAAACGATCCGAGGCTGCTGACCCCAGTTCTGGACGCCGCACACGGAGGGCACCACGGAGGTTGGGAGAGAGGCCGGGGATTGGGCCCTAGCAGGGCCCATATGAGGTTGGACTCCACCCCGGCGGTTACTTCCTCCGTCTCCAGTGGCCGGCATGTCCATCAGGAACTGGATAGCTTGAGGGCCACCGTTCAGGAGTTGAAGGAGATGCTGGTATGTATACTACTTTATAGTAAAATATCATTTCATATTATATACATATCAACATATCCATAATTAGTACGTAGCTTGAGCTTATTTGGTTTTAGACTTAAGTCTGATTAATCATACATACATATGTAATTAAAATAAACAACGCTTTTCCAAACTAGATATCCAAACAGGGTTTCGAAATAACTTAATAATGAAACGAATTCGAATAATACACAGTTCTTACACGCTTCTTACACACGTTATGTCCAGACATGACAGGGTAGATCGGCCGAGCCTCCACATGCATCTCCTTCGGCTGCGGCTCCGCAAGCCACTACATCGGCTGCGGTTCCGCAGACAGCTCCTGTAGCTCCACCGCCCACTCAGACTCCCGCAGCCGCGGCTCCGCAAGCGACTACCTCGACGGCGGCTGCGCAGACCACATCGCCAGCTCCACATGCCGCTCAGACTCCCTTATATGCAGCATTGCAGAGTGTATTGACCGATGAGCAGACGCGCGTTATTCTAACGTTATTCGGAGGTGGAGCTGGACCGAACTAGGGTAGCTTTTTGGTTCTTATTTTTTGAAACATGTATTTATATCACATTGTACTACATTTTGAAACGATATTGATATTGGTTTGTATTTATATCATATTCAGTTTTTGGGTTTCTTTTGTATATTATATATATGCGTGAGATGTGATTATGAATACTGCAATATATGATTTGATTGATGTATATAGTATTGTGCACAGGGCGGGAAAAAATATAGCAGCCCATTTTTAAAAAAAAAATACAGACAATATGTACCTACGGATTAAGCCGTAGGTATATATGTTGCCCCTACGGGCATATCCGTAGGGGCAAACTATCAGGAAACCTGATATTTTCCCACCTAATATCAGTGCAGGGTATTGGGAGTGCCCCTACGGATATGTCCGTAGGGGCAACTGTTTATCCCCTACGAATTTATCCGTAGGGGCAAATTATCAGGTTTCCTGATATTTTCCCCCCGATCTCAGTGCAGGGTGTTGGGAGTAGCCCCTACGGATGTCTCCGTAGGGGCTACATTATATCCCCTACGGATGTATCCGTAGGGGTCTAAACAGGACCTACGGGTATATCCATAGGTATATACAATATATTCAAAAAAAAAATTACATATATGATTTTATTACCCCTACGGGGTACTCCGTAGGGGCTATAACACCTACTGTTATATCCGTAGGGGCTTAAATTTGTCCGTAGGGGCAAGTTCAGGGACTCAACTTGCACCTGCGGCCTTTGCACCTACGGGGTCTTTTTTCGCCCCTACGTATATATCCGTAGGGGCAGTGGGTTGTCCCTACCGATAAATCCGTAGGGGCAACCCTTATTTGTAGTAGTGGGGATCAGAGTTGACATTATCCGCGTTCCACTTGACCAGAAATTTTGCTCTAGATGCTTCCCACGGGTTCACTGCCGTGTTCGGCGAGGACTAGGCTCCGCTCTGGATGCTTCACACGGGCTCACTGTCGTACTCTGCGAGGACCAGGATCCGCTCTGGACGTTTCCCACAGGGTCAGGATTGACATAAGCCGCGTTCCACGTAGCCAGGAATTTTGCTCTGGATGCTTCCCAAGGGTTCACTGCCGTGTTCGGCGAGGACCAGGCTCCACTCTGTATGCTTCACACGGGTTCACTGCCGTGCTCTGCGAGGACCAGGATCCACTCTGGACGTTTCCCACAAGGTCAGGATTGACATAAGCCGCGTTCCACGTAACCAGGAAATTTGTTCTGGATGCTTCCCACGGGTTCACTGCAGTGTTCGGCGAGGACCAGGCTCCACTTTGGATACTTCACACGGGTTCACTGCCGTGCTCTGCGAGGACCAGGATCCGCTCTGGACGTTTCCCATGGGGTCAGGATTGACATCGGCCGCATTCCACGTAGCCAAGAATTTTTCTCTAGATGCTTCCCACGGGTTCACTGCCATGTTCGGCGAGGACTAGGCTCCGCTCTGGATGCTTCACACGGGTTCACTGCCGTGCTCTGCGAGGACCAGGATCCGCTCTGGACGTTTCCCACGGGGTCAGGATTGGCATAAGCCGCGTTCCACGTAACCAGGAAATTTGCTCTGGATGCTTCCCACAGGTTCATTGCCGTGTTCGGCGAGGACCAGGCTCCGCTCTGGATGCTTCACACGGGTTCACTGCCGTGCTCTGCGAGGACCAGGATCCGCTCTGGACGTTTCCTATTGGATCAGGATTGACATTGGCCGCGTTCCACGTAGCCAGGAATTTCGCTCTAGATGCTTCCCACGGGTTCACTGCCGTGTTCGGCGAGGACTAGGCTCCCCTCTGGATTCTTCACACGGGTTCATTGTCGTGCTCTGCGAGGACCAGGATCCGCTCTGGACATTTCCCATGGGGTCAGGATTGACATAAGCCGCATTCCACGTAACCAGGAAATTTGCTCTGAATGCTTCACACGGGTTCACTGTCGTGTTCGGCGAGGACCAGGCTCTGCTCTGGATGCTTCACACGGGTTCACTGCCGTGCTCTGCGAGGACCAGGATCCGCTCTGGATGTTTTCCACGGGATCAGGATTGACATTGGCCACGTTCCACGTAGCCAGGAATTTTGCTCTAGATGCTTCCTACGGGTTCACTACCGTGTTCGGCGAGGACTAGGCTCCACTCTGGATGCTTCACACGGGTTCACTGTCGTGCTCTGCAAGGACCAGGATCCACTCTGGACATTTTCCACGGGGTAAGGATTGACATAAGCCGCGTTCTACGTAACCAGGAAATTTGCTCTGGATGCTTCCCACGGGTTCACTGCTGTATTCGGCGAGGACCAGGCTCCGCTCTGGATGCTTCACACTGGTTCACTGCCGTGCTCTGCGGGGACCAGGATCCGCTCTGGACGTTTCCCATGGGGTCAGGATTGACATAAGCCATGTTCCACGTAACCAGGAATTTTTGACTTTATCCGCATTTCACGGAGTCAGGATTTGACTCTCGGTAATCTGTGCACCGCCGAATCATGGAACTGGGGGTTGCCGCTGTTCCGCTCTGCTTGATGTTGTGTTTGTTGTAATGAGACGAATGTCGAGATGATCTCCAAGCTATCTGTGAACCGTTGAGATTTGGCTTCTTCTCCTGATGAAACCTGGGAGGGAAAGGTGTGATTCCTACTTTGTTTGCGCCCTTGGATCGTATACAGGGATTGATGTGATATCACCTGTAGGGCATAAATTTCATTCATTTTTTTATTTCTTTCCGCGATGCTCTATCATTTCAGCTTTTATATTGCGAAGGTCGCGATTGCCCATGTAAGTCGATGTACAACACCCCACGACTTGCGGGGAGGCGGAAATATGAAAAACGATCTTGTTCTTTGCTTAAACATCGACTAACCGCAAGAATCGAAGCTAAACGATAACTAACATCAAACATAGAAGTTAACAACTACTATGTAAAGGGATTATACCTAAAAAACCGTGTCCTTCGTCTTTACGAACTCCACCTCCTCCTCGGCCTTCTCGAAGTAGTAGACGATCCACCCGAGAGCTTTACTCCAAGCTTAGCCTCTAAACTTGAGGCAACTAAACTTCTTTAAGTGCTAATCAAAGAAGCTAGGTGAAATAGAGTGAGGGTTATGGTTTAATAAGTCTAACTAATCCTTGTACTCAACACATGAGAGGGGAGGATTAGGGTTTGAAGAGGGAGAGCTTGAGGAGAGAGAAGGTGAAGATAATAATGAAGTGAGAATAATGAGTTATGATAATATATATCAAGCATTTCTTTTTATCAAGAAAAGAAAATAAATCAATTTAACAACCATGCTTGATAATATCTAGTGATGATTCATCTCCATGAGTCATTAAGCATTTATGATGCATTAATGACATGGATGAATCATCCATATGACTCACTAATCACATTCATTGTATATGCCACCTAAACCTCCTTAGTCACCATCTTCTAGAACCTTCTCGCGCAATTACGAGAACGCCCCTCCTTTCCGCAAAAATACGGAAAAACTTTAGACTGTATAAATCCAATAACCGGATACCAGTAACTGGCTTAAACCAAAGCCGACTGGTAAAAACTGTCCGAAAGTCGTACGTGCGTAAACACACGTATGCGTCCGAACCCTTGTCGTAAAACCATACGACCTCTATATCGTTTCGCCTGGAGTAGAGAAACTCTCTGTGTGGGACTCTAGAGACTCGACTACTACGCTGGCAGTGGGTTTAACCACAGACCGAAAGCGGCACTAGCTGTACATAACGGTCCCCAGGTAGATGTCGATAAGAAGGCCGATGAGGAAACCCATCCGAACTCCTACTGAGTCTGATGTGACAATCTCCATACAGTCCGGTCCGTTCGTCTAAGACTATCGCATATCGGGCCTAGGGGAGGCAAGCGTCAGTCCCCTAATAGCGGTATAAGTCGTGTCGGAGGGAAGCCCATTACACCCTGAGAAACTACTGGAACCTACCAGCAAATCTCGCTTGTCCTGGCCAGGGACTTTGCGTAATGGCTCTCTGACACAGCGCGATATCAACTCCCAATACCGGGAGAGACGAATCCTGTCTAACCGCCACTGCCTCCAAGTGCTCGGGACTGCACCCAACTGCTACCTGTTTGCACGACTCCTTTGAGCCGTGGTAGGGTAGCAATCTAAGAACAGTGGGACACACTCAAGGCGAAGTAGCAGTGTCAAGTCTGCGGACAATGCTGTACTCATGTCACCTGGGAACTGTTCACTGACGACTGGTATAAAACCAACCAACAGTTCCCTGTGAGTCCTGTCCGGTGTACCCGTAACCTAACGAGCACCTGCATACTATCTCCAGTACGACGTACTGACGGCTATGGGACAGACCATCTCCCCAACTGGGATGAGAAGCATACACACTAGTCTACTCCGGAGTATCGATGCCCTGTCTCGATAATCCAACTACTAGGGACCTGAATAAGGATGTGCTTGTAGACTATCCAGCCCCCACTAGTGTGACTGCCATCACAACGCTGGTAGTCAAGCAAGATCCTAAGAGCTCTATCAATACGTATACTCACATATTAAGATAGAAAAAACCAAGTAGCATACTACCATGTTTAGCAAGACTGTTATATACATGTGAATATCCCAAGCTTCCATTAAGTAATATACAAACTAGTATGATACAATAATGGCCCCTAGGGCATATACACTAACAATATCCCACTTGCACTTGGGCCATGTACTGGCATATCGAAGATCGATGATCTGCCTCTCGAACTGAATCTGAGGTAGGGCCTTTGTGAATGGATCAGCAATGTTCTCTTCAGAAGCAACTCTCCGAACCTCGATCTCCTGACGATCAATGATCTCCCTGATCAGGTGATACCACCTTAAGATGTGTCTGGACTTTTGATGGGACCTTGGTTCCTTTGCTAAAGCTATAGCTCCGTTGTTGTCGCAATACAGAGGTATTGGATCAACTATGGTAGGAACCACCTGAAGTTCTGTTAGGAACTTCTTCATCCAGACTGCTTCTTTTGCGGCATCCCAAGCAGCTATATACTCCGCTTCCATCGTCGAGTCAGCAACGGTGTCCTGCTTGGAGCTCTTCCAGCACACCGCCCCTTCATTGAGGGTAAAGACATAACCCGACATGGACTTGGAATCGTCCTTATCACTCTGGAAGCCGGAATCAGCAAAGGCCTCCAACCTGAGGTCTTTTCCGCCGTAAACCAAGAACATCTCCTTAGTCCTTCTCAGGTACTTGAGAATGTTCTTTACTGCTATCCAGTGATTCTCTCCTGGGTTTGACTGATACCGGCTTACAACGCTCAATGCGTATGCCACATCTGGTCTGGTATATAACATCGCATACATTATAGAGCCTACTGCAGAAGCGTAGGGTATAATCGACATGCGTTCCCTTTCCAAATCAGTCTTGGGAGACATCTCTTTGGAGAGGGTGATTCCGTGACAAGCCGGTAGGTTACCGCGCTTAGAATCTTCTATACTGAATCTTTTCAATATGGTGTCTATGTACCTGGACTGTGAAAGTCCCAACATCCTCTTTGATCTATCACGATAGATCTGGATCCCCAGAATGTAGGTGGTATCACCCAGGTCCTTCATGGAGAATTTCTGTGACAAGAATCTTTTGACTGACTGTAGCATAAGAATATCATTTCCTATTAGGAGAATGTCATCCACGTATAGGACGAGAAATACAACAACTCTCCCTACAATCTTACTGTATATGCATGGTTCATCTGGATTTTTGATAAAGTCGAATTCTTTGACAGTATCATCAAAACAGATGTTCCAACTCCGCGACGCCTGCTTTAGTCCATAAATGGACTTAAGCAGCTTGCATACTTTACCGCTGCTCCCACTCTGAATGAATCCCTCTGGCTGATCCATATAGACGCTCTCTTCTAAATTTCCATTTAGAAAGGCCGTCTTTACGTCCATCTGCCAGATCTCATAATCATGGAAGGCAGCAATAGCAAGAAGGACCCGAATGGATTTCAGCATAGCCACTAGAGAAAAGGTTTCGTCATAGTCCAAACCAGGTCTTTGACGGAAACCCTTTGCAACAAGTCTAGCCTTATAGGTTTCAACCTGTCCATCTACACCAATCTTCTTTCTGAAGATCCACTTGCATCCTACGGGTTTTACCCCATCTGGAGCAGTGTCCAAAGTCCATACTTTGTTAGTGTACATGGACTCCATTCGGTCCGCATTGCATCCAGCCATTTTACCGAGTCGCCGCTCTGAATGGCTTGCTGGAAGCTAGTAGGGTCGTCATTATCAATGACGCAATCTTCTCTATCCCCGTCTATGAGAAAACCGTAGTATCTCTCGGGCGGATGAGACTGCCTACTACTTCTGCGGATAGGCACTGGTATGTCCCTTTCTTCTGAAACTTCTTGTTCTACCAAACTTTCAGTAACAGCTTGTGGTTCTGGAATTTCTTCCAGTTCTATTTCGCTCCCACTTGATTCCTTTTCTAAAAACTGATGTTCTAGAAAATGGGCATTACGAGAAACAAATACCTTTTGTTCCTCTGCGTAATAGAATAGATATCCCCTGGAGTTCTTTGGATATCCCACAAACTGACACTTTACTGATCGTGCCTCGAGCTTGTCCACATGCTGCTTTTTAATAAAAGATGGACATCCCCAAATCTTTATATACTGTAGATGGGGTTTCTTCCCGCTCCACATCTGATATGGAGTGGTAGGCATAGTCTTGGTAGGAACCATGTTCAAAAGATATGCCGCTGATTCTAGCGCATAACCCCAGAAAGATCGCGGTAACTCAGCATTACTCATCATGGATCGTACCATATCCAATAGGGTTCGATTCCGTCTCTCCGATACACCGTTATGCTTTGGAGTGTATGGAGGAGTAAGCTGAGAGAGAATTCCTTTTTCTTTTAGGTAACCTAGGAACTCGGCACTCAAGTATTCACCACCTCGATCAGATCTAAGTGTCTTGATACTTTTGCCGGTTTGGTTTTCTACTTCATTCTTATACTCTTGGAATTTCTCAAAAGCCTCGGATTTATGTTTCATCAGATAAATGAATCCGTATCTTGAGTAATCATCCGTGAAAGTAATGAAATAGGAAAAACCACCTCTTGCATGTGTAGACATTGGACCGCATACATCGCTGTGTATGAGTCCTAAGAGCTCGCTCGCTCTTACTCCATGTCCAGTAAATGGAGTCTTTGTCATCTTTCTTTTGAGACAAGATTGACAAGTGTCATAAGTTTGATATTCGAACGAGTCCAAATATCCTTCTCTATGCAACTTAGTCAACCTTCTCTCATTGATGTGACCCAGTCTACAATGCCATAAGAAAGCTTTATTTAAATCTGGAGACTTTCTTTTAAGTGTGTTCTGGACATTGAAAATTTGGAGTTGGTTTAAAACATATATACCGTTATTTAGTGTACCGGACCCAATCAAACCATGATTAAGGTAGATGTTAACAACATCTCTTACAAACGTGAAATCATAACATTTATTTGATAACAAGGAAACTGATATGATATTACACGTTAAGCTTGGTACAAAAAAACAGTTATGTAAAACCAAAATGTGTCCACTCGTCAATCCTAGGTGATAATCCCCGACGGACGCAGCTCCCACGCTAGCTCCATTAGCAACCTTTAGGGTCATATCACCTTCCTTCAGCACTCTACGGTTTCTCAGTGCCTGCAATGAATTGCAAATATGAGATCCTGATCCGGTATCCAATACCCAGGAAGTAGAGTTGATCGACAGACAATTCTCAATTACAAATACACCTGAAGTCGAAGCCACAGCTTGCTTCGGTTCCTGGTTCTTGGCGTTCCACGCCTTGCAATCCTTCTTCCAGTGCCCTTTCCTGTGACAATGGAAGCACTCATCCTGGCCAACTACCGGTACCGCAAACTTTTTCTTTCCCTTCCCTCCCACCTTACTAACACCTCCTCTAGGTTTGGTGGCGGCCTTCTTCTTCCTTCCTTTGGCCCTTGCCTTGGACCCGGAAGAAGATGCACCGCCAACAAATATAGCGGGTGTTTCCCTTGTCTTCTGCAAGGTGCCCTCTGCACTCCTTAACATGTTCAGGAGTTCCGGAAGTTCAACTTCTTTTCTTTGAATGTTGAAGTTCAGGATAAACTGGGCGTAGGTGTGAGGAAGGGACTGGAGAATAAGGTCTGTATAGTGCTCATTATCCAAAGTCGTCCCAAGGTCTGCGAGCTCTTCAATATAGCCGATCATCTTTAGGACATGTTCTCCTACCGATGACCCGACAGCCAACCTCACTCGAAACAAGTTCTTAGAGGTCTCGTATCTTGCTATACGAGATTGCTCTCCATAAAGTTCCTTTGTATGGAGAAATATGCCATCTAGGTCCATATCCTCGTGCCTCCTCTGATGTTCATTGTTCATCGAGGCAAGCACGATGCACTTGGCTTTCGCGCAATCTAAATCCCAGGTTTTGCGGATTTCCTTATCCGCATTGCTGGATTTGGGACCAGGGACAGCAGGTGCCGTAGCGGTGAGGACGTACCCCAATTTGTCATAGGTCAAAGCCATTTTGACATTCCGCAGCCAATCTTTATAGTTTGGCCCTGTCAGTATATTTTTCTCTAAAAGTAACTTAAGTCCAGTCATTTTCAGGGTCGCTGCAATTAGGAGAGAGAGAAGAAAACTCTTTAGCATGATGCTCTTGCAAGTTTAGAGTGGTTTTTAGTTTATCTAAACTGGATGGCTCCCACTGTTTCTCGAATCCTTCCTCAAACCATAAAAGAAGAATTAGCCAGGACTATTCTCACTGTACAATTCTTGCTTAACCGTTCAGCCAGGCTAGTGTCGATATTTCGAGGGAGGTTTTCCAACGCTTTCGCGAAGTTCCTTAATTAAATAACATCTTTTCTCTGGGGGCGTAACTCCGCTGACACCTTTCTTGACACCTACTTGGTTTATAGCATTGATCGTTAAGTGACGAATCTCCTGATAAGTAGCATATACTCACAGTAGGATCGGGATCCAAATATCATTGTATGATAATGTTGAAGGAATCCTACCAACATTTATCAAACTCCAAATGGTATGCAACTCTTTGCAAATTTCAGTTTCTTTAGAAATTCCCGATATATATTTTTGCCCCATGCTCTTATGACCTTGGCGTTAGGTTAAAATGTCATAAGTCACATGTCAAGTTCTACCCATCATTATCTTGTCAATTTGAACCCATCCGTATATATCCTTGACGTTCGGCCAAAATGATAATACGACTGTCCCAAACTAACTCATCTATCTATGCAACAAATGAATACCCAGTAGCTACTAAACACTATGCCTTGGCGTTAGGTCAAAATACATAGCTTGAATACTATTGAATACCCAGATGAAATGACGGAGGGCTACGAATGGTTTTGGCGAAACCGTGAACGTAGTGAACTTGATATAACCGAAGGAACCTGATAGCTTTTAAAAGGAGTGGTTAAAGCTCCGCATTTAAAAAATATCTATTTTTAAAATTAACCGAGTGGTTTCTTTTAAATTGTTCCAACGATTAAACTTTTTAGTTTTTTTTCTTTGCATTATAAATAATGCGTCCCATCATTAACCTATCATTGCAGAAAACAACGAAATACAACGTCCTCTTATGCCATCCGTATTCGCCACGGGGTCCCGTCATCACCCGTTAGGTTACTTAACTAACGACAGAGCGGGGGCTGGGCTAGCGCGGGTGTAAAACATAAGTGACGTCTAAATAGCTATCACATATAGATATTGTACATTCGTCAGACGCAATAATAGGCATTCCAGATCACAGATGAACTTTATTGGATTTGCAAGCAATCCGTGTTTGTTTTGAGCCTGCAACAAAAGACGGATTACACAGTTGTGATGAATAGCCATTACCCCATCCAAGACCCCAACGGGTACGGCAAACTACCCGCCCGGCAGTTTGTGCACCCCACCTTGGGTCTGTCCTAGGAGCAAAAACAGTAAAATGAAATAATACAACGGTGGCTACAACCGCAACCTGGATGTACCCCGCAAAATAATATTACAACAAATTACATTTACATCAAATGAATTAAATAACAACCCATCACATAACCCCGGCTATACATCACAACAGTCCAACACAGTTCATATCCACAAACAGTAAAAACCATTACAGAAATGTGCAACCCCCTGCCAACCGACATACTAGCAGTTAGGGGAGGTTTACGAACACATTATACAAACACAGATAAAATCCAACAAGCAAATACTGTATAATTTCGATCGATTAAACACTTTTAATTTTGCTCCAATACTTCTCTGTAAATCTGAAACCTGAGGAAAAATAAAAACTTCCAGAAAATACCAAATATCACAGAGAAGCAACACAGGAAAATTGGGTTCCTGAATCGCCAACTCGGCGGCGGAATCGCGGCGGATCGGTGGGATCCGCGGCGGTTCCGCGGCGCTTTAGGCGATTCAGGGGCCCAATTTTCTTGGGTGTTCTTCTACTGTCTTTTTAAGCTTTCTGAACATCCCTGAAAAATTTTTGGACTTCATTTAAAAATCGACAAAAACTTGTGATTTCGGGCTTTTCCGGTTTCGTTTTTTCCGTTCGAAATTCATACAAATTTGCAAGTAAGTTATTTATTGTTTAGCGAGGCTCTGATACCACTGTAAGTCGATGTACAACACCCCAAGACTTGCGGGGAGGCGGAAATATGAAAAACGATCTTGTTCTTTACTTAAACATCGACTAACCGCAAGAATCGAAGCTAAACGATAACTAACATCAAACATAGAAGTTAACAACTACTATGTAAAGGGATTATACCTAAAGAACCGTGTCCTTCGTCTTTACGAACTCCACCTCCTCCTCGGCCTTCTCGAAGTAGTAGACGATCCACCCGATAGCTTTACTCCAAGCTTAGCCTCTAAACTTGAGGCAATTAAACTTCTTTAAGTGCTAATCAAAGAAGCTAGGTGAAATAGAGTGAGGGTTATGGTTTAATAAGTCTAACTAATCCTTGTACTCAACACATGAGAGGGGAGGAATAGGGTTTGAAGAGGGAGAGCTTGAGGAGAGAGAAGATGAAGATAATAATGAAGTGAGAATAATGAGTTATGATAATATATATCAAGCATTTCTTTTTATCAAGAAAAGAAAATAAATCAATTTAACAACCATGCTTGATAATATCTAGTGATGATTCATCTCCATGAGTCATTAAGCATTTATGATGCATTAATGACATGGATGAATCATCCATATGACTCACTAATCACATTCATTGTATATGCCACCTAAACCTCCTTAGTCACCATCTTCTAGAACCTTCTCGCGCAATTACGAGAACGCCCCTCCTTTCCGCAAAAATACGGAAAAACTTTAGACTGTATAAATCCAATAACCGGATACCAGTAACTGGCTTAAACCAAAGCCGACTGGTAAAAACTGTCCGAAAGTCGTACGTGCGTAAACACACGTATGCGTCCGAACCCTTGTCGTAAAACCATACGACCTCTATATCGTTTCGCCTGGAGTAGGGAAACTCTCTGTGTGGGACTCTAGAGACTCGACTACTACGCTGGCAGTGGGTTTAACCACAGACCGCAAGCGGCACTAGCTGTACGTAACGGTCCCCAGGTAGATGTCGATAAGAAGGCCGATGAGGAAACCCATCCGAACTCCTACTGAGTCTGATGTGACAATCTCCATACTTTCCGGTCCGTTCGTCTAAGACTATCGCATATCGGGCCTAGGGGGCGGCAAGCGTCAGTCCCCTAATAGCGGTATAAGTCGTGTCGGAGGGAAGCCCATTACACCCTGAGAAACTACTGGAACCTACCAGCAAATCTCGTGTAACGTTTTAAAAATAATTAAATGAATAATTAAATGAATAAAATTGTTTAAGTGAATTTTATGATTTTCGGTAAAGCAAAATGTATTTTTCGTAAAATCAAACCGCAATTGTTTTTCATTATAAATTCAAAAATACCTATTTAATTATGTAATTACTAGTAAATAGTATTTATTTAGCCACTTATAAATTTTTAGTTTAATTAAAAAAAATTCCTAAATTAATTATTTTAAATATTAACATAAGCTTTATTTTTACACTAAATTAGTGTAAATTACAAATTTAAATGGTTTTAATTTGTAAAAATGAACCATGGCATGTTAAAATTTAGTATGTATCATGCAAAAATTATTTGCAAATTTTGGCTATTTTCTAGAGTTTTCTTGAGTTGCTATAGTGAAGGAATAAATAAATAAATAATTAAAAGCATGAAAAGACTTTAAATGATGATTCTTTTCTTGAAACTTCCACACTTTTCTTCACTCTTTTCTCTTGCTCCCTCTCTCTCATACAATGGCCGGCCTCAACCATGGCAGCCCCCCCCCCCCATTTCCCACTTCTTTTTTGTTCAAAATTCATCAAAAATACTTCAAAAATTCAATTAAAATTCCACAAAATCCTAATCTCTTCATACCCTTTATTCTCTACCCTTCTTTATATGGATTTTGGAGTAGGAAGGCATGTATTTTGGAGGCTCATTTCTTGTTTGGATTTCACATTTTGGAGGTATAATTTTCTTTCTTTTGATTTATTGTTATTAGATGATCATTTAAGCTTAATTAGATTTAATGAATTAATTCTATGTTTTTTTTAAAAAATGCAAGTTAGGGTTGTAAATTCAAGTTAGGGTTTTTAATAATTAATTAGGGTTATAATAGTTAGTTTAACACTTTTATAATTGGAAAATATTGCATGGTTGTTAAATTGTAAAATTTTCATTTAAAATTGTTTTAAATAAGGAAATTAGCTAACTAGATTTTTCTAAAATGTGTTTGTGGGTAATATAAAATTCCAATTAAAGTTGCTATCATTAGATTGTAGTTTTAGTGAGAGTATTAGCATGTAAATGGAAAGAAAAACTTAGTTTGATCACTAGATTACTTGAGAATTGGAAAATACTAATAAAATGCTATTATTTTGCAAACTAGATTTTGAAAATTCCTAAATAAATGAGATTAAAAATATAGTTTATGGTTTCATTAAATTATTATCATCATGAATTGTGGTTTAATACATTAATTCATGCAAAATCATGTTTTGTGGTGGAATTGTGGTATTTTGCTTGAAAAATGTTAAAAATTGTTAAAAGTTGCAAACTAGAAATTTCAAATAAATGCAAAATTGTATAATAAAAATATAGTAATGGTTTGTATAGTCTAGTAATGCTATTTAATGAGTTTTATGACCATTAGTTTCATTTAAATGTCAAGTTTTGATGAAAAACGGTATACTGGCATTTTCGGGTTTTACGAAATTGGACGGTTGATGGATTTTAGGGTTTCGATGGATTTAATCGTGTTTTATGGTATAAGTAATGTGTTTTAAAACTACAAGTTGTTTGATGATGTTATCTCGATCCATCGGAGTTTGTACGCCGATATCGAGCGGTATTTGGTTCTTTTGCGTGGACAGGACATAGGTTTTAACCTATGCTTGTTCCTTTAGATCGTTTGACTTTCGTATGTGATTCAGTTTACGATGCTATTTATATGTTTGCGTATAGGTACCCCCACGTGGACTGCGGACGATGAAGAGGAGGATGGCGACACTGTCTTCGGCAGACATGGACCAGGTGAGTAGATGCATATCTACGGGGGGAAGTCGGGTAGATGGCGTTTAGCACCCCCGCAACGTAGAATAGGAATAGTACTTATTGACATTAGGAAACCCGGTGTGACCCTAGATTCTTACTGAGTAGGACCCTAGTAATGACCCTAGGCGGGACTAGATTGATTTAGGAAAACCATACCTGAGGATGAATACTTTGGGAAAGGTTCGTAGGTTTCTGATAGAAACACACACGCACACACTAAAACTCGACATGGAGTATACGTATATGTGTATATATATATAAAACTAGGTATAGGTGTATATATATATATACAACACGTATATGGGATTCATTGATGTGATATGATAATTGAGGCATGATGAAACGGTATAACTGGGCTTGATGCCGTGATTCTTGACTATACAGTCGTATTAAAGTGTTAGCGGATCATTAGAGAATGAGATAATGAACATGAACATATAAATTATAAAGAGTGGTGGTGATATTGAGGTACATGGGACACTAAAATAGTACCTGGGCTGTAGCTTGTGACTGATCACGATATGATATATGTATGACTTGATTACGACATCATATAGGTGTGACCTGATGTCGATATCGTATAGGTGTGACTCGATGACGATAAGATATCGGTATGATTTAATCACAATATTACACATATGACATGATATTTCTGTGGATAAACTAATGATGCTTATCATGATGGCAATGATATATGATTGATGTATGCGATCACAGTTTAGCACCTTGATCATGAGATGTGTTGATGATGACATTATATGAATGAGGAGACACCTAGGAGATACTTGACCGTACCCCGATATTGGGATGCCGTACGATGGATTTTACCGTACGAGGCTTAGATTTGATGATTGATCCGCACTCTTGATTCGAGGAAGCTGTACTACGTACATGACGCTATTGAGGCAGGATCGCCGACTATTAGAGATATTGATTTAGACCTTAGGTAGACTCTAGTTTCTTACTGACTAGTCTATTAGGTTTAGTTCCTTAGGATGTTAGATGGACACTGGTTTAGGTTCGACTCACATAGTGGTAGTTGTACTCGTATCTCGCAGAGGAGTGGATAATGAACACCTGTATTTACATTCATACTGTAATCATCATGGTGCATGTTCTTTTATATGTTGCTATAATCAGTATAAACTTTACCTGTTAGGACACCAGCACCATTACCGATGATGCGCATATTCCACGCACACTTATTTGCCGGCTCACACACATCATCATCGGTAATGGCTATGTCACGTACACTTTAGATCATATTATTTTTTCTTGATAGAATCAGTTAACAACTAAACCGATATAATATTGTGATCACTCTCTGATGTTAGTATAAGACATGATATTTATTACTTAGACATTCATGCATTCATATTTTCATGTTATCGCACAGTAGTATGGGCATATGCCGACACTTATCATATACTTACTCATGATTTTGAGATTTGGATTTCTATGAGATTTCTGGATTTTTTTTGGGAAAAACCGCAAAAATATATAAAACTTCTCTCTCTCTCCTCTCCTCTTTTTAAAATAAGATGCGGTTTTCTCGTGATGTATGTGTCGTCCACCATGAGATTTCATGTTTTCTGTTGGATTTCGAGACCCGATTCGAGGAGTGGATGAACCGTCTCGGGTACATGGTGGGCCCGGTATGGTACCCCGGGGCAAGAAGATCGAGTTGTAGACGATGAGCCTGGCAGGGGAAGGCTACCTACCGGTAATGTCTGGCGCGGCGGATATCCGGAGGATACCGACCGTTGTCGTGGGATTTGATGATATGGGCCGATCCGGACTGACGGAGCCCGACATATTGAGACTTGAGGTTACATGTGTTGTGTCGATGCTTGACACGGATTTCCATGGATTTCATTGTTGAGATTTCAGATGCTTATACACACTTTACTATGATAACAGCTAAAGAGTTCTCATACATATATATCTAGATTTCAGGATTTGTTACTTTACATTCATGGTGCATGCATTTCATTTCATATGACATAGTACTATATGAGGCTCTGACACGACACGAAGTATTTGCACTTACACGTAGTATTACCCTGCTATTCTAGATGATTGAGGTATAGTAGTGTATTATTATGACCTAGGATAGTGTCGTGCATTCGATTTCTTTTCGTAGATGTCTTCTACTCACGAGTTGGCAACTCACCCCCGTTGTGCCAAATTTTATTACAGGTTCGATGTACAGGTTCCCGTGGCAGCTTGTTGGCACATCTTTTCTTCAGGGTGATTTGCACGGTAGGTTGGTTCACTTGTATCCGAACCACCATTGTACTTTTATTCATTCATTTGTACCTAGTAAGCTCCATCAACCATATTTGTATTACTTGATAAGTTATTGGACCAGTCTTTTATTTCGACCTTAGAGTCGCGCATGTATTATTCTGATCTGGTAGTTTTGTTTTCTTTTGAGTTTTGAGCCTCGCCTATTGGCGTTGTATATTATTGTGCTTGTTGTGGTTGTTTCCGCCTGTTGGCGTTGATGCTAGCTCCCGTTTGGGGATGCTTTTTATTGCTTATGTATATTATACTTGTTGTACCCGTTTGGGGCCAGTTTTTACAGAGGAGACTCTGCCGAAATTTTTGGTAAAATTTGCTGATGTTTTTATACTTGTTTCTTTTTCTTTTCTTCTTTTTCTTCTTTTATGGTTTAGATTTCTGGGCTTCGGCTTACTTAGGTTACGTGGCGCCTCTAGACGCTTCGTAATCTAAGTGCCGGTCACGTTCCGTACTTTCGGGTCGTGACATCTCGCTTGCCCTGGCCAGGAACTTTGCGTAATGGCTCTCTGACACAGCGCGATATCAACTCCCAATACCGGGAGAGACGAATCCTGTCTAACCGCCACTGCCTCCAAGTGCTCGGGACTGCACCCAACTGCTACCTGTTTGCACGACTCCTTTGAGCCGTGATAGGGTAGCAATCTAAGAACAGTCGGACACACTCGAGGCGAAGTAGCAGTGTCAAGTCTGCGGACTATGCTGTACTCATGTCACCTGGGAACTATTCACTGACGACTGGTATAAAACCAACCAACAGTTCCCTGTGAGTCCTGTCCGGTGTACCTGTAACCTAACGAGCACCTGCATACTATCTCCAGTACGACGTACTGACGGCTGTGGGACAGACCATCTCCCCAACTGGGATGAGAAGCGTACACACTAGTCTACTCCGGAGTATCGATGCCCTGTCTCGATAATCCAACGACTAGGGACCTGAATAAGGATGTGCTTGTAGACTACCCAGCCCCCACTAGTGTGACTGCCATCACAACGCTGGTAGTCAAGCAAGATCCTAAGAGCTCTATCAATACGTATACTCACATATTAAGATAGAAAAAACCAAGTAGCATACTACCATGTTTAGCAAGACTGTTATATACATGTGAATATCCCAAGCTTCCATTAAGTAATATACAAACTACTATGATACAATAATGGCCCCTAGGGCATATACACTAACAGCCCAATCATTTCGGCTATTTGTTTTATTTTTACTCGCTGCTTTTTATTGCGAGTTGCCCAATCATTTCGGCTATTTTTCGTATGCATGTGTGGCTTGCCAGCTTTTTGTTGCAAGCTTAGGTTTGAACACCGATTTCGGCATCAGCACCGCTACAACTGGGATATTACCAGGAGCGAATCATCATTTACCTCTGTCAATGTCGAACAAAGGTGGCTTAGCAAACAGGGTTAAGATCCTGTCGACTAAGGCTTTTGACTTCATGAGCCATAAGGTTCTCATAAAGGTATTTCTCCCTGCGAGTCGTGAGGATTTCGTAGGTGCGGTTTCTCCTTAAGAATCATGAGGATTCCTAAGTGCATGTTCTCCTGTAAATCGTAAGAATCTTATAAGAGATTTTTCTTCTTATAAGTCGAGAGGACTTACAAGGGTTGTTCACCATGTATACATATCCCTAGTCACGGATGAGACTTTGTTAGGGAAATGTTTATTCGCGCCCGTGGATTGTGTACAGGGGTCAGCATTGAGCTGCTTGTAGGGAAGTATTGGAAGTTGTCGGGGCTGCTTAAGAACAGGTTCAGATCCCTGTAGCTTAAGACTTTTGAATCTTATGAGCCATGAGGGTCTCATAAGAGGGTTCTCCTTACGAGTCGTGAGGATCTCGCAAGTGTAATTTCTCCTTAGAAATCGTGAGGATCCCCAAGTGTGCTGCTCCCTTGTGAGTCGTAAGGATCTCACGCAGGTGTTTTCCCCTTACAAAGTCGAGAGGACCTTACAAGTGTCTTTTAACGAGATTGCGCCCTTTCGGGTTTTTCACAAAACTCACCGGTAGCCCTGCTGTTTTTACTCACGGAGCCCTTTTGGGTTTTCATCCGTGCCCATTTTGCTTATGGACATACCGTTTTCTTTTTCTTCTTTTTTTTATCCTAACGAGATTGCGCCCTTTTCGGGTTTTCACAAGACTCGCCGGTAGCCCAGCTGTTTTTACTCACGGAGCCCTTTCGGGTTTTCATCCATGCCCATTTTGCTTATGGACATACCGTTTTTCTTTCTTTTTTTGTTATTCTTCTTTTTTTTGTATCAGCTTTGGGATGCTGTAATCCACCGTAGTTTATCGGCATCTCGGTCAACGGCTAGTTTTAGGACATAGTGGTCCGTTGTTAGTTTAAGGACGTTTCGGTCCGTTGTTAGTTTAAGGACATTTCGGTCAGTTGTTAGTTTAAGGACGTTTCGGTCCCATAAGCCGGCTACTACTTATAGAGTTTGGGCTTAGGAAGATAGCGAGCGGACATAATCGTCGTCATCTATCATTGACCTAGGCCGTGACTCGTCAGGCGTAGTATTTTTTCAGGAAGCGACCATTTATTGGCCTGAAGGGCCTTTCACCATGCATGTCCATGAGTAGATAGGATCCACCCTCATAGACCTTGTCTATGATATACGGGCCTTCATAGTTTGGATCGAATTTCCCCCGCTTGGCGCGATTAGGGATCATAGGAATTTTGACCACTAGCATGAGTTCGCCTTGGCGGAATGTCCTCGGCCTAGTCAATCTTTCATATGAGTGCGTCATCTTTTCTTTATAAGCCTCCAGATTTTGTTGCGCCATGAGCCGGGTTTCATCGAGGGCGTCGAGCTCCTCAAGCCGAAGGTGAGCATTCTCTTCGTCCGTTAGCTCGTAGTGAACTGCCACTCGTAGAGAGGGTAACTCTAGTTCGAGGTGAAGTACTGCTTCTGTACCGAATACCAATGCGTACAACATTGTATTCGTGGCCGTTTTGAATGTAGTCCGGTACGCCCAGAGAGCTTCATGCAGTCTCTTATGTCAGTCTTTCTTATTTCGAGACACCGTCTTTTTCACGATCTTTGTCAAGGTCTTGTTGAAAGCCTCAGCTACACCGTTAGCCCGGGGATTATAGACTGAGAAGTATCTCCAGTCTATGTTATGCTGTTGTGCGAAGCGGCTGATCTTGTGGCTTCTGTAGGCTGGCCCATTATCGGAGATAATCCGTCGCGGAGTTCCAAACCGATAAATGACGTGTGCCTTGAAGAAATGGAGTATATTCTCGGTCTTCACTTCTCTCAGCGGTACTGCTTCTGCCCATTTGGAGAAGTAATCAGTTGTCGCCAAAATGAATCGATGTCCTCTGGACGATGCTGGTTCGATGGGGCCGATTATATCAGTCCCCCACATTTCGAACGGCCAGCTAGCCACCGTCGGGTGTAGTGGATTTAGATGCTGATGGATAAAATTACCATGGATCTAGCACGAGTGGCATTGCTTCGTGTACTCGAGGCAGTCTTGGATCATCGTGGGCCAATAATAACCCATCCGTTTGATCTTCAGCTTCATTTTCGGCACGGCTTGGTGAGAACCGCAGATTCCGTCGTGAGTTTCTTGGACGACTCTTTTTGCTTATTCAGGTCCCAGTCATCTTAACCACATAGAATCAAATGACCTCTTGTACATAGTGTCGTTAACGAAGGCGAAAGATAGGACTCGCTTCATGAGCTGATGTTTTGAGGACGCATCTTTAGGCGTTCGACGGGATTTGAAGTAGTCTATAAAGACTTCTCTCCAATCCTCAACCTTTTCTTGGTCTTTTACTTGTAGATCCATTTGCTCGGTCTCCCCCTTTTCTTCGGATGACTCCGGAGATATTTCTGCCGATGTAAGAACCCGACGGCTTTACACAATGATCCTCATGTCATCGAGGTTCTCATCAGTTAGTTCTTTAGCGAGCTTGGCTAATGCATCCGCCTTGCTATTTTCCGCACGCGGTATGCTTTCCAAGGTGTAGGAAGGAATTTGAGTCAGCAGTTGCTGTACTCTCTCGTCGTACTTCACCAGTTCTAGTTTGCACGTTTGATGGTCGTCGTTTACTTGACTAACAAACAGCTGGGAAACTCCGTATATGAGAAGGTCTTCAATCCCCATGTCGATGGCGATCTCGAGACCTGCTATCAAGGTTTCATACTCGGCTTCATTGTTTGTCCTCGGCTCTGTTAAGGAGAAGGCAAAGCGCATTATCCCTCCTTTTGGAGTTACGAAGATAAGGGCTACCCCTGATTTGATTATGGGGGTGTTTTGTTTGCGCTTCTTCATGGAGGATGCTCCATCGAAGTAAAGTTCCCACCGGGTATCACTTCCGTCGATCGTGTCAAACGCATGTTCGTCTGGCAGTTCGCAATTCAAGGAAGAATCGTCAAGTGTCGGATGCTAAGCGAGGAAGTCGGCGATGGCCTCGCCTTTAACTGCCTTAAGAGGCTGATAAGTTATTGAGAACTCCATCAAGAGCAAGGCCCACTTAGCGAGCCGCCCCGTCAATATGGCCTTTGACATCAAATATTTGAGAGGAACCACCTTCGATATGAGACGGACTTCATGCGCCAATGCATAGTGCCTGAGTTTCGTTATCGCGAAGATCAATGCCAGGCAGTGTTTTTCGATGGGAGAATAATTGCTTTCTGCCCCCAGCAGATCTCGACTCAAATAGTAGAGAGCTCTTTCTTTCCCTTGGTCGTTCTCTTGTGCCCATAAACTGATTATGAAATTCTTCTTTAGAAAGTGGAGGTGATGGTTGATAATTGTCCGGATTGAAACTTTGGCCTCTAGCCCTAGCTATATGCTCAGCAATGGACATGCGTTTAGGGGCATCCTCACTCAGAGTATCAACTGAAACGGATAGAGAATTAGGATACGGTTGATAAGACCTAGACTGAGATAGCCAACTGTTTCTACCCGCTTGTTCTATCCGATCTCTTAAGGACATGGGAGAGTCGGACGGTATACCGAAGGGATTACGAAAACAAAAAATATCTGGTTATGGACAACAAAGCTCGGCAAGAGTTCTTCTATTTGGGTCACCCATTATAAGAAGAGATGAGGGGGATAAGAAGGGTAAAAAAAGGGGAGAAAATAATTGGTTTGTTTTGAAAAAGGACGGATTTATGAAAATTCACACAAACATGCACAAGCATCCCTATATCTAATGGTCACCTAGGTCAAGTCTCTAGACCGCTCCTAAACTTCCAGAAGACAAATCGCAGGATAAATCCTTTACTGCCTCTTTGCCGCTTCTGTGGCCAGGTAAGTGCCAGGTAAATGGGAAGTTCTCCACTACGTAAGTAGTGGGCCTAATTAAATAACCACTTGCCTTAGACACACTTGCCTTAGACACCACAAAAGAAACGCGGATAAGCAATAGATTACCCACGACCTCCTTCTGTCCTAATTGAGCGCGACGGTCCTTAGAGTCTTGTCTAGATATTTTTTAGTTAATGAGGGTGATGCGGATGCAAGTTTTTTTTATTTTCGGGGCTTAGGAAGGGTAATGAACTCCCCACCTAATCTGAATTTGGTCTTTGCCCCTTAAAGTCCGTATTAAAATATGCAACAACAAACCAATAACAAAACTTTGCAAAAAGATTTTTGAGCGGCGATATTTTGCAAAGAATCCTGCAGAAAAAATATTTTATTGGATTTCAGAGGAGAGAAAAAGATGTAAAGAAGATACCAGAGAAATTGGAAACCCTAAATCCCTTAATGAGCCGCGGTTCCGCCGCCAATAGACTCTTTATGCCGCGGTTTCGTCACCGACTAGGAAGATCTGATGAAGATTTTTGCTAAGTGGCCTCCCTTCCTCCTCTGGCTCTTGATGAATGTTTCTGAATCTTTATCTCCTCACTCAAATGACTCCAGATTCCCTCATATAATTCACACAATAATCGTTAAATATACAATTTGCAGTTTTATTTATTTATGATATGGATCGAATAAGAATTCAACACGAATAGTAAGTAAAAAATTACGCACGTATCCCCGACAACGGCGCCATTTGATTGGTGTGAAAAAGTGTTTGTAGAATAACTGCAATCAATAACGGTGTCGCTTGTAGCTAGCCGAGATGAGTACGGGTCGTCCGCAGGGAAACGTGGAATATTTTATTCTTACTTTAGGCGTGTTGAGAAAGAAAAGAGGAAGAAATAAGAATGGTTGTAGGTTCTAGATCTACGTTAAACACGGATGCAAAATATAGATCTAGATTAATTATGGATGTAAGTTCAATATTAAAAGGGGGCTTGTAGGGTTCATTAGGATTTAGTAGTTATGGATGGTTAATTAAAGATTACTCTTTTTATCCTTTAATAGATTTAAAACTAGAACGATAGAGATGCATGTAGATTAGGGTTTCTGGAGGGAAAAGGGTTCCCACTCTTAACCCCTATCTCGACATGGAACTCCGTTCATATCTAGTCTTTACCATAACAATCATTAATCTAATCTCTAATCGCGGTCGAGACTAACAATAAATTGGTAGCGCGCCCGATTAGGATATTAATGATTCTTTTAGTAAAGTTTATAAACTTTATAGGACGTAAAAAGAGTTTAAGGATCTTCATCATCCATTAATCTACCATAATCTTATGAACCCTAACAAGCGGAGAATTACTCGCGCATGTTGGGAAAAGAAGATGAAAAGACAGAGAGGGAAAACATAATGTAAAATGCAAAAGAATTAAATAAAACAACTATCTTTATTAATCAACTTGAACAATCTACACTTTAATCCTTAGAAAATGATTACAAAAACTTGGTTTGCTTCTCGAACTCTTCCGAAGGAGGTAGATGAACAGTTGATGATCAGCCTGGATGCGTGAGCCATCTTGGACTTCGTGATCTCTTCGGCTTGATGCCTTCTAACTTTAGCCCTTGGTCCTTTATATAGCTCTCAAAGAAGAAAAACTACTTACCATATATGGTGACTTCCTAATATGGTGACTTTCCATATATGGATTCTGAGTCCCTGTCAGTATTAATTTTATGATTTTGGCAGATTTTTGATTCTGACATCTTGAACATCTTGATCTGAGCTAAATTTTGCACAATATCTCCATGAATAATGTTAGTACTATTTATTAAATTAGAGAGAGTATCTTAATCACTATATATGGTAATAAATCTTTAAGAAACTTGATTAAGAATATTTAATATGCTATGCACTTTATATGGTAATAAATCTTTAAGAAACATGATTAAGAATATTTGATATGCTATGCATCTTTTAATTACTAAAATATTATGCATATATTTTTAAATATTATTCTAACCATTTGTATGATATTATATCTTTTAAGAATTGTGATTAGAATATTTGATATGATATGCATATTTTCAATTACCAAAATATTATATAAAATGCCTATATTTTCCTTCATAATGTTAATTATAATATAAAAAAATATGTTAAATAGTATTTTGCATATAAATCCAAATATGTTCTATATTTATAATAAACACCTTTAAATATTTAAAAAAAGTAAGGAAAATGCTTATACCAAAGTGCAATATTTTCAACTGAACATGGAGCCTGTCATGTGTAGAATCCGCGTCATGCCAGATTTCTTTCTTTACTTTGGTTTCCCCGGATCGGTAGAATAGGATCGCCTTTTTACCTTCTCGTCTGGGAGGGACATAGAATGTCTGCAGCTCTTCCACACTGTAGGTATCAAGCGCGTCTAGTTCTTTATGATGCTTGGGCGGAACCATGGCAACTTGCAAACTTTGCTCTTCATCGGCAGATGTTTGTATTGAAGGCCGAGCAGAGAATATAGCATGGTCCTCATCTTCCGAGTCGCTGCCAAAGATCAACATAGGAGCAGACGGTCCTGGTTCGTTGCACTGGGGCGGGCCTAAGTAAACTATGTCTTCTTCCTCCTCGGTATCACTCCAGAAGACCGGAATGGTAGGGATAGCTTTGTTCTCTGGTTTGTGACATCTCTCCGTGTCCTCGAAATCTGGCAAGAAGTATTTTGCATCTTCGTACTTGCGGACTTCGTTCACGGAGAATGGGTTTAGCTCTCCTGTCACAGTATACTCGAGACCATCTTTGAAATATTTCATACACTGATGTTGTGTAGAGGGGATGATATTGTACTCGTGTAACCAGGGCCGGCCGAGCAAAGCATTGTAGCATGTCCTGGCATCAATGACGTGGAACTTGATGTCTGTGACGAGCAGAAAAATGGGTCAAGGTGGATTGGCCCACACTAGCCCAAAGCGTAATGTCAATATTATAGATCCGAGTGTCCGTGATGACTGGGAGTCAAACCCGGAGATGGTGATTTTATCACGAGCGAGGTGTTAAACACTCATGCAGATTTCCTTTAGCACCATTATGTTAAGGAGATTGACGGAGGACCCATTGTCGACCAGGATTTTACCTATCTTGATGTCATGACAGTATCCGGAGACATATAGGGGGCGGTTATGCTCGCACGTCCCAAGGAGGAGATCTTCATCGCCGAAGGTGATATCGGTCGTGTGTACTTCTTCCAGCTCGTCTTTCATCTTTTCTTCGACAAGGAAAGCTTGGAAATGTTCGGGCTCCTGCAGTGCCTTGATCAAAGAATCTCTTGCTTCTTTTGATAGCAGAAGGGCGTCGAGAATGCTTAGCTGCGAAGGTAACTTTCTCAGGCGTGCCAGAATGTTGTAGTCCACCTTACTTTTCTTTGGCGGGTCCTTGGCGGTCAGCTCTTTCATGACTTGGTCATCTAGGGCGATATCCTCAGAGACCTTTTCTTTTCCCATATCTTTTCTATTTATAGGTCCGAGATTTTTTTCTGGAAGTGTACGATTGCGCAGCTGAATATTTTCACAGGTCTTCGGTTCTTCCTCTTTTCCCGAGGTGGATTCTTTGAAGAGAGGGCCAAGAGTCATCTTTTCGTCGGAGTCGCTCACGAAGGTGAGGACCTGCGATCCCCCGGTGTTGACCGTGTGACAGTTGCCGACAATTCTTTTACGCTCCTCGGTCGTATTTCTTTGCTCCTGACGAGTTTTGCGTTTCATTCGCTTGAAATGCTGCCAGTGAGCAACATATCCCTGCCACCATCTTGTAAAAGCGTTGCACTCTTCGGTGGGGTGCGAAATCTTTCGATGATATAGGCAGTAACTAGGATGCATCTCTGCTTCACTGAGAATGTTTCCTTCGGAGGGTGGTAGCTTCACCCCCATTGCTATGGCTTTAGCAAACCTTTTTCTTGTCTTGAACTTGTTTTTATCCGCGACAGATGTCCTTTGATTCGGCGGGAATGTCTCGACTCTTTTGTCCAGTTGCTGGCGCTTGGCCTTTTCAAATATGGCCATCTCACGCTCCCGATCAGCTTTACTTTTCAGAAGAGCTTCGTTTAAGAATACGTCGATCATTTCATCTGATGGCCCTGAAAGTTCCGGTTCAGGATTTGCCCCCAGTTTCTCGGTGTAAGGAGCTTCTTCATCGTTTATCGATGAGTGAGAGATCACATGGCAACTTGCTACGTAATCCTCAGATCCATCCGATGAGTCTTCTCCCACATCTCCGTCTTCAAGGACGTGGCCGAAGAACTCTTGGAGCATGATTGGAGTCCGCGCCTTCTGGTTATATTCTTCCAGCGCATCAATCTGCTTTTGCAGGTCCGTGCGCTTATCGCCAGGCTTCACGGGCTTCTTTGATTTCTTCTTCTTTTTCGAAGATTTTGACGGCCGGGTGTGAACACTTTGGCTATCACCACCAATCTTTGGAGTTGGGCGCGGCTTCAGCATTCCTTCGATGATCTGGGGTTCTAGCGGATTCTTCCACTTGATCGCCGGGCATGTCTGGAGCTCATTCAGCATTCTTTTGGTTTTGGCTGAAAGAACGACCTCCCATAGAGCTTCTTCAACAAAAGAGCATGATGCCCCCGGTGCATCCGTCTTTTTAGGAGTGTGCGGTTGTGGTGGGCTTACTTTCCTCTTCTCAGACAGCGCAAACTTACCTTGTAGGTACTGATCCTCGATCCATCCCTTAAAGACGAAGCAATCTTCGATTGGATGGCTTACCGTTTGGTGGTAAGGGCAATAATTGGGATTATTCGTTTCGCCGGGTTGCAATGGTCGCTTTGGATTCGGCAAATTGATAAGCCTGTTGCGCATCGCCAGCTCGAAGAGCCTCTTCGTTTTGTCCCGTGGGAACGAATAAGGACGCTTCATTTTCTCATTATAATAGCGCCGTCTCTCTTCCAACTGATCCGTTAGTTTTGAGGCACTGGGCTGTTGTTGGGTATTTTCAACGAAGGTCGCCTTCCCTTTACCCTTTCCGTTTCGCGGTTCCGGCTTCGGAGGAGACGGTCTATGCCCCATCTGGGCTAGCTTGTCGATTAGAGCCCGGAACATGGTCGGTTTGAAAATCATCATGAACTGTGAAATAGTTGCATGAGGGTCTAGAGTGCCCATGAACATGCCCACTGCCGGTGCTTCTTCGATGCGCTGTTCGCACTTCAACCACAGATTCCACCATCGGATTGCGTACTGAACCCACGTCTCGCCCGGCTTCACCCTGGTATTAATCAATGTCGTTATTGGGGTGCGTTCACTAGCACTTACGAATCGCTGGGTGAACAACAACTCCATTTCTGCGAAAGTTTTGACGGAGTCGTTTGGAAGTTCGGAGTACCACTCGAATGCCGTCTCCGATAGGCTGCCGACGAATTGGCGGAGCAAATGTTTATCATCGCCAATGGTGTTGCCACAAAGAGCCCTGAACTGAGCGACATGTTGATGGGGATTTCCTGTCCCCTTATACACATGGAATTTAGGGATCGTATAGCCCGGCAAGTATTTTATCTGATCGTACCAGCCTGGATACGGTCGCCCAGTTCTAACAATTTGCCCAGCTGCTTCATTCGCCTGGTGAACTCGTATCTGCTGAGCGATGTAATCATCCAGGGCGGACTTGGAAATAGTTTCCTCCTTGGCTGTTGAAAGAGCCGGAGGTGGATTTGATGTTTCTCCTCTATCATCTTCAATTATTACTGGAGGATCTTCGGCTGGAGGGTCTGGGTGGATCATCATGCCCACCATATCCTGGAATATAAGGGCCATTTGCTTTATATTGGCCGCTTGTTTCGTGGCCTCTTTGTCCTTCTTCTCAAGCATTCTCCGAAGGAATTCAGCATCAGTTTCCTGCTCACGGCGCTGCTCCGAAGATACCTCTGAGCTTTTTTTCGGTCCTGTGAGTGCGGCCATAGCTGTTAACATCTCTTGGAGCTTTTGTTGTTGTTGCTCCTGAGCCTTAGTTACTGATCGCGTAAGCGGTCGATGACCTGTGGAGATACGGCTATCCTCTTTTCCGGATGCCATATAGACGGTATGCACCACCATGCCCCCAGACTTAGGGCGTTTGGGCTTAGCATTTTTGTGGTCCGTCACGTTCACAGGGGCTTTCTCTGGCCTCCTTTTTTTTGAGTAGTTGATGTTGAGAGGGCCATTGCCGCGGGCATCCAAGTAGCCGTCGTCTTCTGTGGCTTAACAAAATGGTTTTCTTCCTGTCGGACCTTCAGCTTCTTCTGCCGACGAGGATAGTCTTGATCGATCACTGACTCCTTGACCCGTCGCCATACTTTGTAAACTTTAGAGGACAGCCGCTGAGGGGGCTGCTCTAGCTTTATTTCTGTGACAGTCTCTACCGGTGGCAGAGATCTTTTCAGTACGGCAGTAGGCGAGTTCCTGCATACCTTGTTCAGCAGCTCAAAGCTGTTTCTGGTTGGAACATCAGCATTAACTTTCACCGTTGGAGCTGGTGGAGTTAGCCCAGAGGGAGAGTTGCCCCCAACCTTCCTTACTCGGCGCCAGTGGCGACGTCGAGCGTGTCGAGCTGTTGGGGTTGGTTCGGTGATGGGGATGGCTTTGTCTTGCCCCCTGTCCAGGTGAGGCGCCGCCGGTACCAGCCTCTTGAAGACCGACGTTCGTTGAGTAGTGGTATTCAACCGGTCAAAAACAGACTTCTGAGTAGGGACAGGAACCGTAATGGGAACCGGAACAGTCAGGCTTGTAAAAACTGACCCTTTGGTAGGAGAAGCCGCCTTGACGACTTCGGGAGCAGGGTTGGTTACTTTTTTCAGAATAACCTTTTCTTGAGGTGCAGGCTTCATCATGGGCCCACCTGAACTTTGGCCCAGTCTAGTAAAGACTGAGGCGCTGGAGCTGGACGACCCATTGAGAGGGGCCACAGTAGTAGCAAGCCGATCAAAGACAGACTTCTTGGGAGCTTCTGGCGTTGGCACAGGAGCGGTGAAGCTCGTTGGCGGGAGCATGGTCCTGAAAAACAATCCTGTAGTGGTCTGAGTGACCTATTCCACCGGCATTGTGAACAGGGAAGCCGCTTGGGGCCCATAAGCTATGCCTCCAGATGAGGCGGAGCGGGGGTTGCAACTGCAGTTGGAACACTTTGCACAAGTGGACGCCATTGATCCTTCGCTTTCTGTACCAAGAAAAACGCTAAATCTTAGTACCTCGAAACCCAAGGGCAACCATTAGCAAACCGCGATTGGTTCGCGAACACGACACACGAAGTGTGGAGTGGAAAGAGGAAAAGATCCCACCGGGCGTGCCAGAATCTATTCCCCTCCGAACACAGAGACGCGACCGCGCAGGTCCGTCTCGCCTGAATTTCGGGGAAGATGCTAATTGGCGCTATCCGTCCACCTCTCTGAAGATGCCAAGTTGATTTATGGCACCATGTATCGAAGGTTTAAACGGATGCGGCCGATGTAGCAAACTTCGTCAGATTCCCCCTCGTTTGAGGGGATTTTGATTGTGAGGACGCTCTTCCCTGCAGGCGCAAGCCCCTGCAGTTAATTACGCTACCGCGTGGCAGTAACAACTTTCTCCTTCTCCAGATGGTCACTTCGTGTCGTGGGTGTTTGTTTTGTTTGTGGTTGCCCGTGGATTGTATACGGAGACTAATTTATGTTTGTCGCCCGTAGGGCGTGGATTAGTCCAAATCCGTATCTTTCTTAGATTTGGGTTTATGGGTTGGGTTTAAGGATACATTAACCTTATTTGAGATTAAGATCAACTTAAACGTTTGTTAAGGATACATTAGTCTAATTTTAAACTAAAATCAACTTAACGGGACCGTTTAGATCCGATAAGAGAGCAATTGGGCTCTATTGTTTAGTTTAGTGACATTGCGGTCGATTAGTTTAAGGACATTACGGTCCAATGTTAGTTTAAAGACATCTCGGTCCATTTTTAGTTTAAAGACATCGCGGTCGAGGTTAAGGACATCATAGTCCGTGAGTTTAAGGACCCCACAGTCCGATGTTAGTTTAAAGACATCACGGTCGAGGTTAAGAACATCATAGTCCATGGGTTTAAGGACCCCACAGTCCGATGTTAGTTTAAAGACATCACGGTCGAGGTTAAGGACATCATAGTCCATCGGTTTAAGGACCCCACAGTCCGATGTTAGTTTAAAGACATCGCGATTAAGGTTAAGGACATCATAGTCCATGGGTTTAAGGACCCCACAGTCCGATGTTAGTTTAAAGACATCACGGTCGAGGTTAAGGACATCATAGTCCATGGGTTTAAGGACCCTACAGTCCGATGTTAGTTTAAAGACATCACGGTCGAGGTTAAGGACATCATAGTCCATGGGTTAAAGGACCCCACGGTCCGATGTTAGTTTAAAGATATCACGGTCGAGGTTAAGGACATCATAGTCCATGAGTTTAAGGACCCCACAGTCCAACGTTTAGAGACGTCATAGTCTATGAAATATATGGTTGTCGGACCCGTCACCTCTTTGAAGACGTTGAGGAATTACAATGACAAATATCAAAGGAGTGAAGAGATGTACCCTTGAACCAAGGTGAGTTGGTTGAAAAAGCAGATGTGCTCAGTTCAAGATAAGTTGAGGACTTATGGCCAAAATTGGGCTAAGTCCAATTAAAAATGTTTAACATTTTATTGTTCTGGCTATTAAGCCTTTATTTGGGCTCGGCCCTTTTAATAATGCTAAGCATTGGGCTCTGACATCTTTTGTCTTCATCAGAACAAGTTGTGTTCTGACAATGCGCCACGTGGCACGCCAGGCGCTTTGCGCCAGCTAAAGAGCCCATTGCGCTTCTGTCAGGCAGCGCACACGAAAAGGACACGTGTCGCGCTTAGCGCATTGCGCTTTTAATTTATCAGCGCTCTGTGCTGATTTAGGGGCGCACCAGTGAGTAACACATAGCGCGCTTGGCGCTGAACGCCAGTCCATGAACGCGGTGCTTTATTTTAAAAGCGCAAAATGCAAGTGGTGTCTATGGTTGACGCGTGGCATGTTTTGGCGCTGAGCGCCGATCCAAGGAGCGCAAAGGCGCAGTTCATGAGTGCAAGGCACTTTTCAATAGCGCAAAGCGCATCTGATCAATTTTAAGATCAAAGAACAAATTTTATGTTCTTCCTAAAGGAGGCTTTGCCTCAAGATTCAGGAATCAGAAGTTCTTGTTTATAAAAAGGGCTCTGCCTTTATAGATCAAAGATCTGTGAATGAAGTAAAATACTTCTTTTAGTTTTTTAATGATTAGATTTTTTGATTTTTTCTTTATATCAAAGACCTTGGTCTTTTTTAGAATTATGATCTTTTTAGAAGATGATTCTTCTTTTTAAGAGATGGTTTCATCTCTGTTGTTCAAGAACATAGCTCTTCACCTTGAATATGAAGAAATGATCTTCTTTTTTCTAAGAGCTTGCTCTTCTTTTTCTCAAAGCTTGCAGAGGGTTTTTCTCTCTCTTTTTTTTGTATATGAGACTTGAAGTCTAGGGGCCTTTATATATGGCCAATTGATTTGTTGAATCAGTTTTAAGAGATCTTTCTCTGATTGATTTGGGAATATTTTCCACCGTTGGATCTTTGATCCTAAGGCTTCTGTTTTACAGAAGATAATTTTCTTGTTTCAATAAGATTGAAAAATCTTTCCATAACAGAATTTTAGTTCTGATTAATTAATAATTTATTATTAGTAGATCTTTTAATCTAACGGTGGGGAATTTTTAATTCCAGTGTTGGCGCACCTTGCGCAGCGCACCTGCGTTCGACATGTGGCGCGCAGCGCAACTGCGCTAGCACACCCGTATTTGACACGTGGCGCGCAGCGCAGAGCGCTGGATCTGAAGCGTTGCTTCAACTTTTAAATTTTGAATTTTAAAACAGGGCTTTGCTCTGATTGGGGGGGCACTGCTTAGGGTGCAGCGCACCTGGCGCTAGCGCGTCTGCATTTGACACGTGGCGCGCAACGCACAGAATCTGAAGCGTTGCTTCAATTTTTGAATTTTGAAATTCAAAACAGAGGTTTGCTCTGATTGGGGGAAACAACCACCAAGCAGTAAGCCATCCAATCGAAAATTGCTTCGTCTTCAAAAGCTAGACTGAGGACAAATACCAACAAGGCAAGTTCACATTATCCGAAAACTGGAAGGTGAACCCACCACAACCTCATGCCCCTACAAAGGTGGACATGCCGAGGGCATCGTGCTCATTCATAGAAAAAGCCCCATGGACCGAAAAGTCCGTAAACTAGAAATTCGCCTCAAATACGGCAACTGCGGACCGAAACGTCCTTAAACTAATAATGGACCGCTATGTCCTAAAACTGGCGACGGACCGAAACGTCCTTAAACTAACAATGGACCACTATGTCCTAAAACTAGCTGTTGACCGAGACGTCGATAAACTACTGTGGATTGCAGCGTCCCAAGGCTGACACAAAAAAAGAAGAATAAAAGAATAAAAAAGAAAAAGAAAACGGTATGTCCATAAGCAAAATGGGCACGGATGAAAATCCGAAAGGGCTCCGTGAGTAAAAACAGTAGGGCTACCGGCGAGCTTTTGTGAAAACCCGAAAGGGCGTAATCTCGTTACAAGACACTTGCAAGGTACTCTCGACCTTGTAAGGAGAAACCACCTGCGTGAGATCCTTACGACTCACAAGGGAGCAACACACTTAGGGATCCCCTTGATACCTAAGGAGAAATTACACTTGCGAGATCCTCACGACTCGTAAGGAGAACCCTCTTATGAGACCCTCACGGCTCATAAGATTCGAAAGTATTAAACTACAGGGATCTGAACCTATTCTTAAGCGGCCACCACAACCTCCAATACTGCCTTACAAGTGGCTCAATGCCGACCCTTGTATACAATCCACGGGCGCGAATAAATATTTCCCGAACAAAGTCCCATCTGTGACTAGGGATATGTCTACACGGTGAACAACCCTTGTAAGTCCTCTCGACTTAGAAGGAGAAAATACTCTTGTAAGATCCTTACGACTTATAAGAGACCATACACTTAGGAATCCTCACGATCCCTAAAGAGAAAACGCACCTACGAGATCCTCACGACTCACAGGGAGAAATACCTTTATGAGACCCTTACGGCTCACGAAGTCAAAAGCCTTGGTCGACAGGATTCTAACCATGTTCGCTAAGCCACCTTTATTCAATATCGACAGAGGCAAATGATGATTCGCTCCTGGCAATATCCCAGTTGTAGCTGTGCTAATGCCGAAATCAGTGTCTAATTCCAAGCTTTCAGCAAACAAGCTAGCAAGCCACACATGCATACGAAACAGCCGAAATGATGGGGCAACTTGCAAATAAAAAGAAACAAGTAAAAATATATGCATGCAAAATAGCCGAAATGATTGGGCAACTCGCAATAAAAAGCAGCGAGTGGAAAAAATAAAATAAATAGCCGAAATGATTGGGCACCTCAAAAAATAGCCGAAATGATTGGGCAATCGCGACCTTCGCGATATAAAAGCTGAAATGATAGAGCATCACGGAAAGAAATAAAGAAAAATGAAATTTGTGCCCTACAGGTGATATTATATTTCTGTATACAATCCAGGGGCGCAAACAAAGAGGGAATCACACTTTTCCTCCCCGGGCTCCATCAGAAGAAGAAGCCAAATCTCAATGGTTCTCAGACAACCTGGAGATCGTCTCAGCATTCGTTTCGTTAAAGCAGACACAACGTCAACAATGGCATTCCTTCATAATCCAGTAGGATGCAGATGCAACGTCAATGAAAGACCTCACAATCGAAACAAAGCGGAGTGATGGCAAAATCCCAGCTCCACCTCAGCATCCGTCTTGTTACAGTAGACGCAATGTCACCCTAGGGTCAAAACAACGGAGCCATGGCAAAGTCCTTAGTTCCAAATCTCGACGGTTCACCAGTAACCTAGAGACCACCTCGACGCCCGTCTCGATACAGTAGACATGATGTCACACCAGCGTTCATCCTCCAACGAGATGTAGATGTGACACCAGCAACAGAGCCAGGGCAAAGTCCCTAGTTCCAGGCCTCGACGGTTCACACGCAACCTAGAGACAACCGCGACATTCGTCTCGATACAGCAGACGCAATGCCAGCAAACGAAGCAAAGGCAATATTCCTAGCTTCAAGGGCTTGACGGAAACTCATATAAAGCCTGAAAGACTACCGGAGATCATCCCACGTGGAGTGGTCACCACCTTGACGTTCGTATCGATACAGCAGACGCAATGCCAGCAAATGAAGCAAAGGCAACATTCCTAGCTTCAAGGGCTTGACGGTAACTCATATAAAGCCCGAAAGACTACCGGAGATCATCCCACGTGGAGAGGTCACCACCTCGACGTTCATCTCGATACAGCAGACGCAATGCCAGCAAACGAAGCGTAGGCCGAATTCCTAGCTTCAGGGTCTTGACGGTAACTCATATAAAACCTGAAAGACTACCGGAGATCATCCCACATGGAGTGGTCACCGCCTCGACGTTCGTCTCGATATAGCAGACAAAATGTCACTACAGCGTCCTTCCTCCAACAGGATTCGGACACGCCAAAGCAAACGAAGCGAAGGCCAAATTCCTAGCTTCAGGGTCTTGACGGTAACTCATATAAAACCTGAAAGACTACCGGGGATCATCCCACATAGAATGGTCACTACTTCGACGTTCTTCTCGATACAGCAGACGAGATGTCACCACAGCGTTCTTCCTCCGGCAGGATTCGGATGCGACAATCAAACAACGGAGCCATGGCAAAATCCCTAGTTCCAAACCCCGACGGTTCATCAACAACCTAGAGACAACTGCGACATTCGTCTCGATACAGCAGACGCAATGCCAGCAAACGAAGCAAAGGCCAAATTCCTAGCTTCAGGGTCTTGACGGCAACTCATATAAAACCTGAAAGACTATCGGAGATCATCCCATACCAGCGCGGAGTGGTTATGACTCATCGGGGCTCCCCAAAATGAGCCTAACCTCAAGTAAAAAGCGACATGGAAAAATTCCTAACGCTTGCTCTTCCGACGATCAAACTTCCTAGGAAGATTGCTTGAAGACATCTTGTCTAGCCCCCGAAGGGATCAGAGACACGACAGTCGCAAGGCTACTCGAACAGCAAGATTGCCTATCGAGGGATACATCAGCAAACGCGACGGTACGACGGGCAAAACCCTAGTACCACAGACCCTAACGGACCTCTGTCGTAAAGAGCAAAGGTTAACTGTAATGTTAGGACATTCTTGCGAGAACTCCTCGATTCGTCTCAACCTCAGGAAGATCAGCGTCCTTGACGAGAGCACCTCGATTCGCGTCAACTCGCAAAGAAATCACTCTTTCTGCACGAATGTACGACGTTAGCAAAATGGAGCCCTGGCAAAGTCCATGTTCCAAATCTCGACGGTTCTCAGACAGCTTGAAGATCATTTCAACATTCGTCTCATTACAACAAACGCAACATCAACAAATCGGAGCTACGGCAAAATTCCCAGTTCCATGACTCGACGATGCACAAACAACCAAGAGTCAACCATTCCTGGTCACGTGGAACGCGGCTTATGTTAATCCTGCCCCCGTGTGAAGCATCCAGAGCGGAGCCTGGTCCTCGCAAAGCACGGCAATGACCCCGTGTGAAGCATCCAGAGCAGAGCCTGGTCCTCGCAGAACACGGCAATGACCCCGTGGGAAGCATCCAGAGCAAAATTCCTGGTCACGTGGAATGCGACTTATGTCAATCCTGACCCCGTGGGAAACGTCCAGAGCGGATCCTGGTCCTCGCAGAGCATGGCAATGACCCCCTGTAAAGCATCCAGAGCGGAGCCTGGTCCTCGCAGAAGATGGCAATGACCCCGTGGGAAGCATCCAGAGCAAAATTTCTGGTCACGTGGAACGCGGCTTATGTCAATCCTGACCCCGTGGGAAACGTCCAGAGCGGAGCCTGGTCCTTGCAGAACACAGCTATGACCCTGTGGGAAGCATCCGGAGCAACCCTTGATTCCGTGAAATACGGATGATGATAACCTCACCCATCACTTACGGGTCCTCACGACTCGTAAGGGAGCAAACTCTCTTGTGAGATCCTTACGACTTTCAAGAGAAAACACACTTAGGAATCCTCACGATTCTTAAGGAGAAATTACACCTACGGGATCCTCTCAACCGGTAGGGAAAAAATTCTTTATGAGACCCTCACGGCTCATAAAGTTGAAAAGTCTTAGGAGGCAGATCTTAACCCTGAATCCTAAGCCATCATTGTCCTGCAAAGAAATCGAGATAGAATATCCACAGAATACATTTAAGGGACACACTATCGTGAATAAAAATATGTCTTTTATTCATGAATCAAAATGAAGACAAAGTACAATTCGTGGAAGAACAAAAAAATATACTCTTATTCAGGAGTATGTACAAAGGAAGAATAAAAAAATATGTATATACAATTCTTCAGGTCGGCGGGCGATTCAGTAGGTTGGCCAGTTCACCCCTTTGTCGCTGGGCTTCGGCTTCATGATTTAGTATCGTCAAAAGACGAGCCTCTGCTTGAGCCTGTTGGGCCTGGTACGAAGCAAGCCGGCCTTCAAGCTGTTTTTCAGTGGCTTTATGGGCTTCGACCATTTCACGAGTAAACACAGCGGCCTTATCAATGGCTACCACCTTCTTGATAGCCTCTTGAAGCACTCGCCAAAGTTCGTATGCTTTAGTGGCCTTGGCCGTAAGGCTGGCTTGAAGCCCCCTCGGTGCTTTAGAAGCTAACTCCCTCTCCGAAAACTTGCCGCTGAGCCTTTTCTCACATGATATCATATTCGCAGCGTACCGCACAATCAGCCCCCGTAAGCTCGCCTTCGCGGCCACAACCTCTGAAGGAAGGCGCGTGCACTCAAGACTATATATACACAAGCCTCCCTTCGACGACAATACTCGATCTAAAACCAGCACAAACCACCCGATTTGGGAAATAACGAGGAAAGTTTTTTATCTATATCCTATCAAGCACGCATTTGCAACTGTACGAATGTTTAAAAGGAAATGTTACCTGAGGCACTGATGTGCATGAAACATAACGATGGTGCTCGCAGTTAAAGAAAATTCCCATGAGAAAAATATGCAGCTCATTTACGCAAGCTAGACGCACGTACGAGTATCCGACAAACATGAAAATTCAACAGAAAGCATGCAAACCGCTAATGATAAAAGGAGTATATTGATTTAAACATAATACACTACCGGGAAAAGATCACCAAACAAGGGATCGGAAATACAAGGGTTAACAAAGCAAAACACAAAACTTTCCAGCTCTCTCTCCGCCTTCTCCAGCACGTCAAAACGACGGTTTTCGCGAGGAGTCGCTCCCCATCGGTTGGAGCCGTGCTCATCAGCGAAAGCAAATATGACGGCCCGTCGGGCCCTTATCTGACTCAATATATGAACTGAATGATCCTTCAGAGCTTGAGTGATTAGACAAGCCTCGTGAAAGCACTCAAGCTTGTCCTCCGCCGCGTCAAGGATCGCCGAAGTCATCTCCGCTGGGTGAGGAGGAATGTCAGCGAGCACGGCAAGAAGAATCATCCGGAGCCAAATGGATCCCATTGGAAGAGGGGACCCCTTACGGATCAAAAGTTCATGCATCACCGCGTAACACTCGGCATCAGTGAGCAGGGGATCCACTAGTCGCGCAGCAAAGCGAGGAATCATCTCCTCAACAGCTACCTCCCACGGTTGTCGACGAGCATGGGGGCGGTTGCAAGCCATAACACTTAATTATTTCTTCAAGATAAATCACCCTAAGTTGTAAATGGATTTCTCTGTGAAGAGAGAAAGAAACTATGGCTTCAGGTTATAAAGGGGAGCATTTAATGCTATGCACAAAAAATGTTGTGCATGGTGGAACTACTCTCAAAACCCGGAAAAAAGGGGAGAGCATTGGAAATGAAAAGCAATGACGCATTGAAATCAGATCAGGGAAATGAAACGCCCCCATCAAGCAGAGCCCCGCATGCGCAATACGTGAGCACAAGCCTTGATTGGAAGATAAAGCGGCACTGCACATACATAACAGAGAACTAAGCTCTGAGAAAAGAGAATTAAATTCTCAAAGGGAAAAAGTTAGCAAGGAAGAAAATGAGCAAAGTGGAGGCGCTTCTGAAGGGACACTGGCATTTATAGGATGTGATGGGAAACGTTTCATCTCCCCTATTCCCTAGACAGATCAAACGGTCACAAAGAAGACAGCGTTGCACTCACGTGCAGACACGTGAGAGTAACGCTGTGGGGCATTTGTTCCCTGATTAAAAATCAGGAATTATCTCAATGAGGTATCACGTGTTCACACGTGACCAAGGGTCATGTGTTGACACGCGATCTCTTTACAGAATTAAATTCTAATCAAGTAAAAGTGTAAACAAATGGCTAAGGAAAGACTCCAATGGGGGGTCACGTGCTCACACGTGACCAAGGGTCACGTGTTGACACGTGATGGTCCTTCAGCCCAGTTAAAAGACAGAATTAAATTCTGAATGGAGGAGGGGTCACGTGCCAACACGTGATAAGCTTTGAAAGCCCTTATAACTTGATAGAATTAAAATTCTAATTAAGGGAAATCAAAGATCCTAACTGGGAAAATATTTCTTTAAATCTTTCCAAACAAAAAAAGATGGTGCTCTATATAATAGAGCACCGTTGGATTAAAAATCCAAGGGTGATTAAAAATTACCAATTTATGGAAAGATTATAGACAAGGAAAGATTTCCCTAAAATTCACCAAAAATAACAAACAGAATATCTTTTGGAGTGAAAATCCAATGGTGAATAAAATTCACTGAGTGATCTAAAAGATCATATTAGTTACGAAAAACAAACAAAATCTTTCAATGAAAAATTTACTAAACAAATTGATTCTTTTCCTTCTCCTATAAATAGGAGCCAAGGAGAGGAGGAAAAAATAGAATTTTGTGATCTTGAAATTTTCTAAAGGCAAATAGCAGAGAGAAAAGAAAGGAGAATTTAATTCTCAAGAAAGGAAACCCTAGGTGAGAAAGGGGAAAAGGATCAAAACTTCTAAAAGAGAATTTAATTCTCAATCTAAGAGTTTAACTCTTCTGTAAAAGAACTTAGTTCTTTCTCTGGTTGAAGATCTGCAGAAACAAATCTCCCCATAGGTTGAGAATTTAATTCTCATCGGGGAGATTCTGCCATGCAGATCCAAAACTTAGAGGGAGAATTGAGTTTAGAGAATTTAATTCTCCCAAATTCTCAGGAATTTAATTTCTCCAAGATAAAACTAGGGTTTAACCCTATATGAGAATTCAATTCTCCCAAACTTACAGGAATTTAATTCCTTCAAGATAAAATTAGGGTTTAACCCTATATGAGAATTTAATTCTCTTAAAATTATAGGAATTTAATTCCTCTAAGACAGAACTAGGGTTTAACCCTGCATAAGAATTTAATTCTTTCACATACATGGGAATTTAATTCCTCTAAAACATAATTAGGGTTTAACCCTACAAAGAATTTAATTCTTAAAAAAATAAAGAGACTTGAAAGATCTCCATGCATATAAAGAATTAGGTCACGTGTCCCCACGTGACCCCTGAAAAGATCCTCCAAAAATAAGAAGGAAACAGCTTAGAGGTAATGCCTCACATGCTCCCACATGACCTCCAAAACAAAAAGAATTAAAGCAAAGGCAAATTCTAATTTGGGCGCCCTCACGTGTCCTCACGTGACCCCCAATAAAAGCCTTAACAAATCAGTGCATGAGTGCCTATCACGTGCCCACACGTGATGGCCAGGAAATTAAAAGTGTTTAACACTTATTCGCAGATTTGAGGATAAAACAAAGGAGATCTGGCCCCACATTTGGGCGCCCTCACGTATCCTCACGTGACCCCTAATAAAAGCTTTAATAAATCAGTGCATGAGTGCCTATCACGTGCCCACACGTGATGGCCAGGAAATTAAAAGTGTTCAACACTTATTCGCAGATTTGAGAATAAAACAAAGGAGATCTGGCCCCACCTTTGGATGCCCTCACGTGTTCCCACGTGACCTCTTCCTCTCTAGTGTTTAACACTAATTTGAGAGTTTTATTCCCAGTATTTAACACTGTTGTCTTCTAGTGTTTAACACTATTCTGAGCATTTCATTTCCAGTATTTAACACTGTTGTCCTTTAGTGTTTAACACTATTTTTAGCCAAATTGGCTAAGTTTCCAGAGGCAAAAACCTCTCCTTTAACTAAATCTCAAAATTGAGTAAAACTTAGAGCTATAATGTTTAATGCTCAATCAAAGACAAAAATGATATCAGAGCCCTCAAACTATTGTTTAGCATTACTAAGTGACGAGGGGATGAACCCAGACAAATGTCTAATGGTCCAATAAAAGGCCAACATTTCAAATCTAATTGGACTTAGCCCAAGTTGGCCATAAGTCCTCAATTCAGATTTAACTGAGCCAATGAGTTCATAATCTAATTAATTGATCTTAGTTCCAAATTGGACTACAGACCCCCAATCAACCTCGGTTCAAGGGTACATCTCTTCACTCCTTTGATATTTGTTGTTGTAATCCCTCAACGTCTTCAAAGAGGTGACGGGTCCCGACAACCACTCATTTCACAGACTATGACGTCTCTAAACTATGGACTGTGGGGTCCTTAAACTCATGGACTACGATGTCCTTAATCTCGACCGTGATGTCTTTAAGTTCACATTGGACTGTGGGGTCCTTAAACTCATGGACTATGATGTCCTTAACCTTGACTGTGAGGTCTTTAAACTCACGGACTATGATGTCCTTAACCTTGACTGTGAGGTCTTTAAACTCACGGACTATGATGTCCTTAACCTCGACCGTGATGTCTTTAAACTAACAATGGACCGAGATGTCCTTAAACTAACAATCGACCGCAATGTCCCTAAACTAAACAATAGAGCCCAATTGCTCTCTTGTTGGATCTAAACGATCACGTTAAGTTGATCTTAGTCTAAAATGAGACTAACGTATTCTTAACAAACGTTTAAGTTGATCTTAGTCTCAAATGGGGCTAACGTATCCTTAAACCCAACCCCCCAAACCCAAATCTAAGAAAGATACGGATTTGGACTTGTCCACGCCCAACGGGCGACAACATAAATTAGTCTCCGTATACAATCCACGGGCAACCAAACACAAAAAAAAACACCCACGACACGAAGTGACCATATGGAGAAGGAGAAAGTTGTTACTGCGATGCGGTAGCGTAATTAACTGCAGGGGCTTGCGCCTGCAGGGAAGAGCGTCCCCACAATCAAAAACCCCTCAAACGAGGGGGAATCTGATGAAGTCTGCTACATCGGCCGCATCCGTTTAAACCTTCGATACATGGTGCCATAAATCAACTTGGCATCTTCGAAGAGGTGGACGGATAGCACCAATTAGCATCTGCCCCGAATTTCAGGCAAGACGTTTATCGCGTCTTCTCCCGTGTTTTGGCGGGGAACAACTGGCACGGGAGACTGTAAGAAGCTCTCTGGGCATACCGAACGACGTTCAAACGGTTACGAATACAACACCATACGCGTTGGTATTCGGCACTGAAGCAGTTTTTCCTTTGGAAATAGAACTCCCTTCTTTCCGAGTAGCGGTTCGATACGAGCTAACAAATGACGAAAATGCCCACCTTCGGCATGAGGAGCTCGACACCCTCGATGAAACTCACCTCAGGCGCAACAAAACCTAGAAGCTTACAAGACAAGGATGACACGCTCATACGAAAGATTGACTAGGCCAAGAACATTCTGCCAAGGCGAACTCATGCTAGTCGTCAAAAGACCTATGATCCCCAATCATGTGAAACGAGGGAAATTCGAGCCAAACTATGAAGGCCCGTACATCATAGACATGGTCTACCAAGGTGGAGCCTATTTGCTTATGGATATGCATGGCGAAAGACCTTTCCGGCCAATAAACGGCCGATTCCTCAGGAAATACCACACATGACGAGTCATGACTTAGGTCAATGATAGATGACGACGCTCGTGTTCGCTCGCTATCTTCCTGATTCAAAACACTAAGTGGTATTCGGAAAAGCTTCACCCCAAAAATGGTGATAATTGACCACTACGTCCTTAAACTAGCAATGGACCGAGATATCCCTAAACTAACAATTGACCATAATGTCCTTAAACTAAAGCCCCACCTCAAAAATGGTGATAGTGGACCACTACGTCCTTAAAATAGCAATGGACCACTATATTCCTAAATAAACAATAGACCGAAATGTCTCTAAACTAACATTGGACCGTAATGTCCTCAAACTAAAGCTTCATCTCAAAAAAATGGTGATAATGGACCACTATGTCCTTAAACTGGCAATGGACCACTATGTCCTTAAACTAGCAATGGACCGAAATTTCCCTAAACTAACAATGGACCGAAATGTCTCTAAACTAACAACGGACCGTAATATCCTCAAACTAAAGATTCACCTCAAAAAATGGTGATAATGGACCACTATCTCTTTAAACTAGCAATGGTCCACTATGTCCTTAAACTGGCAATGGACCGAAATGTCCCTAAACTATGAACGGACCGTAATGTCCTCAAACTAAAGCTTCACCTAAAAAAATGGTGATAATGGACCACTACGTCCTTAAACTGGCAATGGACCGATATGTCCCTAAACTAACAATGGACCGAAATGTTCTTAAATCAGCGCGTCGCCTCAAATACGGCAACAATGGACCGAAATGTCCCTAAACTAGTACTCCGCCTCAAACATGGCGCATCGCCCCAAATAAGGCGATATCTTCTCTTAAGATCTATGTTGCAATCAAAGCTCCAATGGCAGAGACTGCAACCCAAATCAAAAAAACGGTACGTCCACAAGAAAAATGAGCATGGATGAAAACCCGAAAGAGCGTCGTGAATAAAAACAGCAGGGCTACCGGCGAGCTTGTGAAAACCTGAATGGGCGCAATCTCGTTGTAAAAAAAAAGGTACTTGCACAAGAAAAATGGGCATGGTTGAAAACCCGAAAGGGCGCCGTGAGTAAAAACAGCAAGGCTACCGGTGAGCTTGTAAAAACCTAAAATGCCGCAATCTCATTGTTAAAAAACAGTACGTCCATAAGAGAAATGGGCACGGATGAACATCCGAAAGGACGCCGTGAGTAAAAACAGCAGGGCTACCGTCGAGCTTGTGAAAACCTGAAAGGGCGCAATCTCATTGTTAAAAAAACGGTACGTCCACAAGCAAAATGGGCACGGATGAAAACCCGAAAGGGCGCCGTGAGTAAAAACAGCAGGGCAACCGGCGAGCTTGTGAAAACCTGAAAGGGCGCTATCTCATAAAATTTTCACTTACGAGATCCTCTCGACACGTAAGGAGTACTGCCCCTATGAGACCCTCATGGATCATAGGATTCAAAATTTTAAGTTACAGAATCCAAACCTGTCCTTAAGCCGTCGTATTCCCTAAGTTGCCCTACAAGAGGTCCATATTGACCCTTGTATACAATCCACAGGCACAAATAAATGATTTCCCCCACCAAGTTCCACCAATGACGAGGAATGTCCTTATATGGTGAACGACACTTATAAGTCCTCTTGACTTGTAAGGAAAAAACACTCTTGTAAGATCCTTACGACTTGCAAAAGAAAATATCACGTAGGAGTCCTCACGACCTCTAGGGAGAACCTACACCTACGGTATCCTTTCAACTCGTAGGGAGAAAACCCTTTATGAGACCCTTACGGTTCATAAAGTCAAAAGCCTTAGTCGACAGGATCCTAACCCTGTCTACTAAGCCACCTTTGTTCAAATCAGCAAAGGCAAATGATGATTCGCTCCTGGCAATATTCCAGTCATAGCGATGCTTATGTCTAAATCGGTATCAAATTCCAAGTCCTCTCACGGCAAATGATGATTCGTTCCTGGCAATATTCCAGTCGCAGTGATGCTGATGCCTGCACAAGTATCAAATTCCAAGTCCTTTCAAGACAAATGATGATTCGTTCCTGGCAATATTCCAGTCACAGCGATGCTGATGCCAGAATTGGTATTAGATCTCAAGTTCCATACTCGAAACAAAAAATCAGCGAGCAAAAAAATGCATATGAAATAGCCGAAATGATGGGGCAACTTGCAACGAAAATCAACGATCAAAATATATGCATATAAAAACAGCCAAAATGTTTAGGCAACTCACAATAAAAAGTAGCGAGTAAAAATAAAGAATATCTGGAATGATTGGGCACCGCGATAAAAAGCAGAAATGATTGGGAAATCGCGATTTTCACGATATAAAAAGCTGAAATGATAGAGTATCGGGGAAAGAAATAAAATGAAATGAAACAGTTGCCCTGCAGGTGAGTCCACATCGACCCCTGTATACAATCCATAGGCACAAACAAAAAGAGAACCACATTTTCCACCTGGCTCCATCAAAGGAAGAGCCAAGTCTTGACGGTTCACAAAACAACCTAAAAACTACCTCGACATGCTTTTCGTTACAGCGGACGCAATGTCAACAACGAAGTTCCTTCTCATTTCAGCAGGATATAGACGCGGCGTCAACAAAAGACCCTAGGGTCAAAACAAAACGGAGCCATAGCAAAATTCCTAACTCCGAGTCTTGACGATTCACAAAACAACTAAAAGACTACCTCGACATGCTTCTCATTACAATAGACGCAATGTCAACAACGGCGTTCCTTCTCAAGTCCAGCAGGATGCAGACGCGACGTCAACAAAGGACCCCAGGGTCGAAACAAAACGGAGCCATGGCAAAATTCCTAGGTTCAAGTCTTGACGGTTCACAAAACAACCTAAATACTACTTCGACATTCTTCTCGTTACAGTAGACGCTGTGTCAACAAAGGCTCCAAAATAGCCAAATCAAAAGGAAGCGAATGCCAAATTCCTATCTTCAGGGTCTTGACAGCAACTCAAATAAAACCCGAAAGACTATCGGAGATCATCCCACACCAGTGCGGAGTGGTTATGACTCATCGGAGATCCTAAACTGAGCCTAATCTCAAGTAAAAAGCGACATGGCAAAATTCCTAACGCTTGCTCTTCCGACGGTCAAACTACATTAGAAGATTACTTGAAAACATCTTGTCCAGCCCTCGAAGGGATCAGAGACACAACAGTCCCGAGGCTACTCGAACAGCAGCGTAAAGTCTGCATATTGGGGAATGCATGAGCAACACGACGGTACGACGGACAAAAAAACCCTAGTACCACAAAACCTAACGGACCTCTGTCGCAAAGAGCAAGGGTTAACTATAATGTTATGACAAGATTTCCTATATGTTTGGTTACCTCAACGCCGGAGCCATCGAACATGGCGGTTTGCGGAACAAAAATTTTCTTACTAGTTTAAAAACGATGCTAAGTTAACCCAATGAAAACCTGGATCTTTCCATAAACCTATCTAGAAAAACTAAATAAGATGAACTAACTATATGAAAGAAGTCTCACCAAACGATCCAAGTCCTTCGGTCTTCTTTCCTCGTCGTTAGCACCATGTGACCACCTTGAACATGCTTGATCTTCTTTTCCCGCTCCATCAGTTCTCTGGGATTGAGCTTATTCTCCGGTCCTCCTTTGTCGTAGATGATCCACCTAAGGGATGTGATCCATGGTTCTAGCTCCACACAATATGTCAAGTGAAGCAACTAGAGAACTTAGGTTGCTAAGCCAAGTAGTCTAGGATGTAGTGTGAAGATCTAAGTGTTTACTATCTCTTTCTTCCCTCTTCACTTGTTTCTCAACTTATGAGAAGGGTAGTGAAGAGGAAGATGATGAAGGTGGAGGAAACTCAAGAGGAGGGAGGAGGGTGAAGAAAAATGGGAGCTCAAAAATAATGAAGCATGCATGTGAGAGAAAATCAACACAATGGTTTTGTGTATCAATTTCCATGAATAAACAAGTGTAGCCATGCTTCAATAGTAACCACAAATGAATAAAGAATTCATTTTTCAACTATTAAAGCCATGCCACTCACCATGCCTCCCTCTCCTTAATTTCCACCTCATTTCCATTTATCAATAAATGGAAAAATCCATGATGAGGTGTCCACCTTCTAGAAGGTAATCTGTAATAAAATACGGATTACAGTCTGTTGTATATAATACAAGCATTCGGATAAAAAAACGAATGCCCAAAGAGATAGAATAACACGAAGAACGTAATACTAGAATATACATATCGAAATACATATATGTAAATTATCAAATCAATACCTGATTTAATAATCCGGCTCAAAACCCGAGCCGACTAGTATTACCAACTGTCCGATCGAAAGTCTGGGTATAAAGTACATCAATCGATCGGAACCCTGCACGTATCCAATACGGATACTACATCATTTCGCCTGAACCAGGAAAACCCTCTGTGTGGGATTCTAAAGACTCGACAGTACGCTGACAGTGAGTTACTAGATAAATCCATACCCACAAGTACGTCAGCGGCACTAGCTGTACGTAACGGCTACCCAGGTACCTGTTGAAAAGGAAGGCCGACGAGCAAACTCTTCCGGATCCCTACTAAGCCAATCAGTGACAATCTCCGTACAGTCCGGTCTCTTCGTCTAAGAGTATCGCATACCGGATTCGGGGGGGTGGTAAACGTCAGACCCTAATAACCCAGTAATTTGTGCTGATGCGGCTCAGGACCAATACGGGAAACTACTGATTAGCCTATCAGTAAATCCCAACTGCCTTGGCTAAGGTCTTATGGTCCTGAACAATCGAACACAGTGCGATATCGACTCCCTATATCGGGAGAGATGAATCCCCAACAATCGCTCACTGCCTCCATATGGCTCGGGACTGTACCCAACCAAAACCTGTTTGCACGACTCAGTAGAGCCGTGGTAGGGTAGTGATCAAAGCATAGTGGGAACTCACATGAGACAAATGCCGATCTTAGGTCTAAAGTCTAATCTATACTCATGTCACCTGAGAACTTCCACCTGACGATAGGTATAGTACCATCTGGAAGTTCTCGGCGGGTGCGTCCGATGTACTCACCCCCAATGAGCACCTGTATACGATCTTAACTGCAAAAAACCAATGGTTGCGGGACCATACCATTGCCCCTCGTCGGGGTCTAAAAACGTATACACTAGTCTACTCCGGAATATCGATACCCGGTCTCGATAATCCCACGACTAGGGACCATTTAAGGATGTGCGTACCGACTACCTAGCTCCTACAAGTATGATCGCCATCACAATGCAGGTAGTCTAGCAATGATCCTACGGACTTTATCAACATGCACTAAAAAATATGTAATAGCAAGTAAAACATACACATGTTAAGATAAAGATAAACCATATAGCATACTATCATATCGAGCAAGACTGTGCTGTACATATATATGTCCAAGAATCCAAACGTATACATATACAATAATGGCCTCTAGGGCATACATATCCAACAATCTCCCACTTGTACTAAGGCCATATAGATTGGCGTATCGAGTACCCAACATCTGCTCTAGGTCCAGTTGTTGGCGTATCGAATACCCAACATCTCAAAAATTCTCTCGAACTGTGCTTGAGGAAGGGCCTTGGTAAATGGATCCGCAGTGTTGTCTTTTGTGTCCACTCTCCGCACCTCGATCTCCCTGATCTTGTGATACCGCCTCAAGATGTGCCTGGATTTCTGATGGGACCGTGGTTCCCTTGCTAAAGCATAGCTCCATTGTTGTCACAATACACAGGTATTGGGCTAACAATGGATGGAACCACCTGAAGTTCAGTATTGAACTTCTTAATCCAAACGGATTCTTTTGCGGCATCGTTGGCAGCAATGTATTCAGCCTCCATCGTCGAGTCTGCGACGGTGTCCTATTTGGAACTCTTCCAACAAACCGCCCCTCCGTTGAAGGTAAACACAAAACCCGAGACAGACTTGTCGTCATCCTTGTCACTCTGGAAGCTCGAATCGGTAAAAGACTCCACCTGGAGGTCTCCATTACTGAATACCAGGAACAGTTCTTTAGTCCTTCTCAGGTACTTCAGAATGTTCTTAACAGCTGTCCGGTGGTTCTCACCTGGGTTAGACTAATACCGGCTCACCATGCTAAGTGCATAAGCTACATCTGGTCAGATACATAGCATCGCATACATTATAGATCCTACCGTGCGTTGCATATAGACACTCACGTGTTAAACAAGTGGGGATGTTTTAGCCTAGCAATTGTTTTAATTGCAATGCCTATATGCATTGCATATAGGCACTCACGTGTTAAACACGTGGGGGGATCTTTTAATGGGGAACTTTCCCTCCTCCTTTTTTATAAGGGAACAAATGCCCCCCAGCGTTGCTCTTACGTGGCTCGCACGTGAGTGCAATGCTGTCTGCCCTCACAGCCGTTAAATTGCCTAGGGGAATAGGAAGATGAACGGCTGTCCATCATGTCTTATAAATGCAGGGGTATTTGCCTCTGAGAAAACCACTGTTCTTTCATCTTCTTCCTTGCTTATTTTCTTGAGAATTTAATTCTCTTCTTCAGAGCTTAGCTCTCTGCCTTAGATCTTTCAGAGTTAAACTCTGCAAAGGAACTCTTTCGGGTAGGGATCCTGACCACCATTTGTCTATTAGGAACAAGCAACCCTTTTCTTTTAATAATTTTTTTTTTTGATTTTAAATCCATCGCAAGAGCTTTGCTCTTTTCTGGGACTGATTTCTTAGAGATCCAAAAAGACGTAATCTTTTGTGCAGTAAACCCCGATGTCTTTGAAGATCGAGCGTTTTCTCCTCTGATCTTTGAGGATCTTTGGAATTCAATTCCATTTTTTAAAAGGAATTTGATTCCTCATTACAGAGCTTAGCTCTGAAAGATTTAGAGGCCCTTTGGGAAATTTATTCCCTAGCGTTCTTAGGCATATTTTAATTTTTGCATATTTTAATTCGTTGGGTATTTTAACGGATCTCATTTTTCTTTGAGGATGTTAAGAGTTGTTTAAATTCAACGTCCATTTAATAAGAATCCTCTTTTATTCTTGCAATGATTATCTTGCCTCATCATTGGTGAGCCGCCATATTGATTTTGTGGGGTCCATTGGTTTTGCAGTCAATGGTCCCATGGAACAAACATCCTATCATTTTCTTCTGTTATTATATATATATATATATATATATATATATATATATTTGATTTATTAATAGTTTTTCTTTCCCTTATTTCAGGAACAATGGCTTCACTTCCCTGCCTTCCTTATACTCGCTCAGACGCCGCTTTTCCGCAATCGCCGTCGGACAAGGAAGCTATGGCAATGATCACGGCACATGACAGGGACTGTACGAATCTACTCTTATGGGGGGTTTGGTATGGTCATATCATCCGGGGCCACCGTAGCTTTACTTGGGAGGTGCCATCAGAGCACCTCCGCCCAATATCGCCGATGGAACGCCCACAGACTGCTTATGTAGTAGAGGAGACTAACTGGACTCCTACAGGTCATCTTGAGCCGTCAACAACTGGGATACCCAACCAGCCCTTGCCGGCTATAGATATTCTGGGGAACCACATATGTCAGGGTGAAGCCTGACCCTGGGGACAAGTTTATAAGGTAGGCGTTACCCCTCCTCCCCCCCCGCCACCCAGTAGGCTACCTTCCCTAGGCTCGATACGTTCTTTCTGCCCACCGTGCACGGTTACAGAAGGTTGGGCTGTATCAAGCGGTGTACGCGTCTCTATTTCATTACCAGGCCCCTCACGTCTGGTGGGTTAAAGTTTTTCTGAACTAATGGAATCTTCCCACCAACACCTTCTTGCTAGGGGATCGCGAGGTCTCCATTTCACTGGAAGAGTTCCGCGAGATATCTAGATTTCCAATCAAGGGAGAGCATTATGAAAAGTTGCTGCCTCCCGATGAGTGTGTGTTCGTGTCTGTGCCTGCTATGCTTGACGGCCTGACGACTGAAAACGCCGTCCGTCATAAGTACCCAAGTCTAATCAAAGCTTTGGGTATTTTTGAGAAACCGTTCGTGACGTCAGAAGGGCAAGGCTTCACCTTTGAGACCTTCATTGCCTGCTTTCTCCGTGGAGACGCTTTATCCAAAGAGGCACCAAAGTTCGCGAACATCGACGACCCTTTTGGGTTCGGGTTGAATAAATTGCCGGCCAAAAAGGAAGATTTTCCGCAGTTCTATATTCCGACCTCATCGGCCGTTTCCTTCGATGCAATTGCGACTCCCGGCATGGATGAAGAGACCTTCTTCATTGGCTTCATCAGTCTCTAGCTCAGTTGGTTCGCCATACCGACGCATCGACGCTTTATAAGAGCCTCCGTTTTCTACCCCGCTCATCGCATAACTGGAGGGGCACGATTGGCCGTTGGTGCTGTATGATTGTCGCACATATATCATGGATTAAGCGTTACAGCTAATACTTCGACCCCAGGCGCGGATATTGTGAATTTCTCCCTCCACTACTTCATGTCGTGGATCGAGATGCATGTATTGGGAGCATTTGCTGCTCACCGGCGGCCAGATTTTTATGACTCTTATACCTTCCCACGGGTTATGAGGTTGGTGGATGCTTCCGCTCCCGATCCGACTCAGCTAGGGGCCCTCTGCGTGTTGCTTAACCCATACTCAAATGAGGGTGGGATGGTTTTTATCGACCGAGTCCTATCTGCTCCCGCGGGGCCCATTCAGCAGCTGTTTAATCTGTTAAAGTGTGGAGCGCCATCTCTAAAGCCCAAAGAGATTATGCACCTGTACTCGATTAGGCCGGGCTATTTGGTGTTTCGTCAGAATGACACAGTTCGCTTTATACGGTATAATCCACACTGCTTTGCCCAGCAATTGGGCTATAACCAAGGTATCTCTTTCGAGGCATTTTTAGTTGAGCCCACTTTGTCTCTGGAACTCACTCATGATGTCATCAATCATTTTATGCGGCTGAACACTGGCTCCCTCTTCATGATCCCAGAGCCCGACTATCTTCCAAGGTTTGTGTGGTCTTTTAAGGGTTGGTATCGCCATCGAGTTGGTCATGTCATTGCCGAGGACAGGCGAGTACTCTTCGAATGTAGAGTTCCAGCTCCGTCCTAAGTCACTAGCGCTCCGTTGCGGCCGCGGTCAGTGGTTCACCCTCCACTAAGGGAAAGCAGTCTGGTACTTATCTCCAAAGCCGCTGAAATAGAATCGACCCCTCGTACTGCTGGTATGCCGGTGCGCACTAGAGCCAAAGCAAAGGCTTCTAATGAAGCGCCAGCGGTAGTGTCACCAGTGGCGGTGTCATCAACGGTGGTGTCACCAAAGGGGGATACCGGAAGTGAGGTTGGTCAACATCGCTCCAAAGCGTCGAGGGGGAGGAAGCGTTCTTCCACTAGTGTTAGCATAAGTTCCAAGAGGAGGAAGAAATCGGTTGTCGGCTTACTCGACACCCTGCTTGAGTCCGAGCTGTTTATTCAGGACGAACCGATAGCTATGGAGGAGTCGGATGCTGGTCTTATTTATCCTGGCTCGTCTGCCGAAGAGGCAGCGCAATTGGCTGAGGCTTTGAGGCGCTCACAGGATGAGACCGAGAATGTGCGTGTCCCGAAAAAGCCATACCCTCCTGTTATATTCTATGACGTTGATCCATCATTACGGCGGGTGCATATGTGTCCTTTGTTAATGGAAGAAGAACGGGCCCTCAAACAGCCCGTAACGGTTGCCTTCGAAGATGAGCTTGCATTAAAGACAGGTAGTCATTCATTTGCGCTTGAACCTCGGCGAGCGTACTTAGCAAAAAGGAAAAACGTCTTGAAAAAGCCCTAATTCATGCTCCTTGGCATATTGGTATGTGTCTTTCTCGTGTCCTTCTTTTAGAGAATAATATGTATTAGTTTTATGTCTTCTCATTTTTGCGAAAACATTGCAGGGACTTCTGCAGTAGAAGTGAGTTTGAGTCCGGATTGGGCCATAGCTTCAGATTCTACGAACCTCTCTCTTGACGCACCGAAGGGTGTAGAGGAGGTGACTGAAGCGGCCATCCGTGCTGTGGAGCTTCCGGTGGTGGCTGATGTCCCTTTCATGTCTATTTCTTTAGCAGAGGTGACCTCACCGGCCACAGATCCCATGGACATCTCTAGTGACGCATCGAAGGGTGTAGAAGAGATTGCTGAAGCCATTAGTCCTGTCTTGGAGCTCCCGGTGGTGACTTCCATCCCTTCAGTATTTATACTTTCAGCAGAGGTGACCTCGCCGGCCATAGATCCAATGGATCTCTCTTGTAGCCCTCTAGAGGGTGTAGAATGGATTGCTGAGACCGCTGTCCTCTCCATGGAGCCTAAAGGGGTGACTGGTGTTTCTCAATTGGAAGATGCCACACCGGCACATATCCCTAGTGATGTACCTGAGGGTGTAGAGGAGGCTGCCGAAGCTGCCATCCCTCCAGTTCAAGGCGGGCGAAGTATCGAAAGTAATCTTCTACATTTCGTTTTAACGATCCCTCCATTATCTGAACCCTTCTTTCCTTCAGAATTGCGGGAATTGGAGGCTTCCATCGTGGATCAATCTCCTAGGAAAACCTTCTAGCTTTTTCTTGATATGGCTGCCCCACAGGCGATACCCCGCAAAGTATAGTCCTTTCCACTGGGCAAGGTCGGTGTTCTATAACCCCTTTTTGTTTTATTATTATTTTTTATAACGATGCTAATATGCGTTCCACAGTTCTGGAAGCCGATGACGAAATCGAGATCCTTGATAGGCCTGGGGATCTCTCAAACCCCCATTGTATGACTGTGGGTAAGTAAGGTTTTATCTTTGGCATTGTTTTTTCTATTCCATGTTTGTAAATCTCACTGACTGTTCATAAATCTTGACAGCTCTGCCCACCCTAAACCCGTTAAAATCTCGGATCCCCATGCTACCAGGCCTCTATGCCCGGCGTGCGTCTAAAAAGAGGGCGAAACAAAGCATTTACTCCCTGACGGCTCTCATTGAAGACCTTCGCGCTGTTACCTCTGTCATGGCCGAAGAATTTGCTGTCGAAGTCAATGCTTCCTTGTCCGTTCTTGCCACTTATCATGACGAAGCATTGGTGTGTGTCTGGGTTGAGTACTGTCGCCGAGTGGAGGTCTGCCTACACGGGCTTGAGTGCATCCGCATTCCCTCCGACATCTTAACTGTAAAATCGAGTCAGCGGGGATGGATCGAACGGTGCGCAGCCAATCTACAGTCATGCGAGAAGAGACTCAATCGGAAGTTTTCGGAGAGGGAGTTAGCTTCAAACGCTTTGGAGGAACTTCAGGCTCAGCTTACCGCCAAGACCACCCGCGCGTACGAAATTTGGCGGGTGCTTCAAGAAGCCATTACAGAGGTGGTAGCTCTTGACAAAGCCGTTATTTTTACTCTTGAGATGGTCGAAGCCCATAAAGTCGCCGAAAGGGAGCTTAAGAGTCGGTTTACTTCATACCAGACTCGACAGACTCAGGCGGGGACCTGTCTTGCCGCACTAACAGAACTTGAAGCCGAGGTTCAGCGGAAGAATGATGAACTTACTAGCCTATTGCACCGTCCGCCGGCTTAAACATTTTTTTGTCGCTACATATTCTCCTTCTTCTTCTTTTCTTTTTTCTATTCATTCATGAATAAAAGTATCTTGTATTCATTTTGATTCATAAATAAAAGACATATTTTTCTTCATACTAGCGCTTTTATTTCTTTTGATGTCTTGGCTTAGTAGTTTATATACTCATTTCGGAGTTTGTAGTTTATTCACTCATCCCGGAGTCTCTAGTTTATAAACTCATTTTGGAGCTTGTAGTTTATTCACTCATGCCGGAGTCTCTAGTTTATGAACTCATTTCGGAGCTTGTTTAGTTTACCTCACTTGGGCTTATAGGCAACTGGTCCTAACGTCATAATTAACCTCTACTTTTTACGACAGAGGTTCGTTATGGCCTATGGTACTAGGTTTTTTTGTCCGTCGTACAGTCGCGTTGGCTTATGCATTCCTTAATATGCAGTCTTGTTGTTCGATTAGCCCTGCGACTGTCGTGTCTCTGATCCCTTCGGGGGCTAGACAGGACGACTTCAAGTAATCTCCCAGGTCATATTACCGTCGGAAGAGTAAGCGTTAGGGATTTTCCATGCCGCTTTTTACTTGAGGTTAGGCTCATTTTGGGAGCCCCGATGAGTTATAACCACTCCGCGCTAGTGTGGGATGATCTCCGATAGTCTTTCAGGTTTTATTTGAGTTGCCATCAAGACCCTGAAGCTAGGAATTTTCCTTTGCTTCATTTGCTAGCATTGCGTTTGTTGTAACGAGACGAATGTTGAGGTTGTCTCTAGGTTGTATGTTAACCATCGAGGCTTGGAACTAGGGACTTTGCCATGGCTCCGAGGTAGTCTCTAGGTTGTTGGTGAACCGTCGAGGCTTGGAACTAGGGACTTTGCTGTGGCTCCGTTGTTTTGACCCTGGGGTCGGTTGTTGACGTTGCATCTGCATCCTACTGGAGTTGAAAAGGAACGTCGGGGTGACATTGCGTTTGCTGTATCGAGACAAACGTTGAGGTAGTTTCTAGGTTGTTTGTGAACCGTCGGGACCTGGAACTAGGGACTTTGCCATGGCTCCGAGGAAGTCTCTAGGTTGTTGGTTAACCATATAGGCTTGGAATTAGAGACTTTGCCATGGCTCCATTTGTTTTGACCCCGGGGTCGTTTGTTGACGCATCTGCATCCTGCTGGAGTTAAGAAGGAACGCCGGGGTGACATTGCATCTGATGTATCGATACAAACGTCGAGGTGGTTTCTAGGTTGTTTGTGAACCGTTGGGACCTGGAACTAGGGACTTTGCCATGGCTCCGAGGTAGTCTCTAGGTTTTTGGTGAACCGTCGAGGCTTGGAACTAGGGACTTTGCTATGGCTCCATTTGTTTTGACCCTGGGGTCGTTTGTTGACGTCGTATCTGCATCCTGCTGGAGTGAGAAGAAACGCCATTGTAATTTTCAGGTTGTAGATGTTGCCGTCGAGATCTGGCTCTCCCTTTAATGGAGCCTGGTGGGAAAACATGGTTTCCCTTTTCATTTATGCCTATGGATAGTATACAGGGGTCAGTATGGACTCACCTGCAAGGCAGAAGCTTCAACATTTTCTTTATTTCTTTCTGCGATGCTCTATCATTTCAGCTTTTTACATCGCGAAAGTCGCGATTGCCCGATCATTATGGCTTTTTATCGCGGTGCCCAATCATTTCGGCTATTCCTTTCTTTTTACTCGCTGCTTTTTATTGCGAGTTGCCCAAGCATTTCGGCTGTTTTTATATGCATATATTTTGCTCGCCGATTTTTATTACGAGTTGCCCCATCATTTCGGCTATTCCATATGCATTTTTGCTCGCTGATTTTTATTGCGAATATGGAACTTGAGATCAGATACCAATCTCGTCATCAGCACCGCTGCGACTGGAATATTTCCATGAGCGAATCATCATTTGCCGTGAAAGGACTTGAAAATTGACACTTGTTCAGGCCTTAGTATCACTGCGACTAGAATATTTTTAGGAGCGAATCATCATTTTCCTTGAAAGGACTTACAATTTGATACCAATTTAGGCATCAGCATCGCTACCACTGGGATGTTTCCAGGAGCGAATCATCATTTGCTTTTGTGTGTTTGAACAAAGATGGCTTAGCAAATAGGGTTAGGATCCTGCAGACTAAGGCTTTTTGACTTTATGAGCCGTAAGGGTCTCATAAAGGTATTTCTCCCTACGAGTCATGAGGATCTCATAGGTGTATGTTCTCCTTAGAAGTCGTGAGGATTTCTAAGTGGTGTTTTCTCTTATAAGTCGTAAGGATCTCATAAGAGTATTTTCTCCTTATAAGTCGAAAGGACTTACAAGTGTCGTTCACCATATGAGGACATTCCTCGTGATTGGTGGAACTTAGTTGGGAAATATTTATTTATGCCCATGGATTGTATACAAGGACCAGCATTATACCGCCTGTAGGGCAACTTGGGGAGTATGACGGCTTAAGGACAGGTTTGGATCTCTGTAACTTAAGATTTTGAATCCTATGAGACGTGAGGGTCTTATAGGGGGAGTTCTCCGTACGAGTCGAGAGGATCTCATAAGTGAAAATTTTATGAGATTGCACCCCTTTTAGGTTTTCACAAGCTCGCCGGTAGCCCTGTTGTTTTTACTCACGGCGCCCTTTCGGGTTTTCATCCGTGCCCATTTCGCTTGTGGACGTACCGTATTTTTTTTAGCGAGGAATTCCACTAGATTGTAGGACCTGTTTGTAGGCCCCTTAATATCCTTCCTGTCCTTTGAGAAGAAATGACCATTCTATATAGAGATTCCTCTGCCAGTGAGAATTATTCCCCTGTGTATATCTCAGGAGGAACGAGTACCCATGCTGTCGCAATTTTGGCGACAGGTTGCTTCAGAGCCGCTTATTTTTGTTGAGCATAGGCGACAAACGCCATCTTACCTCTGCTTTTCACTCGTCATCATCGGATGAGAAAGAGTCTTGACCTATTTGATCCAATCGAGCCATTTTATTAATGAGTTCTTAGAAGGTCGTTGGCTTGAAGAGGGCCATATACGGGGATGCCTTTGAATTTGGGTCAAGGGTGGCTATGAGCATTCCCATGGCTGCAACTTTATCGATACGTTGCTCGTATTTGACCAGATATTTCTCCATCGGATAACATATTGAACCCAAGTCTCATTCGGTCTAACCCTTTCATTGACCAACGCCGTCACGGTAGTATGTTCGTTCTCATTAGCGAATCCCTGACAAAAGAGCATATCCATTTCATCTAAGCTCTTCACGAAATCATTTGGGAGTTCCGCAAACCATTCGAAGGCGATGCCCGCCAGACCGCTGACGAACTGTCGGAAGACTAGTATGTCATTTCCTCCAGAATTGCCGCACATGGATTTAAATCGCGCAATGTGATGGCGAGGATTCCCAGTTCCTTTGTACATGTGGAACGTTGGAAGTGTGTACTTTGGCGGGTACTGTATTTGATCGTACCACGTCGGATACGGTCGACCAGTCTTGATTGATCTATTTGCGGCTTCACTGGCGTAGTGAGCTTTGATTTGCTGAGCGATATATTCGTTCAGCTTTGCTTTTGGAATCATTTCCTCTTTGGTTGTTGATGAGACTCGTAAGGGATTTGAAATGTCACCCTTGTCTTTAAGATCGACTACCGGCAATTCATTTGCTTGTGGTTCCGATTGAACCATCATTCCGGACATTTCTGCCGCTTCTTCATCTCTCTTTTTGAGAGCAGGATTTAGGAAATCAATATCCAACTCATGCTATATTCTTTCTCCAGGTGCGTCTTCGGGATTTGCCTTAGACGATGGATTAGCGAGTGTTGCCGCCTGAGCAAGCATCTCTTCCAGCTTTTCACGTTGCAGTTAAGCCTTTTTCAGGGACCGAGTATGCGGTCCGTGGCTAATAGATGCTTGAACTTCATCTTTGGAGTTCACCATGTGGACTGCATGAACTGCCATGCCCCCATAATTGGGGTGTTTGGAGTTCCTTCGGAGTTTACCTCAGGCACTTGAGCTTTATTAGGCCCTTTTATTTTGTGGGAAGCCGCTTTGGTTTTTTAGGGGGAACCGTTGTACCAAGATCCATCTTGGGATAAGTCCCCTTGTATTTGAAAGGGGATTTGTCAGAATATGGCTGACGTTTAGGGGAAGAGCCGCGGTTGATGACTGATTCCTTCATCTGCTTCCAAATTTATATATAGACAAGGAAAGTTCTTTTAGGGAGCGAAGTGGTTTCTGCCCGCGTGGGATCTCCCTGGGCTACAGAGTTTTCTTCAATACTGCGGTGGAAGAATTTTGTCTGATCCTTTGCAGCAGTTTGAAGCTATTCCCGGTTCGAACAGTAACATTCTTCATCAGAGTTGAAGCGAGTGGAGTCAATGCTGATGGAGAACTGCCCCCGTCTCGTTTTGTATGACGTCGATATCGATGTTGACCGTTTCTTACAGCCGGGATTTGATTAGCCTCAGGATTTTGCTGAGCCTGGCCCCTGTTTCCTTTAAGAGTTTGAATATTCTGCCCCCTGCGTCGACCTTGGTCCTTGGCAGGTGCCAGTTGTTTGAGGACCGATTCCGTTGGCAAAGCTGCATCTTGGGGAGCTAACTTGTGGAAGAAAGACTTCTTCTAGACTTCCTCCCTCGGCGTTGAGGCACCAAGGGTGAGAGGTGGGAAGTATCGACCTAAATCGAAGCCCGTTGATTTCTTGAAGAGCTGGATTGCAAATATTAGAGGCTGCAAGTGACCCATACTTGACTCCGCCAAATGTGACAAAGCCTGAGTTGCAGTGAGTGAAAACAAACGACGTTCTCGAAAAATACGGAACGCCAGCTTCAGTATCTTATCACCTAAGAGCAACTACAAACATATACACCGCGATTATCTGATCGCAGGAAAAACACAACACACGAAGTGTGGAGTGGAAAGAGGAAGAGGTCCCACCGGGCGTGCCAGAATCTGTTTACCGTCGAAAATAGAGACGGACCCAGGATGGATCGTCTTGCCTGAATTTGGGGGGCAGATGCTATTTGGGTTTATCCATCCACCTCTCCGAAGATGCCAAGTTGATTTATGGCACCGTATATCGGAGGTTTGGACATATGCGGCCGTTGTAGCAGACTTCGTCAGATTCCCCCTCGTTTACGAGGGGTTTTTGATTATGGGGACGCTCTTCCCTGCAGCCGCAAGCCCCTGCAGTTAATTACGTTACCGCATCGCGATAACCACTTTCTCCTACTCCAGAAGTTCACTTCATGTCGTGTGTGTTTGTTTTATTTTTGGTTACCCGTGGATTGTATACGGAGACTAATTTATGTTGTCGTCCATAGGACGTGGATTAGTCCAAATCCGTATACCTTAGATTTGGGTTTGGTTTGATTTAAGAATCATTAATCTCATTTGAGATTAAGATCAACTTAAATTTTTGTTAAGGATGTGTTAGTCCAATTTAAAACTAAGATCTACTTAACAGGGTTTTAGGATCATTCAGATCCAACAAAAATGCATTTGGAATCTATTATTTTAGTTTAAGGTCGTTACGGTCCGTTGTTAGTTTAAGGACGTTTCGGTCCATAGGTCACCATTTTTTAGGTGAGGGTTTAGTTTAAAGACATTACGGTCCGTAGATCATCTTGCACGCACGCGTATTTGTTACGTGTCGGGATGAGCAACGATGATATAGGAGACACCCAGCTTGGGATGTGGTTTGATCTGGGGTGTGCACGTCAATTTGGGAAGTGCACCGAAGAGCAGTCGGTTGTCGGGACCCGCCTACTCTCTGAAGACGTTGAGAAATTACAACGACATATATCAGAGGTGTGGAGAGATGTACCCTTGAACCAATTTCCCTATCCGAGAGAAAATGAATTGATAGCCAAGCCCAGAAATCATTAGTCATATTTTGAGACTAAGATTTCTTCAGGGGAATGTGGGATGAATATCTTTTTGGTCATCATCAATTAAGGAGTCATCGGTCGTGTTTAAAGATGGAATTAGTTTGGGAAGTCATGAGCATAGAGGCTTGGTCTATTTGGGGTCGAAGATATTTTAATCTCAAGAAGACTTAGCCAACTTGAGGCTGGAGTTGAATTCCCATAGTGTTAAGCACTAGTATACGTTCAGTACTCACGTGTTCCCACGTGAGGTTCTAAAGCAGTGTTAAACACTGGATTTCGGGGGCGCTCACGTGTAGAACGTGAGGCACCTCAAAGCCGGCACTGTACATTAGGTTCAAGTCCCTGTTTATATATAAGTGTTATACACTTAATTCTTGTTGCACTCACGTGCGAGCACGTAAGGCGTCCCAAAGTTGTTTACTGTCTTTTTGGGTTTTACTTCCCTCTTCTTTTATAATTGCTAAGCATTTGGCTCACGTGTGAGCACGTGAGGCATCCGAAATGGGAACTGTTCTCTGGATTTTATTTCTCTTTCCTTTATAGTTTCTAAGCACTTGGACTCTGTGGTGCTCACGTGCGAACACGTGAGGCGCCTTCAAAATGTGAGCGCTGTTTTTGGGTCTATTCCCTTTTTATATAAGTGCTAAGCACTTGATTGGGGGTTGCGTGGAAAACACGTGGCTGCCCTAGGAGGCACTTCTTGTTCTTCTTTTAGGTGCCCATGTGGAAAACCCGTGACTCAGTCTCGGCCATTCTTTTTTGTTCATCAGAGGTGCTCACGTGGGGAAACACGTGAGGTTTCGTTATAGTGTTGAATACTAATGAATCACCAGTCTTTCCTTCTATGTGCATGAAGATCTTGATCTCATATTAACGATGGTGAGATCTGAGTTTAAAGAATTTCAAGTCTCTTGTTTTATAAGAACTAAATTCTTTTTACAGGGTTAAACCCTAGTTTTATCAGAGGAATTAAATTCCTATATAATTTTGTAAGAATTAAATTCTTTGAACTTAGTTTTTTCCCCTAAGTTTTGAATCTGCATAATAGAATCTCCTCGATGAGAATTAAATTCTCAACTTGTGGGGAGATTTGCTTCTGCGGACCTCAACCAGAGGAAGAACTAAGTTCTTGTATAAAGGGTTAAACCCTTAAATAGGCGAAGAAAGGATAGAATAATCTCTGTATTTTCTTCTTACCTAGGTTTTTTTTGTTTAAGAAGGGGATCTTCTTCTTTTAAAGAATTGAATTCTCTTTCTCTCTTTTCTCTCTTTCTTTTTTTCTCTTTCTTCTTCTCCTCCTTTTTTTACTTGAAGTCATGGGTTCATTATATAGTGGAGAGAAGTTTGTTGATTAGTTTTAGGAAATCTCTCACTAAGAGACCTTAGTTGATTTTTGGGGTTTTACCCACTGTTAGATCTTTGATCCAAGGGTTCCTGTCTTACAGAACATATTTTCTTATTTCTTAAACAAGATTAGGAAGATATTTTCCCATACAGAATTTATTTTGCAGATTGGTGATTTTTAATCACCGTTGGATTTTTAATCCAAGGGTGCTTGGTTTAACGGATCACAATCCTTCTTTGTTTAAGAAGATATGAAAAATATTTTCCAAGTTATGGGATCTTTGATCTGCCAACTTTCTGTTTAACAGAAAATATCATTTCTTATTTAAAAGTATAATAGAATTTAATCCTATGCTTAATCATCATTGGATGTTTGATCCAACGGTTCCTTTTTTAGTAGAATTTAATTCTACGTAGGGAAGTGCCCTCGCGTGTTTAACACATGGGGCTCTTTTTTCCTAGCAAGTGTTTTAATTGCAGTGCCTATATGCGTTGCATATAGGCACTCACGTGTTAAACACGTGGGGCTGTTTTAGCCTAACAATTGTTTTAATTGCAGTGCGTATATGCATTGCATATAGGCACTCACGTGTTAAACACGTGGGGCTGTTTTAGCCTAACAATTGTTTTAATTGCAGTGCCTATATGCGTTGCATATAGGCACTCACGTGTTAAACATGTGGGGGGCTCTTTTAGTGAGGAACTTTCCCTCCTCCTTTTTTATAAGGGAATAGGTTGTAGCCGGAATATCCATTTAGAAAACAATAGCAGGCATGTCCGGCTAGACGTTCAACCATTTGATCAATGAAGGGCAGCGGGAAATGATCCTTACGAGTGGCTGCGTTGAGCTTTCTGTAATCAATGCAAACTCTGCACCCCGTTTGTGTGTGGGTTGGGATTAGCTCGTTTGCTTCATTCATGATTATAGTGATACCCGATTTTTTTGGTACAACGTGAATGTGGCTTACCTATTTTCTATCAGAGATGGGATAAATGATCCCATTGTCAAGACGCTTCAGCATTTCATTCCGCACCGCTTCTTTCATCACCGGGTTAAGCCGGCGTTGAGGATCTTTGAAGGGTTTGGAATCATCAGTCGTGTGGATTCTGTGCTGACAGATAGCAGGGTTGATTCCTTTGATATCAGCCATTGACCAACCAATTGCTTCCATGTTCTCTAAGAATGTCCATGAGGGCCAACTCTTGCTCAGGCGCAAGGTCGGTTGCAATTATAACCGGAAGCGTTCATTATTGCCCAAGTACGCATACTTGAGATGGTCAGGAAGAACTTTTAGTTCAAGTCTGGGTGGCTCCTCTACATATGGTCATACTTTAGGGGTCGGTTCATTACGAAGTGGTTCAAATTGGGGGCCCCAATGTACGTAGGAAGCCTGTTCAGGACTTAGCTTCTCAAGGAAAAAAAGCTCCTCAGAAAACAGCTCTTCAAAAATTTCATCAAGACACTCATTTTTGAAGTCAAATGTCCCCTCCTCAGACATATCATGTACAGCGTTGACTTAAAATGTGTCATCGTGTCTCTCGCTCGCTTGGTTTCCTAGCATGAAGATGTTGAGGTCAATCGTCATGTTTCCAAATGAGAGTTTCATAGATCCGTTACGACAATTGATCAACGCGATGGATGTGGCTAGGAAAGGCCACCCTAGTATCACTGGAATCTGACCGCTGGGATTGGCGACGGGTTCAGTATCCAATACAATGAAATTTACGGGGAATATGAATTCCCCAACCTTGATTAGAACATCATCGATTTCTACCCATGGTACCTTCATTAATCGATCTGCCAGTTTCAGAGTCACCTTGGTCGGCTTGAGTTCCCCTAATCCCAGTTGTTTGTAAACCGAGTACGGGAGAAGGTTCACGCTTGCCCCTAATTCTAACAAGGCACGGTTGATTTGCTTGTCCCCGATAGTGCAAGAAATAGTAGGACAGGCAGGGTCCTTATATTTTACCGGAATGTATTTATACAAGACATCGCTTAGAGTGGCGGCCAAGAAGACTATTTTGGGCATATTCGTGCGTCGTTTTTGCGTGCACAAATCCTTCAGGAATTTTTCATACGCCAGGACTTGTTGGACCACGTCCAACAACGGAATGTTGACTTCACAGCATTTGAAGACTTCTAACACCTTTTCCATACTTGCAGAGGGCTTCTTTGATTTCAACCTATTGGGATAGGGAGCCTTGGGCTCAAACATTTAGTTCGAAGAAGTTGCAAATGGAATAGGTGTAGAAGGCGTGAGTGTTCTAGCTGGAACAGTGGGATGGATTTGCGGTGATATCTCAGGTTGCATTGAAGGATGTGCAGCTGACGAAGAAGAAGAAGAAGAAGAAGAAGAAGAAGAGGATGAAAAGGAAGAAGGTAATAGATATGGAGACGAACCGGAAGAAGGAACAGATGATGAATGTGCCGGTAAACTGACAACCGCACGTTGGGATGAATCGTCGGGTTTGACAACCTTGTTTTCAATCGTGCGTACTGATCTGAGGACGGTGACGGCATTCGCATTCTCAATATTGTTCTATTGAATAACATGTGCGTTGTTGTTTCTCTGCTCTTTAGGATTTGTCACCGGTTGAGAAGGGAATGTTCCCTTTTCACGTTCATTTACTGCAGCAGCTAGTTGACTGATTTGGATTTTCAGTCTGGCTATCACTTGTGTGTTAGCGCTATGCAACTGACCAGATGTTTACATGAAAGTAGCCAGACTAGATGTAGTCTGTGCAGAGGTTTTAATCAAAGCTTCCAACCCTTTTTCAATGGATGACACCCTCTTGTCGTCTTGGACGAACCCAGGGGCGTAAAGGTTGGGTTGGGCTGATTCAGCAATTGGGGCTGGTTGTTGGAGTATCCCATTTTCTGGTTTTGAAATTTTGAATTTTGAAATTGTTGGACAGGCGGGTTTGAATTGTTGTTTTGAAAAGGTAGGTGCCTAATTCCAAGCGAAATAGGGATGATTCTTCCAACCAGGATTGTACGTCTGTGAGAAAGGGTCGTTCCTGGGACGCTGGTTTTGATACAACGCACTAACGTTTTCGTGTCCCTGGGATCCGACGAGAAATGGACACTCCTCCGCTATGTGGCTAGGATGCTGACAGTTAGCACACACGGTTTGAGAAACTTGGTTGACTGGTAGCGGTGAATTTTTGCCCTCTAAAGTTTCCATTCGTCGTTCAAGAGCGGCCATTTTTGCTTCGGCTGTTATAGAGGTGTCGACTATGTGTGCACCGCTTCTAGTCACAGATGATGGCTCACACTCTCCCACTAAATGGTTTTGTCAGCCAGTTCTTCTAAAAAGTTCCATACGTCCTTAACACCATAACTCAAAAATTTGCACTGACACATGGACTCTAACATCATGCGTGAACTGGAGTCTAAACCCTCATAGGTAATCTGACACAACCTCCGCTGTTCTAACCCGTGATAGGGACATTTGATTAAGATGTCTTTGAATCTTTCTAAGCACTTCCAAAAAATTTCTGTAGGGTGTTTTTCGTCACCCCATTGAGATGAGAATACGCGCGCGCTTATCAGGCGTACTACAGATTCCCCCTGCCTAGGGTAGGCTGGGGTTTATTGATTATGGGGATCCGAATCTCCGACAGCCGCGGACTAAGCTGCCGTTAATTACCCCTCGCAATTAGAGCGAGGGAACCTCTGATTGACGGGTCAAACAGGTCATGCGAATTCAATGTGCAGTGTGTGTAGGTGTGCCTTGAGGGGTTTTGGATATATCGGGTCCCCGCGGATTTTTACGGGGGTCCTGCTACCCGGATAGCAGGATGGGGGTCAAAGGGGCTAGTAGCCCCCTTGCGGGGTGTGGGGCAGTGCCCCGTTAGAAATTTTTTCTAACGGGGATAATGTTGTAGAGTGTGTGTGTGTGTGTGTAAAAAAAGGGAAGAATAGCGTCCAAAGGACGTGTGGGTGACAGCGCCTCATATGCCTAGCATGCGGGCGTTGGGCACTGGCGCCTCACGCGCTTAGCACGCGGGCGCTGGGCCCCGGCGCCTCACGCGCTTGGTACGCGGGCGCTGGGCAGCAGCGGCTCACGTGTTTGGCACACGGGCGCTGGACGCCAGCGGCCCACGTGCTTGGCACGCGGGCGCTGGGGGAGTCAGCGGGAAAAAGGACTTTATCCCTGCACTGGCAGTTGTGCTCCCGATTTGACTTCTGGAGTTAAACTGCTAAAAAGAGATTAATTTATGGAGTTGAACTCCAACAGATCTTGAATGGAGTTAAACTCCTAGAAATCATTGGAAATGATCAAAGGGGTTCCTTTCTTTTCCCCTTTGGCCCTGGATCTTCCCAAAATGGGAGTTTTGGAGATGAGTCTCCTTCTTCTTCCTCTCGGTTGGCCGGATCTTGGAGAAAGGGGGTGAGATTTAAAAATCTTTCCTTTTTGAGATCTGATGGAAGATCTGAGTTCCCTTTCAAGTGTTTGATGGTGAAAACTGTTTATTTTTTGGAAAAAGAAGAGTAAAACGCTTGATTTAATTCAAAGAAAAGGGGAGAAGGTTTTATAACCTTGAGGAAGGGGAAGGAGACACAAAAACCCTAAATTTTTTGGGGAATGGATATGTATCATTTATTTCATTATCATGTTGCCTTTTATAGGCTTACAAACTTACATATAGTCTCTTGGGCTTTACAAAATGGCATTTTGCCCATCACATGCCTCATGTGCTCATTTATTTTGCACATGGGCCATGGGCTTTACAAAAATTTGGCTTTATGCCCATTCATGCATAAAAAAATTACATCAAAATTATTTATTACATAATTTCATTTTGGCATGGGAGGCTGGCCGCGGGGCTCAACTTGGGCATGGGCCCACTTGACCTGGGCTTGGGCCCACCTAGCTTAGGGTTGACTTTGACTTTGACTTCGTCAACTGGGGTTTAATTTTGACCCCAACAATTTCACCCTCCTTTTATTTAAAATTGTGGATTTCATTCCGAATTCGCATGGTTTTGTGAATAGGGTAAAATTTCTTTAGAAATACTTTCACAAAGTCGTCCCATGTCATGATCGATGGAGCTGGAAAACTGTTTAACCAACTTTTCGCATTGACTTTAAGCGCAAAAGGAATGAATTTGAGCTTAACGACATCCTCACCCACTCCATGAATTTTCATCATAGCACATACTCCCTCAAATTCACTGATTAAAAGGTAAGCATCCACAGATTCGAGTCCGTGGAATTTTGGGAGTAGTGGTATGAATTGCGGTTTGATTTCATAGTTGTTTGCCGCAATGGTGGGCAATACTATGCACGAAGGTAAAGATGAACGGTCTAGGTAACATCTGTCTTGCAACGCCGCCTCCTGCTGCCCTATGATTGTTTGTTCCATCATTGTTGGTGATATAAGAGAAGAAAGTGAAGGTGAACGAAGTGTAGAATCGGACGGCTCCGATAAAGCAGAAGGTAAGAGGGTCTCGGACGGTTCTGAGGAATCAGAAGGTATAGAAGAGTCGGAAGATACAGTCACGAACCGGACTAGTCGAGATTGTGAATCTCTAGTCCAAGCTGACATGCACTATCCGGAAGTGGTAGGGGAAGTTTAAGGAAATGGAGGAAAAAAGTGTTGCTTACAAATCCTTTTTTTTATGTATTCACAAACTATAAATATCACACAAAAAGGCATAACAAGAACATAACCACGACATACTGCACACACCTAAACAATCTAAAGGTTGCCTAGGTCAACTAGACCTGCTCAAAAACTTGATTTGTGAAGTAAAAGTATATCGCGAAACGGGCCCAAGATAGACTGATCGAGAAACCAGGAAAGTGCAGAGAGTAAGGGATGTTTTCCCTCGCTTTCACGAGGTTCCTTAATTAGAATAACCTTCTCTCTTTCGGTGGTTACGCCTTTCACACTTTCCTAGACACTTCTTGAACAATATAACGATATGCGGTGTTCGAAAGACACTTAAATTTCCCTATTGAGCGTGAAGTCTTTAAAGGCTGAAAGTCTAATTTCTTTTAATGTTAATGGGGGTGTGACAAATGCTCATTCTTTGTGGTTTGTGGGCCACGGAGAAGGGTGATGAAATCCCTTACCGTATCTTGTTTGGGTTCTTTTGCCCTCAGTTCCATATTAAATTCATGCAATGAGCAATTCAATGAAAATTTTATTCAAAACATCAAACAATCAAATTTTTTATGTTTAAGCACAGCGCTGCAATAAATACGAGTTAGTTCCTTTAGCGTTTGGCAATGCACTTGCAAAGAATCCTGCAAAGATAGAGTAGTGGACGCGTCGTTTTTGAGAAGAGGATGTTAAAGAATACGTATCGATGAATTTTTGGGTTAAGAAACCCTTGTTGACTTGAATCCGATTGGCTTGAAAAGTTCGCTTGTGCGGGTCAATATACCCGGATGTTTGACACTGTACATCGTTATCACCTTGGCCTTGAGCGTATCCTTTGCTTCGCACAATCGCAATTCGCAATACTCTCGAATCTGAAAATGTCGCAAAGACGGCTATTTTAGTATGAAAAGCGATATATGTGGCCAAACCCATGCATACTATAAATTATTAAAATCAAACAATAAAATTGAGATAATAATTTAACAATAGTGCACAGGAGAAAATTTTGGAGGCAGAGGAGGAAAACAAGCCAGCGATGCCGGTTATATCAAGGGTTTCGCCGGACCGTTTGTAGAATTTAGGCTCCAATTTCCTTATGTGATCTTATTGTTCTACTGTTGTCTCAATTTTAAAATTTAACTTTTTTAGTTAGTCTCCGAGTGTCAGCAGGTCTAAAAAACAGAGACCAAATGTCAAAAGTATATACAAAGTTAAATTTTTGTTTTGGTTTTCTGAAATTATACACAAAGTTAACTCAAAATAGCTTAGTGATGTTGCCACTCCTCGGCAACGGAGCCAAAAACTTGATGGAAACTCAAAGTGCCGTGATTTTGAAAGGGTTTTGTCAAATGAGGATATGTCAGTTTCTTGATGAAAATAGTTCATGACTTGAGTCTCGAGTTATAAAAATACCGCAAATGCATGGTGCGTTGATGCAAGCCAGCAAGTACGGATCGATCTACATGGAGTGGATATCACGATATCATTTTCGAGTTAGAAAACAATGGTTTGGAGTTGGAATTTGTCACGTTTTTACAAAATGAAATAAAGAACAGATAAAGTGATAATTAGGGAAAATATAGGCTAAGGTTTAGTAGATTGAAATACGGCTATACCCCCAACTCTCAATCTTGATTCAAAGTCCATTTCTAATTTCTAATTGACTTAAGAAAGTATGCTGCATCTATCCCGATAACAAGTGTCGGTTTAGGATACGATATCAAAATTAGGTTAAAAAGAAACTAAAAATTTAAGGTTTAAGATTAAATGAGCATGAAATGAGCTAAGTGAGGTTAGCAAGTATAGAACATATGCTTGTATGGCTATATGTTCTATCTAGCTAAGTTTCTACACTTAGCTAAATTTCATATTCCTTTCAACTTCAATTCTTAATATAACAACAATAAAATGTAAAGAAGGAATAGGATATATGTTAAAGGTTGATTTGCAATCATTCAAAACAATATATCCTATCAAACAAAACATAATAAAAATGCATATATTAAGAAAAGAAGTGCAAAATACAAGAATCAAAAAGGAAGGGTTGGATGGCAAGTCATTCAACAACCTACCTCATCATAGCCCAAGCACAAAACTATTCACACGTCATAAAATGAAATCACAACAAAATACATATAAAATAAGATGCAAAAGAGAAAAGATACAAGAATCAACTTAAGATAAATGAAGCTTTGATTGCAATGGTTCCAAGTACTAACAAATGAATTCAAATACTAAAATCTAATCTTGCAAGCTCAAGAAAGAGGTTGCAAAACCAGAGGAAGGAAAAGAACTCACACTAAGAGTTACAAGATCAACTAGTTACAATGTATACAAAGTTTTCACTCACAAAAAAGTATATTCTGGCTTGCTCACCGATCTGGTATTTATAGGCTCAAAATCAAAATAAACAAATAATAAAACCAGGATGATGAGACAATATTGAGTGACCATGTGAAATATGAAGTGTTTTAGACTTGGTTGGGCCGGCGGCGCCGGGAAAAGTGATGATGTCGCCGGTCGATTGTAGGTTGTTGGGGCTCGAGTTTGCTTGGTGCACTTGAGTGTTCTCCACAATCCCACTAATATTGTTTGATTTTATATCAGCTTGGTTATACTCGGTATATTTTGGCGGGAAATCTAACTTTATATCACATCACATCTTTCATGCAATTATTACACCCCACTTGGGCCCACCACTTGCATAAGTCATGAGTGTTGTGCCCACTTATGCCATAGGCAGCCCCCACCATGGTCTAAGTCACCAAAGAGCTTGTGCACACTTGTGTTGTGTTGGACCAAAATTGTGTACACATGATTATTTGCAAAGGAGCTCTTTAAATATCGGTCGATTTTCTGTTCTGATTGCAGTGTCGGCTCCCAAACGTTATATCCATGATTTTGAGTGTGTTTCCAGTATTTTATCATGAATACCTGTAATCTGTATTTACTGAGCAGACACCGGTTAATAGTATCGATATACACAAAATTGATAATGAATGAGAGGTGTTAAAATGCAGTTTTTAGTGATGAACAAGAGGCTCTTTATTGCCTCGAGTAGTACCGTCTGCTCGTTGATCGGAGCTACAATGGTAAGCGTAAGTGGAAGAGGAGGTGGTGTGGTGTTTCCATTGGCGTTTGTGCTCATATTATTTGGGGAATCCATAACCTTGAAAGAAAAATAGGGTTAGGATTGAATTCAAGGAATATAAATATAAAGAATGTTTAGTTGCTTATTCTTGTGATATATTGCTTAGGCTTCCATGCAGAACTGACCTGCATGGGCCGCCAACAAAACCTGTCACGCCCCGCTTCCCGGTGTACGGATAAGGAGACGCGACGAGGCACGCGACGTATTTACTCAGAAATAAACACGTTAAGCGTAAATAAGCAATATAATATAAATGTACACAAGAATGACATGAGATGTAAATGAACAGCAACTTTTTTATTTATTAAACATTCTTTACAATACAACTGGAAAGTAAATACAATGCGGAAAGCAATGCCTAAATAATGGCATGAACAGAAAGTAAAGGTATATACAAGTGACTAAACCTCTGGGTCTTCTGCGAACTGCTCCAAGTCTTCTGAGCTGGGCTCGATCTCCAAAAAGTCGGGTCCTCCTGATAACATTCCAAAGAAAGAATAGAAAAGGAATATCGTCAGCGAACAATCGCTCGATAAGTTCCAAAGAGAGATAGAAATAAACTGAACAGGTAAAGAAAATATATCTGGTATAATGTATGATTATTATGTTAACGCGGTTGTTTGTGGCATGGTACAGAATGTGCCAGTGTATACGAGAGGACTCCAACATACCCCGTGGACTATCGTATATGGAGTACAAGGCCCCGTCAAAACCCATGGGACAACGACAACGGCTATTCAGGTTAGGTGTATTAAAGTAACCGTCTCGTGTCACTTTTAACACATTCCGTACCAGTCTACCCCTTAAAAAACCGCAATATTTATTATGTTGTTTTATAGATGATTTGCAGATATAAGACTTGCTGAAACCATGATATCAATTGTTCATATAAACGGATAAAGATATAAACGGATAGCCATGTAGACAAGTAAATGTATATTCATGGATCGGTCAAATCAAGTCATGTTAATATAGATTGTATTCTGGTACAAATGGATTCATGTTGTAATGGAGTTATATTTGGATTGCATTCATGTATGGATTGTATTCTGATTAGACTGAGACTCTGTCTGAGTTAGACGCTTAAACAGAATTAGATTCCTGAATTAGGTTTTGGACTTATCGGTAACTGCTGCACATGGACGGCAGGATTGTGACTTTTTCCAAGCCAATTATCATTGATTACCTTAAATAGGCAAGCGCCCACTTTCTCCGGCTCCCTGAGACTCAAAAGAATTGGTCCCGTTTTAATCTATATTTACTTGGGTCCTTATTGTAAATTAATAAACTTGAGGGGGTTTTATGAAAAATAGTTTAGTATACTTTCAAAATAATCCTCAAGTATTTATTTATCGTATTTAGGGTTTTCATGGATGTAATTTTTAAATGTGAAGTAGTCTAGTGAATATAAACCTAGATTGAATAGTATATGGTATTTTAGTGTAAATTGGAATTGTATGGATTTGTGATGGTAGATTCATGAAATTTGTGATTCCTTTGTTTAGAAAACATGGAATTTATTATATGTATTTAAAATAGATAATTTGATAATATTATAAATAATTATAGAAAAATAAATTTATTTATTAAATAGAAATCTCGTTTTCTTAAAAATTGTAATAAAAATTCCATCGAGATCGGATGCTCCGTGGGGAGGTTTGCATCTCGCTCTACTAGTACCGAGGATGTATGATAATCCGCACCATCCAAATCGGGTTTCCCAAAATGGGTTGTAGAAGCTTAATTGTAAGAAATTTAATTTAAAACAATCTTAAAGAATACGTTTTTATTAGTTTAAGGTATTTTATTGTAAAATTGTATTTATCCCAAAATATTGTATAGAGACAATCGTGTTATGTCATGATGGGTGTTGTGATGAGGTAGGTAATTACCTCGTGAGTTTTCTAAAGATAATATGAGCAAATATAATGAAATAATGCCGTAGGTAAACTTTGTGGTATTTAAACGAAAAAGTGAAATAAAAGTTATATAACATTGTATTTTGAATTGAAACTTGTTCTAAATGTTATTTTATGGTTACTCAAAAATATATAAAGAAATGGTTAATTTGTTATTAAGAAAAGTTGGATTTTAAACAATTTTAGAATCGGAAGTCGGAATAACTCCACTTCCGACGAGTTTAGAAAAGGGATCTTTTTAGAATAGGAAGAGAGAAGAGCGGAGGGAACTTACTGGTTGAGAAGAGAGAGGGGAGGTATAGGAATGGTTCGAAAGCTTCGTGGAGTCGCGGTGTCTCCGGACTTGTCCTGAGTCGTCGCCGAAAGATGACCTTGGGCCAACTCCACTTGTACATCTTATTTGACTTGGAAAATTTTGAGAGTTTTAATGATAGATTTCAGAATGGAGAGGGCTAGGGTATGGTGTGGTATTTATATGATAGAATTAGGGTTTAAGGAAATAAAATAAGAATTAAACATTGGATTAAAAGCTCATTTTTAATTCTTTGTCAATGTGCAGGAAAAACAAATAGAACTAGGGTAGTGGGGGAAGCCAAGGGGTGTTAGGGTAAAAAATTGGGGCATTTGGTATGTGGGGGGCCAGCGGCGCCGGCCCCAAGCTCAATCTTGCTGGCCATTTCAATGGAGGTGAGGTGTGGATTGCTGCCATATGTCATGTTCAGTACATATAACATTTTCCACATGTTTGATTTTAGTGACTTTTCATTTTTACGTGTGTTGCACGTGTAAACTTTTAGGCTTCCAAAATGTTTAAAAGAAAAATCAGCAAAAATAATATGTGGCTGGGAATATTTGAACACAGGGGCTATGTCACAGCAGTGGAAGGCTTTACCAATGAGCTACAAGTGCTTTCTTGTTGTTCTAAAACAAATTAAATACTTATAGCATACTCAGGGTTGCAAATACTTCATTTAGTACTTTAATTTTAAACAAATTTTGTACATTATAAACAGAGTCGTTACAGACACCAAGCATTTCATAATAAAACAAAAAAGTAAAAGTTAGGTATGCTTTTAGGTAAAAAGATGCATGTTTTAGTGTTCATTGGTTGCAAGATAAGTTAATGGTTCATTAGGGAGAGAATCCTATGCTTTAGGTTGACAAGTCAAGCAACCATTAATTATCGATAATCAATTGTTTAATAAGATGACTAGATTAATGAACCCATAATCGCATATATTCAAATCTATAGCAAACAATGTCCAAATGATCTAAAATTTTGCGAATAATCTTGAAAGTTCTCATGGAATTTGATAAGTCAATTCAAATTTTATACTTTGGTAATTCATGATAAATCATTAAGAACCTTTACAAAAATCCTTATGAGGATTCATGCAAGAATTCATGAGATACAAATTTTGAGCGTCCCGAAAAGGGTATTTCGGTCATTTGAACGAATTTTAAACCATGCACTTAAGTTGTCTTCATGTACACCAGATATTTATTTTTATGCAAAAATGAAGTGAATGACGTGATGAAGATGCATTAGCATGATGAGGATGCAAGGTTATGATGCAAAAAATGATGCAGGGGTAAAAGGTAAATTCGTAAATTGCTGCTTTGCTGGGGTGTTTACAGTTCCATAAGTCCATCACGATCTGGTTAAGTTTGTCTAGGTGGTCTTTGACGGATGTCCCTTCTTCATCTTTAATAAGTACAATCATTGCTTGAGGTAGAGACCATTTGTGAGCGATTTCTTCATCTATATGGACTCCAACTTGCTCCACAATTCTGCTACCGTAGTTTCTTGCTTGACCCCGAAAAAAACTTCGTCAGCCAAGTGAAGTTGTATCGAACTGAAGACCTTTTCTTCCATCTCTTCTTTCTTTTATCCTCCTTGGTCATCTTCGGAATGTCGTCTATTGCATGGACAATCTTGTGAACCCCCTACTACTTGAGAATAGTCGTTATCTTCAATATCCAAAAGCCGAAATTGTTTCCTCCATCAAACTTAGCCACCTTGTAATGCGTAAATTCCATCTTCCCAAATAATTCGAAAACACGGAATCAAAAGCTTTGATACCACTTGTTGCACTTTCTATACCCGTGATCCTCGAAAGAATCACAAACCACACCAAGAGTCACAGCGAAAAATGTATCAGGATCGCTTGCAAAAAAACTACTTGAAAAGAACTAACCGAACAATCTACCAAAACACACCGCAAGTATAAGAAGCACACATACCAAATAACATAAAAACACAAGATTTTATCCAGGTTCAACACAACTTGCACCTAATCCTGCAATCTGACGATGAGAACTTCCACTATCAAGAAAGGATTACACGAGAATGCCCTCACCGATCAACGCTCAATACAAAAAATCTCTTACCCTAAAAAACCCTCCTTTATCTCCCTCGCTCTTGGTTTTCCAGCTGCCTCCTTTTATTATAAAGAAATATTGGCAACCCTTTTTTCATTAAAACCCTAGGCTATTTGGCTAATATTTATAGCCTACATCAATTTACATATAAAACTTAGATTTAAACATGATTACAAAGAAATAAGCTTAAGATTTAAATTAAGGATTAATTAAATCTTAGTCATCGACTCCTCAAATCTTGGTGAATTTAAATTAATATAAACAGATTAGCTGGTGCGTAAGTCGATTTACCAGCACATTCATTTAAATCAATATCAACAAATTAGCTGGTGCATAAGTCGATCTACACCACATTCATCATTCCAATGACTTGGTTGAGTACTTCAGCTGTCGTTGGCTCCTTACGAGGAATTCCACTACTTAGATCAGCAGCTGAGCCTGTGTTTGCAGCCCCTTGGAGATTTGGATCAGTCTGAGGATATGGATCAAATCGATTATCATCATCCAATAGTCCATCGTCTGGTCCCGAGGTGGACATCTTGTCAGAATACTTGTTCTTCCATAGAGATCCTTGTTTACCGCCGAAAACAGGGACGAACCGCGTAGGTCATCTTGCCTGAATTTGAGGGCAGATGCTATTTGGATTTATTCGTCCACCTCTCCGTAAATGCCAAGTTGATTTATGGCACCTTGTATCGGAGGTTTGGACGGATGCGGCCGTGGTAGCAGATTTCATCAGATTCCCCCTCATTTCTGAGGGGTTTTTTATTGTGAGGACGCTTTACCGTGCAAGCACAAGCCCCTGCAGTTAATTACGTTACCGCGTAGCGATAACCACTTTCTCTTGGTTCAGAAGTTCACTTGTGTTGTGTGTGTTTGTTTTATTTTTGTTTGCCAATGGATTGTATTCGGAGACTAATTTATGTCGTCGCCCGTAGGGTGCGATTAGTCCAAATCCGTGTATTTTAGATTTAGGTTTTTATTTAAGGATCGTTAATCTAGTTTGAGATTAAGGTCAACTTAAATGTTTGTGAGCAGTTGGAGCTCGATTGGTTTTTTGTTAAGAATACATTAGTCCAATTTAAGACTGAGATCCACTTAACAAGATTTTAAGATCATTCAGATCCAACAAAAGAGCATTTGGGCTCTATTGTTTTAGTTTAAGGACGTTTCGGTCCATTATCGTCGTTTTGGAGGCGAAGTTGTAGATTGAGGTCATTTCGGTCTGTAGATCACCATTTAGGAGGTGAGGTTTTAGTTTAAGAACGTTACGGTCCGTTGTCGCCATTTTGGAGACAACGTTTAGTTTGAGGACGTTTCGGTTTGTACATCACCATTTTTTAGATGAGCTTTTAGTTTAAGGATGTTACGGTCCGTTGTCACCGTTTTGGAGGCAACGTTTAGTTTGAGGACGTTTCAGTCTGTAGATCACCATTTTTGAGGTAAGGTTTTAGTTTAAGGATGTTACGGTTCGTTGTCGCCATTTTGGAGACAACGTTTAGTTTGAGGACGTTTCGGTCTGTAGATCACCATTTTTGAAGTGAGGTTTTAGTTTAAGGACGTTATGATCTGTTGTCGCCGTTTTGGAGCCAACGTTTAGTTTGAGGACGTTTTGGTCTGTAGATCACCATTTTTGAGGTGAGGTTTTAGTTTAAGGACGTTACGGTCCATTGTCGCCATTTTGGAGACAACGTTTAGTTCGAGGACGTTTCGGTCTGTTGATCACCATTTTTGAGGTGAGGTTTTAGTTTAAGGACGTTACGGTCCGTTGTCGCCGTTTTGGAGGCAACGTTTAGTTTAAGGACATTTCGGTCTGTAGATCACCATTTTTGAGGTGAAGTTTTAGTTTAAGGATGTTACGGTCCATAGATCACCTTGCGCTCATGTGTCGGGATGAGCAACGATGATATGGGACACATCCAGTTTGGGATATGGTTTGACCTGGGATGTGGTTTGACCTGGGATGTGCACGTCAGCATGGGAAGCGCACCAAAAAGCAGTTGGCTATCGGGACCCACCACCTCTCTGAAGACGTTGAGGAATTGCAACGACATATATCAGAGGTGTAGAGAGATGTACCCTTCAACCAATTCCCTTATTTGAGGAAAAAAAGAGTTGGTGGTCAACCCAGAAATCATTAGTCGTATTTTGAGACTAAGATTTCCTCGGGGGATGTAGGACGAATATCGTCTTGGGATATCATCAGTTGAAAGATCGATAGTCGTTTTTGGGACCAAGATCAATTTGGAAAGTACTGAGCACATGGGCTCGGTTGATCTGAATTAGGAACCTAGCCAACTTGAGCTTGGTCCACTCAGTTTTCGTTTTATTTTGAAAAAAAGTGTGTTGAGCACTTATGTAAGTTCCGACGCTCACACTTTACTCTCTTTTTTTGTCTCTATATGGAGTGCTGAGCACTCTTTATGGCGCCCACGTGCGAAGCACGTGAGGCGCTAGGCACTGCCTGGGGAGTGCCAAGCCCTTTTATGTTCCATGGCGCCCACGTAAGGGACACTTGACCAGCTGGGCGCCGCACCACTGAGTGTTAAGCACTCCTTATATTGTAGCGCCCACGTGAGGCACTGGGCGCTGATTTTTCCTTGTATATTTTGTTCTGAGGAGTTCAATTTCCTTGTTCTTTTCTGAATCTTTGATCTCCAAGAACAAGTTCGTCCCGATGAGAATTAAATTCTCAACTTGTGGGAGACGTATCTTGTGGATCTTAGATCTAGAGAAAGAACTAAATTTTTCTTTTTAAAAGGGTTAAACCGTTCAATAAGTAAATGATATGCTTCGACCTCTCTTCTTTTTTATTTACCTAGAGTTTTTTCTCTGAGAAAGGAGATCTTCTTCTTTCTTCCTTTTTGAAGCTTTCTGCTTTGTTTTTTCGAAGTTTATGGGGGATTCCTCTGTTTTCTTTCTCTATCTTCCTTCACACTCCGTCCTTTTTTGGAAAGAAGGATCATTGGTCATTGGGACCCACCACCTCTCCGACGACACTGAGAGATTACAGCGCCATATATCGAAGGTGTGGAGAGATATACCCTTTGAACCACGTCCCACTCATCAGGGGGGAAGAACCGGTTGGAGCTTAAACTCTTAACTGCTAAAAAGGCTTCTTTGCGTTCGCTTACGTGCGTCGCATGTATTGGGCGCATGTGCGTCGCATGTGTTGGGCGCACGTGCGTCGCACGTGGCGGGCGCACGTGCGTCGCACGTGGCGCTTGCGCTTCATAGGGGGGCAGCTAAGGCCCTAGCTTGGAGAACTAAGCTCCTTTGAGGATTGAATCCTCGCACAGCGGGCGCACGTGCATTGCACATAGTGCGCACATAGCGGGCGCAAGTGCGTTGCACGTGGCGCACATGGCTCTTGTGCATATACGCATTATGGGGGGCAGCTAAGGCCCTAATTTGGAGAACTAAGCTCCTTTGAGGATTGAATCCTCGCACAGCTAGCGCACGTACGTTGTACATGGTGCGCATGTGGAGGGCGCACATGTATTGCACGTAGCGTACATGGCGCTTGCGCATATCCGCATTATGGGGGGCAGCTAAGGCCCTAACTTGGAGAACTAAGCTCCTTTGAGGATTGAATCCTATTTTTTCTAAGAAGTATCCCCTCTTATTTATATGGGAGTGGTAGAGAAAGAATTTCTCTTTTTCCCGATGTGGGACTAAAAATGTATTCCCCATGTAGCAGAGCATTACTTAGATTACACGTGCATAGCACATTTGCTCATAACTTTTGATTCCGGATGAATTATGAGGCCCATATTATATCAAATCGAAGGATTTTTCGAGACGCTTTCGATACCATCAGAATTTAGCTGATTCTCATCCGAGAGTTTGTCAAAATACAGTCTGGAAAATACTGGTTTGTATTTTCTTAAGCATATCGCTGTCATTTGATACCTTGGGCTCTTTTGCGCTGAAATTTTTGGCGAGAACAAATGCCCCCACTACTTTCTGTTAGTTATGTATATGCCCTAGAGGCCATTATTGTACATATGACGTATATTGTAGTGGATGCTTGGATATATATAGAGAGGACTTTCTTGCTCGACATGATAGTATGCTATCTGATTTCACTTTGTCTTAACATGTTGACTTGTATTGGGTTACTGTCTTACTCTCACATGTTGATAAAGCCCTTAGGATATGTACTTGACTACTAGGACTATGATGCAGATCACACTAGTGGGGCCAGGGTAGTCCACGAGTACATCCTATAATTGTTCCTAGTCGAGTATCGAGACATGGCATCGATACTCCAGAGTAGACCAGCGTATACGCATCTTGACCTATATGATGGGCGATGGATAATCCCACATCCATTGGTGTTTGAGATCAAAGATGGTATGCGGGTTCTCAGTAGAGACTGGGTACATTGAACGGACTCGCCAAGAACTCTTAGATGGTATTATACCTATCGTCAGATAGCAGTTCTCTGGTGACACTGGTACAGGTTAGTCCGTAGACCCGAGATCGTCATAGAGTCTTATATGATTCCCACTGTGCTTTGATTTCCACCTTACCACATTCATGAAAACGTGCAAAATGGTGGCTTTTGGGTACTTTCCCGAATCACATGGAGGCAATGAGCGATAGGAAAGGTTTCGTCTTTCCCGGTATTGGGGGTTGATGTTGCACTGTGTTCGATTGGCTATAACGGGAAGCCCCTGACCAGGGCTGATATAGAGATCTACTGGTAAGTGTTATAAGTAGTTTCTCGACCCGTTATGAGCCTCACATCGACACGACTTATCGGTTACTGGGGTCTGACGTTTACCACTCCTAGACTGGATATGCGACATATCAGACGAAGAGACCGGACTGTACGGTAGTGTTACTGATTGGATTCACAGGAGTGTGTACAGGCTTTCTTGTTGATCTTCTGATCACTCAATACCCGGGTGGCTGTTACATTTAGCTGACCGCTTGCAGCTTGTGGGTGTTTGATGTGATCATCACCTACTGCCGGCGTATTGACGAGTCTTTAGAGTCCTATACAGAGGTTTCCTGGCCCAGGAGAAACGGAGTAGGAGCACATATATGATATGTGCGGGACCGAGATTGATACGTGTATGTGATACCGTATTCTATTCTTGCGATATGTGATATCGGCCGGGTATTGTGATATGGCCGAGAACATGTGATATAGCCGGGTTATCGGATCAAGTGTTGATTCGATAAAATGATACATAATATATTAGTCGGTTATATGTAATATAGCCGGATTATTAAATCAAGTGTTGATTTAATAATTTAATGTAGAATTATATATTTGATATATTAAATTGCATTAACTAATATTAGCTCACTTAAGAATTACTTTTTCTCACTTGATGATACATTGATATATATGTGATATATGTTAATTGTATTATTTTCTTTTGTTCACAAAATTATATATGTGATATATAATTGTGACATGCTTGGTTACACATGCAAACTTGGGAGTATGAGACTTATACCATTGCTAGGGTTAAGATTAGGGTTTACATTTTATTCTTAGATAATTCAATTTTGTGGATTTATGCTAAGATATTTTGCTTAGTTGACTTTGTCCACCTTGTTGATATTTTGCTAAGATATTTGTTAACCTAACTTTAATTCTAGCCTATGGTTTATTCTCTACATGAGTTAGCCATGATATTTATTAACTCACCATGGTTGCATTATTAACCCAAGCTCATTTTATTTCATCACTTCATTTTCTTCTTCCTCCACAAAAAGATTGCTAGCTTTTTCATTCGAGATGAAATAAAGTGAGAAAAAGAAAACTAAAGAGAGCAAAATTCCTACTTCATCATCCTCTTCTATACTAGCCATACAGATTATTATGTTAGCTTCACTAGTTCCTAATTAGTGAAAAGATAGCTTGGGTTTGTGACTCCTCAAGATAGATCATCTTGGATAGTGAAGTCTTCAAGCAAGTATGGATCATTCACCTCATGGAGTCTCTCTAGAGTCCGGGTGCTTGATGATCGCAGCGAAGGGACCACAACTCGGAGCTTATGAAGCAAAGGAACGGACTACAAAGGTTGCAATCCCTATCACTTAGAAGTAAAGTTGTTTGTTTTAAGTTTTCCGCATGATTCTCTAGTATCGATTCTAGGTTAGGGTTAGATAGAACGGCAAAAAATTAAAATTGGCATGGACGATACCACCTGAAACCTTGCTGCCGTTCTATACAACCCAACAGTGGTATCAGAGCCTAGCTAGAGAATTAGACGATATGTTTGATTACGAAACCTAAATGAATCCGAAACTTGAAACCAAATTACCTAGTTTCTGTCGAATTTGAAAAATGCTCTAAACATATTTTAAACAACTGCAGAATGTTATATGTGATATAACATGAACATCACCAAAATTTAGAGAGCTTCTCAGCAGTTATGGCCAGCCACAATAGGATAAAATCCGGTGAGCTCGAGTGGATTTTGGAGTTTTTGCTTCAAATTTTGGTGGTGTTCTAGTCTCTGGGTTCTAGAGTTTCAAGTGTTGTTTGTTTTTGCTAAAATGGCATGTGATGTTAATTTTCTGCATAGGCAACTCGGACTGTTTCGTATTCGTAATTCTAGTTTGTTTTCGGGTTATTTAGACGGTTTTAAAAAGTTCGAACGGATATCAATAACTCACTTTTTTCCTTACTGGAAATTTTTCCAAGTGTTGGATTTTTCCTTAGTTTAAAACTTTCAGAAAATCATGCAAGCAATTCTGTGGACCTTCTAGAAGAACGAAACCTTAACTCGATTATGTGACCGTCAGAACCGCCACTAAACCCTAGGGTTTGTGGTCGTTCAGCGGTGCCACATGTGAGGCATTGGTTGACCCTTCTATGGCTGGTTTATAGGAGCTGTGGCATATTCTGGGACCTTTTGAACTCCGCTCAAGTGTTGAGCTATTTGGGAAATTTTGGGTGTTTGTTTACTCGATCGGAAAGTTTAACATTATCTAGTTATCTGGAATATGATACAATATGTGGAATTCATATAGTTAGGCATGAAATCCGTAATATGTGATATTTCGGGTTTATGATGTCTAAGGTGATTGTGGATTCCAAATGTTGTAGTTTTTCACTTTCTTTTCTGCGAACATAAGTGTAATATGTGGTTTATCGCCGGTTTCGTTGCTATATATCAACGACAATTGGGATATGCATATTTACTTACGTTGATGACATGTGATGTTATGTGTTGCTGTGATAGGTTATATTGGATCGTCGTGATTTGAATAGCCGGGGAGTTTATGTGAGATGAGGGTTTTTATTTTCATTCATGTAAAATTCAATGTATGTAATATTCTTTTATTGGAGCACTTCCGGGTTGAGGATGATGTCACCATTATATATTATTTACTTTTCCGCATTAGAATGGACCCAAGGAGGGGAGCACAAGTAACCGGGTTTTAGGGTCCAGTGGGAGGCCATCTCGAGGAGTCGAGACCGGGTCTCCTAACCTTGGAATTGGTAGGGTTGCTTGCCACTCTCGTGGGGGTCTAGGGATGTGGGTTTGTCTATTCATCGCGACCGTGGAATCTGTGTTTTATACAAGCTCAAAATAAAACACAGACCTCCTAGTATGTCCAATATTTCATATGTTATCTTGTGCTGCTGATATTCTGTGATGTGATCATTTTATATGCGTGAGACGAATGCTTTATTATTGTATATATGATATATAATAAGCGTTGATTATGTTTTGCACCCGCACTAGTCCCGCCCCGGTATACCGTTAGTTAAGTAACCTAACGGTGCATAACGGGACACTGTGGCGAATGCGGATGGCATAAGCGTATGTTGTATTTTCGTTTTTCTATGATGCTTAGGAAGCATAAATGATGGGACTTCATTAATGAGATTAATGAAAGATAAAGAAACATAAAATATGTTGTAGAATCAAATTTTCAAAAAAGGGTAGCTCTAGTTTTTGCTTTGCATAGCGGTATTCCTTGTAGAATATCCAGCACCTTATTCAATAAGGAAAGAGCCGAGATCCCTTCACCGGGAGTGACCTCTTTAGCGAAACTAGCAGATGCTACAACTCACTCGGTTATGTTTTTGATTGCTTCTATAGTTTTTTCTTTGCATAGCGGTATTTATGAAATACCCTGCACCTTATTCGATAAGGAAAGAGCCGAGATCCCTTCACCGAGAGTGACCTCTTTAGCGAAACTAGTAAATACCTCAAAAACACTCCTTTTCAAAATCACTTGTTTATACAACGATATCAAGTTCATTACGCTCATAGTTTTCTTAAAAACCTACGTAACCCTCCGTCATTTCAGATAAGTGTTATTTAGTATTCGTGCTACGTTTGTTGGCCTCCGTCAAGGCGTAGTGTGCGGTAGCTAACTAGTGTTTATCTGCAACACAAGATGAGATTGGATTAGGGTAGTCGTACGACTTTGTTGGCCTCCGTCAAGGGTCGTGCTGGTGGGTTTGATTCAATCATGAAATGTACGGGTTGAACTTGACTAGCAGCCTATGGTTTGTTAGCCTCCGTTAAGGTCATAGGACGCTGGGGGTAAAAATATTATCGGGGATTTCAAGTGTTTGAAATTTGTAATGAGATTGCATACCTTCTATGAGATATTTGGATCCTGATACCCACTGCGAGTAAGAGTTACTCCTGGGAGAGTTTTACACATGACAATTAGCCGATCAAGTAGGTGTCTAGAAAGATGTTAACGGGGTTAAGACTCTGAGAAAACGAGGTTTATTCTAATTAGGTCCGTGCGAAAGCACGGGGAACCTCCCTTAAAATACCAACACTGGCCTTGCCGAAAGATTGGCGAACTTGTAAGGTGTAATTAATCCCGGCTAGTCTTACCTTTTAGGGTTTGAAGGAAGATTTGATGAAAACAGTGGGAGCCATCCTGATTAGATAAGATAATAACCAATCTAATCTTGTAAGAGCATACGCTAAAGTGTTTTCTTCTCTCTCTCTCTCTAGTTAGCGACCATGTCAGGCCTTAATCAAGATAATAATATGGATGTATTGACCGAACCCGCTTGTTATACTGAGCAGGGGAACGTTGGTCCCGTTCTTTCTTATAAATGTTATAAGACTGAGCAGGGAATAGTGACATATTCGGATTCTCACGCCGCCCAAAAGAAGAATAAGCATGTTGATGCATCTTCTTCGTGTGTGTAAGTTATCGAGAATTGTTTCTCAGTTCACTCTACATCCTGTGTATTAGATACCGGATCGGGATCCCATATATGTAATATGTTACATGGACTACGGAAAGGTAGGGAACTGGGAGAGGGTGATCATTTCGTAAGAGTAGGGGATGGTGCAAATGTTATAGCCAAAGCAGTTGGTGAATATCACCTTGTATTACCAAATGATAATACATTGATTCTGAACGAATACTATTACATTCCGACCCTGATATGCAATCTTATATCAGTTTCTTTATTGAGTAAAGAAGGATATAATTTTGTAGTACAGGATAATGTTATGAACCTCTTCCTGAATCAAAAGTTGATTGGATCAGGCTCATTAAATAATGGCATATACGTTCTAGATCAAACCACGGTTCTTAATGTACAGAACACACACAAGAGGAAGAGTTCAGAAATGTGTGAATCCTACTTGTGGCATTGTAGACTAGGTCATATCAATGCGACACGACTAGCTATGTTACATAAAGATGGATATTTGAATACATTCGAATTATCATCTTATGAAACTTTCCATTCATGTCTCAAAAGCAAAATGACTAAAACTCCGTTTAGTGGACACGGGAAAAGAGTTACGGAACTCTTGGGACTGATACATAGTGATGTATGCGGTCCCATGTCTATACATGCCAAGAATGGTTCCTCATACTTCATTACATTCACTGACGGTCTCTCAAGATACGGACATGTGTTCCTATTGAAACACAAGTCTGAAACTTTTGAGAAATTCAACGAATATAAGCACGAAGTAGAGAACCAAATGGGTAAAAGTATTAAGATCCTTCTATCAGATCGAGGAGGAGAATACTTGAGCAATGAGTTCCTGGACTCTTTAAAAGAGAATGGGATTCTCTTTCAGCTTACTCCTCCTTATACACCACAGCACAACGGTGTATCGGAGTGGAGGAATTGCACCCTATTAGATATGGTGCGCTCTATGATGAGCACTGCTGAGTTGCCTATTTCCTTTTGGGGGTATGCGCTTGAGACAGCCATATACCTATTGAATAGAGTTCCAACCAAATCGGTGCCTACCACTCCATATGAGATATGGGAGGGGAAGAGACCGTGTCTTAATTTTGTTAAGATGTGGGGTTGCCCGGCCTATGTTAATAAGAAAAATCCGGACAAACTCGAGGCAAGGTCGTTTCTGTGTAAGTTTATAGGATATCCCAAGCATTCACGAGGGAATATCTTCTACCACCCTGAGGAACAAAAGGTGTTCGTTTCTCGACATGCCACCTTTTTAGAAAAGGAATTTCTTAAAAAAGAAATTAGTGATAATGAGGTAGAACTGGAAGAAGTTCTAGCTACACAAACTACAGAAGAAGATTTGGTAGAACCGTAGGATTCGATAATTCCCAACAAAGTTCAACCTCTCCGCCGATCTAGTAGGGTTCCTCATCCACCTAAGAGATACTACGGTTTTCTCATTGATGGTGGGAGCGAGGACTGTATCATGGAAGATGATGACCAGACTAGCTTCGAGCAGGCCATCACGAGTGGGGACTCAGTGAAATGGCTGGATGCAATGCGATCTGAGATGGAATCCATATACACCAACAAAGTATGGACTTTGGAAGTTGCTCTTGAAGGGGTAAAACCCATTGGGAGCAAATGGATCTTTAAGAAGAAACTTGGTGTAGATGGAAAAGTTGAGACTTTCAAAGCTAGACTTGTTGCAAAGGGTTTTCGTCAACGACCAGGTGTGGAATATGACGAAACCTTTTCTCCAGTGGCTATGCTTAAGTCCATCCGGATCCTACTTGCCACATGACTACGAAATCTAACAGATGGATGTTAAGACCGCCTTTCTAAATGGTGATTTAGAGGAGTGCGTGTACATGACTCAGCCAGAGGGCTTCGTAGACAGTGAGAGCAGCGGAAAGGTGTGCAAGCTGCTTAAATCCATCTACGGGTTAAAGCAAGTATCGCGGAGTTGGAACATCTGTTTTGATGTAGTAGTCAAAGAGTTTGACTTCATCAAAAATGTAGATGAACCTTGTATATACAAGAAGGTGGCAGAGAGTAAGGTTGTCTTCCTCGTATTGTACGTGGATGACATACTCTTGATAGGAAATGATGTTCTTATGCTGCACTCGGTCAAGCTCTTCTTATCACATAGATTCTCAATGAAAGATCTAGGTGATGCCTCCTGCATCTTGAGGATTAAGATCTATAGAGATGGATCTAAAAGGATACTGGGATTTTCCCAATCCAGATACATTGACACCATACTAAAGAGGTTTAGTATGGAAGAATCCAGGCGTGGGAATTTACCCACGATCTCTGGACTCACTCTCTCCAAAGAGATGTCTCCTAAGACTAATTTGGAGAGAGCTTGCATGCAAGGGATACCCTATTCTTCGGCAGTAGGCTCTATCATGTACGCGATGCTATGTACCAGACCCGATGTAGTATACTCACTAAGTGTAGTGAGTAGATATCAAGCAGATCCAGGAGAGAGTCACTGGACAGCTGTAAAGAACATTCTCAAGTACTTGAGAAGGACTAAAGAGATGTTCTTGGTGTATGGTAACGGAGAACTCTAGGTGGAGTCCTTTACCGATTCGAGCTTCCAAAGTGATAAGGACGACTCTAAGTCGCACTCGGGATTTGTCTTTACCCTCAATGGAGGGGCGGTATGTTGGAAAAGTTCCAAATAGGAAACCGTGGCAGACTCAACGATGGAGGCTGAATACATCACTGCCAACGATGCTGCCAAAGAAGCTGTCAGGATGAAGAAGTTGATAACTGAACTTGGAGTGGTTCCGTCCATTGAGCATCCAATATCTATTGTGATAACAATGGAGCTATGGCTTTGGCTAAGGAACCATGTCCCATTAGAAATCCAAGCATATTCTGAGGCGGTATCACCTGATCCGGGAGATCGCCGAGAGATCGAGGTCAGGAGAGTTGATACGAAAGACAATACTGCGGATCCACTCACCAAGGCCATACCCCAGATACAATTTGAGAGACTCTTCGGGATGTTGGGTATGAGATACTACAACAGCTAGCCTTACTGCAAGTAGGAGATTGTTAGTTATGTATATGCCCTAGAGGCCATTATTGTACATATGATGTATATTGTAGTGGATGCTTGGATATATATATAGAGAGGATTTTCTTGCTTGACATGATAGTATGCTATCTGGTTTCACATTGTCTTAACATGTTGACTTGTATTGGGTTACTGTCTTGCTCTCACATGTTGATAAAGCCCTTATGATATGTACTTGACGACTAGGACTATGATGCAGATCATACTAGTGGGGCCAGGGTAGTCCACGGGTACATCATATAATTGTTCCTAATTGAGGGTGTATTGAGACAGGGCATCGATACAATATACATTAGTGTTTGACATCAAAGATGGTATACACATCTTGACCCATATGATGGGCGATGGGTGATCCCACATCTATTGGTGTTTGACATCAAAGATAGTATACGGGTGCTCAGTGGAGACTGGGTACACTGAACGGACTCGCCAAGAACTCTTAGATGGTATTATACCTATCTTCAAATAGCAGTTCTCTGGTGACACTGGTACAGGTCAGTCTGTAGACCCGAGATCGTCATAGAGTCTTGTGTGATTCCCACTGTGCTTTGATATCCACCTTACTACGTTCATGAGAACGTGTAAAATGGTGGCTTTGGGTACAGTCCCGAATCATATGGAGGCAACGAGCGATAGGAGGGGTTTCGTCTCTCCCGATATTGGGGGTTGATGTTGCGCTGTGTTCGATTGGCTATAACTGGAAGTCCCTGGCCAGGGCTGATATGGAGATCTACTGGTAAGTGTTATCAGTAGTTTCTCGACCTGTTATGAGCCTCACATCGACACGACTAATCGGTTACTGGTGTCTGACGTTTACCACCCCTAGACTGGATATGCGACATATCAAACGAAGAGATCGGAATGTACGGTAGTGTTACTGATTGGATTCACATGAGTGTGTACAGGCTTGCTTGTTGATCTTCTGATTGCTCAATACCCGGGTGGCTGTTACGTTTAGCTGACCGCTTGCAGCTTGTGGGTATTTGATGTGATCATCACCTACTGCCGGGGTATTGACGAGTCTTTAGAGTCCTACACAGAGCTTTTCTGGCTCAGGCGAAATGGAGTAGGAGCAAATATGTGATATGTGCGGGACTGAGATTGATACGTGTATGTGATACCGTATTCTATTCTCGCGATATATGATATCGACCGGGTATATGTGATATAGCCGGGTTATCGGATCAAGTGTTGATTCGATAAAATGATACATAATATATTAGTCGGTTATATGTAATATAGCCGGATTATTAAATCAAGTGTTGATTTAATAATTTAATGTATAATTATATATTTGATATATTAAATTGCATTAACTAATATTAGCTCACTTAAGAATTACTTTTTCTCACTTGATGATACATTGATATATATGTGATATATGTTAATTGTATTATTTTCTTTTGTTCACAAAATTATATATGTAATATATAATTGTGACATGCTTGGTTACACATGCAAACTTGGGAGTATGAGACTTATACCATTGCTAGGGTTAAGATTAGGGTTTACATTTTATTCTTAGATAATTCAATTTTGTGGATTTATGCTAAGATATTTTGCTTAGTTGACTTTGTCCACCTTGTTGATATTTTGCTAAGATATTTGTTAACCTAACTTTAACCCTAACCTATGGTTTATTCTCTACATGAGTTAGCCATGATATTTACTAACTCACCATAGTTGCATTATTAACCCAAGCTCATTTTATTTCTTCATCACTTCATCTTCTTCTGTCTCCAGAAAAAGCTTGCTAGCTTTTTCATTTGTGATGAAATAAAGTGAGAAAAAGAAAATTAAAGAGAGCAAAATTCCTACTTCATCATCCTCTTCTATACTAGCCATATAGATTAGTGTGTTAGCTTCACTAGTTCTTAATTAGTGAAGAGATAGCTTGGGTTTGTGACTCCTCAAGGTAGATCATCTTGGATAGTGAAGTCTTCAACCAAGCATGGATCATTCACCTCATGGAGACTCTCTAGAGTCTGGGTGCGTAATGATCGCAGTGAAGGGACCACAACTCGGAGCTAATGAAGCGAAGGAACGGACTACAAAGGTTGTAATCCCTATCACTTAGAAGTAAAGTTGTTTGCTTTAAGTTTTCTACATGATTCTCTACTATCGATTCTGGGTTAGGGTTAGATAGAATGGAAAAAATTTAAAATTGGCATGGACGATGCCATCTGAAACCTTGCTGCAGTGCAATACAACCCAACACTCTTCCCATGTAGGTATGTACGTGGGTAAAGTAGTGCAGAGTAATATATAGCGTATGACCGGTTTCGAGCTGGTATATAATTTTTAGAATCTCGATCTGAGAAGATAGAGAGCGGACACAAGCGTCATCATCTATCATTGACTCAAATCTCAACTCTTAAGGGATATAGTTCCAAACCCTGAGGCCCATGAGCTGCACCCTTCTGTTTTTTTATGTCTTGATCTGGCGCGAAGTATTTTATGTACTCATTTCGGAGTTTGTAGTTTATTCACTCATTCCGGAGTCTCTAGTTTATAGACTCATTTCGGAATTTGTAGTTTATTCACTCATTCTGGAGTATCTAGTTTATGGACTCATTTCGGAGTTTATTTAGTTTACCTCCCTTGGGTTTATAGGCAAACTTATCCTAATGTTACAGTTAACCCCTGCTCTTTACGACAGAGGTCCGTTGGGGTCTGTGGTACTAGGGTTTTTTTCCGTCGTACCATCACGTTGGCTGATGCATTCCTCGATATGCAGACTTTACGCTGCTGTTCGAGTAGCCCCGCAACTGTCGTGTCTCTAAACCCTTCGGGGACTGGACAAGACGTCTTCAAGTAATCTCCTTAGGTCATATTACCGTCGAGAGAGCAAGCGGTAGGAATTTTGCCATGCCACTTTTTACTTGAGGCTAGGCTCAGTTTGGGAGCCCCGATGAGTCATAACCACTCCACGCTGGTGTGTGATGATTTCCGATAGTCTTTCAGGTTTTATTTGAGTTGCCGTCAAGACCTTGAGGTTAGGAATTTGGCCTCCGCTTCCTTTGTCGATACTGTGTCTGCTGTAATGAGAAGAATGTCGAGGTGATCTCTAGGTTGTTTTGTGAACTGTCAAGACTTGGAACTAGGGACTTTGCCATGGATCTGTTTTGTTTTGACCCTGGAATCGCTTGTTGATGTCGCGTCTGCATCCTGTTGGAGTGAGAAGAAACGCCTTTGTTGACACTGCGTCTGCTGTAACGAGACGAATGTCTAGATGGTCTCTAGGTTGTTTGTGAACCGTCGAGACTTGGAACTAGGTACTTTGTCATGGCTCCACTTTGCTTTGTCCCTGGGGTCGTTTGTTGACGTCGCGTCTGCATCCTGCTGGAGTAAGAAGAAACGCCGTTGTTGACACTGCGTCTGTCGTAACGAGATGAGTTTCGAGGTGGTCTTTAGGTTTTCTGTGAACCGTCGAGACTTGGAACTAGGGACTTTGCCATGGTTCCGCTTTGTTTTTGACCCTGGAGTCTTTGTTGATGTCGCGTCTGCATCCTGCTGGAGTGCGAAAGAATGCTGATGTTAACATTGCGTCTGCTGTAACGAGACGAATGTCGAGGTGGTCTCTAGGTTGTTTTGTGAACCGTCAAGACTTAGCTCTCCTTTTGACGGATCCTGGTGGGAAAATATGGTTCCCTTTTCGTTTATGCCTATGGATTGTATACAGGGGTTGATGTGGACTTACCTGCAGGGAAAAGGTTTCATTTTTTTTGTTTCCACGATACTCCATCATTTCAGCTTTTTATATCGCGAAAGTCGCAATTGCCTAATCATTTCGGCTTTTTATCGCGGTGCCCAATCATTTCGGCTATTTTTTTATTTTTACTCGCGGCTTTTTATTGCGAGTTGCCCAAACATTTCGACTGTTTTTATATGCATGTATTTTGTTCACTGATTTTTATTGCGAGTTTCCCCATCATTTCGGCTATTTCATATGCGTTTATTTTTTCTCGCTGATTTTTGTTGCGAGTATGGAACTTGAGATCTGATGCCAATCTTGGCATCAGCACCGCTACGACTGGGATATTTCCAGGAGTGAATTATCATTTGCCTTGAAAGGACTTGGAATTTGATACCGATTTAGGCATCAGCATCGCTACAATTGGGATATTGTCAGGAGCGAATCATCATTTGCCTTTGTCGATTTGAACAAAGGTGGCTTAGCAAATAGGGTTAGGATCCTGTCGACTAAAGCTTTTTGACTTTATGAGCCGTAAGGGTCTCATAAAGGTATTTCTCCCTACGAGTCGTAAGGATCGCGTAGGTGTATGTTCTCCTTAGAAATCGTGAGGACTTCTAAGCAGTGTTCTCTCTTATAAGTCGTAAGGATCTCATAAGAGTATTTTCTCCTTATAAGTTGAGAGAACTTACAAGTGTCGTTCACCATATGAGGACATTCCTCGTGATTGGTGGAACTTGTTGGGGGGAAATGTTTATTTATGCCTGTAGATTGTATACAAAGGCCAATATCGGACCGTCTGTAGGGCAACTAGGGGGATATGACAGCTTAGAACAGGTTTGGATTCCTGTGACTTAAGACTTTCAAATTCTATGAGCCGTGAGGGTCTCATATGAGGGAGTTCTCCTTACGAGTCGAGAGGATCTCGTAAGTGAAAATTTTAAAAGATTGCGCTTTTTCTGGTTTTCACAAACTCGCCGGTAGCCCTGCTGTTTTTACTCACAGCGCCCTTTCGGGTTTTCATCCGTGCTCATTTCGCTTGTGGACGTACCATTTTTTTACCCCTCTGTTTGCCAATGGGACTTAGGGGGTACTTCGCCGCCGGGGTAGCTGTGTAACCAGCGGGACTTGAGTTGCAGTCTTCGTCATTGGGACTTGTGGAATTGAGTTCCATTATCGCCTTGTTTGAGGCAACGTATTAGTTTAAGGACATTACGGTCCATTGTTAGTTTAGGGACATCTCGGTCCGTGGCACGCATCGAGGCGAAGTTTTGTTGGATACTACTTATAGAATCTTGACTCAGGAAGACAGTGAGCAAACACGAGTGTTGTCATCTATCATTAACTTGAGTCGTGACTTGTCAAGCGTAGTATTTCTTAAGAAACCGGCCGTTTATTAGCCGGAAGGGTCTTGCTCCATGCATATCTATAAGCAAGTAGGCCCCACCTTGGTAGACCTTGTCTATGATGTACGGACCCTCATAGTTCGGCTCGAATTTCCCCCACTTTACACGGTTGGGGATCATAGGTCTTTTTACAACTAACACAAGTTCGTCTTGGCGGAATGTTCTCGGTCTGGTTAGTCTTTCGTATGAGCGTGTCATCCTTACTTTGTAAGCTTCCATGTTTTGTTGCGCCATGAGACGAGTTTCATCGAGGGCATCGAGCTCCTCAAGCCGAAGATGGGCATTTCCTTCATCCGTCGGCTCATATCGAACTGCCACTCGTAGAGAGGGTAGATCTATCTCCAAGGGAAGTACCGCTTCCGTGCCGAATACCAACGCGAATGGCGTTGTATTCGTGGCCATTTTGAACGTGGTTCGATATGCCCAGAGAGCTTCATACAGTCTCTCGTGCCAGTCCTTTTTGTTTCTGGACACCATTTTCTTTATAATCTTCGTCAAGGTCTTGTTAAAAGCCTCAGTTAGACCGTTAGCCCGGGGATTATAGACTGAAGAGTATCTCCAATCTATATTATGCTGCTGTGCAAAGCGGCTGATCTTATGGCTTCTATAGGTCGGCCTATTATCCGAGATGATCCGTCGCGGAGTGCTAAACTGGTAGATGACACGTATCCTGAAGAAATGGAAGATGTTCTCCGTCTGCACTTCCTTTAGCGGTACTGCCTCTGCCCACTTAGAGAAGTAATCGGTTGTTGCTAATATAAACCGATGTCCCTTGGATGATGCTGGTTCGATGATCCCGATTATATCTGTTCCCCACATTTCGAACGGCCAACTAGCCAGTATTTGGTGTAGCGGATTTGGATGCTGGTGGATGAAGTCCCCGTGAATTTGGCACGAGTGACACTGCTTCACATATTCGAGACAGTCCTGAATTATCGTGGGCCAGTAGTAACCCATTCTCTTGATTTTCAGTTTCATCTTTGGCCCGGCTTGATGGGAACCGCAGAGTCCGTCATGGGTTTCTTGAATGACACTCCCTGCTTCTTCTGGTCCTAGGAACCTTAGCCACAAACTGTCGAGCGATCTCTTATATAGAGTATCATTAACGAAGTCAAAAGACAGAGCTCGTTTCATGAGCTGATGTCTTGAAGATACGTTTTCGGGCGTTCGATGTGATTTGAAGTAGTATGAAGACTTCTCTCCAATCCTTAGCCTTTTCTTCATCCTCTAATTGGAAGGCTGCTTGTTTAGTCGCTTCCTTTCTTTCAGACGACTCCGGAGGTATTTCCGCAGGCGCGAGAATCCAGCGGCTTTGCACAATGATCCTTACGTCATCGAGATTTTCGTCGGCCGGTTCTTTAGCGAGCTTGGTTAACGCATCCGCCTTGCTATTTTCCGCCCGCGGTATGCTTTTCACGATGTATGAGGGAATTTGAGTCAGCAGTTGCTGCACTCTTTCGCCATATTTTACCAACTCCGGTTTACACGTCTGATAGTCACCATTTACTTCGCTAACGACTATCTGGGAGTCTCTATATATGAGAAGGTTTTCGATTCCCATGTCAACAGCAATCTTAAGACCCACTATCAAAGCTTCGTACTCAGCCTCATTGTTTGTCCTCGGCTCTGTTAAGGAAAGGGCGAAACGCATTATCCCTCCTTGCGGAGTCACGAAGATAAGGCCCACCCCAGCTTTGATTATAGGGATGCTTTGCTTTCGCTTCTTCAAGGAGGACGCTCCATCAAAGTAGAGTTCCCAATGGACATTATTTTCCTCCGTCTTCCCTTCGATTGTGTTGAACACGTGTTCGCCTGGAAATTCGCAATTTAAGGGAGAATCGGCTGGTATCGGATGCTCAGCGAGAAAGTCGGTGATGGCCTCGCTTTTCACTGCCTTGAGGGGTCGATACGTTATCGAGAATTCCATCAAGATGAGGGCCCATTTGGCAAGCCTTCCTGTTAGTATGTCTCTTGACATCAAATATTTGAGAGGATCCACCTTCGATATGAGATGGATCTCATGTGCCAGGGCATAATGTCGAAGCTTCGTTATCGCGAAGATCGGTGCCAGGCAATACTTTTCAATAGGGGAGTAGTTGTTTTCTGCCCCCAGAAGAACTCGACTCAAATAGTAGAGAGCTCTCTCCTTTCCCTGATCGTTCTCCTATGTCCATAGCGTGCCTAAAGAACCTTCAAGGGCACTTTGGCATTTACGATCCCAAACGAACGGGGTCCCCTTCTTCATTAGATAGCTGTAGGGGCGACATTTGCCGGAGAGGTTGGCTATGAACCGCCGGATATACGCGAGCTTTCCTTAGAGAGACCGCAGTTGTTTGAGAGTTCTTGGCGCGGGCATTTCCATAATCGCCTTGATCTTTGATGGGTCTATTTCGATGCCTCAGTGTCGTACGATGAATTCTAGGAATTTTCCTGAGGAGACTCCAAACGCGTATTTCAGAGGGTTCATCTTTAGATTATACTTCCGAAGACGCTAGAACACTATGTTCAGATGCTCCCAGTATTCCTCGTACGATTTGCTTTTCATCACAAGGTCATCGATATAACATTCGACAATCTCGTGTATGAGGTCATCGAAGATCTTCGTCATGGCCCTCTGGTAGGTAGCGCCAGCGTTCTTCAGACCGAAGGGCGTCACTTTATAACAGAATATGCCCAGCGGAGTCCGGAAGGCAGTGTGCTTTTGGTCTTCGGGGTGCATCTTTATTTGATTATAGCCTGAAGATCCATCCATGAAGGAGAAGACTTCATGGGTGGATGTATTATCGATCATCAGCTCGGTAACAGGTACTGGGAAGTCATCCTTTGGACAAGCTTTATTAAGGTCCCGGAAGTCCACGCAGATGCGTACTGTCCCATTTTTCTTCATTACCGGAACGATATTGGCGATCCAGTCAAGATATTGAACTTCTTGGATGAAACCGGAGTCAATTAGTTTCTTGACTTCGGCGTTGATACCCATCTCAAGTTCGAGCCGCATTCTTCTTGGCGCCTGTTTGATTGGCTTGACGTCAGGCGATATCGCCAGTTTATGCACCGCTATTTCTGGATCTAGTCCTGGCATCTCGGAATAATTCCATGAGAAGCAATCTTTATATTATATAAGCACGTCCTTTAGTGTGGCCACCTGCTTTTTAGACAGTAGCTCACTGACGAACGTTGGCCTTGGATCATTTTCCGTTCCCAAGTTAATTTTTCTTAGATTGTCCGCTTTGGTATGTATCCCATCTTCCAGCTCTTTTGGCGCCGGTGGAAATTCTGAGATCATCTTGTCCTCATCCTCATCTACAAAGCAGTAGGAGAGGTCGTCCATATTCTCGTGCTCTTTCTCCTTTGAGAATGTTATCACGTGGCAGGTAAGAGTTCATTTCCAAGCTCGATGTTGATCTAGACTTACCCTCGCGACATGGGTTGCTTTTGGCTCATGTTTTCGTGATGGGGTTACCCTCCAACTGTTGGATAGAGCAAACATGCCTTGCTGTTACTGGTCTTCGACCCAGTCTTTGAAGGTGAAGCAGTCTTCAAGAGGATGTCCTATTGTTCGGTGGTAGGAGCAATAAGCCGGGTGATGGACCTCGTTTATTTGTTCGGGATGCCGAGACTCCGGGATCATCATCATTTGATGCTTAATGATAAGGTCGAATATTTTCCTTATCTTGTCTCGGGGGAAAGAATATTCCCGATCCATCTTCTTTATTAGCGATGGATTCCAGCTAACTTTTTCTCGATCGCGTGTCTTCTTGAATCCGCTTCGCTGTTTTCAAACGTCATTCTCGTTCTTCCCCTTGTTGTTTCCTTTGCGTCGGGCTTTTTCCTTGCCATGAGAGCACACAGCGGGCTGAGGGTGAAGGGCATCATAGTCTTCTCTTTCTGCAGACTGCTGAGTGAGACGCTGCATCCAGGCTTTCTCGTAAATGGCAATTTCGCGGCTGTGATCATCCCGGACCTTTTGACTTGCTTCCCTTATTAGCTTGTCAATTTGTTCTTCGAATGACGGACTTAAGATTCTTACGGCGGGATCTCGCTCTGGTTCAATATCAGCGCTATCTGGAAAAGCATTCCCTTCTCCACCGGAGTTATTTATGACCCGGCAGCCATGGAATCGCTCTCATTTCTTGGACCGAACGTATCCAAGTCCAGTCGTCTCCATCCTCCCGTTGGGCATCTTTCGCTGAGTCCCGGGAACGTCCCAAATCTTATTATAGAACTGGGCTTGTCGAGCGGTTTGTTTGAAGGGTACGCCTTAGCATCTTAATAGCCTTTTCAATCTTTCTGCGTAATATCTGGGAAGACGGATTGGTTGAAGCCTGTCAAGCGCAAGTTTAGCACCATGCCAGACTTCTTTCTCCACTTTGGTCTCCGTAGACTGATAGAAGAGGATCGTCTTTTCACCTCTTCGCCTAAGAGGGACGTAGAAAGTCTGTAGCTCTTGTATGCTGTATGTATCAAGCGCATCGAGTTCTTTGTAAAGCCACTGCGGAACTATGGTGATTTGCAAGCTCTGGTCAGCTCCAGTAATGGATTGTGCTGACGGGCGAGTGGAGAATACGGCTGTCACGCCCCGCTTCCCGGTATACAGACAGAGGACGTGACGAGGCCACTACGTATTTACTCTGAAATAAACACGCTAAGTGTATCTAAGTAATATAAGTAAAATGCACAAGAAACAGAGACAATAGATATAATTGAACAACAACTTTATTTATTAACATTTTTTTTGCAATACATCTAAAAAGTAAATACATGGAATGGAAAGCAATGACTAAACAGTGGCATACCAGAAATGGAAAGTACTGAAATGAAATGTACAAGTAATTAGAGCTCCGGGTCGAAAGCTAGCTGGTCCAAATCCTCGCTAGTGGGCTCGATCTCCAGTGAGTCCAAATCACCTGACGACATTCCAAAGAAGAAGAAAGAAAATGTCGTCAGTGAACAAATCGCTCGGTAAGTCCCAAAGATGGGGAAGAGGTAGAATAAACAGAGAGAGTATAGTTTTATAATATTTTATTATAATGTTAGCGCAATTATTTGTAGCTTGGTACAGAAGATGCCAGTGTATACGAGAGGAGTCTCACTTTCTCCGGAGACTAAGGTATCAGGAGTACAAGGCTCCGTCGATAATACCACGGAACAACGGCATGGATGTAATTATGTCTTAAATGACCACCTCGTGCCACCTTTAACATATTTCGTACCAGTCTATCCCTTATAAACCCCGCGATGTCTTGATTGTATTGATATATTGTTTGAAGTGTATATTGTAAATAGATGGATGACTTGTCGAACCATGATATCAGTAATGGAATGGATATAATGGATGAACTTGTAAATGAAGTATATCCATGGTTCGGTTTAGTCAAGTTGTATAGATTGAATAGATTGAATATATGAATTCATGGATTCATGTTGAATTGTAGTTTGTACTTGAATCATATTCAAGTCAGATTGACTATATTGAGACTCGGTCTGAGTCAAATAATTAGAAAATAAATTGAATACTGAATTAGGTTTGGTGTTATCGGTAACTGCTGCACATGGACGGCAGAATTTATGTCTTTTTCAAAGACAATTACCGTGTTGATAACACCATTTGTTAAGTTGTCTGCCTTAAATAGGCAAGCACCCATATCTCCGGCTCCCTGAGGCTCAAAAGACTGATCCCGCTTAAACCTATATTTACTAAAGTCCTTGTTGTAATTTAGTATAACTTGAGGGGTTTTATGTAAAATAGTTTTGTTATATTTTCAAAATACACCTCAAGTATTTTATTATCGTCTTTAGAGTTTTCATGGATGTATATTTTATCAATGTGACATTTCTAGTGAATAAAACCTAATTTCATAATATATGGTATTTATTTGTAATATTGGAATTGTATGGTCTTTTCTTGTAAATGGAATGTTTTTCTTGAATTTTGGAAATATAGAATATTATAAATATTAAAAATAGATATTTTGATATTAATTACATATATATATATTTATTAAAAATATAAGTTTTATTTATAATAGAAATCACATTTTCTAAAGGAAATTGTATTTTAAATCTTTCGAGATCGTATGCTCCTTGCAGAGGTCTGCATCTCACTCTACTGAGCCCGAGAATGTGCCATAATCCGCACCATCCCAAACGGGTTTCCCGAAATAGGTTGTAGAGGCGCATTTGCAAAGATTTGTTAAAATACACATCTTGTAGAAAAATGTTTTTATAAGTCGGAGGTGGTTATGTGTAAAGTCGTATTTTTCCTAAATCTATATTCCCAAATTCTATCATACTATGTTACATATGAGTGTTGTGAGGAGGTAAGTCATTACCTCGTGAGTTTTCTAAGGTAATACGGTTGTTAAAGTTCAAGCATGTCGAAATGAAATATGAAGATATTTTAATGTAAAAGTGGAATAAAACTTGCTACGGTTATTATTTTGATACCAAACTTGTTCTATTATCTTCGTTAATATTTAATGGTCATGACATAAAAGTTTGGTATTATTGTGTTTAATAAAAAATAGAACTTTTTAAGGAAAAACCGAATCGGAAATCGGTTTAACTCCGCTTCCGTCGGGTTTTAGTTTTGAATGTTTTTAGAATAGAAAAAAGAAGAAGAAGTAGGGACTTACAGGTTATTTGACTAGAAGAGAGAAGGAGGAAGAGGTAAGAGGTGCCGGTGCGTCGTTTCATTATTGGAATCTCCTCGAATCATCGTCGGAAGTTCGTCAGAGTTTCGCCATTTGCTAACTCCACTTGCACACAAAAAGTCTTGGAAATTTTCTTGAGAGTTTGGACAGGGATTTATGAGTGAGGAGGGTGATTTGAGGGGTGGTATTTATAGGAAAATATAGGGTTTAGGGTAGTGAAAGGGTGTGACAAAAATTGTATTTAAATTTGCATTGAAAAGGATTAAAAGGGGGTATTTTAATTCTCTGGTTAATTGCAGAGAATTTAAACAGTGCAGGGGGAGTGGGGTAAGACAAAGGTTGCAGAGAGTTCAAGAAAAATTGGAATCGGGCCGAGTTGACCCGGCGGCGCCGGCCGAGTCAGGCGAGTCGCCGGCCCGAGTCGGGTAAGTCGGGGCTCATGTCTTCGCCACGTGTCCCTGACGCTTGGTCTAGCCTCGTGGACACGTTTTTTAATTCTGTAACTTACCCTATTACGTGTAGTGCACGTGTAGACTCTTGGGCTTCTAAAAGATTAAAAGAATTTAATTAAAAAAAATATGTGGTTGATGGGATTTGAACTCTGGTGCTTTGGTTCAGCAGTGCAAGGTCTTACCAATGAGCTGCAAGCTCTTTCTTGCAGTTCAAAAGCAAATCAAATTTATAAATTGTGCTCAGCCTCAAGTACCCCTTTCTGTATTTTTTTAAAAAAAATTGTACAGAAAGTTTCGGATTGTTACATTCCACCCTCCTTAAAAAATTTCGTCCTCGAAATTTGTAAAAGGAAAGTGTAACGGATTCAAGGAAAGTTTGGTGATAGAACTGTTGGTAGTGTATGAAAAGTATGTGAGAGAACGAAAAGATACGAGAGATTTGAAAAGAGTTGAAGAAATTACCAGGGTTACCTTGGTCTACGACCTCTGCTTCTTCGGCTGCTAAGCCTGATGCCGGGGTACATTCCTCCTAGCCGGAGGCACATTCCTCTGTCTTTGGGCCATGTTCCTTAGTGCTGGAATTGGCGAGTAGGCTGTGCAGGTGGTGGAGCTGTGAGTGCAAGACGATGTGCAGGAGCCTGGATAGCTGGCCGCTGCGGGTAGTTGGTGGGTGTGTGAACTGGGTTGCGTCTGTAAGGACAGTTTCCAATTTCGTGATTAGATGCACCACAAACTAGGCACTGGCCTTTTGTATGCCTACAGTTCTTCCACAAGTGTCCTTCCCTCTTACAGTAGAAGCAAAAATCTGGACTCGAGTGGTTATTGGTTTCTTCCAGTCTTCTGGGTTCAACAGTTGGCCTTGAAGAGGCTCCTCTTGCCATCTGGTTGGCAGGACGCTTAACTTCGGCAGATTGAAGTCTGACATTTTTCTTCACTACTTCCTCGTATCTTTGGGCAACCTTCAAAGCCAAATCATGGGTTGGGAAATCCCCTGTAACTAGAGCAGCTTGGATTTCCTGGTCCAACCCTTCCTGAAATCTTCTAGCCCTGATCTCAGCAGTCGGTATGAGATAGACCACAAACCTGTTACGGTCTTGTGTTAGCTGTGTAGTATGTGATATAGAATCGAATATTGAGATATATCTTACCTGCTGAGCATGGTAAACTCAGCATCATATTCATCCATGGATTTGGTCCACATTGAACCTTGTTGCAGATGGATGAACTGTCGTTCCATATCAAAGCGGGCAGTCTCAGGGAAGTACTTTGCATCGAACATGTCACGGAAAGTCTTCCATTCAATAGGCTAGTCAAGATGGCTTTCTTCCACCTTCCACCAAACCCGTGCATTATCGGTGAGCTGCATCTTTGCAACTCGAACCCAAGCAATCTCTGGCACTTGTGCTACTGCCAGGTCATCTTCAACGCTTTTAGCCCATTCCTCCGCTTCCAGAGGGCTCTCTTTTCCTGAAAAGTTCTTTGGGTGCAGTTCCCGGAATTGCTTCACTCCGGGTGCTTCCGCTTCTGGATGGTTCAAGAGAATAGCAGTCTGCTGCTGCTGTCCTTCCAGGAGGCTGCGGATTGCCTCAAGAAGAACCGTCTGCTCGTTGATCGGAGCAGCGACAGCAGGTGTGAGTGGTAGTAATGGGGGAGTGTTGTTGACATTCGTGCTGGTGTTGTTTGGGGAATCCATAACCTTGAAATAAAAAATTAGGTTAGGACAGATTCAAAGTACATGAAATTGTAAGATTCAAGGAATATGAATTGTAAAGAATGTTTGCAGTTGCTGGTTCCTATGCTATATTGCTTAAGTTGACCACGCAGAACTGACCTGTATGTCCATACAAAACTGACATGTATGTCCACACATATCTGACCTGCATGGGCCACCAACAAAACCTGTCACGCCCCGCTTCCCGGTATACGGGAAGAGGACGTGACGAGGCCGCTACGTATTTACTCTGATGTAAACACGCTAAGCGTATCTAAGCAATATAAGTAAAATGCACAAGAGACAGAGACAATAGATATAATTGAACAACAACATTATTTATTAACATTCTTTTTGCAATACATCTAAAAAGTAAATACATGGAATGGAAAGCAATGCCTAAACAGTGGCATAACAGAAATGGAAAGTGTTGAAATGAAATATATAATTAATTAAAGCTCCGGGTCAAAAGCTAGCTGGTCCAAATCCTCGCTGGTGGGCTCGATCTCCAGTGAGTCCGAATCACCTGACGACATTCGAAAAAAGAAGAAAGAGAATGTCATCAGTGAACAAATCGCTCGGTAAGTCCCAAACATGAGGGAGAAGTAGAATAGACAGAGAAAGAGTATAGTTTTATAAGTTTTATTATAATATTAGCGCAGTTGTTTGTAGCTTGGTACAGAAGATGCCAGTGTATACGAGAGGAGTCTCACTTTCCCCGGAGACTAAGGTATCAGGAGTACAAGGCTCCGTCGATAATACCACGAAACAACGGCATGGATGTAATTACGTCTTAAGTGACCATCTCGTGCCACTATTAACATGTTCCGTACCAGTCTACCCCTTATAAACCCGCGATGTCTTGATTGTATTGATATATTTGTACCCTAAATTTCCAATACAAGTTTTTACAAAAAAATTCCAAAAAATCCATACAGGGGTATTTTAGCCTGAGCACAAGTTATAAGTAATTATTTTGCTTTTTAATTACAAATTAAAAGAATGTAACAATTCCATTTTTAGTGTACAAAAATTTGCTTTAAAATTTATGTATACTTGGGATATTTACATTTACTGTTATTACTTTAAGTAATTAATTAGCTCCATAATTATAAGAAGGAGCTTGTAGCTCATTGGTAATACCTTGCACTGCTGAACCAAGCCACCAAAGTTCAAATCCGATACCCCACATTATTTTTAATATTGTTTTTATTTTGAACCATTAGAATACCAAGAGTTTACACGTGCATATCTCACAAAAACCCCACTACACCCAAAGATGTAACATTGCCAGATGGTAGATGAACCGTCGGGGGGATCCCGGCGGCCTGACTCGGCCGGGAATCGGCCAAATCGGCCCCGACTCGGCCGACTCAGTCCTCCGACCGAGTCACGGCCGAGTCCGGCGACGACCCCAACATGAAAGTTGTGTCTTTTCATATTCCTTATGCACCTGCAAAATTTCAGCCTCGGACCATTTACAGAGCTCTTTTAAAACCCCAATTACTCCACTTTTAATATATTTTAACACGTTTTTCATTTTAACTTTTCACCTACCCTAACCCTAGCCTAACCCTATAAATACCACCCCTACCCTCTACCCTCTCACCCCTAACTCTGAGCCCACTCTCTCAAATTTCCAAGAATCTTGTGCACTTTGAAAACGAGCTCGATGCGAAGCTCCGACGAATTCCCGACGGAACTTCCGGCGATCGTTTTAGGAACTCCCGGCGACGACGCAACACATCGGTGATTCTACTACTTCCCTCTCAATCTCTTGTGTGATCTAAAACCCGTAAGTCCCAATTCCTACCTATCTCTTCTACAAAAAAAATACGGTTTTACAAAACCCGACGGATCGGAACAAATCCGATTTCCGATTCGGTTTCTTATAAAATTCCACTTCTCACTAATACAATCATACTTAAACTTTCTCATGTTGACTATTAAACACTAATCAACCAAATTGATCAAGTTTCATCACATAAAATGATGGCTATTTTAATTTATTGTATTTTTCACTTAAATACCACATTGTTTCAATTCTACATTTAACTCCATTAAACTTGTTATACCTTTAAGTAGAGCACGAGGTAATGACCTACCTCCTCACACACTCATATACAACCTAACACGATACCATCGAAAACTTAGAATACGGGAAAAACAAACATTTTCATTTAAATACCCTTTACTAAATAAAGCCGTTTCTAAAAGATTTAGTATTGATACACTTTTTAAATAAATACCACTTATTATGAAAATAGGATAAGTTGTGGACATCAGTCGTTTATCTAAACCTGACTTTGTGGTATCTAGGTTAGACAAGTGAGAAAGGTAACTTTAAAAGGCCCGTCTCACGGTGATTCGTGAGCGGATCCCTCCTTTCTTCACTTGTATTTACCTGACCACAATTGGCAGTGAAGAGACGATTTGAGGTATCTCACAACTTGTCGTTTTGGACCAGTTAGAAATAGCCTAGTTGACTTAGGAGACCCTAGAACGTAGAATACGGAAAATTGACTTCTTTACAAATAAATATCATTAACTTCATAAAACCATTTTCTAAAAGATTTAGTATTTATACAATCTTTGCAAAGCGCCACTACAACCCATTTTGGGGAACCCGTTCGGGTTGGTGCGGATTATCGCACATCCTCGGGCTTAGTAGTGCGAGATTCAGACATCCGCAAGGAGCATTCGGTCTCGAAAGATTTAAAATACATCTTAAGAAAATGAGATTTTTAGAATATAAAAAATATATTAAAATTATTTTTGTATAAATATATGTATATTTATCATTAAAATACCTATTTTGTTATGATATAAATATTCCATTTTTTTCTAAAATTCACAAGAATCAAGTTTACACTAAAATACCATAAATTCCACACAAATCAATATTACAAATAAATACCTTTATTTCTGAAATTAGGATATTTTCACTAGAAATATCACAATATAAAATCTACATTCATTACAACTCTAAAGACGAATAATAAATGCTTGGGGTATATTTTGAAAAGTATATAAAAGTATTTTTACATAAACCCCCTCCCCCCTCAAGTTCTATAAATTACCCTAAGGACCCTAGTAAACATAGGTTTAAGCGGGACCAATCTCTTAAGCCTCAGGGAGCCGGAGAAGTGGGTGCTTGCCTATCTAAGGTAGACAAATTAATAAAAACAATCAGGACTTCAATTTACTTTGCTAATTATCTGATTCAGTTTGAGTCTCAGTATAATCTGACTTGAATATGATTCAAGTACAATCTACAATCTTCAATATTACAATTCAACATGAATCCATGAATCCAATTATCAATCTATACAACTTGACTGAACCGAACCATGGATATACATTCCATTTACATGGTTCTCTAGTTATTCCATTTACATGATTCTACGGTTACATCCATTTACTGATATCATGGTTTCGGTCAGTCAATCAATTATACAATCAATACAATTTACAAGATAAACAATACAATCAAAACACTACGGGGTTTAAGGGGTAGATTGGTACGGAAGGTGTTAAAAGTGGCACGAGACGGTAAGATTAAGACACCTAACCTATATTAACTTGCTATTGTACCATGACCCAACGGTTCCTTGAGTTCCTGATACCTTAGTTCCGGGGCAAGTGAGACTCCTCTCGTATACACTGGCATCCTTCTGTACCAAGCTACAAACAACAGCGTTAACACTAAATACAAAAATATAACAATATAATACAACTGTAAAAGCTACTCTCTCTCTCTCTCTCTTACTCTCTTTCTATTCTATTTCTCCTCTTATCTTTGGGACTTATCGAGCGACCTGTTCGCTGACGACATTCTATTTCTTTCTTCTTTGAATGTCGTCAGGTGATTTGGAACCGTCAGAAATCGAGCCAACTGCAGAAGACTTGGATCAGTACAGCGAAGACCCTGAGCTCTAAACATTGTACATTTTCTTTTCAGTACCTTTAATTTTCTGTCATGCCATTGTTTAGGCATTGTTTTTATTTCAGTTGTATTTCCTTTTCAAGCATTATACAAAAGAATGTTAATAAATAAAGTTGTTGTTTTTATTATACCTTGCCTCTTGTGTATATTTTATTTTATATTGCTTAGCTACGCTTAGCGTATTTGCTTCTGAGTAAATACGCAGCGGACCAGTCGTGTCCTCTTCACCGTATACCGGGAAGCGGGGCGTGACAGGTTTTGTTGGTGGCCCATGCAGGTCAGAGCTGTATGGAACCCTAAGCAATATAAAACACAAGAACCAGCAACTAAAATATTCTTTACAATCATGTTCCTTGAATCTTACAATTTTATATACTTTGAATCTATTCTAACCCAAAATTCTCTCACCTCTTTTACAATCTTACCAAAACCTTCGCATTCTTTCATTCCTTCACACATTTTTCATATTTTTAAAACCCTTGCACCACCTTGTTATTTTTTTTCACACACTGTCAGTATTTCAATCACTAAACTTTCTTGAATTTGTTACACTTTCCTTTACAAATTTCGATGACGAAATTTTTATAAGGAGGGTAGAATATAACAACCCCAAATTTTCAATACAAGTTTTTACAAAAAAAATTCAAAAAAACCATAAAGGGGGATTTTAAACTGAGCACAAGTTATAAGTAATTATTTTGCTTTTTAATTACAAGTTAAAAGAATGTAACAACTCCATTTTTAGTGTACAAAAATTTGCTTTAAAATTTATGTATACTTGGCGTATTTATATTTATTGTTATTACTTTAAGTAATTAATTAGCTCCATAATTACAAGAAGGAGCTTGTAGCTCATTGGTAATATCTTGCACTGCTGAACCAAGCCACCAGAGTTCAAATCCCATACCCCACATTATTTTTAATATTGTTTTTATTTTGAACCTTTAGAATACCAAGAGTTTACACGTGCATATCTCACAAAAAACCCCACTACACCCAAAGATATAACATTGCCAGAGGGTAGATGAACCGTCGGGGGGATCCCGACGGCTTGACTCGGCCGGGAATCGGCCAAATTGGCACCGACTCGGCCGACTCCGTCCTCCGACCGAGTCACGGCCGAGTCGGCCGATTCCGGCGACGACCCCAACATGAAAGTTGTGTCTTTTCATATTCCCTATGCACCTGCAAAATTTCAGCCTCAGACCATTTCCAGAGTTCTTTTAAAACCCCAATTACTCCATTTTAATACATTTTTAATAGATTTTATCATATTTTTCATTTTAACTTTTCACCTACCCTAACCCTAGCCTAACCCTATAAATACCATCCCTACCCTCTACCCTCTCACCCCTAACTCTGAGCCCACTCTCTCAAATTTCCAAGAATCTTGTGCACTTTGAAAACGAGCTCGAGGCGAAGCTCCGACGAATTCCCGGCGGAACTTCCGGCGATCGTTCTAGGAACTCCCGGTGACGACGCAACACATCGGTGATTCCACTACTTCCCTCTCACTCTCTTGTGTGATCTAAAACCCGTAAGTCCCAATTTCTACCTATCTCTTCTATATAAAAAATACGGTTTTACAAAACCCGACGGATCAGAACAAATCCGATTTCTGATTCGGTTTCTTATAAAATTCCACTTCTCACTAATACAATCATACTTAAACTTCCTCATGTTGACTATTAAACACTAATTAACCGAATTGATCAAGTTTCATCATATGAAATGATGGCTATTTCAATTTATCGTATTTTTCACTTAAATACCACATTGTTTCAATTCTACATTTAACTCCATTAAACTTGCAATACCTTTAAGTAGAGCACGAGGTAACGACCTACCTCCTCACACACTCATATACAACCTAACACGATACCATCGAAAACTTAGAATACGGGAAAAACAAACATTTTCATTTAAATACCCTTTACTAAATAAAGCCATTTCTAAAAGATTTAGTATTGATACACTTTTTAAATAAATACCACTTATTATGAAAATAGGATAAATTATGGACATCAGTCATTTATCTAAACCTGACTTTCTGGTGTCTAGGCTAGGTGTAACACCCGAGCCCAATAATACTATGTATATTACTAGTTGAGGGTTGTCTATTGCTCTTTTCCAATTTTCCTGATTTTCTGGTGTTTATTGCTAAATTTTAACCGGTTAAGTCATTTTGGCACATAACAAATTTTAACTCCTAAAATGAAATTTAAGATGTCCATGTTGGCCTACTCGTCGCCACTAGTCGCGTGGTAGCGTCCGCGTGTCGAGATTCCGTCCCGTTCGGCTAAACGGGCAAGTTTGGGCGACTACGCGCGCGTGCAAGTGTCCGACTTGGGGGAATGCATTTTAATCATTAAACACCTATTTTCAAAATTTGGAACCCGCTTAAAATCCTATAATTTGAATTTGGAACATTTGGGCGCAACCCGGGCGCGATTTGGAAATGTTTCATTTTGCGCCAAAATGGCCCATTTAATTTAATATCTAAGGTTAATATTTTTTACGATTATATTTATACTCTAACAGTTCAAATCCCTTAAAAATCGTTCTTATAATTCATTTACCTTTCCCTCAGCCAATCGCAGCATACGATTTCCCCTCGTGGGCCCCTCTCCCTCTCTCTTTCTCTCTCCCCCTCGTCTAACCTCTCTCTGTCTCTTTCCTCATTCTCCTTCTCTCTCTATCTCATCAAATCTCTTTCTTTCTCCCTCTTCAATCTTTTCTCTCTCTTCCTCTTTAAAAACCCATGCAACAGCCGCCTCCCTCAACCCATCTTCCTCCATACGAAACCCACACGAAACCCTAACCCTAGCCCTCGCGACCTCACCGCCGACCTTCCCGTGACCTCGTCGCCGCCAGCAACGCCTCCCCGACCCAGCCACATCTCCTCCCTCCTTCCTCCTCTCTCTCCTGCGCCTGCACCCAACACCCCGACGCCTCCATCCCCTCACAGACCTCGCCGTCGACGCCACCTCCTGTCGCCGACGACTCCCGCGACACCCTCTCACCCTACTCGACCCGACCTCGTCGTCGTTTCCCTCCTCCCCTCGCCGGACCACCAACCCGAGCCCATAACCCCTCGCCTAACCTCCGCTGTTCGCCGGAGAAACGCGCCGGCGACCTCGTCGACGCCACCTCCGACCACCTCCCTTCCCCCTCGACCACCAGAGTCGACTACCACCCTCACACTCGCTGCAGCACCCTCGTTCCAGCAAACTCAGGATTTTTCCAGCCACCGTTCTTCGCCGTCGCTGCCTCGCCGGCGTTCCAGTGCCGTCGAGCCATCGTGGTTGCACCCTGTTTCTTCTCTGTGAGTTTTCCTTGTGCTTCCTTTTGGTACAATCCCTTCGCTGGTCGTATTTGCGTGTATCGTATCTTTGTTGCTAACTTCGCTACTTTGTCGTTGCCGGAATCCGACCGTGCCGTCTTGGCGAACCCGACGCTCCAGCGAAGTCCCCTGGTCCGTGTGATCTCGTTGATCCCTGTTGGGACTCGATCCGTGGTCCGTGCTTTCATATCGCGTTTTCTGCCGACATCGCATCCGTGTTCCAGTTTGCAGACCGTCGAGGCAAGTATCTGAATACTTGCTCTAACATGCTAGCGTGCGGGATCTAGTCTTGCCACGCAATTGAATTCATACTAATTAATAAAACAACTTAATGATGGTAATGTATATCATAGTATTGCAGTTATCTTAACCTGGAATCGTTACAACAGTTCCTCGTAATTAATCAACCCACATCAACCCGTATTTTCAACTAAGTAAAACGACTGAATCATATCTGCTTAAACTGTTAAACCATTAATGAGACAATTATTATACTTAGTATAATTTCATGTAGTTTCATTAATTTATAATTGTGGATATTGCTTCACCTTGTGGCGATTGCACCCTAAGATGATTGAACCGGTTAATAAGAGAATACAAACATCACTGTGGTTATATGGAATATTGTGGTTAATTACTGTTTCCTGCTGCTGTTCATTATTGATTGTATACCTGTTGTGAGCACTTACCCGATTGCACGACATATTGGCCTGACCCTGCCACACCTGACATATACATACATACCGACTCACTCTGTCGTACCATGACATTACCTGTTTCATGATTTCATGCCTAATGCCGACAAACCTAACCATTCCTGCTGTCGATCCAGACAGACCTACTTTTACTTGACTTTGTGTTGGCATTAGTCCCTGACTACTGAATACCTGACCTGACATACATAGCTTGGGGGTATGGGGAAATCAAAGGTGAAACCGACTTGTAACTCAACAGTTCGATACTTGTTCTGATCAGTCTTACGGGCTTGGCCAGTCCGGGAGTGATGATGCTGACATCACTCGTCCATCCTACTACCTACTTTTACTGCTTAGCGGCACGTCTCGGATTCAGCCCCGAGGGTCATGACCGTGGTCCCGGGCACGCACGGGATACTATTGAGTTACATCGACGATTCATCAATTGGTTTCAAAGACTATAGAGTAGAAAACCTGATAGGACAGCTTAGTCACCATTGCATATTACCCTGCTTGTTATCTCTTATTATTGCTTTATTCATGTTCATACTTGCATTGCTTATTACCATGTTTATACTTTATACTTGATGTCATGACGCGCTGACGTCTGGGTTTTGCATGGCCCAGATTCCGTACCACTGTCGACGACCGAGCAGGAGTACTTCAGCCAGCAGGCTGAACAGTGAGTCCTTAGGATTTAGTTTATTTATTTCTCTTCATTTCCAGATGTGAGCCCGCATTATGGGACGTACTGTTTATTCATTGTATTGGATCATTAGCTTCCGCACTTATTGTTTATTGATTCTTGTTATTATGGATTTGGACATGTATTAGTTTAGTTTTATCTTGTTCTTGATATCCTTACAACCGTAATGTGACTGTGGATGGATACTTCCTACCCATAGGTAGCATGGTTGGCTATGTCACGTGCCCAATCTTGCGTACTCTGGGAAGCGGGGCGTGACACTAGGCAAGTGAGAAAGGTAACTTTAAAAGGCCCGTCTCACGGTGATTCGTGAGCGGATCCCTCCTTTCTTCACTTGTACTTACCTGGCCATAATTGGCGGTGAAGAGACGATTTGAGGTATCTCACAACTTGTCGTTTTGGACCAGTTAGGAATAGTCTAGTTGACCTAGGAGACCTTAGAACATAGAATACGGAAAATTGATATCTTTACAAATAAATACTATTTACTTCATAAAACCGTTTTCTAAAGGATTTAGTATTTATATAATCTTTGCAAAGCGCCGCTACAACCCATTTTGGGGAACCCGTTCGGGATGGTGCGGATTATCGCACATCCTCGGGCTTAGTAGTGCGAGATTCAGACCTCCGCAAGGAGCATTCGGTCTCGAAAAATTTAAAATGCGATATCTTAAGAAAATGAGATTTTTAGAATATAAAAAATATATTAAAATTATTTTTGTATAAATATATGTATATTTATCATTAAAATACCTATTTTGTTATGATATAAATATTCCACCTTTTTCTAAAAATCACAAGAATCAAGTTTACACTAAAATACCATAAATTCCACACAAATCAATATTATAAATAAATACCTTTATTTCTGAAATTAGGATATTTTCACTAGAAATATCACAATATAAAATCCACATTCATTACAACTCTAAAGACGAATAATAAATGCTTGGGGTATATTTTGAAAAGTATATAAAAGTATTTTTACATAAAACCCCCCCTCAAGTTCTATAAATTACCTTAAGGACCCTAGTAAACATAGGTTTAAGCGGGACCAATCTCTTGAGCCTCAGAGAGCCGAAGAAGTGGGTGCTTGCCTATCTAAGGTAGACAAATTAATAAAAACAATCAAGACTTCAATTTACTTTGCTGATTGTCTGACTCAGTTTGAGTCTCAGTATAATCTGACTTGAATATGATTCAAGTACAATCTACAATCTTCAATATTACAATTCAACATGAATCCATGAATCCAATTATCAATCTATACAACTTGACTGAACCGAACCATGGATATACATTCCATTTACATGGTTCTCTAGTTATTCTATTTACATGATTCTACGGTTACATCCATTTACTGATATCATGGTTTCGGTCAGTCAATCAATTATACAATCAATACAATTTACAAGACAAATAATACAATCAAAACACTACGGGATTTAAGGGGTAGATTGGTACGGAAAGTGTTAAAAGTGGCACGAGATGGTAAGATTAAGACACCTAACCTATATTCCGTTGCTGTTGTACCGTGGCCCCAACGGTTCCTTGAGTTCATGATACCTTAGTCTCCGGGGCAAGTGAGACTCCTCTCGTATACACTGGCATCCTTCTGTACCAAACTACAAACAACAGCGTTAACACTAAATACAATAATATAACAATATAATACAACTGTAAAAGCTACTCTCTCTCTCTTACTCTCTGTCTATTCTATTTCTCCTCTTATCTTTGGGATTTACCGAGCGACCTGTTCGCTGACGACATTCTATTTCTTTCTTCTTTGAATGTCGTCAAGTGATTTAGAACCGTCAGAGATCGAGCCAACTGCAGAAGACTTGGATCAGTACAGCGAAGACCCTGAGCTCTAAACATTGTACATTTTCTTTTCAGTGCCTTTAATTTCCTGTCATGCCATTGTTTAGGCATTGCTTTTATTTCAGTTGCATTTCCTTTTCATGTATTGTACAAAAGAATGTTAATAAATAAAGTTGTTGTTTTTATTATACCTTGTCTCTTGTGTATATTTTTTTTTATATTGCTTAGCTACGCTTAGCGTATTTGCTTCTGAGTAAATACGTAGCGGACCAGTCGTGTCCCCTTCACCGTATACCGGGAAGCGGGACGTGACAGTATTATTTGAAGTGTATATTGTATATAGATGGATGACTAGCCAAAACCATGATATCAGTAATGGAACGGATATAATGGATGAACTTGTAAATGAAGTATATCCATGGTTCGGTTCGGTCAAGTTGTATAGATTGAATATATGGATTCATGGACTCATGTTGAATTGTAATTTGTACTTGAATTATATTCAAGTCAGATTGATTATATTGAGACTCAGTCTGAGTCAGATAATTAGAAAAGAAATTGAATCCTGAATTAGGTTTGGTGTTATCGGTAACTGCTGCATATGGACGGCAGGATTTGTGTCTTTTTCAATGACAATTACCGTGTTGATAATACCGTTTGTTAAGTTGTATACCTTAAATAAGCAAGCACCCATATCTCCGGCTCCCTGAGGCTCAAGAGACTGGTCCCGCTTAAACCTATGTTTACTAAGGTCCTTATTATAATTTAGTATAACTTGAGGGAGGTTTATGTAAAATAGTTTTGTTATATTTTGAAAATACACCTCAAGTATTTTATTATCGTCTTTAGAGTTTTCATGAATGTATATTTAATCAATATGAAATTTCTAGTGAATAAAAGCTAATTTCATAATATATGGTATTTATTTATAATATTGGAATTGTATGGTCTTTTCTTGTAAATGGAATGTTTTTCTTGAATTTTGGAAATATGGAATATTATAAATGTTAAAAATAGATATTTTAATATTAATTACATATATATTTATTTATTAAAAATATAAGTTTTATTTATAATAGAAATCACATTTTCTAAAGAAAATTGTATTTTAAATCTTTCGAGATCGTATACTCCTTGTGGAGGTCTGCATCTCTCTCTACTGAGCCCGAGGATATGCCATAAATCTGCACCATCCTGAATGGGTTCCCTTAAATGGGTTGTAGAAGCGCATTTGCAAAGATTTGTTAAAATACACATCATGTAGAAAAAGGTTTTTATAAGTCGGAGGTGGTTATGTGTAAAGTCATATTTTTCCCAAATCTATGTTCCTAAATTCCATCGTTCTATGTTACATATGAGTGTTGTGAGGAGATAGGTCATTACCTCATGAGTTTTCTAAGGTAATACGGTTGTTAAAGTTCAAGCATGTCGAAATGAAATATGAAGGTATTTTAATGTAAAAGTGAAATAAAACTTGTTACGGTTATTATTTTGATACAAAACTCATTATATTATCTTCATTAATGTTTAATGGTCATGACATAAGAGTTTGGTATTATTGTGTTTAAGAAAAAATAGAACTTTTTAAGGAAAAACCGAATCGGAAGTCGGTTTAACTCCGCTTCCGTCGGGTTTTAGTTTTGAATGTTTTTAGAATATAGAAAAGAAGAAGAAGTAGAGACTTATAGGTTATGTAACTAGAAAAGAGAAGGAGGAAGAGGTAGGAGGTGTCGGTGTGTCATTTCGTCATCGGAATCTTCTCGGATCGTCGTCGGAAGTTCATCGGAGTTTCGCCCTTTGCTAACTCCACTTGCACACAAAAAGTCTTGAGAATTTTCTTGAGAGTTTGGGCAGGGATTTGTGAGTGAGGGGGGTGATTTAAGGGGTGGTATTTATAGGAAAATCTAAGCTTTAGGGTAGTGAAAGGGTGTGATAAAAATTGTATTTAAATTTGCATTAAAAAGGATTAAAATGGGGTATTTTAATTCTCTGGTTAATTGCAGAGAATTTAAAAAGTGCAGGGGGAGTGGGGTAGGCCAAAGGTTGCAGAGAGTTCAAGAAAAATTGGAATCGGGCCGAGTCGACCCGGCGGCACCGGCCGAGTCAGGCGAGTCACCGGCCCGAGTTGGGCGAGTCGGGGCTCGTGTCTTCTCCACGTGTCCCTGACGCTTGGCCTAGCCTCGTGGACACGTTTGTTTATTCTATAACTTACCCTATTACGTGTAGTGCACGTGTAGACTCATGGGCTTCTAAAAGATAAAAAGAATTTAATTAAAAAATGTCTGGTTGATGGGATTTGAACTCTGGTGTTTTGGTTCAGCAGTGCAAGGTCTTAACAATGAGCTGTAAGCTCCTTCTTGTTGTTCAAAAGCAAATCAAAGTTATAACTTGTGCTCAGACTCAAGTACCCCTTTCTGTATTTTTGAAAAAAAAATTGTACAGAAAGTTTAGGGTTGTTACAACGCCGTTGACCTCGTCCTCAGAGTCACTGCTAAAGACCAAAATAGGAGTAGATGGTCCTGGCTTGTTGCCTTGGGGTTTCCCCAAGTAGACTTTCTCTTCATCTTCCTCGGTGTCGCTCCCAAAGACCGGGATAGTGGCGACGGCTTTTTTATTCTCCGGTTTACGACCCCTTTCCATGTCTATGAAGTCTGGTAGGAAGTTCTTGGCATCTTCATATTTGCGGGCTTCATTTACGGACAACGGGTTTAGCTCCCTTATAACTGTGTACTCTAGGCCGTCTTTGAAGTACTTCATACACTGATGTTGTGTAGAAGGGATGACGTTGTACTCTTGTAACCAAGGCCGTCCGAGCAGAGCGTTATAGAAAGTCTTGGCGTCGATGACATGAAATTTGATGTCAGTGACGAGAAGCCCAAAGCATAATGTCAATATCACGGATCCAAGCATCCGTGATGACTGCGAGTCGAAGCCGAAGATAGTAATTTTGTCCCGGGCCAAGTGCTGAACGTTCATGCAAATCTCCTTTAGCACCTTGACGTTGAGAAGGTTAACGGAGGACCCGTTGTCAACCAGAATCATCCCTATCTTAATGGCATGGCAGTACCCAGTAACATATAAAGGACGGTTGTGCTCGCATGTTCCGAGGAGGAGATCTTCATCACTGAATGTAATGTCAGCTGTATGAACCTCTGCCAGCTCGTCCTTCATCTTTTCTTCTACAAGAAAAGCTTGAAACTGATCAGGCTCTTGCAACACCTTGATCAGAGAATCTCGTGCCTCTTTGGATTGGAAGAGAGCATCCAGTATGCTCAATTATGAAGGTATCTTTCTAAGATGTACCAGGACGTTGTAATCTACCTTGTTTTTCTTAGGCGAATCCTTGGCTCCGAGCTCTTTGATAACTCTATCGTCGAGGACAATTTCCTCAGGGACTTTTCCCTTCCCCTTGTCTCTTTTGCTCGAATCTTTGTTTGTAGACCCGAGGTTCTTTTCAGGCAACGTACTATTACGCAACTGAATGTTCTCGCGGTTCTTTTCCTCTTCTTTGAAGAGAGGACAGAGGGTTATTTCTTCCTCAGAATCGCTCCCAAATGTAAGAACCTGAGATTTTCCTTTTGTCGAACTGGTATCAACCATATGACAGTTTCCAGTCGTTTCTTCATGCTCGTCTGTCGTGCTCCTTTGTTGTCGACAAGTTTTGCGCTTCATCCGCTTGAAGTATTACCGGTGAGTAACGTATCCTTACCACCACTTCTTGAAGGCATTTGTTTACCGCCGAAAACCGGGAAGATAAACGTCTTGTCTGAATTTGGGGGCAGATGCTAATTGGTGCTATCCGTCCACCTCTCCGAAAATACCAAGTTGATTTGTAGCACCATGTATCGAAGGTTGAAACGGATGCGGCCGATGTAGCAGACTTCGTCAGATTCCCCCTCGTTTGAGGGGTTTTTGATTGTGGGGACGCTCTTCCCTGCAGGCGCAAGCCCCTGCAGTTAATTATGCTACCGCGTCGCGGTAACAACTTTCTCCTTCTCCAGATGGTCACTTCGTGTCGTGGGTGTTTGTTTTGTTTGTGATTGCCCGTGGATTGTATACGGAGACTAATTTATGTTGTCGCCCGTAGGGCGTAGATTAGTCCAAATCCGTATCTTCTTAGATTTGGGTTTGGGGGTTGGGTTTAAAGATACGTTAGTCTCATTTGAGACTAAGATCAACTTAAACGTTTGTTAAGGATACGTTAGTCTAATTTTTAGACTAAGATCAACTTAACGGGATCGTTTAGATCCAACAAAAGAGCATTTGGACTCTATTGTTTAGTTTAGGGACATTGCGGTCGATTACCAGTTTAAGGATATGGTGGTCCAAGGTTAAGGATATCATAGTCCTTGAGTTTAAGGACCCCACAGTCCAAGGTTAAGGATATCATAGTCCATGGGCTTAAGGACCCCACAGTCCAGGTTAAGGACATCATAGTCCATGGGCTTAAGGACCCCACAGTCCAAGGTTAAGAACATCGTAGTCCATGGGCTTAAGGACCCCACAGTCAAGGTTAAGGACATCGTATTCCATGGGTTTAAGGACCCCACAGTCCAGGTTAAGGACATCATAGTCCATGGGTTTAAGAACCCCACAGTCCAGTTTAGAGACATCGTAGTCTATGAAGTTTAAGGACATCGTAGTCCAAGACGTCGTAGTCTATGGAATATATAGCTGTAGGGACCCGTCACCTCTCTGAAGCCGTTGAAGGATTACAAAGACATATATCAGAGGAGTTCAGAGATGTACCCTTGAACCAATTTTGATTGGGAGATCTATAGTCCAATTTGGGACTAAAGTCTGTTAAAAGGTTTATGAGCATATGGGCTCAATTGATATGAGTTGAGGACTTATGGCCAAACTTGGGCTAAGTCCAATAAATGTTTAACATTTATTGTTCTGGCTATTGAGCCTTTATTTGGGCTTGGCCCTTTTAATAATGCTGAGCATTAGATCCTGACATTTTTTTGTCTTGTATTGAATCCATAGCATTCATCAGAACAATTTGTGTTCTGACAGTGCGCCACGTGGCGCGCCAGGCGCTTTGCGCCAATTTAAAAAAACGCATTGCGCTTCTGCCAAGTAGCGCGCATGATAAGGACATGTGTCGCGCTTAGTGCTAAGCGTCAGTTTATGAGCGCATTGCGCTTTCAATTTATGAGCGCGTTGCACTAGTTCAATGGCGCACCAGTGAGTGACACGTGGCGCGTTTGGCGCTGAGCGCCAACCCAAGAGCGCAGTGCGCTGTTTCAGAAGCACAAAGCACAAATTGTATATGTGGTTGACACATGGCACGTTTTGGCGCTGAGCGCCGGTCCAAGGAGCGCAAAAGCGCAATTCATGAGTGCAAGGCACTTTTCAATAGCGCAAAGCGCATTTGACCAAATTTATGATCAGAGAACAAGTTATGTTCTATTAAAAGGAGGTTTTGCCTCAAGATTCAAGAACAACAGTTCTTATTTTGGAAAAGGCTTTGCCTTTGTAGATCAATGATCTATATGAAGAATATGGTCTTCTTTATTATTTGATGAGGTCTTTTGATCTCTTTTATGAAAGACCTTGGTCTTTTTTAAATCTATGATCTTTTTTAGAAGATAGTTCTTCTTTTCATGAGATGATTTCATCTCTGTGTTCATTGCTCATGTTCTTTACCTTGAAGAAATAATCTTCTTTTGCTAAAAGCTTGCTTTTCTTCCTTTGAATTTTCTCAAAATTTGTAGAGGGGTTTCTCTATATCAGACTTGAAGTCTTGGGGCCTTTATATAGGGCAAATTGATTTGTTAAATTAGTTGAAGAGATCTTTCTCTGATTGATTTGGGGATATTTCCCCACCATTGGTTCTTTGATCCTAGGGCTTCTGTTTTACAGAAGGCAATCTTCTTGTTTTTAACAAGATTGGAAAGATCTTTCCATACAGAATTTATTCTGTCTTTTGGTAATTTTTATTTACCATTGGATCATTGATCCAACGGTGCTCTCATTTACATAGCACAATCTTGTTATTTGGAAAGATTTTGAGGAATCTTTCCTTAACAGAATTTAGTTTCTGATTAATTAATGATTTATCATTATTATTAGATCTTTTGATCTAACGGTGGGGAATTTTATAATTCCAGCGCTGGCGCACCCGTCCTTTGCACATGGTGGTGTGCTGCTCAGACCGTAGCGCACTTTGCGCTAGCGCACCTACGTTTGACACGTGGCGCGTAGCGCAGAGCGCAGCGCAGCTGACGCTAGCGCATCTGTGTTTGACACGTGGCGCGCAGCGCAGAGCGCAGCGCATCTGGCGCTAGCGCATCCGTGTTTGACATGTGGCGCAGCGCGCCTAGCGCTGGATCTGAAGCGTTGCTTCAACTTTTAAATTTTGAATTTTAAAACAGAGTTTTGCTCTGATTGGGGGAAACAAATGCCCCTCCCACCGTTGTGCTCATGTGGCCCACATGCGAGTGCAACGGTGGCGACATCTGCACCCTCAGATCAACTCAGAAGTTGAAGAGGCTTTTCAATGCCTATAAATAGGACCTTTTGTCCCTTAGATGATTTTCATCTTCTTCTTAAGAATTTTCAATTCTGAGAATTTCATTCTCCCATAGAGCATAGCTTTCTTGTTTAAAACTTTTTTAAGAGTAAAACTCTGTCAAAACTTAGGTAAAGTTAAGAACTTTTAATAAATTAGGGTTCTACCCATTAACAGAGCCTTACTGTCCATAGTTCTTTGATCTAAAGAAAACCCATTTAGGGTTTCATTAATAGAGCTTTGCTCTCAGAAAAGATTTTACTTATAACTTTTTAATCCATTAATGGAGCTTTGCTCCTTTCAGATCATATAGAAGAACTCTTTAGAGTTTGTTCACTGATCTTAAAGATCAAAAAATGAAATTTTATTTTTGATGGATCATCTTCTCAGAGCGAGGCTCTTCTTGAGGAATTTTATTCTTTCATCATTAGACTTTGACAGATGTCTGTCTTGTGAAAAGCGATGCTCTCAATGGGAGTTTTACTCCTCTGCCCGAGAGATTTCTCTCATTTAATGAGAATCTCTTGAGGATTTTCTCTTTTAATGATAGCCTCATCCAATGATGAGGCTGCTTTATTAATGATGAACTGTCATCTAGATTTTGTGGGTCCCTCTTTGGTCCCTTTTAACTGCATTGCAGTGCGGTACAGACTTATAGTACTTTGTAATAGAATTTAATTTAAAGCATGGGCAGCTGAAAATTCACTCTTTTCCGCGCAGGCATTATGTCTTCTGACACCTCCTTCCCGTTCATTCGCTCGGAAGGCGGGTTCCCTGAAGCACCCGTTGACCGTGAGGTTTTTGCGTTGATAAAAGACCATGACCCGGAGCACAAGAGCCTTCATTTATGGGGTAAATGGTATGACCAAATTATCATGGGCCGACGGAGCTTTTCCTGTGCGACACCCTCGGAGCCTATTTCAGCGATTGCTTATGCAGATGCGCCTCCGATAAATTACACTGTGGAGGAGGTCAACTGGACTTCAGAAGGACTCCTTCGGCCTTCTATCGCCGCAATACCCGTGCAGCCGCCGGTAGCTTTGGACATCCTAGGGCAACGCATATGTCAAGGCGAGTCGCGTCCTTGGGGACATCCATACAATGTAGGACTAACTCCCTGTCACCCAGCCGGATATTTGCAGTGGGCCCGATATATCTTATCGACGAGGAAATCACATTTGATGAAGCTCGGATTGTATTCCGCCATTTATGCTTCTTTGTTTCAATATTCTACACCCCCTACATGGTGAGTCAGGACATTTCTGGAACAGTGGAACATTCCAACCCACACCTTCCTCCTGTCAGATCGAGAAGTCTCTATTTCTTTGGAGGAGTTTGCAGAGGTCTCAGGTTTACCCGTTAGGGGGGAACATTATGAAGAATTGCTTCCCCCGGATGAGTATGTTTTCTCTACCAAATCCATGGTAATGGGTCTTACTCCTGAGAATGCTATTCAACACCAATTTCCGAGCTTGATAAAGGTGTTAATATGTATGAAAACCTCTCTCTCGCATCCGAAGGTCGTGGAGTTAATTTTACGGCTTTTATTGTGTAAGTGCACGGCGGCGCCCCGGCCTCCATCCCGAGGCCAAATGCGGAAGCGATGGTTAACTTTAATTTTCAAACCGGCACCACCGCGCACTAAAAACCCGGATCGTGCCATTAAACTAGTCCTAACTAACTACAAGATGGGGAAGAGAGATATACCGAGTGATCCGTGTCCTCCGGTCTTCTCGTCGTCGTCCCGATCTCCCGCGGAAACTCCGGTCTCCACCTCGTCGCCGGAAGGGCACCACGTCGCCTGCTTCTTTTACGGGCTCCCGTCTCTATACCAAGGCAACTCGGGCATGAAGCTGACGAGTCGACGTGCCCAAGATTTGCTGTAGAATATAGTGAAGATCTATATGTCTCATTTGGGGTTTATGGAGGTTGCCATTTGGTGGAGGGATGAGTTGTGGAATTTTTGTGGAGCTATGGGATTTTTTACAAGCCAAAAGAGATAAAATCCCTCCACAAAAATTAGGACAGCCCACTTGAGGAAGTGGCCGGCCATGCAAAGTGAGGGGAGAGTGAGAATGAGAGTGTAGTATCAAAGGAATGAGTGTGAGCCAATAAACAAGAGAGAGAAAAGGGTTATCATGAAAAAGGAAATGATCACCCACTAAAACTCACACTCCATCAACCAATCATCAACAACCATGATTGCACCAAAACCAACACTCCAACAAGCTAATCATCAACAACCATGATGACTCAAAAGTCAAGCCATGATGAGAAGAAGAAGAAGTCAAATGGTGGAGAAATTATCATGATACAAGAATATGCAAATAACACCCTCCACTATCCAAATTTGCATGCTTGCAAATAGGCCCTCCTCCACCAATCTTCGGCCAATGAAAGATACAAATGAAAATGGCCGAAATGGAAAGCAAACTGACAACTCCAGAAAACTGGTCCCGTAATAAATTACAGGAAAACCCCGATACTGTGTATACACACCCGCATCTGTATTCCGACCGAAATACAAATGCAATGAGACAAAATCTACACAGTACTATACTAGGATCCGGCTTAAACCAAAGCCGTCTAGTATAATCCGTCCGATCCTGATCCGTGCAATACCGCACGTATCTGATCGAACCTTGCCATATCTCCATACGGCCTCTACAGCGTTTCGCCCGAAAACTTGAGCAACTGAATGTGGGGGACTCTAAAGACTCGTCAATACTATGGCTGTGGATTTAACCACTAGCACGTCAGAGGTATTAGCCATACGTGACGGGCTACCAGCTATTGACAAAAAGGGACGTCGATGAGCGAACTCATCCTGACACCCTACTGAGCCTGTCAGTGACAATATCCGTACAGTCCGGTCCGTTCGTCTATGAGCATCGCATGGCGGGCCTAGGGGGTTGGTAAAAGTCAGACCCCCAAAAGCGGTACAAGTCGTGTCAGAGATCAGCCCAGAACACCCTGAGATACTACTGGAATACCTACCAGTAAATCTCCTACCTTGGCCAAGGACTTTTCATGTTCTGGCTCTCCTAGACATAGCGCGACCTCACCCCCAATACCGGGAGAGACGAACCCCCGAAGATCCGCTCACTGCCTCCATGTGGCTCGGGACTGTACCCAACTAAAACCTGTTTGCACGTCTCCTTTGAGCGTGGTAGGGTAGTAATCAAAGTACAGTGGGAACTCACACGAGACAAATGACGATCCACAGATCGATGAACTAACCTGTACACATGTCACCAGGGAACTGCTATCTGACGTCAGGTATAAGACCAACTAGCATGTTCCCGGCGAGTCCTGTCCGGTGTACTCATAACCCAATAAGCACCTGTATACATCTTAGGTGAACCAACTGACACTAGTGGCTTGTGAGACCGGCCACCGCCCCTCGTCGGGGTCTCGACTGTATACACTAGTCTACTCTGGAGAATCGATGCCCTGTCTCGAAACTCCCACGACTAGGGACCTTTTAAGGATGTACTTATAGACTACCAGCTCCCACGTATATGATCGCCCTCATACTGCTGGCAGTCAAGCAAGAATCCTAGGGGCTCTATCAACGTGTAATAGCGACCTGTCTGGTCACCTAAAGCAGTACACGATGATAAAGATGAACCAGATAGCATACTATCATCTTGAGTAAGACTGTCCTACCGGGATAGGTCCTCCCTCAATCATTGCAATCACGTGCCTGTGATCCAATAATTGACTCTGAGGGCACTATCTCCAACAATCTCCCACTTGCACTCAAGGCTAATTATTGCGATGTCGCATACTCACAGTCCGTGTGATACCGAACACCCAACTCCTCTACTTGTCAGTCTCACAAAGCTCGTTTGCGAAACTATTGCGTTCGAGGAATAGCCTCAGTGAGTGGATCCGCCTTGATGTTTCTTTCTATGTCTCTATATATCTCAAGTTCGCGGAGAAAGCCATCTCCCGAAATATGCAATACCTGTCCAAGAATGTGTCTGGATGTCTGACTGATGGGACCTAGCTCATAAATGAACTCCAAATCCAAACTTCTTAGACTGTATCGTCAACTGAATTTAATCAGTATTCTGCGCCATGCCTCCCTCAGTATTGCCTTGGACCATCTGTCCAAAATACTGCCCCTCATCAGAACGAAAACTATAACTCTGACAACCTCCTTGTCGTCCAGGTCACCTTGGAAGCCTGGAATGATAACTGTCTCCCGAAAGAGGCTGTCGTTATCATATCCCTAGAACATCCACTTATGTTCTAAAACTGCCTCTGACTGTTTCTCCAGGATTGGATCAATGCCAACTTATTACATCCAGTGCAAGAACAACATCTGGTGTGGTACTTGACATCTCATGATTGACTCAATTGCCTGAGCAAGTGATCTGCCAATCATGCACATCCCTCTCCTCTTTAGTCTGTAAGACACCTTTAGAGAGGGTGACTCCATCACCTGCAGGTACACTACCGTGCCAGGAGTCGTCCATTCTAAATACTCTTAGAATGCTGTCTAAGTACCCTGATTGGGAAACCACCCAAATCTAGATCTAAAACCATTGATCTAGTAACCAGTATGTCTGATATAATGTCCAAGTCCCATGTGGAGAAGACACTGTGTGACGACCAAAGTATAACCGATCGTAGTATAGGAATATCTCTTCCTACCCTGTGTATGTCATCCAAATACCATGACAACACACCCTGCTACCTTCTCAACAGATCCATCCCCTATTCTGATGAAGTCAAACCTATGACTGTCACATCAGAAATTGATGATCTATCTCCGCTATATCTGCTTTAGTCTATAAATAGACATAAGCCACATGTCCACCAATGCTTCCGCTGCTCCCACTGACTACGACAACCCTCTGGCAGAGTCATATAAACGTACACTTCTAAAGCAAGTTTAGAACGACGCTATACTCATCCTCCTGCCGGGTCTCACAGTCTGGAACAACAGCAATGGCAAGTGTGGGTAAACAAGAACTTCCCTGTCACCGTCCTTGAGGCTACCGGAGTACCTCTCGGGTGCCTGAAGTTACCCATCTTATCTGCGAAGTGGCCAATGGAATGTCAAACCAGATTGAATCTTTAGGTTCCTATGAAATCTTCAGTAATCATTTGTGGTTCTGGAATCACTTCCAGTTCTACCATACTCCCACTACTGTTTTCTGAAAAAATCTATTTTTATTAAAACTGTGGCGAGTTTAGAACAATATCACTATTGATCTTTCTTATGGTAGAAAGTCAGCCCTCGTCATAGCCTGGGTCAACCTACAAACAGCCATTACAGAAAACGTGCCTTGAGTTATCCAGAGTCTGGTTTTAAGCATAATCCGGACAACTCCCCGTACCTTAACATCGTTAAGATATGAACTGTTCTATATCCAATATAGAATCAGAGACACTGATTTAATTGAACCAGATTCAAATCATGCACCTGTCTCCAGCGCATGTCTACTAAATGGAAGGAGGCCGATCAGCGTTACTCAACTTAGGAATGCTTCCAATTATGAGTAACCTGAAAGAGAAGCAAGTTCTCTTAATCATTACTATCAACTGAATACCATACACAAGTATCTACATCTTCGATCAACTTGAAGAATCCCGATACTTGCAACACCTGGTTCTCTACTTTATTCAAATACCTATAACTTCTCAAAATTCGGACCCTGTGTTTCTACGAAACACCTGTCTAAAAACTAGAGAAGTCATAAGTAAAGCGAATATAGTACGAGGACCAACCCCTCTGTCCTGATGAACCCTGGACAACATACAATACTCTGCATAAGTCCCTTGAGTCTGATAACTCATTCACTGTGTGTCGTAGGTTGAAAACTGTACTTATGGTTAAGAAGAATTACACCGCTGTTTAATGCTCCTTACCTAACCATCCACTGATATAGGTAAATGTCATAGACATAATTTCAAAAAGGTATATCTCACTCTATGAAAATAGACGTACAGATATATCAATTTGAAATTGGTGCATAACAGCGGATATTCAAAACCAAATATTTGCCGACCGGCAAACAGCCCAGGTGATTTCCTCAAATATCACCGATTGCAACGAATCCCGATATAATGAGGATGATCACCTAATTCCCACTAGCCTACTCCCACTCATCATCTGTAAAACCATACAGATATGAGAATCATACCTGGTAAATACATACCCTGGAGTAAGGATTTATTGGGAAATCAGTTTTCCTTTAACAGTACACAGTGGAACTGAAACATTGAAATATTTCATTGGGGTATCCTGGTATTCCTAGTAATGCCTTTTCCATTATCCAGATTCACAACTGTAACCTTGTAATTCTTTGCCACCTCTCCAAATCCCTTTATATGTCTTTAGTCATTACCTTCTGCACACCCCTTAGGCCAAATGGTTTTCTTCCTTCCCTACCGTTCGGCACCAGCCTATGGTTTGGAAGAAGACTATCCAATAAGCATAATGGGTGTACTGTCCTAATCCAAGGAGCACTCGCAATGCGAGAGAAGGTGAAGATAAAAGACAACCGAATGAACCTTATTCCTATTTCTCCTGAACCAGAATCCATCCCCGAACTGGAACAAGTTCCTTTCGAGTTCGTATATAACCATACGATGGAGTATCCAATAAACTGTGGATCTTCGTAGTGATACGGAGTGTCCTGGAGAAATACAAAGGTGAAGTGGGAGTGGTAATGAAATACATGGTTTGGTCGTGAATATCTATTGCAATTTACTTTGCCCTCCTTCTAATCCCTTTCTTTGTCTTTACATAATACCTTCTGTACACCATCGTTAGGCTAATTGGTTTTCTTCATTCCCTACCGGTCGGCACCTGCCTACGGTTTGGAAGAAGACAATCCAATTTGCGTAATAGGTGTACTATCCCCTAATCTAAGGGGTACTCGCAACCTGAGAGAAGATAAAATGAAAAAACAACTGAATAGTCCTATTCGTTTTCTCCAGAACCGGAAACCATCCTCGAATAAATTCCTTCGAGTTCGTATATAACCATACGATGATTTTGTCCAATGGAAGTGGACGTTCGTAGTAATACGGGGTGTCCTGGAGAAAAGGGTAAAAGTAGGAGTGGCAATGAGGTCTGCAACTCTGACAATCCAAAAGCCAGTGTTTAAGAAGGTTCGGTTAATTTTGGTCACTGAGTCATAGTCTTAGGGTCGGGTCAATGGTCGCTGCCAAAGAGAGAGAGAAAAGAAACACTCAGCGTGCACTCTAACCTAGATCAGAATGGTTACCAATTTATCTAATCTGGAAACCTCCCACTGTACCGTCAAATTCTCCTCCAAACCTGAAAGAAGAATTAGTCGGGATCACCCGAGGAGTAAACCAACTCATCAGTAGGAATCGGGATCCAACTATCATCGCATGATAACGTGACGGAATCCGCTCACGGTGTCACACTCCAGAAAGTATGCGCATATCTGGCAAGTTTCAATTTCTTTAGAAACTCCCGATGTGATTTTTACCCCATGCTCTTATGACCTTGACTTTGGCCAACAAATCATAAGTCGCATGTTAAGTTCTACCCATCATTCTCCAGGTTGATTTGAATCCACCCGTACCTACCCTTGACTTTGGCCAACAAGGCAGTACGACTGTTCCAAACCAACGCATCTATCTATGCTGCATATGAATAACCAACAGCTACCAAACATTGTGCCTTGACTTTGGCCAACAAACACAGCTTGAATACTATTGACTACCCATATGAAACGACGGAGGGCTACGAATGGTTTCTGGCGAAAACCTTTAACGTAATGAACTTGATATCGTTGAAGGAACTGATAGATTTTAAAAATATAGTGATGAAAACCGTTGCTAAAGAGGTCACTCCCGGTGAAGGGATCTCGGCTCTTTCCCCGTAGAATGAGGTGCAGGATATTCCAACTGAATACCACGGTGCAAAGCAAAAGTAATCGGCTATAGTGAAGTTAATGCCCTGACGCAAACTTTTTGTCCAAGGGGTCACTCCCGGTGAAGGGATCTCGGCCCTTGCCTCGTCGACTGAGAAGCAGGATATTCCAACTGAATACCACGATGCAAAAAAAAAGTAAACGTCCTTGCAATAACAGCTTTCTTTGAAAAGTGTTCCAACAACATCAGATTAGGTTTGTTTTTAACTTTCATTGATCCGAATCAACACAGTCCCATCAATTGATCACACCAAAAAGAACGAAAATATACTGATGTACGTATATGCCATCCGCATTCGCCACTGGGTCCCGTCATTACCCGTTAAGTTAGCTAACTAACGACAGAGCGGGGACTGGACTAGCGCGGATGCAAAACATATACAACATCTACTAATGTATATACCAATATATTATATTTCGCTCAAGGCGTGATAAAATGCAACATCACAGAAATGTACAGCATCACAGAACAATACAGATATCTGGGATCCCCGGGTTTCACAGAGCCACTACTGAAACCCGACGTTCCCTTGGTCGTGTGGATAGCCTGTGCAATGAAATCCTAGACCCCTACGGGCGCGGCAAGTTACGTGCCAAAACCTGAAGCGAGGCAGCCCCCTTCAGCAACGTGAATGGACCACCCAGCACTTCACGGAATCCGGTAACTTGGGCACCCCTCCTAGGTCAACCTGTACCCCCTACGAGTGCGGCGAATAGCCTGCCAATTCTAGAGTGAAGCCCCCTCCATCTCAATGCCATGAGATGCGGGCTTGTTGCCCTCTAGAACCCGGCTATCCGTGCACCCCTCCACGGGGCAATCCTAGTACAGAAAGTAAAATATACATACAACGGGTACATCGACCGCAACCTGGTCGTGCCCCAAAAGAATAATACAAACAGGCAGTGACGGCAGTCCACATGTCGGACGCTCGCCCCGCAATATCAAATGTACATAATACAACATAACTGTACTACCACTGCAACCAGGCTATCCCCCACGACCAATCCGCAACATCACAGCATAACACAGAACATCAACGTGAAAGTCACGTTCGCAAATCCGTCTAACCGGGCTATAGCAGTTAGACAGGATTTACCGATCAAGTTGTAAGTGCACGGCGGCGCCCCGGCCTCCATCCCGAGGCCAAATGCGGAAGCGATGGTTAACTTTAATTTTGCAAACTAGCAAGCCGGCACCACCGCGCACTAAAACCTGGATCGAACCATTAACTAGTCCTAGCTAACAACAAGATGGGGAATAGAGATATACCGACTGATCCGAGTCCTCCGGTCTTCTCGTCGTCGTCCCGATCTCCCGCGGAATGTCCTGTCTCCACCTCGTCACCGGAAGTGCACCACATCGCCTACATCTTTTACGGGCTCCCACCTCAATGCCGAGGCAACTCGGGCACGAAGCTGGCTAGTCGACGTGCCCAAGGTTTGCTGTAGAATGTGTAGTGTTCAAGTCTCATTTGGGGTATTGGAATTTGCCCTTTTTGGAGGAGAATGATATATGTCTTTTTGGGGATGAACATGGGAATTTTTGTAGCATGGAATGAGCAAAAATTCCCACACACTAAATTTGGACAGCCCCATGGAGCTTGGCCGGCCATGCATTGTGAGGGGAGAGTGAGAATGAGAGAGTGACCAAAAGAATGAGTAGGAAACTCTATCATGCAAGAGAGAGGGAAAAAGAAATCATGTGAACCAATGATAACAAGGCAAAACCAACACTCAACTATCACTCATCACAAACAAAGTCCAACCATCATGAACCATCATGAAGTCAAGAAGTCAAGGTATGGAGCTCCCATCATGATGCAACAAAATGCAAAAGCCCCTTCCACAAATACTTATTTGCAACAATGCAAATAAGCCCACCTCCACCAATCTTCGGCCAATGAACGATACAAAGGAAATCGGCCGAAACGGAAAGCAAACTGGCAACTCCAGAAAACTGGTCCCGTAATAAATTACAGGAAAACCCCGCTACTGTGCATACACACCCGCATTTGTATTCCGACCGAAATACAAATGCAATGAGACAAAATCTACACTGTACTATACTAGGATCCGGCTTAAACCAAAGCCGGCTAGTAATATCCGTTCGATCCTAATCCGTGCAATACCGCACGTATCTGATCGAACCTTGCCATATATCCATACGGCCTATAGTACAAACTGTCCGATCCTGATTCGTGCAATACCGCACGTATCTGATCGGACCTTGCCATATCTCCATACGGCTTCTACAGTTTTTCGCCCGAAACTTGAGTAACTGAATGTGGGGGACTCTAAAGACTCATCAACACCTTGGTTGTGGATTTAACCACTAGCATGTCAGAGGTATAAGCCAATACGTAACGGGCTACCAGGTATTGACAAAAAGGGACGTCTGTGAGCGAACTCAGCCTGACACCCTACTGAGCCTGTCAGTGACAATATCCGTACAGTCCGGTCCGTTCGTCTATGAGCATCGCATGGCGGGCCTAGGGGGTTGGTAAAATTCAGACCCCCAAAAGCGGTACAAGTCGTGTCGGAGTGTAGCCCAGAACACCCTGAGATACTACTGGAATGCCTACCAGTAAATCTCTTGCCTTGGCCAAGGACTTCGTGTAATGGCTCTCCTAGACACAGCACGACCTCACCCCCAATACCGGGAGAGACGAACCCCTGAAGATACGCTCACTGCCTCCATGTGGCTCGGGACTGTACCCAACTAAAACCTGTTTGCACGTCTCCTTTGAGCGTGGTAGGGTAGTAATCAAAGTACAGTGGGAACTCACACGAGACAAATGACGATCATCAGGTCGATGAACTAACCTGTACACATGTCACCAGGGAACTGCTATCTGACGTCAGGTATAGGATCAACTAGCATGTTCCCAGCGAGTCCTGTCCGGTGTACTCATAACCCAATGAGCACCTGTATACATCTTAGGTGATCCAACTGACACCAATGGCTTGTGAGACCGGCCACCGCCCCTCGTCGGGGTCTCGACTGTATACACTAGTCTACTCTGGAGTATCGATGCCCTGTCTCGAAACTCACACGACTAGGGACCTTTTAAGGATGTGCTTATAGACCCCAGCTCCCACTTATATGATCGCCCTCATACTGCTGGTGGTCAAGCAAGAATCCTAGGGGCTCTATCAACGTGTAATAGCGACCTGTCAGGTCACCTAAGCAGTACACGATGATAAAGATAAACCAGATAGTATACTATCATCTCGAGTAAGACTGTCCTACCGGGACAGGTCCTCCCTCAATCATTGCAATCACGTGCCTGTGATCCAATAATTGACTCTGAGGGCACTATCTCCAACAATCTCCCACTTGCACTCAAGGCTAATTATTGCGATGTCGCATACTCACAGCCTGTGTGATACCGAACACCCAACTCCTCTACTTGTCAGTCTCACAAAGCTCGTTTGCGAAACTATTGCGTTCGAGGAATAACCTCAGTGAGTGGATCCGCTTTGATGTTTCTTTCTATGTCTCTCTATATCTCAAGTTCGCGGAGAAAACCATCTCCCGAAATGAGCAATACCTGTCTTAGAATATGTCTGGATGTCTGATGGGACCTAGCTCATAAATGAACTCCAAATCCAAACTTCTTAGACTGTATCGTCAACTGAACTTAATCAGTATCCTGCGCCATGCCTCCCTCAGTATTGCCTTGGACCACCTGTCCAAAATACTGCCCCTCGTTAGAAGGAAAACTATAACTCTGACAACCTCCCTGTCGTCCAAGTCACCTTGGAAGCCTGGAATGATAACTGTCTCCCGAATGAGGCTGTCGTTATCATATCCCTAGAACATTCACTTATGTTCTAAAACTGCTTCCGACTGTTTCTCCCGGATTGGATCAATGTCAACTTATTGCATCTAGTGCAAGAACAACATCTGGTGTGGTACTTGATATCTCATGATTGACTCAATTGCCTGAGCAAGTGATCTGCCAATCATGCACATCCCTCTCCCCTTTAGTCTGTAAGACATCTTTAGAGAGGGTGACTCCATCACCTGCAGGTACACTACCGTGCCAGGAGTCGTCCATTCTAAATACTCTTAGAATGCTGTCTAAGTACCCTGATTGGGAAACCACCCAAATCCAGATCTAAAACCATAGATCTAGTAACCAGTATGTCTGATATAATGTCCAAGTCCCATGTGGAGAAACCACTGTGTGACGACCAAAGTGTAACCGATTGTAGTATAGGAATATCACATCCTACTCTGTGTATGTCATCCAAATACCATGACATCACACCCTACTACCTTCTCAACAGATCTATCCCCTATTCTGATGAAGTCAAACCTATGACTGTCACGTCAGAAATAGATGATCTATCTCCGCTACATCTGCTTTAGTCTATAAATAGACATAAGCCACCTGTCCACCAATGCTTCCACTGCTCCCACTGACTATGACAACCCTCTGGCAGAGTCATATAGACGTACACTTCTAAAACAAGTTTAGAACGACGCTATACTCATCCTCCTGCCGGGTCTCACAGTCTGGAACAACAGCAATGGCAAGTGTGGGTAAACAAGAACCTCCCTGTCACCGTCCTTGAGGCTACCGGAGTTCCTCTCGGGTGCCTGAGGTTACCCACCAAAACTGCGGAGTGGCCAATGGAATGTCAAACCAGATTGACTCTTTAGGTTCCTATCAAAATCTTCAGTAATCATTTGCGGTTCTGGAATCACTTCCAGTTCTACCATACTCTCACTACTGTTTTCTGAAAAATCCATTTTATTTAAAACTGTGGCGAGTCTAGAACAATATCGCTATTGTTCTTCCAGATGGTAGAAAGTCAACCCTCGTCATAGCCTGGGTCAACCCACAAACAGCCATTACAGAAACATGCCTTGAGTTGTCCAGTGTCTGGTTTTAATCATAAGCCGGACAACTCCCCGTACCTTAACATCGTTAAGATATGAACTGTTCTATATCCAATATAGAAACAGAGGCACTGATTTAATTGAACCAGATTCAAATCATGCAGCTGTCCCCAGTGCATGTCAACTAAATGGAAGGAGGACGATCAGCGTTACTCAACTTAGGAATGCTTCCAATTATGAGTAACCTGAAAGAGAAGCAAGTTCTCTTAATCACTACTATCAACTGAATACCATACACAAGTATCTACATCTTCGATTATTTTGAAGAATCCCGACACTTGCAATACCTGGTTCTCTACTTTATTCAAATACCTATAACTTCTCAAAATTCGAACCCTGTGTTTCCACGAAACACCTGTCTAAAAACTAGAGAAGTTATAAGTAAACCGAATATAGTACGAGGACCAACCCCTCTGTCCTGATGGACCCTGGACAATATACAATACCCTGTATAAGTCCTTTGAGTCTGATAACTCATTCACTGTGTGTCGTAGGTTGAAAACTGTACCTTTGGTTATGAAGAATTACACCGCTGTTTAATGCTCCTTACCTAACCATCCACTGATATAGGTAAATGTCGTAGACATAATTTCAAAAAGGTATATCTCACTCTATGAAAATAGACGTACAGATATATCAATTTGAAATTGGTGCATGACAGCGGATATTCAAAACCAAATATTTACCGACCGGCAAACAACCCAGGTGACTTCCTCAAATATCACCGATTACAACGAATCCCGATATAATGAGGACAATCACCTAATTCCCAATAGCTTACTCCTACTCATCATCTGTAAAACCATACAGATGTGAGAATCATACCTGGTAAATACATACCCTGGAGCAAGTGTCTAATTGGGAAATCAGTTTTCCATTAACAGTACACAGTGAAACTGAAATATTGAAATGTTTTGATGGGGTATCCCGGTATTCCTAGTAATGCCTCTTCCAGATTCACGATTATAACCGTATAATTCTTTGCCACCTCTCCAAATACCTTTATATGTCTTTAGTCATTACCTTCTGCACACCCCTTTAGGCCAAATGGTTTTCTTCCTTCCCTACCGTTCGGCACCAGCCTATGGTTTGGAAGAAGACTATCCAATAAGCATAATGGGTGTACTGTCCCAGTCCTAGGAGCACTCACAATGCGAGAGAAGGTGAAGATAAAAGACAACCGAATGAACTTTATTCCTATTTCTCCTGAACCAGGATCCATCCCCGAACTGGAACAAGTTCCTTTCGAGTTCGTATATAACCATACGATGGAGTATCCAAATAACTGTGGATCTTCGTAGTGATACGGAGTGTCCTGGAAAAATACAAAGGTGATGTGGGAGTGGTAATGAAATACTTGGTTTGGTCGTGAATATCAGTCGCAATTTACTTTGCCCTCCTTCTAAACCCTTTCTTTGTCTTAACTTAATACCTTCTGTACACCGTTTAGGCTAATTGGGTTTCTTCATTCCCTACCGGTCGGCACCTGCCTATGGTTTGGAAGAAGACTGTCCAATTTGCGTAATAGGTGTACTATCTCCTAAACCAAGGAGTACTCGCAACCTGAGAGAAGGTAAAAAGGAAAAGACAACTGAATAATCCTATCCGTTTTCTCCAGAACCTGAAACCATCCTCGAATAAATTCTTTCGAGTTCGTATCTAACCATACGATGGTTTTGTCCAATGGAAGTGGACGTTCGTAGTAATACGGGGTGTCCTGGAGAAAAGGGTAAAAATAGGAGTGGCAATGAGGTCTGCAACTCTGACAATCCAAAAGCCGGTGTTTAAGAAGGTTCGGTCAACTTGGTCACTGAGTCATAGTCTTAGGGTCGGGTCAATGGTCGCTGCCGAAGAGAGAGAGAAAAGAAACACTCAGCATGCACTCTAACCTAGATCAGAATGGTTACCAATTTATCTAATCTGGAAACCTCCCACTGTACCGTCAAATTCTCCTCCAAACCTGAAAGAAGAATTAGTCGGGATCACCCGAGGAGTAAACTAACTCATCAGTGGGAATCGGGATCCAACTATCATCGCATGATAACGTGACGGAATCCGCTCACATCATCACACTCCAGAAGGTATGCGCATATCTGGCAAGTTTCAGTTCTTTTGAAACTCCCGATGTGATTTCTGCCCCATGCTCTTATGACCTTGACTTTGGCCAACATATCATAAGTCACATGTCAAGTTCTACCCGTCATTCTCCAGGTTAATTTGAATCCACCCGTACCTACCCTTGACTTTGGCCAAAATGGCAGTACGACTGTCCCAAACCAACGCATCTATCTATGCTGCATATGAATACCCAATAGCTACCAATCACTGTGCCTTGACTTTGGCCAACATACACAGCTTGAATACTATTGACCACCCATATGAAACGACGGAGGGCTACGAATGGTTTCTGGCGAAAACCTTTAACGTAATGAACTTGATATCGTTGAAGGAACGGATAGCTTTTATAAAAATATAGTGACGAAAACCATTGCTAAAGAGGTCACTCCCGGTGAAGGGATCTCGGCTCTTTCCCCGTAGAATGAGGTGCAGGATATTCCAACTGAATACCACGATGCAAAGCAAAAGTAATCGGCTATAGTGAAGTTAATGCCCTGACGCAAACTTCTGTCCAAGGGGTCACTCCCGGTGAAGGGATCTCGGCCCTTGCCTCGTCGACTGAGGAGCAGGATATTCCAACTGAATACCACGATGCAAAACAAAAGTGAACGTCTTTGCAATAACAGCCTTTTGAAAAGTGTTCCAACAACATCAGATTAGGTTTGTTTTAACTTGCATTGATCCGAATCAACGCAGTCCCATCAATTGATCACACCACAAAGAACGAAAATATACTGACGTACATATATGCCATCTGCATTCGCCACTGGGTCCCGTCATTACCCGTTAGGTTAACTAACTAACGACAGAGCGGGGACTGGACTAGCACGGATGCAAAACATATACAACATCTACTAATATATATACCAATATATTATATTCGCTCAAGGCGTGATAAAATGCAACATCACAGAAATGTACAGCATCACAGAACAATACAGATATCTGGGATCCCCGGGTTTCACAGAGCCGCTGAAACCCGACGTTCCCCTGGTCGTGTGGATAGCCTGTGCAATGAAATCCTAGACCCCTACGGGCGCGGCAAGTCACCCGCCAAAACCTGAAGCGAGGCAGCCCCCTTCAGCTCCGTGAATGGACCACCCAGCACTTCACGGAATCCGGTAACTTGGGCACCCCTCCTGGGTCAACCTGTACCCCCTACGAGTGCGGCGAATAGCCCGCCAATTCTAGAGTAAAGCCCTCTCCGTCTCAATGCCATGAGATGCGGGCTCATTGCCCTCCAGGACCCGGCTATCCGTGCACCCCTCCGCGGGGCAATCCTAGTACAGAAAGTAAAATATACATACAACGGGTACATCGACCGCAACCTGGCCGTGCCCCAAAATAATAATACAAACAGGCAGTGACGGCAGTCCACATGTCGGACGCTCGCCCCGCAATATCAAATGTACATAATACAACAAAAACTGTACTAGCATTACATCCAGGCTATCCTCCACGACCAATCCGCAACATCACAGCAATACACAGAACATCAACGTGAAAATCACGTTCGCAAATCCGTCTAACCGGGCTATAGCAGTTAGACAGGATTTACCGATCAAGTGACATTCACGGTCGCAGATATAATGTAAATACTGTGAACTAATGTGTTTAAAATATCCGATCGATCAAATTTTAACAAGTGGGCCCCAAGTACTACTGTAGCACATCAAGAAATTCTGGGCCCAAAATTAATATTCCAAAAACCCTAAAATCAACCCAGAGAGCAACTGCAGAAATTTGATGCAGTGATCTCAACACAGTGCGGCGGAACCGCGGCCCAAAGGGGTGTTCGGCCGCGGTTCCGCGCTCCCACTATGGAGTCACTGTATCGAATTTCTACAGTGTTCTTATAATTTCCATTACATCACTTTTCTGCAACCTGAAAAAAATTTCGAGCAAGAAAAAATTCAACAGAAAACTGATGTGAAGAAAACGCGGATTTTGGAATTTTGATCGATCGGAAATGTAAACACATTAAACAAAGCTAGACTAAGTTAATGGTGAGACTCTGATACCACTGTAAGTGCACGGGGGCGCCCTGGCCTCCATCCCGAGGCCAAATGCGGAAGCGATGGTTAACTTTAATTTTGCAAACTAGCAAACCGGCACCACCACGCACTAAAACCCGGATCGAACCATTAACTAGTCCTAGCTAACAACAAGATGGGGAATAGAGATATACCGACTGATTCGAGTCCTCCGGTCTTCTCGTCGTCGTTCCGATCTCCCGCGGAATGTCCTGTCTCCACCTCGTCGCCGGAAGTGCACCACATTGCCTACATCTTTTACGGGCTCCCACCTCAATGCCAAGGCAACTCGGGCACGAAGCTGGCTAGTCGACGTGCCCAAGGTTTGCTGTAGAATGTGTAGTGTTCAAGTCTCATTTAGGGTATTGGAAGTTGCCCTTTTTGGAGGAGAATGATATATGTCTTTTTGGGAATGAACATGGGAATTTTTGTAGCATGGAATGAGCAAAAATTCCCACACACTAAATTTGGACAGCCCCATGGAGCTTGGCCAGCCATGCATTGTGAGGGGAGAGTGAGAATGAGAGAGTGACCAAAAGAATGAGTGGGAAACTCTATCATGCAAGAGAGAGGGAAAAAGAAATCATGTGAACCAATGATAACAAGGCAAAACCAACACTCAACTATCACTCATCACAAACAAAGTCCAACCATCATGAACCATCATGAAGTCAAGAAGTCAAGGTATGGAGCTCCCATCATGATGCAACAAAATGCAAAAGCCCCTTCCACAAATACTTATTTGCAACAATGCAAATAAGCCCACCTCCACCAATCTTCGGCCAATGAACGATACAAAGGAAATCGGCCGAAACGGAAAGCAAACTGGCAACTCCAGAAAAATGGTCCCGTAATAAATTACAGGAAAACCCCGCTACTGTGCATACACACCCGCATTTGTATTCCGACCGAAATACAAATGCAATGAGATAAAATCTACACTGTACTATACTAGGATCCGGCTTAAACCAAAGCCGGCTAGTAATATCCGTTCGATCCTAATCCGTGCAATACCGCACGTATCTGATCGAACCTTGCCATATATCCATACGGCCTGTAGTACAAACTGTCCGATCCTGATTCGTGCAATACCGCACGTATCTGATCGGACCTTGCCATATCTCCATACGGCTTCTACAGCTTTTCGCCCGAAACTTGAGTAACTGAATGTGGGGGACTCTAAAGACTCATCAACACCTTGGTTGTGGATTTAACCACTAGCACGTCAGAGGTATAAGCCAATACGTAACGGGCTACCAGGTATTGACAAAAAGGGACGTCTGTGAGCGAACTCAGCCTGACACCCTACTGAGCCTGTCAGTGACAATATCCGTACAGTCCGGTCCGTTCGTCTATGAGCATCGCATGGCGGGCCTAGGGGGTTGGTAAAAGTCAGACCCCCAAAAGCGGTACAAGTCGTGTCGGAGTGTAGCCCAGAACACCCTGAGATACTACTGGAATGCCTACCAGTAAATCTCTTGCCTTGGCCAAGGACTTTGTGTAATGGCTCTCCTAGACACAGCACGACCTCACCCCCAATACCGGGAGAGACGAACCCCTGAATATACGCTCACTGCCTCCATGTGGCTCGGGACTGTACCCAACTAAAACCTGTTTGCACGTCTCCTTTGAGCATGGTAGGGTAGTAATCAAAGTACAGTGGGAACTCACACGAGACAAATGACGATCATCAGGTCGATGAACTAACCTGTACACATGTCACCAGGGAACTGCTATCTGACGTCAGGTATAGGACCAACTAGCATGTTCCCGGCGAGTCCTGTCCGGTGTACTCATAACCCAATGAGCACCTGTATACATCTTAGGTGATCGAACTGACACCAATGGCTTGTGAGACCGGCCACTGCCCCTCGTCGGGGTCTCGACTGTATACACTAGTCTACTCTGGAGTATCGATGCCCTGTCTCGAAACTCGCACGACTAGGGACCTTTTAAGGATGTGCTTATAGACCCCAGCTCCCACTTATATAATCGCCCTCATACTGCTGGTGGTCAAGCAAGAATCCTAGGGGCTCTATCAACGTGTAATAGCGACCTGTCAGGTTACCTAAGCAGTACACGATGATAAAGATAAACCAGATAGCATACTATCATCTCGAGTAAGACTGTCCTACCGGGACAGGTCCTCCCTCAATCATTGCAATCACGTGCTTGTGATCCAATAATTGACTCTGAGGGCACTATCTCCAACACAAGTGACATTCACGGTCGCAGATATAATGTAAATACTGTGAACTAATGTGTTTAAAATATCCGATCGATCAAATTTTACCAAGTGGGCCCCAAGCATTACTGTTGCACTTAAAGAAATTCTGTGCCCAAAAATAATATTCCAAAACCCCTATTTCCCTGTAAAAAGATCACTGTGAATATTGTTTGTCGGCCTAGCCCTAAACTCGACCGGCCCGACCGAACTGCTTCCTTAACGCAACTGCTGTCTGCTGCAAACTCCCTTTCATCCCAGATAAACTCTGCTGCTCTTGGCTGCTGCAAGTATTTGTGAGAAAGTGGTCAAACCCAGGGAGACAATCTGCCTCTGGATGTCCACGTCCAGTCTGCGCATGAACCTCCGTGCCCTGTCTGCATCGTTGGAAACTAAAGGTCCAGCGAAACTACTGAGTCTCGTCCAATCTGCTACATGCACATCTACGGGTGCTCCCTTCTGCTTTATTCCGATGAACTTCTCTTCCATTTCCTCCCGTGCAGTCCGCGGGAAGAACTTCTCCAGGAAACTCTTAGAAAAATCCGCCCACTTGATCGGCTTGGGCAAGCGGGTCTCCTCAACAAGCCACCATTCTCGGACGTAGTCCACTAGCTGAATGCGTACCACAACAACTTTTTTATCATCTGGAATCTGTGCCGCAAAAAGCAAGTTCTCTGTGTCAACTAGCCACTGCTCCACTGGCAACGGCTCCTCCAAACCAGTAAATGTAGACGAACCCAAGCGCCTGAAATCTGCCACGGTCCCTACTCGGTCGACTGGTTTAGCTCCAACATTGTTTACAGACTGCTGAACGATCTGCAAACCTTCCTGAAACGAGTCTGCTTGCTGCTGGATCAGCTCGGTCTACCTCTTTTGGTTCTCTAGCATTCCCCTTATCACTCCAAGCATGGCGGCTTCGTCCACACGCCTCTGGTACGTCTTCAAATTCCTATCTGCCATATTCCTGAACTCAAAACACCCAACATTAGCATGATGATAGATTCTGAATTTAGATCAAAGCAAGAACTCCAAGATACTTAAATAGAGTACCGCATTGTAACTATGCCGCGGTATCATAGCCACAATTACATAACTCCATCTAAGTCGCCTAAGTCCTAGAGATAACAAGGAATCAGGTTTTCGAATCGATATGCAAAAGAAGTTTGCACATCGTAAAAGATATAATCAGGAAGAATGTGATTCAAGAATGGTAAAACGGTCAAGGTAGCAGGACATGTTTCCTAAACACGGGTATTCTGATTCGTGTATTGGGTACAATACCCAACTACAAAAGAATCAACCCGACTATCCTATGGCTTTGATACCAAAAGAACCATGTCACGCCCCGCTTCCCAAAGTACGCTAAAGGAGGCACGAGACATAGCCAACCATGCTACCTGTGGATAGGAAAAATCCTTCCACAGTCACATTACGGCTGTGGAGATATCAAGAACAGGAAAGTAAACTAACTACCTAGTACATGTCCATTAGCCAGAGTAAAAGAATCAAGAGATAACAATATGCGAAAGCTAAAAGATACAATAAATGAAACACCTGGAGTGAAACTACGTACCGACAGGAACCTCACCGCTCGTCTAACAGCGGCAAAACTCCTAATCAGTCTGCAGGAAGGTAGAAGAATCTGGGCCATGCAAAACCCAGACGTCAGCGCGTCAAGTCATCAAGTAATAACATAGTAAACAGGCAATGCGAATATAAACATGAATAAAGCAAGGGTAACAATAATATAAATCAGAGCAGTACAGGGTAGTGTGCAGTGGGTAAATTGGATTGTTCTATCAGGTTCTCTGTTCTAAAGTCTTTGAAACCAAATTGATGAATCATCGATGTAACTCAATAGTATCCCGTACATACCCGGGACCACGGCCACAATATTCTCGGCTGCAGCCGAGACATGCCGCCAGGCACAAAACAGGAATGTGTACACTCGATAGTATCCCGTACATACCCGGGACCACGGCCATAATATTCTCGGCTGAAACCGAGACATGCCGCTAGGCACAAAACAGGAATGTGTACACTCAATACAAGTAGTGAACTGTCGAGTTACAAGTTAGATTTCACCTTTGATTTCCCCATACCCCCAAGTTATATGTGTATGTCAAGTCAGGTATCCAGTAATCAAGAAACTAATGCCAACACAGGATCAGGTAAACAGGTTTGTCTGGATAGACAACAGGAACGGTCCATGAGGACTACATGTTATGTTTGTTGGCATTAGACACAAGATCAGGTAACAGGTAAAGCCATGGTACATCAGGTCAAGCCAGGTAATGTATAAAGGTGTCATGTCATGTCAAGAGTGTACGGTACTATGTCATGTCAATAGGAAGTGTAACAGGTCATGTCAGGAAGCACAAGATGTCATGTGGGTGCTCATAATCAAACTAACATAAGCATGTGTGTAAATAAACAAGCATGAGTACTATCAGAACAATGAACTGGAACATGTAATATGATATACAAATAGATATAATTTCAAGGATATGGATGCACAGTTATCGATTAGGGTTACATTTATAGTTCCAATATTAATTAGGATGCAATTTATTAAACATGGAGTGTTAATATCACATTATTATGTAGTAATGTGATCTATGGATGCAATTATATGTATCTTAAATGCGATGGATGCAAACGGGTATCCGAAAAGTTATAAAACTATAAAATGGTAATGTGGGATGTACAACTAAGCAATATATGATATAAATATTGATATAATAATATTAATATGGATAGCATATTCAAAGCGATTAATAACTATAAAAGTGGTATTGATTAACCATGCACAAGAAAGTTCCGTTCAGAAATTCAGCGTCACCCTAATTTGTAAAATAGCTTAAAAATAACAAACGTTCTCCAAAAGGGACGTGTCTTATACCAAAACAAAGATAATTCAATAAGGTTTTCAGTTTTATAAGTATAAGCATCTCAGGTTATCCCTACAAAAAGTTATGAACATTCGAAGTTGAAAGTTTGCTGCTGGAATTTCCCTGGACAGCAGTTTGGAGACATTTTCATTTGCATTTTACGTTATTTAAACAATTTATTTTGCAATTAAATATTTCATAAAGTTATAGTATTCTGAGTTATCTTCGTAACGAACTAAAGAACGTATACTAATGATTTTTCTATGATTTATAATGAATTTTATAAGGTAAGGTGTACAGAAAATTTTAGATTTGTCGTATCCGCTTTTTCAACGACGTTTCATGTGTAAACTATAATATTTTCAAATATATAATATTATAAAATGCAGATTATAAACTAATTAAAGATAATAATAAGAAATATTACGACGATATATATTTTAATTGATATGGATGCAGTATAATGTAATCTAGTATGTCACAAGATAAGTTTTCATGATCTAGATTTAATATGATATAAACGGATGCAAACGAAATATCGAAACGTTATAAAATTAAACATGGGGCACTAGATTTAAACTATAGGTATGGTATTTATTTAAATAGGTATAAAATGAATTATATAGCATGTAGCAAGATTAACTTGCCTCGATAGGTCGCGAATCGGGAAAACAGAACGTTAACCGTCGGCGGGGAAAACTCGCGACGGGCGCACGGTTCACGGAATGAACCCAAACGACGAACAAAGGAACCACACGGGTCGGGGTACCTCGCTGGAACATCGAGAAGCATCACCGGCATGACGGAATTCCAGCAACAAAAGAACAGTTAAAAAAAATGAGAAACGAGACATGAAGCAAGAAGAGAAAAAATGATAAAGAAAAGTACGAGAGAATATATGAGAGAGAGAGAGCGAAAAAAGTGGAGAGAGAGAGAGAGAGGGAGAGAGAGAGCTGCAGGTGGAGGCCCACGGAATTAAAAGGAACGCGATTGGCTAAAGGGGAATCGTTAGTTAGGGATAAATATTAATTAAAGATTCAAAACATTTTAAGGAACAGTAGGATATATATATAGGTTAATTTAAAGATTTAAAAGATAGGTAATGAACAGTAAGATATCAGGTTAGTTAGAAAAATATATGCGATGGTTTTAATAATATTAAAATTTAGGATTTTGGCGCCAAATAAAACATTTCCAAATCGCGTCCGGGTCGGGTCCAAAAATTTGAAATTGAAATAATAGGATTTTAAGCGGGATCCAAATTTTAAAATTAAGTGTTTTATGATTAAAAAGCATACCCCCAAAACGGACACATGTACGCGCGCGTAGCCGTCCAAACTCGCCCGTTTCACTGAACGGGACGAGAACACAATGCACGGACGCTACCACGAGGCTAGGGGTGTCAAGTAGGCCAAGATGAATATTTTCAATTTTATTTTAGATGCCAAAATTTTTTATATGTAGAAATGACTTTGTAAATTTTACAGTAAGCAACAAACAAGCAAGTTAAATGAAATGAGTACCACATTATGCTCAAACAGTAACTGAAAATAGTAGCATTGGGCTCGGGTGTTACAGAATGCGGAGCGCGCTGCATCATTTCATGCGCTTGAACACAGGGTCCAACTTCTTCATCAGCGAGCCAAGCTGCGTTCCAACGGCCCTTAATACATACGTGGCGTGGTATCAGCATTCAATGGGCGCCGTCATCAGGGAGGAGAAACGATTGTTGCTCGATCGCAGTGGTGCAGTGCCTGCTGGTGATCGAAATGTTCCTCTGAAGCGACGGAACATTGTTCATCCTCCCTTGAGAGAGGTCACTGTAGTTGAGCCTCCACACGTGCTAAGCCCTACGCGTGGGTTGCCCCCATCCAGCGTGCCTGAAAAAGAAGTAGCTGCTGCGTCTCCCGAGTCGGACGTAGGAAAAGAAGTTGGGACTCATCGTCCAAAGGCGTCTACCAAACGCAAACTTGTATCGTCGGCCACCGGCGCCCGTTCTCAGAAGAAAAAGAAGCAAGTACTTTCTTTGGAGACCATATTAGGCTCGACGCCCCCGCTCCGTCTAGCGAAGGCTTGAGCGAATATGGGACCAATGAGGGTTTATTCGGGATGCTTGATGACACCGATTTGGAGGTTGCCATTGAAGCTTCTAAACAATCGGCCGCCCTCGAAAAGGAATTGGCCGCCCTTGCGCAGTCAGGTATACTTTATCCTTATCTCTCCGCTGTTTATTTCACTCCTCTTTTTTTTTATCATACTTTGACTGACGCCTCCTGTTTTAACAGGTGCCTCTACAGAAAAAGCCATTGCTGCTTCGCTTAAAACCTTTAAAGAGGAGGAAAGGCTTCGCACCTCATTGCCAACAGAGACTTCGCTTGAACAACCGATGATGGATACCGTAACGGTTTCGGAGGCAAAACCTAGCCCTAGTGATAATATCTCCTTAGCGAAGGTCCTGAAGAAGTCTCCTCTCCCTGTCAAAACCGAGAAGCAGCCTAAAAACATACGGCCAGGGGGAAGAAGCGATCTTCTGCAATCACTAGCTCTAGATCAAAGCGGGGGAAGAAGACCGTTACTAATCCACCGGAAGACGGTCTTCTTTTTCCTGGTTCATCTGCCGAGGAAGCCGCACAATTGGATGAGGCTATAAGACGCTCACAAGACGAATCTGAGAATGTGAGGATCCCGAAAAGGCCTTACCCCGCCGTCATCTTTTATGAAGACCCTCCGTGGATACGGCGATTATTCATAGGCCCTCTGAAAGAATGGGGCGAAAGGACTCTTAAGCAGGCCGTCTCAGCTGACGCCGAGGATGCACTTTCATTGTGGACCGGTGGCCATGAGTCTACTCTCGAACCTCGGCGAGCATACCTCCTCAGGAAGGAGCGTCGGCTTGAACAAGCCATACTAGAAGCTCCCTTGCGCATCGGTATGTTCATGTGTCTCTTTGTAATATTTTTGTATTGCTTGTATACATATATATATATATATATATATATATATATATATATATATCCTTATCCTCGTACAAACTTTGCAGGGACTTCGACGATGGCAGAGAAGCTGAGCCCAAGTCGCGCCCTGACTATAGACTTCGCAGATAACCCCGATGAGGCACTAATCAGTGTGGAGGGGGTTGACACCATTGTTGTTCCTGCGACGGAGCTTCCCTTGGTGATTCCTGCTCTCCAGGTGATTGCTCCTCCGGAGGAGGCATCTTCATTGGCTGTGGATCCAACAGATCTTTCTGGGAACGGCCCGGGGACTTCCCTTGGTGATTCCTGCTACGGAGCTTCCCTTGGTGATTCCTGCTCTCCAGGTGATTGCTCCTCCAGAGGAGGCATCTTCATTGGCTGTGGATCCAATAGATCTTTCTGGGAATGGCCCGGGGACTGTGGGACAGGTGGTCGAAGCCACTGTCGTTTTATTGGAGCGTGTAGCGATGGTCACTTCTTCTCCATCCGACGTTATTATACCAGCCGACATCCCTGATGATGTGCTCGGGAACACGGAGGAGGGTGAGGCAGTCGCTGCATCCAGTGATGCCCTTGTCGTGGTCTCAACCGGTGACTTACCAGGTAAATTTCAGGTTATTGCTTTCTATTCTATTCTGCAATCCATTTTCTACCTTTTCTGACAGTACTTTGTTTCGCATGCAGCTGCGATGGGCGTTGAGGTTGTGCCACCCGAGGAAGCGCCACCAGTTACCCCTTTGACGGTGACCGCCCCTCCATCTTTTCTTATATCTTCTCAAATGCTGGAAGGTATGGGTTTGTGATAAATTTAAATCAGGGAAAGCATCTTTCGTGTACTGACCATGTAACATCATGATCTCGCAGGAGTTCTTCTTGATCATTTGTATCAGGTACTGAACCCGCACTTCTCTTTCCCGTCGGAGATTGCTTCATCTAGTGGCGCTGGTGAGTACAGCCTTCAGTTAATGTTCCTTATTTTACCGGCAGTCAAATCATTTCTGGTTCTTCTTTGTTTTGATTGCAGTACTACAGATTGAAGGAGGAGATGAGAGAACAGTTACGCCACTGGTACTCCCGGCCTCGCCACCTGTTGCAGCCCGTATAGTAGACTCTATTTTTCGTGTATTTTCTTTATTTCTTGAGTCGTCATCTGATTGGAATTTATTCTGCAGCAGTCACATCGACTCCAGCCCCGTTCGAGTCCCACGACATAATGCCGGCCGGACCCTTTTCCCGACGTATATCCTCGAAAGGCGCCGCGAATAGTCTACGCATGGTGAGCGACAATATTGAGGAGCTCGACGTGGAGACTCCTACATCTGCCGCGGATTTTGCCGCGGAGGTTAACCTAATTTTGGCAACGCTTGTAAACTTCCATAACAAAGGCGTCGTCGAGTCTTGGGTTAACCACTGCCGGAAGATTGAGGCCTGCCTGCGCGAGCTTGAGCTTATGCGTCCTGCCCCTGAGATTCAGGCTTTGAACTCCCAGCGGGCCGCATGGGTCGAGCAGAGTGTGTCCTTCCTCCGCCATTTTGAACAAGAAGCGACCTTGAGGCGGAAGGAACGCGAGGAGGCTTCCGCTGAGTCTGTTCAATTGCGTGCCCAGGCTGAAGCGAACACCGCACAACTGAGAGCCGTCTTCGACACCTTGCAGCAGTGTATTTCGGACGGGCTTGTATTGAGACAGAAGCTCAACTCCATCGAGCGGATTATGCAGAGTCGTGAAGCTGCTCAACGGGAAATCGATGAGAAGATTTCATCATGCTTGCAGCAAAGGACTCGAAGCGGAGCGGAGCTGGCCGCGGCGGCTGATCAAGAAGAGAGGCTGAGGGAAGTGCGCGAGCGGCTGGTCGGATTATTGAAAGCGCTTCCCTCTGAATAATTTTTTGTACCATTTGTAATTTTGAATAAAATGTATTCATTCTTTTATTCATTCATATGATGTATTTTGTACCCAGTTGAATTCATGAATAAAAGATACATTTCTTTCTTTGCAATGTCTTGTGCCATCTCTCTGCTTTCTTCTTTCTTTTGTTATCAGCATGTCACCTTAGTAAACATAGCCGACAGATGATAGGGTAAGCATCTTGTTTTGGCTTCTTCGAGGAGTAGTGATGGCTTTGGAAGCAGGTTCAGATCTGCTACCTAAGACTTTTCAACTTCATGAGCCGTGAGGGTCTCATGAAGACTTTTTCTCCCTGCGAGTCAAGTAGATCCCGTAGGTGTATTTTCTCCTTAAGAATCGTGAGGATCCCTAAGCGCGTTTTCTCTTAAGAGTCGTAAGGATCTCACAAAAGAATTTTTCCCTGAAGCTAGGAATTTGGCCTTCGCTTCGTTTTCTTTGGCGTGTCCGAATCCTTTTGGAGGAAGGACGCTATAGTGACATATCGTCTGCTGTATCAAGGCGAACCTCGAGGTGGTGACCACTCCGCGCTGATGTGGGATGATCTCCGATAGTCTTTCAGGTTTTATATGAGTTACCGCCAAGACCCTGAAGCTAGGAATTTGGCCTTTGCTTCGTTTGCTGGCATTGCGTCTGGTGTAACGAGACGAATGCTGCGGTGGAGTTGGGATTTTGCTGTCACTCCGTTTTGTTTCAACCATGAGGTCTTTTATTGACGTTGCGTCTGCATCCTGCTGGACTGCAAAGGAACGCCGTCGTTGACATTGCGTCTGCAATATTGCGACGAATGTCGAGATTGTCTCTAGGTTGTTTATGAACCGTCGAGATTTGGAACTAGGGACTATGTCGTGGCTCCGTTTCGTTGTGTCGCTTCCTTGCCTTGTTGGCATAAGGAGGAACGCTGTCGTTGGTCTTCTGGGATGCAGATGTGACCGTTGAGACTTGGCTCTCTTTCTGATGGAGCTTGGTGGGATGATATGGTTCCTTCTTCGTTTACACCCCTGGATTGTATACAGAGATCGATGTGATATCACCTGTAGGGTAAGAGTTTCATTTTTTTATTATTATTTTTTTATTTCTTTCCGCGATGCTCTATCATTTCAGCTTTTACATCGCGAAGGTCGCGATTGCCCAATCATTTCGGCTATTTTTCACGGTGCCCAATCATTTCGGCTATTTATTTTATTTTTACTCGCTTCTTTTTATTGCGAGTTGCCCAATCATTTTGGCTATTTTCCATGCATACATTTTTTTTACTTGCTGATTTTGTTGCAAGTTGCCCCATCATTTCGGCTATTTCGTATGCATGTGTGGCTCGCTAGCTTTTCACTGCAGGCCTGGAATTAGACACTGATTTCGGCATCAGCACCGCTACAACTAGGATATTGCCAGGAGCAAATCATCATTTGCCTACGTCGATGTCGAACAAAGGTGGCTTAGCGAACAGGGTTAGGATCCTGTCGACTAAGGCTTTTGAATTTTATGAGCCGTGAGGGTCCCATAAGAGGGTTCTCCTTACGAGTCGTGAGGATCTCGTAAGTGTGTTTCTCTTAGGAATCGTGGGGATCCCTAAGTGTGTTGCTCCCTTGTGAGTCGTAAGGATCTCACGCAGGTGGTTTCTCCTTACAGGGTCGAGAGGACCTTGCAAGTGTCTTTTAACGAGATTGCGCCCTTTCAGGTTTTCACAAAACTCGCCGGTAGCCCTTCTATTTTTACTCACGGAGCCCTTTCGGGTTTTCATCCATGCCCATTTTGCTTGTGGACATACCTTTTTTTTTACCACGTCAGCCTGGGGATGCCGTGGGTTGGTAGTAGTTTAACGACGTTTCGGGCATATCGTACGATTACGCAGCTAGATTTTGCCGCAAATCTCCGCATGTTTTGTGTCGGAGGTGGACTCCTTGAAGAGAGGGCTGAGGGCGATTTCTTTGTCAGAGTCGCTTCCAAAGGTGACAACTTGCGATCCTTTGGCGTCGGCTATGTGATAGTTGCCAGCAGCTCTTTCGCGCTTATCCGTCGTGCTTTTCTGTTCCCGACGAGCCTTGCGCTTCACTCGTTGAACATGTCGTCGATGGGCAACATATCCCTGCCACCAGTTTTTAAAGGCTATGCACTCCTCGGTAGGGTATGCAATCTTCTGATGGTATAGGCAGAAGTTAAGATGTATGTCCGCTTCATCAAGACGTATATTTCCAGGGGAATTTCGTTTGAAAGAAGGCAACGTCATTCCTATTGCTAGGGCCCTAGCGAATCGTTTCCTTACTTTAAACTTGCTTTTGCTGGCGATAGGGATGCTTTGCTCCAGTTGGGCTATCTCGACCTTTTCCTCCAGTCGTCGGCGTTTGGCCTTTTCGAATATCGCCAGTTCATTCTCTCGATTGGCTTTTCTTTTCTGACGGGCTTCGTTCAGTAGCAAGTCGATCGTCTCGTCAGACGGTTCCAAGGGTTTTGGCTTAGGATTTGCCCCCAGTTTCTCGGTGCAAGGAGCTTCCTCATTGTCTATTGACGAGTGGGAGATCACATGGCAGCTTACTACGTAGTCTTCATATTCACTTGACGAGTCTTCTCCATCATCTTCGTCCTCAAGGACGTGGCTGAGAAACTCTTGAAGTGTGACTGGGGTCCGCGCCTTCTGGTTATACTCTTCCAGCACGTCAATCTGCTTTTGCAGGTCCGTGCGCTTGTCACCAGACTTCACTGGCTTCTTCTTCTTTTTCGAAGATTTTGACGGCTGGGTGCAAGTGCTTTGACTATCACCACCAATTCTTGTGGTTGGGAACGGTTTTAGCATTTCTTCGACGATCTCGGGTTCCAGTGGATTTTTCCACCTGATTGTCGGGCACGTTTGGAGATCCTTCAGCATTTTTTTAGTTTTGGCTGAAAGAGCAACCTCCCATGGAGTTTCTTTTATAAAAGAGCACGATGCCCCCGGCGTGTCCACCTTTTTAGGGGCATGAGCTTGCGGCGGTTTCACCTTCCAGTTTTCCGATAATGCGAATTTGCCTTGTTGGTATTGGTCCTCAATCCAGTTTTTGAAGACGTAGCAGTCTTCGATCGGATAGCCCGATACTCGGTGGTAGGGGCAGTAATTGGGATCGTTGACGTCGTTTGGCTGCAACGGACGTTTTGGATCTGGCAGATTGATGAGTCTGTTGCGCACTGCCAGCTCGAAAGTCTCCTCGTTTTATCTTGGGGAAATGAGTAAGGACATCCTAGCCTCTCCTCGAGGGATGGGCGTGGACGCATATTGTTTTGGCGAACAACCGACTTTAAATTGCTCGGCTGTTGTTGAGTATTAGTGACGAAAGTTGCTTTTCCTTTCCCCTTTTCATTCCGAGGATCCGTCTTTGAAGGAGATGGTCTATAACCCATCTGATCCATTTGGGCCAACTTGTCAATCAAGGCCTGGAAAGTAGTTGGCTTGAAGAACATCATGAGCTGGGAGATGGTCGCCTGCGGGTCAAGAGTGCCCACGAACTGTTAGTTGTATGTATGCCCTAGAGGCCATTACTATACATAGGATGTATATTGTAGTGGATGCTTGGACATATATAGGGAGGACTTTCTTGCTCGACATGATAGTATGCTATCTGGTTACTCTTTACCTTAACGTGTATACTGATTCTCTCTCTGTTACATGTTGGTAAAGCCCTTAGGATGTGTACTTGACTACCTGGACTATGATGCGGATCATACTAGTGGGGACATGGTAGTCCACAAGTACATCCTTCAATGTCCCTAGTCGTGGGTATATCGAGACGGGGCATCGATATACCAGAGTAGACTAGCGTATACCTTCTCGACCCATACAGATGGGCGATGGATGATCCCATATCCATTAGTGTTTGACATCAGAGATGATATACGGATGCTCAGTGGAGACTGGGTACACTGGACGGACTCGCCGAGAACTCCCAGATGGTATTATACCTTACGTCAGATGGCAGTTCTCTGGTGACACTGGTACAGAGTAGTCTGTTGACCCGAGATCGTCATAGAGTCTTGTGTGGTTCCCACTGTGCTTTGATTTCCATCTTACCACGTCCAAGAGGGCGTGCAAAACGGTGGTTTTTGGGTACAGTCCCGAGTCACATGGAGGCAATGAGCGATAGGAGGGGATTCGTCTCTCCCGGTATAGGGAGTAGATGTTGCGCTGTGTTCGATTGGATATAACAGGAAATCCCTGGCCAGGGTTGCTGAGATTTACTGGTAAGTGTTACCAGTAGTTTCTCGAATTGTTATAGACCTCATATCGACATGACTTATCGAGCTATTGGGGTCTGACGTTTACCACCCCTAGGCAAGATATGCGACATATCAGACGAACAGACCGGACTGTACGGTAAGTGTTACTGGTTGGATTCACAGGAGTATGAGCGGGCTTGCTCGTCGATCTTCTGATCGCTCAATACCCGGGTGGCCGTTACGTTTAGCAGACCGCTTGCGGCTTGTGGGTGATTGATATGATCATCACCTGCTGCTGGCGTATTGACGAGTCTTTAGAGTCCTACACAGAGGTTTCCTGGCTCAAGCGAAACGAAATAGGAGCGCATATGAGATATGTGCGGGACCAAGAATAATGCGTGTATGTGATACCGTATTCTATTCTCGCGATGAATGTATCGATATGGTTGTATGCGATATAACCTAATTATCGATTCAAGGATTGATTCGATAAGTCGATACATAGGATACTAGTCGGTTATATGCGATATGACCGGATCGTTAAATCAAGTGTTGATTTAATGATTTAATGTATAATTATATATTTGATATATTACTTTGCATTAACTAGTATCGGTTCACTTTAAATGGATATTCTCACTCGGATGTGCACATTGTATATGTGATATACTTTTGTGCACTTGATTGTATCATGTTTGATGATACATGTTTGCTAGGGTTTTTGTGTAAAGATCAAACCATGGTTACATGATAATGGTTAGGGTTTTGTTTTATTCAATTATTTATTTATCTATTGATTTTTGGAAAATGAAAAGCATGAAGAAAATGGTGGCTAACTTTGTTGTATATTGAAGCTTCATGAAGCTTTGACTATGTGACCATTTTGTCTCCTGCTTAACCCTAACCATTCCCACTAACCCTAGTTTAGTCTCTACACTTGACCATGGTTGGTAGATGATAAGTATTATTATTATTTTCATTTTACTTAATACTTATCATATTATCTTCTTCTTCTTCATCTTCTACTTGAAGAAAACCTTGCCTCCATCAATGGCAAAGTGAGAAAATGAGTGAGAAATCAAATTCTAAAGTGAACCCACCTCCTATTTCTTCATCCTCTACCTCTTGCCAAGTAGTATAGGGTGATTTCTTCATAAGTTTCATGACTTAATGAAGTGGGAGCTTGATCTAGTGATGCCTCGACGTAGATCATCTTCGGCACGAAGCCGACGACCTTGCCCGCCCATTTCTCCGATGAAGCCGACGCTAGAGCCCGGGTTTCCATTTGGACAGCGAGGAGACTTCATTACGGAGCTATGGAGATGGAGGACCGGATCTACAAAGGTTGTATTTCCGTTCTATTAGTAAAGAAGTTTACTAGTTCTAGTCTCGCCTAAATATCTAGTTAACGATCCGTATTAGGGTTTCTCGGCACCCGTAAAATTTGAAATTGGTATCAATTGATCCTGGGAAGAATCACTGGAAGTGTTCCAGGGTGATAAAGACGACTGAGTGTCAGTCACAGGCATTGTCTTTACCCTCAGTAAAGGGACGGTATGTTGGAAGAGTTCCAAACTAGATACCGTGACATACTAGACGATAAAGGCTGGATACATCGCTACTTAAGATGCTACCAAAGAGGCAGTCTGGGTTTATGTTGGCTCATGACATGAACTACGTTCCAACCATTGTGAGACAATGGAGTTGTGGCTTATGCCGAGGAACGCCGGTCCAATCAGTGATCCAGACATATTCTAAGGCAGTGTCACCTGATCATGGAGATGGTTGATCTCCAGGGTGATCGAGGTTTGGAGAGTAGACTCAGAGGACAACACAGCGGATCCACTCACAAAGGCCTGTTCCCAGAGAGAGATTTTTATGGGATGGTTGAGTATGAGATACTACAACCACTGCTACAGATGGCCCTAGTGCAAGTTGGAGATTGTTAGTTATATGTATGCCCTAGAGGCCATTACTATACATAGGATGTATATTGTAGTGGATGCTTGGACATATATAGGGAGGACTTTCTTGCTCGACATGATAGTATGCTATCTGGTTACTCTTTACCTTAACGTGTATACTGATTCTCTCTCTGTTACATGTTGGTAAAGCCCCTAGGATGTGTACTTGACTACCTGGACTATGATTCGGATCATACTAGTGGGGACATGGTAGTCCATAAGTACATCCTTCAAGGTCCCTAGTCGTGGGTGTATCGAGACGGGGCATCGATATACCAGAGTAGACTAGCGTATACCTTCTCGAACCATACAGATGGACGATGGATGATCCCATATCCATTGGTGTTTGACATCAGAGATGATGTACGGGTGCTCAGTGGAGACTGGGTACACTGGACGGACTCGCCGAGAACTCCCAGATGGTATTATACCTTACGTCAGATGGCAGTTCTCTGGTGACACTGGTACAGAGTAGTCTGTTGACCCGAGATCGTCATAGAGTCTTGTGTGGTTCCCACTGTGCTTTGATTTCCATCTTACCACGTCCAAGAGGGCGTGCAAAACGGTGGTTTTTGGGTACAGTCCCGAATCACATGGAGGCAATGAGCGATAGGAGGGGATTCGTCTCTCCCGGTATAGGGAGTTGATGTTGCGCTGTGTTCGATTGGCTATAACCGGAAATCCCTGGCCAGGGTTGCTGAGATTTACTGGTTAGTGTTACCAGTAGTTTCTCAAACTGTTATAGACCTCATATCGACACGACTTATCGAGTTATTGGGGTCTGACGTTTACCACCCCTAGGCAAGATATGCGACATATCAGACGAACAGACCGGACTGTACGGTAGTGTTACTGGTTGGATTCACTGGAGAGTGAGCGGGTTTGCTCGTCGATCTTCTGATCGCTCAATACCCGGGTGGCCATTACGTTTAGCAGACCGCTTGCGGCTTGTGGGTGTTTGATATGATCATCATCTGCTACCGGCGTATTGACGAGTCTTTAGAGTCCTACACTATAACCCATCTGATCCATTTGGGCCAACTTGTCAATCAAGGCCTGGAAAGTAGTTGGCTTGAAGAACATCATGAGCTGGGAGATGGTCGCCTGCGGGTCAAGAGTGCCCACGAACTGTTAGTTGTATGTAGGCCTCTAGGGCATACATACAACTAACAATCTCCCACTTGCACTAGGGCCATCTGATAGCAGTGGTTGCAGTATCTCATACTCAACCATCCCATAAAAGTCTCTCTCTGGGAACAGGTCTTTGTGAGTGGATCCGCTGTGTCGTCCTCTGAGTCTACTCTCCTAACCTCAATCACCCTGGAGATCAACCATCTCCATGATCAGGTGACACTGCCTTAGAATATGTCTGGATCACTGATGGGACGAGTGTTCCTTGGCATAAGCCACAACTCCATTGTCACACAATGGGAGGAACATAGTTCATCTCATGAACCAATATACACCCAAACATCCTCTTTGGTAGCATCTTAAGTAGCGATGTATGCTGCCTTTATCTTCTAGTATGCCACGGTATCTAGCTTGGAACTCTTCCAACATACCGTCCCTTTACTAAGGGTAAAGACAATGCCTGTGACTGACATTCAGTCGTCTTTATCATCCTGGAACCCTTCCAGTGATTCTTCCCAGGATCGATTGATACCATCTCACTACAACTAATGAGAATCCTAACATCCAATTAGATCTATCTCATAGATCCAAAACCCAGGATTTAGGAGGTATCATTTTGATCCTATATGGAGAATCATTGTGATAAGCGGAGATTGACCGAGCGTAGCATAGGAAACTCCTTCCCTATCAAGAGTATGTCATCCACGTACTTTACGAGGATCGTTACTATACTCCCTACTACCTTTTTGTTTATACAAGGTTCATCTCCCATTTTGATGATGTCAAACTCTTTGACTAATACATCAAAACAGATGTTCCAACTCCGCGATGCCTGCTTTATCACATAAAACATCTTGCACACGTTTTCGCTGCTCCCACTGTCTACGAGCCACTCTAGCTGTGTAATTATAGACGCTCTATTCTAAAACATCATTTAGAAAAGCTGTCATGACACCCAACCACCAGATATCGTAGTCATGGTATGTAGCCGTGGTAAGTAGGATCTGGATGGACTTAAGCATAGCTCCTTAGAAAAAGATTTCCTCATGATCCATACCTGGTCAATGATGCAAACCTTTAACAAGTCTAGCTTTGCAAGTCTCAACTTTTCCATCTACACCAAGTAATCTTCTCAAGATATACTTGCTCCTGATGGGGATTTAACCCTTCAGATATAGCAACCAAAGTCCATACTTTGTTGGTGTACATGGATTCCATCTCAGATCGCTAAGCATCCAGCCATTCTTACAGAGTCCCACTCCAGATGACCAGCTCGAAACTAGTTGGGTCATCATCTCATGATGCAATCCTCGCTCCCACTGTCATCGAGAAACCGAAGTATCTCTCAGGCGGGTGAGGAACCTTACTAGATCGGCGGAGAGGCTGAGGTTCGTTGGTAACTATTAAATCCTTTGGTTCTTTCAAATCATCAGCTGCAGTTTGTATAGCTGGAACATTTCCAGTTCTACATTACAGACCTTGCCTCGAGCCTGTCCGGATTTTGCTTTAAGACATAGGCCGGACAACCCTAAATCTTAACTAACTTAAGAGATGGGCTCTTCCCTTATCATATCACATATGAAGCGGTAGGCAACTGATTTGATTTGAACCCTATTCAATAGGTATGCAGCTTCTCAAGTGCATAACTCCCAATAAGGAAATAGGTAACTCAGTAGTACTCATCATAGAGCACACCATATCATATAGGGTGTGATTGCTCCGCCCCGATATACCATCGTGCTATGGTGTATACGGAGGAGTAATGCTGAGAGAGAATCTCATTTTCCTTTAGAATAGTCCAGGAATTCCATGCTCAAGTATTCTCCTCCCTGATCTCATCATAGGACATAATACTTATACCTGTATTTTGGTTCTCTACTTCTAACTTATATTCTGTGAATATCTCAAAAGGTTCGGACTTGTGTTTCAACAGGAACATAGGTCTGAATCTCGAAAGATCATCAGAGAATGTAATGAAGTATAAAGAACCAGTCTTGGCAAGTCTAGACTGGGGACCTACATACATCAACATGTATCATCCCAAGAGTTCACTAACTCTTTCTCTGTTTCCAATAAACAGAGCTGGTGTCAATATATCTTTGTGACATGACTGGAAAGTTTCACAAGATGTAGATTCAAACTGATTTAAATATGCATCTACATGTAACTTCAGCTAGTTGGGTCGCATTGATATGACCTAGTCTACAATGCCTCAAGAAGGATTTGTTCATTTCTGAACTCATCCTCCTGTGTGTGTTCTGTATACTAAGAACTGTAGTTTGATTTAGAACATCAATGCTTTTAGATAACGTGCCTGAACCGATCAACTTTTGATATAGGAAATGTTCAAAACATTATCCAACAATACAAAATTTTATCATTTCTTTACTGATAAAGAGACTGATATGATTTTATATATCAGGTTCGGTATCTAATAACATTCGTTCAGAATCAATGTATTCTGGTAATACAGGGTGACAGTGACCAACAGACTTGGCTGCAACACTTGCCCCGTTTTCTGTCTCATGAAACTTATCACCCGTTCTCAGTTCCCTACCTGTCTGTAGCCCTATGTAACAGATTACATATCTGAGATCCTGATCTGGTATCATATACCCAGGACGTAGAGGATACAGAGAAACAGTTCTGTGTAACGAACACACCCGAAGGAGATGCATCATATGCACTTTCTTCGTTTGGGCGGCACGGGAATTCTGGTAATCCCCAATTTCCTGCTCTGTCTTATAACAATTATAAGTTGGAGCGGGACCAACGTTCCCCAGCTCAGTATAATAAGCGGGTTCGGTCAATAATCCGTATTATTATCTTGATTAAGGCGTGATATGGTCGCTACCTGGAGAGAGAGAGAAGAAAACACTCAGCGTGCGCTCTTGCAAGAATAGATTGGTTATTATTTTATCTAATCAGGATGGCTCCCACTGCTTTTTATCAAATCTTCCTTCAAACCCTAAAAGGAAAGACTAGCCGGGATTAATTACACACTACAAGTTCGCCAATCTTTCAGCCAGGCCAGTGTCGGTACTTTGAGGGAGGTCCCCCGTGCTTTCGCACGAACCTAATTAATGTAAACCTCGTTTTCCCAGAGGCGTAACCCTGTTGACACCTTTCTAGACACCTACTTGATCGGCTAATTGTAATGTGTAAAACTCTCCCAGGAGTAACTCTTACTCGCAGCGGGTATCGGGATCCAACTATCTCATAGAAGATATGCAATCTCATTGCAAATTTCAACACTCGAAATTCCCGATAATATTTTGCCCGGAACGATCTATGACCTTGACAAGGTCAACAAACCATAGACCGCAAGTCAAGTTCAACCCGTCATTTCTTGATTGAATCAAACCCACCCGCACGACCCTTGACAAGATCAACAAGGCCGCACGACTACCCTAACCCAATCTGCATCATATGCATAAGCAGATAAATACTGGTTAGCTACCGCACACTGCGCCTTGACAAGGTTTAACAAACGCAGCACGAATACTAAACAGGATTTATCTGAAATGACGGAGGGCTACGACAGGTTTTTCTGAAAACCTATTGCGTAATGAACTTGATATCGTTGTAGAATCAAATGATTTTAAAATGGAGTGCTTTTGAGGCTTTTCTAGTTTTGCTAAAGGAGTCACTCCCGGTGAAGGGATCGTCGGTCCTTTCCTCGTCGAATGAGGTGCGGGATATATCATATATATCACTGTGCAAAGCAAAAACTCTTAAAAGCAATCAAAAGACAAACCGAGTGTGTAGCATCTGCCAGTTATTGTTAAAGGAGTCACTCCCGGTGAAGGGATCTCGGTCCTTTCCTCATCGAATAAGGTGCAGGATATATCACATATACCGCTGTGCAAAGCAAGAACTGTAGCTACCTGTTTTATTTTGAAATTCGATTCTACAACATCTTAGGTTTCTTTTATTTCATTAATCTCATTAATGAAGTCCCATCATTTAGTACCTAAATATCACAGATAAATACGACGTACACTTATGCCATCCGCATTCGCCTCGATGTCCCCTCGTGCACCGTTAGGTTAGGTAACTAACGGCAAAGCGGGGCAGGGCTAGCGCGGGTGTAAAACATAAGTAACGTCTATATAATATATCATATATACTATATATTGTATCTATCACAGAACATCACATGATCACATCACAGATATCGCAGCAGAAGAAACATATGAAATATTGGATATACTAGGACGTCCGTGTTTTCAATACGAGCTAGTATAAAACACGGATTCCACGGTCGTGATGAATAGCCAAACCCACACCCCTAGACCCCTACGAGAGCGGCAAGCAACCCTACCAATTCTAGAGTTATGAGACTCGGACTCGACTCCTCGAGTTGGTCTCCCACTGGACTCCAGAACCCGGTTACTTGTGCCCTCCTCCTTGGGTCTATCCTAGTGCGAAAAAGTAAATAATATACAAACGGGTGACATCTTCCGCAACCTGGAAGTGCCCCAATAAAAGAATATTACATACAAGTTTTTACATGAATGAAAATGAAAAACACTCATCTCACATAAAAAACCCCGCCTATTCAAACACGACGATCCAATATAACATATCCAGCAACACATAACATCACATGTCATCAACGTAAGTAAATATGCGCATCCCAATTGTCGTTGACATATAGCAACGAAACCGGCGATATCACATATTACACTTACGGTCACAGAAAAGAAAGTGTAAAACTACAACAGTTGGAATCCGCAACCACCTCAGACATCGCATGCCTGACCAAATGAATTCTTTAGACATCGCATGCCTAACAATTATAAACCCCGCATTTTAGTCTCAAAATCGAAAACACTTTTCAATACCAAGTCGGGCAATTCAACAGGATTCCCGACAATTTGATCGAATGCTCGTCGCAAACTTCAGTAGACGGCCGCACCCCCGATACCGTCGACGAAGTGCACCAAGGCGGAACACCGCTGCCGCGAGCACCCAGATGGATGCTTTCGGCGACGGGGTTCTCCTACAGTCACTTGGTCGAGGCTATGGAGTGAAGCTGTCTATTAAGTTTACCCGGCGAGTATCCGTGTACGCTACGTGATTGCGACGGACTTTTGATCACATCAAAATTCCGTGGCAACCGATCAAGTGAGACTAAACCGCTAGATTTATAACATTCATTCAGTTATCACATAACTTTTGTGAATTCCAATTGTTGTATCACATTCCGGATAAACAGAAAATGTTAAACTTTCCGATTGAACATTCGAACAGTCAAACACCCAAGTTTTCCCGATACAGATCAACACATGAAACAAGTCTAAAAACATTCAGTTCGTGCCTCAGTACCAACGGTCCAGCCGTAGAAGGGTCAAGCCAACGCCTCACATGTGGCACGCCGTACTGCCCCAAACCCGAAGGTTCAAAGGGCAGTTCAAGACGGTCACATAATCGAGTTAAGGTTTGTTGTCTTCTAGAGGGTCCATCGCGTTACTTGCACTACTTAGAACGTCGTTAAACTACGGAAAAATCCAACACTTGGAAATTTCCCGACAGGGGAAAAATTGGGTATTTATATCCGGTCGAACTTTTTAACATATTCTAAAATTTATCCGGAAAAACACAGACAAAATTAGACAATCAGATCGATACACCGAATCCCCAATACAACCCAGAAAATTCAACTCTTAAAAATTATTAAAAATTCCCAGGAAAACCAGAACTGCAAACTAAGAATTAAGGTGCAAAATTCGATGCACAACAAGACAAAATGACCGCGGAACCGCCGCATGAGCATGCTCATGCCGCGGATCCGCGGCGCTCTTAAGGAATTAGGCCCTCGAATTTTACAGTAACCCTTAGATCTTCCTGCTGATTTTTCTGAATATTTTTAATCTGGAAAAAACCACGATTTTGAAAATTGTCCAGAGAGCACGTTTAGGGTTAGGGTTTCGGTCCGATCGGATTTCTAACTCCGTCTACGCATCGCCTAAGGCTCTAGCTAGGCTCTGATACCACTGTAGGGGTTCCTAGGCACGCTAATGAGGTCTCACAAGGCATCAACCATGCCAATTTCAAATTTTACGGGTGCCGAGAAACCCTAATACGGATCGTTAACTAGATATTTAGGCGAGAATGGAACTAGTAAACTTCTTTATTAGGGTTTCTCGGCACCCGTAAAATTTGAAATTGGCATGGTTGATGCCTTGTGAGACCTCATTAGCGTGCCTAGGAACCCCTACACGAACATGCCTACCGCCAGCGCTTCTTCGATGCGTTGTTCGCATTTCGACCACAGATTCGGCCATCGTATTGCGTATTGAACCCATGTCTCGCCTGGATTCACCCTGGCATTGATCAATACCATTATTGGGGTGCGTTCACTAGCACTCGCGAATCGCTGGGTGAATAACAGCTCCATTTCTGTGAAAGTCTTGACAGAGTCGTTTGGAAGTTCAGAGTACCACTCGAAGGCCGTTTCCGCCAAGCTGTCGACGAACTGACGAAGTAACAACTTGTCGTTACCTCCGGTATTGCCACAAAGAGCCCTAAACTGAGCAACATGTTGATAGGGATTGCCTGTCCCCTTGTACACATGGAATTTAGGGATCGTATATCCCTGCGGGTAACTTATTTGGTCGTACCAGCCTGGATATGGTCGCCCAATTTTAACAACTTGGCCGGCCGCTTCATTCGCTCGGTGAGCTCGTATTTGTTGAGCTATATAATCATTGAGCGTGGCTTTTGAGATGGTTTCCTCTTTGGCTGCTGAAAGAGCCAGAGGAGGGTTCGATGTCTCCCCTCTGTCGTCTTCAATGATGATAGGATGGTCTTCAGCTGGAGGTTCTGGTTGTAACATCATCCCGACCATGTCTTGGAAGAAAAGCGCCATTTGTTTTATGTTGGCAGCTTGTTCCGCTGCTTCTCTGTCCTTCTTTTCGAGGACTCTGCATAGGAAGTCAGCATCGGTTTCTTGTTCGTGACGCTGCTCTGATGACGCTTCCGGGCTTTCTTTTGGCCCGGTGAGTGCGGCCATTTGCGTCAGCATTTCCTGAAGCTTCTGTTTCTGCTCCTGGGCTTTTGTCACGGATCGGGTGAGCGGTCGGTGACCTGTCGAAGCGCGGCTTTTCTCTTTTTCGGAAGCCATGTAAACAGTATGCACCTTTATGCCCCCAGACTTGGGGTGTTTGGGCTCAGCGTCTTTGTGGTCTGCCGTAGTTACAGGGGCTTTCTTTGGCCTCCTTCTCTTTTGAGCAGTTGACGTTGAGGGAGCTGTTGCAGCGGGCACCCAGGTAGTTGCCGTCCTTTGTGGCTTGACAGGACGGTTCTCTTCCTGTTGAACCTTCAGCTTTTTCTGTCGGCGAGGATAGTCTTGATCAATCACCGACTCCTGGACCCGTCGCCAGACTTTGTAAACTTTGGAGGACAGCCGCTGAGGGGGCTGCTCCGGCTTTGTTTCTGTAACATTCTCCACGGGTGGAGGAGATCTTTTCAGTACGGCGGTAGGAGAGTTCCTGCGCACCTTGTTCAGCAGTTCAAAGCTGTTCCCGGTTGGAACAGCAGCATTGACTCCCACCGTGGGGGCTGGTGGAGTTAGCCCAGAGGGAGAGTCGCCCCCAGCCTTCCTTACTCAGCGCCAGTGGCGACGTCGAGCGCGTCGAGCTATTGGGATGGTTTCAGCTTGAGGGGTGACTTCGTCTTGCCCCCTGTTCAGGTGAGGCTCTGCTGGTACCAGCCTCTTGAAGACCGACGTCCGTTGAGTAGCGGTATCCAATCTGTCAAACACAGACTTTTGAGCAGGAACGGGAGCCGGAGTGGGAGCCAGAACAGTCAGTCTTGTGAAGACCGACCCTTTGGCTCCCGAAGCCGTCTTGACGGCTTCGGGAGCAGGGATGGTTATCCTCTTCGGAATAACCTGTTCTGAAATTGCAGGCTTCATCATGAACCCACATAAACTTTGGCCCAATCTGGCGAAGACCGAGGCGCTGGAGCTGGATGATCCGTTGAGAGGGGCCGCGGTAGCTGTAAGCCGATCAAAGACCGACTTCTTGGGAGTTTCTTGTATTGGTATAGGAGCGCTGAAGCTCATTAGCGGGAGCATGGTCCCGAAAAACAATCCAGTGGTGGTCTGAGTGACCTGTTCCACCGGCATCATGAACAGGGAGGCCGCTTGGGCCTGTAAGCTATGCCTCCAGATGAGGCGGAACGCAAGTTGCAATTGCAGCTGGAACACTCATGCAAGTAGACGCCATTGTTTTCTGCACCCAGCAAGACACCAAATCTTAGTACCTCGAACCCAAGGGCAACCATTAACAAACCGCGATTCGTTCGCGAATGCGACACACGAAGTGTGGAGTGAAAAGAGGAAAAGGTCCCACCGGACGTGCCAGAATATGTTTACCGCCAAAAACCGGGAAGACAAACGTCTTGCCTGAATTTGGGGGCAAATGCTAATTGGTGCTATCCGTCCACCTCTCCGAAGATGCCAAGTTGATTTGTGGCACCATGTATCGATGGTTTAAACGGATGAGGCCGATGTAGCAGACTTCGTCAGATTCCCCCATGTTTGAGGGGTTTTTGATTGTGGGGACGCTCTTCCCTGCAGGCGCAAGCCCCTGCAGTTAATTACGCTACCGCATCGCGGTAACAACTTTCTCCTTCTCCAGATGGTCACTTCGTGTCGTGGATGTTTTTTTTGTTTGTGGTTGCCCGTGGATTGTATACGGAGACTAACTTATGTTGTCGCCCGTAGGGCGTGGATTAGTCCAAATCCGTATCTTCTTAGATTTGGGTTTGGGGGTTGGGTTTAAAGATACGTTAGTCTCATTTGAGACTAAGATCAACTTAAACGTTTGTTAAGGATACGTTAGTCTAATTTTTAGACTAAGAACAACTTAACGGGATCGTTTAGATCCAACAAAAGAGCATTTGGACTCTATTGTTTAGTTTAGGGACATTGCAGTCGATTACCAGTTTAAGGACATGGTGGTCCAAGGTTAAGGACATCATAGTCCGTGAGTTTAAGGACCCCACAGTCCAAGGTTAAGGACATCATAGTCCATGGGCTTAAAGACCCCACAGTCCAGGTTAAGGACATCATAGTCCATGGGCTTAAGGACCCCACAGTCCAAGGTTAAGGACATCGTTGTCCATAGGCTTAAGGACCCCACAGTCCAGGTTAAGGACATCGTAGTCCGTGGGTTTAAGGACCCCACAGTTCAGTTTAGAGACATCGTAGTCTATGAAGTTTAAGAACATCATAATCCAAGACGTCGTAGTCTATGGAATATATGGCTGTCGGGACCCGTCACCTCTCTGAAGACGTTGAAGGATTACAACAACATATATCAGAGGAGTTCAGAGATGTACCCTTGAACCAATTTTGGTTGGGAGATCTATAGTCCAATTTGGGACTAAAGTCTGTTAAAAGGTTTATGAGCATATGGGCTCAATTGATATGAGTTGAGGACTTATGGCCAAACTTGGGCTAAGTCCAATAAATGTTTAACATTTATTGTTCTGGCTATTGAGCCTTTATTTAGGCTTGGCCCTTTTAATAATGCTGAGCATTAGATCCTAACATTTTTTTGTCTTATATTGAATGCATAGCATTCATCAGAACAATTTGTGTTCTGACAGTGCGCCACGTGGCGCGCCAGACGCTTTGCGCCAATTTAAAAAAACGCATTGCGCTTCTGCCAAGTAGCGCGCACGATAAGGACACGTGTCGCGCTTAGCGCTAAGCGCCAGTTTATGAGCGCATTGCACTTTCAATTTATGAGCGCGTTGCGCTAGTTCAGTGGCGCACCAGTGAGTGACACGTGGTGCATTTGGCGCTGAGCGCCAACCCAAGAACGCAGTGCGCTGTTTCAGAAGCACAAAGCGCAAATTGTATCTGTGGTTGACACATGGCACGTTTTGGCGCTGAGCGCCGATCCAAGGAGCGCAAAAGCGCAATTCATGAGTGCAAGGCACTTTTCAATAGCGCAAAGCGCATTTGATCAAATTTATGATCAGAGAACAAGTTATGTTCTATTAAAAGAAGTTTTTGCCTCAAGATTCAAGAACAACAGTTCTTATTTTGGAAAATGCTTTGCCTTTGTAGATCAATGATCTATATGAAGAATATGGTCTTCTTTATTATTTGATGAAATCTTTTGATCTCTTTTATGAAAGACCTTGGTCTTTTTTAGATCTATGATCTTTTTTAGAAGATAGTTCTTATTTTCATGAGATGATTTCATCTCTGTGTTCATTACTCATGTTCTTTACCTTGAAGAAATGATCTTCTTTTGCTAAAAACTTGCTTTTCTTCTTTTGAATTTTCTCAAAGTTTGTAGGGGGTTTCTCTATATCATACTTGAAGTCTTGGGGCCTTTATATAGGGCAAATTGAAATCAGTTGAAGAGATCTTTCTCTGATTGATTTGGAGATGTTTCCCCACCATTGGATCTTTGATCCTAGGGCTTCTGTTTTACAGAAGGCAATCTTCTTGTTTTTAACAAGATTGGAAAGATCTTTCCATACAGAATTTATTCTGTCTTTTGGTAATTTGTATTTACCATTGGATCATTGATCTAACGGTGCTCTGATTTACATAGCACAATCTTATTATTTGGAAAGATTTTGAGGAATCTTTCCTTAACAGAATTTAGTTTCTGATTAATTAATGATTTATCATTATTATTAGATCTTTTGATCTAACGGTGGGGAATTTTATAATTCCAGCGCTAGCACACCCGTACTTTGCACGTGGTGCGCGCCTTGCGCTAGCGCACCTACGTTTGACACGTGGCGCGTAGTGCAGAGCGCAGCGCAGCTGGCGCTAGCGCATCCGTGTTTGACACGTGGCGCGCAGCGCAGAGTGCAGCGCATCTGGCGCTAGCGCATCCGTGTTTGACACATGGCGCGCAGCACGCCTAGCGCTGGATCTGAAGCGTTGCTTCAACTTTTAAATTTTGAATTTTAAATTAGAGCTTTGCTCTGATTGGGGGAAACAGCATTGCACTCTTCGGTGGGGTGCGTGACCCTCCGATGGTATAAGCAATAGTTCGGATGTACATCCGCTTCGTCGAGGCACGTACTCCCGGGGGTGTTTTCCATGAGAGGGGGCAGCTTCATTCCCATTAATAAGGCTTTAGCGAACCGCTTCTCCGCTTTGATCATGCCCTTGTTTGTAGCAGGTGTGCTTTGGCTTGGGTGGAGTATTTTATGACTCATCCTTACGGCAGCTTCTTCATCCTGACGCCAACGCTTAGCCTTTTCATATATGGTCGTTTCACGTTCTCGGTCAGCTTTGCTCTTTTGAAGGGCTTCGTTTAGCAGCCTGTCAATTGGGTCTTCTGGTAGCTCCGGGTATTTTGGCACCGATCCTGCCTCCAGTTCCTCTGCGTTGCTTTCCAATGCCGAGGGAGTTTCTTCGTTATTTAACGACGAATGAGAAACCATGTGGCAACTTGCTACATAATTTTCGATTTCTCCTGACGAGCCATTTCCCTCATCATCGTTATTGTCTTCGTTCTCAAGTACATGGTTGAGGAACTCTTCAAATGTGACTGGGGTCCATGCCTTCTGGTTGTATTCCTCCAGCGCGTCGATTTATTTTTGCAGGTCCGTACGCTTATCGTCAGGCTGTACGGGCTTCTTGGTCTTCTTCTTTCCCTTTGAAGACTTTGAAGGCTTGACCTGGGTATTTTGCCCATCGTTACCAGCTTTCGGTGTTGGGCGCGGTTTAAGTATCCCCTCAATGATCTCGGACTCTAGCGGGCTTTTCCATTTGATCACCGGACATACTTGAAGATCTTTCAGCATTATATTAGTTTTAGCTGAAAGGACCACTTCCTAAAGAGCTTCTTCCACAAACGAGCATGATACCCCCAGCGTATCCACCTTTTTAGGAGCATGCCTCTATGGCGGGTTCACCCTCCAGTTTTCGGACAGCGCGAATTTCCTTTGACGGTACTGGTCCTCGACCCAGTTTTTGAAGACGTAGCAATTCTCAATTGGGTAACCCACTACTCTGTAGTATGAGCAGTAGTTGGGACTATTGACGTCACCGGGCTGCAGTGGACGTCTCGGATCTGGCAGCATAATGAGTTTGTTGCGCATTGCCAATTCGAACAGCCTCCTCGTTTTATCACGGAGGAACGAGTAAGCACGTCCTAGCTTCTCTTCCAGGGATTGGCACGGGCGCGCATTGTTTTGGCGAGCAATCGGCTTCGGGTCACTCGGTTGCTGTTGAGTGTTGGCAACGAAGGCCGCTTTCCATTTACTCTTTGTATTCCGAGGATCCATTTTTGAAGAAGACGGCCAATGGCCCATCTGGTCCATTTTGGCTAGCTTGTCGATCAAGGCCTGGAAGGTGGTCGTCTTGAAGAATATCATAAACTGGGATACAGTCACCTGAGAATCGAGGGTCCCTACGAACATGCCTACGGCAGAAGGGATACAGTCGCCTGAGAATCGAGGGTCCCTACGAACATGCCTACGAACATGCCTACTTCTATGCGTTGTTCGCATTTTGACCATAGGTTCCGCCACTGGATTGCGTATTGAACCCAGGTCTCTCTTGACTTCACCCTGGCATTGATTAATGCCGTGATCAGGGTGCGCTCGCTTGCGCTTGCGAACCGTTGTGTGAATAGTAGCTCCATTTCTGTGAATATTTTGACGGAGTCATTTGGGAGCTCCGAGTACCATTCAAATGATGTCTCCGACAAGCTGCCGACGAACTGGCGAAGCAGCAATTTGTCGTCGCCTCCAGTATTGCCGCATAAAGCTCTGAACTGAGCGACGTGCTGATGCGGGTTGCCTGTCCCCTTGTACACATGGAACTTGGGGATCATATATCCCGGCGGGTATTTGATTTGGTCATACCAGCCTGGGTACGGTCGCCCAGTTCTGACGACTTAGCCAGCCGGTTCGCTTGCCTGATGAGCTCGTATTTGCTGAGCTATGTAGTCATTGAGGGCAGCTTTGGAGATCGTTTCCTCCCTGGCTTCTGATAAAGCCGAAAGAGGGTTTGATGTTTCCCCTCTATCTTCCTCGATGATTATCGGTGGATCTTCGGCTGGAGCTTCTGGTTGGATCATTATTCCAACCATGTCTTAGAACAGGAGCGCTATATGTTTTATATTAGCCGATTGTTCTGCGGCCTCCTTATCCTTTCTCTCTAGCACCCTTCACAAGAACTCCGTATCGGTCTCCTGCTCTTGGCGCTGTTCAGACGCTGCTTTCGGGCTTTCTTTCTTCCCGGTGAGTGTTGCCATTTTCGTCAACATCTCCTGTAGTTTTTGTTGCTGCTCCTGAGCTTTCATCAACGACCAAGTTTGCGGCCAATGAGTCACGGAAGCATGGCTCTCCTCTTTTCTGGAAGCCATGTAGACTGTATGGATGATCATGCCCCCAGACTTAGGGCGTTTGGATCCATCACCCTTGGGATTTGCCATCGGCGGTGGAAGATTCTCCGGCCTTCTCTTTTTGTGAGAAGTCGAAGTCGAAGGAGCTATTGTGACAGGCGCCTGCGGGAAAGAAGTCCCTCGCTTCATGGTGGAGGGATGATTGTCCTCTTGTCGAACCTTCATTTTCTCCGGTTGACGAGAGTAGTCCTTGTTGATCACAGAATCTTAGACTTTCTGCCAGACTCTGTGGACTTGGGAGGACAGCCGCTGAGGGGGCTGCTCCGGCTTCGCCTGTATCATGTTTTCAACAGGTGCGGGAGATTTCTTCAGCACCGCGGTCGGAGAGTTCTTTCGCACCCTCTTTAGCGGTTCAAATCTGTTCCCAGTTGGAACAGCAGCGTCAACCTCCACCATTGGAGCTGGTGGAGTAAGTCCAGAGGAAGAGTTGCCCCCCAGCTTTTCTCACTCGGCACCAGTGACGACGTCGAGCATACCTTGCAGATGGGATTGCCTCAGTAGTGGGAGTGGCTTCGTCATGCCCCCTGCTCTGATGAAGGGCTACTGCTAGTGCCAGCCTGTTGAAGACTGACGTCCGTTGAGAGGGGACGGCCAATCTTGCGAAGGCCGACTTTCTGGTAGGGGAAGCCTTTTTGATGCCTTGGCCCGTAGCAGGAGTTGGAACAGCCAATCTTGAGAAGACCGATCCTTTAGTAGGAGAAGCCCCTCTGACGACTTCACCCGCCGGAGCTGGAACGGCTATCCGTTTAGGGATAACCCCTTCGGGTATTACGAGCCTCTTTGCGGGCCCACTTGAGCTTTGGTTCAGCATGTTGAAGACTGAGGTGGCAGACTTGGACGACCCGTTGAGAGGGGCCGTAGTGGTTGCAAGTCGATCAAAGACCGACTTCTTTGGAGCTTCCTGTGATGGCACTGGGGCGCTGAAGCTTGCTGGCAGGAGCATGGTCCCGAAGAACAATCCAGTAGTGGCCTGAGTCACCTGCTCCACTGGCATTGAAAAGATGCAGGCCGCATTTGGCCCGTATGTCACTCCTCCAGAGGGGACAGAGCGGGAGTTGTTGTTGCAGGTACACTTGGAAGCCATTGATCTTCTTTTCTCTGCACAGGATCAAGACACCAAATCATAGTACCTCGAATCCAGGGGCAACTATAGTAAACCGCGATTTGTTTGCAAACACGACACACGAAGTGTGGAGTGGAAAGAGGAAAAGGTCCCACCGGGCATGCCAGAATCTGTTTACTGACGAAAACAGAGACGAACTGGGATGGATCGTCTTGCCTGAATTTGGGGGCAGATGCTATTTGGATTTATCCGTCCACCTCTCCGAAGAAGCCAAGTTGATTTATGGCACCGTGTATCGGAGGTTTGGACGGATGCGGTCGTTATAGCAGACTTCGTCAGATTCCCCCTCATTTCTAAGGGCTTTTTGATTGTGGGGACGCTTTTCCCTGCAGGCGCAAGCCCCTGCAATTAATTACGTTACCGCGTAGCGATAACCACTTTCTCCTGTTCCAGAAGTTCACTTCGTATCGTATGTGTTTGTTTTATTTTTGGTTGCCTGTGGATTGTATACGGAGACTAATTTATGTCGTCGCCCATAGGGCGTGATTAGTCCAAATCCGTATATTTTAGATTTGGGTTTTTATTTAAGGATCGTTAATCTAGTTTGAGATAAGATCAACTTAAATGTTTGTGAGAAGTTGGAGCTCGATTGGTTTTTTGTTAAGGATACGTTAGTCCAATTTGAGACTAAGATCCACTTTACAAGGATTTATGATCATTCAGATCCAAGAAAAGAGCATTTGGGCTCTATTGTTTTAATTTAAGGACGTTTCGGTCCATTATCGCCGTTTTGGAGGCGGAGTTTTATTTTAAGGACATTTCGGTCTGTGGATCACCATTTTGGAGGTGAGGTTTTAGTTTAAGAACGTTACGGGATGTTGTCGCCATTTTGGAGACAACGTTTAGTTTGAAAACGTTTCGGTCTATAGATCACCATTTTTGAGATGAGGTTTTAGTTTAAGGACATTATGGTCCGTTGTTGCCATTTTGGAGGCAACGTTTAGTTTGAGAACGTTTCGGTCTGTAGATCACCATTTTTTAGGTGAGATTTTAGTTTAAGGACGTTACGGTCCGTTGTCGCCATTTTGGAGACAACGTTTAGTTTGAGGACGTTTCGGTCTGTAGATCACCATTTTTTAGATGAGGTTTTAGTTTAAGGACGTTACGGTCCGTTGTCACCATTTTGGAGGCAACGTTTAGTTTGAGAACGTTTCGGTCTGCAGATCATCATTTTTGAGGTGGAGTTTTAGTTTAAGGACGTTACGGTCCATTGTCGCCGTTTTGGAGGCAACGTTTAGTTTGAGGACGTTTCAGTCTGTAGATCACCATTTTTGAGGTGAGGTTTTAGTTTAAGGACGTTACGGTCCGTAGATCACAATGCGCGCACGTGTCGGGATGAGCAACGATGATATGGGACACATCCAATTTGGGATGTGGTTTGATCTGGGATGTGCACGTCAGCTTAGGAAGTGCACCAAATAGCAGTTGGGTTTCAGGACCCACCACCTCTCTAAAGACGTTGAGGAATTACAACAACATGTATCAGAGGTGTAGAAAGATGTACTCTTGAACCAATTCCCCTATTTAAGAAAAAAGGAGTTGGTGGTCAACCCAGAAATCATTAGTTGTATTTTAAGACTAAAATTTCCTCGAGAGAATGTAGGACGAATATCATCTTAAGATATCATCAGTTGAAAGATCGATAGTCGTTTTTGGGACTAAGATCAATTTGGAAAGTAGTGAGCGCATGGAATCGATTGATCTGAATTAGGGACCTAGCCAACTTGGGTTTGGTCCACTCAGTTTTCTTTTTATTTTGAAAAGAAGTACTAAGCACTGATTTGGGCTCATTCCCCTTTTTTGTGCAAAAAGTGCTAAGCACTTATGTAAGTTCTGAGCTCACACTTTACTCTCTTTTTTTTGTCTCTATATGGAGTGCTGAGCACTCTTTATGGTGCCCACGTGCGAAGCACGTGAGACGCTAGTTGCTAGACGCTGTCTGGAGAGTGTCAAGCCCTTTTATGTTTCGTGGCGCCCATATAAGAAACATGTGAGGCGCTGGGCGCTGGGCGCCACACCACTGAGTGCTAAGCACTCCTTATTTTGTAGCGCCCACGTGAGGGGCACATGAGACGCTGGGCGCTAATTTTTTCTTGTATATTTTGTTCTGAGGAGTTTAATTTCCTTGTTCTTTTCTGAATCTTTGATCTCCAAGAACAAGTTCGTCCCGATGAGAATTAAATTCTCAACTTGTGGGAGACTTGTCTTGTGGATTTTAGATCCAGAAAAAAAAACTAAATTCTTCTTTTTAAAAGGGTTAAACCCTTCAATAGGTAAACGAAATGCTTTGATCTCTCTTCTTTTTTATTTACCTAGAGTTTTTTCTCTGAGAAGGGAGATCTTTTGCTTTCTTCCTTTTTGAAGCTTTCTGCTTTGTTTTTTTCGAAGCTTATGGGGGGTTCCTCTATTTTCTCTCTCTATCTTCCTTCACTCTCCATCCTTTTTTGGAAAGAAGGATCATTGGTCATTGGGACCCACCACCTCTCCGACGACACTGAGAGATTACAGCGCCATATATCGAAAGTGTGGAGGGATGTATCGTTTGAACCATGTCCCGCTCATCAGGGAGGAAGAACGGGTTGGAGCTTAAACTCTTAACTGCTGAAAAAGGCTTCTTTTTGTTCGCGTACGTGCGTCGCACGTGTTGGGCATACGTTCATCGCACGGGCGCACGGGCGTTGCACGTGTTGCGCACTTGGTGGGCGCACGTGCATCGCACGTGTTGTGCATGTGGCGGGCGCACATGCGTCGCACGTGGCGCTTGCACATTATGGGGGCAGCTAAGACCCTAGCTTGGAGGACTAAGCTCCTATGGAGAACTAAGCTCCTTTGAGGATTGAATCCTCGCACGGCGGGTGCATGTGCATTGCACGTTGTGGGCGCACGTGCGCTGCGTATATGCGCATTATGGGAAAGCTGCTAAGGCCCTAACTTGGATAACTAAGCTCCTTTGAGGATTGAATCCTATTTTTTCTAAGAAGTATCCGCTCTTATTTATATGGGAGTGGTAGAAAAAGGATTTCTCTTTTTCCCGATGTGGGACTAAAAATGTATCCCCATGTAGCAGAGCATTACTTAGATTACACGTACATAGCACATTTGCCCGTAACTTTTGATTCCAGATAAATTATGAGGCCCATAATATATCAAATCAAAAGATTTTTCGAGACGCTTTCGATACCGTCAGAATTTAGCTGATTCTCATTCAGAAGTTTGTCAAAATATAGCCCGAAAAATACCGGTTTGCATTTTCTTAAACGTATCGCTGTCATTTGATACCTTTGGCTCTTTTGCACAAAAATTTTTGGCAGGAACAATCCTAGGGAGGGTTTTGGCAGAAAAGTATTTGCTCAACCTCTTGTAGGAAGAGCCAAGATTCTGCGGATTACGATCGGCCTTTCGACCGACCTCCAGAAGGTTTGTTTTGGATTTCGTTATAGCAGGTAGATCACCTGTCTATTACCATAAAATGGCAGGGGTCCTACCGGACGTGCCAAAAAAGATATTGTAGCCACCAACTTACAAGGAAACCGAGAAGCAACAAATAAGGCGTAAAGCGGGTTAGTTAACCGGAGTCGGCACTTGTATCAAAACGCAAGAAAAAGATAGGGGAGAAGGGGAAACAAGCGCGGAAGGAATGAAAAACCAAAGAATCACGGCCAAGGAATCGCGAATCCTAATGGAAACCCGACGGAATCGGCTATCCACAAGAATATCCTAATCGGGAATAATTCAGCTTCAAATTGCCTTGTTTTGAAAGATCTGAAGGTGTTTTTAGCTTAAAACACATCCACAACAGATGCAAGAATGAAGTTTTCGAAGAGAAAACCAATGATGGAGACCCAAGAAAACTGAAACTGATTCAATCAGAGCTGTATCCACAAAACTATGAATGTTTCTGGATCACAGGTTAGGCGAGTTCTAAGAAACCGCCCATGTACCTAATGCAACAGAAGAGAAAAACTGCACAACAACTTTTAATTTTAAACGCTCGTATCTCCCAATTCAGATGTTCAAATTCGATGAAATCTGCATCGTTGGAAAGCTTATCGAGTCTACTTTCCAAAAAAATAAGTTTCAATAGATTTGAAGGTCTTTAGAATGATATATAGTCAAAAATATATAGACTATGGAGAAATGTTGCATATCGGTATTTCGCCGAAAAGCGTTCTTTTCAAACTTTTTTTATGTTTTTGCTTGGAAATGATTTACGAAAGCTTTCTAATAGAGGGTCCTTGGATATGATCCTTTCCTCCTTACCTTTTTAATCAAAATCTATAAATAAATGTACAAAAAAAACAAGAAGAGAACTGAAATACTACACAATTTAACTAACTTTTTTGGGTGTTTTTTTGAGAATTTGATCTATGAAGAAAGTCCTAGGATGCGATCCTCCCTCTTTCTCTAATAGATCTCTGTCTCAAGAATAAAAGAAATAAAAATCAAGAGAAAAACACAAAATTCATTCTACTTACATAACAAAAAACTAAAAATGCATAAAAAAGAAAGGAAACACAAAGAGGGGATCTTGGAACCCCAATTTTTCAAAGTTGTTTGAAGAATTCAAATTTAAACTAGACAATTTAGAGCTAGAAAGACAAGGCCTTTACTCCTAAATCCAAGTCCTAAATGGAAAATTTTGGGTTTTTCTTTCTCCGGCTTCTGGTTTATTGGGATTTTGAAGGCTTTCTAGGCTAAACTAAAGCTTATTTCAGTTGAGAATGGGAGAACCTTAAGCTCTTGAGGAAAAGAGTTCAAGAAAAAAGATTAAGCGAGAGAGGAGAGGGAGAGAGGAAGGAGTCATTCTCATGAGAGATGGCTTATTTATAAAATAAAGAGTTGTTAGGATATGAAATAGAGGGTGGTGATTGATTTTAGGGGATTGAAAGGTTGAGATGTTATAGAGATCACTCATCCCAACCATCACCTAAGTTTATCTCATAATGATCTACTTGGACACCAAGCATTTCATGATAAAACAAAAATAGTGAAAGTTAGGTATGCTTTTAGGTGAAAAGATGCATGTTGTGGTGTTCTTGGTGTGCAAGTTAAGTTAATGGTTCACTAGGGAGAGAATCCTATGCTTTAGTTTTAACAAGTCAAGCAACCATTAATTATCGTTAATCAAGTGTTTTGATAAAATGACTAGCTTAATCACGCATGTTCAAACCTATAGCAAACGACGTTCAAATCACCTCCAATTTTGCGGATAATCTTGAAAGTTCAAGGAGGTTTGATGCAAATCTCAACGAATTTGAAAAGTCAGTTTGAATTTTATGCTTTGGTAATTCATGATAAATCATTAAGAACCTCTACAAAAATCCTCATGATGAGTCGTGCAATAATTCATGAGATACAGATTTTTGAATATCTCGAAAAAGGTATTTGGTCATTTTCAGAACCATACACTTAAGTTGCTTTCATGTATGTTAACAACAGTGAGATGAATGATATGATGCATATGCAATGGCATGACGAGAATACAAGGATATGATACAAAAAATGATCTAAAGATAAGAGAGTAAATTCGCAAATGGCTGGGTTGTTGGGAGTCGACATATGTTCCTTGTTTTTATCTCAACATTAATCAAATAAATATGTTAAGCAAACAGGTCTTCCTCGATAGATGGACTATCATTAAATGAAGGGGAGAGCCTACTTATTATGAATTTGACCACTAAAATTACATGAACAGTACACGCCATAAACAAGCCAGGGAAATAACTTTTATTCATTCAATCTACTAATTTATTTCAAGTCAACAAATACAATAAAACGCATCTTTTTACACATTCGTTGACCATCGATCGAGACTTGATCTAAACACCTCACTCAAACGCAAGCATGGGCATCTGGATCGCTTGTGATACAAGCTTTCAACCGAGTCAGGGTTCATCGGCTTTATGTGCTTGTCGGACGTAAAACTAAACTTCTAGATCACCCAGCTGAGCATAAGACTGGACTTTTGGATCACACAAACCGAGATTGAGCAAGGACAACTACCTCTCCTTGACCGAGATTGGATCTAAACCCTCCATGATATGAATACAGGGATGGACATCTGGATAGTTCGTACGGATGACCATAAACCAAGTCTAGTCATGGGCACCCTCGATCATATCTCGGCACAACACGTCGTTAAAGATTAGGATGCCAATGGTGAGGCCGGTGAGTATCGTGCTATGGATGATGGGATAGATTTTGTTCTACGGAAACGGTGATAACTCATAGTGCAAAACTAGAGAGAGAAAATCTCAAATTTTATTAATAGGAAAACTAAACTGCAAAAATAAATCCTAGCGCATTTAAATAGGCAAACCCTAAGAACAAGATATTGCTAAAATGTCCCTAAAGGGAAATACAATTAAATAATTAAATACTCCCTAAAATAGAAATTATTAAACTGCGCCATAAACTTTGAAGCCTCCGTAGACCCTCCAAACGTCGTCAAATCGCGAATCAGCGGGCCTAAAGTCTCTAGTCATCCTGTGGCCTGTCCGTCAGAAATAGTGAACAAATTGTCGTCTCCAAATTGCCGAAGAACATGTTGATTGGACCTACGGATCAAAAGTTATGGCTGATTAAAGATGGACCTAATGGTTCTGCTTTCGATTTGCCCCTTTAGATTTCTTACTATCCAAACAAAACAGTTATTCTTCTTCAAGCTACTCTGCATCATCTTATCTCTTAGTTACTTCGATCGGAAAAGACGACTGAGGCACACCTATTCGAGGAGGGCTGGACGTCTCAGTCTCGATAGAGCCTGGATGGTTGTTGACATTGATCGCTAGAATCCTGGATTGTCATATGTTAAGCGCTCTAAGAGACTTGAGATAAAATTTATAATAATTGATTGATTTTGAGTGAGAGGGTGTTTATAGGATTTAGGGTTTGTTAAGAAATTGTTCCAAGTATTTTACCAATGGAAATCAATTGTGTGCTGAAGTTGCGTAATTTTGATTTCTTTCCTTAACGGATTTACCTGAGTATATATTTGATCTTATCTTATTCGGTCTGAATCTTAAACGGGCCTTATCTTCTTATTCGTCTCTTTTGTGCATAAAACCGGCCTATTCAAGCCGATTGTTTTTTCACACAAACGCGGTTCCATATTCAACAATGGCCTCATATCAATGGCGGTTGCTTTGGTTTATAGCATGATATGTTGACCCATACCTATTTCACGAATGATAAGTTGGAGTAAAATTAATTTGTATTTTGCACATGGGATATACGTGTGTATATTTTGAACAACATATAGTAAATTTTTTTATTTAGACATTACTTGGAAATTTCTAAACATATTTATAGTTTTTCTAAATTTAAACTAAATGAATGCAATTAGCGGTAATATATTAGCGGTAATATTAGAATTGAGAAATTTATGAGTTATCCAAAATAACAAAGATATAAGATCTTATGTATAAATTTATAAAGCATATTTCTTTTTTTACTTTTGAACATGAGAAAGAATGTAATATTAGAATTGAGAAATTTATGAATTATCCAAAATAACAAAGATATAAGAGTTTATATATAAATTTATAAACTCAAATATTGTCGAATTTTATTATACATATGCATCGTGCCTGCATCATACCAGTGTACATAGCTTTGGAAGGTGAGTAACTAAGCGAGAGAACGATTTCAAATTTTAAACAAATTGATGACGCGTCTATGCTGAAATAAGGCAATTTCTAAGAGGATTTTTAACATTTTTCTTTAACCATTTCTACATACCAACATCTACTGATCTACTAAAGTTATGTTTTGTTTGAATAAAATGAAAGCTAAAAGCCCTCGCATTTTATTAAACGGCGATTTAACAAAACTAAATCAAAGGTCTACCAAAATAAAAGCAAAGAAAGGAAAAGCATAAAAAAAACAGAAAAAGAACAATGGGGCACACATCCCCGACAGAAAGCAAATACATGTTAACTCCTCACAAATAAAAATTAAACCATCCTCCTCTCTTCTCAAAACCGTCGTTGATAACCGTCACCGCCTAAGAATCCCCTCCTTTATTTTGTTTTGTCTCGTCAATCAATAAGAAGGAAGCTGAATCAGCATGGCCTACATCTGATCTCTCATCCTCTGTATTAGTCCATGGCCTTTTACTGGCCCTCTTTGTTGCGCCACCTGACCAAAACGCAATGTTGGTTTCAACTACGTTTACAATATTCAACACCGTTCTCTTAGAATTCTAAAACATTCTATTGTTCTTTTCTAACCAAATATTCCAACACACAGCGGAGACCAAAGTTTCCCAAATGCCCTTTATCCATCCCACTTCCTCAGTCAATTTACTTAACTTTGTTCTATCAGCAATACCGCAGTATTATATGTCTTTTTACCTACTTTTGAAGTTTGCATTATAATAGTAGAGATACGGGTTTTTCTTATTTTTTTAAGCCATTGTTATATTATATTACTCTAATACAAAATTTGGTTGGTCAAGAAATCTTTTGCTAGTTAAAACATTATTTTTGACATTTTTCCTTTTGCCCTTCCCTTTATCCATATTTATTTTCATATCCATTTCTGATGTCTATGAGTCACAAAATGAGAAAAAAAAATTATGGCTATTTTTAGTAATTATTTGGTTTCTATTTTATTTTATTTGGCTAAAAAGTCTTTTTCCAAAGCGTTTTCCATAATTAAAAAAATAAATTTAATATTGGTTTTCCTTATTTTTCAATATTAATCTTCAAAAAATATTGAAGGTTTAATCTTTGAAAAATATTTAGTTTTGGAATGACATTAATGCTAAATTGTTGCTTTACATGGAGTTTTCGCAACATTTTCTAAAGTTATTTCTTTTATCTTTTTTTGGTAATGGTTATTTCTTTTTAATTTTTTTTTGCCCTTTTTGTCCATATTTATTTCCATATCAATTGCTCAAGAAAAAAATGAATAATTAGTGGGTAGTTGTTTGAGAGAGTTGGTCAATTAAATTTTTTTATCAGTTATTATAATTAATTATATGCTAAAATGTTTTTAGTTATTACATTTAGTTTATATGCTAATTGTCACGCCCCACACTTTCCAAAAGAAGGTGAAGGGTGATGTGGCACGGTCCGCAACCAAACTGTATTGAAAATGGTCTATTCAATACAGTTACGTTAAGCGTAAGAATATCTATAATATGAATGGTGTGTACTAAAATAAAACAATAAAAGCGAAAGGTATTTATTTCCATTAACTAAACTTTATTACATCCGAAGGGAAAGAGTAAAATAAACTAAATAGTTTAATTACATCAAAAAGAAACAAAGCCCTAAACAGATGGGCAACACAGAAAACTAGTTGTTTTATGACTTCTATATGTATTGTTTAAATGTTGGAATAAAATAGAGATGTTTGAACTGTTCAAGAATTCTATAGAGGCCAAGCTGTTTTATGACTTCTATATGTATTGCGGAAGAAGAGATTTTTCAAATTTTGTAAATTCACAATAAATTTTCAAGCCATGACAGCCAAACACATTAATTTTTATATTTTGTGTATAAAAAAAAACCTGATACTAGCTGTCGCCTTAGCTCTTCTCGCTGCAAGGTGATGTCAAGGTAATGTCGTTGGTGCCTTGCGATCTGTTAATTACTGGCAACAAAGCTGTAACGGCTTTAAAATCTATGTACCGTTATATATTTTCATCGTCAATAAAATACCGTTTTCCTTTCGAATATTAGGATATATTTATTTCTCGTTGACTAAGTGCAAGAGTAATCTTGTAGCTTATTAATTAAGTCCTTACACTGCTGTACTTTTAGTTTGCATGTTCCAAACCTAACAACCGTTTTTCTTTTTCTTTTGTTTCTTTTAACGTTTTCAAGAGCCTGAAATTCACGGACGATGTACACTGGGTATATATATATATATATATATATTAAAAATATATACATTTTTGGAACGACACGAGACAAGGGTAGCTCGAGGCAAGACCGTCTCGGACGGCCAATAGGTCGTTCCCGACTGCAGTGTGGGGCCTGCAAGTTCTTTTGCATGTGGGCATATGTTTTTTTTCAACTTCAAAACGTCCAATTTAATATAGAAACCACATGCTCGTTAATTCCACCTTTAAACCCCATCAATATCCTTTATTCCTTATTCTCTTTATTTTTTCTTCTTATCCATTCTCACATTGAAAAATTTCAGAGAATAATCCCTAAACCAAACCATCCATCTCCATTCTAAGAGTTATAGGGCTTCCGACGTCATCGGAGTACTCTCCGTTCGATAGGATTCGAGACATGACGAACGGAAAGATTGTACCATTCACAACTTCATAAGTACCGCCTTCCTTTTTTTTTGTTTCGTTCCTCTCAAAGGCTTCCGTAGAGAATACTTTTAGGATCTAAGCTTTCTCTTTGTCTTGGTTGTTCGAGCCTATGCCTTTGAGACATGATTTCGCCGCTGGAACCGAATCGGCGATACGATTGCTATACTGTATGGCAAAACAGGTAAGTATCATCCTCCTCCTCTACTCTTCCCGCTTGTTGTGCCTCTTCATCTCCTGTCACGACGCCACACATACTTTTGTTAACTATACCGATTGTCCCGAATAACATATATAATACTTAGTGTAGGTTTGTTGTAATATTTTACTTCCATGCTTATGTAGTAGTCATGATCCTTGATCATGAATGAAATGTCCCATCTTGGTGGTAATAAGCACTCAACATACATCTTGCATGACACTTAGTAAAAACCAACTATTTCTATAAAAAGAAGTTTTTTTTAAGGTCCAAGAGTAACTGTTACAAGGATCTGTAGTGTATGTTTCATGACATGTTTCACATGCCTCATGTATACTTCACCCGCATTATTCATGCAACCCTTACCTCATTTTCTTTCTTTTATGATTTTATAGTATTTATATTTTTAATTAGCTCATATGTTTGAAACCCGACCACTTTTTGACACTAATGCGTTTTGAAACATATTAAAGTTAATTTTTATGATATGATATTCTAATAAAATAAATTAGAGTAGCAGATAATTTATATTTACACGCACTATGAGAATTTTGGATCAAATCAAACAACGAATTATGATTTAGGTCATTTATTATCACAGTTTTCATTAAACCGAAAAACTGTTTTTAAAGGTCTTTTCCGAAAAGCTGTAACTCTGTCTTCAAATATCCAAACTAAATAAGTGATTTCAAATTGTTTTGACAACTATATCAAATAATCTAAATTTTCTTAATTCAACCCGACCTTTGAAAACCGATGAAATTAACGTAATTCTGTCTTTTAAAATTGTGTGTCGAATCTAAACAGAATCTATTTTGATCTGCGCACTGCTATTCAAAATGACATAACTCGAACTACAGAACTCGGTTTTTGACAAACGTTAGATGTACGGATGCCAAATTGACAGCCTTACAACTTTTCTATATAATCCGAGACTTAGAAATGTGTATATCGATCTGATATATATTCTGCAAGTCACACCCTCTTTGCTGTCCAAAAAATTAAAACAATTGTTTTCAAACCCACCCTTAAATTAAAATAATCATAACTATAATTTCAGATATCCAAATCGCTCAAATTCAAGTTGTTTAGATAATTAGATTGAAAGACCTATATCATCCTAGTTCAACTCAAAATCTAAAAACCGAGAGAAAATATCTCAAACTGTGTCCTTAAAACATATATGGTGCTGGACAGATTCCGATATGCTCCACGCAGTGATACCTAAAACGTGTTTATCTTCAAAACCATCAGTTGTAATTAGACGAGACTTAAACCCATGTCTACAGAACACCTAAGACTATATTTCTTGTTTTTTCTCTAAGTTCATATGAGTTGAGTAATCAATAGTTCCCAACACTTTTTTAATATACCATTTTTGGTTTATGCTTGGACATTTCATTTGCATCATGTCATGCCATACGACTTTCTCATTTTATTGCACCTACATGAACCGCATGATTAGATATATTGCATGTCTGATACGGACCTGACTCAAACCGTGAATATGTAATGACATGAACTCGCAACACTAACGTATTCATGGTTTCGTGTAGGGCTTATGTCAAACTCTATAATTTAATATACACGGGGAAATGGGTAGTTTGGTAATGAACGTATGTCATGACACGAGAGTCCACTAAAAATCACTAACTTGAATGTCGTGTGCCGTTATTCCGTTGGTTTGACGGAGCTTAACTCAATATGCTGTTGGTCCATATGTTTGACGGACTACTCTCGTATACATGCATACTTTCATTATTATACTATAAAAAAACACGTAATCGGAGAACTGCCATACTTATTTAGTATACCATGTTAATTGACATACCATACTCGTTACCTGCATCATACTTTTCCTTTCTATTTATATACTTGTTGTTTATTACTTTTACAATTATACTTTAAATCGGGGATTTACCGAGCGCAAGATCGCTGACGGACATTCCATTATTTTTCTTTTTTTGGAAATATTCGTCAAATGGTTTAGAGATAGGGGAGATTGACCCGACTGAAAAGGACTTTTCACAACTGTCTTCTCAGGCGGAATTCTAGTAGCATATCAGCTTTTATCCTTCAGTATATCTATTTGTTTGGGCCTTGTTTATTTCTGTTTTCGTTGTATTTGATTTTCAGACTCGTTGTCAGTGTTTTGAATATTTTGGAATTGGAAATGTAATAATGCAGTTGGATTTTTATTCTCTCGTTTAATTCTTATTATATTATATTGCTTGCTATACGGTTGCTACGAGAATGACTTCTCCTCGGTATAAATATATCACGGGCTTCGTCACGTGCCTGCTACTGTCTCTTGGGAAGCGGAGTGCGACAAAAGCTACTTGCAAATATTGCATTTCTCACCGCGGCAAACCAAAATACCCTTTAATCTCCATCCTAGTTGCTACAAGAGCAAATTTAGATCAAGTAGGCATATGTATCTTTAGAACTTTAGAAGCAAGTCGATCATTGCTCTTCAATAATACGAGAGCTCATTGGTTAGATTCCTATATGTGTTGATCCAAACACAAACTTAGAAGTAAAATTGTAAATTTTTTTGAGCTTATAGAGAATATAACATCTACTTCCTTCTATATTTCTTTAACAGTTTACAGGATGTTAAAGAATGTCAACTAATAAGTTAGGACTGTGAGAAGGTTTAATTTTGTCAGAGTTTTTTCATCCAGCAATTTGCGGGTTGTTAAGATACGTAGTATTAATAGTCTCATACTGAAAAAACTAAGACAAGTACAAGAGTTTAGGATATAATTGGGCCCTCCACTAAGAAGGCTTAAGTCTATTTAGATGGACACCGGTTATGTTGAATGCATCTGTACACTCTAAAATATAAATTACAACACTCTTCAAATATAAAATATTAAAAAATAATATAGTATCAGAGCGGATCAGCAACACCTCTGAGAGAGCAGTTTATAATCATGCGTCGTGAGTGCCTATAAATGACTAGTTCTACAAGTGTTGTGCGATCGATTAGGGACCTCTGACATGCTACCTCTGAGAGAGCAGTCTAAGTGCATCGTGAGTGCGGACATCTTGAGTGCCGATAAAAAACTAGCTCGACAAGTTAACTGTGCCGGTTTACCAAAAGGAAAAAGAAAAAAAAAGGAAAAATAGAGGAGTGTTGAAATATGTGGGATCGGTAGTCCCACATTTGTAAACTAAAAGGGTACAAAAGTATAAAATATAATTGCTCCCTCCTCTCTAAAAAGACTTAAGTCTATTTAGATGGAGCCGGATTATGTTGAAAATCCGCATACCTTCTAAAAATATAAAATATATCACTCCTCCAATATTAAAAATAACACCACTAATTAAGAAAAAAGTTATGTCAAGCAGACATAGTAAAGGCCAAATTTTTGAGAAATTCTGCTTCTCAATGGCCTCCAGTCCCTATGACCAGCAATAAAGAGTAATTTGCATAATAATACTTTAATTTTTCATCACTTTTGCAATTTAATATTTTATAGTTTTCTTCCCAACACTTTAATACCCTACTGTATTTCACCTTTATCATTTTACTACGATTTACTTTTACTGTCATGTTTATTTTACATCAGTTTATTTATTGCGAGCTATCTTTATAACTTTTTGTCTACATCATTCAAGGAATACACCGACGTAAAATAGACACGCGTGATAAAAGCATGCGCTAACAATGAGGTATATATTAGGGTATTAAAGTACTAAGAAGAAAACTCTCGAGCACGCTTATCAACTACTGTTTTTATAATTTTTTGTCCACGTCATTCTAGGAATACACCGACGTAAAATAGACACGCGTGATAAAAACGGGTGCTAACGATGAGGTATATTAGGGTATTAAAATGCTAAGAAGAAAACTCCCGAGCACGCTTAACTACGGAATTCTTGAATTCTTTATATTCCCTTCCAATTAGAAGAATGGTACATCTAGATTACACCCTCTCGAGAAGGGACCACTTCCTAGAAGGCCATCCATCATAGGATTTTCTAGCCTGAACACGCTTAACTACGGAGTTCTAACTCCGGAGTACCGGTTAATCCAAAAGACGCCTCCGTGTTATGAGAGTGCATGATATCATTCCATTTATAGTTCTGGTCGTGCTCTCTCTCGGAATGGAATTCGATACTCCCCATTGTTCTACAGTGAGTCACCGTGTGTATCCGTATCGGTTACATTCTCATCTCGATACCGGATAATGTCTCACTTCTCACGGGATAGATGGTATGCATCCCAACTCCACCTGGATATTACAGTGGTGAAACAATCAAGGTATTATAATGTGCAATAGTGGTGAAACAATCGAGGTAATACTAATTCACCCGGTAATAAAGAACAAATCATCAAAGGTAGTATATAAGATAAGCCTCTCTCCTTCATAAGAGATAAATTAACCACATTCACACCCCTTTCTTGCCATGCTTTCTCTCCATCCAACTCCAACCTTCTCTTCTCCATCCCCTCATCTCTCCAAAATCTCTGCATCATCATCGTCATCTTCCTCCTCACCAAACACCAACATCAAGCGGCTCGTCCTCACCAACGATTCCCGGACGAAACTCAACCCGACACGCGACCGAAACTTCTACTCCTTCCCTCGGTTCGTAACCCACGTCGACGACGGCTTCATCTCGGCTCTCACCAGCCTTTACAGGGAGAGGCTGTCTCCTGAGATGGAAATTCTGGACTTGATGAGCTCTTGGGTGAGTCATTTGCCTCAAGAGGTTAAGTATAAGAGAGTGGTCGGGCATGGGCTCAATGCACAGGAGTTGGCCAGGAATCAGAGGCTGGATTGTTTCTTTGTGAAGGATTTGAATGAGGAGGAGCAGGGGTTTGAGTTTGAGGCCTGCAGTTTTGATGCAGTGCTGTGCTGTGTGAGTGTTCAGTATCTGCAGTGGCCAGAAAAGGTTTGTTTATGTTTTTGCTTCTATTGGAATTTATTGATCCAACATTTTACTGTTCTTGCAAACAAACGGCCCCTAAATATCAAAAACTATACTTGAAGTCATGAGATTTTTGATCCCATCCCTATTCATATATAATAATATTAACTTGATAATCTACTAAAACTCCTCCAATTATCAAATCGGTCTAAATGCAGGAAACCCCCTCAAGTTTGGCCCTAAAGCAGGAAACCCTCTTAACATTTAAAACCTTTCACTTTGCCCCCTCACTTAACCGCCATTGGATTTTACATCAAAAAATTATATGACTTAACCAAAATGCTCCTCCAGAACAAAAGGAACAAAAATAGCATTAGAGGAAGTTGGCGGTATTTTTGTGGAGCCGCGAGAATCTTGGATGAAAATTTTAACAAAAGTCAAGTGAGAGGGACAAACACTACTACAAATAAGGGTTGCCCCTACGGATTTATCCGTAGGGGCAAATCACTGCCCCTACGGATATATACGTAGGGGCGAAAAAATACCCCGTAGGTGCAAAGGCCGCAGGTGCAAGTTGAGGCCCTGAACTTGCCCTTACGGGCAAATTTTTGCCCCTACGGGCAAATTTTTACCCCTACGGATTTATGTGTAGGTCCTGTTGCCCCTACGGATTAAGCCGTAGGGTATAAGATTTTATATTATTTACGGTTTATTTTAATATATTACTTGGACCTACGGATATGTCCGTAGGGACATGTACTACCCCCTACGGATATGTGCGTAGGTACGTTTCCGTAGGGGCACAATATCAGGATTCCTGATATTTGGCCCCTACGGATAACGCCGTAGGGGAGTGGCAGAGGCCTCTACGGTTATGTCCGTAGGGGCTTTCCCAACCTCCTGGCACTGAGATCAGGGGGGAAATATCAGTTACTGCTGATATTTTGCCCCTACGGATATATCCGTAGAGGCAACATTTTTGCCTACGGATTAATCCGTAGGTACATATTGTCTGTATTCTTTTATAAAAAAATGGGCTGTTTGATTTTTTCCCGCCCTGTGCACAATAATATATACATCAATCAAATCATATATTGCAGTATTCATAATCACATCTCACGCATATATATAATATACAAAAGAAACACAAAAACTGAATATGATATAAATACAAACCAATATCAATATCGTTTCAAAATGTAGTACAACGTGTATGATATAAATAAATACATGTTTCAAAAAATAAGAACCAAAAATCTACCCTAGCTCCGTCCAGCTCCACCTCTGAATAACGATAGAATAACGCGCGCCTGCTCCTCGGTCAATAAACTCTGCAATTCGTCGCAAGCGGGAGTCTGAGCGGCATATGGAGCCGGCGATGTGGTCTGCGCAGCCGCCGTCGAGGTAGTCGCTTGCGGAGCCGCGGCTGCGGGAGTCTGAGTGGGCGGTGGAGCTACAGGAGCTGTCTGCGGAACCGCAGCCGATGTAGTGGCTTGCGGAGCCGCAGCCGAAGGAGATACATGTGGAGGCTCGGCCGATCTACCCTGTCGCGTCTGGACATAACGTGTGTAAGAAGCGTGTAAGAACTGTGTATTATTCGAATTCGTATCATTATTAAGTTATTTCGAAACCCTGTTTGGATATCTAGTTTGGAAAAGCGTTGTTTATTTTAATTACATATGTATGTATGATTAATCAAACTTAAGTCTAAAACCAAATAAGCTCAAGCTACGTACTAATTATGGATATGTTGATATGTATATAATATGAAATGATATTTTACTATAAAGTAGTATACATACCAGCATCTCCTTCAACTCCTGAACGTTGGCCCTCAAGCTATCCAGTTCCTGATGGACATGCTGGTCACTGGAGACGGAGGAAGTAACCGCCGGGGTGGAGTCCAACCTCATATGGGACCTACTAGGGCCCAGTCCCCGGTCTCTCTCCCAACCTCCGTGGTGCCCTCCGTGTGCGGCGTCCAGAATTGGGGTCAGCAGCCTCGGATCGTTCTGTCCGGTAAAATTGATCCCCGAGACCTGGGCCTGCTCAACCACCCGCTCCTACACCCACATTAAGCAGTAAAGTATAAGTATAAAATTTAAACTTGAACCTTCCAAAACTAAAATTTCAAATTTGGGTAGAAAAAATATTAACACTTACGCAGTACTCCTGGGTAGCGACGTCGGGATATCGAAGCTCGCCCGTGGCGGGATCTATCGAGGTGCCGTGGACGGCAAGATATGCGGACAGCACGCTCGGTGTACCACCTGACGCCACGGTCCGAGATGTCTGCAATATTAGAAAGTAACTCTTAATATTAGAAATATTAGAGAATAACTCTTAATATTGCAGAATATTAGAGAATAACTCTTAATTTACCGATAACTCCATGGCTCGAGTAATGTTCCTCGAGCCACCTGTGTAAGTGGGGCGACCCCTCTTCGCCGACTTCCTGTTCTCCGTATTCTGAGCGGCCTGTTTCTGCACAACGCATTAACATTTAGTTTTCTAATTAAGAAACACTAAGAAATAAATTATATCATAAATAATGAATTAAATTTAAAATACGTACCTGTTTGCGTTGGGAGTCGAAATAAGCGCACAATAGAGGCCATGTCTCTACGTCGACTCTCGCAAACGCCGGAGTAGATAGGAGGGCCGCTCTCTCTGCCTCGGGGGTCGCCATCCACAGGGAGTAGCAGTCGGCCTTCAGCTCATTCCTGTTGTATCGGACCTTGGCCTGCATGTTCTTCATTAGGCCATTGTACAGAGCATGAAAGTCGAGCACCCTCCCCGGGTGATCAGGGTCGGCTACAGGCTGAAAATCGTAATCCAACTGAAAATACAAAAAAAAACATTGTTATTAGATTGCAAGTGTTAATAATAAATATATTGGATAGATCAAATGAAAATATATATTAATACACACCCGAGCCTGATCAAAGAAGAGGGCGAATGAGCGCTGGTGCTGCTCGCCCCACTCAACGTGAAGTGGATAGTTCTTCACGATCCGGCTCTCGTCCCCCAAATACCGGCCGAACCTCTCGGCATGAGGATCGGTATAGCGATAGTCAAGGGTAAAAAATAGGGGGAATGCTGCCTCCCCCCTAGCTCTATCAGGCTTCAGCCTATGGGACTGATTCGGGCCTCGAGTCCCCCTCTGGGGATGGAGAGGCCCTGCGTCTGCACGAAATATCAAGACAATCAATAATTAGACAAAGTTGTATTAAGAAATCAAGATTAAACAAAAATTCAAGTGTGATATATACCTCCGGTGACTAGCGCACGAGCCTAGGCCCGAACAGCAGCACGAGCGGGACGATAGTTCCTCCGGTGAGGAACAACCGGGGTCCCGGACCCGGATGCATCCCCTCCAACTATAAAATAAACATCGACGCTAAATTTCCATGAAGTTCATATTTATTCTATAGAGTATATGTAAAATGAATAAATATTTTAAATTTATTCATACTAACCTGCAGACGATGCGGAGGGTATGGAAGCGGCAGGAGTGAGCCCTGTGGAAGGTGTGGACGCACCACCTATAATTAGACAATTAAAAATAGATTATATAAGTAATTGTAAAAAGAATGTGTAGATCAATAATATAACGTTCTAAATCAATATGCATGCACTATAGGATATATAAACATACCCACAGGTGCGGTGGTGTCACCACCTACAGCTAGACAATAATAAAAATTGCTAAGTAAGAGCAAAAGGAATGTGTGTATTTATGATATAGCATTCTAAATCAATATACATACACTATATGATACATAAACATACCTGGAGGAGCGGGGGTGGCCTCTGTCCCAGATGTGGACGCATCACCAACAACTAGACAATCAAACATTGACAATATAAGTAATTTTGACATAAACATGCATGAATATCTGTAATATTACATTCAAAATGGATATACGTGCAGTATACCTGGAGGTGTGGCCAAATCAACACGGAAGGAGGCATCCGAAGGGGTCTCCGATCTGGGTGCAAGACCGGCCCTCTGAAGCTCCCTACGGAGCTCTCCGGGCGGCAGAACCGCTCTGCCTCTGCCTCTGCCGCGGCTGGAGCTCCTGCCGCCCCTCGCTGCTCCCGATATCGTCATCAAATCTAGATAAACGGTTCGTGGACGCATTAGACAATCATTAAAAGTATCGACTATATATGATCTAGAGCGTAAAATATGAAGTAATAATATAACATTACTGATAACCTTTTTCGTTTTGTGGGCGCATCATACATATCTACTTGGATTTCATCGTCGATGTCATTTCTAACCCACGTAACTTCATGATCGGTCGAAGACAACCCGTCCTTCGAAACAGACGGTCGGAGCACTTTAAGCCTTCTCTCTTCTTCGTCCTCATCGCTGTCCTCGTATTCTGGGACATCGTAGACATCTCTAGGTTTCCATCGGCATACAACACTCCACCCCGCATACTTTAAACACTGTGAGTAGTATACTTGGAACGCTTGGTTCGGAAAGATAAACGGATCGTCCTAACCGTAAAATCGAAGTGTGTTCACACTAGTCAATCCATATTCATCTTTCCAAGTCCCAAGACTGCTTCTCCACCTGTCCATATCGGTTCGCGGATCGTACCAAGTACACTGGAATATATAAAAGGGTTCTGATCGTCCAGGATAGTGGATGCCGAGTATACAATTTAAGTACCCATAGTAAATCACACCGTCCGATCCTACCGTCGCAATCCCACTATTCTGAGTGGTTCTAGATGTTTCTATGTCCTTAACTTCGAATTTGTTTCCAAGGACACCAAATCCTTTGTAATATGCAACCTCCATACTAGGAAATTGAGCTAAACATCTTGAATCACTCTCAAATGATGCAGACAAGTTCGGATCGTGGATCTAACAAAACAAATTTTACGACAAAATACATAACGATACAAGTTTAGATTAAAACTGATAGCAATAAAATGTTATTCGAATAACTTACATGAGCTGTGACCCAATCACAAAAATTATCCTGATGGTATTTTTCCAAACGTTCTTCGTTCCAATCAGGATGCCCCTCACGTAACTCGTTAAAATGAGTTCTTTTGGATTAATTGTTATATCTGTGTTTGTGTTTGTATGAAATGACATAATATTAATGTCAATTTCATGTAGACTAAAAGTAATTGTTATATCTGTAATATTTCATTGTTATATCTGTTTTCGACAAGTAATTGTGACATTAATATTATGTCATTTCATACAAACACAAACACAGATATAACAATTAATCCAAAAGAACTTACTCTCTAATTTGTTAATATGCATGAATATCTGTAATATTTCATTGTTAATATGCATGAATATCTGTAATATTTCATTGTTATATCTGTTTTCGACAAGTAATTGTGACATTAATATTATGTCATTTCATACAAACACAAACACAGATATAACAATTAATCCAAAAGAACTTACTCTCTAATTTGTTCAAGATATGCGCAATTAAGCAAGATAAACCGGTATATCTTGTTGATAAACATAGTGTCTACCCTCTTATACTCGGCTTTACCATATGGCCCGTCTTAAATTCTTCGTGGTCGGTTAAGCCTTGTCTCAATGTTCTCGTCTAGATAGCGGGAACAAAATATGGTTGCTTCATCAAGAAGATAACCTTGCATGATAGAACCCTCTGGTCGATTTTTATTGCGTATATACTTCTTAAGAGTGTAGAGGTACCTAATGAGAATATGTTGAATAAATAAATACGGGCATACATGACAACAATAAATTTATAAATTGCGCGAAACGAAAAATTACACGTACTTCTCGACGGGATACATCCATCGATATTGTACTGGTCCGGCTAACTTCGCCTCAGTTGCAAGATGAACCGTCACGTGTATTATGATATCGAAAAATGATGGTGGGAAAATACGCTCAAACTTGCAAAGTATCAACGCAATAGAATTTTCTAATTTATCCAGCGTCGCAACCTCCAGTGTTTTAGCACACAACTCCCTGAAAAAACAACATAGGTCGTTGATTACTAGACCAACCGAGTCGGGGAGAGAAGTCCTGAGGGCTAATGGAAGAAGGTGCTCCACGATAACATGGTGATCATGACTTTTCAACCCATCGATCTTGCCCTTCACAATTTTTATTTTCTTGCTGAATGATCCTGAGAAACCTGTGGGCACTTTCAAATCATGCAACACCTGCAGGAATCTTTTCTTCTCCGATTGTGACATATGATAAGCGGCATTGGGAAGTACAAACTTGCCCGGTTTACCCGCTACCGATCTAGGGTGCAATTCACTTCTTATTCCCCACTCTTGTAGATCCATCCGAGTATTCATGTTGTCTTTCGATTTCCCGTCTTTACACAGAAGCAAGTTAAGTATATGCTCTAATACTCCCTTCTCTATATGCATGACGTCCAGATAATGACGCACTGAATTTGTAGACCAGTACGGAAGCTCGAAGAAAATGCTTAGCTTGTTCCAATCTTCTCTATTATGATCTTATTATGTGCTCATGCAAATTCAAGGAAAGCAGCAACTCCTGCGACAAACTTAGGTTGCATACGTTGTTTCCAATCCACATACATCCAGTCCTTAACTCTGACGTACTCATGGGCCATGTTAGACTGAATAACATATAAATTGTAGGTTATGCTGACTATATTGAGAAATATAAGAACGGGATAGTTACTGACAAAGGAGAAAATCCGTGTATATGCTTTGTGTGTGCGTTTGTCGTTGAAAAGAATAAATTATCGCACGTTATGTTAACCGATAGACGGGGACTAAGTGGCGCTTTTAGTTTCACATATGAGTATCGATGGGAATATGAAGGTTTCATATTATCATATATTGGTTTTAACCCGAACATCTCGAATCGCTCTCTAATTATGCGTTTGTATGTATGTGTTCTGGCTGTCGGGGGTAGGCTTCTATCCCATTAAGAATGTATAGAGCGAACGCCCATCACTTGTGCTTTCAACCGTTTCGAGTAAATTTCGGCAGCACCTCCCCGCTGTTCTCCGAGTACACTGTAATAGAATAGATAATCATTTCAAAGCTGTGAAACAACGTTGAAATGAACATCTAATCTATCTTTGTACACGGAGAACCAGCGGAAAGGTAACGACGAAATATCTCGAAACGGATGAAAACACAAGTGAATGAAGCCGTTTGCTTTATACATTCTTAACTTGTCCACACGGGACAAATCTATGGGTTACCATACGATTGAATTTTCTCGTCGCGTAGACTATACGACGGTTGTTAGTATCGAGCTATACTGTCCGATATTTAACAACCTTCGTATGGTTCTAGGTCACGACGAGCATCGCACGTATGTTAACCGATAGATGGGGACTAAGTGGCGCTTTTAGTTTCATATATGGGTATCGATGGGAATATGAAGGTTTCATATTATCATATATTGGTTTTAAGCCGAACATCTCGAATCGCTCTCTAATTATGCGTTTGTATGTATGTGTTCCGGCTGTCGGGGGTAGGCTTCTATCCCATTAAGAATGTATAGAGCGAACGCCCATCACTTGTGCTTTCAACCGTTTCGAGTAAATTTCGGCAGCACCTCCCCGCTGTTCTCCGAGTACACTGTAATAGAATAGACAATCATTTCAAAGCTGTGAAACAACGTTGAAATGAACATCTAATCTATCTTTGTACACGGAGAACCAGCGGAAAAGTACCGACGAAATATCTCGAAACGGATGAAAATACAAGTGAATGAAGGCGTTTGCTTTATACATTCTTAACCTGTCCATACGGGACAAATCTATGGGTTACCATACGATTGAATTTTCTCGTCGCGTAGACTATACGACGGTTGTTAGTATCGAGCTATATTGTCCGATATTTAACAACCTTCGTATAGTTCTAGGTCACGACGAGCATCGCACGTATGTTAACCGATAGACAGGGACTAAGTGGCGCTTTTAGTTTCATATATGGGTATCGATGGGAATATGAAGGTTTCATATTATCATCGAGTATCATATATTGGTTTTAACCTGAATATCTCGAGTCGCTCTCTAATTATGCGTTTGTTGTGCATTCGTGTTGTATGTGTAACATGATTTTAAACCATTGAGATCAAGATTGATAGAACTGATCATCCTACATTGCAATAGCATTCATCAACCAAAAACTATTATTGCAATGGTATACATCTATAACAATCAACAATTAAAACTACAAATATAGGATACTGATATCATAAAGCGTTACGAGACACGTCATCTGCCACGTGTCATGATCATGGAAATCGCTAATATTGAGCATCATCAAGATTAGATTATGGTTTTGAAGCAAGTTATTGAGCATCTTGGATTGATTGTCAAGTGTTGATTTTTATTTCAACACTTGACAGAATGAAAATCATAAATACAGTTGCAAAATGTGTTCCTCAGCCCCATAAAGTGGATCTTAACAATCCAGACAAGACCATCATTGTTCAAATTGCCAAGGTAGACATAATCTCAGCAGTTATTTACGGTTGCTAGCTTGTATTGCTTGTTGCTATTCTTTTTTTTCCTTGCCCTTTCTTTCTTTCTTTTTTTTTGGGGGGGGGGTTGTGTTTGAAAGGTTTTAACCAACTCACTGCTATTTCTAGGCAATGCAGGAATATAACTAGTTTTATCCCCCAAAAGAAAGAGCTTCAGGCTTCATGCGTCAAGCGATGTGTATAATTATAGGATTTTCTTGCTAGCGGTTCATTTACAACTATTCTTTAGTCTATATGCCTAGCATCTGCTACTAGATATTACATCTTGCATCAACACCCCGCATGTTAAAATCAAAATCGATTATTTTTTTCTTGAGCTTTTTCTGATTTTCTACCATCTGTGTCGAGTAAATTATGATTACCTGAAATTTCAGATGGTATTGTGGTACTAGGATGGCATCTCTAGCTCTACTATTATAATGCAAAGTCCCAAGGGGGTGTGTAGCTAAAGGCCATCAATTAATGGCCTCCTTTATTGTAAAAGAATTTTAAAAAATGAGAAAAGCCTTCCAAACTACTCTTATGAAGTCACCCGCATCATCAACATATTTAAATATTTTTAACATTAAATTTATGGCCCCCCCCACACACACACATCTAGGCACCAACATCCATGGCTTGTTTCAATTTGAGTGGTATATATATTTAAATGACAGTATTTGTTCGATGCAGTATTAACTATATATTTACGTGCAAAATACTAGTGATGAATAACCCTAAAAAATTACTCTTTGTGAGAAAAAATAAACCACATAGGGTAAATGTGAACCAGGGTTGGAAGGATTGCTTGGATGCAAATGTTCTTGTTCTATGTAAACCCCCGCCCTGGCCAAAAAAAATGCAGTATTAAAGGATTGCAGTAGAACCTCATAGCTTGAACTAATTGTAACATATCCATTTCCTGTAATGCAGGTAACGGGGTAATGCATCATCAATATTTAGTCTTTGTTAAGCTAGATGGAACATTCAGTTGTCTATATCTTTTGGCAGGGAGTTATTAAACTAAAACTGGCATGGTGTTTCCATAAATTTGAATTTTAAGACAGAGCCTTGCTCTGATTGGGGAAAACAGAAGCGTTGCTTCATTTCCCGTCTTGGAATTTGAACAGAGCTTTGCTCTGATTGGGAGAAACAATATTATTTAAATAATTTTTATTTTTTCTAAAAGCTATTTTGCCTTGCACATCTACATAGCATCTAGACCAATTGGGCATAAGCTCATGCGGTCAACTTTCCTCTTCAAAGTGAGAGGCCGCCGGTTCTATCGCATCCATTAAAAAAGAAGGATAAATAGCATTTAGACTCTTCTAAGTCCTCCCAGGTTGCCTTATTGGTAGAGTTGGCTTGAAATTTACAATGGTACCTCAAAAATTACTGTTTAGCAATTGTAGGTGAACCAGATGCATAGTTAACCACATACGGTTTAGTTAACCACATACGGTTTTTTCTGGTTGCCCATTGATCGAGACTTCTTTTATGTTTTGCGGATTATACTGAATTAGGATTTATTCCTAGTTTGTATTTTCGTGATGTGCATATGAGTAGAAAAATTATAATGACGAGCAGGGACCCCTCATTTTCATGATGAACACATTTGATATGTTTGACACTTGCAGTAGTTCATTTAGTAACTGAATAATATAATATCTGGTAATCTGGATTTGTGCCTAATCAAGGATTTCCTCAGAAGATTCCATCATTACACTCTTTTGAATCGAATACTTCATCTGAGGGAAATTCAGGTTGCAACAAAATTTATTTCATGGATGAACCCCAGCCCCACCGTAACCCTAACCCCAGCCCTACCTCAGCAGCAGCCGAACCCCAACCCTAACCCTACCCCGACCCTGACCCCGACCGCCACTGCCACCGCGACCCCTGCCCAACCCCAACTCGCGCGCGCAACCCAGACCCAGCCATGAACCCTAAACCCAAAATAATCCAAACATGCTTTAATTTACCTCGAGATTTATACCTGAACGGCTGCTGGTGGGCTGGAGCGACGACGGTGGCGATTTGGCGACGAAACCGGCGGTGGCGACGACGGTGGCGACGGTAGCAACGACGGCGACGACGGTGGCGACGATTTGGGCTTTTTTCTCGCGCGCGATTGAGAGAGAGAGAGAGAAAGTGAGCGTAGGCGATCGATTTGGGCTTATGTTAAAACGATATTTACTTGTCCCTACGGACATACCCGTAGGTCTTTTGTTTGCGGCTTCGTAGGGGCAAACACCAAATTAAGAATTAATATTTTTATTCTTGGACGTCTGTGCCCGTAGGGGCAACCTTTTAGCCCTACGGATTAATCCGTAGGGTTAATCCGTAGGGCCAAGTTAAATCTGCCCCTACGGATTCCAATATCCGTAGGGGCAACCCCCTATTTTACTAGTGAAAGCGTGGGTTTTCAAACATTTAAAGGGTTTTCCGGGTTTTTTTTTTGGGGGGGGGGGGACGTGGGCATTCGAGCATATCAAATTCTCAAGCAAATGATCATAATAATGATATTACTAATAGCTATAGCTACTTGTCTTTAAAATGCAGGTGTTTGCAGAGGTGTATAGGATCCTAAAACCAGGAGGGATTTTCATAGTGAGCTTCAGCAATAGGATGTTCTATGAGAAGGCAATCAGTGCTTGGAGAGATGGGACTGCATACAGCAGGGTTCAACTAGTTGTGCAATACTTCCAATGCATTGATGGCTTCACTCAGCCTGAGGTTGTGAAGAAATTGATGCCTGGAGATTTGAAGGAGAAGAACAACTCACCATTTAATGGGATCATGAGATTGTTGGGCCTGGCAAGATCAGACCCTTTTTATGCTGTGATTGCTTATAGAAATTTCAAGCCAGTTTATGATAACTAGCATTGGTTATATTTTGGTTTCATTTTGTTTTTACCTTTACTTGTATAAAAATATTGATGTGTGATGTTCAAAATATACTTCTGTACACCCCCACACACACACACGCCCGAAAAAAATACATCTTCCATGATTTTTTTTCCAACGATCAGCAACCATCACCATCATCTTAATCATGAAAGATGTTAATACATCAAATTTCATGTGATTCCATCGTTTTTTCACAGTTGATTTAGTGGGTGCATAATTAACGGTAAACCGACAATAGAATTTTTTACATTGATAATTTAATGGTGAAAAAATGGTGGAATCACATGAAATTTGGTGTATCGACATCTTATATGATAAATAAGATAATGATGGATACCGATCGTCGAAAAAATTCATGAATGATATAGATTTTTACACCACCTAACGAAAAAGCCTCCTAAAGCCTCTTTTCTTTATTTCTCTCTCTCTCTCTTCTCTCTCTCTCCCTCTCTCTCTCTCTATATATATATATATCCAATGAGATCCAATTCTTATGTGAGACAGTGAGACGGAGGCTGTGGTCCGTTGGTTTTGAATAGAAAAATTGAAAGTCCTGATTGTTAAATAATTTAGATAGTATTTCAATTTAATAATTATATTAATTTCTGAATCCTTAAATTAGGAACATTAATTATTCTTCATTTTCTAACTCATCTCATCTCTTACAAATGATATGACATCTTTAATTTAGACAATTCTCATTTATGAGATTATTGGTGCATCTCAAGTTATGATTTATACAATGGGCATGTAAGTGAGAGAGGATATGAATCTAAACATTAGTCTTATTAGCAGATTAAATCATATTTTATCTAAAAATAAATAAATAACAAAGGATAAAAAATATTTAAATTTGGTAATATTAACCCATAAGCTCAACCAAAAAGAGAATAAGTGACGATATGAATCTAAACATTACAATCTTATTATCATATTAAATCATATTTTATCTAAAAATAAATAAATAACAAAGATAAAAATATTTATATTTGGTAATATTAACCCTTAAGCTCAACAAAAAGAGAATAAGTAGATCTACACCAATATATTGTTATTCTTGAAGAAAAAAGAAAGGTAACTTCTTTGCTCTCAATTGAAATGGTTTTTGGATCTACACCAATGGATTTGTATTATTTGAGTTGCTTTTGGGTTTTAAGCTTGAAAGCAAAGCCTAGCAACATAATTATTAAATTTAATTATACACGAAAGAGAGGGCGATTATATATTTTATTTATCAGTGTATATAAGCTTTTGATATAAGTGGGTTTTATTAATAAGACTCAAGCCTTATTCCAATGTGGGACTATTTTAATCCACACATTTCAATACTCTCACTTACATCCAACGTGATTGTCACGTGGATCGTAAAGAATACGAAGGCTTAAAATCCAGCACGAAGGCTCTGATCATACACAAGAGAGCAAGAAGGTTTGAAGAGGTGTGTGTTAAAGTACCAATCCATGAATGTTATCAATCTAGCTCTGATACCATATTAAATTTAATTATACACCAACGAAGGGACAATTATATATTTTATTTAAAAGTGTACACTTGTTATTGATATAAGTGGGTTCCAATAATAAGACTCAAGCCTTGTTGAGTTTTGACTCATCTTATATTTTATACTTATGTACTTCTTATATTTTTTCCAACGTAGGACTATTTTAATCCATACATCTCAACAATAATGTTGTTAATCCTGAAAATCATTAACAACGGAGCATGTTTTGAAGAAATAATTAACAATGGGTTTCTTTCATATGTAAGATGCATTTTTGGATGGGTTAATTGAGGAAGAATAGGAAATAAGATAATGGAAAGGGAAGATTCATGTATATGCGAAAATGTAATCAATTATATCTCTATAAATATGGAAGTGATTAACTAAATTAGATTTAATAATGATCAATCGTGACCATTATCAATTTTTTTTTCAATACAATGAACCGCAGCCGCTGTCTCATTGTCTCACATAAGAATTGCGTCTCTCTCTTTACATATATGGGCTAATAAAATAGAAATTTTGGAAAATTAAAGGTGATAAAGTGAAGAATCAAAAGGATCAAAAAGACTCCATGCATATCTAGGTTGAAGGACGCGATTCGGGGCTTGAATATGCTAAACCACGTTGTTTGGTGACAAATGAAGGACAATGATTTCTCTTGGAACCGCTAAGTAACTTTAATATTTGTTACTCTTTTAATAGACATATTTCATGAAGATGCTTAACCAAGCGTGATAAAACATTTTATTGAAATTATTTAATGAAAAGGTTACAAATAACAACAAATAAATAATATAATAAAATGTAGCATGGAATGTAGGTTGTTGGAGCTTCATTTGCAAACCAAGCAAACCTTATGTTTTCTTAACTAATATACCAACATAAAGGAGCGTGTCTTATGCTGCAGGACCTTCGTCTTTCAACCAAACAAATAAATAAAGGGCAAAATTTTAGTTTACCTGACTAAATAAAGGATTTCTTTTTTGATTTAGAACACCAAAATCTTTGAATTTGTTTCTTCAAAATCGCCTCCTAAGCTTCTTTGTCAACTAAATAAGCCACAGTATATGACATCTTGGGATTAGATTGGCTAGTTAGTTAGGAGAACAATGGTTAATTAGAAAAGTTAATTATCTTATCAACCCTCCTCCCTCTCAAACCAATCCGCTACCATACCTATCTTTCCCATCTTTACTATTATAATGCTGATTCCATATGTGCATCTATGACCTATCATTTTAGTAAAATAATTCAAAAAACAAGAAAAATCTACCACTTTTTTCTCTTATTCAAATATCCACAACACCACAATAAATTTTTTTAAATGTACTTTTGATTCAAAATTCAAATATCTCTCTCTCTCTCACTCCCTCTCTCTCCTTAATAATTTAGGAACTGTTTACCTAAGTCATCCATTTGATTTCATAGAGATACCTATAAATTTTTATTCTAAACCACATATATTTAAACCGCATCCATATACATCACGTATGCAGAAAAAAAAGGAAAACAAACTAGTCTCTTCTTAACTTCTCCATGCCCGGCCTAATCTATTGTTACCTCTTCTCTCTTCTCTCTTCTCCTTTTCTGGTCGATGTAGCCATTCAATATTTAGGGCATGCTTGGTTAGCCAAAAAAAAAAAAAAATTTGCATCATGCTTTCATGCAACAAATGTTGCATGCCATATTTGTTGCAAAAAAATCCCAAATCCGTTGTTTGGATATCTTCAAGTTTTGTAATTGAAATTCTAAATCTAAACCATTTTTTGTGTTTGGTTGGACAAAAAATTAAAGAAATGCAACACATGTTACAAATCTGCACATACGTGGCATATATAAAGCTTATATGTTACCCCTGATAATTATAATATTCTTGATACAACCAAAATGAGTGCAGCAAATGTTGCACACACACACACACTCTCTCATGGCTATATAGTTGTTACGTAATTCACGTAATATGAATGTTCGGTGGGAAAGTCGATTACAAGGATTGGCTTGGCCTAATCTTACAATGCTTAACCTACCGGCCTCGAGTGCTATTTGATAGAATTTTGGGTGATTGTCAAGAAGCCTCTAAAACCCAAGATATTTTCAAAATTGTTGGGAAATGGCTATTATGTAAAATCTTTGTTAAAATAACCCTGGACTGTATTTCATTTAGGCCCAATTTTTTAAATATTAGGGTCAACAAGTATAAAGGGATTCTAATTGGGCCAAGGATTTTTTTAACAAGAGTAAAAGACCCAAAGTTTTTTACATAAGTTTGAATCGGGCCAGGAGCTTTTTGACAATTTAAACTTGAAGTTTACTGTCTGTTTAGAAATATTAAACTGGTAAATTCAAGCATTTTATATTACAGGCCCATAAGTCATATAGGCCCATATATTTTCTCCATCTGCCCCTTCTATGACCTCAAATCCCTAAACCCTCATTTTATGTGCGTGAGAGACGAGATAATCCCATAAAATCTCTTCATCTCCTTATCCTCTTCTTCTTCTTCTTCTTCTTCTCTCTTCTCCAATCTTCAACCTTCTCCTCTTCTTCCCCAAGGCTCTCTATCCATGGCTTCTTCTTCTTCGACCTCTCTCCTCAAACACATCACCCTCAATGAGCTCTTCCTCACCCCATCGCTCCCCATCTCTCTATTCCCCTCAAAGACCCACCTCCTCTCTCTCCCTTCAAAGCCCCTCTCCCTCTCCCTCTCCCTCTCCGTCAAAAGGAGAGACACCAAATCTTTGATAGTTCCTCTTGTTACCCAGACCTCAGATTGGGCTCAGCAGGAGGAGGAGGAAGGAGGAGAGGGAGGGCTGGCTGTTGGCCTCTCAGAATGGGAAGCTGAGGGGGAAGCTGAAGTTGAAGGGGAAGGGGAAAGTGAAGGTGAGGTTGCGGCTGAAGGTGGAGATGGGTTTTTTGAAGGAGAAGAGGAGGAGGAGGAGGTGGAGGAGGGGAGCTATGAGCCCCCAGAGGATGCCAAGCTGTTTGTGGGGAACTTGCCTTATGATGTTGATAGCGAGAAGTTGGCTGGGTTGTTTAATGGGGCTGGGGTTGTGGAGGTTGCTGAGGTATATATAAGATTTTTGTAACCTATTGGCTTTGGATTGCATCTGATATGTTTTGTTTGATGAGTGTGTGGGTTTTGATAGCAAAGGTGAGATTTTTAGGATTTGTTGGATGTGTTGGATGTGTTTTGAAATTTAGAAGTTTAGGATTTTTTTTCTGTGTTTTGTTTGAAGGGCTTGTGTGTTTTAAGGAGATAAGATTGTCGAGGTTCTAGTTGATGTTTGATAGGGATATTTGGGTTTGATTATTTGTTTTGAAATTATACAGCCCGAGATTAGAGCGATATGCTTCTCTTTTTACTAAATTGGTTTTGCTCTTGGTTTATCTTGTGTCTTTCTATGTTTTGTTTGATGGGTTCTTGTTGGTTTTGTTGGAAAGGTGAGGTTTTGAGGTTATGTTTGATGCAGGTTTAGAATGCAATACACTTTTAGGTTTGATTGGGATGTATGTTTTAACTTAGGCCTGAGGTTGATGCAGTTCAAGCCTTTATAGTGCTTTGTTCACTAAACTGGGATTTATACAGTCCGAGATTCGAGCAAAACCACTCTTTTCACTAATTGAGTTTGTTCTTAGTTGGTCTATCTTGCAATTTTATGATGTGTTGTTTGATAGGCTCTTGTGGTTCTGCAGTAAAGGCGAGATTTTGAGGTTCTGTTTGATGTGGGTTTAGAATGTGGAGACTTTGAGGTTAGCGTGGATATGTAGATTTAAATATGAGGTTTTGTAAGGCTGGGGTTGCAGAGCTTGCCAGAGATATATCATTTTAGCTGCTGAAATTTATATTTTTAAATTTCAATGTTATGTTTGATGGTTTCTTGTGGGTTTTTTGGATGCAATTTCTTGTGGGGTTTGCAATGCAGGTGAGATGCTTGGGTCTTTTTAATTGGCTTTATAATATAGGATGTTTTGGCATTTCGGTTGGTTATTTGTTTTAAACATAGGATAGTTAAGCAACTATTTTGTTTCATTTTCCTTTGTTTTGTTGCGGAGGTTTTGTCACTTAATATGAGGTTATTGGTTCAGGACTTTTCATTTGGACTTGGATTTTTTATGAACTTTACCTTTTTGTGTTATTGGTTCTGGACCTAAATTGGACTTTAACTTTTTGTGTTATTGGTTGCTTGGACTTGAATTTGGGGTGGACTCTTAAAGTCCTGGTTTTCAGTCCTAATATATAAACTCTCTTTCAAAAAAGTCCAAGGAAAAAAGAGAAACTTGCTTGGACTCTCTCAACCTCTCTCTCCCCTCCCTTCTTTCTCTCTCTACAATCAATCTCTCGATTCCGAAACCAACCCCTCCTCCGCCACCGCCACCGCGTCCCGCTCCCACAGACACCCTGCCGGCTGCGATCGGGTGCCGCCGCATCCGCCGACATCACGTCCACGCCCTTTGCCGGAGTGTCTTACGTCACCATCCCGATTCGCAACAACGATTTCAGCGGGGACGCTGATTGCTACATCTTGGCCAAGACTTACTTCGATTGTAGGGAGTATCGGAGGACCACACAAGCGTTGAGGGGGCAACTGGGGAAGAAAGAAAGCTGTGTTTTTGAGGTGCTGGGTAGATTTATGGGTTTTTATATTGCAAAGATCTGAATTTTTATTTGGTGAGATTTATGGGTTTTTATGTTGCAAAGATCTGAACTTTTTCGAGATAGGTTAGTGAGTGCAAGGTGTTTGATAGAATGCTTGAAACGATTAGGCCATGTGAGTCTTCGGAATGGGTTTAAGCTTTGCGAGTAATTTTGATTGAATTTGGGCTTGGATTTTGATAAATTTGATAGAATGCTTTAATTTTTTATTGTAAGAATAATGACATGTCATAAAATTAAAATAGAAGAATAATGCTATGTAATACAAAAGTCCAACAATATTGTCCAAGTTCAAGTCCAAGAAAAAATCAAAGTCCAAGAAAAAGTTCAAGGAAAAGTCCAAGTCCAAATAAAAGTCCTATTAGGATAATTGTCCTATTAGGACTTAAGAATTTAGAACTAATACCAGGCCTTAACTGCAATTGATATCGATCTGTTTTACCAGATACAATGTATTGTTTGATGAGTTCAATTCTGTGGAGTTACTTAATGTGGGGATTGAATTTTGGAGGTTACTTAAAGATGAGATTTCAGGATTATCTACTTCTAAATAGTTCTTAGATTACTGTTTGTTTAGTCCTTTTACTTTCTACTCTTTTTCTAATTCCTATTATACGGCTTACAATTTTTTTTCCATTTATTCTCAAAGATGTATATAGGGAATCTTTTAAGGAATCTTTTTGTTAAATAATTTGGGCTCAGTTGTAGTCAACTACCAACTATAACTGATTACTAAATTAACAAAAACATTGTAAATCAGAAATAATGTCTAAAACTTCATATTAATTTATTAACCATACATGTTATATCAGTAACTTATTCCTGTACTTACTAAACTAACATGAAGGCGTCGGCAGAATTTGTAAAATTTTGTAACGACAATTTGGTGAAAAATAGGTCTCGTTAACGTGAAAGAATTCTGTTTTTAAAAATCGTAATTTACGAAGTTCTTGGTTGTTTAGTTGGACAAAAATGGGCATATGTTTTTTTGTAGTTTAGTGAAATCAAGCCAATTATTTATGCAAATCGTTGTCTAAATTAGGTTTTTTGTTAAATTCTTAAAATCTTATATGGATGATGCGGCTGCTAGAAAATTCTTCTGTTAGTGATCTGAGAAATTTTGGAGAAGTGGACTGAGCAATAGCTATTTCTATTATATTGTTGTATTTGAAAGTTATCCATCTCGGTTGCTAGTTATGGCCCTTTTATTTATTTATCTTTTCATGAAAAGTTAAGGCCCTTGAAGATGCGACTTTTCTATTGTTCTGCAGGTTATATATAACAGGGATACAGATCAGAGTCGGGGTTTTGGATTCGTCACCATGAGCACCATTGAAGAAGCAGAGAAAGCTGTTGAAATGTTCCATCGCTATGTAAGTTTTCTCCAATTCCTATGAGTATTAACAGGATGAATAAATAGCTCATGTTCTGTCTTGGCCTTTCTTGTTTCTCATAGTGCAGATATTATTATTTGATTATTCTGCCGTAAGCATTTTCTTTCTCTTAACGTGGTGTTCTTAAAATAACTATGAGAAGTCGGACGGATTGTTAAGCCTGACGGTTTCTTTTTTCCTATTTATTGTTTAACTTATCAATTGTTTCTTTCTTTTGAACTTGCAATATTGCTATGTGTATCTAATTTCTTGACAGAATCTTTCAGTTTGGCATTTGACTAGTATTACTATTTTTTGGTAACTAAAAATGCATATAATTTTTCGCATCTCTTGATTATATTCTCATAAAGTTTTATTCTTGATTGGAATGGTTCTTATTTTGCGTCCTTACGCACACTCTGATGATTTGAAGATACTTTGGGAGCTTGAGGTCTTTTCTTAAACCTAGTTACCTCAACAAGTATTCAACTGTTGTCAAAAACCTGATGGTATTGCAATTATATGCTTTTGGTATTAATATTGAACTCCAACTTTACACCCAAGATTATTCTCTTTTATATAAAGCAGTTACAGTTTTGGCATGTCTGCAGTCAGACCCGAAAAACATTTAGTTTATATTTGCTTAAATACTATAGTTCATGTTAATTAGTTGTAGATTTCTGGTTTTTTGTCCCAGTCTGCAATTTTTTTGTCATATTGCCTGTAAAATTTATTTATATTTGCTTTGTATTTTATTTATGAGTTCGTTTGGTAACAGCGGCAGAAGTTACCCGCAACATTGTAGCTGTAGCTTATCAAACAGACCCAGAGTAATCTTTAGTTATCTGCTGCTAGTGACAGCCTTTAAATTTTAATACCTTAGTTTTTCTTTTGATTTATGGTTTTCAAGTATTTTAGGACCTCTATTGATTTCTATCAATATTTTCTTTGTAATTATATAAAATATTGGAAAAGTTCCTGCCGCTGTAACAAAATTGTGCCACTATCCCAGAACTTTGAGAGGTGGCGAATCATTTTTTTTACTCTTAATTAAATAACCCTCTCTGAATGTTACCTGGAGCAGCGCCAAAGTCTCTTCTTTTTTCAATTTTTTTTCATTTTTCTTTATAACTTGATCCACATAAAATAATGTGCCACGACTTGATTTGAACTTTTAGTTGCTCTGTTTGAGATTACCTAAATTCCTGAATACTGCAGCAGAACTCCTAAGTTATGGCGAAATCTGAACTCTTAGGCCAATCCAAATATTTTTAGTGTCTTGCCTTAACTCAGCGCAGCCAGATATAAGCTTGCCCAGTAAAAATTATGCCAGACATGCATGTGAAAAGTTTCTTTAGATGGAAATTTTTGATGTTTTCACCAATACCTTTGATGGAAATTTTTGATGCTATGCTGTGTTTGATGCATCTCAGACAGCTCACAACTATGTATAAATAAGTTGTGTGATTAATTCGAAAGAAATTATTTAATCTGGATCTTGATAGTAGACTTGTGATATATCATTTTTTTTTGCAATTTTTGAAGGGCATAAGAAATACTGCCCCTGTAAATATATCGGGGTCGTATCATTCATTTTATCGTCAATGTTTTACTTTATTATGTATTTTTTGCTATCTCTGAAGTTTTCATATCACCCTGCGCTTTATTAAGAATTCCTCTAGTGGAATAAATCAATTAATTTATTATGCACATTTTTATACCTAATCCTCAATTGAAATAATAATTACAACCTACGACAGAAAAACATTAGAAGTTCCCGCACATTTTGGGAAAATAAGGGTAAAGTGCACATTCTTAAAACTAAGGGTCTATTTGACAACTCTCAACTTTTAATTACAATGTGATATTTTTATTCATCGGAAACAGGATGTTAGTGGCAGGCTTCTGACCGTAAACAAGGCCGCTCCAAGAGGGTCCCGCCCAGAGAGACCTCCACAGGCATTTGAGCCTTCCTTGCGAATTTACGTCGGGAATTTGCCATGGCAAGTCGATGATGCTCGTTTGGAACAAGTCTTCAGCGAGCACGGAAAAGTCGTGAGTGCACGTGTTGTTTACGACAGGGAGTCTGGGCGTTCTCGTGGGTTTGGTTTTGTGACGATGGCTTCGCAGACTGAATTGGACGATGCGATTGCTGCTCTTGATGGAACGGTATGTTCTGAAAAAGGATAGATTACATAAAAAAGACCCTTAGACTTTTATCATTCTCTTACAAAACACCATTAAAGATAAAAATACCGCATGTTGTTTAGGGTTACTTTTTGGTGGTGGTTTTATACAATTTTTTATACTGTTCATAGGTGCTTAATGCAATTCTATATTCGAATAGTGTCTTATCTAATTCACCCAAAAAAATTATTCGCTTAGAATATTAGAGCATTTAATATTCCTAGAAGCTAATTAGACACAGAAGTCTTACTTTTTCTTCTTTATTTTGTTATTATAGCGTTTCTCAGAATTTTACTATACTAAGCTCATTTTCTTGATCAGTATTCACGAGATTAATCCCTAGTTACACATTTGACTTGGCCTTCATTTTTTATTTACTTTATAGCCATCGAGTTAATTATCATTTTTATCACGTCTTTAATTTGGCCATATACGTTTTCGTTAAGTATGACCTATCCTGGTAATAAGGTTTGGGTTAGAGCTCTTGGTTTTAAGGATATTGGCAACTTGACCTCAAAATGACATACAGAACATCATCCCATAGGTTATACTAACGGTAAGTAACGTAAGTTGCACTTAAATACCCTTAGTTGTTAATGTTCTCCACTAAAATGCCTTGAAACTTTTTTAATAATTGCAGTAAGCTTGTATAAACTTTGGTTTTTTTATTATTGAGGAGAAATAGAGAGAATTTTAGGGAAATGTGACGGGTGAATTGGCTAGGCTATAATTTCCCTTTTTATATAGGCAAAAGCCATTATGCAGTTACATCCCAATTATTTATTTATTTCATAATAATCCCGTGTATATTAACACATTTTTAACACTCTCCCTCAAGCTGAAACATACATATCAAACATGTTCACCTTGTTACAAAGAAAATGCACTCTATTCTTTCCAAAGGGCTTCGTGAATAAATCTGTCAGTTGATGTGCCGATTGAACATAGTAGGCATCAACAACTCCGTCTTCAACTTTCTCTCACAAAATGACAATCGACTTCAATATGCTTCGCTCATGGAACACGGGATTGGAGGCAATACAAATTGCAGCCTTATTATCGCAATATAACTGCATAGGTAGAGCAGGCTTGAAGCTAAGCTTTTCAAGTAGAAATCGAATCCACACAAGCTCATAGGTGGTATTCGCCATAGTTCGGTACTCTGACTCGGCACTGGAACCGGACACAATATTTTGTTTCTCGCTTTTCCAGGAGACCAAGTTACCTCCCACAAATACACAGTACTCTGTAATAGATCTGCGATCGAATGGAGATCCGGTCCAATCTGCATCCGTAAAGTCCGCAACTCTCAAATGATCATGGTGTGAGTACAATAAGCCTTTTCCTCGAGCTTTCTTTAAGTCACTCGAGGATCAGCAATAAATTGGCTCACAACGCTAATGATATATGAGATGTCCGGTCGAGTGATAGTGAGGTAATTCAATTTGCCGACCAACCGTCGGTTTTTTTCGGGATCATCAATCGAGTCCCTTTGTCCTGAAAGAAGTTTCGCATTCGGATCGATTGGAGCCTCGATGGATTTGCATCTCAACATCCCAGCTTCAGTCAGCATATCCAGCATATACTTTAGCTGTGAGATGTAGATGCCCTCTTTCAACCGGACAACTTCAATGCCCAAAAAATACTTAAGGCTCCCAATATCCTTAGTTTGAAACTTCGTTTGCAGGTGGTGCTTGAGCTGTGCAATACCGGCTGCATCATCACTAGTAATCACTATATTATCAATATATACCACCAAAGTAATGCGAAGGCCATTTGATTGATTGCGGTAGAACACTGAATGATCATATGCACACCGTTTGAGTCCAAACGAGGTTACGACCTCGGTAAATTTTCGCTGTGGCTCACGACCCTAACGATATATGAGATGTCCGGTCGATTGATAGTGAGGTAATTCAATTTGCCGACCAACCATCGGTTTTTTCCGGGATCATCAATCGAGTTCCCTTGTCCCGGAAGAAATTTAGCATTCAGATCCATTGGAGTCTTGATGGATTTGCATCTCAACATCCCAGCTTCAGTCAGCATATCCAGCATATACTTTCGCTGTGAGATGTAGATTCCCTCTTTCGACCGGTCAACTTCAATGCCCAAAAAATACTTAAGGCTCCCAATATCCTTAGTTTGAAACTTCGTTTGCAGATGGTGCTTGAGCTGTGCAATACCGGCTGCATCATCACTAGTAATCACTATATTATCAATATATACCACCAAAGTAATGCGAAGGCCATTTGATTGATTGCAGTAGAACACCGAATGATCATGTGCACACCGTTTGAGTCCCCGTTTGAGTCCAAATGAGATTACGACCTCGGTAAATTTTCGCTGTGGCTCAAGACGCTAACGATATATGAGATGTCCGGTCGAGTGATAGTGAGGTAATTCAATTTGCCGACCAACCATCGGTTTTTTTCGGGATCATCAATCGAGTTACCTTGTCCCGGAAGAAGTTTAGCATTCGGATCCATTGGAGCCTTGATGGATTTGCATCTCAACATCCCATCTTCAGTCAACATATCCAGTATATACTTTCGCTGTGAGATGTAGAGCTCGAGGAGACTGTTTCAAACCATACAGAGATTTCTTCAGATGACAAACCAAACTAGGATTCCTTGAGCAACAAAACCAGGTGGTTGCTCCGTATAAACTTCCCCAACCAATGAGCCATGAAGGAAGACGTTCTTCACATCAAGCTGGTAAAGTGGCCAATGATAAGAAACTGCAAAGGACATAAGCACATAAGTCATCTTGGCCACCGGAGAGGTCTCCTCATAATCAATGCCATAAGTTTGGGAATACCCTTTGGCAACGAACCGTGCCTTCAACCGAGAGTGTCCCATCACGGTTGAGCTTCACAGTGTATACTCAACGACACCCTACAACCTTCTTGCCAGTTGGAAGAGGAACTAAATCCCAGTTTGAGGGCAAGCATCTTATCAATCATAGCATTGGTCCATCCTATGAGACAAAGCATCCGAAAGACTTGGGCAGAGCATGCGAGTCGAGCAAGGATATAAATGTTCGATATGTCAAGGATAGGTGAGATGTGGCCACATGGTGAGCTATAGGGTGAGAAGTGCAGTTTCGGGTGCCTTTTCGTAACATAATGGGGAGATCAAGATCAATCTCCGGCGGAGCTTGAGACTCAGGGAGATCAGCTACAAGAGGCTGAGACTGAGGAGTTGTACGAGTCCGACGAGCATATACTCTATGAGTCTGACGAGCATATACCATGGTAACCGGTGGTGTGGGCTCCAACAGTAGAGAATCAGGAGTGAGTTGGTTCAATAGGAACGATATGTGTGACCTCCAACATAGAAGGTGAAGAATCAACCAACTCTGATGGAAAGGATGAAAAATATGAGGAGTCGACATGAAAATCAGTATCCATGTCTATAGTGGTGTGATATGTAGAAAAATAAAGGGTGGACTCATGAAAGGATACGTTAACCGAAATAAAACGACGACGTAAAACTGGACTATAGCAGCGATATCCTTTTTGAGTCTGAGAATACCCAAGGAAGATGCATTTAATGGCCTTGGTGTCAAGTTTCGAACTCCCAGGTTGTAGGTCATGGACAAAACATACATCCAAAAATTTGTGAAAGGACCGAAAAAACCCCTCTGATGGAAACAATAAAGAATGAGGAATCTGTCCATCAAGAACAGAAGAGGGCATTCTATTGATCAAGTAACTAGCAGTAAGAACTGCATCTCTCAAAAAGATTTAGGCACTCGCATATGAAACAAAAGAGTGCGAGTGACCTACAATAAATCCCTATTCTTTCTTTCTGCCACCTTATTCTGTTGGGGGTATAAGGATAAGAAGACTTATAGATAATGCCAAGCCGCGCCATATATATTTTAAAAGGTGTAGTAAAATATTCCTTGGCATTATCACTCCGTAACATAATCACACCGACGCCAAATTGAGTCTTAACCTTAGAAATTTTTTGAAACTGCGAAAACACTTTAGTTGATTTCATTAAATAAAGCCATCTGACACGAGAGAAATCAATAAAAGCCATAAAGTAGCGAAGGCCATCTTGGGTAACAACGGGGCATGACCTCCAAACATCAAAATGCATTAAAGAAAAAGGTTTTTCAGCTTGCTTGTTACTACGAGATGGGTAGCTAGAGCGATAATGCTTACCCTGTTCACAAGGCCCACATTCTAAACTAGATAAAGGACCGAGAGAGGGAACAATCCTCTTCAAGGTCGGTAAAAATGGATGACCAAACCGGCAGTGAGCATCAAGAGGAGATGTGGATATTGTTGGGCAGGCTACGGAGCGTGGATGCTCATTGAGGTAGTACAACCCATCAACTACAGTTCCTGTGCGCCAATTGTCCGTCTCGTCCCAAGCTTCAGAAAAACACATCCACCAGAAAGGACGTTGCGTCATAATTTAAATCTCGAGTTAACTGACTTTTAGAAAGTAAATTGAATGGAAAACCAAGTAAATATAAGACAGTGGAGAGAGGTAGCTGTGGTGTGGCAAGAACAGAGCCCACACCCTCTATGGTTGAGGTAGTGCCATTTGCTAGGGTCATTGGGGTGCACCCAGGCTGTAGCCGATATGAAAACTATGCGTCTCTCTTCTGTCATGTGAGCGGTTGCACCCGTGTCGATCACCCAAGGCCGGCGTATAGCTGCCGGAGTAATAAAAGCTGTATGGTTACCTCTCGTGACCCCCCAGAGTAGTGACAATGGAAGAACGGGATGTAGTTGAGCCAGTCGAGCTGCTAGAGACAGACGAGATAACAAGCCTCAATCGAGTATTCTCCTCCAAGGCTCTGGTGGAACTCTCAGATGACGCCGAGTTTGACGAAGTGGTGAAGGATACAGGAGACGTCCCAACATGTGCACGAGTGGCGGGACAAGACGGTTGAGGTGGCCGAGGAGGCCTCCCATTTAGTTTCCAGCAGATGCTGTGAATATGCCCTCTTGACGACAATAATCGCAAAATCGAGGCTTTCCACGGCCTCAACCCTAGGTTATGATGGCGAGGCGTCGATGGCGATGTCGATAGGGTTGGTCGAGGCAGCGGCATGGTGGAGATGGGCTAAGGCTTGTTTGATGGAAGGTTAGGATTTGATCACCAAATCTGAATGGTTAATATTTTGCTCTGATACCATGCTTTTATTATTGAGGAGAAATAGAGAGAATTTTAGGGAAATGTAATGAATGAATTAGCTAGGTTTTAATTCCCCGCTTTATATAGGCAAAAACCATTATGCAGTTACATTCTTATTATTTATCTATTACATAATAATCTTGTGTATAATACGGGTTATTCTTAACAGGTTTTAAAGGAATTCCCCCCCCCCCCCATGCACACACTAGAATACCCTTAAATGTCGCCACATAATGCAGTCCCTCTTTCCAAACTCCCATCTACACTCGTTTCACGGTCTCCATCCACATCTTATTTACATGGGCATGTCTCCAACCCCTACCTAAAGGGATATTAAAGGAAACCCATTTTCATTGTTGCTACTTCGCCTAAAGTATTAGCTGCCTAATCATTTGTAAAATGACGAAACTCTTTAAAACTACCTTTAGGTTTCAACCTAGCCTCTTTTCTACCATTACACCTTAAATTCTATTGACATGGCCTCTCATCTCCTCTCCCAAGAGCAGAACCCACATCGTATTTCAAATTTAATCAAAAAGTTATGATCTACGAGAATTTGGATTAGTTTTCAAAAGATCTTTGTTTTTTTGTAGATGCAATTTAAATGAATAAATTAGTTTTAAAGAGTTTCGTCATTTTACAAATGATTGAGGCAGCTAATACTTTAGGCGAAGTAGCAACAATGAAAATGGGTTTCCTTTAATATCCCTTTATTAATCTTCATGGAGCATGGCAAATGAATTTGGATATGTTTGTAAAAAGATGAGGAAGAAGAGGGTAAAAGGGTAGATGCCATTTTATGAATTCAGTCAACTCTGTGTAGAGTCCAAATTGGTACCAGAATAGTTCGTGGTACGTTTACATCATTTTTGAAATCGATATTAGTTAACGGGGAAATTGAACATAGTTCATGGTAAATTTAGCCATAATTGACTTCTGAGGACCGACTTATTAACTGATCTTTCTTCATGCTGGATGCAGCTTTCATTTACAGTTGGACTGCAAAAAAATATTTTTATTGAATCTTTATTGGATCTGCCAAGTTTTTGTTATTTCCTAAATTTATGTTATTTTATGCAGAGTTTGGAAGGTCGAGCGCTTAGAGTGAATGTAGCTGAGGAAAGGCCCCGGCGCTCCTTTTGATTCATTCTAAAGAAAGAACTACTTATGAATATCGTAGGCCAGTTTAATTTCTTGTGAGGGATTTTACCTTGTGCTACAGGGAATTTTCTTTGAATTTTTGTTATAATTATATTCTTTTTAGTTTTATTGGACGGCTCTTGTGCTTTGGCAGAACAACAAATCTTATCTCAATGTGTTTAGTTCCTTGCTTATTTGTTCATGAAGTGTTATGTTGGAGAACGGTGGCATGCAACTCATTCTTTTAGTTTTCACTCATGAATGCATGCAAATAATTTTGGTTGCCGAAAACTTTGAAGCACTTTTGGTCTATCAAAGTAATTTACTGTTTATGTATTATGGCTATGTAATTTGGAGATCTAGCAAGCATCCATTTGCAAATATTAGTGATAGTTAATCTTTAATCATGTTGTAAATGTAAATGATGACTTGGGGAGCCTAGGATCATAGGTCTGTATGGAAGTTGTTTGTCTATTTTTTATAAATCTTTTCCTCTAAGGGGTTGTTTGTTTTAATGTAAAGGAATGAAAATAGCAAAAAATGTGGATTACTGTTATCTGCATCTTCAGCGTTATTTTTGGGTGCGCTATTGAACTATTGGTTTAATGTTGTAGCTGTCTGTTATCGTCTGTTTGGAATTTTGATTATTGCAGGCCTATTATCAAGTTACACTCCTTAGTAACAGATGACGATTATTGGATTATTGGTCCGTGCTCGATAATTTGCACACAATGTCATGTTCCTTACACTAGTCTCTTGAATTTATCTTTGTATATACTTTTTTTATTTTAATATATTTCGAGTAGGGTTTCTTGCCCCATTTTCCTCAAAAAAAATAAAAATAAAAAATGTAAATCTAATTTAGCGGGTTTCAGGAAATTTTGAACATTCAAGTAATTAGTTGTAAGCATTTAGGAATTGCAGGTTTTTATTTTTTATTTTGGCACTGGCATGTAAACCCTAATCTATGCATGCAGCACACATACATCACATGCATCGAGCAAGACCTATGAATTCGCCCTGAAAGCGTTAACTTGTGGCCACTCTCTCTTTTGGGATAGCACTCTCCTCAAGAGAGGAAGTGTCCATACCAACTGAGCCTTTGCTCATTTCTCTCGCCACTCAAAATCATTTCAACTTTGGATTCGGAGTGGCCGTTATTATGGGCAAAATAACATCTATGCTATTACATCGGTCCGGACCCATTCACAACAGAAATGAACGGTCAAGATTTGTGTGAAATATGGGGTCTTTGGTATTGGTGTATTCTACGTGTTTTGCACGTAGCATGTGTGGCCAAGATCCCTAAAGACATCCATAATATTAGAATCCACACAGCCGGACACTCTTTTTCCTTCAACTTCATGTTATCTTCCTTAATACAAACCAAACAAAATAAATACAGACTATCCATCTCTCCTTTCTTTCTCTCCTTTTAAACAAAGAAGAAAAGAAGATGAAATGATACATGATGAACAGATTTTCCTTGCTCTATGTCAAAAACTAATTTTGAAACAAGACCCAAGTAAAAGCTATGTCCATCTACACAAAAAAAGACAAAATCAATTTGACTTCTAAAAAAGAGTCGACATTATTATAATTATAACAGCAGAGAAGTAACAATGCCAACAAATCTAATTTTCCAAAACTTTTACTCCCACAGGAAATCCTGCAACTATCATTATCCATATGAATTAAGATTTGCGAAATTGTACGTTCTCAATAATGAGTGTATCTTCCCAACTAAAAAGCTTACTCTATAAATATTTGCCAGCGTGTATATATAGGACCATATTAATTAGGCAACCAATAGTAGCATGAAAATTACTTCTCACCTGTCAAGCAGTATGCTCTGCTCATGTGCCTAATTGATAGATACCCCTCTTCAATCCTGAAAGACATTTCATATGGTTGGATTAGCTAAGAGCAAAAGAGATATTTTCGGAACAAAGAGGCGTGGCATCAAAATCGAGGGGAAGAATGAAGTTAACGACCATATTTCCGTCGATAAATGAACAGGGGCACAAGGGACATGGTCAGGCCGGGGTTCAGGAGTAAGTATCCGGTGGTTGGGAAGGGAAGGAGGACGTATTTTTGGAACCTAGTGTTACTATTTACTTTGCTTGCTGGATTATGCAAGGAGAGAAAGTTCAAGCAATTGTGGTTGCGCTCATTTGTTGTATTTTGGGATGAAATGTGTGTGGAAGTTGCAAACTCTTTTATTTTGACTCCAATATGCGGAGGTACTAGTTATCCATGTGACTTCATCTGCAGCGATTATGTTTCATAGCTTTAATGAAACTTGGTGAATTACCACCATTTATATAAAAAAAAAAAGCGCAAAAGAGGTATTCAAGTTCAAAGAACAACAATATTGGAAATTGTACCTAAAAAAATTGGGAATGCGGAAGGCCCTTAGAAATATTAGCAAATTATACAAGTATAATTTATTTTCTTTATTTTTACTCGATTTTGACTTGGGAATAAGAGGTTTGAACCGCGTTAAACTTATTTTCTTCAACAGCTGAAATGTCGTTTAAAATGTCGATAATTAATTCTTGAATACTTTAATATCTGAGGAAATGTTCTTGACAAATATTGTCGCACGATGGAAACTTTGTTATCGATAATGTGTCGATTAGCAGTGAATACCCATGTCCCATGTAGTTCTATACATTTTCATGTTAATTATCCCATTCATTAGTAAATATGCAATTAGCTAGAATATTCAGCCAAGAAAGGAAGTGCTAAATTAGTATAGTGTTCTAGATAGATTAGTTAATTATGGAATTACCTTTTTTAGGTAACAAGACTGACCCTCCTCTCAATCTTGGAGCCAAACATAATATTTGGCACTCATTCTTTTCGTATCATCCAGGAAGAAAACTAGTGTTTTCAACCGATGTTACATGTTACTGGTAAGTTGGCTGTAACCGCAATCTCAACACTCCTCTCTACATTTTTGCACAAAGTAAAGTGCAAGAGCTCTATGTTTTCTCTGTCTATGACTTCAAATAATTGTTTTATTTGAAGCAAAAATATAAGGAAAAAAAATAGTTGTGTTTCTAATATAGAGCCATAGCAGAAATTTATTGCCACATGCATGGCCAGGCTAATAAAATGCTAATGGACTTAACAATCAAAGCAATTAAGACAATCAAATAAAGTACAAAGCTTCTAATACAACAACAACTGAGCCTTTTATCCCAAGCATATAATGTAGGCTACATGAACCAACATAAGAATTACGTTGGGTCGAACACATGAATCCTCCGCCTCCACTCACTCCTTTCCAACAATGTACTAAGCTCTAATATGTAGCCAAAAAAATATTAAATTTAAGGACGTGGGTTAGGTCAAAACCGGATTTGAAACTTTTTTTGTCAAAATTGGTAATCAACCATCTGTGGTGTAATACATGTGTTTACCCTCTTTATGACCTCTAATGAATGGACGTTCAGAAACATGTAGAGTTTAAACAAAACGACTATTTGAGTTTTAAAATTTAACAAGAAGGTCCTGAGTTCGAGACTTTCCATAGACGCAAGCATTAACGGTTAATTACACTCTCGTGTCTAAAAAAACATTTAGACGGGATATCTTATTAGGTTGCTCAGATCATACCATGAAAATTATATTTGAAGATCATAAAATACTTGCAAACAGGAGATGCAAGCAATAGATATATTTTCAAGGCGCACGCACGCACGCACGCACGCACAATTTGAATGTGCATTACATTGATGTTGCAAAATGCACAAAAATTGTAAGAAAACTCTAATTTAAGAGTTTATTTCCATGCTTTGGGGTATTTTCATATCAAATTGACATGGATGGACCCTACCTCATATGGAGGCCACATCATGGGACATAGACCACTCTAGATGGGGGTTCATATCCTTTTTGAGAAAGCATGAATTCTTTCTTAAGCGGGAAGCCCATTTTGGGGGTCTCCCGATGTATCGACATCAGGAGACCTCATTTTGAGGCCCCCGACAAGCATCTTAGGAAGCTCATTTTTTTCGAGCTTCATGTTGTCGGGAGACATATGTTTTGGGTCCTAAATTCTTCTTAGGGTTTAGATACTTAATTAGAGTAAAAAAAAACCCTACCATACATAAATAAATTATCAAAAAACCCTATCTTTATTCAAGTTTTTTATGAGTGATAGAGGAAACTCATTTAACTTGGATTTTCTATACATGAATTGTAAAATGATGGAATTCATCATTTTTCATTAATTCTTGTACTGAATGAACACATAGATTATGTTCAAAAGAAACATAGTTTTAAGCCATGTTCTATAGGAAGAGTGTATCATTTTACTGTCACTTTCCAGAGATATGATTTTCACATCTTTAGGATGAATAAGGTTTCCCTAAGTCAAAAGAGAATATAGTTTTTAGGCCATGTTCTATGAAAAGAATGTGGTACTTTCATACTGCATTGTGTTGGAGATATGTTTTTCATATTTTTAGGGTGAATAGGGGTTTCCTTACTCAGAATTTCATTTAAGGGACATGGGGGTTCTGATCCATATCCCTGTTTTTGTATCTTATGGAAATATGGTTTCTTTCTATTTCTATATCTTATTCGGGGAAATAGGGTGGTCTATTTTCTATGTGCAGAATATGGGATGACCCATGTTCTAGGTTCTGTCAAAAAGTTAAGAACATGTATCTCATGTTCTAGATCTTCATGAAAATATAGAAATTTTTATATTTCCAAGTCTTCGAGCTCTATGGCCATGGCTATGGGACTCTTTGTTGACGACCGGCTCCCCTGATCATTGTTTAGACGGAAAGGAAAGAGAATAATAGAGAGAAAAAAGACTGAGTGGGTGAATGAATAGGTATCCCATTCCTATATCCCACCTTCTTCTTTTTCTTATGTTCTTTCTTCTTCTTCCTTCGAGAATTTCAAGAGAAATTGTATATTTCTTCAATCAAAGCGATTGATCCCTTTCTTCTATGGGGATAGAGGGGTATTTATACCACTCTATGGATGGGAGTACTATATAACTACTCCCTGATTTTAGGATGATTTAGTGGGATTCGAATCCTATATCGAATCCCCTAAAAATAGACCAAACAGTTTACTTTCATAGGGGTCTCAACACAGCTTCATATGTCGGGACACTACAGTTGGAGGGCCTCCCGACGGCGCTTCATTGCACAGTCGGGACCCTTTATTTTAGGGACCTCCCAACATCGAGAGAGGGGGTCTTGATATTGGGAGGCTCCCAATACAATTCATTTTTTTTGAATTGTTTTAAATTGGGAACAACCCTAAATATTGGGTCCCACTTGAACAAGTCTTTTTAACTTGTTTATCATATAATATGCCTTATTTTATTGGCATATGTTCATTTCTTTGATCATTTGATTCGTATCTGGATAAATACTAGCATAAGTATTTAGGTCTTTTGGGAGTTAATTTTTTAACTCCAACAAATACCCTCAACATTGAACATGCACAACTTCGTGCATATTTCTCTGTTATGTGCTTATTTTCTAAATGTGTTTTTATTTAGATGCGAGAATAGGTTGGGAAGCCTAGTTTTAAGCCCACCGACCCAAGCATTTGCTGGGCCTCATGGGAGTCATATGGGGACACGTGGTGGCAATCCAACGAATGTTGGATTGCCTGTTCGCCTCCTCCCCTTATTTAAACAAGGGGGGAGAGAGAAACCCGTAGGTTTATTATCTTTCTCGAAAGGAATTCAAAAGCGAATTCTAGGGCTTTCCTTTCTTCTTCGATCCTTCAATCCCATGCTTTTCTTCATCATCTAGCTTGATGACTCTCATATTTTTTTTCGATGCGACCTTTTCTTTGGAACGAAAAGGATTCTTCGAACTCCTCTGGCAACTCACCCTCGGTTGGTGGGGATGATGGACCCTCATGGGTTCATCTAGTCATTTGTGAACAAGGAGAAATCCTTGTTATTTCCATCATGGAAATAGCCTATGGCTATTTCTTTACATGGAACAAGAAGAAATTCTTGTTTCTCTATTTCGGAACTAGGGTTTTCCTTAGTTCCCCGTTGAGAAAATTAGAAAATCCAGGGAAGGTTCTGTCAAATTTTCTCAAAATTTTTATTAGAATTCTCTAGCTCACTAAAATACTCAAAGAAATCCCATAGAATCTCTTTTCGAGAAATTTTTAAGCAAGAAATTTCGCTTTCGGGAAGCCTCCTGACATGGAATGACTTTCATAGGGTCGGGAGGCCTCCCGACCAAGCTTTACTTGGTCAGGATCCCTTGTTGTAGGTTTCTCACATGACTAGTCATTGGCTTGGTCGGGACCCCTTCTTTTTTGGCCTTTTAAAGCACTTTTTAGCCATGAATTTGGCTAAGTGTTTTTAGTTATTTGGTTAAAATTTTGACTAAGCATCCTTAGGATTAATTTATAGTTCAATTCACTAAGAGTTTCATTTAAACATTCCTTCAAAATATTGAAATCATGATTAAGTCCCTTTTTTTTGAATATTCTTTGAATATTCTCAAAGTCCGCTAATTTTTTCTTGTAAAACTTTCTCAGACTTCATTGAAGTTGTGTATGCATTGTCACGCCCCGCTTCCCAGTGTACGGTGAAGGGGACGCGACGAGATCCGCTACGTATATACTTAGAAGTACATACGCTAAGCGTATCTAAGCAATATAAAAGTAAGTCACAAGAGACAAGAGATATAGAAATAACAGCAACTTTATTAATAACATTCTTTTGTACAATGCATGAAAAGTAAATACAACTGGAATGAAAAGCGATGCCTAAACAATAGCATAACAGGAATGAAAATACTGAATAGAACAAGGTATAATGTCTAGAGCTCGGGGTCTTCGTGGAACTGCTCCAAGTCTTCACCGGTGGGCTCGATCTCAGCTGGGTCCAAAACACTTGACGACATTCAAAGAAGAAAGAAATAGAATGTCGTCAGCGAACAGGTCGCTCGGTAAGTCCCAAAGATAAGGGAGAAATAGACAAAGAGTAAGAGAGAGAGAGTAGCTTTTAATATTGTATTGTATTGTTGTAATGTTATATTAACGCTGTTGTTTGTAGCTTGGTACAGAAAAATGCCAGTGTATACGAGAGGGGTCTCTATATGCTAGAGACCATGGCAAACGGAATATAGAGTACAAGGCTCCGTTATACAACCCGGAACAACGGCAATTGGATTCATGTTAGGTGTCTTAATCTGACCACCTCGTGCCACCTTTAACACCTTCCGTACTAATCTACCCCTTAAATCCCGTAGTGTTTTGATAGTATTGCTGTATTGTATTGTATATGTTGGATGACTGACCAAAATCATGATATCAGTAAACGGATTGTAACTGCAATATCAGGTAAATGGAATAACGGAATAATGGATGCATATCTATGGTTTGATTCAGTCAAGTTGTACATATTGTAAACTAGATTCTGGGATTCATGTATTCATATTGAGTTGGAATGTTAAAGAAAATAGATTGATTTGAATCATATTCAAGTCAGAAATAATCAGACTCAAACCCAAGTCAGACTAAAAGAAATGTAAGTCGAAGTTCTATAATTGTTAGGGTCCTTATTGTAATTTATAAAACTTGAGGGGGTTTTATGTAAAAATACTTTTGTATAGTTTTCAAGATACACCTCAAGTATTTATTATTCGTTTTTATAGTTATAATGAGTGTGAATTTTATTTGTGTTATTCCTAGTGAATATATCCTAATAAAGGTATTAATTTATTATATTGATTTATTTAAAATTCATGGTATTTTAATGTAACTTTTAATCTTGTAATTTTTAGGAAAAGGTGGAAACTTTATCTTATAATAAAATAGGTGTTTAAATGATAACTATACATATGTTTATACAAGAATAATTTTTAATAAATATTTTATTTTCCAAAAATCTCATTTTTCTTAAATGTCGTATTTTAAACCTTTCGAGATCGAATGCTCCTTGCGGAGGTCTGCATCTCGCACTACTAAGCCCGAGGGTGCACGATAAACCATACTATCCCTAACGAGTTCCCCAAAAGTGGGTTGTAGTGGCGCTTTGCAAAGATTTAATAAATACTAGTCATTTAGAAAACGGTTTTATAAATATAAGGTATTTATTTGTAAAAGGGTGTAAATTTCCGTATTTTAGATTCTAGGGTTTTCTAAGCCAACTAGCGTAATCTAAATGGTCTAAACGACACGTCATTAGAAACCTCAAATCGCCTCTTCACCGCCAATTGTGGCCAGGTAAGTACAAGTGAGGAAGGAGGGATCCGCTCACGAATCGTGAGACGGGCCTTTTAAAGTTACCTAAGCTCACTTGCCTAGCCTAGACACCACAAAATCAGGTTTAGATAAACAATCGATGTCCATGACATATCGTATTTTCCTATTAAAAGATTTTGTTTTAAAATTGTATACAACTTAGAATTTTCAGAAAAAGTTTATAGAGAAAAGGGTATTTTAATGTAAAGTCTTGTATTATCGTATTCTAAGTTTTGATGATATCAATTAGGGTTGTAATTGCGTGTGTGTGGAGGTAGGTCATTATCTCGTGATCTATTTTAAGGTATAGCAATGTTAAAGGGTTAAATGAGATAAACTAAACATGGTGGTATTTAAGTGCGAAAATACGGTATCCTGCAAAAGTTATCATTTCATGTGAGAAACTTTATCCAAATTGATTTTTAAGTGATTAGTAATCAACATGCATATGTTTAAGCATTATGGAATTAGTGACAAGTGAGTTTTGATAGAAAAACCGAATCGGAAATCGGTTTGTTCCGATTTCCGTCGGGTTTTAAAAAGTCGTATTTTATGAAAGAATAGAAAGGTAGAAAAGAGGTACTTACGGGTTTGGACAACTCTAGAGAGTGGGAGGAAGGTAGTGTGCTTGTCGGTGCGTCGAAAATGTCGTGAAGAGTCCTAGTACGATCGCCGGGATTCGCCGTCGATTTCGGCAGCGCTTCGCCTTTCGCTCGTTTTCTAATGTACCGAGTTTTCTTGAAATTTTTAGAGAGTGGACTTAGGAATGTAGGGTGAGAGGGTAGAGGGTATGGGGGTTTATATAGGGTTAGGCTAGGGTTAGGGTTTTAATTAAAAAATATAAAAATACATAAAAAACATTAAAAATCATTAAATTTTGGAGTAAAAGAGGGTTAATGGGCATTTGATAACCGATCTGGGAATTTAGTGTATGCAGGTGAGAAGACCAGGTCAACATGGACTTTTTTCGTGTTGACGACTCGGCCGTCCGGCCGAGTCCGGACGGCGGCGCTGGCCGAGTCGGGCCGAGTCGAAGTCTCGACGGGTGGGGTTTTTCCTGGGGGGAATTTTGGTATATTTAACTTTTTGGGTTCAGTATAAATTTTGTGAGTTATGGCTGTTTGACTGTTGACTTTCCAAAAAATTTTAAAACAAAATAATATAAAAATAATGCGGGGCATGGATTTGAAATCTGGTGGCTTGGTTCAGCAATGCAAGGTATTACCAATGAGCTACAAGCTCCTTCTTGTAATTATTGTGGGAAAATAACTACTTAAAGTGGTAACAGTAACATTAAATACCCCAAGTATACTTTAACTTTAGAACAATTTTATGTACACTAAAAATGGAGTTATTTAAAAACAAAATAATTACTTATATATATATTGTGCTCAGGTTAAAATACTCCTTTATGGATTTTTAAAAATTTTAACAAAAAATTTTGTATAGAAAAGTGTATAGGAAAATTAGGGTTGTTACATGCATGTTATCACGTGCGTGCATATTTATTAACACATGGATCCATTTGCATGCACAGCTAACATGTCGGCTAATGACGTTGCCGACAATGCCAATCTTGCTCTTGAGAGCAACCAATCCTCCGTTCAGGACGAAAATGAAGCCGTCCCAATGGAGACTCAGGAAATGGCTGTTCAGGGTGGGGATATTGTTGGATATAGTGCCCTCAAAGTCAATTATTGGATCGCAGGTACGTGATTGCAATGATTGAGGGATGACCTATACCGGTAGGACAGTCTTGCTCGAGATGATAGTATGCTATCTAGTTTATCTTTATCATCGTATACTGCTTTAGGTGACATTACAGATCACAATCATTGGTGTCAGTATGATGGCGACATTACAGATACACGATAGCAACCAATCATTGGTGACATTACAGATCACAATCATTGGTGACAGTCTTACTCGAGATGATAGTATGCTATCGTGTATCTGATTTATCTTTATCATTGCACGTTGATAGAGCCCCTAGGATCCTGCTTGACTACCAACAGTATGATGGCGATCATATACATAGAGTTGGGTAGTCTATAAGCACATCCTTAAAAGTGGTCCCTAGTCGTGGGAGTTTCGAGACAGGGCATCGATACTCCGGAGTAGATTAGTGTATACAGTCGAGACCTCGACGAGGGGCGGTGGCCGGTCTCACAAGCCATTGGTGTCAATTGGATCACCTAAGATGTATACAGGTGCTCATTGGGTTATGAGTGCACCGGACAGGATACGCTGGGAACCTGCTAGTTGGTATTATACCTGTCGTCATATAGCAGTTTCCTGGTGACATGTGTACAGGTTAGTTCATCGACCTGAGATCGTCATTTGTCTCGTGTGAGTTCCCACTGTGCTTTGATTATTACCATACCACGGCTCAAAGGAGTCATACAAACAGGTTTTAGGTACAGTCCCGAGCCACATAGAGGCAGTGAGCGGATCAGCAGGGATTCGTTTCTCCCGATATTGGGGGTGAGATCGTGCTGTGTCTGGAGAGCCATTATACAAAGTTCCTGGCCAAGGCCAGCGAGATTTACTGGTAGGTACTCCAGTAGTATCTCAAGGTGTTCTGGGCTACACTCTGACACGACTTATACCGCTTTTGGGGGTCTGACGTTTACCAGCCCCCTAGGCCCGATATGCGATGCTCATAGACGAACGGACCGGACTGTACGGATATTGTCAATGATAGGCTCAATAGGGTTTCTGGATGAGTTCGCTCATCTGCCTCCCTTTTCCTTAATACTTAGGCAGCCGTTACGTACAGTTAGTACCACTGACGTGGTTGTGGTTAAATCCACTGCCAGCGTATTGACGAGTCTTTAGAGTCCCCTACAAATTGTTTCCCAACTTCGGGTGAAGCGTTGTAGAGGCCGTATGGTTTATGGCAGGGTTTGAACATGCACGTGCATTTGTGCACGTGTCATGTTTCGGACAGATAATACTGGTGGGCTTTGATTTAAGCCGGATCCAAGTATTATATTGAGTCGGAATATTTTTAGTCTCATCGTATTCGTATTCGGTCGGAATACGGATACATGTACGTATATACAGGTGAGGGGTATTCTCGTAATCCGTTACGAGATTATTTTAGAAGATGCATTTCTTTTTGGGTTAATCATTTTGGTTTAAATGATTATTGGATTTGGAAATTGTGACTCATTCTTGATGACTCATTATTCTAGCATGTTCACTAATGACTCATGCTAATGAGTCATGTAGTGACTCATGGTAGCTTAATGAGGTTTGTCATTTGTGAGATATTTTGAGGGCTTTGTGGAGATATTTTGGGATGATCTTTTCTTTGTTATATAAGCACAAAACCTCATAATATCACATAAGAAAAAAGTGGGCAGCCAAGGGCAAATTTTGGTGCTAGGTTTTTTGCTTACTTGATTTATCTTGAGCTCACACTCTTCATCCTTCTTGCATCTTTTTCAACCTCCACCCTATCCCTCTCATGTGATGAGTACCCTAGGGTGTTTGAGACAAAGTATTCACACTTCTCTCTACTTCAATCTTGGACATATCGGATAGCAAACTTCATGTTCAAGTTACTTCGGTTTGAAGCGGGAGCCCGTATAAAAAATCCTTGACGTGGTGCCACCTCGACGAGAAGATCGGAGATCGAGCGAGATCGGAGACGCCGCAACAAGCTAAGGATGGTGGATAAAGACCGAAGGACACGGATCGATCAGTATAACCTTTCTAACATCTTTACAGTATACTAGTTTATGGTTAATGGAACGATCCGGGTTTTAAGTCTATGTTAGCGCAAGTTTTGTAAACGTTTTTATTCCGGAATTGGCGTTGGATTGACGGCCGGGGCGCTGGCGTAGACTTACATGGTATCAGAGCCAAACTATTAACCGTTTACTAGTGGTTTAGATAATGTTAAAGTATCGAAACCGAAACAAAACCCTAATACTGCCACTGCACATGTTGTCTCTGTTGTTTTTAAAATGTCTTCAAAAAATTATTTAAACAAGTGCAGAAGACTACTGGAGAGACTTTATGACCACACCCCAAATACGACCCCCATCCCTCAGATTTTGGACGAGCCCAAGCCCACAAAATCCGAGGTCGCCGGCCCTGTACGGAGTTCTGGGTTTGACATTTTGGGTGTTGTCTGGTCTCTGGTAAGTTGGTTCAGTGGTATTGTTTGTGTAGCCCAGTTTGGATATGGTTTTATCAGGTTGTTTGGGCTATTCGGGGGTTATTTCGAAGTCGATATTATCTAATATTGTTTAAAGTTTGCAGTGCATTACATTACTATCTGTGACCGTAAATGTCATTCGAGCGGTAAATCGTGTCTAATTGCTATAGCTCTTTTAGACAGGTTTGCGAACGCGACATTCACGTTAGTGTTCTGTGTTGTGCTGTGATGTTGCGGATTTGTCGTGGTGGATAGCTTGCGTGCAATGGTAGTGCAGTTTGGAAATATTTGTACATTTGATATCGCGGGGCGAGCGTCTAACATGTGGACTGCCGTCACTGCCTGTTTGTATATTATTCTTTTGGGGCACGACCAGGTTGAGGTCGATATCACCGTTGTACATATTTTCTTTTATGTACTAGGTTTACCCCACGATGAAGTGCACAGATAGTCGGGTTCTAAGGGGCAATAAGCCCGCATCTCATGGCTTTGAGACAAGGGGACCTCACTCTAGAATTGGCAGGCTATTCGCCGCACTCGTAGAGGGTACAAGTTGACCCAAAGAGGAGTGCCCAAGTTACCGGATTCCGTAAAGTGTTTGGTGGTCCATTCACTTTGTTGAAGGGGGATGCCTCGCTTCAGGTTTTGGCGGGTAGCTTGCCGCACTCGTAGGGGTCTAGGTTTCATTGCACAGGCTATCCACACGACCAAGGGAACGTCGGGTTTCAGTAGCGGCTCTATGAAACCCGGGGATCCCAGATTATCTGTATTGTTCTGTGATGCTTATTACTTTTCTGTAATGTTGCATTTATCACGCCTGGAGCGATTATTGTATATTGGTATATATACTAGTAGATGTTGTATATGTTTTACACCCGCGCTAGTCCAGTCCCCGCTCTGTCGTTAGTTAAGTAACCTAACGCGTGATGACGGGACCCAGTGGCGAATGCAGATGGCATATACGTACATTTTATTTTCGTTCTTTTCTGGTGTGATTAATCGATGGGACTGCGTTGCTTCTTATCAATACAAAGGAAAACAAATCTGTTTGGATGTTGTTGGAATATTTTTCAAAAAGCTGTTATTGCAAAGACGTTCTCTTTTGTTTTGCATAGAGGTATTCGGTTATGAATATTCAGCACCTCATTCGACGAGGCAAGGGCCGTGATCACTTCACCGGGAGTGACCCCTTGGGCAGAGGTTTGCGTCAGGATAATAACTTTACTATAGTCGATTACTTTTTGCTTTGCATCGCGGTATTCAGTTGGAATATCCTGCACCTCATTCTACGGGGAAAGAGCCGAGATCTCTTCACCGGGAATGACCTCTTTAGCAAAGATTTCACCACTATATTTTTGTAAGAAGCTATCGGCTCCTTCAATGATATCAAGTTCATTACGTTAAAGGTTTTTCGCCAAAAACCAGCCGTAGCCTTCCGTCATTTCAGTTGGATATTCAGTAGTATTCAAGCTATGTATTTTGACCAACGCCAAGGCATAGTGATTGGTAATTGCTGAATATTCATCTTTTGCATAGATATATGCGTTGGTTTGGGACAATCGTACTTCCATTTTGGCCAACGTCAAGGGTATGTACGGGTGGGTCCAAATTAACCTGGACAATGATGGGTAGACTTGACATGCGACTTATGATATTTTGGCCAACGTCAAGGTCATAAGAGCATGAGGTAAAAATCTTATCAGGAGTTTCTAAAGAAACTGAAACTTGCCAGGCATGCACATACCTTCTGGAGTGTGATAACTGATTAGTTGGTTTACTCTTCGGGTGATCCCGACTAATTCTTCTTTCAGGTTTGGAGGAGAATTTGAGGTTACAGTGGGAGGTTTCCTGATTAGATAAAGTGATAACCATTCTGATCTAGGTTAGAGTGCACGCAGAGTGTTTTTTCTCTCTCTCTTTGGCAGCGATCTTGGTCCGGCCCTAAACTATGACTCAGTAACCAAGTTGACCGAACTTTCTTAAAACACCGGCTTTTGGATTGTCTGAGTTGCATAAGTCATTGCCGCTCCTTCTTTTACCCTTTGCATTTCTCCAGAACACCCCGTATTACTACGAACATCCACTTCCATTGAATAAATCTATCGTATGGTTATATACGAACTCGAAGGAATTTGTTCCAGATTCGAGGATGGATTCAGATTCTGGAGAAATTGAATAGGACTATTCGGTTGTCTTTTATCATCACCTTCTCTCAGGTTGCGAGGGCTCCTTAGTTTAGGAGGGTACACCTATTGCGCTTATTGGATAGTCTTCTTCTAAACCATAGGCAGGTGCCAAAAGGTAGGGAATAAAGAAAACCAATTAGCCTAAGTGTGGTGTACAGAAGGTAATAAGTAAAGACATATGAAGGGATTAGAAAGAGGGCAAAGTAAATTGTGACTGCTATCATTCATGACCAAACCGCGTATTCCATCGCTACTCCTACTTCACCTTTGCATTTCTCCAGAACACCCCGTATTATTACGGACATCCACTTCCATTGGATAAATCCATCGTATGGTTATATACGAACTCGAATGAACTTATTCCAGATTCGAGGATGGATTCAGGTTCGGGAGAAATAGAATAAGGTTTATTCAGGTTGTCTTTTATCATTATCTTCTCTCAAGTTGCGAGTACTCTTAGGATTAGGAGAGTACACCTATTACGCTTATTGGATAGTCTTTTTCCAAATCATAGGCTGGTGCCGAACGGTGGGGAAGGAAGAAAACCATTAAGCCTAATGATGGTGTACAGAAGGTAACGACTAAAGACAAATAAAGAGATTTGGAGAGATGCCAAGGAAATATACGGTTACAGTCATGAACTTGGATAATGGAAGAGGCATTACTAGGAATACCAGGATACCCCTTTGAAACATATTCATGTTTCAGTTTCACTGTGCATTGTTAATTGAAAACTGATTTCCTAATTAGATACTTGCTCCTGGGTATGTATTTGCCAGGTATGATTCTCACATCTGTATAGTTTTACAGATGATGAGTGAGAGTAAGTTATTAGGAATTAGGTGATCATCCTCGTTATATCGGAATTCGTTGTAATTGGTGATATTTGAGGAAATCGCCTGGGTTTTTTGCCGGACGGCAAGTATTTGATTTTGAGTATTCGTTGTTGTGCACCAATTTCAAACTGATATATCTGTACGTTTATTTTTATAAAGTGAGATATAAATTTTTGAAATTATGTCGATGATATTTACTTATATCAGTTGATGGTTGGGTAAGGAGTATTGAACAGCGGTATAATTCTTCATAACCATAAGTACAGTTTTCAACCTACGACGCACAGGGTTTGAGTTATTCAACTCGGAGGACTTATACAAAGTACTGTATGTCGTCCAGTGTCCATTAGGATTAAGGGCTTGGTACTCGTATTATATTCTGTTTACTTGTGACTTCTTTAGTTTTTAGACAAGTGTTTCGTAGAAATACAAAGTCTAAGTTTTGAGAAGTTATAGGTAAAAGAATAAAGTAGAGAACCAGGTGTCGCATGTATCAGGATTCTTCAAGGTGATCGAAGATGTAGATACTTGTGATTGGTATTCAGTTGATAGTAATGGTTTTGAGAAACTTGTTTCTCTTTCAGGTTACTCATAATTGGATGAACTCCTAAGTTGAGTAATGCTGATTAGCCTCTCTCCATTTAGTTGACATGCACTGGAGATAGCTGCATGATTTGAATCTGGTTCCAATTAAATCAGTGTCTATATTTCTATATGGTATATAGAGTGGTTCATATCTTAACGATGTTAAGGTACGGGGAGTTGCCCGGCTTATGCTTAAAACCGGACTCTGGATAACTCAAGGCACGTTTCTGTAATGGCAGTTTGTGGGTTGACCCGGGCTTAGACGAGGGTTGATTTTCTACCATCTGGAAGATCAATAGTGATATTGTTCTTCACTCGCCACAGTTTTAGTAAAATGGATTTTTTCAGAAAACTGTAGTGGGAGTATGGTAGAACTGGAATAGATTCCAGAACCGTAAACGATTACGGAAAATTTAATAGGACCTAAACATTCAATCAGATTTGACATTCCATTAGCCACTCCGAAGATATGGTGGGTAATCTCAGGCACCCGAGAGATACTCCGGTAGCCTCAAGGACGGTGACAGGGAGGTTCTTGTTTACACAGACTTGACACTACTGTTGTTCCAGGCTATAAGACCCGACAAGAGGATGAGTATAGCGTCGTTCTAAACTAGCTTTAGAAGTGCACGTGTATATGACTCTGGCAGAGGGTTATCGTAGTCAGTGGGAGCAGCGGAAGCATAGTGGGCAAGTAGCTTGTGTCTATTTATAGACTAGAGCAGATATAGCGGAGATAGATCATCTATTTTTTGATGTGACAGTCATGGGCTTTGACATCATCAGAATAGGGGATGGATCTGTTAAGAAGGTAGTAGGGTGTGATGTCCTGGTATTTGGATGACATACACAGAGTAGGAAGTGAAATTCCTACACTACGATCGGTTGTACTTTGGATGTCACACAGTAGTTTCTCCACACAGGATATGGATATAATATCAGACATTCTGGTTACTAGATCTATGGTTTTAGATCTAGATTTGGGTAGTTTGCCAATCTGGGTACTTTGACAGTATTCTAAAGGTATTTAGAATAGATGACTCCTGGCATGGTGGTGTACCTGCAGGTGATGGAGTCAACCTCTCTAAAGGTGTCTTACAGACTAAAGGGGAGAGGGATGTGCATGATTGGCATATCACTTGCTTAGGCAATTGAGTTGATCATGAGATGTCAAGTACCACACCAGATGTTGTTTTTGCACTAGCTACAATAAGTTTATATTAATCTAATCCTGGAGAAACAATAGGAAGCAGTTTTAGAACATAAGTGGATGATCTACGGATTTGATGACGGTGGCCTCTTTCGGGAGACGGTTATCATTCCAGGCTTCCAAGGTGACATAGATGACAGAGTGATTGTCAGAGTTGTAGTTTTTCCTCTGACGAAGGGCAGTAGTTTGGACAGGTGGTCCAAGCAGATACTGAGAGAGGCATGGTGCAGGATACTGATTAAGTTCAGTTGACGATACAGTCTAAGAAGTTTGGATTTGGAGTTCATTTGTGAACTAGGTCCCATCAGATATCCAGATATATTCTAAGACAGGTATTGCTCAATTCGGGAGATGGCTTTCTCCGCAAACTTGAGATTAAGAGAGACATAGAAAGAAACATCAGGGCGGATCCACTCACTGAGGCTATTTCTCGAACACAATAATTTTACAAACGAGCTTTGTGAAACTGATTAGTAGAGGAGTTGGGTGTTCAGTATCACACGGGCTGTGAGTATGCGACATCGCAATAATTAGCGTTAAGTGCAAGTGGAGGATTGTTGGATATAGTGCCCTCAAAGTCAATTATTGGATCGCAGGTACATGATTGCAATGATTGAGGGATGACCTATACCGGTAGGACAGTCTTGCTCGAGATGATAGTATGCTATCTGGTTTATCTTTATCATCGTGTACTGCTTTAGGTGACATTACAGATCACTATTGCACATTGATAGAGCCCCTAGGATCCTGCTTGACTACTAACAGTATGATGGTGATCATATACGTGAGAGTTGGGTAGTTTATAAGCACATCCTTAAAAGTGGTCCCTAGTCGTGGGAGTTTCGAGACAGGGCATCGATACTCCGGAGTAGACTAGTGTATACGGTCGAGACCCCAACGAGGGACAGTGGCCGATCTCACAAGCCATTGGTGTCAGTTGGATCACCTAAGATGTATACAGGTGCTCATTGGGTTATGAGTGCACCGGACAGGACTCGCCGGGAACATGCTAGTTGGTATTATACCAGTCGTCAGATAGCAGTTCCCTGGTGACATGTGTACAGCTTAGTTCATTGACCTGAGATCGTCATTTGTCTCATGTGAGTTCCCACTGTGCTTTGATTATTACCCTACCATGGCTCAAAGGAGTCATGCAAACAGGTTTTAGTTGGGTACAGTCCCGAGCCACATAGAGGAAGTGAGCGGATCGACATGGGATTCGTCTCTCCCGGTATTGGGGGTGAGATCGTGCTGTGCCTGGAGAGCCATTACACAAAGTCCCTGGCCAGGACAAGCGAGATTTACTGGTAGGTACTCCAGTAGTATCTCAAGGTGTTCTGGGCTACACTCTGACACGACTTATACCGCTTTTGGGGGTATGACGTTTACCAACCCCCTAGGCCCGATATGCGATGCTCATAGACGAATGGACCGGACTGTACGGATATTGTTACTGATAGGCTCAGTAAGATTTCTGGATGAGTTCGCTCATCAGCCTCCCTTTCCCTTAATACCTAGGAAACCGTTATGTACAGCTAGTACTACTGATGTGCTTGTGGTTAAATCCACTGCCAGCGTATTGACAGTCTTTAGAGTCGTGCGGAAAAAGGGAGAGAGCTCTCTATTAAGGGGCTTCGCTCCGTTCTTGAGGAACTCCGCACATTATAGAGACCGTATGGTTTTATGGCAGGGTTCGAACATGCACGTGCATTTGTGCATGTGTCATGTTTCAGACAGATAATACTGGTGGGCTTTGGTTTAAGCCGGATCCAAGTATTATATTAAGTCGGAATATTTTTAGTCTCATCGTATTCGTATTCGGTCGGAATATGGATACATGTATGTATATACAGGTGAGGGGTATTCTCGTAATCCGTTACAAGATTACTTTAGAAGATGCATTTCTTTTTGGGTTAATCATTTCGGTTTAAATGATTATTGGATTTGGAAATTGTGACTCATTCTTGATGACTCATTATTCTAGCATGTTCACTTATAACTCATGCTAATGAGCCATGTAGTGACTCATGGTGGCTTAATGAGGTTTGTCATTTGTGAGATATTTTGAGGGCTTTGTGGAGATATTTTGGGATGATCTTTTCTTTGTTATATAAGCACAAAACCTCATAATATCACATAAGAAAAAAGTGTGCAGCCAAGGGCAATTTTTGGTGCTAGGTTTTTTGCTCACTTGATTTATCTTGAGCTCACACTCTTCATCCTTCTTGCATCTTCTTCAACCTCTACCCTATCCCTCTTATGTGATGAGAACTCTAGGGTGTTTGAGACAAAGTATTCACACTTCTCTCTACTTCAATCTTGGACATGTCGGCCAGCAAACTTCATGTTCGAGTTGCTTCGGTTTGAAGCGGGAGCCCGTATAAAGAATCCTTGACGTGGTGCCACCTCGACGAGGAGATCGGAGATACCGCAACAAGCTAAGGATGGTGGCTAAAGACCGAAGGACACGGATCGATCGGTATAGCCTTTCTAACATCTTTATAGTATACTAGTTTATGGTTAATGGAACGATCCGGGTTTTAAGTCTATGTTAGCGCAAGTTTTGTAAAAGTTTTTATTCCGCAATTGGCGTCGGATTGACGGCCGGGGCGCTGGCGTAGAATTACAGATACGCCTTCCCCTAGTCCACTAGAATGTGATCCTATTGACATCCTGACCATGCCCAGCCTATCTCCAATAAGAATTGTAGAGGAGGATGTGGATTATGAGCCTTCAGGTGCTGAAGAGGTTCATTCTGATTCTCCCATTAGGGAATCTAAAGCTACTATTGTCCAAGAGGAAGTCAAGGGGGATTCCGGTGCTGCCTCTGCTGTTCGGGAGACCAGGGTTGGAGATGTTGATATTGAGGCTCCCGTAAATGAAGGGGATCAAGCTCCTGTGGCTGCTGAGCCCAGTGTTGGGATATCTCTTTCCCTGAAAATCCATATTTATGGATTCGTACCGACGACATCCCTCTGCATGAGCCATATGAAGATCTTCTCGACAGAGTTTGCGTTGAGGTTGCATGTTGGAGAATCTCATCCTGGGTAGGGAGCAAGACTGTTGGCCTACTACTTTTAAGTTCTACAGTGTTCCCAGCCTTCTTTCCGGCTACGCAGAATGGACTAGGTATATCCTGCAATTTGAGTATGAGAAGTTTCGCTCGGTTGGCATCTATGATTCTATATATTGCTCTTTCTTTTCATATGCACCATCACTAATACAACATACTCAACCATGGGCAAGTTTAGGATCACCTTAATGGATGTCCGAGATTATTTCGGGCTTCCGGTTATCGGCGATATTTATGGCGAGTGCAACCCTCCAAAGGAATTTCTCTTCGGACGAAACCCCAATTATCAATGTTACATCCATACCTCATATGTCGACGCTTAACACATGAAATTGTGTGTTTCAAATAGCTGAAAACCACTAAAAAATTATGTTCTTTTAGAGTTATACAATATTTACTATATTATTGCAGGTGGGAGTTCACAAATCCCGACCGAGGTCGTTAGCTTCAAGCTATGAGTGGAATATTTTTTAGACATGAAGAAGTTGAAGCTGACGGACAAGTTTTTACATATCAAACGGCCGTTTCCAGGAGGAAAGATTCCTTCTCCTAGCAAGAAGAAGCAGTCCAAACGGGATGCGCAAACCGTCCCGTTCAAAGCTGTCCAGGAGGATGACGAATCCCTGACAATCTATCACTGCCTCCATGTGGCTCGGGACTGTACCCAACTAAAACCTGTTTGCATGGCTCCTTTGAGCCGTGGTAGGGTAGTAATCAAAGTACAGTGAGAACTCACACGAGACAAATGACGATCTCAGGTCAAAGAACTAACCTATACTTATGCCACCTGAGAACTTCCATTTGACGATAGATATAATACCATCTAAACGTTCTTGGTGAGTCCGTCCAGTGTACTCACCTCCAGTGAGTATCTGTATACTATCTTAGGCGACACAACACCAATGGCTTATGAAACCGGCCACCGCCCCTCGTCAGGGTCTAGAAACGTATACACTAGTCTACTCCGGAATATTGATGTCCAGTCTTGATACTCCCACGACTAAGGACATTTATGGATGTGCTTATGGACAACCCATCTCTCACATATATGATCACCAACATAATGCTAGTTGTCAAGCAACAACCTTACGGGTTTCATCAATGATGAAGATAAATCAGATAGTATACTATCATCTCGAGTAAGACTGTTATACCTGTATAGGTCCTCATTCAATTATTATAATTGCCTACTTGCAATCATAATAATTGCCTTGAGGGCACTATATCCAACAATCTCCCACTTGCACTTAAGGCCATTATTGCGGTATCGCGTACCCACAGCTCGTGTACTTCCGAATACCCTACATTCCTACTAATCAGTTTTGCAAACTTTGTTTGTGAAACTTAATATGTTCGAGAAATAGCCTCAGTGAGTGGATCCGCTGCAATGTTCCAACTTTATCTCTATATTTCTCAACTTTGTGGAGATCAATAATCTCCCAAACTGAGCGATACCCCGCCTCAAGAATTTGTCTGGATACTTGATGGGACCAAGTTCATAAATGAACAACTCTATTCAATAAACTTCTTGGGTTGTATCCTCTGTTGAGTTATAACCAGCATCCTGCACCATGATTACCTCAGTATCCCTATTGGAACACTATCCAATATACTGATCCTCAGAAGAGGCTAAACTCAAAACTCTGACAGCATCTCTATCATCCAGATCATCTTGGAAGCCTGAACCGATAACCGCCTCCCAAAGGAGCCTGCCGTTATCTTATACCAAGAACATCCACTTATGTTCATGGTAGATTCTCTTTGTTTCTCGAGGATTGGATTAATATATGATTATTGCAACTAGTGCAAAAGCAATATCTTGTGTTGTACAAGACATTGCATGATTGACTCAATTGTCTAAGCAAATGATATGTCATTTATGCCAGCCCCTCTCCTTATTAGTCTAGAGGATATCTCTTTAGAGAGGGTGACTCCATCACCTGTGGGTACACTACCATGCCAGGAGTCGTCCATTCTAAAATACTTTTAGAATGCTGTCTAAGTACCCAATTGGGAAACTTTCCAAATCTAGATCTAAAACCAGAATCCTTGATATATTATCTATCTGGTTTTGTACAAGACATTGCATGATTGACTCGATTGCTTAAGAAAATGATATGTCATTCATACCAGTCCCTCTCTTCATCAGTCTAGAAGACATCTCTTTAGAGAGGGTGACTCCATCACCTGCGGGTACACTACCACGTCAAGAGTCGTCCATTCTAAAATACTTTTAGAATGTTGTCTAAGTACCCGCTTTGGTAAACATCCCATATCTAGATTTAGTCACCAGAATTCCTGACATACTATCCACATCCAACGTGGAGAAAATATTATGTGACAACCAAAGTTTGACCGATTGTAGTATATGAACATCACTTCCTATCTGGAGCATGTCATCCAAATCCAGGACAGTACTCCCTACATCCTTCTTACTAGGTTCATCTATTTGTTTTGATGAAGTCAATCATCTTGACTGTCACATCAAAATAGATGATCCTTCTCCGCTATCCATGTTTCAGTCCACGAATAGACATAAACAACTTGCACACCTTCCGTTGCTTCCACTGACTATGATAACACTCTGGCAGAGTTATATACACGTGCACTTCCAAATTCTATTTGGAAAGACGTTATAGTCATCCATCTGCTAGATATCATAACCATGAACTGCATTAGCGCCAAATCATATCCATATGGATTTCGGCGTAGACATTGAAGTAAAAGTTACATCACAATCCACAACGGGTATTTGATGAAAACTCTTTACAACAAGTCTAGCCTTATCAGGTTAGTACCTTTCTACCTGCCCATATTCCGAAAGATCTACTTGCTCCTAATAGGCTTCACCCCTTCAGGAGTACCAGCAAAGTCTAAAATCCATGACTTGCTGAAGTGCGTAGAGTCTATCTTGGGTATGAAATATTTGGTCACTTGGAAGTTACCACTTCCTATGACCTGCTGATAACAAGTAGGGGAAATAGCATTGCACGCCAGACACTGAAGTAAAAATCTCATCACAATCCACAACGGGTATTTGATGAAAACTCTTTACAACAAGTCTAGCTTTATTATGTTAGTACCTTTCCGCCTGCACAGATCTCAAAAGATCTACTTACTCCTAATGGGCTTCACCCCTTCAGGAGCACCTAGCAAAGTCTAAAATCCATGATTTGTAGAAGTGCGTGGAGTTCATCTTGGATATGAAGTATCTGATCATCTGGAAGTTACCACTTCCTATGACCTACTGATAACCAGTAGGGCCATCATCACTATGATGCTGACCTTCCTGTCACCGTCTATGAGAAAACTGAAGTATCTCTCGGTTGTCTGAGGTCACCTACTAAATCTGCGGAGTGGCTAATGGTTTGTCAAGTCTAATTGAATCCTTAAATTCTACTAAATTTTCGGTAACTGTTTGTGGTTTTGGAATCACTTCCAATTCTGCCATACTCCCATTAGTTTTTTTTTGCAAAAAGATTTCTTTTATAAAAAAGTGGAGAGTCAAGAATAATGTAACTATTGATCTTGAAAATGGAAGAAGAAAAATCCTAGTGAATGCTAGGGATAAGCCATAAACAACCATTATCGAAGCGTGCCTCGAGTTTGTCCGGATTCTGTTTTTAAACAGAAACCGGATAACTCCATATCTTAACAACCTCAAGATATGTAACCATTCTATATCCATATAGAATCAAGGCACTAATTTAGGTGGAACCAGATCCAAATGTCATGCAGCTATTTCCAGTGCATATCACCTAATAGAAAATGGCCAATACGACATTACTTTTCATAGAGCACATTCACGGATGAGTAACCTGTGAGAGAATCAAGTTCTCAATACTATGATGGAACACCTAGTATAAGTATCTACATGTTCGACCATCTCGAAGAATCCTGATACTTCCAACGTATAGTTCTCTACTTTATTCTTATACCTACAAACTTCTCAAAATCTTTGGACCTTGCATTACAATGAATGCGTGTCCAAAATCAGAGAACTCATAGGTAAACCTAAATGAAGTAAGAGTACCAACCCCTTGTCCCGAAGGACATTGGACAACATACATTTTCATGTATAAGTCCCAAGAGTATACCAACTCAAATTCTGTGTTTTGTAAATTGAAAACTATATCTTGGTTAAAAATGTCTTACACCGTTATTTAATGCATCTTATCTTATTCTCAACCGATAAAGGTAAATGTTTACAATACAATTTTCAAAATGTATATCTCACTTTAAAAAATAAAGGTACATATATTTCATTTTAAAATTTGGCGCATAACAATGGTTATTCGAAACCAAATATTTGCCGTCAGGCAAAAGCCAGGCAATTCAATCCAATATCACCAATTGCAACGAATTCCGATATTGAGGATCAAATCTACCATTTCCCAATATACCACTCCTACTCATCATCTGTAATACCGTACAGATGTGAGATCCAAATCCGGTAAATACATACCCTGGAGTCAGAATTGATTGGAAAAACAGTTCTCTTTTACAAGTACATAAAAATACTGAAGCATGAAAATGTTTCATAGGGGATGGCCATATATTCCTAGTAATGCCTTTTCTATTATCCAGATTCATGACAGTAGTCGCAATTTCCTTTGCCCTCACATCAATCCCTTTATATGTCTCTACATCTTACTTTCCGTACACCGCATTTAGGCTAAATGGTTTTCTTCCTTTCCTATCTTTCGGCACCAGCCTAAGGTTTAGGAGAATACTATCCAATAAGAGTAATAGGTGTACCCCCTTAATACAAGGAGCTCTCGCAACCTGAGAGAAGGTAAAGGGAAGAGACAACTGAATAATCCTATTCAATTTCTCCAGAACCTGTGGCCATCCTCGACTGAAGTAACTTCATTGAGTTCGTATGTAACTATACGATGGCCGTTCGAAGCGATATGGATCATCGTAGTGATACGAAGTGTTCTGAAGAAATGCAAAGGGTAAAGTAAGAGTAGAAGGGATATGTGCGACTTTGTCGCAAATCATGACAATCTGAAGCCCAAGGGTGTAAGAAGGTTCGGTTAACTTAGTTCATGAGTTTTTAAGGTAAGTTATGGGTTGCTGTACCAGAGAGAGAAAAGAAACACTCAACGTGCACTCTATCAAGATTAGATTGGTTATCACTTTATCTAATCAGGATGGCTTCCACTGTATCCTCGAATTCTCCTTCAAAACCTAAAAGGAGAACTAGTCGGATCATTTACACATTACAAGTTCGCTAAACCGTTTAGCCAGGCCAGTGTTGGTACTCCGAGGGAGGTCCCCCGTGCTTTCGCACGGACCCAATTAATAACCCCGTTTTCGCAGAGGCGTAATCTCATTAACACTTTCTAGACACCTAATAGGTTAACTAATTGTGAAGTGAAAAAATCTCCCTAGGAGTAATTGATTGTGTGCAAAAATGTGTGTATACGTGTGCTGTAAATAACTGCAATCAATATGGTGTCGCAAATAGCTAGCCGCAATGAGTACGGGTCGTCCGCAGGGAAACGTGAATTTCTTTTTTTGTTTTAGACGAGTTGATAAAAGAGAGGAGGGATTGTTGTCGTTTAATTTAAGACGGATAGAAAATTTTATAATAGAAAGGCTTGTAGGGTTTATAGGATTTAGTAGTTAATGGATGAAGATTTTTAAATGATTCTTTTTATCTTTTAATTGTTTAAAACTCGAGAGATAGCAATGAATGTGGATTAGGGTTCTTAGAGGAAACTAGGGTTTCCTATTACTGCCCCTTGTCCTTCCATTAATCTCTATTTATCTCAAGCCCTTAACAAAAAATATTAACTAATCTCAAATCGTGGTCTTGACTATCATTAATTGATAGTGCGCCCGATAAGAGAGTTAATATTTATTTTGCTAAACTTTATAAACATTAAAATGTCAAAAGAAGTTAAGCGATATTTCATCCATTATTCTACCTTATCCTACAAGCCCTAGCAAGCAAGAAATTACTCGCTCATGATTATTAGCGTAGTAAAATAGAGATAGAAGATGAATGGAACCATATTTAAAATCGGAAAGTAATGCTGAATGTAATGTGTAAAGTAAATGCGAAAAGTAAAATGCGAAAAGAATTAAAACTAAAGACTATCTTTATTGATCAATTATTGCATTGCAACTTTTCTCCTTAAAAATGTAGATTACAAGAACCCTAGTTTCGCTCTCAGATCTTTCTCTATATCGATGGGTAGATGAATAGATGATTCGATCTGATGATTTTAGAATGCACAGCTCTCGGTCCTTTATATAGTCTTTAAAACTAGAAACCCTAGATGCCATATTAGAGTATGTAATATTACGATCATATTCCTGAAATTTCACATCCAACGGCCTAGAACTGACCGCGGTTCCGCCGCCCTTAGCCATGTTTGACCGCAGATCCGCCGCCCTCTGGTGGGATTTTGACTTGGGATTTTTTCTGGCTTTTTCTCTCGATATTTGGAGATCCCCTTGATATACAGATTCTGAAAATATTGCCCTTGGTCTCTGTCGTTGCTATATTTCTCGATTTGCTTCTAAAATTTGGCAGATTCGGTTTTATAATCCGATTTGATATGGATCTCCTACTTAGATTTCAGACCTGAGCTAAAACCTGCACAATATCTCAAATCAAATTGTTAGTAACATTTGTTATTTTTGAGATATTATTCCAACCATTTACATGATATGACATCATAAGAATATTGATTAGGAATATTTGATATGATATGCATATTTTAATTAATAATATTTTAATTAAAAATTATATGCATATATTTTCCCTAATTATGTTAATTATAAATGTAGAAATATATGATAATAACCTTTTTACAAATAAACCCATATATGTTCTTTATTTACAATTAACACCTTTTAGTAACTAATAATAGTAAGGAAAATGTCCATACAAATCTGCAATATATTTGACTGATCAAATACCCCCAAACTTATCTTTGATCGTCCCGAGCAAACTATTTATTAAAAATAAAAAATAAAAAACCCAGCACACTTTTGTAGGCAACACGATTGTACTTAGCTCGTGCAACAGTCCTTTAAACCTCTAGGTGTCCCTAGTAGGAGGAGTATTGTCTCCAGAGGGTTTTCAGCGGATTTCACCCACAAAATCCCATAATAAAAGAAAGAAGATAAAAATTAGATGCAAAGTGATTAGTCGAAAATATTGCATATTTTAGCCGGCAATTTCCTCATCATTTGCATTCATTTAGAAGTGTACGGCATTCATATTTTTACATATTAGCAAAACTGTCGCAAAATATCAGATTGCATGTATTAGACTCTGAAACCGACACTATAAAGGAAATTGACCGCATTTCATGGTATCGCATCATCCTTACATTTGCGCAACACTTGTTTTGAGATCTATGCAGGAAAAAATCCAGAAGAAAGGCCAAAATGTACAGGGTACCGATCAAACATTACGCCAACTAAATGATTTCAGTTCTGGTATCAATCCAAAGGGGAAAATACAAATCAACATATCAGATAAAGCCCCAAATGGCATTCCAAGACTACACCAGAAGAACCAAGCTCCAAGCCTCCTACATGGCCGCGGAACCGCGGCCGTAGCCTGCTTGAGCCGCGGTTCCGCAGCGGCCTTGACAGATCATCACTCCAATTTGGCTGCAGAACTCCTAGCTCAGCTCCTACACTCCAAAAAGACACTCCAATTTCCAGAAGACTCCAGAGACTTCTTCCAGATCAGCAAGCTTTGGGACCAACACTAAACTAGCCTTGTATTCTAGAAACTTCTCCCTAAACCCTAGCTTAAACCCTAAGCTAAGCCTAACAAACTACTTCTAGAAGCTTCAACAAACTTTTGGAGGGAATTGTAAATTCAAACCTAGACCTAGGGTTTGGGAGATCTATAAATAAGACCCTAGGCTCACTTGTAAAAGGATCCCAAAATTTTAGTATCAATCTAGATCCACTCTCTTTCTTCATCTTCTTCCACAAGTCTAGTGAGAGGGCTTGTGTGAAACCCTAACCCTAATTCCAATCAAAAGCCAAGATCCCAAGTACCTATCAAGCAAGAAGCCTTGCAACCTTTTATGAGCCGAGCCGATCTTCAACAGAGCAAGTGGTCAAAGCCGATCCGCGACTCACGGAGCCGAGTGACGCCAATTCAACAATTTAGTTCTTTCTCTTGTAGTTCTTGAGCGACTGTAATCAAATTGTTGATATAAATAAAAGGTGATATTCTTTTATCTTGTTTTCTTTAAATTCTCATATCATGATATCTTTTCAATTATTGAATACTTTCTGTGTGATGATGTTTGAGTAATACTCCGCTCGTCGAGGAGTCGAGACGATCAATAGAATGATGATGTAATATATCTTAAATCGATTCTTGAATCCTACGAGTTTTGTAAACCCTAGCAAGTTCAAGAATCGACGACCCAATTCGTTGCGATGCTTTCTTGATTGATATCGCTCGAGATTGGGGAGTTACGATCGTTTCTTGAAATTGCTAGAGGCTAGAATGTGACTGATATCTACGAAAGAACAAGGGTTAAATGATGAAACCCTAGTTTCATTAAGAAAGCCCTAACTCTCGTCGATCATCATCGATCTAGTATCAATCCTTCGAAGGACAAGAACACGAAATCTTGAAATTACATCATGTCTATAGATCCGATCGATTCCTACGAGCCTCATTTAGATTCTTGACATTTTGGTTGGAAATATTATCGAAACCCAATTCTTGATTGTTTATCAGTTTCTTGATTCTTGACTAAACATCGTGACACCTGAATCAATCGATAAATTCTTGAATCATGTTTTCTTTTCTTTTCGATTAACTTTTCGATTCAAACAAATTAAACATAGAAACAAATCGCACAATCCCTGTGGACGATCCGCACTCGCTTACGATCTACAACTGACACCGTAGTTGATTGCGGTCAAATATAATTCTTTGGTTGTGATTTCTTTATACAATTTTCTAAATACTGATACAAGATACTGTTATCGATCAAATGAAACCGTTATCGGGAAACAATTGATTCGATACTTGCTTTTTACAAACACATCCGAGAATTACACTAAATCAAAATGGCGCTGTTGCCGGGGATCGCGCGCTAATTCGTTTCATATTATAGTTTGAATTGAAAGAATTATTCCATTGTTATTTTGAGATCAAAATTAGTGCAAACCCTAAACGATTTGTTGTGATTCATTGCAAGGAAATTTGGAGCTGTTTGGAAATTGAAGAAAATTTTTGGAATATACCAGAGAGTTGAGGGAGTCTACAGAAGCTCCCTAAGAAATTTTGGTTCAGTGATCTCATCACGAGACCGCGGAAGCGCGGCCTAAGTGCCCATATGCGGCGGAACCGCGACAAGTTTGGAAGATCTCTGAAAAAGTTTTCCTTCAGGTGACTTCTTACCTTCTCCTCTCTCCTCTTTTAGCTCCAACTAACAATTTTCTGCATCTTTCTTTGCAAATAATCGCAGCGCCGCAAAAGCAAAAATTAAATTTGTGCGTAATTTTGATTTCTTGGTTGTTTGCATTCTAAATACGGAAATTAAGGGGCACGGCCAAATCCAAATTAGGTGGGGATTTCATTACCCTTCCTAGGCCCCGAAAACTACAAAACTTGCATCCGCATTGACCCACATTAACTAAAAAATATCTAGAGATGACTCTAAAGACTGTCGCGCTCAATTAGGACAGAAGAAGGCCGTGGGTAATTCATTGCTTATCCGCGTTTTCTTGTGGTGCCTAAGGCGAGTGTGTCTAAGGCTAGTGGTTTTTAATTATGCCCACTACTTACGTAGTGGAGTATCTTCCTACTTACCTGGCACTTATCCGGCCACAGGAGGATAAAGAGGCAGTGGATGATTCTATCCTGCACTTATCTTTTGGCAGTTAGGAGCGGTCTAGAGCCGGACCTAGGTGACCACTAGATTCTAGGGTTTGTGTGCTGCATTTGTTTTGTCGCATCATTTTTTCAAAAACAATCCGTCCCTTTTTCAAAGCAAGCACCGCATTCATTCATTACCCCTAATTATAAGTCAACGCTGCCACTTGTACTAACCCTTTTTAGTGCAAGATAGGCTGGACACGGGATTCTAGTGCCCGTTTAGTCCGCGTACCCTTTATCGACTCCGAAGTCGATATTTCTCCATTTACCTTTTCTTTACCCACTACCACACCCACACCGATGGATCCGAATCCATCAAACTTCTTTAACCCTAATCTGCCGCCATCCGTTGGTGCGCAGAATTCACCCCGCATCTCTCTCCAGGAGAGGTGCTACCCTATTCGAGGTCCTCTTTCGTCCTGCTTATCCACACCACCAGCCAACGGGGATAACTTTGAGATTAAGCTCCAGTACATCAATCTTTTACCCAAATTCTACGGACTCGAGACTGAGGACGCTTACGTTTTCATTACCAAATTTGAAAACGTATGCGCAATGATGGGTACGTCACAACTTTCAGTGGATGCTATGCGTCTACGATTTCTTCCATTTACATTGTGCGATATAGCCGAGAAGTGGCTATATAACACTACCACACACTCTATTACGAATTGGGAAGAATTCGTCGCTGCATTCCTTAAGAAATTTTACCCAATACAAAAGACAGCTCGAATCCGTAGCGAATTGAATCAATTTGCCCAGCTCCCTACTGAACCTTTTTCAAAATGCTTTGAACGTTTCAAGGATCTATTAGTTCAGTGTCCTCATCACGGCATCCCGAGATGGGAATTGTGCCGAATCATTTATGAGGGCATTAACCCAAGCACTAAACAGAGCCTTGAAAACATGTGTCAAGGTACTTTTATGACCAAAGATGATGGGGAAGCTTGGAAGTATTTAGAAGAGTTCGCTGAAAAATCACTACAGTGGGAGAGTGGAACCCAACCATTGAATAGGGATGGCGTACACTAAATAGATGTGTCCATAGGTGTTCGAGCTGAAATGACAGCAATGCAAAAGAAGCTCGACGCTATGGAACACAAATTTGCAGCAGCCTCCTTAAACCCAGTGTCGCTCCCCAAAACTGTTTGTGGGTGCTGTTCTGATCAGTCTCATTTAACGGAAGAATGTCCATTAAACTCTGCGTTTCAAGGTCACGAGCATTCTAATGCCGCATTTCAAAGACCTAGAAACGATCCATATTCTTCCACGTACAATCAGGGTTGGAGGAATCACCCGAATTTCGCCTGGAACCAAAACCAATCTCAAAACACGGTTCCAAACATGAATAATTTTCAAAGGGCTCTTCCTCCACCACAACAGCAACTCCTTCAACTCACTCAGCACCCCTACCAGTCACAAAACTTCCAAAATCAGGTCAACACTCCTTTACAGTCTAATCCTATGACCTGTTCTGACGAATTCTCTCAATTCACTCAAACCATGAAATCACTTTTGTCAAATTTCATAGAGGTTTCGGCTGAGGTTAGATCTTCCGTCGGTGAGATAAAGAAAAACTCAGCGTCCCAAGCTGAGAGTATCAGAACGATGGAAGCTGAAATCGCACGACTAAAAGCCGAAATGAGTGCGAGAGAAAAAGGGAAACTTCCCTCTCAACCCCTACAGAATCCTGGGCATTACAATGTAAATGCCATTACAACGTTAGATCGGGAAGAGTGCTGAACAACCATGTCGGGGAAGGTATTGATGATACTGAAAATCATATCAACACCCCGGCTGAGACCTTTCCACACACACACACTTCTTCTTCTGATCCTTCTTCTTCTACCACACCACCTTCTCGCGAGCCTATTCTCCATTTCCCACTAGGCTCGACACCTCAGTATAGCCCTTCTAGTTCTCCACAGACGGTCCCCACACCTCTTTTGGGACCTCGTCTACCCCCTCTTCCTTCTCCTGTGATGGACCCTGCGCTTATTGCGAAAGCACCTTACCCGAACCGGTTAAGGGCTAATAGAACGAGCCCTCATATGGAGAAAATTTTGGAAATGTTCAAACAGGTTAACATCAATATCCCTCTCCTAGATGCGATTCAACAAGTCCCCGCTTATGCGAAAATTCTTAAGGACTTGTGCATTAGGAAGATGAAGACTCAAGTACCGAAGAAGGTCTTTATGTCTAATAATATTAGCACTGCTTTTATACCCCAGCTACCAAAGAAATGAAAGGACCCAGGATGTCCTACAATATCGATTTCGATTGGGGGTAAAAACATAAATCATACTCTTTTAGACCTTGGCGCAAGTGTTAACCTGCTCCCTTATTCTGTCTATGAGCAATTAGGGACTGGAGAGTTGAAACCTGCTCACTGCGCTCTCCAAATGGCAGACCGTTCAATCACCAAACCAAGGGGTGAACTAGAGGATGTGTTGATAAAGGTCGGGGAATTTGTTTTCCCTGTAGACTTCATTGTACTCGATACACAGCCTGTAGCAAACCCCCGGGGCCAAATTCCGGTGATTCTGGGTCGTCTTTTCCTTGCCACTTTCAACGCTGTTATAAACTGTAGAAATGGTTCAATGAACTTATCATTTGGAAATATGCCCATTGAACTAAACATCTACAAAGTTGGAAGTCAGCCATCAGAACTCTCTGCTCATATTTTAGATGTGTGCTCTGTCCATGAGATCGCTCCTGATAGTTATGGAGCTGAGGAACTTTGCTTTACTGATCTCGATGACATTACCACATCTCTATTTGATTTCGCACATGATCTTAGTGAGGACACTTTCTCTACATTTGAGTCCTGCACTCCTGACTTTTCTCCACCCGAGTCTGTATTTTTCACAGGCTCTGAGCTTCTTTGTAAATCCAAAAATCATTCAATGATCCCTCCTTCTATCATTTCTCCGCCCGAGTTAGATCTTAAAATTTTACCTTCTCACCTTAAATATGCATATCTAGGTGAGAATGAGTCTTTACCGGTTATCATTTCCGCATCTCTTGCATCAGAGCAAGAGAATGCACTTTTATCGGTATTAAGATCTAACAAAGAGGCGTTTGGTTGGAGTATGGCGGACATCAAAGGGATTAGTCCCTTGATAGTTGAACATCATATACATGTGATGGATGATGCCAGACCAACCCGAGAACCACAGAGACGGTTGAATCTCGTCATGAAGGAAGCGGTCATGAAAGAGATCGTCAAATGCTTAGATAATGGTATTATATACCCCATCTCCGATAGCCAGTGGGCAAGTCCTATACATGTCGTTCCTAAGAAATCCGACATCACTGTTATAACCAATGAGGCAAATGAGTTGATTCAGACACGCGCCCAAACTGGATGGCATGTATGTATTGATTATAGAAAACTCAATACTGCCACGGGGAAAGACCATTTTCCTCTACCATTCATTGATCAGATGCTGGAACGCTTAGCGGGACGAGAGTATTATTGTTTTATGGACGGATACTCAGGCTATAATCAGGTCCCCATCGCTAAAAGGAATCAAGATAAAACCACTTTTACTTGTCCTTTTGGTACCTTTGCTTACAGTCGCATGCCCTTCGGGCTATGCAATGCTCCCGCTATCTTTCAGCGGTGTATGATGGGGATATTCTCTGATATGGTAGAGAATTTTCTGGAGATCTTTATGGACGATTTCTCGATTTTTGGAGACTCTTTTTCCGATTGCCTAGCAAATCTTGAAGCTGTTCTTACTCGTTGCAAAGAGAAGAACTTGACTTTGAACTGGGAAAATTGCCATTTTATGGTCCAAGAAGGAATTGTACTTGGACATGTCATTTCACAGAAAGGCATTGAGGTTGACAGAGCTAAGATAGATGTCATTCAAAACCTCCCTCATCCCAAAAGTGTCAAAGATATTCGATCTTTTCTTGGCCATGCGGGCTTTTATAGGAGGTTCATTAAGGACTTTAGCAAAATTGCTAGACCTTTAACTCTTCTCCTGGCCAAGGATACGACCTTCCATTTTGACTCGGATTGCGAGACAGCTTTCGACTCACTTAAACACTCACTCACTTCAGCCCCTGTTTTATCATCACCAAACTGGGACTACCCCTTTCAGCTGATGTGTGATGCATCTGATTTTGTAGTAGGTGCAGTCTTAGGACAGCACATCGAAAAGATGCCACACGTGATATACTATGCTAGTAAGACCCTGAATGATGCGCAAATCAATTATACAACCACAGAAAAAGAACTTTTAGTGGTTGTTTTTGCATTAGAAAAATTCAGGCCTTACTTAATTGGCTCACCTATAGTTGTGTATACTGACCATTCCGCTTTAAAACATCTTCTGGCAAAGAAAGATGCAAAAGGTTGACTAATACGTTGGATCCTACTGTTACAAGAATTTGATCTTGTTATCAAAGATAAGAAAGGATGTGAAAACGTAGTAGCTGACCATCTTTCACGCATCATTTCTTCCCCTGTGACCCTGCCGATCAATAATTCGTTCCCTGATGAACAACTCTTGAGCATATCCGCTGAACCATGGTTCAGGGATATTGTGAACTATCATGCCACGGGACTGATACCGAGTGATTGGTCAAAACAGGACAAATATCGGTTTCTATCCCAAGTAAAACACTTTTACTGGGATGAGCCTTATTTGTTTAAATATTGTCCTGATCAGATCATTCGCCGGTGTGTCCCGAATGAAGAGTTCAAGAGTGTTCTTTCATTTTGTCATGATCAGGCCTGTGGGGGTCACTTTGGTCCTAGAAAGACAGCGGAGAAGGTTTTGCAATGTGGATTTTATTGGCCGACCTTATTCAAGGACGCATTTGAGTATTGCAAAACCTGTACACAATGTCAGTATACGGGTAGAATCTCCCAGAGGAATGAAATGCCTCAGCAACCCATTCTGGTTGTTGAAATATTTGATGTTTGGGGCATTGATTTTATGGGTCCTTTTCCCAACTCCTTTGGGAATTTGTACATACTGCTAGCGGTTGATTATGTCTCCAAGTGGGTAGAAGCCATTCCATGTCGCACTAATGACAAGAAAGTTGTCATTAAGTTCTTGAAAGAGAATATCTTTTCGCGATTTGGACACCCACGCGCTATCCTTAGCGATAATGGGACACATTTCTGCAACAGATCTTTCGAGACTCTGATGCGAAAATACTCAATCAACCATCGACTTTCTACACCCTATCATCCCCAAACAAGCGGGCAGGCTGAAATCTCAAACAGACAAATCAAACTTATCCTGGAGAAAACTGTTGCTAAAAATAGAAAAGACTGGTCGACCAAACTGACGGATGCTCTTTGGGCATTCAGAACTGCGTTTAAAACCGACCTAGAAATGTCTCCATATAGGATAGTGTTTGGGAAAGCATGTCATTTACCCGTCGAGATAGAGCATAAAGCATTGTGGGCTATAAAAGAAATAAATTTTGATCTAAACCTTGCTTGCAACTTTCGGAAGCTGCAAATAAATGAACTAAGAGAACTCCGCGATGAAGTTTATGATAATGCTGTAATCACAAAGAATAGGACTAAGCTTTTTCACGATAAAAACATTTTGAGGAAAATATTTTCACCTGGTCAACAAGTCCTTCTTTATGATTCACGATTACACCTTCACGCGGGTAAGCTCCGATCTCGATAGAAGGGACCTTTTGTTGTGCGGTCTGTATACCCACACGGGGCAGTAGAAGTAGAAAATGTTAAAAATGACACCTTTTTCAAAGTGAATGGACATAGACTTAAGCCGTATTTTTCCACTGACCCCACGGAGGAGCTCTTGTTCTTACAAGAGCCAGTTTATTTTGATTAAAATTCCTCCGTCTCACCTTCATATCCTGTATATCATTGCATCATCTTTTGAATGAAGGTGAGTAAAAAGAGTAAGTTTGGGGGAAGTTCTTCACTTATATATTTTGCCCCCACTAATAATTCCTCCCAGACTTACAGTTTTTGTAGGTATAACGATTGGCAACAGTGAGGACACTGTTGAAAACAAGTTTGGGGGAGGTTTGTGCTTATTTTTGCATCATTTGCATATCATCTGCATAAGCACAAAACAATTCTTTTAAAAATCTATAAAAATTGAAAAAATTTCAAAACCAATAAAAATTTCCAAGTATAAAAATAATTTTAATATTTACACTTTTTGTACATAAATAAGATAATGAAAGTTTAGATAGTGAACAATTACATCCATGAGATTAGAAAAATTTTAGAAAACTAAGAAAATTAGAAGTTTTCTTATACGAACTAGTAATAAGTAGTTATGAGCCGTTGTCCCAAGGATTAGTAAGATGAAGGACGTCACTAATCTGAGGATAAAACTAAGTCTGAAAAATAGTTTCTATTCTGGAAGCCAGACATTTTGATCATTGCTACCCTGCTATTCGCACTTACACACGTCTTGAAGCCTGGGATAGTAGAGGATACCTTGAAATGCTCTTGTCTTAAAGCCGATGTATGAAGGAAATAAAAAGAAAAAAATAAGTGAATAAAGAAAATATAAAGTGGTGAGAAAAATGGACACTGGTTTTGTTATCACCAAGGGCAATAAAAAATGTATAGCGAGGGCGCTTCTTCACCTAGTGCCCTAAGGCCAATTGGTCTGGGAGTCACTGCTATGCCTGAGGTGGTGCAAGACGAGAAAAATACACCAAGTAAGCAAGCACATGAGTAATCGGTCGGTTAGTACCTCAAGAAGTATTAACGGTCGCATGAAAGTGTGTGAGCAATCTCATCTAAATATTCATTAATTAAAAAGTACTGCGGCTGATGGGCAAGAGTATGATAGCTTGAATTGAATTCTCCGGGTGTAGGGATGTCCTTTACACACACGCAGGGTGATATGATCGATGTTTTGGAAGAAAGATAGGAATGAAGAATAAGACGATGTTTTATTGAGGGAGGACGTGATTTCTGACATCTTTTCATGACCATTAAGATACGGCTCATGACAACCGAAAAGCTAGCTTAGTTGGAAACCCTAATTTTCAAAGCTTTTCTTCTACAATTCTTTTCTTTAAATGTAATATTCATGATCTTCCTTTTATTATTGGATTTTATGGGTGCAATCCGCTGAAAACCCTCAGGAGACAACACTCCTCCTACTAGGGACACCTAGAGGTTTAAAGGCTTGTTGCACATGCTCAGTGCAATCGTGTTGCCTACGGAAGTGTGCTAGATAGTTTTTCTCCTTCTTTATTTTCTCCTTCTCTTTTTAATAAAACAGTTCGCTCTAGACGATCGAAATTAAGTTTGGGGGAATTTGATTAGTCGAAAATATTGCATATTTTAGCCGGCAATTTCCTTATCATTTGCATTCATTTAGAAGTGTACGGCATTCATATTTTTACATATTAGCAAAACTATCGCAAAATATCAGATTGCATGTATTAGACTCTGAAACCGACACTATAAAGGAAATTGACCACATTTCATGGCATCGCATCATCCCTACATTTGCGCAACACTTGTTTTGAGATCCATGCAGGAAAAAATCCAGAAGAAAGGCCAAAATGTACAGGGTACCGATCAAACATTACGCCAACTAAATGATTTCAGTTCTGGTATCAATCCAAAGGGGAAAATACAAATCAACATATTAGATAAAGCCCCAAATAGCATTCCAAGACTACACCAGAAGAACCAAGCTCCAAGCCTCCTACATGGTCGCGGAACCGCAGCCGTAGCCTGCTTGAGCCGCGGTTCCGCGGCGGCCTTGACAGATCATCACTCCAATTTGGCTGCAGAACTCCTAGCTCAGCTCCTACACTTCAAAAAGACACTCCAATTTCCAGAAGACTCCAGAGACTTCTGCCAGATCAGCAAGCTTTGGGACCAACACTAAACTAGCCTTGTATTCTAGAAACTTCTCCCTAAACCCTAGCTTAAACCTTAAGCTAAGCCTAACAAACTACTTCTAGAAGCCTTAACAAACTTTTGGAGGGAATTGTAAATTCAAACCTAGACCTAGGGTTTGGGAGATCTATAAATAAGACCCTAGGCTCACTTGTAAAAGGATCCCAAAATTTTAGTATCAATCAAGATCCACTCTCTTTCTTCATCTTCTTCCACAAGTCTAGTGAGAGGGCTTGTATGAAACCCTAACCCTAATTCCAATCAAAAGCCAAGATCCCGAGTACCCATCAAGCAAGAAGCCTTGCAACCTTTTATGAGCCGAGCCGATCTTCAACAGAGCAAGTGGTCAAAGCCGATCCGCGACTCACGGAGCCGAGTGACGCCAATTTAACAATTTAGTTCTTCCTCTTGTAGTTCTTGAGCGACTGTAATCAAATTGTTGATATAAATAAAAGGTGATATTCTTTTATCTTGTTTTCTTTAAATTCTCGCATCATGATATCTTTTCAATTCTTGAATACCTTCTGTGTGATGATGTTTGAGTAATACTCCGCTCGTCGAGGAGTCGAGACGATCAATAGAATGATGATGTAATATATCTTAAATCGATTCTTGAATCCTACGAGTTTTGTAAACCTTAGCAAGTTCAAGAATCGACGACCCAATTCGTTGCGATGCTTTCTTGATTGATATCGCTCGAGATTGGGGAGTTACGATCGTTTCTTGAAATTGCTAGAGGCTAGAATGTGAATGATATCTACGAAAGAACAAGGGTTAAATGATGAAACCCTAGTTTCATCAAGAAAGCCCTAACTCTTGTCGATCATCATCGATCTAGTATCAATCCTTCGAAGGACAAGAACACGAAATCTTGAAATTACATCACGTCTATAGATCCGATCGATTACTACGAGCCTCGTTTAGATTCTTGACATTTTGGTTGGAAATATTATCGAAACCCAATTCTTGATTGTTTATCAGTTTCTTGATTCTTGACTAAACATCGTGACACCTGAATCAATCGATAAATTCTTGAATCATGTTTTCTTTTCTTTTCGATTAACTTTTCGATTCAAACAAATTAAACATAGAAACGAATCGCACAATCCCTGTGGACGATCCGCACTCGCTTACGATCTACAACTGACACCGTAGTTGATTGCGGTCAAATATAATTCTTTGGTTGTGATTTCTTTATACAATTTTCTAAATACTGATACAAGATACTGTTATCGATCAAATGAAACCGTTATCGGGAAACAATTGATTCGATACTTGCTTTTTACAAACACATCCGAGAATTACACTAAATCACAAAGATAAGGAACATATAAAAGAAAGAATTTGAAAATAAGCGTTTCAAACGACACTAGCATTTTAGTTGTCATGAGGCCCATCTTAATGGTCTTGAAAAGATGTCAGAAATCATATCACCCCTCAATAAAACATCGTCTTTAGTTTTCCTTCCTATCTCTCCTCCAAATATCGATCATATACCCCTACGTGTGTGTAAAAGTCATCCGTACACTTAGAGAATTCAATTCAAGCTATCATACCCTTTATCCATATTCCTTAGTACTTTTTAGTCGGTGATGTTTTAAATGGATTTGCTCACACATTCTTCATGCGATCGTTAATATTTCTTGAGGTACTAACCAACCGATTACCGAATGTGCTCACTATTTAAGGAATAATTAGCAATATCCTAGTCTTGCAATATTTAAGGCTTAGCAGTGACTCCCAAACCAGTTGGTCTTAGGCACTAGGTGATAAGGCACCCACGCTATATTTTTTTTATGCCGCCTTAAGTAATTACAAAACCGGTGTTCATTTTTCTTCACCATTTATTTTATGTGTCATTTATATTTTGTTGATTTTTTTCCATTCATACTAAGGCTTTTAGACAAGAGCATTTCAAGGTATTCTCTACTATCCCAAGTTTCAAGATATGTGCAAATGCGTATAGTACGGTATCAACATTCAGAAGTTTGGACTCAAGAATAAGGACTATTTTTCAGACTTATTTCTATCATCTAGTAATTTCCTTCATCTTACCAACCCTTGGGACAACAGCTCATGACTCCGTATTACTAGTTTCGTTTTAAAATATCTAATTTTCTTGCATTTCTTAAATCTCTTCTTTTCTTTCATATGTATTTTTCACTTTTTCACTTTTATTTTTTCAAAATTTTTTTAGTGCTTTTATTTTTATAATATAATGCAAAATGATACGTGAATAAGCACAAACCTCCCCCCAAACCTATTTGCAGCAGTGTCCTCACTGATGTCATCTTTTAAGCTCAAAACCTATAGACTTGGGAGGAAAAGTTCTCAATGATTAGTAAAAGGGACAAGAGTTAATGACAGTGAAATCCTTCCCTAAATTTATTTTTTGCTCACAATTCTCAAAAATTTCTTTTCTTTCAAGAGCCATAATATTTTTCTTCGTCCCCCCAAACTTGAGTAAAACAGTGTTTTTATTACCAAGCATTTAAAATCATAAGTGGAGGATAAATATTATTGGTCTACATAAAACTTTAAAAAGACCAAAAATTAAAACCAACCATTCAAATATTTTATCAATGTAACACCATGATTGGTAGAAGATCATATTACAAATAAACGTGAAGAAGTGGGAAGGAGATAAGAGGTATAATCGAACGGTTTTACGTCTCGGTTGGTAGAGACGAAAAAGTGATGGCGAACGAAAACGAGAATGTGAAACATAGAGAATGGATGGAATAATTGCATTCTCGTATGTGATAAGCAGAAGGGGTGGTTGTTCAACTTCTTCGGGTGGAGGTTGATTCATCACAACATCCAAGTCGTTAAGGAACGCGAGTTCTTCGGCGAAAATATTTTCGAAACTTTCATCGATGGTCCGAGTGATAATCTCATCGGTAAGAAGGGTATGATACTCAGACTCCATAAGAGATTCATATTTAGCGTAAGAGATTGACTCGGATAGCTCGACTAACTCATTCGACAAGTCAAAAGATTCGAACTCGGGGGTAGACTTATCAAAAGAAGGGTCCCTACTCGTATAATAAATAGCTGGATCAAACAATAACGCACTAGTGGCGTAGAGATCATTATCGTGGAGAAAAAACTCCTCCAACTCACAACTGTATGAAGTTATCTTGTTGACAGAACATATATCAATCATATGAGCAGAAGGTTCGGAGGGTTGACTTCGTATCCTTAAAATGTTAAGTTCAATTGTCATCTTTCCAAAGGATAGGTTCATGAAACCATTACGACAATTGATTACCGCGTTTGAAGTTGCTAGAAAAGGTTGACCTAAAATTTCTGGAATTTTGTTCCGTGGGTTCGCCACAGGCTGTGTATCTAAAACTATAAAGTCCACAGGGAATATAAATTCCTCTACTTTGATCAATACGTCCTCTAGCTCACCCCTAGGGCGGGTGATAAATTGATTGGCTATCTGGAGAGTGCAGTACGTAGGTTTCAACTCTCCTATACCTAATTGCTCATAAACAGAATACGGAAGAAAGTTAACACTAGCACCTAAATCGAGTAGAGCACGATTGATGTTTTTACCCCCAATAGTTATAGATATTGTAGGACAACCGGGGTCCTTATGTTTATTGGGCAAATGTCGGGTAAGAGCATCGCTCATATTGCTCGCTAAGAAAACCTTTTTAGGCACTTGAGTTTTTCTTTTCCTAGTGCACAAGTCCTTAAGAATTTTCGCATAGTATGGAACTTGTTGAATAGTATCTAAGAGAAGAATATTTATGTTAACTTGCTTAAACATTTCCACAATATTTTCCATTTATGAACTTGGTTTGTTGGGCCTCAACCGGTTTGGAAAAGAAGTTTTATTAACAGAGGCTGGGTCCAACTCTTGTGGAGAAGTTTGTGGGGGATAGAATAGATCCCAAAATTAGATTTGGGATGGTCTGAGATGGTTGTTCATTCAAGGAAGTGGACTGAGGGGTCGAGCTTAGTGGAGAATGGAAATAGGCTCAGAAGAAGATATTGGATTAGACGAAGTAGGAGTAGAAGCAGTAGCCGGGGCATCATCTAAATCATCAACTTGGTCACCAACATGGTTATTCAGCAATCTTTCCGATCTCAACGTAGTTACGACACTCACGTTATGATTTTGTTGGTTAAGGATGATGTTAGCACTTTGTGAGTGGCCGGGATTTGGTAGAGGTTGAGATGGAACTTTCCCTTTCTCTCTCTCACTCATCGCGACATTTAACTGTGCAATTGTGCTTCAATCGATTTTATGCTTTCACCGTAGGAAGCAGTGTGTTGCATTAGCGTTTGGATAGATGATATTAAATTAGCCGCCGTTTGTGTGGATTGTTTAATAAACGTTTCTAAGTTTTTTTCGAGTGCAGAGATTTTATCGGTACCGGCCGTTGGAATATTAGTCTGTGGTTGGAAAGGATTATTATAAGAGGCAAAGTTGTTGGCCGGATTTTGGAAAGATTGCGGTTGAAAGAGTTGCTGAATTTGTTGTGGTGGCTATTGTTGCTCTGGGGGAAACCTTTGATAGTTATTTTGGCTTGGGAACTAATTTTGAGTTTGAGTTTGGTTTTGGTTCCAAAAAAAATTAAGACGATTCCTCCATCCCTGATTATATGTGGAGGAATAAGGATCATTTCTAGGTTGTTACTGAAAGCAGCATTGATTTGTTTATGACCTTGAGACGGAGGATTCAAAGGACATTCTTCCATTAAATGTGATGAGTCAAAATAGCAACCGCACAAGGTTTTGGAGAGCGTAACTCTGTTTAGGGAGGCTGAAGAGAATTTTCTTTCCATAGCTTCGAGTTTCTTTTGCATCGCAGCCATTTCGTTTTTCACTGTGATGGAAATGTCGAGCTGATGGATACCTGCCCTAGATGTAGACGATGTTGTTGGTCTAGTGCTCTCCTACTGTAATGTCTGTTCGACGAGATCTTCCAAAAATTGCCATGCTTCGCCGTCGTCTTTTGACATGAAATGACATTGACAAATGGTTTCTAGCATTTGTTTCGTAGCTGGATTGATACCCTCATACATAATTTGGCAAAGTTGCCATCTGTCAATTCCGTGATGAGGGCATTGGACAAGGAGATCTTTAAATCGTTCAAAGTATTTCCAAAAGGGTTCATTGGGAAGTTGGGCAAACTGGTTAATCTCGCTCCGAATACGGGCAATCTTGTGATGAGGATAAAATTTCTTAAGAAACGCTTTAACGAATTCATCCCATTTAGCGATAGAATGTGCGGTGGTGCTATAAAACCACTTTTCTATGAGATCACATATGGTAAAAAAGAGAAGACGTAATCGCAGAGCATCCCCTAAAAGTTGGGTGGTGCTCATTATAGCACATACGTTTTCGAATTTGGTTATAAAAACGTATGCATCTTCAGATTCAAGCCTGTAAAATTTGGGTAATAATTTGATAAAGTGGGGTTTAATTTCGAAATTATCCCCATAGGCTGGTGGAAGAGACATACACGTATGAAGGGGTCCGTGTACGGGATAACATCGGTTCTGAAGAGTGATGCATGGTGGATTCTGAATTTGCGCACCTACGGGTGGTGGCAATGTGGTGTTGTTAAAACCTGATGGAGATCCGTCCATCTCGGGAGATGTGGTAGGTGGAGGAGAACTAGAAGAGGAAGAAGTATCGACTTTGGAGTCGACTGTAAAAACGCGGACTAAACGGGCACTAGAATCCCGTGTCCAGCCGATCATGCACTATGCCGATTTATTGCACGTGGCAGCATGTGATATGTATGAGAACGATTTTTAAGAAGGCTTGTTTTGAAAAAAAAAACGGACGTGAGGCTTGACTCAACCAATCACAAAATACATAATCAATCTCTCGAGCTAGGGTCACTAAGTCAAGTCACTAGACCGCTCCTAGATTTCCATAGGACAAGACGTAGGATCAATCCTCTACCTCCTCCTTATCAATCTTGCGGCCAGGTAAGTGCTAGGTAAGCGGGAGGTATCCGCAATACGAATTACCGAAATAGCGGGCCTAATTAAGTAACTACTTTCCTTAGTCACACTTGCCTAGACACCATAAGAGAAATGCAGATAAGCAATAAATTACCCATGACCTTTCTCTGTCCTAATTGAGCGTGACAGTCCTTAGAGGCTTGGTCTAGATATTTTTTATTAATGTAGGGTGATATTATGCTCGTTTATGATTTATGGGGCGTAGGAAGGGTGGTGAAATCCCCACCTAATCTGAATTTGGGTTTATTGCCCCTTAAAGTCCGGTTTAAATATGCAAAATAAACCGAAATCAAAACACGCAAAAAGATTTTTTTAGCGGCGCTGTTTGCAAAGAATCCTGCAGGTAAAAACAGTTTATTGGAGTTTTAGAGGAGAGAGGAAGGCAATAGGAGAATACTAGAGATGTTTGGAGGCTCAACTCCTCAATAGGGCCGCAGTTCCGCCACCGAATCCACCCAAACACCGCGGTTCCACCGCCTTTTGACAAGTTCGTTTCCTCAAATTTCTTCAGAGCACCCCTATGCTCCTCTGATCCAAGTTGAAAGTCTCTGAATCTCTGTTTGTCTGCTTCAATTTCTCCAGATTCTTGCACAATAATCGTTAAAAACACAAAATGCGGTTTTGGTTTTCTTTTATTTTATCTTTCTGGTTTTTATAAGAAATCAACCCGAATAACAAGAAAAATAATTAAGACCGTTTCCCATTAGATTGTGTGAAAAAATGTGTGTATACGTGTGCTGTAAATAACCGCAATCAAGACGGTGTCATAAATAGCTAGTCGCGATGAGTACAGGTCGTCCGTAAGGAAATGTGAATTTCTTTTCTTGTTTTAGACGAGTTGATAAAAGAGAGGAGAGATTGTTGTCGTTTTAATTTAAGATGGATAGAAAATTTTATAATAGAAAGGCTTATACGGTTTATAGAACTTAGTAGTTAATGGATGATGGTTTATAAATGATTCTTTTTATCTTTTAATTGTTTAAAACTCGAGAGATAACGATGAATGTGGATTAGGGTTCTTGGAGGGAACTAGGGTTTCTCACTATTGCACCTTGTCCTTCCATTGATTTCTATTTATCTCAAGCCCTTAACAAATTAAGTATTAACTAATCTCAAATCGTGGTCGTGACTATCATTAATTGATAGCGTGCCCGATAAGAGGGTTAACATTTATTTTGCTAAACTTTATAAATATTAAAATGTCAAAAGAAGTTAAGCGATATTTCATTCATTATTCTACCCTATCCTACAAATCCTAGCAAGCAAGAAATTACCCGCTCATGGTTATTAGCGTAATAAAATAGAGATGGAAGATTAATGAAACCATATTTAAAATCGGAAAGTAATGCTGATTGTAATGCAGAAAAGTAATGCGTAAAGTAAATGTGAAAAGTAAAATGCGAAAAGAATTAAAACAAAAGACTACCTTTATTGATCAACTATTGCATTACAACTTTTCTTCTTAAAAAGGAAGATTACAAGAACCTTAGTTTCGCTCTTAGATCTCTCTCTATATCGATGGGTAGATGAATAGATGATTCGATCCGATGATTTTGGAATGCAGAGCTCTCGGTCCTTTATATAGTCTTTAAAACTAGAAACCCTAAATGCCATATTAGAGTAGGTAATATTACGATCATATCCTTGAAATTCCATATCCAACGGCCCAGAAATGACCGTGGTTCCGCCGCCCTTAGCCATGTTTGACCGTGGATCCGCCACCCTCTGGTGGTGGGATTTTGACTTGGGATTTTTTCTGGTTTTTTCTCTCGATATTTGGAGATCCCCTTGATATACAGATTCTGAAAATATTGCCCTTGGTCTCTGTCGTTGCTATATTTCTCGATTTGCTTCTAAAATTTGGCAGATTCGGTTTTGTGATCCGATTTGATATAGATCTTCTACTTAGATTTCAGACCTGAGCTAATATCTGCACAATATCTCAAATCAAATTGTTAGTAGCATTTGTTATTTTTGAGATATTATTCTAACCATTTATATAATATGACATTATAAGAATATTGATTAGGAATATTTGACATGATATGCATATTTTAATTAATAATATTTTATTTAAATATTATATGCATATATTTTCCTTAATTATATTAATTATAAATGTAGAAACATATGATAATAATATTTTTACAAATAAACCCATATATATTCTTTATTTATAATTAACACCTTTTAGTAACTAATAATAGTAGGGAAAACGTCCATACAAATGTGCAATATATTTAACTGATCAGTAATACATACTCATAAGTGGGAATCGGGACCCAACTATCATCATATGATAACCTGACGAAATCCACTCAAGTCACCACACTCAAGAAGGTATACGCATGCCCGACATGTTTCCCGTATGTTTGAAACTCCCGATATGGTTTTTGCCCCAAGCGGCTTATGACCTTGACATAGGTCAATATATCATAAGTCGCAAGTCAAGTTCAACCAGTCATTGTCCTGGATTAATTTAGACCCACCCGCACACGTCCTTGACAGAGGTCAACATGATCGTGCGACTATCCTATATAATCGCATATCCATGCAATAGAAAAGTATTACAGAGTTACCGAACACTACGCCTCGACAAAGGTCGACATACGTAGCACGAATACTAAGAAATACTAATCTGAAATGACAGAGGGCTACGGCTGATTTTTGGCGAAAAACCTTTAACGTAATAAACTTGATATCGTTGAAAGAACTCGAGTGGTTTTGAAATGGAGTGGTTTAAGCTCCGCCTTTTAAAATTAGTGATATAAATATTTGATTAAGAGTGATCCCCCCAGAGAAGGGATCAAGGCTCTTCCCTCTGTAAGTCCATGCTATGCACCCCACGGGATCACGTGGAGGCAGAAACTATGAAACAAGAAAATAATATACTTCGTAGCATCGACTAACTGGTAAGATCGTATCTAAACCTTAACTAGCACAACGAAAATGAAGTATACACTACATGAACAGAAGTTATACTTCACGTAACCAGTCCTTCTTCTCCTCATTGTCCTCCTCACCTGTGCGAGCTCCTTAGAGTGGTTTGGATGCCTTCTCCTCGTCGGCTTTCTTGGATCGAAGACGATCCACCCGAGAGCTTGTGTACCGGACTCCTTCTTCAACAATCGAAGAAACTAGGATCTCTAGTATGCTACACTAGATGACCTAGACTATGTAGAGTGTGTGAGTGGATTGGTTTATCTCTTTTTATCCTAAATTACCCAACACATGAGTGCACTAGGGTTTTGAGTTTGATGAAGGTGAAGAAGGAAAAGCTAGTGAGCTCTTGCAATGAAAATAGAAAATGAGACTCTAATCATTTGTTATGAAGTGAACTCTTCTAATTATTCATGAGATAAATCACAATGAATAATTAGTAAAAGAGTTGAATAGTCAACAAATGACTCATGGCTTGAAAAGGCAACAAATGTCCAAAGAAGCCATGTCCAAATTCATGCAATATCCACCTCATTTCCTAATTACATAATGCATTATTAATTTAACCTAAAAAGAATAATGCAATTATTTTATGTCACCTTCATCTAGCATTTTACAAAAATGCCCCTTATTTGTATATACATACCCGTATCCGTATTCCGAAAAATACGAATACAAAAAGAGACGAAAACAATCCATCGGTATAATACTAGGATCTGGCTTAAACCAAAGCCCACTAGTATTATCTGTCCGCATCATCATCCGTGCACAAGTACCTGTACATGACCGAACCCTTGTCGTAAAACCATACGACCTCTACATATTTCGCCCGATACAGGGAAACCCTCTGTGTGGGACTCTAAAGACTCGACACTACGCTGGCAGTGGGTTTAACCACAGCCCGTAAGCGGCACTAGCTGTACGTAACGGCCCCCCAGGTAGATGTCGATAAGAAAGCCGATGAGCATAACTCAACCCCTACTGAGCCTGTCTGTGACAATCTCCATACAGTCCGGTCTGTTCGTCTGAGAGTGTCGCATATCGGTCCTAGAGTGGCGGCAAGCGTCAGACCCCTAATAGTGCAATAAGTCGTGTCGGAGTGCAGCCAAAAACACCCTGAGAAACTACTGGAATCCCTACCAGCAAATCTCGCTTGCCCTGGCCAGGGACTTTGTGTAATGGCTTTCCGAACATAGCATGACATCAACCCCTAATACCGGGAGAGACGAATCCTATCTAACCGCCACTGCCTCCAAGTGCTTCGGGACTGCACCCAATTACTACCTATTTGCATGACTCAGCAGAACCGTGGTAGGGTGGTAATCTAAGAACAGTGGGAACACACTTGAGGCGAAGTAGCAGTGTCAAGTCGACAGACTAAGCTGTACTCATGTCACCTAGGAACTGCTATCTGACGATAGGTATATTACCAACTAGCAGTTCCCCACGAGTCTGTCCAGTGTAACTCATAACCCAATGAACACCTGCATACTATCTCCAGTACACGTACTGATGGCTGTGGGACAGACCATCTCCCATCCTAGGATGAGAAGCGTATACACTAGTCTACTCTGGAGTATCGATGCCCTGTCTTGATAATCCCGCGACTAGGGACCTGTGTAAGGATGTGCTTGTAGACTACCCAACCCCCACTAGTGTGACTGCCATCACAACGCTGGTAGTCAAGCAAAGATCCTAAGGGCTCTATCAATATGTATTGGCGATATGTTGAAAGAAACATATACACATATTAAGATAGATACAAACCAAGTAGCATACTACTATATCGAGCAAGACTGTCATAAATTCATGTATATATCCTAAGCTTTCAAAATGTAATATACAAACTAGTACTATACAATAATGGCCTCTAGGGCATATTACACTAACAACCTCCCACTTGCACTAAGGCCATGTGCTGGCATATCGCAAACCTATCATCTTGAATAGCCTCTCAAACTACGTCTGAGAGATGGCCTTTGTGAATGGATCTGCAGTGTTTTCCTCAGTATCAACTCTGTACCTCGATCTCCCGGCGATCCACGATCTCCCTGATCAGGTGATACCGCCTCAAGATGTGTCTGGACTTCTGATGGGACCTGGGTTCCTTTGCTAAAGCTATATCCCCGTTGTTATCACAATACAGAGGTATTGGATCAACAATGGACGGAACCACCTGAAGTTCTGTTAAGAACTTACTTATCCAGACTTCTTCTTTTGCGGCATCTGAAGCTGCAATATACTCCGCTTCCATCGTCGAGTCAGCAACGGTGTCCTGCTTGGAACTCTTCCAACAGACCGCCCCTCCATTGAGGGTAAAGACATAACCTGACATGGACTTGGAGTCATCCTTATCACTCTGGAAGCTGGGGTCAGTAAAGGCTTCGATCTGGAGGTCTTTTCCACCGTAAACCAAGAACATTTCATTAGTCCTTCTCAGGTACTTGAGAATATTCTTTACCACTATCCAGTGTTTCTCTCCAGGGTTTGACTGATACCGGCTTACTACGCTTAGTGCATAAGCTATATCTGGTCTGGTACACAACATCGCATACATTATAGAGCCTACCGCAGAAGCGTAGGGTATAATAGACATGCGATCCCTTTCCAAATCAGTCTTGGGAGATATCTCTTTGGATAGGGTGATTCCGTGACAAGTCAGTAAATTACCACGCTTTGAATCTTCCATATTGAATCTTTTCAGTATGGTGTCGATGTACCTGGACCGTGAAAGTCACAACATCCTTTTAGATCTATCACGACAGATCTGGATCCCAAAATGTAAGAGGCATCACCCAGGTCTTTCATGGAGAATCTTTGCGACAAGAACCCTTTGACAGATTGTAGCATAGGAATGTCATTTCCTATCAAGAGAATGTCATCCACGTACAAGACGAGGAATACAACAGTTCGTGCTACAATCTTACTATAAATGCATGGCTTATCTGGATTTTTGATAAAGTCAAATTCTTCGACCGTCTCATCAAAACAGATGTTCCAACTCCGCGATGCCTGCTTTAGTCTATAGATGGACTTAAGCAACTTGCACATTTTCCCGCTGCTCCCACTCTGAATGAAACCCTCTGGCTGGTCCATATAGGCGCACTCTTCCAAATTTCCATTTAGAAAAGTGGTTTTTACGTCTATCTGCCAAATCTCATAATCGTGGAAGGCAATAATGGCAAGAAGGATCCGAATGGATTTGAGCATAGCCACTGGAGAAAAGGTTTTATCATAGTCCAAACCAGGTCTTTAACGAAATTCTTTTGCAACACGTCTAGCTTTATAAGTTTCAACCAGTCCATCTACACCAATCTTCTTTCTGAAGATCCATTTGCAGCCTACGGGTTTTACCCCTTCTGGAGCAATGTCCAAAATCCATACTTTGTTGGTGTACATGGACTCCATCTCGGTCCGCATTGCATCCAGCCATTTTACCGAGTCTTTGCTATGAATGGCTTGCTGGAAGTTAGTTGGCTCATCATTATCAATGATGCAATCTTCTCTATTCCCGTCTATGAGAAAACCCTAGTAACTCTCGGGAAGATGAGACAACCTACTACTCCTACGGAGTGGCACGGGAATGCCCTGTTCTTCTGAAACTTCTGGTTCCACCAAGTTTTCAGTAATAGCTTGTGGTTTTGGTATTTCTTCCAGTTCTATTGCGCTCCTACTAATTTCTTTTTCTTAAAATTGATGTTCCAAAAAGTAGGCATGACGAGAAACAAAAACCTTTTGTTCTTCTGCATAATAGAAAAGATACTCCCTGGAGTTCTTTGGGTATCCCACAAACATACACAGTACTTAGCGTGCCTCGAGTTTATCCGCATGCCGCTTTTTAACAAAAGCTGGGCATCCCCATATCTTCAGATATTGAAGATATGGTTTCTTTCCACTCCACATCTGATATGGTGTGATAGGCACAGTCTTGGTAGGAACCTTGTTCAAAACATATGCAGTTGATTCTAGTGCATAGGCCAGAATGATCGCGGTAACTCAGCATTGCTCATCATGGAATGTACCATATCTAATAGGGTTCGGTTCCGTCTCTCCGATACACCGTTGTGTTGTGGTGTGTATGGAGGAGTAAGCTGAGAGAATTCCATTCTCTTTTAGATAATCCAGGAACTTGGCGCTCAAGTATTCACCACCTCGATCAGATTTCAGTGTCTTGATACTTTTGCCGGTTTGTTTTTCCACTTCATTCTTATATTTTCAAAATTTCTCAAAGGCCTCGGATTTATGTTTCATCAAGAAGACATGTCCATACCTAGAGAAATCATCCATAAAAGTATTGAAATAAGAATAACCACTTCTTGCACATGTCGACATTGGACCACACATGTCGCTGTGTATTAGTCCTAAGAGCTCGCTCTTACTCCGCGTCCAGTGAACGGATTCTTTTTCATCTTTCCTTTGAGACATGATTGACAAGTTGCATAAGATTGATATTTGAACGGATCCAAATATCCTTCTTTATGTAACTTGGTCAACCTTGTTTCGTTGATGTGACCTATTCTACAATGCCATAAAAAAGCATGATTTATTTCTGGAGTCTTTCTTTTATGTGTGTTCTGAACATTTAAAATTTGTAATTGGTTTAATACGTATATACCGTTTTTTAGAGTACCTGACCCAATCAGACCATGATTAAGGTGGATGTTTACGACATCACTTACAAATGTAAAATTATAACCTTCTTTTGATAATAAAGATACAAAAATGATATTACAAGTCAAACTAGGTACACAAAAACAGTTGCGCAAAACCAAAATATGTCCACTCGTCAATCCAAGATGATATTCCCTTACGGACACGGCATCCACGCTCGCTCCGTTAGCAACCCCGAGGGTCATATCACCGGTCTTCATAACTCTACGGTTTCTCAGTGCCTGCAAAGAATTATAGATATGAGATCTTGAACCGGTATCCAATACCCAGAAAGTAGAGTTGATTGAAAGACAGTTTTCAATTACAAACATACCTGAGGCCGAAACCACAACTTGCTTCGGGTCCTTGTTCTTGGCCATCCAATCCCTACAATCTTTCTTCCAAAGGCCTTTCTTATGACAATAGAAGCATTCTTCCTTTTCTACTGTCGTCCCCGCTACTCTTTCCTTGTCCTTTGCTTCCACCTTACTAACACCACCTCTCGGCTAGGTGGGGGCCTTTGTTAGTGTATATTCCCTAGGGGTCATTACTGTATCATACTAGTTTGTATATTATTTAATGGAAGCTTGGGATATTCACAATAATATTAACAGTCTTGCTCAACACAGTAGTATGCTACTTGGTTTATATCTATTTTAATGTGTGTATATATTTCTTTTAACATATCGCGAATACATATTGATAGATCCCATAGGATTTTGCTTGACTACCAGCGTTGTGATGGCAGTCACACTAGTGGGGGCAGGATAGTCTACAAGCACATCCTTTTCCAGGTCCCTAGTCATAGGATTATCGAGACTGGGCATCGATACTCCAGAGTAGACTAGTGTGTACGCTTCTCATCCCAGCAGGGGAAATGGTGATGTCCCACAGCCATTAGTATGTTGTACTGGAGATAGTATACAGGTGCTCGTTGGGTTACGGGTACACCGGACAGGACTCGCAGGGAACTGTTGGTTGGTATTATACCCATCGTCAGTTAACAGTTCCCAAGTGACATGAATACAGTATAGTCCGTTGACTTGACACTGCCGCTTCGTCTCGAGTGTGTTCCCACTGTTCTTAGATTGCTACCCTACCACGGCTCAAAGGAGTCGTGCAAACAGGTAGCAATTGGGTGCAGTCTCGAAGCACTTGGAGGCAGTGGCAGTTAGAAAGGATTCGTCTCTCCTGGTACTGGGAGTTGATATCGCACTGTGTTTGGAGAGCTATTACGCAAAGTCCCTGTCCAGGGCAAATGAGATTTACTGGTAGGATTTCCAGTAGCTTCTCATGGTGTAATGGGCTTCACTTCGACACGACTTATACCGATTTTAGGGGACTGACGCTTGCCGCCCTAGGCCCGATATGCGATAGTATTAGGCGAACAAACCGGACTGTACGGAGATTGTCACATCAGGCTCAGTGGGAGTTCGGATGGGTTTCCTCATCAGCCTTCTTATCGACATCTACCTGGGGACCGTTACGTACAGCTAGTACCGCTTGCGGCCTATGGTGAAACCTACTGCCAGTGTAGTGTCAAGTCTTTAGAGTCCCACACAGAGAGTTTCTCTGCTTCAGGCGAAACGATATAGAGGTCGTACGGTTTTACGACAGGGTTCAGACATATACGTGTACTTGTACACGTATGATGTTTGGACAGTTTATACTAGCGAGATTTAGTTTAAGCCAGATTCTAGTATTGGATTATTGGATTTATACAGTCTCAGTATTTCCGTGTTTTACGGATGGGAGGGGCATTCTCGTAATTAGTCGAGAAGCTTCTAGAAGGAAGGTGACTCATTTAGTTTTAATTCATTTGTGAATTAAAACTTAATGAGGTGGAGAGCTTATGTGTTATTATCATTAATTGCACCATGACTCATGAGATGATTCATCTCAAGAATTAAATGAAACATTAATGATATTTGTACAAGATATTTTGTTATGCTTCATATTATTCAAAGTGAGAAGGGTTCAATTCATTATTACAAACACACTCTCTCTCCTCAAGATCTCTTTTTCAACCTAACCCTAATTCTCTCATGTGTTGAGATCCCAAGGGTTAGAAAGACTAATTAATCCTTAATCCATCTCTATATCCTCTAGGTTACTTGTATTGGTAATCCTAGCCACTTAGTTACCTCAAGTGAGAGGTTAAAACATGAAGAAGGAACTCTCGGGTGGATCTTCTATCACATCGAGGAGGCCGACGAGGAGGTGAACAACAAGAACAAGAAGGACTAGTATCTTGAGATATAATCATCTATCATAGTAGTTTAGCACTTCTAAATAGTTTCTTACTTAGGGTTTAGCAAAGATCCGTAAAGTTAGACGATATTATCTTAAACAAAATGATTGTTTTACCTATTCCTCCTCCCTGCATCTTGTGGGGTCTCTAACATTGACTTACAGTAGTATCAGAGCCTAGCTAAACCATAACTAACATGTTAGCAAAGTCTTTAGAAATTCAATCGCAAAACGCACCCGAAAAAACAACATTTTCACATAGTTTCTGCCGTTTTTAAAACGGGGTCTAAAATTTTTTCAGGGACCCTTAAAAATTCAAGCAGGGTTTTTTAAGAATTGTGAAGAAATTTGGGATCGTGACTCGTCTAAACCACCGCGGAACCGCTGCCGATCCAAGCGATCCGCCGTGTATCCGCGGCCGATTTGACACCGAGTCAACCCAAATTTGCTCAGTTATTCTTCTGTGTTGATGTTGTGTTTTCTGGGATGTTTTATTTCTGCTCTGCTTTTATGTGCACAGAGAATTGTTTGGAGTAGATTCATTTGTGTTGCTTGATCGAAATTCTAAGATGTTTGGCTAACTTGATTATATCTGTATTGTGATTAATGTGTTCGTAAACCTCCCCTAACTGCTAGTATGTCGGTTAGCAGGGGGTTGCACATTTCTGTAATAGTTTTTACTGGTTTGTGATTGTGAACTTGTTGGATTGTCGTGAATGGATAGCCGGGAATGTGAGACGAGTGTTTCTTTCATTCAAATGTAAATTGTAATTTGTTGTAATATTCTTTTGCGGGGCACATCCGGGTTGAGGTTGTAGCCACCGTTGTATTATTTCATTTACTGTTTTCTTCTCCTAGGATAGACCCAAGATGGGGTGCACAAACTACCGGGTACTTTGAAGTGCTTAGTGGCCTACTCACGTCGTTGAGGGAGACCGCTTCACTTCGGGTACTTGGAGGGTAGTTTTCCGTACCCGTAGGGGTCTAGGATGGGGGTTTGGCTATTCATCGCGACTGTGTAATCTGTCTTTCTTTGCAGGCTCAAAAGGAATGCGGATTCCTAGAAAATCTAATATGTTCATCTGTGATCTGGAATGCCTATTATTGCGTCTGACGAATGTACAATATCTATATATGATATCTATTAGGCGTTACTTATGTTTTTCACCCGTGCTAGCCCAGCCCCCGCTCTGTCGTTAGTTAAGTAACCTAACGGGTGAATGACGGGGCCCGGTGGCGAATGCGGATGGCAAAAGAGGACGTTGTATTTTCGTTGTTTTCTGCAATGATAGGTTAATTGATGGGACGCATTATATTAATGCAAATAAAATAAACCAAAGTTGAATCGTTGGAACAATTTAAAAGAAACCACTCGGTTATTTTAAAACAGAAGATTTTTTTAATTGCGGAGCTTAAACCACTCCTTTTAAAAGCCATCAGGTTCGTTCGATCATATCAAGTTCACTACGTTCACGGTTTCGCCAAAAACATTCGTATCCCTCCGTCATTTCATTTGGGTATTCAGTAGTATTCAAGCTATGTATTTTGACCAATGCCAAGGCTTAGTGTTTGGTAGCTGCTGGGTATTCATTTGTTGCATAGATAGACGAGTTAGTTTGGGATAGTCGTACTGCCATTTGGCCAACGTCAGGGGTATGTACGGATGAGTTCAAATTAACAAGATAATGATGGGTAGAACTTGACATGTGACTTATGACATTTTGACCAACGCCAAGGTTATAAGAGCATGGGGCAAAAATTCATATCGGGAGTTTCTAAAGAAACTGAAACTTGCTAAGAGATTGCATACCATTTGGAGTGTGATAATTTTGGTAGGATTCATTCAGCTTTATCACACGATGATATTTGGATCCCGATCCTACTGTGAGTATATGCTACTCATCAGGAGATTCTTTCACTTAACGATCAATGCTATAAACCAAGTAGGTGTCGAGAAAGGTGTCAGCGGGGCTACGCCCCCAGAGAAAAGAGGTTATTTAATTAAGGAACTTCGCGAAAGCGTCATAAAACCTCTCTCGAAGTACCGACACAGGCCTGGCAGAACGGTTAAGCAAGTATTGTACGGTGAGAATAGTCCTGACTAGTTCTTCCTTTTTGGTTTGAGGAGGGATTTGAGAAACAGTAGGAGCCATCCTGTTTAGATAAACTAAAAACCACTCTAAACTTGCAAGAGCATCATGCTTAAGTGTTTCCTCTCTCTCTCCTAATTGCAGCAACCTAGAACATGACAGGCCTTAAGTTATTATTAGATAAAAATATTTTGACAGGGCCAAACTATAAAGACTGGTTCCGGAATGTCAAGTTGGCTATAACTTATGACAAATTAGGGTATGTCCTTACTACTAAGGCACCTGCCGTCCCAGGTTTTGAATCCAGTGTCGCGGATAAGGAAATCCGCAAGACCTGGGAGTTAGACTGCGCGAAGGCCAAATACATCGTGCTTGCCTCTATGAATAATGAACATCAGAGGAGGCACGAGAATATGGATCTTAAATCCATATTTCTCCACACCAAGGAACTGTATGGAGAGCAATCTCGTATAGCTAGATACGAGACCTCGAAGAACTTGTTTCAGTCGAGGCTGGCCGTCGGATCATCTGTAGGAGAACATGTCCTTAAGATGATTGGCTATATTGAAGAGCTCGCAGACCTCGGGACAACATTAGAGAACGAGCTATATACAGACTTGGTTCTTCAGTCCCTTCCTTCCACCTACGCCCAATTTATCTTGAATTTCAACATTCAAAGTAAGGAAGTTGAGCTTCCAGAACTCCTTAACTTGTTGAGGAGTGCAGAGGGCACCTTGTAGAAAGCAAGGGAAACACCCACTATGTTAGTTCGTGGTGCTTCCTCTTCCAGGTCCAAGGCAAGGGCCAAAGGAAGGAAGAAGAAGCCGCTACCAAACCAAAAGGTGGTGTTGGTAAGGTGAGAGTTAAGGGAAAGGTAAAGGTTGCAGTGCCAGTGGTGGCAAAGGACGAGTGCTTCCACCGTCGTAGGAAAGGACATTGGAAGAAAGATTGCAAAGCTAGAACCAGGACCCGAAGCAAGCTGTGGCTTCGACTTCAGGTGTGTTTGTAATTGAAAATTGTTTGTCAATCAACTCTACTTCCTGGGTATTGGATACCGGATCGGGATATCATATATGCAATTCATTGCAGGCACTGTGAAACCGTAGAGTGCTGAAGGTTGGTGATATGACCCTCCAGGTTGCTAACGGAGCTAGCATGAATGCTGTGTCCGTAGAGGATTATCACATTGGATTGACGAGTGGACATATTTTGGTTTTACGCAACTGTTTTTGTGTACCTAGTTTAACGTGTAATATCATATCAGTATCGTTGTTATCAAAAGAAGGTTATGATTTCACTTTTGTAAGCGATGTTGTTAACATCCACCTTAATCATGGTTTGATTGGGTCTGGTACACTAGATAACGGTATATACGTGTTAAACCAATTACTAATTTTCAATGTTCAGAACACACTAAAAAGAAAGTCTCCAGATATAAATCAGGCTTTCTTATGGCATTGTAGACTTGGTCACATCAATGAGACAAGGTTAACTAAGTTACATAGAGAATGATATTTGGATCCGTTCGAATATCAATCTTATGCCACTTGTCAATCATGTCTCAAATGAAAGATGATAAAGACTCCATTCACTGGACATGGAGTAAGATCGAGCGAGCTCTTAGGACTCATACACAGCGATGTATGTGGTCCAATGTCTACACATGCAAGAGGCGGTTTTTCATATTTCATTACTTTTACGGATGATTACTCTAGGTATGGATTCATTTTCTTGATGAAATATAAATCCAAGGCCTTTGAGAAATTCTGAGAATATAAGAATGAAGTAGAAAACCAAACCGACAAAAGTATCAAAACACTGAGATTTGATCGAGGTGGTGAATACTTAAGTGCCGAGTTCCTAGGTTACCTAAAAGAGAATGGAATTCTCTCTCAGCTTACTCCTCCATACACTCCACAACATAACGGTGTATCGGAAAGAAAGAACCGAACCCTATTAGATATGGTACGTTCCATGATGAGTAATGCTGAGTTACCGTGATCTTTCTGGGGTTATGCACTAGAATCAGCTGCATTTCTTTTGAACATGGTTCCTACCAAGACTGTGCCTACCACACCATATCAGATATGGAGTGGGAAGAAACCCTATCTTCAGTATCTGAAGCTATGGGGATATCCAGATTTTGTTAAAAAGCAGCATGCGGACAAACTCGAGGCACGGTCAGTACAGTGTCAGTTTGTAGGATATCCAAAGAACTCCAAGGGGTATTTTTTCTATTACGCAGAGGAACAAAACTTTTTTGTTTCTCATAATGCCCATTTTCTAGAACAACTGTTTTTAGAAAAGGAAATAATTGGGAGCGCAATAGAACTGGAAGAAATTCCAGAACCACAAACTACTACTGAAAGTTTGGTAGAACCAGAAGTTCAAGAAGAACAGGACATGCCGCACCCCTCCGTAGGAGTAGTAGGCCGTCTCATCCGCCTGAGAGATACTACGGTTTTATTATAGACGGGAACAGAGATGATTGCATCATTGATAATGATGAACCTACTAGTTTCCAACAGGCCATCCAGAGCAGCGACTCAGTAAGATGGCTGGATGCAACGCGGAACGAGATGGAGTCCTTGTACACCAACAAAGTATGGACTTTGGACTTTGCTCCAGATGGGGGTAAAACCTATAGGATGCAAGTGGTTCTTCAAGAAAAAGATTGGTGTAGATAGACAGGTGGAACCCTATAAAGCTAGACTTGTTACAAAGGGTTTTCGTCAAAGACCTGCTTTGGACTATGACGAAAATTTTTCTCCAGCGGCTATGCTCAAATCCATTCGGATCCTTCTTGCCATTGCTGCCTTCCATGATTATGAGATCTGGCAGATGAACGTAAAGACGGCTTTTATAAATGGTAATTTAGAAGAATGCGTCTATACGGATCAGCCAGAAGGTTTCAATCAGAGTGGGAGCAGCGGGAAAGTGTGTAAGTTGCTTAAGTCCATTTATGGACTAAAGCAGGCATCGCGGAGTCGGAACATCTATTTTGATGAAACGGTCAAAGAATATGACTTTATCAAAAATCCAGATGAACCATGTATATATAGTAAAATTGTAGCATGAACTGTCGTATTCCTCTTCTTGTACGTGGATGACATTCTCTTGATAGGAAATGACATTCCTGTGCTACAATCTGTCAAAGGATTCTTGTCACACAGGTTCTCCATGAAAGACCTGGGTGATGCCTCTTACATTCTGGGGATCCAGATCTGTCGTGATAGATCTAAGAGGATGTTGGGACTTTCGCAGTCCAGGTATATCAACTCTATACTTAAAAGATTCAGTATGGAAGATTCTAAGCGCGGTAATTTACGGCTTGTCACGGAATCACCCTCTCCAAAGAGATGTCTTCCAAGACTGATTTGGAAAGGGATCGCATGTCGATTATACCCTACTTTTCTACGGTAGGCTCTATAACGTATGCGATGTTGTGCACCAGACCAGATGTAGCTTACGCACTGAGCGTGGTAAGCCGGTATCAGTCAGATCCAGGGGAGAAGCACCGGATAGCAGTAAAGAACATTCTCAAGTACCTGAGAAGGACTAAGGATATGTTCTTGGTTTACGGCGGAAAATACCTCCAGATCGAGGCTTTTGCTGACTCCAGCTTCCAGAGTGACAAGGATGACTCCAAGTCCTTGTCAGGTTATGTCTTTACCCTCAATGGAGGGGCGGTGTGTTGGAAGAGTTCTGAGCAGGACACCGTTGCTGACTCGACGATGGAAGAGGAGTTATCGCTGCTTGTGATGCCGCAAAAGAAGCAGTCTGGATGAAGAAGTTCCTAACAGAACTTCAGGTGGTTCCATCCATTGTTGATCCAATACCTGTGTATTGCGACAATAACGGGGCTATAACTTTAGCGAAGGAACACAGGTCCCATCAGAAGTCCAGACACATCTTAAGGCGGTATCACCTGATCAGGGAGATCATAGATCGCCGGGAGATCGAGGTCCAGAGAGTTGCTACAGAGGAGAACACTGCAGATCCATTCACAAAGGCCTTACCCCAGACACAGTTTGAGAGGCTATTCGAGATGATAGGTCTTCTATATGCCCGTACATGGCCCTAGTGCAAGTGGGAGATTGTTAGTGTATATGCTCTAGGGGCCATTATTGTATCATACTAGTTTGTATATTACTTAATGGAAGCTTAGTATATTCACAGTAATATTAACAGTCTTGCTCAACATATTAGTATGCTACTTGGTTTATATCTATCTTAATATGTGTATATGTTTCTTTTAACATATCGTGAATACATATTGATAGAGCCCATAGGATCTTGCTTGACTACCAGCGTTGTGATGGCAGTCACACTAGTGAGGGCTGGGTAGTCTGCAAGCACATCCTTTTTCAGGTCCCTAGTCGTAGGAATATCGAGACTGGGCATCGATACTCCAGAGTAGACTAGTGTGTACGCTTCTCATCCCAGTAGGTGAAATGGTGATGTCCTATAGCCATTAGTACGTTGTACTGGAGATAGTATACAGGTGCTCGTTGGGTTACGGGTACACCGGACAGGACTCCCAGGGAACTGTTTGTTGGTATTATACCCGTCGTCAGTTAACAGTTCCTAGGTGACATGAGTACAGTATAGTCCGTTGACTTGACACTGCTGTTTCATCTCGAGTGTGTTCCCACTGTTCTTAGATTGCTACCCTACCACAGCTCAAAGGAGTCGTGCAAACAGGTAGCAGTTGGGTGCAGTCTCAAAGCACTTGGAGGTAGTGGTAGTTAGAAAGGATTCGTCTCTCCCAGTATTGGGAGTTCATATCGCACTGTGTTTGGAGAGCTATTACGCAAAGTCCCTGTCCAGGGCAAACGAGATTTACTGGTAGGATTTCCAGTAGCTTCTCAAGGTGTAATGAGCTTCACCCCGACACGACTTATACCGCTTTTAGGGGACTGACGCTTGCCGCCCCTAGGCCCGATATGCGATAGTATTAGACGAACAGACCGGATTGTACGGAGATTGTCACATCTAGCTCAGTAGGAGTTCGGATGGGTTTCCTCATCGGCCTTCTTATCGACATCTACCTGGGGACCGTTATGTACAGCTAGTACCGCTTGCAGCCTATGGTTAAACCCACTGCCAGCGTAGTGTCGAGTCTTTAGAGTCCCACACAGAGTTTTTCCCTGCTTCAGGCGAAACGATATAGAAGTCGTATGGTTTTACGAAAGGGTTTGGACATATACGTGTACTTGTACACGTATGATGTTCGGACAGTTTATACTAGCGGGCTTTAGTGTTGGCTATAGTACCCTAAGGGCAATTATCATAGTCGCGGACTTGTGATTATGATGATTGAGCGATGACCTATACCGATAAAACAGTCTTACTCAAGATGATAGTATGCTATCTGGTTTGTCTTTATCATCATATACGTGTTGATAGAGCCCATAGGATTCTTGCTTGACTGCCAGCATTATGATGGCAATCATATATGTGGGAGCTGTGGTCTATAAGCATATCCTTAAATGTCCCTAGTCGTAGGAGTATCGAGAACGGGCATCGATACTCCAGTGTAGACTAGTGTATACTGATCGAGACCCCGACGAGGGGCGGTGGCCAGGTCTTACATGCCATTGGTGTTAGTTTATTCACTTAAGATAGTATACAGGTGCTCATAGGATTATGAGTACACTGGACGGACTCGCCGGGAACCTGCTAGTTGGTATTATACCTATTGTCAGATAGCAGTTCCCAGGTGACATGTGTACAGGTTAGTCTATCGACCTGAGATCGTCATTTGTCTTGTGTGAGTTCCCACTGTGATTTGATTACTACCCTACCACGGCTCAAAGGAGTCGTGCAAACAGATTTAGTTGGGTACAGTCCCGAGCCACATGGAGACAGTGATCGGATCGTTGGGGATTCGTCTCTCCCGGTATTGGGGGTTGATGTCGCATTGTGTACGGATGGCCATCACCATAAATCTGTGGCCACGGTGGACGAGAATTATCAATCCAGGATCGATAGTTTCTCAAGTGGTGATGGGTATCATACCGACACTAAATATCGCGTTGTTGGGGGTCTGACTTTATCCACCCCCTAGACTCGATATGCGATACTCTTAGACGAACAGACCGGACTGTACGGATATTGTCACTGTCAGGCTCAGTAGGAGTTCAGGATGAGTTTGCTCGTCGGCCTCCCTTTCGCTCAATACCTGGGTAGCCGTTACGTACAGCTAGTGCCGCTGATGTGCTTGTGGTTAAACCCACTGCCAGCATATTGATGAGTCTTTAGAGTCCCCCACAGAGGGTTTTCATGGTTCAGGCAATATGGTGTACATGTCGTATGTTGGTACATACGGGTGTCCGACTAAATATGTGCACTTGCTGCGCAGACTTTAATCGGACGGTTGATAATACTAGCGGCTTAGGATTAAGCCGGATTATTAAACCGGGTTTTGATTTAATAATTTATATATGTATTTGTATATACGTATTCTAGTATTATTGTTCATTATTCATTTTCTCTCTTGGCTATTCGTATTTCGGTACGAATACGCGTATATGTATTTCGGTACATGTACCGGGAAGTATTCCGTATTTTGTACGGAATAGCTTCTAGAAGAAGTTGCCACCTCATTTATATGATTTCCTTTTTTGGAAAATCATTTGTTTTATAAATGAGGTGGAAAGAATGATGTGGCAAAGGCATGGGTCAAAGCATGGTCTTTAAGTACGGTGTGCAATTGTTTATTTGAAAATGAAAAATGATTTTTAGTTGATGGGAGGGAGAGAAGGGGCTGGCCACTATTGGGGGTGGGGGGTGAATTTCATTTGGTTTTTTTTGATATGAAACATTACACTAGCCTCATCTCTCTCTCACTCTCATGCTTGACCCAAAAAGACTTAGCAAAAGTTCACATCCTCCTTCATCTTCTTCTTGAGTTTCATTTTAAGCTCATGGTTTGAGAGAAAAATGTAGTGACACTTTCATACACCCCCACTCTCCATCGCTAGCGACGTTGGAGCGTCGGTTATCTCGTTCGACGAGGTTGGATCTTGCGCCATTTCCCTCGGGTGGATCATCGGAGATGGAGGAAGACCGGCAACCAAACCACATCAAGGAATCGCTAGGAGTTTGGAATGAAGACCGAAGGATACGGATCAACTCGGTATAACGATTCTAACTCTTAGTTAGTTTGCTAGTTTAGGGTTTAAGGTCGATCCGTAAATCGGGTAGCAGTAGCGCCGGTTTGATAAATTTTTGTTCCGCATTTTGGCAGCGTTTCGATGGCCGGGGCGCTGCCGGAACCCTACATGGTATCAGAGCCACCCTTTAAAACCTTTACTAGCTTGTTTAAACGTGCTTAAAAGATCGATCGACGGAAATTGCCAAAATCACGATTTCAGTTTTCTGTTTGCTGTCGTTTTTTAAAAGTGTCCAAAAAATTATTTGCAGTATCTTCAAAATCCGTGCAGGCGATTATAGGGGTACACAAAAAATTTCGGAGCACGAAGCTTCTAAAACGCCGTGGAACAGCTGTGTAAGACCCTCATTGGCGGTGGATTCGCGGTCGCTTAGTGGCAACGGGCTTGGAAATTTTTTCTGTAGCCCTCTGGATTGGAATTTTGATTTTTTGTGATGTTCTGTTGTGGCCCAGGTTTCAGTGAAGTATTGTTTTGCTATTGGGGCCAATTTGGAATTAGTCGATCGATAATTTAAGCGTGCTTTTGACAGTACATACATTTCTATCTGTGACCATGAATGTCATTTGGTCGGTAAACCCGTCTAACTGCTATATGTTCTTTTAGACGGGTTTGCGAACGTGACATTCGCGTTGATGTTCTGTGTTGTGCTGTGATGTTGGTTGGATTATCGTGGTGGATAGCTGTGGTGCAATGTTAGTACAGTTTTATTTCATTTGTACATTTGATATTGCGGGACGAGCTTCCGACATGTGGACTGCCGTCACTGCCAGTTTGTATATTATTTTATTTTCTGTACTAGGATTACCCCGAGATGGAGTGCACGAATTGCCGGATTCTAGAGGGCAACTGATCCGCATCTCAAGGCATTCAGACAGAGGGGACTTTACTCTAGAATTGGCGGGCTATTCGCCGCCCTCGTAGGGGGTATAGGTTGACCCAGGAGGGGTGCTCAAGTTACCGAATTCCATGAAGTGCTGGGTGGTCCATTCACGTTGCTGAAAGGGGCTGCATCGCTTCTGATTTTGCAGGTAACTTGCCGAGCTCGTAGGGGTCTAGGTTTCATTGCAGAGGCTATCCACACGATAGGGAACGCCGGGCCTCACTTGCGGCTCAAGTTAAACCCGGGGCTCCAGATTATCCACCATTCTGTATTGCTTCTGTGATATTTCTGTGATATTGCTTATATCATGCCTAGGACGAATGTTATTGTAATGCCTATACAAGTCGTTTTGGTGTTTTCCCAAAAATCGGTGAAAATTTGGTATTTTTCCGTAAATTGTCTTTTTTGTTATTTTGCAGTTTAGGCCTAATTATACCTAATTTGGATAGGTAATTGCTAGTTTTTAATAGCTAATGAGTTACTTATGAAATTCTGGTCGTTTAAAATTTTTCCCTAATTTTTCCATTTTTAATATTATTTTAAGCCGGTAAAAAAAAATACATTAAATTAGAGATAAATACAAATTTAAATGGACTAATTTTAATCTTTAAAATAATGTTAATTAAAATCTAGTTGTAATATAATTTGTTTGTATTTTATTTCAAGTTTTAATGGGTTTTTATTATGGAAAACAAAAATATAATTATTTTGAACTAAAACTTGCAAATATGGCATTGTGGGGGGTCTTTTTCCATAGAATTTCTTTGTAAAATCTCTCTCACTCACTCCTCACTCCCTTGGCCGGCCCAAATGCAGAAATTTCTCACCCTCTCAAATTTTTTTCTTTAACTCATTTGTTAGGCGAGGAATTGAGTTAAAAGTGTAGGTTTTAATATATATTATTTTGGGGTATGGTGTACTTGACTTGAGGGGGGTTTGACTTGTGAAAATTCCCACAAATCCACACCACTTTCCGCTTCCTCCTTCAGGTCGAAATTCTGCAGCCCCCTCCCCCTCATTTTTTCCTTCTCTTTTGGTTCAAAAATCCCTCTCAAAATCCATATAAATCCACAAATTTCTTCACAAAACCAAAACAAATCCTTGTGCTACCTCTTCTCAAGTCTAATTTAGTTGAAAACATGTGTAAAGGAGGCAATTTTAGAGGCAAATCATCATGCTAGATCCATAGATCTTGAGGTATATTTCTACCCATTTAAATTCCTATGGTTATATTTCTTTAATCGAGTTGTTTTAGTGTTAATATTGGTGCTATTTTGATCAAGGATTTTCAAGAGAATGGTTTGAGTTAAACTAGGGTTTTTAGCACACCTTTTTTTTAAGTTAATTATTCTATTTTGCTATCTAGTGTTTTATACAAACCAAATCTAAGAGGTTACTTTGCTTAGTGGGCTCAAATTAGTGTTAATTTAGTGTTTTCATGTATAGTTTGGATTGGAATTGCTCATTTTGAAAAAAATCAAGAAAGGGTGTGTATGGAAAATGGGTTTTGAAGCATGGTAATTGGGCTAATTTAATTGTAGTGGCTTTCTAATGGTTAACTTGGGTGTTTGCACGATATTGTGTACACTTTATCGCAAATCCGCAATGTTTGCATAAATTTGGAATTTTTTTTGTGCTTACTAGGTTTTAAAAATATTTATAAATTGATAAGTTTAATATATGAAAGAGATTTATATGACCTAATTATGTTATTTAGTGAGCATGTTGGCCACAAAAATTGATGAAATGTTTTTATTGGTTAAAACATCATGTTTTGAACAAAAAGGGTATTTGTGCTAACTAGGTTTTGGTTCAAGGGAATTTTGGCAAGATTAAAAATATAATAAATGTTTATGTGGCCTATTTAAGCTAATTAGTGAATATTGTAACCACTAGTTTTGCTAAATCATTAAGATTTGTATTAAAAACGGTTAACGACCGCTAACTAGGTTTTCGGGAAATAAAACGATTTATTTAATTTGATGGTTTTGATGAATTAAAACCTATTTCTTATATAATTAATGAGTTTTGAAACCACGATTGGTGCATTTGAGTTTTTCGCGACCACTCGGCGTTTGTACGCCGATGTCGAGGGTTTTTGGGTTGATTTGAGAAAGCAAACCATAGGTTTTGACCTATGTGGGATTCACCTGTCGTTTTGGGTCATGAGTCGGATTTTAATACGAAACGGTACGTTATGATATGTAGGTAACCCATGTGGACTTCGAGACGACAAGCAAGCGCGTGGCGACGTCGGCACCGACCAGCGAGGACCAGGTGAGTAGATCTATATCTACGGGGAGAAGTCGGGTGGATGGCGTATAGCACCCCCGCAGTCCGTAGTGTAGCTCATATATATATGTTTATATAGGTGTTTTATGATACGAGAATGTTTATTCATGTTATGATTATGTGTTCATGGATTAGCTTTGGGTTAGTTGCGAAACCCTAGAGTAGTTGTTATACCCACATACGCACACACAGACTTGCATACATTACTTTCTTGTGCGCCGATTGGGATGTGTATATATGTATATATGCGTGGGTATGGGACTATGCATATGTACATTCATGTACACATGCATGGATAATGAGGATAGTACTTGGGATTTAAGATGAGTCGATGAGATTTGATTTAAGGCCGTGAGATCGGTGATATAGCAGGGTTCGTATTTGAGATACGACATGACGTTGTAACGGGTCTTGACATAGTGTTTCACACATGTGCATGCATACTTAGGCGGTATCAGTGTTATACTAGACGTAGATCAGTACCCCGATCATGATATTTGATAAAGAGGATACCAGGCGAATAGTATGATGAATGTGATATTGACCCGTACCCAGATTTTGGATGCCGTACGACGGATTTACGTACGAGCTATACTGATGATTGATCCGCACTCTTGACTTGGGATGCCTGCTTATAGATATGGTATCGGATATGATATTATTGAGGCGGGATCACCGACTGTATATATATATAGGTATGTATATGTATCGACTCAGATGATAGGCGGTTTCCTTACCTATAGTTCAGCTTGCTAGTTCAGCCGTATAGTTTAGTGTAGTTGTTAGATTAGATTAGACTCCTAGCTATTTCAAAACTAGCGGATCGTGGGTATTTTAAAAGACAGGTCAAGGGATCTACGGATATTTCAAAAGACGTATCCTTTCTTAAAAACCACCGTAGCCCTTATTTTCAAAACCCCGCGATTCGTGTTATTTCAAATGGCACCATTGTTTAATATTTAGCTCCCGCTCATATTGGTTGCTCGCTCCACATCGCATATTTAAATTGTTATTTCATATTGCATTGTTGACATTATGCTGTTAGGACACCAGCACCATTACCGATGATGCGTATGTACCACATACACTTACATGCCGGCTCACACACATCTTCATCGGTAATTACCATGTCACGTACACCTTAGAAAATATTATTGCTTAACTTAGCTTGATAGCCAGTAGTTTGACATAATATTAGTGTACATATCTTATATGCCAGCTTAGATATTGTAGTTATTACTTGTCGCTTCATGCATACTGTTATTCATTCTCATGCTTATATTCATGGTTTTACATGCTATTGATGATTCGGATTTCCATGATATTTTCTGGATTTGGAGGAAAACCGCAAAACATATATAAACTGCTTTCTCTCTTTTTAAATAAAAATGCGGTTTTCCCATGATGTATGAGTCGTCCACCATGAGTTTGCTGATGGATTTCGAGACCCGATTCGAGGAGTTGGATGAACCGTTTCGGGTACATGGTGGGCCCGGTGCGGTACCGCGGGGCGAGAAGGCCGTGTTGTTGACATTGAGCCTGGCAGGGGAGCACTACCGACCGGTGATATTACCCGACGCGTCGGATATCCGGAGGATACCTTCGTGGTCTTGAGATGGATGGTAGGGGCCGGTCTGGACTGACGGCGCCCTAGATATTGAGGTACTGAGATTTGATGATACAGGCCAGTCCGGATAGCCAGAGCCTGATGTTTCGAGACTTTGAGGTTTATGTTTTATGTCGATGCTAGACTCTGTTGATACTGATTTCATTTATGATATCTCATTTTAAAAATACAAAGGAAATCTCACTAAATTATGAAAACAGTTTCTTCATTTACATGTAATCTGTTTTCATGCATTCATACCTCATTCATGATATATTGCTACCTGAGGCACTGACACGGGCACATGAGATTATATTCGGGTTAGATATTTACCCTAGTCATTGTTATAGACTCCTGGTTTTATTTGAGGATTATATATATTGATCGTATGACCTAGGATTGCGTCATACATGTGATTTCTATTCGTAGATGTTTTTCTATTCACGAGTTGGCAACTCACCCCCATTGTGCCCCAGTTTCTTGCAGGTTTCACCGTACAGGTTTCTTTACGGCTTTGCGGGTACAGTTTCGTTCGGGTGACTTGCTAGTAGGTGGGTTTATTTGTATCATACCCATCATTTTACATTGTATATTAGTATTCAGTTGTATCTAGAAGTTCCATCAACCAAACTTGTATTTATCTAGATAGAGACCAGTGTGTAAGTGCACGGCGGAGCCCCGGTCGTCAATCCGACGGCCAAATGCGGAAATGGTGATAAACTTTAATTTTGCGAACTTAGCAAACCGGCACCACCGCGCACTAAATCCCGGATCGGGCCATTAAACTTGTCCTAGCTAACTAACAAGATAGGGAAGAGATTTACCGAGTGATCCGAGTCCTCCGGTCTTCTCGTCATCGTCCCGATCTCCCGCGGAAACTCCGGCCGTCGCCTCCTTGCCGGAAGGGCACCACATCGTCTGTATCTTTTACGGGCTCCCACCTCAATGCCGAGGCAACTCGGGCATGAAGCTGGCAAGTCGACATGCCCAAGAAGTGCTGTAGAATGTAGTGTAGATCATGCTAGTCTCATTTGGGGTTTGTAGTTGCCTTGATGGAGGAATCAACAAGATATCAACTTGGGGATTTTTGGTAGCTATGGAAAAATGAGATGGATGATTAATTTCCCACCAAAAATAAAATCTCTCATTTTCTCCCACCTCAACAAAATTGTGGCCGGCCATCCTATATGAGGAATGGTGGTGGAGGGCAAAACAAATACAAGAGGGAGGTAAGTGTAGGAGATAGAAAATGGTGACCATAAACAAAACATCATCATAACAAACTTACATCAAACCCATACCCTCTCATTAATGCAAGTGATGGTGGAAAAGAAAAGAATGGTATCAAAAGATTCTATCATAATTAATCCATATGCAAGAAAACCCCTCCACAAATGTTATTTGCAAACTTGCAAATAACCCCCTCCATCGGAAAAGTCCGGCCGGGAAAGAACAAAGGAAAACCGGCCGGAACGGAATGCAAACTGGCAACTCCAGAAAACTGATCCCGTAATAAATTACAGGAAAACCCCGATACTGTGCATACACACCCGCATCTGTATTCCGACCGGATACAAATGCAATGAGATAAAATCTACACTGTACTAAACTAGGATCCGGCTTAAAACAAAGCCGGCTAGTAATGTTCGTCCGATCCTGATCCGTGCAATACCGCACGTATCAGATCGAACCCTGCCATATTACTATACGGCCTCTAGTACAAACTGTCCGATCTTGATCCGTGCAATACCGCACGTATCTGATCGGACCCTGCCATATCTCCATACGGCCTCTACAGCGTTTCGCCCGAAAGCCTGAGTAACTGAAAGTGTGGTGGACTCTAAAGACTCGTCAATACTATGGCTGTGGATTTAACCACTAGCACGTCAGAGGTATAAGCCAATACGTAACGGGCCACCAGCTATTGACTAAAAGGGACGTCGATGAGCGAACTCATCCTGACACCCTACTGAGCCTGTCAGTGACAATATCCGTACAGTGGGAACCCTACGTCGATGGCGGGCCTAGGGGGTTGGTAAAAGTCAGACCCCCAAAAGCGGTACAAGTCGTGTCGGAGTGTAGCCCAGAACACCCTGAGATACTACTGGAATACCTACCAGTAAATCTCCTGCCTTGGCCAAGGACTTCGTGTAATGGCTCTCCTAGACACAGCGCGACCTCACCCCCAATACCGGGAGAGACGAACCCCCGAAGATCCGCTCACTGCCTCCATGTGGCTTGGGACTGTACCCAACTAAAACCTGTTTACACGACTCCTTTGAGCCGTGGTAGGGTAGTAATCAAAGTACAGTGGGAACTCACTCGAGACAAATGACGATCCCCAGGTCGATGAACTAACCTGTACACATATCACCAGGGAACTGCTATCTGACGTCAGGTATAAGACCAACTAGCATGTTCCCGGCGAGTCCTGTCCGGTGTACTCATAACCCAATGAGCACCTGTATACATCTTAGGTGATCCAACTGACACCAGTGGCTTGTGAGACCGGCCACCGCCCCTCGTCGGGGTCTCGACTGTATACACTAGTCTATTCTGGAGAATCGATGCCCTGTCTCGAAACTCCCACGACTAGGGACCTTTTAAGGATGTGCTTATAGACCCCAGCTCCCACTTATATGATCGCCCTCATACTGCTGGTGGTCAAGCAAGAATCCTAGGGGCTCTATCAACGTGCAATAGTGACCTGTCAGGTCACCTAAAGCAGTACACGATGATAAAGATAAATCAGATAGCATACTATCATCTCGAGTAAGACTGTCATACCGGGATAGGTCCTCTCTCAATCATTGCAATCACGTGCCTGTGATCCAATAATTGACTCTGAGGGCACTATCTCCAACAATCTCCTACTTGCACTCAAGGCTAATTATTGCGATGTCGCATACTCATAGCCCGTGTGATACCGAACACCCAACTCCTCTACTAGTCAGTCTCACAAAGCCTGTTTGCGAAACTCTTGCGATCGAGGAATAGCCTCAGTGCGTGGATCCGCCTAGATGTTTCTTTCTATGTCTCTCTATATCTCAAGTTCGCGGAGAAAGCCATCTCCCGAAATGAGCAATACCTGTCTTAGAGTGTCTGGATGTTTGATAGGACCGAGCTCATAAATGAACTCCAAATCCAAACTTCTTAGACTGTATCGTCAACTGAATTTAATCAGTATCCTGCGCCATGCCTCCCTCAGTATCTGCCTGGATCACCTGTCCAGAATACGGCCCCTTGTCAGAAGGAAAACCATAACTCTGACAACCTCCTTGTCGTCCATGTCACCTTGGAAGCCTGGAGTGATAACCGTCTCCTAAAGGAGGTAGCCGTCATTATATCCCTAGAATATTCACTTATGTTCTAAAACTGCTTCCGACTGTTCCTCCAGGATTGGATCAATATCAACTTATTACATCTAGTGCAAGAACAACATCTGGTGTGGTACTTGACATCTCATGATTGACTCAATTGCCTAAGCAAGTGATCTGCCAATCATGCACATCCCTCTCTACTTTAGTCTATAAGACACCTTTAGAGAGGGTGACTCCATTACCTGCAGGTACACTACCATGCCAGGAGTCGTCCATTCTAAATACTCTTAGAATGCTGTCAAAGTACCCTGATTGGGAAATCACCCAAATCTAGATCTAAAACCATAGATCTAGTAACCAGTATGTCTGATATAATGTCCAAGTCCCATGTGGAGAAACCACTGTGTGACGACTAAAATATAACCGATCGTAGTATAGGAATATCACTTCCTACTACCTTCTCAACAGATCCATCCCCTATTCTGATGACGTCAAACCTATGACTGTCACATCAGAAACAGATGATCTAACTCCGCTATATCTGCTTTAGTCTATAAATAGACATAAGCCTGATATCCACCAATGCTTCCGCTGCTCCCACTGACTACGAAAACCCTCTGGCAGAGTCATATAGATGTGCACTTCTAAAGCTAGTTTAGAACGACGCTATACTCATCCTCCTGCCGGGTCTCGCAGTCTGGAACAACAACAATGGCAAGTGTGGGTAAACAAGAACTTCCCTGTCACCGTCCTTAAGGCTACCGGAGTGCCTCTCGGGTGCCTGAAGTTACCCACCTTATCTGCGGAGTGGCCAATGGAATGTCAAATCAGATTGAATCTTTAGGTTCCTTATCAAATCTTCAGTAATCGTTTGCGGTTCTGGAATCACTTCCAGTTCTACCATACTCCTACTACTGTTTTTGAAAAAATCCATTTTTATTAAAACTGTGGCGAGTCAAGAACAATATCACTATTGATCTTTCTTATGGTAGAAAGTCAACCCTCGTCATAGCCTGGGTCAACCCACAAACAGCCATTATAGAAACGTGACTTGAGTTATCCAGAGTCTGGTTTTAATCATAAGCCGGACAACTCCCCGTACCTTAACAATGTTAAGATATGAACTGTACTATATCCAATATAGAACCAGAGGCACTGATTTAATTGAACCAGATTCAAATCATGCAGCTGTCTCCAGTGCATGTCAACTAAATGGAGAGAGGCCAATTAGCGTTACTCAACTTAGGAATGCTTCCAATTATGAGTAACCTGAAATAGTAGCAATTTCTCTTTATCATTACTATCAACTGAATACCATACACAAGTATCTACATCTTCGATCACCTTGAAGAATCCTGATACTTGCTACACCTGGTTCTCTACTCTATTCAAATACCTATAACTCCTCAAAACTTAGACCCTGTGTTTCTACGAAACACATGTCAAAGAACTAGAGAAGTTAAAAGTAAACAGAATATAGTATGAGGACCAACCCCTCTGTCCTAATGGACACTGGACAACATACAATACTCTGTATAAGTCCGCCGAGTCTTACAACTCTTTCACTGTGTGTCGTAGGTTGAAAACTGTACTTATGGTTAAGAAGAATTACACCGCTGTTTAATGCTCCTTACCTAACCATCCACTGATATAGGTAAATGTCATCGACATAATATCAAAAGGTATATCTCACTCTATGAAAATAGACGTACAGATATATCAATTTGAAATTGGTGCACAACAGCGGATATTCAAAACCAAATATTTGCCGACCGGCAAACATCCCAGGTGATCTCCTCAAATATCACCGATTACAACGAATCCCGATATAATGAGGATGATCACCCAATTCCCAATAACTTACTCCCACTCATCATCTGTAAAACCATACAGATGTGAGAATCAAACCTGGTAAATACATACCCTGGAGCAAGTGTCTAATCGGGAAATCAGTTTTCTTTTAACAGTACACAGTTGAACTGAAACATTGAAATGTTTCGATGGGGTATCCTGGTATTCCTAGTAATGCCTCTACCATTATCCAGATTCACAACTATAACCTATAATTCTTTGCCACCTCTCCAAATCCCTTTATATGTCTTTAGTCATTACCTTCTGCACACCCCTTCAGGCCAATTGGTTTTCTTCCTTCCCTACCGTTCGGCACCAGCCTATGGTTTGGAAGAAGACTATCCAATAAGCATAATGGGTGTACTGTCCTAATCCTAGGAGCACTCGCAATGCGAGAGAAGGTGCAGATAAAAGACAACCGAATAAACCTTATTCCTATTTCTCCTGGACCAGAATCCATCCCCGAACTGGAACAAGTTTCTTTCGAGTTCGTATATAACCATACGATGGATTATCCAATAAACTGTGAATCTTCGTAGTGATACGGAGTGTCCTGGAGAAATACAAAGGTGATTTAGGATTGACGAAGAAATACTTGGTTTGGTCGTGAATATCAGTCGCAATTTACTTTGCCCTCTTACTAATCCCTTACTTTGTCTTAATCTTAATACCTTCTGCACACCATGGTTATGCTAATTGGTTTTCCTCATTCCCCACTGTTCGGCACCAGCCTAAAGTTTGGAAGAAGACTATCCAATTTGCGTAATAGGTGTACTATCTCCTAAACCAAGGAGTACTCATAACTTGAGAGAAGGTAAAAGGGAAAAGACAACTGAATAATCCTATCCGTTTTCTCCAGAACCGGAAACCATCCTCGAATTCCTTCGAGTTCGTATCTAACCATACGATGGTTTTGTCCAATGGAAGTGGACGTTCGCAGTAATACGGGGTGTCCTGGAGAAAAGGGTAAAAGTAGGAGTGGCAAGGAGGTTTGCAACTCTGACAATCCAAAAGCCAGTGTTAAGAAGGTTCGGTTAACTTGGTCACTGAGTCATAGTCGTAGGGTCGGGTCAATGGTCGCTGCCAGAGAGAGAGAAAAGAAACACTCAGCGTGCACTCTAACCTAGATCAGAATGGTTACCAATTTATCTAATCTGGAAACCTCCCACTGTACCTCAAACTCTCCTCTAAACCTGAAAGAAGAATTAGTCGGGGTCACCCGAGGAGTAAACCAACTCATCAGTGGGAATCGGGATCTAACTATCATCGCATGATAACGTGACGGAATTCGCTCACGGTATTACACTCCAGAAGGTATGCGCATATCTGGCAAGTTTCAGTTCTTTTGAAACTCCCGATGTGATTTCTACCCCATGCTCTTATGACCTTGGCGTGAGGTCAAAATATCATAAGTCACATGTCAAGTTCTACCCATCATTGTCCAGGTTAATTTGAACCCACCCGTACATACCCTTGACGTAGGCCAAAATAGTAGTACGACTGTCCCAAACCAACGCATCTATCTATGCAACAGATAAATACCCGGCAACTACCAAACACTATGCCTTGGCGTGAGGTCAAAATACATAGCTTGAATACTACCGAATATTTAACTGAAATGATGGAGGGCTACGAATGGTTTCTGGCGAAAACCTTTAACGTAATGAACTTGATATCGTTGAAGGAACGGATAGCTTTTTAGAAAATATAGTGACGAAAACCTTTACTAAAGAGGTCACTCCCGGTGAAGGGATCTCGGCTCTTTCCCCATAGAATGGGGTGCAGGATATTCCAAATGAATACCGCGATGCAAAGCAAAAGTAATCGGCTATAGTGAAGTTAGTGCCCTGACGCAAACTTCTGTCCAAGGGGTCACTCCCGGTGAAGGGATCTCGGCCCTTGCCTCGTCGACTGAGGAGCAGGATATTCTAAATGAATACTACGATGCAAAACAAAAGTGAACGTCCTTGCAATAACAGTTTTTTGAAAAGTGTTCCAACAACATCAGAATAGGTTTGTTTTAACTTGCATTGATCCGAATCAACGCAGTCCCATCAATTGATCACACCACAAAGAACGAAAATATACTGACGTACGTATATGCCATCCGCATTCGCTACTGGGTCCCGTCATCACCCGTTAGGTTAGCTAACTAACGGCAGAGCGGGGACTGGACTAGCGCGGATGAAAAACATATACAACATCTACTAATATATATACCAATATATTATATTTCGGTCAAGGCGTGAATAAAATGCAACATCACAGAAATGTACAGCATCACAGAACAATACAGATATCTGGGATCCCCGGGTTTCACAGAGCCACTACTGAAAACCCGACGTTCCCCTGGTCGTGTGGATAGCCTGTGCAATGAAATCCTAGACCCCTACGGGCGCGGCAAGTCACCCGCCAAAACCTGAAGCGAGGCAGCCCCCTTCAGCACCGTGAATGGACCACCCAGCACTTCACGGAATCCGGTAACTTGGGCACCCCTCTTGGGTCAACCTGTACCCCCTACGAGTGCGGCGAATAGCCCGCCAATTCCAGACTGAAGCCCCCTCCGTCTCAATGCTCTGAGATGCGGGCCCGTTGCCCTCTAGAACCCGGCTATCCGTGCACCCCTCCGCGGGGTAATCCTAGTACAGAAAGTAAAATATACATACAACGGGTACATTGACCGCAACCAGGTCGTGCCCCAAAAGAATAATACAAACAGGCAGTGACGGCAGTCCACATGTCGGACGCTCGCCCCGCAATATCAAATGTACATAATACAACAGAAACTGTACTAGCATTGCATCCAGGCTATCCCCCACGACCGATCCGCAACATCACAGCAAAACACAGAACATCAACGTGAAAGTCACGTTCGCAAATCCGTCTAACCGGGCTATAGCAGTTAGACTGGATTTACCGATCAAGTGATATTCACGGTCGCAGATATAATGTAAATACTGTGAAATAATGTGTTTAAAATATCCGATCGATCAAAAATTAACAAGTGGGCCCCCAAGCAATACCGTAGCAGATCAAGAAATTCTGGGCCCAATATTAATATTCCAAAACCCCTAAAATCAGCCCAGAAGCCCACTGGAGAAATTGGACACAGTGAGGACACCAATGTGCGGCGGAACTGCGGCCCAAGGGGGGGTTTGGCCGCGGTTCCACGCTTGAGTGATCGACTGACTGTGTCGAATTTTTCCAGTAGTCTTAGAATTTTCAGTACATTAGTTTTTTACAACCTGAAAAATTTTTAGAGCCAGGAAAAATTCGACAGAAAACTGATGTGAGTGAAAATGTAGATTTTGGAATTTTGGTCGATCGGAAATGCAAAACACATCAAACGAAGCTAGACGAAGTTAATGGCGAGGCTCTGATACCACTGTAAGTGCACGGCGGAGCCCCGGTCATCAATCCGACGGCCAAATGCGGAAACGGTGATAAACTTTAATTTTGCGAACTTAGCAAACCGGCACCACCGCGCACTAAGCCCTGGATCGGGCCATTAAACTTGTCCTAGCTAACTAACAAGATAGGGAAGAGATATACCGAGTGATCCGAGTCCTTCGGTCTTCTCGTCATCGTCCCGATCTCCCGCGGAAACTCCGGCCGTCGCCTCCTTGCCGGAAGGGCACCACATCGTCTGTATCTTTTACGGGCTCCCACCTCAATGCCGAGGCAACTCGGGCATGAAGCTGGCAAGTCGACATACCCAAGAAGTGCTGTAGAATGTAGTGTAGATCATGCTAGTCTCATTTGGGGTTTGTAGTTGCCTTGATGGAGGAATCAACAAGATATCAACTTGAGGATTTTTGATAGCTATGGAAAAATGAGATGGATGATTAATTTCCCACCAAAAATAAAATCTCTCATTTTCTCCCACCTCAACAAAATTGTGGCCGGCCATCCTATATGAGGAATGGTGGTGGAGGGCAAAACAAATACAAGAGGGAGGTAAGTGTAGGAGATAGAAAATGGTGACCATAAACAAAACATCATCATAACAAACTTACATCAAACCCATATCCTCTCATTAATGCAAGTGATGGTGGAAAAGAAAAGAATGGTATCAAAAGATGCTATCATAATTAATCCATATGCAAGAAAACCCCTCCACAAATGTTATTTGCAAACTTGCAAATAACCCCCTCCATCGGAAAAGTCCGGCCGGGAAAGAACAAAGGAAAACCGGCCGGAACGGAATGCAAACTGGCAACTCCAGAAAACTGGTCCCGTAATAAATTACAGGAAAACCCCGATACTGTGCATACACACCCGCATCTGTATTCCAACCGGATACAAATGCAATGAGATAAAATCTACACTGTACTAAACTAGGATCCGGCTTAAAACAAAGCCGGCTAGTAATGTTCGTCCGATCCTGATCCGTGCAATACCGCACGTATCAGATCGAACCCTGCCATATTACTATACGGCCTATAGTACAAACTGTCCGATCCTGATCCATGCAATACCGCACGTATCTGATCGGACCCTGCCATATCTCCATACGGCCTCTACAGCGTTTTGCCCGAAAGCTTGAGTAACTGAAAGTGTGGTGGACTCTAAAGACTCGTCAATACTATGGCTGTGGATTTACCCACTAGCATGTCAGAGGTATAAGCCAATACGTAACGGGCCACCAGCTATTGACTAAAAGGGACGTCGAACTCATCCTGATACCCTACTGAGCCTGTCAGTGACAATATCCGTACAGTCCGGTCCGTTCATCTACGAGCATCGCATGGCGGGCCTAGGGGGTTGGTAAAAGTCAGACCCCCAAAAGAGGTACAAGTCGTGTCGGAGTGTAGCCCAGAACACCCTGAGATACTACTGGAATACCTACCAGTAAATCTCCTGCCTTGGCCAAGGACTTCGTGTAATGGCTCTCCTAGACACAGCACGACCTCACCCCCAATACCGGGAGAGACGAACCCCCGAAGATCCGCTCACTGCTTCCATGTGGCTCGGGACTGTACCCAACTAAAACCTGTTTACACGACTCCTTTGAGCCGTGGCAGGGTAATAATCAAAGTACAGTGGGAACTCACACGAGACAAATGACGATCCCCAGGTCGATGAACTAACCTGTACACATGTCACCAGGGAACTGCTATCTGACGTCAGGTATAAGACCAACTAGCATGTTCCCGGCGAGTCCTGTCCGGTGTACTCATAACCCAATGAGCACCTGTATACATCTTAGGTGATCCAACTGACACCAGTGGCTTGTGAGACCGGCCACCGCCCCTCGTCGGGGTCTCGACTGTATACACTAGTCTACTCTGGAGAATCGATGCCCTGTCTCGAAACTCCCACGACTAGGGACCTTTTAAGGATGTGCTTATAGACCCCAGCTCCGACTTATATGATCGCCCTCATACTGCTGGTGGTCAAGCAAGAATCCTAGGGGCTCTATCAACGTGCAATAGTGACCTGTCAGGTCACCTAAAGCAGTACACGATGATAAAGATAAACCAGATAGCATACTATCATCTCGAGTAAGACTGTCATACCGGGATAGGTCCTCCCTCAATCATTGTAATCACGTGCCTGTGATCCAATAATTGACTCTGAGGGCACTATCTCCAACACAGTGATGTTTATTCTTTCGACCTTAGAGTCGCGCATTGTATTTCTGTGGATTTCTTGCTGTTTTGAGTTTCCTTTTGAGTTTTGATCCTCGCCCTTGGCGTTGTATATTATTTTGCTTGTGTGGTTGTGACCGTCGATTGACGAAGAGCTAGCTCCCGCTTGGGGATGCATTTTTATTGATTTCGTATACTATTCATGTTGTATCCCGTTTGGGAGCCAGTATTTACAAAGGAGACTCTGCCGAAATTTTCAGGAAATACTTGATGTTTTTAAAACCGCATAACTCGGCTTATGCTATTAAAACTACTTGATTTTAAATTGGTTTTCCTTCACTCTACTACTTTTCTTGGTTTGGATTTCTGGGTTTTCGGCTTACTTAGATTACGTACGCCTCGAGACGTTTCGTAGTTTAAGTGCCGGTCATGTTCCGTACTTTTGGGGCGTGACAAAGTTGGTATCAGAGCGTTAGGTTTTACCTTCGGAGCGTAGGATGACCCTTGGTTGATGGAATAGGTGACTAAAGTAGAGTGACGTACCGTGGGTATGTTCCGCGGCATATTTACGACACGCCACTCCACTTAAGGAGCCTTAGGATGTACATTTCTTTGCTCAGTATTATATTCATTCCGATCTAGTCTCATCAGTACCAGTTCTGGTTTTGCTGCCACGGTTACGGGCAGGGAGAGCTACGGCTAGAGTTGCGGTCAGCACGAGCTCGTTACGAACGAGGACTGACCAGAGCATAATTCCGGCGACACGATTGTAGAGATGTGTCTTTTGATTGTGCTTTCGCGCCACGAGCGTTGGATGGATCGCTGTATGAGATTACTTGGACGTGACAATCAGCACTAGAGGATTGAGCCACTGACAGAGGCCAGCCAGATTTTGATGACCGTTGGTGTATTGCTTACTCATGATAATTGAGGCACTGTTCAGCGTGTGGACGAGTGAGCTAATTGTTGCTGCGGACGACGGGATATCGCCCCAGATGTTGGAGCTATTGCAGTACGAGATTATACTAAGAAATGATAGAAGGTCGCTAGTCACCGAGGATGAATGACTAGGATATGTGATTCGTTCGCCTACCCCGATGAGAGGTCATCAGATAGATTAATTCCAGCTAGAGACGACTTCACGCAGAGACGTTGAGAGTCGACAGAGACGATCGAATGTCGGAAACCTACTATTCCAAGTTTAAAGTAATCGGAAGGTCATGCAGGCAATTCTATGGTCTCTCTAGAAGAATGAAACCCTAACTCGACTTAATGACCGTGTGAAAGCCTTTGAACCTTCAGGTTTGCGGCAGTTCTGCGGCGCCATTAGTGAGACTTGGGTTTGCCCTTCTACGGCTGGACCACCGATGCTGTGGTATGTACTCGATACTATTATACTGTACCCAAGATGTTGAGCTCTTGGGGGACTATGAGGTTTCGACGAATCGATCGGATGGATCGACTTAATTCGGATGCTAGGTGGTGGGATGCATTTCTTGGGAGACTCCAGGTACGAGGATAGCCGTTGGAGCTCAGTCCATGCAGCCGCGACGAGACGAGTCCGAAGCAGTCGACATTAAAGAAAAGTGGAGTAAGAGGTTCGTATAAGATCTGGATATGATGACGTTCCACTCCCCCGACATCAGAGAGGCGATGCGCATGCCGAAGCATTGTACATGGATATACCTCCCAGAAGCCGTCGTGATGAGTATGCAGCCGTTCCGGTGCAAGAAGCAGATGTAGTAAAGGGCGATGACTTCCGGACAGTTAGGCAGAGATGAGACTTGGAAGAGACCTTGAGTAGGAATCCTTCCAGGCCACTGCTGCAATGATATTTGCACCCAGGATCAGATATGCCACGTGCATTCAGAGAGCCAGAGGCCGACGCCAGTGATATGCTGCCTTACGAGTGGTCATGATGATTGACCGAGAGATGACCAGAGAAGTGCCAGAATAAGATCGTCCCTGTTAGCACACCTGACCAGGCCGATGAGCCGATGGATCGTGAGATTGGTAATCCACGGAGAAGACTTGGACCCAGGAGTGGTCATGTTACGCACACCAGCAGGCCAGAGTACAGGATCGCCGCCGAGATACGTTATGAGTGATCACGACAGTTGGCCATAGATTCTTAGAGGGTGGACTTGAGCGGGACTATTCCGCCATACTTGATTTCGATGTTTTGGGTGATCTATTCACATGACTGATTTTGATGATTGAGTTTTGTGGTATTTGTTTTCATAGACCATGGTTGCACCTATTGAGTATTTGCGATTTTGCACAGTTGTTTCACTTGATATCGCTTTCGTGCTTTGGATTCTCATGTTTATGATTTTATGGGTTTCATATGGTTGAGTTGATTCCGTGCGTATGCACGCACCCGATTTTGTTTTTGCACTCGGTATAGTTCACGTATGCTGCAGTGCAGTGATTCGTATTCTGTGCACTTGGATGCACTGGACTTCGATTTCGAGGGTGATGCTCGATATTTGTTTTGTGCATTTTATTCACCTGATTGGATTTTGCGCGTGTTCGACGCTTGATATTGGATTTCATGATTTCGTGCATGATGAATGCACCGGATTTAGATTTTTAGCGCATGTCGGGCGCATGTTATGAGATGCGATTTTGGTGCACACTAGATGCACTAAATCGAGATTTTTCGTGCATGTCAGATGCACCTGATTTTGCTGTCAGGCACACACGTTGCCTATGACCGATGTTGTGTGCACACCCGTTGCACCTTGATGTTGTTTCTGTGCACATGTATGGCATATTCATGGATTTTGATTTCCGTGCGCACCGGACGCACAGGGTTTTCATATGCACTTTTGGGATTGATCCTTATGGAGCAGTATATTTTCATGATATTGTGATTTGTTTCATACTGAGCAGGACTAGTCAGAGGACAGTACCTGAGTGTGTTTTGCACGCATTTCCTTCAAATATTTACATGTATAGTTCCAAATTATAGCATATCGGTTTTGCTTTGGATTTGGTATTCGTGTCTTCACCTTGACTCCAATGATTGTATGATGCTTGACGGAGTTTTGATTTTGAGTTATATGCTCATTTTTCATGCGCATGCGCTGCCCTACGATTTGTTTTATGTACTTATGATTTCGGAGCCCCGACGACTTGATGGTTTGGCTTGGATGTTTTAGTATTTAGGGGGGAGTTTTAATTTAAATTCGGGGACCGAATTTCTTTAAGGGGGGAAGATTGTAATGCCTATAAAAGTCGTTTTGGCGTTTTCCCAAAAATCGGTGAAAATTTGGTATTTTTCCGTAAATCGTCTTTTTTGTTATTTTGCAGTTTAGGCCTAATTATACCTAATTTGGATAGGTAATTGCTAGTTTTTAATAGCTAATGAGTTACTTATGAAATTCTGGTCGTTTAAAATTTTTCCCTAATTTTTCCATTTTTAATATTATTTTAAGCCGGTAAAAAAAAATACATTAAATTAGCGATAAATACAAATTTAAATGGACTAATTTTAATCTTTAAAATAATGTTAATTAAAATCTAGTTGTAATATAATTTGTTTGTATTTTATTTCAAGTTTTAATGGGTTTTTATTATGGAAAACAAAAATATAATTATTTTGAACTAAAACTTGCAAATATGGCATTGTGGGGGGTCTTTTTGCATAGAATTTCTTTGTAAAATCTCTCTCACTCACTCCTCACTCCCTTGGCCGGCCCAAATGCAGAAATTTCTCACCCTCTCAAATTTTTTCTTTAACTCATTTGTTAGGCGAGGAATTGAGTTAAAAGTGTAGGTTTTAATATATATTATTTCGGGGTATGGTGTACTTGACTTGAGGGGGGTTTGCCTTGTGAAAATTCCCACAACACCACACCACTTTCCCCTTCCTCCATCAGGTCGAAATTCTGCAGCCCCCTCCCCCTCATTTTTTCCTTCTCTTTTGGTTCAAAAATCCCTCTCAAAATCCATATAAATCCACAAATTTCTTCACAAAACCAAAACAAATCCTTGTGCTACCTCTTCTCAAGTCTAATTTAGTTGAAAACATGTGTAAAGGAGGCAATTTTAGAGGCAAATCATCATGCTAGATCCATAGATCTTGAGGTATATTTCTACCCATTTAAATTCCTATGGTTATATTTCTTTAATCGAGTTGTTTTAGTGTTAATATTGGTGCTATTTTGATCAAGGATTTTCGAGAGAATAGTTTGAGTTAAAATAGGGTTTTTAGCACACCTTTTTTTTAAGTTAATTATTCTATTTTGCTATCTAGTGTTTTATACAAACCAAATCTAAGAGGTTACTTTGCTTAGTGGGCTCAAATTAGTGTTAATTTAGTGTTTTCATGTATAGTTTGGATTGGAATTGCTCATTTTGAAAAAAATCAAGAAAGGGTGTGTATGGAAAATGGGTTTTGAAGCATGGTAATTGGGCTAATTTAATTGTAGTGGCTTTCTAATGGTTAACTTGGGTGTTTGCGCGATATTGTGTGCACTTTATCGCAAATCCGCAATGTTTGCACAAATTTGGAATTTTTTTTGTGCTTACTAGGTTTTAAAAATATTTATAAATTGATAAGTTTAATATATGAAAGTGATTTGTATGACCTAATTATGTTATTTAGTGAGCATGTTGGCCACGAAAATTGTTGAAATGTTTTTATTTGTTAAAACACCATGTTTTGAACAAAAAGGGTATTTGTGCTAACTAGCTTTTGGTTTAAGGGAATTTTGGCAAGATTAAAAATATAATAAATGTTTATGTGGCCTATTTAAGCTAATTAGTGAATATTGTAACCACTAGTTTTGCTAAAACATTAAGATTTGTATTAAAAACGGTTAACGACCGCTAACTAGGTTTTCGGGAAATAAAACGATTTGTTTAATTTGATGGTTTTGACGAATTAAAACCTATTTCTTATATAATTAATGAGTTTTGAAACCACGATTGGTGCGTTTGAGTTTTTCGCGATCACTCGGCGTTTGTACGCCGATGTCGAGGGTTTTTGGGTTGATTTGAGAAAGAAAACCATAGGTTTTGACCTATGTGGGATTCACGTGTCGTTTTGGGTCATGAGTCGGATTTTAATACGACACGGTACGTTATGATATGTAGGTAACCCATGTGGACTTCGAGACGACAAGCAAGCGCGTGGCGACGTCGGCACCGACCAGCGAGGACCAGGTGAGTAGATCTATATCTACGGGGAGAAGTCGGGTGGATGGCGTATAGCACCCCCGCAGTCCGTAGTGTAGCTCCTATATATATATGTTTATATAGGTGTTTTATGATACGAGAATGTTTATTCATGTTATGATTATGTGTTCATGGATTAGCTTTGGGTTAGTTGCGAAACCCTAGAGTAGTTGTTATACCCACATACGCACACACAGACTTGCATACATTACTTTCTTGTGCGCTGATTGGGATGTGTATATATGTATATATGCGTGGGTATGGGACTATGCATATGTACATTCATGTACACATGCATGGATAATGAGGATAGTACTTGGGATTTAAGATGAGTCGATGAGATTTGATTTGAGGTCGTGAGATCGGTGATATAGCAGGGCTCGTATTTGAGATACGACATGACGTTGTAACGGGTCTTGACATAGTGTTTCACACATGTGCATGCATACTTAGGCGGTATCAGTATTGTACTAGACGTAGATCAGTACCCCGATCATGATATTTGATAAAGAGGATACCAGGCGAATAGTATGATGAATGTGATATTGACCCGTACCCAGATTTGGGATGCCGTACGACGGATTTACGTATGAGCTATATTGATGATTGATCTGCACTCTTGACTTGGGATGCCTGCTTATATATATGGTATCGGATATGATATTATTGAGGCGAGATCACCGACTGTATATATATATATATATATATATATATATATATAGGTATGTATATGTATCGACTCAGATGATAGGCGGTTTCCTTATCTGTAGTTCAGCTTGCTAGTTCAGCCGTATAGTTTAGTGTAGTTGTTAGATTAGATTAGACTCCTACCTATTTCAAAACTAGCGGATCGTGGGTATTTTAAAAGACAGGTCAAGGGATCTACGGATATTTCAAAAGACGTATCCTTTCTTAAAAACCACCGTAGCCCCTATTTTCAAAACCCCGTGATTCGTGTTATTTCAAATGGCACCATTGTTTAATATTTAGCTCCCGCTCATATTGGTTGCTCACTCCGCATCGCATATTTACATTGTTATTTCATATTGCATTGTTGACATTATGCTGTTAGGACACCAGCACCATTACCGATGATGCGTATGTACCACATACACTTACTTGCCGGCTCACACACATCTTCATCGGTAATTGCCATGTCACGTACACCTTAGAAAATATTATTGCTTAACTTAGCTTGATAGCCAGTAGTTTGACATAATATTAGTGTACATACCTTATATGCCAGCTTAGATATTGTAGTTATTACTTGTCGCTTCATGCATACTGTTATTCATTCTCATGCTTATATTCATGGTTTTACATGCTATTGATGATTCGGATTTCCATGATATTTTCTGGATTTGGAGGAAAACCGCAAAACATATATAAACTGCTTTCTCTCTTTTTAAACAAAAATGCGGTTTTCCCATGATGTATGAGTCGTCCACCATGAGTTTGCTGATGGATTTCGAGATCCGATTCGAGGAGTTGGATGAACCGTTTTGGGTACATGGTGGGCTCGGTGCGGTACCCCGGGGTGAGAAGGCCGTGTTGTTGACGTTGAGCCTGGCAGGGGAGCACTACCGACCGGTGATATTACCCGACGCGTCGGATATCCGGAGAATACCGTCGTGGTCTTGAGATGGATGGTAGGGGCCGGTCTGGACTGACGGCGCCCTAGATATTGAGGTACTGAGATTTGATGATACAGGCCAGTCCGGATAGCCAGAGCCTGAGGTTTCGAGACTTTGAGGTTTATGTTTTGTGTCGATGCTAGACACTGTTGATGCTGATTTCATTTATGATATCTCATTTTGAAAATACAAAGGAAATCTCACTAAATTATGAAAACAGTTTCTTCATTTACATGTAATCTGTTTTCATGCATTCATACCTCATTCATGATATATTGCTACCTGAGGCACTGACACGGGCACACGAGATTATATTCGGGTTAGATATTTACCCTAGTCATTGTTATAGACTGCTGGTTTTATTTGAGGATTATATATATTGATCGTATGACCTAGGATTGCGTCATACATGTGATTTCTATTCGTAGATGTTTTTCTATTCACGAGTTTGCAACTCACCCCCATTGTGCCCCAGTTTCTTGCAAGTTTCACCGTACAAGTTTCTTTACGGCTTTGCGGGTACAGTTTCGTTCGGGTGACTTGCTAGTAGGTGGGTTTATTTGTATCATACCCATCATTTTACATTGTATATTAGTATTCAGTTGTATCTAGAAGTTCCATCAACCAAACTTGTATTTATCTAGATAGAGACCAGTGATGTTTATTCTTTCGATCTTAGAGTCGCGCGTTGTGTTTCTGTGGATTTCTTGCTGTTTTGAGTTTCCTTTTGAGTTTTGATCCTTGCCCTTGGCGTTGTATATTATTTTGCTTGTGTGGTTGTGACCGTCGATTGACGAAGAGCTAGCTCCCGCTTGGGGATGCATTTTTATTGATTTCGTATATTATTCATGTTGTATCCCGTTTGGGAGCCAGTATTTACAAAGGAGACTCTGCCGAAATTTTCAGGAAATACTTGATGTTTTTAAAACCGCATAACTCGGCTTATGCTATTAAAACTACTTGATTTTAAATTGGTTTTCCTTCACTCTACTACTTTTCTTGGTTTGGATTTCTGGGTTTTCGGCTTACTTAGATTACGTACGCCTCGAGACGTTTCGTAGTTTAAGTGCCGGTCATGTTCGGTACTTTTGGGGCGTGACAGTTATATATGTATTTATATATACTAGTAGATGTTGTATATGTTTTGCACCCGCACTAGCCCAGTCCCCGCTCTGTCGTTAGTTAAGTAACCTAACGGGTGATGACGGGACCCAGTGGCGAATGCGGATGGCATATACGTACATTTTATTTTTGTTCTTTTATGGTGTGATTAATTGATGGGACTGCATAGATTCTTATCAATGCAAGGATAAAACAAACCTATATAAGATGTTGTTGGAACCAAGTTTTTTAAAAACTGACATTACAGACGTTCTCTTTTGCTTTGCATCGTGGTATTCATTTGGAATATCCTGCACCTCATTCGACGGGGCAAGGGTCGAGATCCCTTCATCGGGAGTGACCCCTTGGGTAAAAGTTTGCGTCAACGTAATAACTTTATTATAGTCGATTGTTTTTTCTTTACATCGTGGTATTCAGTTTGGGATATCCTGCACCCCATTCGACGGGGAAAGAGCCGAGATCCCTTCACTGGGAGTGACCTCTTTAGCAAAAGTTTTCGCCACTATATATTTATAAAACCACTTGGATTCCTTCAACGATATCAAGTTCATTACGTTAAAGGTTTTTCGCCAAAAACCAGCCGTAGCCCTCCGTCATTTCAGATTAGTATTGCTTAGTATTCGTGCTACGTATGTTGACTGTGTCAAGGCGTAGTATGCGGTAGCTCTGTAATGCTTTTCTGTATCATGGATATGTGGATTGGTTAGGACAGTCGTACGGTCATGTTGACTGTGTCAAGGACTCGTACTGGTGGGTCTAATGCAATCAAGACAATGACGGGTTGAACTTGACTAGGACCCTTTGATATGTTGACTGTGTCAAGGTCACTTGGGTCCTAGGGGTAAAAATCACATCGGGAGTTTCAAACATACAGGAAACTTGCCAGGTCTGCGCATACCTTCTGGAGTGTGGTGACTTGAGTGGCTTCCATCAAGTTATCATGCGATGATAGTTGGATCCCGATTCCCACTGATGAGTAGGATTACTCCTCGGGTGATTCCGACTAATTCTCCTTTTAGGTTTGGAGGAGAATTTGAGAAAACAGTGGGAGCCATCCAGATTAGATAAAATGATTAACCGTTCTGATCTAGGTTAGATTGCACGCTGAGTGTTTTTTCTCTCTCTCTCTGGCTGTGACTATGACCCGACCTTTGACTAAAACTCATGAAACCAAGTTAACCGAACCTTCTTAAAACACTTTGGCTTTTGGAATGTCACGGTGTCGCATACATTATTGCCATTTCTATATCATCTTTCGCACTTCTCCAGAACACCCCGTATTATTACGAACATCCACTTCCATTGGATAAATCCATCGTATGGTTATATACGAACTCGAAGGAACTTTTTCTAGGATGGATTCTGGTTCTGGAGAGATTGAATATGATTATTCGGTTGTCTTTTCCCTTTACCTTCTCTCAGGTTGTGAGGGCTCATAAGATTAGGAGAGGGTACACCTATTGAGCTTATTGGGTAGTCTTCTTCCAAACCATAGGCCGGTGATGAACGGTAGGAAAGGAAGAAAACCAATTAAGCTTAAGTGTGGTGTACAGAAGGTAATAAGTAAAGACATATAAAGGGATTAGAACAAGGGCAAAGGAAATTGCGATCACCATCATTCACGACAAAAACCGTGTATACCCCTGCCACTCCTACATCCACTTTGCTTTTCTCTAGAACACTCCGTATCACTACGGATATCCACTTCCATTGGATAAATCCATCGTATGGTTATATACGAACTCGAAGGAACTTTTTCGAGGATGGATTCTGGTTCTGGAGAGATTGGATAGGATTATTCAGATGTCTTTTCCCATTACCTTCTCTCAGGTTGCGAGGGCTCCTAGGATTAGGAGAGTACACCTATTACGCTTATTGGATAGTCTACTTCCAAACCTTAGGCTGGTGCCGAAGGGTAGGGAATAAAGAAAACCAATTAGCGTAAAGAAGGTGTACAGAAGGTAATAAGTAAAGACATAATAAAGGGATTGGAGTGAGGGCACGTAAATATATGGTTACTGTCGTGAATCAGGGTAGTGGAAGAGGCGTTACTAGGAATACCAGTAAACCCCTTCGAAACATTTTCATGTTTCAGTTTCACTGTGTGATGTTAATTGATAACTGTTTTCCCAGTTGGAATCTAACTCCAGGGTATGTATTTACCAGATCAGTTTCTCACATCTGTATGTTATTACGGATGGTGAGTGGGAGTAAGATATTGGGAATTGGGTGATTAGATCCTCATTATATCGGAATTCGTTGTAATTGGTGATATTTGAGGAAATCATCTGGATATTGCCAGATGACAAATATTTGGTTTTGAATATCCGTTGTTATGCACCAATTTCAAACTGGTATATCTGTACATTTATTTTATAAAGTGAGATATAACTTTTTGATATTGTGTCTATGACATTTACCTATATCAGTTGGTGATTAGGTAAGGTGTATTCAACAGCGGTGTAATTCTTCTTAACCACAGTATAATTTTTCAACCTACGACGCACAGGGTTTGAGTTATTGAACTCAGTGGACTTGTACAAAATATTGTATGTTGTCCAGTGTCGATTACGACAATGGGATTGGTACTCGTACTATATTATGTTTACTTGTGACTTCTCCAATTCTGGACAAGTATTTCGTTGAAATGCATGGTCTAAATTTTGAGAAGTTATAGGTATAAGAATAAAGTAGAGGACCATTTATTAGAAGTATCAGGATTCTTCGAAGTATTCGAAGATGTAGATACTTGTGTTTAAGTATTCCATTGATAGTAATGGTTTTGAGAACTTACTTCTCTTTCGGGTTACTCATATATGGATGCACTCCTAGATGAGTAATGCTGATTGTCCTCTTTTCCATTTGGTTGATATGCACTGGAGACAGCTGCATGATTTTGAATCCGGTTCCAATTAAATTAGTGCTTTTGTTTCTATATTAGATATATATAGAATCAATTTATATCTTAACGATGTTAAGGTATAGGGAGTTGTCCGGCTGATGCTTAAAACCAGAATCCGGATAAACTCAAGGCACGCTTCAGTAATGGCTGTTTGTGGGTTATCCCGGGCTTTGACGAGGGTTAACTTTCTACCATCAGGAAGATCAATATTTATGTTGTTCTTGACTCGCCACAGTTTTAATAAAATGGATTTTTTCAGAAAACACAAGTGGGAGTATGGTAGAACTGGAAGTTATTCCAGAACCACAAACGATTAATGGAAATTTAAAAGAACCTAAGGATTCAATTGGATTTGATGTTCCATTAGCCACTCCGCAGATTTGGTAAGTAACCTTAGGCATCTGAAAGGTACTTCGGTCTTCTTAGAGACGGTGACAGGGAGGTTCTTGTTTACCCAGACTTGCCATTGCTGCTGTTCTAGACTATAAGACCCGGCAGGAGGATGAGTATAGCGTCATTCTAAACTAGCTTTAGATGTGCACGTGTATATGACTCTGCCAGAGGGTTGTTGTAGTCAGTGGGAGCAGCGGAAGCATAGTGGGAAAGTAACTTATGTTTATTTATAGACTAAAGCAGGTATAGCGGAAATAGATCATCTAATTTGGATGTGACAGTCATAGATCTTGACTTCATCAGAATGGGAGATGGATTTGGTAAGAAGGTAGTAGAGAGTGATGTCCAGGTATTGGGATGACATGCACTTAATAGGAAGAGATATTCCTATACTACGATCAGTTATACTGTGGTTGTCACAAAGTTGTTTCTCCCCATAGGATATGGATATAATATCAGGTTTTCTGGTTACTAGATCTATGGTTTTAGATCTAGATTTGGGAAGTATCCCAATCTGGGTACTTTAACATTAAATGGATGACTCCTGGCATGGTGGTGTACCTGCCAGTGATGGAGTCACCCTCTCTAAAGGTGTCTTACAGACTAAAGGGGAGAGGGACCTGCATGATTAGCATATCACTAGCTTAGGCAATTGAGTTAATCATGAAATGTCGAGTACCACACCAGATATTGCGTTTGCATTAGATGCAATAAGCAGATACATTAATCCAATCCTGGAGAAACATTGGGAAGCAGTTATTGAACATAAATGAATGTTCTTGGGAAATGATTACGGCAGCCTCTTTCGGGAGACGGTTATCATTTCAGGCTTCCAAGGTGACCTGGATGACAGAGTGACTGTCAGAGTTATAGTTTTCCCTCTTTTGAGGGATAGTATGTTGGACAGGTGGTCCAAGCGGATACTGAGGAAAGGCATGGCGCAGGATACTGATTAAATTCAGTGGACGATACAGTCTAAGTAGTTTGCTTGATTTGGAGTTCATTTATGAACTGGGTCCTATCAGACATCCAGACAAATTCTAAGACAAGTATTACTCATTTCGGGAGATAGTTTTCTCTGCGAAGTTGAGATATAGAGAGATACAGAAAGAAACATTGGAGCGGATCCACCCACTGAGGCTATTTCTTGAACGCAATCATTTTCGCAAACGGGCTTTGCGAAACTGATTAGTAGAGAAGTTGGGTGTTCGGTATCACACAGGTTGTGAGTATGCGACATCGCAATAATTAGCCTTAAGTGCAAGTGGGAGATTGTTGGCTATAGTGCCCTCAAAGCAATTATCATAGTCGCGGACTTGTGATTATGATGATTGAGTGAGGACCTATACCGATAAAACACTTACTCAAGATGATAGTATGCTATCTGGTTTGTCTTTATCATCATATACGTGTTGATAGAGCCCATAGGATTCTTACTTGACTGTCAGCATTATGATGGCGATCATATATGTGGGAGCTGGGGTCTATAAGCATATCCTTAAATGTCCCTAGTCGTAGGAGTATCCAGTGTAGACTAGTGTATACTGATCGAGACCCCGACGAGGGGCGGTGGCCAGGTCTCACAAGCCATTGGTGTTAGTTTGTTCACCTAAGATAGTATACAGGTGCTCATTGGATTATGAGTACACTAGACGGACTCGCCGGGAACCTGCTAGTTGGTATTATACCTATTGTCAGATAGCAGTTCCCAGGTGACATGTGTACAGGTTAGTCTGTCGACCTGAGATCGTCATTTGTCTCGTGTGAGTTCCCACTATGCTTTGATTACTACCCTACCACGGCTCAAAGGAGTCGTGCAAACAGGTTTAGTTGGGTACAGTCCCGAGCCACATGGAGGCAGTGATCGGATCGTTGGGGATTCGTCTCTCCCGGTATTGGGGGTAGATGTCGCGTTGTGTACGGATGGCCATCACCATAAATCCGTGGCCACGGTGGACGAGAATTATCGATCTAGGATCGATAGTTTCCCAGGTGGTGATGGGTATCATACTGACACTAAATATCGCGTTGTTGGGGGTCTGACTTTATCCACCCCCTAGACTCGATATGCGATACTCTTAGACGAACAGACCGGACTGTACGGATATTGTCACCGTCAGGCTCAGTAGGGGTTCAGGATGAGTTTGCTCGTCGGCCTCCCTTTCGTTCAATACCAAGCGATCTGCCGTGGATCCGCGGCCGAGTTGACACCGAGTCAACCCAAATTTGCTCAGTTATTCTTCTGGGTTGATGTTGTGTTTTCTGGGATATTTTGTTTCTGCTCAGGTTTTATGTGCACAAAGAATTTTTTGGAGTAGATTCATTTGTGTTTCTTGATCGAAATTCTAAGAGGTTTGGCTAACTTGATTATATCTGTGTTGTGATTAATGTGTTCGTAAACCTCCTCTAACTGCTAGTATGTCGGTTAGCAGGGGGTTGCACATTTCTGTAATGTTTTTTACTGGTTTGTGATTGTGAACTTGTTGGATTGTCGTGAATGGATAGCTGGGGATGTGAAACGAGTGTTTCTTTCATTCAAATGTAAATTGTAATTTGTTGTAATATTCTTTTGCGGGGCACATCCGGGTTGAGGTTATAGCCACCATTGTATTATTTCATTTTCTGTTTTCTGCTCCTAGGATAAACCCAAGATAGGTTGCACAAACTACCGGGTACTTTGAAGTGCTTAGTGGTCTACTCATGTCGTTGAGGGGGACCGCTTCACTTCGGATACTTGGCGGATAGTTTGCCGTACCCGTAGGGGTCTAGGGTGGGGGTTTGGCTATTCATCGCGACTGTGTAATCCGTCTTTCTTTGCAGGCTCAAAAGGAATGTGGATTCCTAGAAAATCCAATATGTTCATCTGTGATCTGGAATGCCTATTATTGCGTCTGACGAATGTACAATATCTATATATGATATCTAGTAGGCGTTACTTATGTTTTGCACCCGCGCTAGCCAGCCCCTGCTCTGTCGTTAGTTAAGTAACCTAACGGTTGAATGACGGGGCCCGGTGGCGAATGCGGATGGCATAAGAGGACGTTGTATTTTTGTTGTTTTCTGCAATGATAGGTTAATTGATGGGACGCATTATATTAATGCAAAGAAAATAAACCAAAGTTGAATCGTTGGAACAGTTTAAAAGAAACCACCCGGTTATTTTAAAACAGAAGATTTTTTTTAATTGCGGAGCTTAAACCACTCCTTTTAAAAGCTATCAGGTTCCTTCGATCATATCAAGTTCACTATGTTTACGGTTTCGCCAAAACCATTCGTATCCCTCCGTCATTTCATTTGGGTATTCAGTAGTATTCAAGCTATGTATTTTGACCAACGCCAAGGCATAGTGTTTGGTAGCTGCTGGGTATTCATTTGTTGCATAGATAGACGAGTTAGTTTGGGACAGTCGTACTTCCATTTGGCCAATGTCAGGGGTATGTACAGATGGGTTCAAATTAACAAGATAATGATGGGTAGAACTTGACATGTGACTTATGACATTTTGACCAACGCCAAGGTCATAAGAGCATGGGGCAGAAATTCATATCGGGAGTTTCTAAAGAAACTGAAACTTGCTAAGAGATTGCATACCATTTGGAGTGTGATAATTTTGGTAGGATTCCTTCAGCTTTATCACACGATGATATTTTGATCCCGATCCTACTGTGAGTATATGCTACTCATCATGAGATTATTTCACTTAACGATCAATGCTATAAACCAAGTAGGTGTCGAGAAAGGTGTCAGCGGGGCTACGCCCACAGAGAAAAGAGGTTATTTAATTAAGGAACTTCGCGAAAGCGTCGTAAAACCTCCCTCGAAGTACCGACACAGGCCTGGCTGAACGGTTAAGCAAGTATTGTACGGTGAGAATAGTCCTGACTAGTTCTTCCTTTTTGGTTTGAGGAGGGATTTGAGAAACAGTGGGAGCCATCCTGTATAGATAAACTAAAAACCTCTCTAAACTTACAAGAGCATCATGCTAAAGCGTTTTCTCTCTCTCCCCTAATTGCAGCAACCCAGAACATGACAGGCCTTAAGTTATTATTAGATAAAAATATTTTGACAGGGCCAAACTATAAAGACTGGTTCCGGAATGTCAAGATTGATATAACATATGGAAAATTGGGCTATGTCCCTACTATTAAGGCACCTGCCGTCCCAGGTTTTGAATCCACTGTCGCGGATAAGGAAATTCGCAAGACCTGGGAGTTAGACTGCGCGAAGGCCAAATGCATCATGCTTGCCTCAATGAATAATGAACATCAGAGGAGGTACGAGAATATGGATCTTGAATCCATATTTCTCCACACCAAGGAACTGTATGGAGAGCAGTCTCGTATAGCTAGACACGAGACCTCGAAGAACTTGTTTCAGTCGAGGCTGGCCGTCGGATCATCTGTAGGAGAACATGTCCTTAAGATGATTGGCTATATTGAAGAGCTCGCAGACCTCGGGACAACATTAGAGAACGAGCTATATACAGACTTGGTTCTTCAGTCCCTTACTTCCACCTACGCACAATTTATCTTGAATTTCAACATTCAAGGTAAGGAAGTTGAGCTTTCAGAACTCCTTAACATGTTGAGGAGTGCAGAGGGCACCTTGCAGAAAGCAAGGGAAACACCCACTATGTTTGTTCGTGGTGCTTCCTCTTCCAGGTCCAAGGCAAGGGCCAAAGGAAGGAAGACGAAGGCCGCTACGAAACCAAGAGGTGGTGTTGGTAAGGTGAGAGTTAAGGGAAAGGCAAAGGTTGCAGTGCCAGTAGTGGCAAAGGATGAGTGCTTCCACTGTCGTAGGAAAGGCCATTGGAAGAAAGATTGCAAAGCTTGGATTGCCAAGAATCAGGACCCGAAGCAAGCTGTGGCTTTAACTTCAGGTGTGTTTGTAATTGAAAATTGTCTGTCAATCAACTCTACTTCTTGGGTATTAGATACCGATCAGGATCTCATATATGCAATTCATTGCAGGCACTGAGAAACCGCAGAGTGCTGAAGGTTGGTGATATGACCCTCCAGGTTGCTAACGGAGCTAGCGTGAATGCTGTGTCCGTAGGGGATTATCACCTTGGATTGACGAGTGGACATATTTTGGTTTTACGCAACTGTTTTTGTATACCTAGTTTAATGTATAATATCATATCAGTATCGTTGTTATCAAAAGAAGCTTATGATTTCACGTTTGTAAGCGATGTTGTCAACATCCACCTTAGTCATGGTTTGATTGGGTCTGGTATACTAGATAACGGTATATACGTGTTAAACCAATTACAAATTTTCAATGTCCAGAACACACTAAAAAGAAAGTCTCCAGATATAAATCAGGCTTTCTTATGGCATTTTAGACTTGGTCACATCAATGAGACAAGGTTAACTATGTTACATAGAGAAGGATATTTGGATCCGTTCGAATATCAATCTTATGTCACTTGTCAATAATGTCTCAAAGGAAAGATGACAAAGACTCCATTCACTGGCATGGAGTAAGTGCGAGCGAGCTCTTAGGACTCATACACAGCAATGTATGTGGTCCAATGTCTACACATGCAAGAGGCGGTTTTTCATATTTCATTACTTTTACGGATGATTACTCTAGGTATGGATTCATTTTCTTGATGAAACATAAATCCAAGGCCTTTTAGAAATTCCGAGAATATAAGAATGAAGTAGAAAACCAAACCGGCAAAAGTGTCAAAACACTGAGATCTGATCGAGGTGGTGAATACTTAAGTGCCGAGTTCCTGGGTTACCTAAAAGAGAACGGAATTCTCTCTCAGCTTACTCCTCCATACACTCCACAACATAACAGTGTATCGGAAAGACGGAACCGAACCCTATTGGATATGGTACGTTCCATAATGAGTAATGCTGAGTTACCGCGATCTTTCTGGGGTTATGCACTAGAATCAGCTGCATATCTTTTGAACAGGGTTCCTACCAAGACTGTGCCTACCACACTATATCAGATGTGGAGTGGGAAGAAACCCTATCTTCAGTATCTGAAGATATGGAGATGTCCAGCTTTTGTTAAAAAGCAGCATGCGGACAAACTCGAGGCACGATCAGTACAGTATCAGTTTGTGGGATATCCAAAGAACTCCAAGGGGTATTTTTTCTATTACATAGAGGAACAAAAGGTTTTTGTTTCTCGTAATGCCCATTTTCTAGAACAACAGTTTTTAGAAAAGGAAACAATTGGGAGCGCAATAGAACTGGAAGAAATTCCAGAACCACAAACTACTACTGAAAGTTTGGTAGAACCAGAAGTTCAAGAAGAACAGGACATTCCCGCACCCCTCCGTAGGAGTAGTAGGCCGTCTCATCCGACTGAGAGATACTACGGTTTTCTCATAGATGGGGATAGCGAGGATTGCATCATTGATAATAATGAACCTACTAGTTTCCAACAGGTCATCCAGAGCGGCGACTCAATAAGATGGCTGGATGCAATGCGGAACGAGATGGAGTCCATGTACACCAACAAAGTATGGACTTTGGACTTTGCTCCAGATGGGGGTAAAACCCATAGGATGCAAGTGGATCTTCAAGAAAATGATTGGTGTAGATGGACAGGCGGAAACCTATAAAGCTAGACTTGTTGCAAAGGTTTTTCGTCAAAGACCTGGTTTGGACTATGACGAAACTTTTTCTCCAGTGGCTATGCTCAAATCCATTCGGATCCTTCTTGCCATTGCTGCCTTCCATGATTATGAGATCTGGCAGATGGACGTAAAGACGGCTTTTCTAAATGGTAATTTAGAAGAATGCGTTTATATGGATCGGCCAGAAGGTTTCAATCAGAGTGGGAGCAGCGGGAAAGTGTGCAAGTTGCTTAAGTCCATTTATGGACTAAAGCAGGCATCGCGGGGTTGGAACATCTATTTTGATGAAACGGTCAAAGAATATGACTTTATCAAAAATCCAGATGAACCATGTATATATAGTAAGATTGTAGCACGAACTGTCGTATTCCTCGTCTCGTACGTGGATGACATTCTCTTGATAGGAAATGACATTCCTATGCTACAATCTGTCAGAGGATTCTTGTCACACAGGTTCTCCATGAAAGACCTGGGTGATGCCTCTTACATTCTGGGGATCTGGATCTGTCGTGATAGATCTAAGAGGATGTTGGAACTTTCACAGTCCAGGTATATCAACACCATACTGAAAAGATTCAGTATGGAAGATTTTAAGCGCGGTAATTTACCGGCTTGTCACGGAATTACCCTCTCCAAAGAGATGTCTCTCAAGACTGATTTGGAAAGGGATCGCATGTCGATTATACCCCATGCTTCTGCGGTAGGCTCTATAATATATGCGATGTTGTGCACCAGACCAGATGTAGCTTACGCACTGAGCGTGGTAAGCCGGTATCAGTCAGACCCAGGGAAGAAGCACCGGATAGCAGTAAAGAACATTCTCAAGTACCTGAGAAGGACTAAGGATATGTTCTTGGTTTATGGCGGAAAATACCTCCAGATCGAGGCTTTTGTTGACTCCAGCTTCCAGAGTGACTAGGATGACTCCAAGTCCTTGTCAGGTTATGTCTTTACCCTCAATGGAGGGGCGGTGTGTTGGAAGAGTTCTAAGCAGGACACCGTTGCTGACTCGACGATGGAAGCGGAGTATATCGCTGCTTGCGATGCCGTAAAAGAAGCAGTCTGGATGAAGAAGTTCCTAACAGAACTTCAGGTGGTTCCATCCATTGTTGATTCAATACCTGTGTATTGCGACAATAACCGGGCTATAGTTTTAGCGAAGGAACCCAGGTCCCATCAGAAGTCCAGACACATCTTAAGGCGGTATCACTTGATCATGGAGATCATAGATCGCCGGGAGATCGAGGTCCGGAGAGTTGCTAGAGAGCAGAACACTGCAGATCCATTCACAAAGGCCTTACCCCAGACACATTTTGAGAGGCTATTCGAGACGATAGGTCTTCGATATGCCAGCACATGGCCCTAGTGCAAGTGGGAGATTGTTAGTGTATATGCCCTAGGGACCATTATTGTATCATACTAGTTTGTATATTACTTAATGGAGGGTTGGGATATTCACAGTAATATTAACAGTCTTGCTCAATATAGTAGTATGCTACTTGGTTTATATCTATCTTAATATGTGTATATGTTTCTTTTAACATATCGCGAATACATATTGATAGAGCCCATAGGATCTTGCTTGACTACCAGCGTTGTGATAGCAGTCACACTAGTGGGGGCTGGGTAGTCTGCAAGCACATCCTCTTTCAGGTCCCTAGTCGTAGGATTATCGATACTCCAGAGTAGACTAGTGTGTACGCTTCTCATCCCAGCAGGGGAAATGGTGATGTCCCACAGCCATTAGTACGATGTACTGGCGATAGTATACAGGTGCTCGTTGGGTTTCGGGTATACCGGACAGGACTCGCAGGGAACTGTTGGTTGGTATTATACCCGTCGTCAGTTAACAGTTCCCAGGTGACATGAATACAGTATAGTCCGTTGACTTGACACTGCTGCTTCGTCTCGAGTGTGTTCCCACTGTTCTTAGATTGCTACCCTACCACGGCTTAAAAGAGTCATGCAAACAGGTAGCAGTTGGGTGCAGTCTTAAACCACTTGGAGGCAGTGGCAGTTAGAAAGGATTCGTCTCTCCTGGTATTGGGAGTTGATATCGCACTGTGTTTGGAGAGCTATTACGCAAAGTCCCTGTTCAGGGCAAACGAGATTTACTGGTAGGATTTCCAGTAGGTTCTCAAGGTGTAATGGGCTTCACTCTGACACGATTTATACCGCTTTTAGGGGACTGACACTTGCCGCCCCCTAGGTCCGATTATGCGATAGTATTAGGCGAACAGACCGGACTGTACGGAGATTGTCACATCAGGCTCATTAGGAGTTCGGATGGGTTTCCTCATCGGCCTTCTTATCGACATCTACCTGGGGACCGTTACGTACAGCTAGTACCGCTTGCGGCCTGTGGTTAAACCCACTGCCAGCGTAGTGTCGAGTATTTAGAGTCCCACACAGAGAGTTTCCCTGCTTCAGGTGAAACGATATTGAGGTCGTATGGTTTTACGACAGGGTTCGGACATATACGTGTACTTGTACACGTATGATATTCGGACAGTTTATACTAGCGGGCTTTAGTTTAAGCCAGATTCTAGTATTGGATTATTGGATTTATACAGTCTCAGTATTTCCGTGTTTTACGGATGGGAGGGGCATTCTCGTAATTAGTCGAGAAGCTTCTAGAAGGAAGGTGACTCATTTAGTTTTAATTCATTTCTGAATTAAAACGTAATGAGGTGGAGAGCTTATGTGTTATTATCATTAATTGCACCATGACTCATGAGATAATTCATCTCAAGAATTAAATGAAGCATTAATGATATTTGTGAAAGATATTTTGTTATGCTTCATATTATTCAAAGTGAGAAGGGTTCAATTCATTATTACAAAAACACTCTCTCTCCTCAAGCTCTCTTCTTCAACCTAACCCTAATCTTCTTATGTGTTGAGATCCTAAGGGTTAGAAAGACTAATTAATCCTTAATCCATCTCTATATCCTCTAGGTTACTTGGATTGGAAATTCTAGCCACTTAGTTACCTCAAGTGAGAGGTTAAAACTTGGAGAAGGAACTCTCGGGTGGATCTTCTATCACATCGAGGAGGCCGACGAGAAGGTGAACAACAAGAATATGAAGGACTAGTATCTTGAGGTATAATCATCTATCATAGTAGTTTAGCACTTCTAGATAGTTTGTTACTTAGGATTTAGTAAAGATCCGTAAAGTTAGTCGATGTTACCTTAAACAAAATGATTGTTTTACCTATTCCGCCTCCCCGCATCTTGTGGGTGTTAGTTATATGTATGCCCTAGAGGCCATTACAGCACATACGATGTATATTGTGATGGATGCTTGGACATATATAGGGAGGACTTTCTTGCTCGACATGATGGTATGCTATCTGGTTGTACTTTATCTTAACATGTACTCTGATTGTCTCTAAGTTACATGTTGATAAAGCCCTTAGGGTATGTACTCGACTACTGGGACTATGATGGGATCATACTAGTGGGGCCACGGGAGTCGATGAGTACATCCTATAACAGTTCCTAGTCGAGGGTGTATCGAGACAGGGCATCGATACACCAGAGTAGACTAGCGAATACGCATCTTGACCCATATGATGGGCGATGGATGATCCCATATCCATTGGTGTTTGACATCAAGGATGGTATACGAGTGCTCAGTGGAGACTGGGTACACTGGACGGACTCGCCGAGAACTCCCAGATGGTATTATACTTCACGTCAGATGGCAGTTCTCCGGTGACACTGGTACAGATTAGTCTGTTGACCCGAGATTGTCATAGAGTCTTGTGTGATTCCCACTGTGCTTTGATTTCCATCATACCACGTCCCAGAGGGCGTGCAAAAAGATGGCTTTTGGGTACAGTCCCGAATCATATGGAGGCAATGAGCGATAGGAGGGGATTCGTCTCTCCCGGTATAGGGAGTTGATGTTGCGCTGTGTTCGATTGGCTATAGCTGGAAATCCCTGGCCAGGGTTGCTGAGATTTACTGGTAAGTGTTACCAGTAGTTTCTCGAACTGTTATAGACCTCATATCGACATGACTTATCAAGCTACTGGGGTCTGACGTTTACCACCCCTAGGCGAGATATGCGATATATCAGACGACGAGACCGGACTGTACGGGAGTGTTACTGATTGGATTCGCGTGAGTGTGAGCAGGCTTGCTCGTTGATCTTCTGATCGCTCAATACCCGGGTGGCCGTTACGTTTAGCAGACCACTTGCGGCTTGTGGGTGTTTGATATGATCATCACCTACTGCCGGCGTATTGACGAGTCTTTAGAGTCCTACACAGAGGTTTCCTAGCTCAAGCGAAACAAAATAGGAGCGCATATGAGATATGTGCGGGACAGAGAATAATACCAGTATGTGATACTGTATTCTATTCTCACGATTTGTATCATCGGTCGGTTATATGAGATATAGCCGGGTTACCGAATCAAGTGTTGATTCGATACATTGATACACTTGATATTGGTCGGTTATATGCGATATGACCGGATCATTAAATCAAGTGTTGATTTAATGATTTAATTTATAATTATATATTTGATATGTTACTTTACATTAACTAGTATTGGTTCACTTAAGATTGATTTTCTCACTTGATGTGCACAAGTTGTATATGTGATATATTTTTGTGCACTAGATTGTATCATATTTGATGATACATGCAAACTTGGGTGTGTGTATGAGTTACACCATGTTTAGGTTAATGGTTAAGTTTTTTATTTTTTTTGGAAAAACAAAATGGTGATTTTCTTTGTCTTTGCTTGAAGCTTCATGAAGCTTTCAAGCATCTTTGACAAAGTCTAACCATTTTGTTTTGCATGAGATTTTCATTAACCTAACCATTAACTTAAACTCTAGTTTAGTCTCTACAAAGGTTTATCTCACCCATGGTTGCAATATGATAGACTTCACTTGATTATTCTTTTGTGATATTCATTATTCATTCATATTCTTTTCTTTCTTCTTCTTCTTCTTCAAGAAGAAGAAAGCTTGCTAGAATTTTTCAAGTAGAGATTAAGAGTGAGAAATCCAAATCTAAAGTGAACCCATTTCCTATTTCATCATTCTCTACGACTTGCCATTTAGTTTGGGGTGTTCTCTTCACAAAGTTCTTGACCTAGTGAATATGGAGCTTGAGTTTGAGTCTCCTCGACATAGATCATCTTCGGCCTCGAAGTCAACGACCTAGCCCGCTCATTTCTCCGAATAAACCATCGCTAGAGTCCGGGATCCCGATGATCGCAGCGAAGGGACGTCAACACGGAGCTTTAGAAGTGAAGGACCGGATCTACAAAGGTTGTATTCCCTTTCACTTGTAGTTAAAATGTTTAACTTGCTAGTTTTCACCTTATCTCTAGTAAACAATCTTGATTAGGGTTGTTCGGCACATCTATTTTTTGAATCGGGCATGGTTGATACCTTATAGAACCTTGTTAGAGTGCCTAGGAACCCTACAGTGGGGTGTCTAACGTCGACTTACAGTAGTATCAGAGCCTAGCTAAACCATAACTAACATGTTAGCAAAGTCTTTAGAAATTCAATCCCAAAACGAACCCGAAAAAACAACATTTTCACATAGTTTCTGCCAAAACGTGGTCTAAAAATTTTACAGGGACCCTTAAAAATAGAAGCAGGGATTTTTAAGAATTGTGAAGAAATTTGGGATCGTGACTCGTCCAAACCACCGCGGAACCGCCGCCGATCCAAGCGATCCGCCGTGGATCCGCGGCCGAGTTGACACCGAGTCAACCCAAATTTACTCAGTTATTCTTCTGTGTTGATGTTGTGTTTTCTGGGATGTTTTGTTTCTGCTTAGCTTTTATGTGCACAGAGAATTGTTTGGAGTAGATTCATTTGTGTTGCTTGATTGAAATTCTAAGATATTTGGCTAACTTGATTATATCTGTGTTATGATTAATGTGTTCGTAAACCTCCCCTAACTTCTAGTATGTCTGTTAGCAGGGGGTTGAACATTTCTGTAATGGTTTTTACTGGTTTGTGATTGTGAACTTGTTGGATTGTCGTGAATGGATACCCGGGGATGTGAGACGAGTGTTTCTTTCATTCAAATGTAAATTGTAATTTGTTATAATATTCTTTTGCGGGGCACATCCGGGTTGAGGTTGTAGCCACCGTTGTATTATTTCATTTACTGTTTTCTGCACCTAGGATAGACCCAAGATGGGGTGCACAAACTGCCGGGTACTTTGAAGTGCTTAGTGGCCTACTCACGTCGTTGAGGGAGACCGCTTCACTTCGGGTACTTGGCGGGTAGTTTGCCGTACCCGTAGGGGTCTAGGGTGGGGGTTTGGCTATTCATCGCGACTGTGTAATCCGTCTTTCTTTGCAGGCTCAAAAGGAATGCGGATTCCTAGAAAATCCAATATGTTCATCTATGATCTGGAATGCCTATTATTGCGTCTAACGAATGTACAATATCTATATATGACATCTAGTAGGCGTTACTTATGTTTTGCACCCGCGCTAGCCCAGCCCCCGCTCTGTCGTTAGTTAAGTAACCTAACGGGTGAATGACGGGGCCCGGTGGCGAATGCGGATGGCATAAGAGGACGTTGTATTTTCGTTGTTTTCTGCAATGATAGGTTAATTGATGGGACACATTATATTAATGCAAAGAAAATAAACCAAAGTTGAATCGTTGGAACAGTTTAAAAGAAACCACCCGGTTATTTTAAAACATAAGATTTTTTTAATTGCGGAGCTTAAACCACTCCTTTTAAAAGCTATCAGGTTCCTTCGATCATATCAAGTTCACTACGCTCACAGTTTCGCCAAATCCATTCGTATCCCTTCGTCATTTCATTTGGGTATTTAGTAGTATTCAAGCTATGTATTTTGACCAACGCCAAGGCATAGTGTTTGGTAGCTGTTGGGTATTCATTTGTTGCATAGATAGACGAGTTAGTTTGGGACAGTCGTACTGCCATTTGGCCAACGTCAGGTGTATGTACGGATGGGTTCAAATTAACAAGATAATGATGGGTAGAACTTGACATGCGACTTATGACATTTTGACCAACGCCAAGGTCATAAGAGCATGGGGCAGAAATTCATATCTGGAGTTTCTAAAGAAACTGAAACTTGTTAAAAGATTGCATGCCATTTGGAGTGTGATAATTTTGGTAGGATTCCTTCAGCTTTATCACACGATGACATTTGGATCCCGATCCTACTGTGAGTATATGCTACTCATCAGGAGATTCTTTCACTTAGCGATCAATGCTATAAACCAAGTAGGTGTCGAGAAAGGTGTCAGCGGCGCTACGCCCCCAGAGAAAAGAGGTTATTTAATTAAGGAACTTCGCGAAAGCGTCGTAAAACCTCCCTCGAAGTACCGACACAGGCCTGGCTGAACGGTTAAGCAAGTATTGTACGGTGAGAATAGTCCTGACTAGTTCTTCCTTTTTGGTTTGAGGAGGGATTCGAGAAACAGTGGGAGCCATCCTGTTTAGATAAACTAAAAACCACTCTAAACTTGCAAGAGCATCATGCTAAAGTGTTTCCTCTCTCTCTCTCCTAATTGCAGCAACCCAGAACATGACAGGCCTTAAGTTATTATTAGATAAAAATATTTTGGAAGGGCCAAAATATAAAGACCGGTTCCGGAATGTCAAGATGGCTATAACTTATGACAAATTGGGGTATGTCCTTACTACTAAGGCACCTGCCGTCCCAGGTTTTGAATCCAGTGTCACGGATAAGGAAATTCGCAAGACCTGGGAGTTAGACTGCGCGAAGGCCAAATGCATCGTGCTTGCCTCAATGAATAATGAACATCAGAGGAGGTACGAGAATATGGATCTTGAATCCATATTTCTCCACACCAAGGAACTGTATGGAGAGCAGTCTCGTATAGCTAGACACGAGACCTCGAAGAACTTGTTTCAGTCGAGGCTGGCCGTCGGATCATCTGTAGGAGAACATGTCCTTAAGATGATTGGCTATATTGAAGAGCTCACAGACCTCGGGACAACATTAGAGAACGAGCTATATACAGACTTGGTTCTTCAGTCCCTTACTTCCACCTACGCCCAATTTATCTTGAATTTCAACATTCAAGGTAAGGAAGTTGAGCTTCCAGAACTCCTTAACATGTTGAGGAGTGCAGAGGGCACCTTGCAGAAAGCAAGGGAAACACCCACTATGTTAGTTCGTGGTGCTTCCTCTTCCAGGTCCAAGGCAAGGGCCAAAGGAAGGAAGAAGAAGGCCGCTACCAAACCAAGAGGTGGTGTTGGTAAGGTGAGAGTTAGGGGAAAGGCAAAGGTTGTAGTTCCAGTAGTGGCAAAGGACGAATGCTTCCACTGTCGTAGGAAAGGCTATTAGAAGAAAGATTGCAAAGCTTGGATTGCCAAGAACCAGGACCCGAAGCAAGCTCTGGCTTCGACTTCAGGTGTGTTTGTAATTGAAAATTGTCTGTCAATCAACTCTACTTCCTAGGTATTGGATACCGGATCAGGATCTCATATACGCAATTCATTGCAGGTACTGAGAAACCGTAGAGTGTTGAAGGTTGGTGATATGACCCTCCAGGTTGCTAACGGAGCTAGCGTGAATGCTGTGTCCGTAGGGGATTATCATCTTGGATTGACGAGTGGACATATTTTGGTTTTGCGCAACTGTTTTTGTGTACCTAGTTTAACGTGTAATATCATATCAGTATCGTTATTATCAAAAGAAGCTTATGATTTCACGTTTGTAAGCGATGTTGTTAACATCTACCTTAAACATGGTTTGATTGGGTCTGGTACACTAGATAACGGTATATACGTGTTAAACCAATTACAAATTTTCAATGTCCATAACACACTAAAAAGAAAGTCTCCAGATTTAAATCAGGCTTTCTTATGGCATTGTAGACTTGGTCACATCAATGAGACAAGGTTAACTAAGTTACATAAAGAAGGATATTTGGATCCGTTCGAATATCAATCTTATGCCACTTGTCAATCATGTCTCAAAGGAAAGATGACAAAGACTCCATTCACTGGACATGGAGTAAGAGCGAGCGAGCTCTTAAGACTCATACACAACGATGTATGTGGTCCAATATATACACATGCAAGAGGCAGTTTTTCATATTTCATTACTTTTATGGATGATTACTCTAGGTATGGATTCATTTTCTTGATGAAACATAAATCCAAGGCCTTTGAGAAATTCCGAAAATATAAGAATGAAGTAGAAAACCAAACCGGCAAAAGTGTCAAAACACTGAGATCTGATCGAGGTGGTGAATACTTAAGTGCCGAGTTCCTGGGTTACCTAAAAGAGAATGGAATTCTCTCTCAGCTTACTCCTCCATACACTCCACAACATAACGGTGTATCGGAAAGACAGAACCGAACCTTATTGGATATGGTACGTTCCATGATGAGTAATGCTGAGTTACCGCGATCTTTCTGGGGTTATGCACTAGAATCAGCTGCATATCTTTTGAACAGGGTTCCTACCAAGACTGTGCCTACCACACCATATCAGATGTGGAGTGGGAAGAAACCCTATCTTCAGTATCTGAAGATATGGGGATGTCAAGCTTTTATTAAAAAGCAGCATGCGGACAAACTCGAGGCACGATCAGTACAGTGTCAGTTTGTGGGATATCTAAAGAACTCCAAGGGGTATTTTTCTATTACGCAGAGGAACAAAAGGTTTTTGTTTCTCGTAATGCCCATTTTCTTGAACAACAGTTTTTAGAAAAGGAAACAATTGGGAGCGCAATAGAACTGGAAGAAATTCCAGAACCACAAATTAATATTGAAAGTTTGGTAGAACCAGAAGAAGAAGAACAGGACATTCCCGCACCCCTCCGTAGGAGTAGTAGGCCATCTCATCCACCTGAGAGATACTACGGTTTTCTCATGGACGGGGATAGAGAGGATTGCATCATTGATAATGATGAACCTACTAGTTTCAAACAGACCATCCAGAGCGGCGACTCAGTAAGATGGCTGGATGCAATGCGGAATGAGATGGAGTCCATGTACACCAACAAAGTATGGACTTTGGACTTTGCTCCAGATGGGGGTAAAACCCATAGGATGCAAGTGGATCTTCAAGAAAAAGATTGGTGTAGATGGACAGGCGGAAACCTATAAAGCTAGACTTGTTGCAAAGGGTTTTCGTCAGAGACCTGGTTTGGACTATGACGAAGCTTTTTCTCCAGTGGCTATGCTCAAATCCATTCGGATCCTTCTTACCATTGCTGCCTTCCATGATTATGAGATATGGCAGATGGACGTAAAGACGGCTTTTCTAAATGGTAATTTAGAAGAATGCGTCTATATGGATCGGCCAGAAGGTTTCAATCAGAGTGGGAGCAGCGGGAAAGTGTGCAAGTTGCTTAAGTCCATTTATGGACTAAAGCAGGCATCATGGAGTTGGAACATTTGTTTTGATGAAACGGTCAAAGAATATGACTTTATCAAAAATCCAGATGAACCATGTATATATAGTAAAATTGTAGCACGAACTGTCGTATTCCTCGTCTCGTACGTGGATGACATTCTCTTGATAGGAAATGACATTCCTATGCTACAATCTGTCAAAAGATTCTTGTCACACAGGTTCTCCATGAAAGACCTGGGTGATGCCTCTTACATTCTGGGGATCTGGATCTGTCGTGATAGATTTAAGAGGATGTTGGGACTTTCACAGTCCAGGTATATCAACACTATAATGAAAAGATTCAGTATGGAAGATTTTAAGCGCGGTAATTTACCGGCTTGTCACGGAATCACCCTCTCCAAAGAGATGTCTCCCAAGACTGATTTGGAAAGGGATCGCATGTCGATTATACCCTATGCTTCTGCGGTAGGCTCTATAATGTAAGCGATGTTGTGCACCAGACCAGATGTAGCTTGCGCACTGAGCGTGGTAAGCCGGTATCAGTCAGACTCAGGGGAGAAGCACCGGATTGTAGTAAAGAACATTCTCAAGTACCTGAGAAGGACTAAGGATATGTTTTTGGTTTACGGCGGAAAAGACCTCCAGATCGAGGCTTTTCCTGACTCCAGCTTCCAGAGTGACAAGGATGACTCCAAGTCCATGTCAGGTTATGTCTTTACCCTCAATGGAGGGGCGATGTGTTGGAAGAGTTCTAAGCAGGACACCATTGCCGACTCGACGATGGAAGCGGAGTATATTGCTGCTTGCGATGCCGCAAAAGAAGCAGTCTGGATGAAGAAGTTCCTAACAGAACTTCATGTGGTTCCATCCATTGTTGATCCAATACCTGTGTATTGCGACAATAATGGGGCTATAGCTTTAGCGAAGGAACCCAGGTCCCATCAGAAGTCCAGACACATCTTAAGGCGGTTTCACTTGATCAGGGAGATCATAGATCGCCGGTAGATCGAGGTCCAGAGAGTTGCTACAGAGGAGAACACTGCTGATCCATTCACAAAGGCCTTACCCCAGACACAGTTTGAGAGGCTATTCGAGACGATAGGTCTTCGATATGCCAGTACATGGCCCTAGTGCAAGTGGGGGATTGTTAGTGTATATGCCCTAGGGGCCATTATTGTATCATACTAGTTTGTTTATTACTTAATGGAAGGTTGGGATATTCATAGTAATATTAACAGTCTTGCTCAATATAGTAGTATGCTACTTGGTTTATATCTATCTTAATATGTGTATATGTTTCTTTTAAAATATCGCGAATACATATTGATAGAGCCCATAGGATCTTGCTTGACTACCAGCGTTGTGATGGCAGTCACACTACTGAGGGCTGGGTAGTCTGCAAGCACATCCTTTTTCAGGTCCCTAGTCGTAGGATTATCGAGACAGGGCATCGATACTCCAGAGTAGACTAGTGTGTATGCTTCTCATCCCAGCAGGGGAAATGGTGATGTCCCACAGCCATTAGTACGATGTACTGGAGATAGTATACAGGTGCTCGTTGGGTTACGGGTACACCGGACATGACTCGCAGGGAACTGTTGGTTGGTATTATACCCGTCGTCAGTTAACAGTTCCCAGGTGACATGAGTACAGTATACTCCGTTGATTTGACACTGCTGCTTCGTCTCGAGTGTGTTCCCACTGTTCTTAGATTGCTACCTTACCACGGCTCAAAGGAGTCGTGCAAACAGGTAACAGTTGGGTGCAGTCTCAAAGCACTTGGAGGCAGTGGCAGTTAGAAAGGATTCATCACTCTCGGTATTGGGAGTTGATATCGCACTGTGTTTGGAGAGCTATTACGAAAATTCCCTATCCAGGGCAAATGGGATTTACTGGTAGGATTTCCAGTAGCTTCTCAAGGTGTAATGGGCTTCACTCTGACTCGACTTATACCGCTTTTAGGGGACTGACGCTTGCCGCCCCCTAGGCCCGATATACGATAGTATTAAACAAACAGACCGGACTGTACGGAGATTGTCACATCAGGCTCAGTAGGAGTTCGGATGGGTTTCCTCATCGACCTTCTTATCAACATCTACCCGGGGACCGTTACGTACAGCTAGTACCGCTTGCGGCCTGTGTTTAAACCCACTGCCAGCGTAGTGTCGAGTGTTTAGAGTCCCACACAGAGATTTTCCCTGCTTCAGGTGAAACGATATAGAGGTCGTATGGTTTTACGACAGGGTTCGGACATATACGTGTACTTGTACACGTATGATGTTCGGACAGTTTATATTAGCGGGCTTTAGTTTAAGCCAGATTCTAGTATTGGATTATTGGATTTATACAGTCTCAGTATTTCCGTGGTTTACGGATGGGAGGGGCATTCTCGTAATTAGTCGAGAAGCTTCTAGAAGGAAGGTTACTCATTTAGTTTTAATTCATTTGTGAATTAAAACTTAATGAGGTGTAGAGCTTATATGTTATTATCATTAATTGCACCATGACTCATGAGATGATTCATCTCAAGAATTAAATGAAGCATTAATGATATTTGTGCAAGATATTTTGTTATGCTTCATATTATTCAAAGTGAGAAGGGTTCAATTCATTATTACAAACACACTCTCTCTCCTCAAGCTCTCTTCTTCAACCTAACCCTAATCCTCTCATGTGTTGAGATCCCAAGGGTTAGAAAGACTAATTAATCCTTAATCCATCTCTATATCCTCTAGGTTACTTGGATTGGCAATCCTAGCCACTTAGTTACCTCAAGTGAGAGGTTAAAGCTTGGAGAAGGAACTCTCGGGTGGATCTTCTGTCACATCGAGGAGGCCGACGAGTGTTAGTTATATGTATGCCCTAGAGGCCATTACTGTACATTGGATGTATATTGTAGTGGATGCTGGGACATATATAGGGAAGACTTTCTTGCTCGACATGATAGTATGCTATCTGGTTACTCTTTACCTTAACGTGTATACTGATTGTCTCTCTGTTACATGTTGGTAAAGCCCTTAGGATGTGTACTTGACTACCTGGACTATGATGCGGATCATACTAGTGGGGACATGGTAGTCCATAAGTACATCCTTCAAAGTCCCTAGTCGTGGGTGTATCGAGGCGGGGCATCGATATACCAGAGTAGACTAGCGTATACCTTCTCGACCCATACAGATGGGCGATGGATGATCCCATATCCATCGGTGTTTGACATCAGAGATGATATACGGGTGCTCAGTAGAGACTGGGTACACTGGACGGACTCGCCGAGAACTCCCAGATGGTATTATACCTTACGTCAGATGGCAGTTCTCTGGTGACACTGGTACAGAGTAGTCTGTTGACCCGAGATCGTCATAGAGTCTTGTGTGGTTCCCACTGTGCTTTGATTTCCATCTTACCACGTCCAAGAGGGCGTGCAAAACGGTGGTTTTTGGGTACAGTCCCGAGTCACATGGAGGCAATGAGCGATAGGAGGGGATTCGTCTCTCCCGGTATAGGGGGTTGATGTTGCGCTGTGTTCGATTGGCTATAACAGGAAATCCCTGGCCAGGGTTGCTGAGATATACTGGTAAGTGTTACCAGTAGTTTCTCGAATTGTTATAGACCTCATATCGATACGACTTATCGAGCTATTGGGGTCTGACGTTTACCACCCCTAGGCGAGATATGCGACATATCAGACGATCAGACCGGACTGTACGGTAGTGTTACTGGTCAGATTCACTGGAGTGTGAGCGGGCTTGCTCGTCGATCTTCAGATCGCTCAATACCCGGGTGGCCGTTACGTTTAGCAGACTGCTTGCGGCTTGTGGGTGTTTGATATGATCATCATCTGCTACCGGCGTATTGACGAGTCTTTAGAGTCCTACACAGAGGTTTCCTGGCTCAAGAGAAACGAAATAGGAGCGCATATGAGATATGTGCGGGACCGAGAATAATACGTGTATGTGATACCGTATTCTATTCTCGCGATCAATGTGTCGAATGGTTATATGCAATATAACCTAGTTATCGAATCGAGAGTTGATTCGATAAGTCGATACATTGGATACTAGTCGGTTATATGCGATATGACCGGATCGTTAAATCAAGTGTTGATTTAATGATTTAATGCATAATTATATATTTGATATATTACTTTGCATTAACTTGTATTGGTTCACTTTAAATGGATTTTCTCACTTGAAGTTCACAAGTTGTATATGTGATATACTTTTGTGCACTTGATTGTATCATGTTTGATGATGCATGCTTTTTGGTTAAGTGTAAGGAATTAAACCAAGATTAAGTTGTTGATTAGGGTTTTACTTATTCACTTATCTTATTTATTTATTCATTATGAATAAATTGAAAGATAAATGAATGGTGGCTTCATTTGTTTTTAGTTGAAGCTTCATGAAGCTTTGACTTGATGACTTTTTTGTTCTCATCCTTAACCCTAACCATTCAACCCAACCTTAGTCAATTCTCTACACTTAACTAAGGTTAAGATTATGATAAGTATTCTTTTATTTTATATTTTCTAATAACTTATCATAATACTTTCTTCTTCTTCTTCTTCTTCATCTTCTTCAATGAAGAAAGCTTCTCTTCATCAATGGTGGATTGATGAAATGAGTGAGAAATCCAATTCTAAAGTTAACCCACTTCCTATTTCTTCATCCTCTACCTCTTGCCAAGTAGTAGAGTGTGTTTTCTTCACAAGTTTCTTGACTTGGTGAAGTTGGAGCTTGATCTAGCGATGCCTCGACGTAGATCATCTTCGGCACGTCGTCGACGACCTAGCTCGCCTATTCTCCGATGAAGCCGACGCTAGAGCCCGGGAACTCATTTGGACAGCGAGGGGACTTCGTTGCGGAGCTATGGAGGTGGAGCACCGGATCTACAAAGGTTGTATTTCCGTATTCCTTGTAGTTTAGTTGTAAACTAGCTCGCTTTTTCGCCTAGAAATCTAGCCAACGGTCCGTTCTAGGGTTTCTCGGCACCGTTAGAATTTGAAATTGGCATGGTTGATGCCTTGTGAGACCTCATTAGGGTGCCTAGGAACCCTACAACGAGGAGGTGAACAACAAGAACAAGAAGGACTAGTATCTTAAGGTATAATCATTTATCATAGTAGTTTAGCACTTCTAGATAGTTTGTTAGTTAGGGTTTAGCAAAGATCCGTAAAGTTAGTCGATGTTACCTTATACAAAATTATTGTTTTACCTATTCCGCCTTCCTGCATCTTGTGGGGTGTCTAATGTCGTCTTACAACCTTCTTCTTCTTTCCTTTTGATTTCGCCTTGAATTTAGAAAAGGAAGCTCCACCATCAAGTAGAGCGGGTGTTTCCCTAGATTTATGCAGGGTGCCCTCAGCGCTCCTCAACATGTTGAGGCGTTTCAGAAGTTCAACTTCTTAACCTGAATATTAAAATTCAAGATAAACTAGGCGTATGTGGAAGGGAGGGACTGCAGAATTAAGTCTGTATACAACTCATTCTCTAACGTGGTCCCGAGGTCCGCGAGCTCGTCATCTTAAGGACGTGTTCCCCTACAGATGATCCGACGACCAACCTCGCTTGAAATAGCTTCTTCGAGGTCTCGTATCTTGAGATACGAGATTGCTCTCCATATAATTCCTTGGTATGGAGGAATATGGATTCTAGATCCATATTCTCGTGCCGCCTCTGATGTTCATTTTCCATCGAGGCCAGCATAAGGCACTTGGCCTTCGCGCAGTCAATCTCCCAGGTCTTACGGATTTCCATATCCGCGACGATGGATTCTGGACCTGGGACGGCAGGGTCTTTAGTAGTAAGAACATAGCCCAATTTGTCATAAGTTATTGCCATCTTGACATTCATGAACCAATCTTTATAGTTTGGCCCTGTCAATATATTTTTATCTAATAGTAACTGAAGGCCGGTCATCTTTGGTTGCTACAATTAGGAGAGAGAGAAGAAACACTTTAGGATGATGCACTTGCAAGTTTAGATTAGTTTTTAGTTTATCTAAACAGGATGGCTCCCACTGTTTCTCGAATCCTTTCTCAAACCATAAAAGAAGAATTAGTCAGGATTAATCTCACCGTACAATACTTGCTTAACCTTTCAGCCAGGCTAGTGTCGGTACTTCGAGGGAGGTTTTACGACGCTTTCGTGAAGTTTCTTAATTAAATAACCTCTTTTTCCTGGAGGCGTAGCCCGCTAACACTGTTCTAGACACCTACTTGGTTTATAGTATTGATCGTTTAAGTGAAAAAATCTCCCGAGGAGTAGCATATACTCACAGTAGGATCGGGATCCAAATATCATCGCATGATAAAGTCGAAGGAATCCTACCAAAATTATCACACTTCAAATGGTATGCAACACCAGTAAGTTTCAGTTTCTTTAGAAACTCTTGATGTGGATTTTTGCCCCATACTCTTATGACCTTGACGAAGGCCAACATATCATAAGTCACATGTCAAGTTATACCCATCATTGTCCAGGTTAATTTGAACCCACCCGTACATACCCTTGACGAAGGCCAAAATAGCAGTATGACTTTCCCAAACCAACGCATCTATCTATACTTCAGATGAATATTCAGCAGCTACCAATCACTATGCCTTGACGAAGGTCAAAATACATATCTTGAATACTACTAAATGTTCAATTGAAATGACGGAGGGCTACATATGGTTTTGGCGAAACCGTGAACGTAGTGAACTTGATATAATCGAAGGAATCTGATAGCTTTTAAAAGGAGTGGTTTATGCTCCGCATTTTAAAAGTTTTACTGTTTTGAAAAAACCGAGTGGTTTTAAAATTGTTCCAACGATTCGGCTTTGGTTTGTTTGCTTTGCATTAATCTAATGCAGTCCCATTAATTACACCTATCATTACAGAAAAAAAAGAAAATACAACGTCCACTTATGCCATCCGTATTCGCCACTGGGCCTCGTCTAACATCGTTAGGTTACTTAACTAACGCCAGAGCGGGGGCTAGACTAGCGCAGATGTAAAACATAAGTAACGTCTATTATATAACATATATAATAACAGCATTCATCTGACGCAATAATAGGCATTCTTGATCATAGATGAATATATTGGATTTACTAGGAATTCCGCGTTTCGTTTAAGCCTGTAATGAAAGATGGACTCCACGTTCGTGATGAATAGCCAAACCCCATCCCAGACCCCTACGGGTGCGGCAAACTACCCGCCAAGTTCCAGAAGTGAAGCAACCTCCCTCAACAAAGTGAGTAGGCCATTCGGCACTTCAAAGAACCCGGTAGTTTATGCATCCCACCTTGGGTCTATCCTAGGAGCAGAAAATAGTAAGAAGAAAATAATACAACGGTGGCTACAACCTTAACCCGGATGTGCCCCGTAAAATAATATTACATCAAATTACAATTTACATTGAATGAAAGATAAAAACACTCCTCTCACATCCCCGACTATTCATCATTGACGATCCAACAAAATTCATATATACAAACCAACAGATATATGCAATCCCAGACTAACCGACATATAGCAATTAGCTGAGATTTAAAAACACATATAACATTACAAAAGGACCAATTAGCCAAGTACAATAGAAATTCGATCGAAACATATTTTCCGTAACCACCCCAAATGCAAACCGGCATTCAAAAACATACTGGGTAGAAACAAAATATTCCAGAAAAGAAAACACCAAAATTAAGAAATAACAGAAGAAAGATGAGTTGAATCGGCCTTGATTCGGCCGCAACTCCGCCACAGAACGATCCATTCTGCAGCGGTTCCGCGGTCGTCTCAGCGATGGCTCATTTTTCTTGTGTTATCGTAGAAAACCCTGCACGTATTTTTCATGGTACTGAAATAATTTTCCAGACAGTTTTAAAATTCGACAGAAAGTAGGGTTTTCGGTGTTTGGTTTTCCGGTGTTTCTGACGATCGAAGTTCTAATACTTGCTAATAAGCTGGAATAGGTTTAGTTAGCTCTGATACCACTGTAAGTCCATACTACACACCCCACGAGATCGTGGGGAAGCGGAAACTATGACATACAAAAATAATATACTTCGTAGCATCGACTAACTGCCAAGATCGTATCTAAACCTTAACTAGCACAACGAAAATGAAGTATACACTACATGAACAGAAGTTATACCTCACGTAACCGGTCCTTCTTCTCCTCGCTGTCCTCCTCACCTGTGCGAGCTCCTTAGAGTGGTTTGGATGTCGTCTCCTCGTCGGCTTTCTTGGATCGAAGATGATCCACCCGAGAGCTTGTGTACCGGACTCCTTCTTCAACAATCGAAGAAAATAGGATCTCTAGTATGCTACACTAGATGACCTAGACTATGTAGAGTGTGTGAGTGGATTGGTTTATCTCTTTATATCCTAGATTACTCAACACATGAGTGCACTAGGGTTTTGAGGTTGATGAAGGTGAAGAAGGAAAAGCTAGTGAGCTCTTGCATGAAAATAGAAAATGAGACTCTACTTATTTGTTGTGAACTGAACTCTTCTAATTATTCACGAGATAAATCACAATGAATAATTAGTAAAAGAGTTTAATAGTCAACAAATGACTCATAGTTTGAAAAGGCAACAAGTGTCCAAAGAAGCCATGTCCAAATTCCTGCAATATCCACCTCATTTCCTAATTACATAATGCATTATTAATTTAACCTAAAAAGAATAATGCAATTATGTTATGTCACCTTCATCTAGCATTTTACAAAAATGCCCCTCGTCTGTATATACATACCCGTATTCGTATTCCGAAAAATATGAATACAAAAAGAGACGAAAACAATCCATCGGTATAATACTAGGATCTGGCTTAAACCAAACCCCGCTAGTATTATCTTTCCGCATCATCATCCGTGCACAAGTACACGTACGTGACCAAACCCTTGTCGTAAAACCATACGACCTCTACATATTTCGCCCGATGCAAGGAAACCCTCTGTGTGGGACTCTAAAGACTCGACACTACACTGGCAGTGAGTTTAACCACAGGCCGCAAGCGGCACTAGCTGTACGTAACGGCCCCCAGGTAGATGTCGATAAGAAAGTCGATGAGCATAACTCATCCGAACCCCTACTGAGCCTGTCTGTGACAATCTCTGTACAGTCCGGTCTGTTCGTCTAAGTGTGTCGCATATCGGTCCTAGGGGCGGCAAGCGTCAGACCCCTAATAGTGCAATAAGTCATGTCAGAGTGTGGCTAAAAACACCCTGAGAAACTACTGGAATCCCTACCAGCAAATCTCGCTTGCCCTGGCCAGGGACTTTATGTAATGGCTTTCCGAACATAGCGTGACATCAACCCCCAATATTGGGAGAGACAAATTCTATCTAACCGCCACTATCTCTAAGTACTTCGGGACTGCACCCAACTACTACCTGTTTGCATGACTCAGCAAAGTCGTGGTAGGGTAGTAATCTAAGAACAGTGGGAACACACTTGAGGCGAAGTAGCAGTGTCAAGTCGTCGGACTAAGCTGTACTCATGTCACCTGGGAACTGCTACCTGATGATAGGTATATTACCAACCAGCAGTTCCCCATGAGTCCGTTCAGTGTAACTCATAACCCAATGAGCACCTGCATACTATCTCCAGAACGATGCACTGATGGCTGTGGGACAGACCATCTCCCCTCCTGGGATGAGAAGCGTATACACTAGTCTACTCTGGAGTATCGATGCCCTGTCTCGATAATCTTGCGACTAGGGACCTGTGTAAAGATGTACTTGTAGACTACCCAGCCCCCACTAGTATGATTGCCATCACAACGCTGGTAGTCAACCAAAGATCCTAATGGCTCTATCAATATGTATTGGCAATATGTTAAAAGAAACATATATACATATTAAGATAGATATAAACCAAGTAGCATACTATTATATCGAGCAAGACTGTCATAAATCCATGTATATATCCCAAACTTCCAAAATGTAATATACAAACTAGTACTATACAATAATGGCCTCTAGGGCATATTACACTAACACCCTCATAGAATGAGGTGCAGGATATTCCTAACCGAATACCTCTATGCAAAATAAATGAATATGACTATGAGTTTTGAAGAAAACCGAGTAGTTTTAAAATTGGTTCCGACAACATCATTTAGCTTTATTTTTCTTTGTATTATTCAGATAATGTGTTCCCATCATTTTAAGTTTCCAAGCCATAAAAGAAACAACCTAAATAACATGCTATTTATATGCCATCCGCATTCGCCACGGGGTCCCATCATGCACCGTTAGGTTACTTAACTAACGGCAGAGCAGGGGTAGGACTAGCGTGGATGCAAAACATATAGAAGCATATACTAAATATATATAATATATATATCAACATCGCAGGCAGATAATAGTCATCATAGGCAGATAAAATTCATCATAAGCATGCGAACAACAATATGGAATAGCGAATAATCTAGGAGCCCCGCGTTTTATTTGAGCCATAAATGAGACGCGACGTTCCCCGGTCGTATGGATAGCCAGTGCAATGAAGAACCTAGACCCCTACGAGTACGGCAAGTTTCCCGCCAATCCTGGAAGTGAGGCAACCCCAATCAACAAAGTGAATGGGTCACCCAGCACTTCACGGAATCCAGTAACTTGAGCATCCTTCCGTGGGTCAACCTATACTCTCTACGAGTGCGGCGAATAGCCCGCCAATTCTAGAGTAAGGCCCCTCGGTCTCAACAGCATGAGATGCGGGCCCGTTGCTCTCTATAACCCGGCTATTCGAGCACTCCTTCGCGGGGTAATCCTAGTATAGAAAAAATATATACAATGGTGACATCGACCTCAACCCGATCGTGCCCCAATAAAAGAATATATAAACTTGCAGAAACGGCAGTCTACATGTCAAACGCTCGCTCTGTAATAATGAATATACAAATGAATCTGAACTGTACATCTAATATCGCGCACAAGGCTATCCATCACGACAATCCATCCATAACATCTCTGCAACACAGAACATCAATGTGAATATCATGTTCATAAACCCGTCTGATTGTATGTATAACAACCAGTCCGATTATACAGCGCTATGATATTCACGGTCGCAGAAACTAACAAACACATTGAAAACCATGAATTCAAAATTTCGATCGATTAAAACTTTCTTCATTGGCCCCAAACACAAACCAATACACAAAGAAATCTGGGCCAAAACCAAATATCCTAAAAATAACATTTCCATAACTTAGAGCACCAGAAAAATTTTAGGGCATAATGGCCCAAACTGGACAGCGAAACCGAGGCCAAATGGCATGTTAGCGGCGGTTCCGTGGCCAAAATTTGGGCTCATGTGCCCAAATTTCTTTATAGCCTCTAATATTGCCTGTACATAATTTTAATACAACCTGAACAACTTTAAAATTCAAACATCGGGCAATGAAATGGAAATGCGAATCGGAAAATTCCGTCGATCGAAACTCTAAACTAGTGCAAACTAGCTAGTTAAGGTTTATGGAGTGTTTCTGATACCATGTTGGGTTTCGGTGACCGTGCCGCGGAAGCCGAGGCCGAGGCGGAAGCGAAAACAAAAATTTATGCGAGCACCAAACACCCGTAAAACCCAGGATACGATCCAAAAACCTAAACTAGCTAACTAGAAATACAAGGGTGCAGAAACTACAACTTTTGTCGCGTGTACACCCAATTGTGGAAGACCCCTCCAAGCTCGTAGCCGCCGGGATTGTGCTTGAAAATCGACCACCCTCGCCGAAAACGATCCACCCGAGAGAAACCGGAAGAGGCTCTAACCGATGATCCAAACTTGCTAGGTGTGGATGGTTGGTGATGTAGGAATCTTTCACTAAAATTTTTCTTTCTTTTTCTTAAGCTCAGGTGAGCAAGAGGAAGAAGAAGGAGGTGTGTGTGATGGTTGCCAACACTTGCAACCATGAAGCATGAATCACACATATCATGACCCAAAATATTAGCTCGTGACCAGCACTTAAGTCACCCAACGTCTAAAGACGTAACGTAATCCAAGTAAGCTGAAATCCAGAAATCTTAACCTTTTAAAGAAATAAAAGAGGTGCAGTTTTGAAATAAGGTATTATGAAGAAAAGTGTTTTCTTAAATGCATAGAAAAGGGAACATGAAAAAATGCAAATCTATCCCACTTGTTGTAAAACATGTTCGTCTTTTAAAAATTTGGGCAGCACCTCCTTTGTATGTTTTGATCCGAGACCATAAATACAAGATAATAATAAAGGCATCCCCAGGCGGGAGCTAGCTCTTCGCCAAACGGCGGATTCACAACCACGCAAGTAATAAAACAAGTATACGACGCCCAATCGGCGAAGATCAACACAAAAGATAATGAATAAAGCAAGACATCAACCCAAAAGCGAACATAAAACCCATCGCTCAAGTTTTAAAACTACAAGTCTTTCTAAGTCTTACTATTTACACAAATAATAGTTTTGATTGATGGAGTTGACTAGATACAATAGAAAACATAAATACAATAGCGACACGATCCGATATATACCACCTATCAAAGCAAATCACCCAAAAGCAAGCTGTGTGCCAACGATGCCGCTACCGATCCATGCGGTCAACCTGCAATAACTGTGGCACAATAGGGGTGCGTTGCCAACTCGTGAGTAGAAAACATAAACAGGTAGAAATCGAATAAAATAACGATTTCCTAAGTCAACTATATCATAAAGGTAATACTATGATATCTAGGGTGACCGTAAGTAAAAGTGTGCCAACAATAAATAAATGCAAGTATGCAAGTGGATATCATCCAGTACTATAATCAATGCCAGTATGCATGTGGATCTCGTCCACTCAAAACATCGTAAAAGCATATGCATGTAAATGTATGAGGATATCAAAGAATGTGCGTCCATCAATGACACAACAAATCATGGAACCAGAGTGTCCAGCATCAACACTCGAAAATATCATGAAACCCGTGTCCATCATTGACATGTAAATCCTCATATCTCAGGCTTCGGCTATCCGGACTGGCCTGTATCATCAAATCTCAATAAAATCACCTGTCAGCAATGCTCCCCTGTCACAGGCTCAAACGCCATTCTCTGCGATCTTCTCGCCCCGGGGTACCGCACCGGGTCCACCATGCACCCGCATGAAAGGTTCCTAGGCACCCTATAGTGGTCTCACAAGGCATCGAACATGCCAATTTACAAAAATATGGTGCCGAGAAACCCTAGTTAACGGATCGTTGCTAGAAATCTAGGCGAAACTATAAACTAGTTAACACTTTAACTAAAAGTTAGATGCTACAACCTTTGTAGATCCGGATTTCCACTTTCTTAGCTCCACGAGGGCGTCCTCTCGCTGTCCATCTTGAAGCTTGGACTCTCATGACGGCTTCATCGGAGAAACGTGCGGAATAGGTCGTCGGCTTCGTGTCAAAGACGATCTACGTCGAGGTTGCACAAACTCAAGCTCCGACTTCACAAAGTTGTGAAACTTGTGAAGAAAACACCCAAAACAACTTGGCAAGAGGTAGAGGGTGAAGAAATAGGAGGTGGGTTCACTTTAGAATTGGATTTTTATCACTTTAACTCAAGTTGCCATTGATGGACCTTGAGCTTTTCTTGAAGAAGAAGATGATGATGAAGAAAGAAAATATGATAAGTGTTGAGATTTAATAAAATTAAATCAATACTTATCATAAAGAGAACCATAGTTAAGTGTAGAGAGTTAACTAAGGTTAGAAGAATGGTTAGGGTTTAATGTGAAGACAAAATGGTCATAAAGTCAAAGCTTCATGAAGCTTCAACAATGTTCAAGAAAGAAAGCAACCATTTTGTATTCTTATGCCATCCTTTTTCCAAAAATGAATAAATAAAAGAATGGATAAATAAAAACCCTAATCACTTTCTTAACCTAGGTTTAATTCTATACACTTAACCTAATGAGCAAGCATCATCAAACATGATACTAACATGTGCACAAAAATATATCACATATACAATTTGCACATCAAGTGAGAATATCCATTTAAAGTAAACCAATACTAGTTAATGCAAAGTAATATATCAAATATATAATTATACATTAAATCATTAAATCAACATTTGATTCAATGATCCGGTCATGTCGCACATAACCGACTAGAATTCAATGTATCGATTTATCGAATCAATGATTCGATAACTAGGTCATATCTACAACCAATCGAAACATTTAACGCGAGAATGAAATGCGGTATCACATACACGCATTATTCTTGCTCCCGCACATATCTCATATGCACTCCTATTTCGTTTCGCTTGAGCCAGGAAACCTCTGTGTAGGACTCTAAAGACTCGTCAATACGCCGGTAGCAGATGATGATCATATCAAGCACCCACAAGCCGCAAGCGGTCTGCTAAACGTAATGGCCACCCGGGTATTGAGCGATCAGAAGATCGACGAGCTAGCTCGCTCACACTCCTGCGAATCCGACCAGTAACACTTACCATACAGTCCGGTCTCTTCGTCTGATATGTCGCATATCAAGTCTAGGGGTGGTAAACGTCAGACCCCAATAACCCGATAAGTCGTGCCGATGTGAGGCTCATAACGGGTCGAGAAACTACTGGTAACACTTACCAGCAAATCTCTGATCAGCCCTGGCCAGGGACTTCCCTGCTATGGCCAATCGAGCACAGCGCAACATCAACTCCCAATACCGGGAGAGACGAAACCCCTCCTATCGCTCATTGCCTCCATGTGACTCGGGACTGTACCCAAAGACCACCATTTTGCACACCCTCATGGACGTGGTAAGGTGGAGATCAAAGCACAGTGGGAATCACACAAGACTCTATGACGATCTCGGGTCTACAGACTAACCTGTACAAGTGTCACCTGAGAACTGCCATCTGACGTGAGGTATAATACCATCTGGGAGTTCTCGGCGAGTCCGTCCAGTGTACCCAGTCTCCACTGAGCACCCGTATACCATCTCTGATGTCAAACATCAATGGATATGGGATCATCCATCGCCCATCACATGGGTCGAGAAGCGTATACGCTAGTCTACTCTGGTATATCGATGCCCCGTCTCGATACACCCACGACTAGGGACCTTGAAGGATGTACTCATGGACTACCATGTCCCCACTAGTATGATCTACATCATAGTCCAGGTAGTCAAGTACAAATCCTAAGGGCTTTACCAACATGTAACTATAAGACAGTATAAAGAGACTAGTGTACATGTTAAGATAAAGAGCAACCAGATAGCATACTATCATGTCGAGCAAGAAAGTCATCTCTATATATGTCCAAGCATCCAATATAATTTGCATAATCTGTACAATACTGGCCTCTAGGGCATACATACAACTAACAATCTCCCACTTGCACTAGGGCCAGCTGCTGTAGTATCTCATACCGAGCATCCCGAAGAGTCTCTCAAACTGTATCTGGGGAATGGCCTTCGTGAGTGGATCCGCCGTGTTGTTCTTCGTGTCAACCCTCCTGACCTCGATCTCCCGGCGATCAACTATCTCCCGGATCAGGTGATACCGCCTCAGAATATGCTTGGACCGCTGATGGGACCTGGGTTCCTTGGCCAAAGCCACCGCTTCATTGTTATCGCAATACAAAGGTATTGGACGCTCAATGGATGGAACCACTCCAAGTTCAGTAATGAACTTCTTGATCCAGATAGCCTCTTTGGCAGCATCGTTAGCAGCGATGTATTCAGCCTCCATCGTCGAGTCTGCCACGGTTTCCTGCTTGGAACTCTTCCAGCTAACCGCCCCTCCGTAAAGGGTAAAGACAAAGCCCGACTGCGACTTAGAGTCGTCCTTATCACTCTGGAAGCTCGAATCGGTAAAGGACTCCACTTGGAGCTCTCCGTTACCAACACCAAGAACATATCTCTAGTCCTTCGCAAGTACTTGAGAATGCTCTTCACAGCTGTCCAGTGATTCTCTCCAGGATCAGCTTGATACCTGCTCACTACACTTAGTGAGTATGCTACATCGGGTCTGGTACATAGCATCGCATACATGATAGAGCCTACTGCCGAAGCATAGGGTATCCCTTGCATGCGAGCTCTCTCCAAATCAGTCTTGGGAGACATCTCTTTGGAGAGAGTGACTCCAGAGATCGTGGGTAAGTTCCCACGCTTGGACTCTTCCATACTAAACCTCTTTAGTATGGTGTCAATGTACCTGGATTGGGACAATCCCAATATCCGTTTGGATCTATCTCTATAGATCCAAATCCCCAATATGCAGGAGGCATCACCAAGATCTTTCATCGAGAATCTTTGTGATAAGAAGAGCTTGACCGATTGCAGCATAGGAATATCATTTCCTATCAAGAGTATGTCGTCCACGTACAATACGAGGAAGACAACCTTACTCTCTGCCACCTTCTTGTAGATACAAGGTTCATCTGGATTTTTGACGAAATCAAACTCTTTAATAACGACGTCAAAGCAGATGTTCCAACTGCGCGATGCTTGCTTTAATCCATAAATGGATTTAAGCAGCTTGCACACCTTCCCGCTGCTCCCACTGTCTACGAAGCCCTCTGGCTGAGTCATGTACACGCACTCTTCTAAATCACCATTTAGAAAGGCGGTCTTAACATCCATTTGCCAGATTTCGTAGTCATGAAAGGCAGCAATGGCAAGCATGATTCGGATGGATTTAAGCATAGCCACTGGAGAAAAGGTTTCGTCATAGTCCACACCTGGTCTTTGACGAAAACCCTTTGCTACAAGTCTAGCTTTGAAAGTCTCCACTTTCCCATCTACACCAAGTTTCTTCTTGAAGATCCACTTGCTCCCAATGGGTTTTACCCCTTCAGGAGCAACTTCCAAAGTCCATACTTTGTTGGTGTACATGGATTCCATCTCGGACCGCATAGCATCCAACCATTTCACTGAGTCCCTACTCGTGATGGCCTGCTCGAAGCTAGTTGGGTCATCATCATCCATGATGCAATCCTCGCTTCCTCCATCCATGAGAAAACTGTAGTATCTCTCAGGTTGGCGAGGAACCCTACTAGATCAGCGGAGTGGCTGGGGTTCATCGGGAACTACGGGATCCTCTGGTTCAACCAAATCTTCTGTTGTAGTCTGTGTTGCTGGAACCTCTTCCAGTTCTACCTCAATGCTACTTATCTGTTTCATAAGAAAACTTTTTTTTAAGAAAGTGGCATGTCGAGAAACAAACACCTTTTGTTCCTCGGGATGGTAGAAGATATACCCTTGTGAATTTTTGGGATATCCTACAAACTTACATAAGACAGATCTTGCCTCGAGTTTGTCCGGATTTTGTCTTTTGACATAGGCTGGACAACCCTATATCTTAATATAATTAAGATGTGGTCTCTTCCCTTTCCATATCTCATATGGAGTGGTAGGCACTGATTTGGTAGGAACTCTATTCAATAGGTCCATGGCTGTCTCAAGCGCATATCCCCAGAAGGAAATAGGTAACTCAGCTGTACTCATCATTGAGCGCACCATATCTAATAGGGTGCGGTTTCTCCGTTCAGATACACCGTTGTGCTGTGGTGTATATGGAGGAGTCAGCTGAGAGAGAATCCCATTCTCTTTTAGGAAGTCCAGGAATTCTCCGCTTAAGTATTCACCTCCTCAATCAGATCGAAGGATTTTAATATTTTTTCCGGTTTGGTTTTCGACTTCTTGTTTATATTCTCTAAATTTCTCAAAAGCTTCTGATTTGTGTTTCATCAGGAACACATATCCGAATCTAGAGAGATCGTCAGTGAATGTAATGAAGTACGAAGAACCATCCCTGGCATGTGTAGACATAGGACCGCATACATCACTATGTATCAGTCCTAAGAGTTCGGTAACTCTTTCTCTGTGTCCCGTAAACGGAGTTTTGGTCATCTTGCCTTTGAGACATGACTGGCAAGTATCATAGGATGAAAATTCAAACGGATTTAAATATCCATCCTTATGCAACTTAGCCAGTCGTGTCGCATTGATGTGACCCAGTCTACAATGCCACAAGAAGGATTCGTTCATTTCAGAACTCTTCCTCTTGTGTGTGTTTGTTATGCTCAGAACTGTTGATTGGTTTAGAACATAAATGCCATTGCACAACGTGCCTGATCCAACCAACTTTTGGTTACGGAAAATGTTCATAACATTATCCTGTAATACAAAATTATATCCCTCTTTACTCAGTAAAGAAACCGATATAATGTTGCATATCAGGTTCGGCATGTAATAGCATTCGTTCAGAACCAATATATTACCAGTTGGTAATGCAAGGTGATATTCCCCGACAGTCTTAGCTGCAACAATTGTACCATTTCCTACTCTTATGTCTTTATCACCTTCTCCAAGTTCTCTACCTTTCCTTAGCCTATGTAACTGATTACATATATGGGATCCCGACCCGGTATCCAATACCCAGGACGTAGAGCAAATGGAGAAACAGTTCTCAGTAACGAACACACCCGAAGAAAATGCATCAACATGTACTTTCTTCAATCGGGTGGTATGGGAATCCTGGTATTCCCCTATATCCTGTTCAATCCTATAACTCTTATAGGAAAGAACGGAACCAACGTTCCCCAGCACAGTATAACATGCGGGTTCGGTCAATACATCCATATTATTATCTTGTTTAAGGCATGAAATGGTCGCTACCTGGAGAGAGAGAGAAGAAAACACTTTAGCGTAAGCTCGTGCAAGATCAGATTGGTTATTATCTTATCTAATCAGGATAGCTCCCACTGCTTTTTATCAAATCTTCCTTCAAACCCTAAAAGGAAAGACTAGCCGGGATTAATTACACACTACAAGTTCGCCAATCTTTCAGCCAGGCCAATGTCGGTACTTTGAGGGAGGTCCCCCGTGCTTTCGCACGAACCTAATTAATGTAAACCTCGTTTTCCAAGAGGCGTAACCTCGTTAACACCTTTCTAGACACTTACTTGATCGGCTAATTGTAATGTGTAAAACTCTCCCAGGAGTAACTCTTACTCGCAGTGGGTATCGGGATCCAACTATCTCATAGAAGGTATGCAATCTCATTGCAAATTTCAACACTTGAAATTCCCGATAATCTTTTGCCCCTAGCGTGCTATGACCTTGACGCATGCCAAACAACCCATAGTCCGCTAGTCAAGTTCAACCCGTCATTTCCTGATTGAATTAAACCCACCCGCACGACCCTTGACGCATGCCAAACAACGCCGTGCGAATACCCTAATCCAATCTGCATCATATGCATAAGCAGATAAATACTAGTTAGCTACCGTACACTACGCCTTGACGCATGCCAAACAACCGCAGCACGAATACTAAATAGTACTTATCTGAAATGACGGAGGGCTACGACAGGTTTTTCTGAAAACCTATTGCGTAATGAACTTGATATCGTTGTAGAATCAAATGGAGTTTTGAAATGGAGTGATTTTGAGGCTTTTCTAGTTTTGCTAAAGGGGTCACTCCCGGTGAAGGGATCATCGGTCCTTTTCTCGTCGAATGAGGTGCGGGATATATCATATATATCGCTGTGCAAAGCAAAAACCCAAAAGCAGTCAAAAGCAAACCGAGTGTGTAGCATCTGCCAGTTATTGCTAAAGGAGTCACTCCCGGTGAAGGGATCTCGGTCCTTTCCTCATCGAATAAGGTGCAGGGTATATCATATATACCGCTATGCAAAGCAAGAACTGTAGCTACCTGTTTTGTTTTAAAATTTGATTCTACAACATCTTAGATTTCTTTTCTTTCATTAATCACATTAATGAAGTCCCATCATTTAAATACCTAAACATCACAGATAGATATGACGTACACTTATGCCATCCGCATTCGCCTCGATATCCCCTCGTGCACCGTTAGGTTAGGTAACTAACGACAGAGCAGGGCAGGGCTAGCGCGGGTGTAAAACATAAGTAACGTCTATATAATATATCATATATACTATATACTATATCCATCACAGAATCTCAACACAGATATCGCAGCAGAATAAACATATGAAATATTGGATATACTAGGACGTCCGTGTTTTCAATACGAGCCAGTATAAAACACGGATTCCACGGTCGTGATGAATAGCCAATCCCACACCCCTAGACCCCTACGAGAGCGGCAAGCAACCCTGCCAATTCTAGGGTTAGGAGACCCGGACTCGACTCCTCGAGTTGGTCTCCCACTGGACCCCAGAACCCGGTTACTTGTGCTCCCCTCCTTGGGTCTATCCTAATGCGGAAAAATAAATAATATACAAAAGGTGACAACTTCCGCTACCTGGAAGTGCCCCAAATAAAAGAATATTACATACAAGTTTTTATATGAATGAAAATGAAAAAACACTCATCTCACATAAAAACCCCCGGCTATTCGAATACGACGATCCAATATAACATATCCAGAAACACATAACATCACATGTCATCAACGTAAGTAAGTATGCATACTCCAATTGTCGTTGACGTATAGCAACGAAACCGGCGATATGAACATACTACACTTACGGTCTCAGAAAAGAAAGTGTAAAACTACAACAATTGGAATCCGCAATTTCTTTAGACATCGCATGCCTAATTAAATGAAATACTTAGACATCACATGCCTAACAGATATAAATCCCGCATTTTAGTCTCATTATCGAAAACTCTTTTCAATATCATATGGGACTAAACTGCTAAATTTATAACATTCATTCAGTTATCTCATAACTGTTTGTGAATTCCAATTATTGTATCACATTCCAGATAAACAGAAAATGTTAAACTTTCCGATCGAACAGTCGAATACCCAAGTTTTCCCGATACAGCTCAACACATGAAATAAGTCTAACAACATTCAGTTCGTGCCTCAGTACCGACGGTCCAGCCGTAGAAGGGTCAAGCCAACGCCTCACATGTGGCACGCCGTACTGCACCAAACCCGAAGGTTCAAAGGGCAGTTTAAGACGGTCACATAATCGAGTTAAGGTTTGTTGTCTTCTAGAGGGTCCATCGCGTTACTTGCACTACTTAGAACGTCGTTAAACTACGGAAAAATCCAACACTTGGAAATTTCCCGATAGGGAAAAAATTGGGTATTTATATCCGGTCGAACTTTTTAACATATTTTATAAATTATCCGGAAAAACACAAAGACGAAATTTGATACCCCGATCGAAACACCGAAGCTCTAAAACAACCCTAGAAAATTCAACTATTGAATAATTATTAAAAACACCCAGGAAAATCACCACTGGAAATTAAGGATTACTGTGTAAAATCCCATCAATAATTGTGCCGTACGACCGCGGATCCGCGGCATGAGCCATGCTCATGCCGCGGATCCGCGCTTGAATAGTGGACTTACACCTACGAATTTCACAGTAAACCTTATAATTTCCTGCTTATTTTTCTGCATATTTTTAATATTGAAAAATCCAACTTTTTGGAAAAAGTCCAGAGAGCAAGATAAGTTTAGGGTTTCGGGTTCGTTCGGGCTTCAAATCGCGTCTAGACTTCGCCTAAGGCTCTAGCTAGGCTCTGATACCAGTGAAAGGTTTCTAGGCACCCTATAGTAGTCTCACAAGGCATCGAACATGCCAATTTACAAAAATATGGTGCCGAGAAACCCTAGTTAACGGATCGTTGCTAGAAATCTAGGCGAAACTATAAACTAGTTAACACTTTAACTAAAAGTTAGATGCTACAACCTTTGTAGATCCGGATTTCCACTTCCTTAGCTCCACGAGGGCGTCCTCTCGCTGTCCATCTTGAAGCTTGGACTCTCGTGACGGCTTCATCGGAGAAACGTGCGGAATGGGTCGTCGGCTTCGTGTCAAAGACGATCTACGTCGAGGTTGCACAAACTCAAGCTCCGACTTCACAAAGTTGTGAAACTTGTGAAGAAAACACCCAAAACAACTTGGCAAGAGGTAGAGGGTGAAGAAATAGGAGGTGGGTTCACTTTAGAATTGGATTTTTATCACTTTAACTCAAGTTGCCATTGATGGACCTTGAGCTTTTCTTGAAGAAGAAGATGATGATGAAGAAAGAAAATATGATAAGTGTTGAGATTTAATAAAATTAAATCAATACTTATCATAAAGAGAACCATAGTTAAGTGTAGAGAGTTAACTAAGGTTAGAAGAATGGTTAGAGTTTAATGTGAAGACAAAATGGTCACAAAGTCAAAGCTTCATGAAGCTTCAACAATGTTCAAGAAAGAAAGCAACCATTTTGTATTCTTATGCCATCCTTTTTCCAAAAATGAATAAATAAAAGAATGGATAAATAAAAACCCTAATCACTTTCTTAACCTAGGTTTAATTCTATACACTTAACCTAATGAGCAAGCATCATCAAACATGATACTAACATGTGCACAAAAATATATCACATATACAATTTGCACATCAAGTGAGAATATCCATTTAAAGTAAACCAATACTAGTTAATGCAAAGTAATATATCAAATATATAATTATACATTAAATCATTAAATCAACATTTGATTCAATGATCCGGTCATGTCGCACATAACCGACTAGAATTCAACGTATCGATTTATCGAATCAATGATTCGATAACTAGGTCATATCGAATACAACCAATCGAAACATTTAACGCGAGAATGAAATGCGGTATCATATACACGCATTATTCTCGCTCCCGCACATATCTCATATGCGCTCCTATTTCGTTTCGCTTGAGCCAGGAAACCTCTGTGTAGGACTCTAAAGACTCGTCAATACGCCGGTAGCAGATGATGATCATATCAAGCACCCACAAGCCGCAAGCGGTCTGCTAAACGTAACGGCCACCCGGATATTGAGCGATCAGAAGATTGACGAGCTAGCCCGCTCACACTCCTGCGAATCCGACCAGTAACACTTACCATACAGTCCGGTCTCTTCGTCTGATATGTCGCATATCAAGTCTAGGGGTGGTAAACGTCAGACCCCAATAACCCGATAAGTCGTGCCGATGTGAGGCTCATAACGGGTCGAGAAACTACTGGTAACACTTACCAGCAAATCTCTGATCAGCCCTGGCCAGGGACTTCCCTACTACGGCCAATCGAGCACAGCGCAACATCAACTCCCAATACCGGGAGAGACGAAACCCCTCCTATCGCTCATTGCCTCCATGTGACTCGGGACTGTACCCAAAGACCACCATTTTGCACGCCCTCATGGACGTGGTAAGGTGGAGATCAAAGCACAGTGGGAATCACACAAGACTCTATGACGATCTCGGGTCTACAGACTAACCTGTACAAGTGTCACCTGAGAACTGCCATCTGACGTGAGGTATAATACCATCTGGGAGTTCTCGGTGAGTCCGTCCAGTGTACCCAGTCTCCATTGAGCACCCGTATACCATCTCTGATGTCAAACATCAATGGATATGGGATCATCCATCGCCCATCACATGGGTCGAGAAGCGTATACGCTAGTCTACTCTGGTATATCGATGCCCCGTCTCGATACACCCACGACTAGGGACCTTGAAGGATGTACTCATGAACTACCATGTCCCCACTAGTATGATCTACATCATTGTCCAGGTAGTCAAGTACAAATCCTAAGGGCTTTACCAACATGTAACTATAAGACAGTATAAAGAGACTAGTGTACATGTTAAGATAAAGAGCAACCAGATAGCATACTATCATGTCGAGCAAGAAAGTCATCTCTATATATGTCCAAGCATCCAATATAATATACATAATCTGTACAATACTGGCCTCTAGGGCATACATACAACTAACACCGCAGACGGTTAAACTCCTCCTCGAATCGGGTGTATGATATCGCTCAAGAGCCGAGAAAACTCATGGTGGACTATACAAATATCATATCAAGAGAAACCGGGTCTTTAAGACAATACATACTTTATTTGGTTATGGTTCTAAATCCATAAATCTCATGAAAACAGCATATCTCAAATGCGTTTACTCATAAAGAATGATGTATGTGACATATAACAGAAATATAAGCATATCTGTATATAATATTAGTTATATGTATGCCCTAGAGGCCATTACTGTACATAGGATGTATATAGTAGTGGATGCTGGGACATATATACGTAGGACTTTCTTGCTCGATATGATAGTACGCTATCTGGTTACTCTTTATCTTAACATGTATACTTTCTGTCTCTCCGTTACATGTTAATAAAGCCCTTAGGATGTGTTCTCGACTTCCAGGACTATGATATAGATCATATTAGTGGGGCTTGGGTAGTCTATGAGTACATCCTTCAATGTTCCTAGTCGTGGGAATATCGACACGGGGCATCAATATTCCAGAGTAGACTAGCGTATATCTTCTCGACCCATGTGATGGGCGATGGATGATCCCATATCCATTGGTGTTTGACATCAGAGATGGTATGCGGGTGCTCAGTGGAGACTGGGTACACTGAACGGACTCGCCGAGAACTCCCAGATGGTATTATACCTTACGTCAGATGGCAGTTCTCTGGTGACACTGGTACAGCTTAGTCTGTTGACCCGAGATCGTCATAGAGTCTTGTGTGATTCCCACCGTGCTTTGATTTCCACCCTACCACGGCTCTACTGAGTCATGCAAAAAGGTGGTTTTTAGGTACAGTCCCGATTCACATGGAGGCAATGAGCGATAGGAGGGGATTCGTCTCTCCCGGTATTGGGGGTTGATGTTGCGCTATGGTCGACTGGCTATAACTGGAAATCCCTGGCCAGGGTTGCTGTGATATACTGGTAAGAGTTATCAGTAGTTTCATGCTTGTTCTGGACCTTACATCGGCATGACTTATCAAGCTACTGGGGTCTGACGTTTACCACCCCTAGACGAGATATGCGACATATCAGACGAACAGACCAGACTGTACGGTAAGTGTTGCTGGTTGGATTTACAGGAGTATGAGCGGGCTTGCTCTTTGATCTTCTGATCGCTCAATAACCGGGTGGCCGTTACGTTTAGCAGTCCTCTTGCGGCTTGTGGGTGTTTGATATGATCATCACCTACTGCCGGTGTATTGACGAGTCTTTAGAGTCCTACACAGAGATTTCCTGGCTCAAGTGAAACGAAATACGAGAGCATGTGAGATATGTGCGGGACCGAGAATAATATCAGTATGTGATACTGAATTCTATTCTCGTGATTTGTATCATCGGATGGTTATATAAGATATAGTCAGGTTACCGAATCAAGTGTTGATTCGATACAATGATACACTAGATATTAGTCGGTTATATGCAGTATGACCGGATCATTAAATCAAGTGTTGATTTAATGATTTAATGTATAATTATCTATTTGATATATTACTTTACATTAACTAGTATTTGTTCACTTAAGATGGATTTTCTCACTTGAAGTGCACATTGTATATATGATATATGTTTGTGCACTAGTTTGTATCATGTTTGATGATACATGCAAACTTGGTTGTGTGTATTCTTTAAACCATGTTTAGGTTAATGGTTAAGGTTTTTAATTTATTTATCTATTTTGTTTTATTCATTTTGGCAAGAATAAATTGGTGGCTAACTTTGTTTCATTCTTGAAGCTTTATGAAGTTTTGAAAGCCTTGACCATTTTGTTTCTTTCCTTAACCTAACCATTCGCCTAAACCCTAGTTTATTCTCTACATTTGTTAAAATCATCCATGGTTGCATTATGATAAGGTTTCACTTGGTTTTCTATTTTTGATAATTCTTTTCCATTCTTTTCTTCTTCATCTTCTTCATGAAAAGAAAAAAGCTTGCTAGAAAATTTCAAGTGTTGAAATCAAGTGAGAAATCCAATTCTAAAGTGAACCCACTTCCTATTTCTTCATCCTCTACCACTTGCCATGTAGTATAGGGTGTTTTCTTCACAAGTTTCATGACTTAGTGAAGGTGGAGCTTGAGTTTGAGTTGCCTCGACGTAGATCATCTTCGGCATCGAAGTCAACGACCTAGCCCGATCATTTCTCCGACGAAACCAACGCTAGAGTCCGGGATCCTGTTGATCGCAGCGGAGTGACGTCATCACGGAGCTAAGGAAGTGGAGAACCGGATGTAACGTTTTAAAAATAATTAAATAAATAATTAAATGAATAAAATTGTTTAAGTGAATTTTATGATTTTCGGTAAAGTAAAATGTATTTTTCGTAAAATCAAACCGTGATTGTTTTTCATTATAATTTTAAAAATATCCATTTTAATTATGAAATTACTAGTAAAAGGTGTTTATTTAGCCACTTATAAATTTTTAGTTTAATAAAATATTTTTCCTAAATTAATTATTTTAAATATTAACATAAGCTTTATTTTTACACTAAATTAGTGTAAATTACAAATTTAAATGGTTTTAATTTGTAAAAATGAACCATGGTATGTTAGAATTTAGTATGTATCATGCAAAAATTATTTATAAATTTTTCCTATTTTCTAGAGCTTTCTTGAGTTGCTATAGTAAATAAATAAATAAATAATTAAATAAGCCATGAAAAGACTTTTAGTGTTGTTTCTCTTCTTGAAACTTCTACACAACATCACACTCTCTTCTTTCTCTCCCTCACCTCTCTCTAGGCCGGCCACAACCCCCCATGGCTGCCCCTCCCCTTTTCCCACCTCATTTTTATTCAAAATTCATTAAAAACACATCAAAAATTCAATTAAAATTCCACAAAATCCTATTTATTCCATACTCTTTATTCCTCGCTCATTTTTGTATGAAATTTGGAGATGGAAAGCATGCATTTTGGAGGCTCATTTCTTGTTTGGATTTCATATTTTGGGAGGTATAATTTCTTTCTTTTGATTTATTGTTTTAGATGTTCATTTAAGCTTAATTAGATTTAATGAATTAATTCTATGTTTTTTTTAAAAATTCAAGTTAGGGTTTGTAAATTCAAGTTATGATTTTTGTTAATTATTTAGGGTTATAATAGTTAGTTTAACACTTTTATAATTGGAAAATATTGCATGGTTGTTGAATTGTAAAATTTTCATTTAAAATTGTTTTAAATCAGGAAATTAGCTAACTAGGTTTTTGCAAAATGTGTTTGTGGTTAATATAAAATTCTAATTTGGGTTGTTATCATTGGATTATAGTTTTAGTGGAAATGTTAGGATGTTAATGGAAAGAAAAACTTAGTTTGATTGCTAGTTTCTATGGTTAATTGATAAATTGTGATAAAATTGCTAATTTTGTAAACTAGATTTTAGAAATTCCTATATAAATGAGATTAAAAATATAATTATGGTTTAATTAAATCATTATCATTATGAATTATGGTTTAATACATTAATTCATGAAAAATCACGTTTTGTGGTGGAATTGTGGTATTTTGCTTGAAAAATGTTAAAAATTGTTAAAAGTTGCAAACTAGAAATTTCAAATAAATGCAAAATCGTGTAATAAAAATATAGTAATGGTTTGTATAGTCTAGTAATGCTATTTAATGAGTTTTATGACCATTAGTTTCATTTAAATGTCATGTTTTGATGAAAAACGGTATACTGGCATTTTCGGGTTTTTGCGAAATTGGACGGTTTGATAGATTTTAGGGTTTCGATGGATTTAATCGTGTTTTATGGTATAAGTAATGTGTTTTAAAACTACAAGTTGTTTGATGATGTTATCTCGATCCATCGGAGTTTGTACGTCGATATCGAGCGATATTTGGTGCTTTTGCGTGGACGGGACATAGGTTTTAACCTATGCTTGTTCCTTGTATCGTTTGACTTTCGTATGTGATTCAGTTTACGATGCTATTTATATGTTTGCGTCTAGGTACCCCTCACGTAGACTGCGGGCGATGAAGAGGAGGATGGCGACACTGTCTTCGGCAGACATGGACCAGGTGAGTAGATGCATATCTAGGGGGGAAGTTAGGTGGATGGCGTTTAGCACCACCGCAACGTAGAATAGGAATATCACTTATTGACATTAGAAAACCAGATGTGACCTTAGATTCTGACTGAGTAGGACCCTGGTAATGACCCTAGGCGGGACTAGACTGATTTAGGAAAACCACACCTGAGGATGAATACTTTGGGAGAGATTCGTAGGTTTCTGATAGAAACACACACGCACACACTAAAACTTGACATGCCGTATACGTATATGTGTATATATATAAAACTAGGTATAGGTGTATATATATACACAACACGTATATGGGATTCATTGATGTGATATGATATCTGAGGCATGATGAAACAGTATAACTGGGCTTGATGCCGTGATTCTTGACTATACAGTCGTATTAAAGTGTTAGCGGATCATTAGAGAATGAGATAATGAACATGAACATATAAATTATAAAGGATGGTGGTGATATTGAGGTACATGGGACGCTAAAATAGTACCTGGGCTGTAGCTTGTGACTGATCACGATATGATATATGTATGACTTGATTACCACATCATATAGGTGTGACCTGATGTCGATATCGTATAGGTGTGACTTGATGATGATAAGATATCGGTATGATTTAATCACAATATTACACATATGACATGATATTTCTGTGGATAAACTAATGATGCTTATCATGATGGCAATGATATATGATTGATGTATGCGATCACAGTTTAGCACCTTGATCATGAGATGTGTTGATGATGACATTATACGAATGAGGAGACACCTAGGAGATACTTGACCGTACCCCGATATTGGGATGCCGTACGATGGATTTTACCGTACGAGGCTTAGATTTGATGATTGATCCGCACTCTTGATTCGAGGAAGCCGTACTACGTACGTGACGCTATTGAGGCGGTATCACCGACTATTAGAGATATTGATTCAGATCTTAGGTAGACTCTAGTTTTTTACTGACTAGTCTATTAGGTTTAGTTCTTTAGGATGTTAGATGGACACTGGTTTAGGTTCGACTCACATAGTGGTAGTTGTACTCGTATCTCGCAGAGGAGTGGATAATGCACACCTGTATTTACATTCATACTGTAATCATCATGGTGCATGTTCTTTTATATGTTGCTATAATCAGTATAAACTTTACCTGTTAGGACACCAACACTATTACCGATGATGCGCATATTCCACGCACACTTATTTGCCGGCTCACACACATCATCATCGGTAATTGCTATGTCACGTACACTTTAGATCATATTGTCTTTTATGGATAGAATCAATTAACAACTAGACAGATATAATATTGTGATTATTCTCTGACATTTGTACAGACATGATATTCATTGCTTAGACATTCATGCATTCATATTTTCATGTTATCATACAGTATTATGGGCATATGCCGACACTCATCATATAGTTACTCATGATTTTGAGATTTGGATTTCTATGAGATTTCTGGATTTTGGGGAAAACCGCAAGAATATGTAAACACTTCTCTCTCTCCTCCTCCTCTCTTTTTAAAAAACATAAGATGCGGTTTTCTCGTGATGTATGTGTCGTCCACCATGAGATTTCATGTTTTCTGATGGATTTTGAGACCCGATTCGAGGAGTGGATGAACCGTCTCGGGTACATGGTGGGCCCGGTATGGTACCCCGGGGCAAGAAGATCGAGTTGTAGACGATGAGCCTGGCAGGGGAGGCTACCTACCGGTGATGTCTGGCGAGGCGGATATCCGGAGGATACCGACCGTTGTCGTGAGATTTGATGATATGGGCCGATCCGGACTGACGGAGCCCGAATTATTGAGACTTGAGATTACATGTGTTGTGTCGATACTTGACACGGATTTCCATGGATTTCATTGTTGAGATTTCAGATTCTTATACACATTTTACTATGATAATAGCTAAAGATTTCTTATACATATATATCTGGATTTCAGGATTTGTTACTTTACATTCATGGTGCATGCATTTCATTTCATATGACATAGTATTATATGAGGCACTGACACGAGCACGGAGTATCTGCACTTACACGTAGTTTTACCCTGCTATTACTAGTTGATTGGGATATAATAGTGTATTATTATGACCTAGGATAGCGTCGTGCATTCGATTTCTTTTCGTAGATGTCTTCTACTCACGAGTTGGCAACTCACCCCCGTTGTGCTAAATTTTATTACAGGTTCGATGTACAGGTTTCCATGACAGTTTGTTGGCACATCTTTTCTTCAGGGTGATTTGCACGGTAGGTTGGTTCACTTGTATTCGAACCACCATTGTACTTTTATTCATTCATTTGTACCTAGTAAGCTCCATCAACCATATTTGTATTACTTGATAAGTTTATAGGACCAGTCTTTTATTTCGACCTTAGAGTCGCGCATGTATTATTCTGATCTGGTGGTTTTGTTTTCTTTTGAGTTTTGAGCCTCGTCTATTGGCGTTGTATATTATTGTGCTTGTTGTGGTTGTTTCCGCCTGTTGGCGTTGATGCTAGCTCCCGTTTGGGGATGCTTTTTATTGTTTATGTATATTATACTTGTTGTACCCGTTTGGGGGCCAGTTTTTACAGAGGAGACTCTGCCGAAATTTTTGGTAAAATTTGCTGATGTTTTTATACTTGTTTTCTTTTCTTTTCTTCTTTTTCTTCTTTTATGGTTTAGGTTTCTGGGCTTCGGCTTACTTAGGTCACGTGGCGCCTCTAGACGCTTCGTAATCTAAGTGCCGGTCACGTTCCGTACTTTCGGGTCGTGACAAAGTTGGTATCAGAGTGCTAGGTTTAACCCTGTATAAGTCTAGGTGACCTTTGGTTGATGGAGTAGGCGATTTAGGTAGAGTAACGTACCATGGGTATGGTCCGCGGCATACTTACGATACGCTACTCTGCTTAAGGAGCCTTAGGATGTACATTTGTTTGCACCGTATTTCATTCGTTCCTTTGATCTATCTTCGTCGATATCGGAGGGTGGTTCTGTTACCACGGTCGCACGGGCAGAGGGAGCTGTGGCTCGAATGCGATAACCATTAGAGTATTGGTTATTCTTGAGGATTGAAGCATTGCTTAGCGTGCGGACGAAGGGTATTCACATGCCGTCCGGATGAAGTTAAAGGGTTCGAACGATTATCAGAAAACCATTTTCCCAAGTTTAAGGTATTCGGAAGAACATGCAGGTATTTCGATGGACCCTCTAGAAGAATGAAACCCTAACTCGACATAATGACCACGAGAACGCCCTTGAACCTTAGGGTTTACGGCAGTTCCGCGGTGCCATTAGTGAGGCTTGGGTTTGCCCTTCTACGGCTGGATCATCGATGCTGGGGTATGTACCGGATATTTTTAAACTGTACTTGAGTGTTGAGCTCTTGGGGAATTATGGGATTTTGATGGATCGATCGAAAAGTTTAATGTAGTCCGGATATCAAGTGAAGGGATCGACTATGTGGGAGACTCTAGACATGAGTATTGCCATTGGTAGCGCAGTCAGCATACCTATGAAAGAACGAGTTCGAAGCAGTCGACATCAGAGAAAAGAGGCGCACATTGACGATAGTGTTTACGATTGTGATTTAGTGATTTGAATTTCCTATTTTAGTTGATTGGATTTTTGTATTTTGAGGACTTTGTTCTACGATTGGTATTTCCTGTGTGTACCTTCATTCTATCTGTGTTTCATATATCAGTTGTATTGATGTGGTTTAGTACGCACCCGGTACACTTGATTTGGTTTTATATATTTTGAGATTTTTGATTTGATTTCGTGCATATGGGTTACACATGATTTTGATATATGCATCGACCTAGTTTTTATCCATTTTCGTACTGTGATTCGAGTCTGATATTCGATGTATGTTTTCGTATTCCATGTGCACCTGATTAGGATTCTTGCGCATACTTGGCGCACTTGATGCGATTTTGTGCACACCAGATGCACTAAATCGGGGTTTTGTGCAGATTAGATGTACCTGATTTTTAGTCGTGCACGCCCGTTGCACTTGACAGATGTTTTTGGTGCACACCTGTTGCACTTAGTTTTGTTTTGTGGGTATTCATGGTTTCTGCATTTGGTTTCGATTTCAGTGCGCACCGGACGCACATGACATTTTATTGATGTGATTGGGATTGATTTTAGTTTGAGCAGTATGTTTTCATAATCATTATTATTTGATTTAGTAACCAGGTGGGACGTGTATGTTAAATAAAAGATATATATATAGCTATTTTTTTAAAATTAAACGTCCGCTACTTAGACCGTGACACGTGCATTGCACGGCGATTTTCAAGAGGGGTTTTTGTATGCTTCTTTATTATGAGGTTTAGGCGATTTTACTAGGATACGAACTATATATAAGTTATAGATTGATGTATATTATGATGATTTTCACATTGGGTTATGATATTTTATTATCTCCATAACTCCGATGATTGCGTCATGCTTGACGGAGTTGATTTTTGTTATGTATTGATGATTTCGGAGCCCCGACGATTTGAGTGTTTTACTAAATGTTTTAGTATTTGGAAGGGGAGTTTTAATTTAAATTCGGGGACCGAATTTCATAAAGGAGGGAGGATTGTAACGTTTTAAAAATAATTAAATAAATAATTAAATGAATAAAATTATTTAAGTGAATTTTATGATTTTCGGTAAAGTAAAATGTATTTTTCGTAAAATCAAACCGTGATTTTTTTTCATTATAATTTTAAAAATATCCATTTTAATTATGAAATTACTAGTAAAAGGTGTTTATTTAGCCACTTATAAATTTTTAGTTTAATAAAATATTTTTCCTAAATTAATTATTTTAAATATTAACATAAGCTTTATTTTTACACTAAATTAGTGTAAATTACAAATTTAAATGGTTTTAATTTGTAAAAATGAACCATGGCATGTTAGAATTTAGTATGTATCATGCAAAAATTATTTATAAATTTTTCCTATTTTCTAGAGCTTTCTTGAGTTGCTATAGTAAATAAATAAATAAATAATTAAATAAGCCATGAAAAGACTTTTAGTGTTGTTTCTCTTCTTGAAACTTCTACACAACATCACACTCTCTTCTTTCTCTCCCTCACCTCTCTCTAGGCCGGCCACAACCCCCCATTGCTGCCCCTCCCCTTTTCCCACCTCATTTTTATTCAAAATTCATTAAAAACACATCAAAAATTCAATTAAAATTCCACAAAATCCTATTTATTCCATACTCTTTATTCCTCGCTCATTTTTGTATGAAATTTGGAGATGGAAAGCATGCATTTTGGAGGCTCATTTCTTGTTTGGATTTCATATTTTGGGAGGTATAATTTCTTTCTTTTGATTTATTGTTTTAGATGTTCATTTAAGCTTAATTAGATTTAATGAATTAATTCTATGTTTTTTTTAAAAATTCAAGTTAGGGTTTGTAAATTCAAGTTATGATTTTTGTTAATTATTTAGGGTTATAATAGTTAGTTTAACACTTTTAGAATTGGAAAATATTGCATGGTTGTTGAATTGTAAAATTTTCATTTAAAATTTTCATTTCAAATTGTTTTAAATCAGGAAATTAGCTAACTAGGTTTTTGCAAAATGTGTTTGTGGTTAATATAAAATTCTAATTTGGGTTGTTATCATTGGATTATAGTTTTAGTGGAAATGTTAGCATGTTAATGGAAAGAAAAACTTAGTTTGATTGCTAGTTTCTATGGTTAATTGATAAATTGTGATAAAATTGCTAATTTTGTAAACTAGATTTTAGAAATTCCTATATAAATGAGATTAAAAATATAATTATGGTTTCATTAAATCATTATCATTATGAATTATGGTTTAATACATTAATTCATGAAAAATCACGTTTTGTGGTGGAATTGTGGTATTTTGCTTGAAAAATGTTAAAAATTGTTAAAAGTTGCAAACTAGAAATTTCAAATAAATGCAAAATCGTGTAATAAAAATATAGTAATGGTTTGTATAGTCTAGTAATGCTATTTAATGAGTTTTATGACCATTAGTTTCATTTAAATGTCATGTTTTGATGAAAAACGGTATACTGGCATTTTCGGGTTTTTGCGAAATTGGACGGTTTGATAGATTTTAGGGTTTCGATGGATTTAATCGTGTTTTATGGTATAAGTAATGTGTTTTAAAACTACAAGTTGTTTGATGATGTTATCTCGATCCATCGTAGTTTGTATGCCGATATCGAGCGATATTTGGTGCTTTTGCGTGGACGGGACATAGGTTTTAACCTATGCTTGTTCCTTGTATCGTTTGACTTTCGTATGTGATTCAGTTTACGATGCTATTTATATGTTTGCGTCTAGGTACCCCTCACGTGGACTGCGGGCGATGAAGAGGAGGATGGCGACACTGTCTTCGGCAGACATGGACCAGGTGAGTAGATGCATATCTAGGGGGGAAGTCGGGTGGATGGCGTTTAGCACCCCCGCAACGTAGAATAGGAATATCACTTATTGACATTAGAAAACCAGATGTGACCTTAGATTCTGACTGAGTAGGACCCTGGTAATGACCCTAGACGGGACTAGACTGATTTAGGAAAACCACACCTGAGGATGAATACTTTGGGAGAGATTCGTAGGTTTTTGATAGAAACACACACGCACACACTAAAACTTGACATGGCGTATACGAATATGTGTATATATATAAAACTAGGTATAGGTGTATATATATACACAACACGTATATGGGATTCATTGATGTGATATGATATCTGAGACATGATGAAACAGTATAACTGGGCTTGATGCCGTGATTCTTGACTATACAGTCGTATTAAAGTGTTAGCGGATCATTAGAGAATGAGATAATGAACATGAACATATAAATTATAAAGGATGGTGGTGATATTGAGGTACATGGGACGCTAAAATAGTACCTGGGCTGTAGCTTGTGACTGATCACGATATGATATATGTATGACTTGATTACGACATCATATAGGTGTGACCTGATGTCGATATCGTATAGGTGTGACTTGATGACGATAAGATATCGGTATGATTTAATCACAATATTACACATATGACATGATATTTCTGTGGATAAACTAATGATGCTTATCATGATGGCAATGATATATGATTGATGTATGCGATCACAGTTTAGCACCTTGATCATGAGATGTGTTGATGATGACATTATACGAATGAGGAGACACCTAGGAGATACTTGACCGTACCCCGATATTGGGATGCCGTACGATGGATTTTACCGTACGAGGCTTAGATTTGATGATTGATCCGCACTCTTGATTCGAGGAAGCCGTACTACGTACGTGACGCTATTGAGGCGGTATCACCGACTATTAGAGATATTGATTCAGATCTTAGGTAGACTCTAGTTTTTTACTGACTAGTCTATTAGGTTTAGTTCTTTAGGATGTTAGATGGACACTGGTTTAGGTTCGACTCACATAGTGGTAGTTGTACTCGTATCTCGCAGAGGAGTGGATAATGCACACCTGTATTTACATTCATACTGTAATCATCATGGTGCATGTTCTTTTATATGTTGCTATAATCAGTATAAACTTTACCTGTTAGGACACCAGCACTATTACCGATGATGCGCATATTCCACGCACACTTATTTGCCGGCTCACACACATCATCATCGGTAATTGCTATGTCACGTACACTTTAGATCATATTGTCTTTTATGGATAGAATCAGTTAACAACTAGACAGATATAATATTGTGATTATTCTCTGACATTTGTACAGACATGATATTCATTGCTTAGACATTCATGCATTCATATTTTCATGTTATCATACAGTATTATGGGCATATGCCGACACTCATCATATAGTTACTCATGATTTTGAGATTTGGATTTCTATGAGATTTCTGGATTTTGGGGAAAACCGTAAGAATATGTAAACACTTCTCTCTCTCCTCCTCCTCTCTTTTTAAAAAACATAAGATGCGGTTTTCTCGTGATGTATGTGTCGTCCACCATGAGATTTCATGTTTTCTGATGGATTTCGAGACCCGATTCGAGGAGTGGATGAACCGTCTCGGGTACATGGTGGGCCCGGTATGGTACCCCGGGGCAAGAAGATCGAGTTGTAGACGATGAGCCTGGCAGGGGAGGCTACCTACCGGTGATGTCTGGCGCGGCGGATATCCGGAGGATACCGACCGTTGTCGTGAGATTTGATGATATGGGCCGATCCGGACTGACGGAGCCCGAATTATTGAGACTTGAGATTACATGTGTTGTGTCGATGCTTGACACGGATTTCCATGGATTTCATTGTTGAGATTTCAGATTCTTATACACATTTTACTATGATAATAGCTAAAGATTTCTTATACATATATATCTGGATTTCAGGATTTGTTACTTTACATTCATGGTGCATGCATTTCATTTCATATGACATAGTATTATATGAGGCACTGACACGAGCACGGAGTATCTGCACTTACACGTAGTTTTACCCTGCTATTACTAGTTGATTGGGATATAATAGTGTATTATTATGACCTAGGATAGCGTCGTGCATTCGATTTCTTTTCGTAGATGTCTTCTACTCACGAGTTGGCAACTCACCCCCGTTGTGCCAAATTTTATTACAGGTTCGATGTACAGGTTTCCGTGGCAGCTTGTTGGCACATCTTTTCTTCAGGGTGATTTGCATGGTAGGTTGGTTCACTTGTATCCGAACCACCATTGTACTTTTATTCATTCATTTGTACCTAGTAAGCTCCATCAACCATATTTGTATTACTTGATAAGTTTATAGGACCAGTCTTTTATTTCGACCTTAGAGTCGCGCATGTATTATTCTGATCTGGTGGTTTTGTTTTCTTTTGAGTTTTGAGCCTCGTCTATTGGCGTTGTATATTATTGTGCTTGTTGTGGTTGTTTCCGCCTGTTGGCGTTGATGCTAGCTCCCGTTTGGGGATGCTTTTTATTGTTTATGTATATTATACTTGTTGTACCCGTTTGGGGGCCAGTTTTTACAGAGGAGACTCTGCCGAAATTTTTGGTAAAATTTGCTGATGTTTTTATACTTGTTTTCTTTTCTTTTCTTCTTTTTCTTCTTTTATGGTTTAGGTTTCTGGGCTTCGGCTTACTTAGGTCACGTGGCGCCTCTAGACGCTTCGTAATCTAAGTGCCGGTCATGTTCCGTACTTTCGGGTCGTGACACCGGATCTACAAAGGTCGTAGTCCTTTTCACTTTTTAGTTAAGTTGTTAATTTGCTTGTAGTTTCGCCTTTACCTCTAGTATCGATCTAGTTTAGGGTTCTTTGGCACATAGAAAACTTTGAATTGGACATGATTGATCAGTTGTAGAACCTCATGGGCGTGCCAAGGAACCCTACAGTGGTATCAGAGCCTAGCTAGAGCTTTAGGCGATGTGTAGACGATGTTAGAAGTCCGATCGAACCCGAAACCCTAATCCAAAACCCTTCTCTGTACAATTTTTAAAATCGTGGACTTTTGTGAATTAAAAATATGCAGAAAAATCAGCAGGCTTTTCTAAGAAATACTGTGCAAAACGTGGGCCTAATTCGATCAAAGCGCCGAGTAAACGCGGCACTAGCATGGCTCGTGCGGCGATTCCGCGGCCATATAGTCACTTTGTTCATCACTTTTTGCACAGTAATGTCTTAATCTTATTCCTGTGTTTTCTGGGAATTTTTAATTTGCACTCCAGAGTTGAGTTTTCTGGGTTGTATTGGGAGTTCGTAGATTCGATCGGATTGTCTAATTTTGTCTATGAGTTTTTCCGGGTAATTTTAGAATATGTTAAAAAGTTCGACCGGATATAAATACCCACTTTTTCCCCATGCCGGGAAATTTCCAATTGTTGGATTTTTCCGTAGTTTGAGAATGTTCTAAGTAATGCAAGTAACACGATGGACCCTCTAGAAGACAACAAACCTTAACTCGATTATGTGACCGTCTTGAACTGCCCTTTGAACCTTAGGGTTTGGGGTAGTACGGCGTGCCACATGTGAGGCGTTGGCTTGACCCTTCTACGGCTGGACCTTTGGTACTGTGGCATGAAGTGAATGTTTTTAAACTTATTTCATGTGTTGAGCTGTTTCGAGAAAACTTGGATGTTTGATTGTTCGATCGGAAAGTTTAACATTTTCTGTTTATCTGGAACGTGATACAATATTTGGAATTCACAAGTAGTTATGAGATAAGTGAATGAATGTTATAAATCTAGCAGTTTAGTCTCAAATGATCGGTTGCCACGGAATTTTGATGCGATCAAAAGTCTGTCGCAATCACGTAGCGTACGCGGATATTCGCCGGGTAAACTTAATAGACAGCCACGCCCCATAGCCCCGACCAAGTGACTGTAGGAGAACCCCGTCGCCGAAAGCATCCGTTCGGGTGCTCGCGGCAGCGGTGTTCCTCTTTGGTGCATTTCGTTGACGGCATCGGGGGTGCGGCCGCCTAATAAAGTTTGCGACGAGCATTCGATCAAAATGTCGGGAATCTTGTTGAATTGCCCGACTTGATATTGAAAAGAGTTTTCGATAATGAGACTAAAATGCGGGGTTTATAATTGTTAGGCATGCGATGTCTAAGGAATTCATTTGGTTAGGCATGCGATGTCTAAAGAGGTTGCGGATTCCAACTGTTGTATTTTTACACTTTCTTTTCTATGACCGTAAGTGTAATATGTGATATCGCCGGTTTCGTTGCTATATGTCAACGACAATTGGGATGGACATGTTTACTTACGTTGATGACATGTGATGTTATGTGTTGCTGGATATGTTATATTGGATCGTCGTGTTTGAATAGCCAGGGTTTTTTTATGTGAGATGAGTGTTTTTCATTTTCATTCATGTAAAAAACTTGTATGTAATATTCTTTTATTGGGGCACTTCCAGGTTGCGGAAGATGTCACCGTTGATGTATATTATTTACTTTTCCGCATTAGGATAGACCCAAGGAGGGGAGCACAAGTAACCGGGTTCTAGGGTCCAGTGGGAGACCATCTCGAGGAGTCGAGTCCGGGTCTCCTAACCTTAGAATTGGTAGGGCTGCTTGCCGCTCTCATAGGGGTCTAGGGGTGTGGGATTGGCTATTCATCATGACCGTGGAATCCGTGTTTTATTCAGGCTCAAAATAAAACACGGACGTCCTAGTATATCCCATATTTCATATGATATTTTCTGTTGCGTTATCTGTGATGTGATCATGTGATTTGTTCAGATAGATATTTTATATAGTATATATGATATATTATATAGACGTTGCTTATGTTTTACACCCGCGCTAGCCCTGCCTCGCTTTGGCGTTAGTTACCTAACCTAACGGTGCAGACGGGACATCGAGGCGAATGTGGATGGCATAAGCGTACGTTATATTTATCTGTGATGTTTATGTCGACTTAAATGATGGGACATTCATTAATGAGATTAATGAAAGAAAATAAACCTAAAAGATGTTGTGGAATCGAATTTCAAAAATAAAACAGGTAGCTACAGATCTTGCTTTGCATCGCGGTGTTCCTTGTAGAACATCCTGCACCTTATTCGATGAGGAAAGGGCCGAGATCCCTTCACCGGGAGTGACCCCTTTAGCAATAACTGGCAGATGCTACAACCCTCGGTTTGTCTTTTGATTGCTTTTATAGTTTCTGCTTTGCACAGTGATATATATGATATATCCTGCACCTCATTCGACGAGGAAAGGGCCGACGATCCCTTCACCGGGAGTGACCCCTTTAGCAAAACTAGAAAAGCCTCAAAAACATTCCATTTAAAAACCATTTGATTCCGCAACGAGATCAAGTTCAAAGCGTTATAGGTTTTCTTAAAAACCATCCGCAACCCTCCGTCATTTTAGGAAGTAGAGTACTTAGTATTCGTGCTGTGTTTGTTGACCATAGTCAAGGCACAGTGTACGGTAGCTAAGTGATGTCTTCCTACACCGCATATGATGCGATTAGTTAGGACAGTCATGTGGCTTTGTTGACCTTAGCCAAGGGTTATGTGGGTGGGTCTAATTAATCATGAAATGACGGGTAGAACTTGACTAGTGCTTATGATTTGTTGACCTTAGCCAAGGTCATAGGTGCTAGGGGTAAAAACCATTATCGGGAGTTTCAAGTGTTGAAATTTGCAATGAGATTGCATACCTTCTATATGATAGTTGGATTCCGATACCCACTGCGAGTAATTGTTACTCCTGGGAGAGTTTTGCACTTTGCAATTAGCCGATCAAGTAGGTGTCTAGAAAGGTGTCAACGAGGTTACGCCTCTGGGAAAACGAGGTTTACATTAATTAGGTCCGTGCGAAAGTACGGGGAACCTCCCTCAAAGTACCGACACTGGCCTGGCTGAAAGATTGGCGAACTTGTAGAGTGTAATTAATCCCGGCTAGTCTTTCCTTTTAGGGTTTGAAGGAAGATTTGATAAAAACAGTGGGAGCCATCCTGATTAGATAAAATATATAACCGATCTAATCTTGCAAGAGCGCACGCAGAGTGTTTTCTTCTCTCTCTCTCCAGGTAGCGACCATATCACGTCTTAATCAAGATAATAATATGGATGTATTGACCGAACCCGCTTGTTATACTGAGCTGGGGAACGTTGGTCCCGCTCCAACTTATAATTGTTATAAGACCGAGCAGGAAATTGAGGATTACCAAAATTCCCGTGCCGCCCAAACGAAGAAAGTGCATACTGATGCATCATCTTCGGGTGCGTTCATTACAGAGAACTGTTTCTCAGTATCCTTTACGTCCTGGGTATGAGATACCGGATCAGGATCCCACATATGTAATCTGTTACATGGGCTAAAGATAGGTAGAGAACTGAGAACGGGTGATAAGTTTCATGAGACAGAAAACAGTGCAAGTGTTGCAGCCAAGTCTGTTGGTCACTGTCACTCTGTATTACCAATACATTGATTCTGAACAAATGCTATTAGATACCGAACCTGATATACAAAATCATATCAATCTCTTTATTTATTAAAGAAGGATATAATTTTGTATTGTTGAATAATGTTTTGTATATTTCCTATATCGGTTCAGGCACGTTATTTAAAAGCATTGACATTCTAAATCAAACTACAGTTCCTAGTATATAGAACACACACGAGAGGAAGAGTTCAGAAATGAACGATTCCTTCTTGAGGTATTGTAGACTAGGTCATATCAATGTGACCCGACTAGCTTAAGTTACATTTAGATGCGTATTTAAATCAGTTTGAATTTACATCTTGTGAAACTTGCCAGTCATGTCACAAAGATAAGATGACCATAGCTCTGTTTATCGGAAACAGAGAAAGAGTTAGTAGACTCTTGGGACTGATACATGATGATGTATGTAAGGTCCCCTGTCTGCACATGCCAGGACCGGTTTTTTGTACTTCATTACATTCTCTGATGATCTCTCAAGATTCAGTCACATGTTCCTGTTGAAACATAAGTCCGAACCTTTTGAGATATTCACAGAATATAAGTTAGAAGTAGAGAACCAAAAACCGGGTATAAGTATTATGTCCTATGATGAGATCAAGGAGGAGAATACTTGTGCATGGAATTCCTGGACTATTCTAAAGGAGAATGAGATTTTCTCTCTCAGCATTACTCCTCCGTATACACCATAGCATGTTAGTATATCGGGACGGAGTAATCGCACCATATAAGATATGATGTGCTTTACTGAGTTACCTGTTTCTTTTAGGGGGTTATGCACTTGAGAAGCTGCATACCTATTGAATTGGATTCGAATCAAATCAGTGCCTACCACTCCATATGAGATATGGTATGGGAAGAGCCTATCTCTTAAGTTAGTTAAGATTTGGGATTGTCCGGCCTATGTCAAAAGCAAAATCCAGACAAGCTCAAGGCAAGGTCTGTTATGTAGAACTGGAATGGTTCCAGCTATACAAACTGCACCTGATGATTTGACAGAATCAAGGGATTCGATAGTCTCCAACGAACCTCAGCCTCTCCGCCGATCTGGAAGGGTTCCTCATCCGCCTGAGAGATACTTAGGTTTCTCGATGATAGCGGGAGCGAGGATTGCATCATGAGATGATGACCCAACTAGTTTCGAGCAGGCCATCGAGAGTAGGGACTCTGTAAGAATGGCTGGATGCTTAGCGATCTGAGATAGAATCCATGTACACCAACAAAGTATGGAATTTGGTTGCTATATCTGAAGGGTTAAATCCCCATCAGGAGCAAATATATCTTGAGAAGATTACTTGGTATAGATGGAAAAGTTGAGACTTTCAAAGCTAGACTTGTTAAAGGTTTTCGTCATCGACCAGGCGTGGATAATGATGAAACCTTTTCCAGGGACTATGCTTAAGTCCATCCAGATCCTACGTGCCATTACTACATACCATGACTACGATATCTGGTGGTTGGGTGCCATGACTACTTTTCTAAATAATGATTTAGAAGAGAACGTCTATAAGTACACAGCCAGAGAGCTTCGTAAACAGTGGGAGCAGCGGAAACGTGTGCAAGTTGCTTTGCAGAATAAAGCAGGCATCGCGGAGTTGGAACATCTGTTTTTGATGTGGTAGTCAAAGAATTTGACTTCATCAAAATGGTAGATGAACCTTGTATATACAAAAAGGGTAGTAGAGAGTAAGGTGGTCATCCTCATATTGTACGTGGATAATAAACTCTGGATAGGAAAAGAATTTCTTATGCTACGCACGGTCAATCTCCTCTTATCACAAGGATTCTCCAATAGGATAAAGGTGATACCCCCTAAATCCTGGGATTTGGATCTATGAGATAGATCTAAATGGATGTTAGGCTTCTCACTAGGTTTAGTGAGATGGTATCAATCGATCCTGGGGAGAATCACTGGAAAGGTTCCAGGGTGATAAGGACGACTGAATGTCAGTCGCAGTCATTGTCTTTACCCTCAGTGGAGGGACGGTATGTTGGAAGAGTTCCAAGATAGATACCGTGGCAAACTAGACGATAAAGGCTGGTAACATCGTTATTGTAGCGTCTTGAAAAGTCGTTTTGGTGTTTTCCTGAAATTCGGTGAAAATTCGGTATTTTTCCGAAAACCGTCTTTCTCGATATTTTGCAGTTTAGGGCTAATTATACCTTAAATGGATAGGTAATTACTTGTTTTTAGTAGCTAATGAGTTAATTATGAAATTTTGGTCATTTAAAAATTTTTCCTTATTTTTCAATTTTTTAATATTATTTTAAGCCGGTAAGAAAATACATTAAATAAGCGATAAATACAAATTTTTCCGGGCTAATTTTAATCTCTAAAATTATGATAATTATAATCTAGTGATAACATGAATTTTTAGTAATTTATTTTGATTTTTAACAAATTTTTATGTTATGAAACGAATTTATTGAATTTTGAGCTAAAACTTGCAATTTTTGAGTTGTAGGGGGCCTTTTTGCATAAAATTTCTTTTGTAAAACCCCTCTCTCTTTTCCCTAAGCCCTAGAACAGCCCAACCTGTCCAAGTCCAGAAATTTCTGGCCTCTTTTTCTTTGGTTGCTTTCTTGAGTTGTTTTGTTAGTTTATGGTATTATTTTAATTAAAATGGATAATGTATGATACATTTGACTTTGGAAACTTGACCATGACTTTTCCCCACTTGCCCACACCCTCCCCCTTACCTCCTCTGGCCGAAACTGAACCCTCCTCTTTCTTCAACTCTTTTCTTTTCATTTTTCTTCAAAGTTCTTCAAAAACCACATAAAAAATCCACAAATCCTTCTCTTTTTCAACACAAAATCCTTATGCTATCCTTTCCTTAACCATTCTTGCTTGGATCTTGGTGCTTGAGGCCATCAATTGGAGCAAAATTTTCTTGCTTGATCCATAGATCAAGAGGTATAAATTCCATCAAAGTTACTTTCTTTTGTTGCTAATTCCTTTAAATGCATGGTTTAGTGTTAAATTTAGTGTAGTTTTAATCTAGTTTTCTTAGGTTTTGCTTGAAAAATCTAACTAGGGTTTTGAAGCCATAATCCTTAATTAGATTGTTTTATAGTTAATCTAGTGGTTAATTAACTAATCCATATAGTTATCTTGTTGATGTAGTTTTCAATTATGCTAATTTGGTTAAATTTAGAAGTGTGAAATTGCTTTTTAGGATTTTCAAGAGAGGGTTTTTGTATGGAATTGGTTTGTGAAGCTTGATTAGTGAGTGGATTAAGTTTTAGAAAGCATTATTTAATTGATTAAACCTAATTTGCTATCTAGTGTTTTGCTAACCTTAATCTAAGTGGTTAACTTGCTTATTAGGCTAAAATCTAGTGTTAAATTAAGGTTTTTCATATATAGTTTGGTTTATGTTTGCTAATTACAAAAATCAAGAGAAGGTTTTGTTTACGGAAATTAGTTTTTTTAAGCATAGTTGATGGTTTAAAATTAGTGTATTGGCTAGCTATTTGGTGAGTTTGGATGTTGGTGTTGGGTGGTGTTGACTTTGTCGCTAAATTGTCGATGTTTGCATCAAATTGGAATGCAAATGCTTACTAGATTTTTATAAAAGTTATGTGATGAATTATTTTTGATATCTTGATGATTGTATGGCTTGTCCTACGACTTTTAGGATGCGTGAGTGCGGTTTTTGGGTAGTCGGGTTTTAGTTTTGCCGGGTGACCTAAATCGGCGTTTTTGGCAGTTTTTGCGATTTTCGCGTGTGTCCGCGCACTTTGTGCACGTTGTACCTAGCTAGCGAACTTTAGTAGTTTCGTTGGGGTTTTGCGTCGTTCTTGATATGTAACCTTATATTTGGTATTGATATAAATTCCAGGTTCGGTCGCGGAGACGTCAGACGCGGCGCGAAAGGGAAAGGCGGTGATTGGACACAACTAGCCAGGAATCCCGGTGAGTAGATTTAACATCTACGGGGGACGATCGTTTGGATGGCGCAAGTCGCCCGATAGATTTACTAAATTGAAAAATAGTAAACTGGATAACAACTTGTGACATTAGAATAATATTACTGGCATGATAATTGCTGCAATTAGATCAATATGTTATACCCATATACGCAAACTCAATTGTAGGACACATGCACCATTACCAGGTTTTTATATGCAGCACGAGCACTATTCATGTTTACACACACACCCTGGTAATTGCCATGCCACCACACTAGATAACTTTTAAATTGAAACCTTTTACTAATCGATACTTAAACTGGTACTATTGCCTTTAATTCCTTAAAAATGAAACCGTAGTATTGCTATTCATGTGCATGTACTTCATCATATTAATTGTTCATGCTTAATCCATTGATCACATATCGCAACTTAATTATTGATATCATACGCATTCATTATCATTGATATATGCACTTATGAGGATTTCTTGAGATTTTATGATATTGCTGGATTTCGGGGGAAAACCGCAAAATTTCTAAACTTATTATATTTTTAAAATATGTAAAATTGCGGTTTTTTAGTGATGTAAGTGTCGTCCACCATGAGTTTGCTGTGGATTTGGAAATCCGTGTCGAGGAGTGGAGGAACCGGCACGGGTACATGGTGGGCCCGGTAAGGTACCCCGGGGCAAGAGGAATGTGGTGATGACGTTGAGCCTGGCAGGGGACGGATTACCTACCGGTGACTGTTTGGGACGGCGGATATCCAGAGGATACCGACCGTGGCCGCTAGATGATGAGATATTGATATTTGAGATGGGTCAGCCGGACGGCTGAGGCCTGAGATACATTTATGAGATTTGAGACAGCTTTTGGGTGTCGTTGCTGGACACCGATTTTCGTCGATTCATTGACATTATGCTGGCATTCTAAAAGAGTTTCAAAAACAAAAAGAGATAAAATATTCTTATATATACCTATTGAGACCTCAGATTTTCATGTTGCATACATATTAGCACACTGATATGATATACACACCTGCTAGTGCATCCAGTCATACCTGTATTTTAGATGCTAGGATGCTTGTGTGCATGCATACGATAGCCTTTGCAGATGTTATTTATTACTCACGAGTTGGCAACTCACCCCCGTTGTGCCACAGTCTTTTGCAGGTCCGCTCCGTCAGTTCAGTAGCGGCGGGCGCACTTGTTCTTTTGCCTGTTTTGCTTGGGCTCGAGATTTGCTCATAGGTGGGTTATGTTATTATTTTGTACCACCTTGTATATTCTTGTATCTAGTGTACTCCATCTACTGTTTCTATCAGATTAATGTATATTGACCTAGAGATGAGACTGTGAGGGTTGTGGATTTTATGCTGTATTTTGGGGTCGAGCTCACTTGAGCCGACATGCTACCTTTTTTCATGCTTCCTTATGCTTTATTATGCTTGTTGTCATTTACATTGCGTGGGATTTATGACCGCCGTATGGCGAAGAGCTAGCTCCCGCTTGGGGATGCCCTATTTTGTGGATTCATGTATATATTTTGTTGTACCCATTTTTGGGGGCCAGTATTTACAAAGGAGACTCTGCCGAAATTTTCGGAAAAATTAGTATTGTTTTTAAAAGGGGTTTTATATGACTTATTTGATAAGCTTGCTTTCAAATGTTTGGGTTTTCTTCACTCTTTTGCTTAATTGGTTTTGTTTTCTGGGCTTTTGGCTTACTTATTTTACGGACGCCTTTAGACGTTTCGTAAACTTAAGTGCCAGTCACGTTCCGTACCCTGCGGGTCGTGACAAAGTTGGTATCAGAGCGATAGGTTTACCTTTGTGAGTGTAGGATGACCCTTGGTAGATGGAGTAAGTGACTTAAGCAGGGTAACGTAGCTTGCGTATGTCCGCGGCATACTTACGATACGGTACTCCGCCTAAGTGACTTTAGGATACTTGCTTGGAAATTTCCTTCTTCAATTCCGTGTATCCTATGATCCTATTGCACTGTTCTTACTATCCGTTTTCCTGTAACAGCCACTATGCCGCCGAAGGCTACGAGGGCACAGAGGGCTGCCGCCAGAGACAAGATTCGAGCTGGCTCGTCCGAGGCTAGGACTGAGCAGGGTGGTATGCCTACGCCGCAGGGACAGACCGATCCACTTTCCCCAGGCCGTATGGATAGGCTCGAGACGGGTATGGAGGAGTTGCGACAGATGATGGGAGGCATGCAGGAGCTGCGTCAGATGGTAGGATCCCTAGTTGCAGCCAGTCGTACACCGAGGCAGGATGACGTACCTACTACATCACAGACGACCATGATACCTGCTCCTACTACTACCATCGTGTCCATTCCAGTTTCACTACAGGACTTCATGAGGCTGAGACCTCCAGTATTCACCGGCACCGAGGCAGCGGAGGACCCACAGACGTTCCTTGACAGTTTAGCCAGGATCTGCCGTTCGCTGAGATGTTCGGATGATCGATGGGTAGAGCTTGCGAGTTTCTGACTAGAGGGTCTCGCGCAGACATGGTGGGAGTCAGTCTTGAGAGGTCGAGCTGCAGATCTACCGCCTATGACTTGGGCCGAGTTTACAGCGGTCTTTCTAGCCCGTTTCCTTCCAGAGAGCGTTCGTGACGCCAGAGCTCGCAGTTTCGAGGCCTTAGTCAAGACACCTGGGATGACGGTGTCTGAGTATGATATCCAGTTTACACAGTTGTCCCGATATGCTCAGTATTTGGTGGATACCGAGGAGAAGATGGTGAAGAGGTTCGTACAGGGACTTGATGCCCAGCTATACCTTGCCATTGGCGCCCAGCACTACGACACGTATTCAGCTGCTATGGATACGGCATTGCGGATGGAGGCACGCATATCACGGACTTCGGCCGTTTCTGGGCCGAAGAGGATGCGCACCGATGTACCGTCTCAGAGGCAGCGCGCCAGATTCTTTCCGAGAGATAGGCCTGGCAGAGGATTTGGGCGGGGACAGTTATATGGTTCTTATCCCCAGGGGCAGCAGCCGTCGCCAGGATGTTTTGGGTGCGGGAGTCTGCATCATCTTGTCAGAGACTGTCCGGTGAGACGACAGGGAGCAGCGACAGTTCCGCACGTGACCCTACCACCATCACCACCCCCTCCTCAGAGAGCCCTACTTCCTACCCCAGGAGATGCTCCACGCCAGTTAGGTGCACCGAGAGGCCGAGGAGGCAGAGGCCGAGGTCGAGGTCAGCCCGCTATCGGTGGAGGACAGGCCCGAGTTTTTGCTTTGACACCGCAGGATGCGCAGGCATCCAATGCCGTTGTGACAGGTACCTTGCCAGTTTGTTCTTTCGACGCACGGGTATTATTCGACCCAGGTTCCACACATTCGTACGTCTCTACACACTTTGCACCGATGTTGGGCCGTGAGTCGTCGTCGTTAGATCAGCCGCTTGTTGTTGTTACTCCGGTAGGTGAGTCGTTTGTCGCTCGGTTTGTATTTCGTTTGTGTTCCGTTCGTATCGGGGAGAGGGATTCATCAGTTGATTTGATACTCCTCGATACGTTGGACTTTGATGTGCTTCTGGGCATGGATTGGTTAGCCACTTGTTATGCTTCGGTGGACTGCCGTGAGAAGGCAGTCAGATTTAGCTTTCCGGAAGAGTCAGTCCTTGTCATTCAGGGAGACCGCAGTGTCACCCTTCCCAGCTTAATTTCGTCTCTTCGCGCTGGTCAGCTCTTATGGAAGGGATGTCAGGGATTCTTAGCGTTTGTTTGTGATACTCGAGCTACAGAGGTTCCGTTAGACCGGGTCCCGGTAGTTTGTGAGTTCCCTGATGTTTTCCCTGATGAGCTACCTGGGCTACCGCCTGAGCGCGATGTTGAGTTCTGCATTGATTTGATTCCCGGTTCGGGGCCTATTTCTATACCGCCTTATCGGATGGCCCCGGCAGAGCTTCAAGAGCTGAAGGATCAGTTGCAGGTTTTGTTAGATAAGGGGCTTATTCGACCGAGTGTTTCTCCGTGGGGTGCTCCGGTCCTGTTTGTCAAGAAGAAGGATGGAAGTTTGCGCTTATGTATCGACTACCGCCAGCTGAACAAAGTTACCGTTCGGAACAGATATCCGTTGCCGCGCATTGATGACTTGTTCGACCAGCTTCAGGGTGCGGGGTATTTTTCGAGGATCGACTTGCGATCAGGATACCATCAGCTGCGAGTTCGACAGGAGGATATACCGAGGACAGCTTTCCGTACGCGCTACGGCCACTATGAGTTTTTGGTGATGTCGTTCGGACTCACCAACGCCCCAGCAGCATTCATGGATTTGATGAACCGTACATTCAGGCCGTATCTTGACTTGTTCATCATCGTGTTTATCGACGATATCTTGGTGTACTCCCGGAGCAGAGAGGAGCACGAGCAGCACTTGCGGATTACGTTACAGACTCTGAGGGAGCACCAGCTGTTCGCGAAGTTCTCCAAGTGTGCATTCTGGCTGGACAGCGTCGGATTCTTGGGTCACGTGGTTATGAGAGACGGCATTTGTGTGGACCCGAAGAAGATTGAGGCTGTTCAGCAGTGGCCCCGACCTACATCGGTTACTGAGATCCGTAGTTTTCTAGGCCTGGCGGGCTACTACAGGCGTTTTGTTCAGGACTTCTCCCGTATAGCTGCACCGTTGACCAGTTTGACCCGGAAGGGAGTTCCTTTCGTATGGACGGAGGAGTGCGAGCGCAGTTTTCAGCAGCTGCGGACATGTTTGACTACGGCGCCGGTATTATCTTTACCTTCGGGATCAGGCGGATTTGTTGTCTACTGTGATGCTTCGCGAGTGGGATTAGGATGCGTATTGATGCAGCATGGCCGGGTGATCGCTTACGCTTCTCGGCAGTTGAAGAAGCATGAACAGAACTACCCTACTCATGATTTGGAGATGGCTGCAGTGGTCTTTGCACTGAAGATTTGGCGACATTACCTGTACGGCGAGTCGTGTCAGATATTCACCGATCACAAGAGCTTAAAGTACATATTTCAGCAGCGAGACCTGAACCTCAGACAGCGTCGTTGGATGGAGTTGGTGAAAGACTACGACTGCGAGATCTTATATCACCCCGGCAAGGCGAATGTGGTGGCAGATGCGTTGAGTAGGAGGCCCGGGGGTAGTCTATCCTTTTTGCGCGCAGTGCAGAGGCAGTCGTCAGCAGATTGGCAGATGTTATGCGACAACCGAGTTGAGTTCGAGTTCACTCAGACAGGGGGACAGCTCGCGCATGTTCATGCACGCCCACAGTTGCTTGACCGTATATATGAGACACAGCGCAGTGACGACCGTTGCTCAGAGATCATGGCACAGATGGGACAGGGCAGATTTTCAGAGTTCGTGGTTGATGATCAAGGGATTTTACGATATGGATCTAGACTGTGCGTACCAGATGCTGATGGATTGCGGCGCGACATTCTTGAGGAGGCACACCGATCAGTGTATAGTGTCCACCCCGGTTCCACCAAGATGTACCATGATATGAGAGATACCTACTGGTGGGACGGGATGAAGAGGGACATTGCGGAGTTCGTTTTGAGATGCCTGACTTGTCAGCAAGTCAAGGCCGAGCACCAGAGGCCCGCAGGGGAGCTACAGCCGTTACCCATTCCAGAGTGGAAATGGGAGCAGATTTCGATGGACTTCGTTGTGGGTCTACCCAGGACCAGTCGAGGGTACGACTCCATCTGGGAGATCGTGGATAGATTGACGAAAGCGGCTCACTTCCTTCCAGTGAAGACGACTTTCAGCTTCGCTCAGTATGCTCAGCTCTATATTGACGAGATCGTGCGACTACATGGCGTACCGACTTGTATCGTGTCAGATCGAGGCACTCAGTTCACCAGCCGACTTTGGCAGAGACTTCAGGAGGCTTTGGGCACTCGTTTGAGCTTCAGCACAGCGTTTCATCCGCAGACCGACGGACAGTCAGAGCGGACCATTCAGACTCTCGAGGACATGCTCAGAGCGTGCGTTTTAGACTTTGGTGGTAGCTGGGATCGTCATTTACCTCTAGTGGAGTTCTCCTACAACAACAGCTTTCAGGATACTATTCAGATGGCACCTTTCGAGGCATTGTATGGGAGGAGATGCAGATCGCCCGTTTGTTGGACAGAGCTCAGCGAGAGCAGCATTTTGGGGCCGCAGCTTGTTGAGGAGACGACAGCGAAGATACAGTTGATCCGAGACCGGATGAGAGCGGCTCAGAGCAGGCAGAAATCGTATGCAGACAGGCGCCGTCGCAGATTAGAGTTCGCAGTTGGCGACCATGTTTTTCTGAGGGTCTCTCCGATGAAGGGCGTGATGCGTTTTGGGCGAAAGGGGAAGCTTAGCCCTAGATTCATAGGTCCCTTCGAGATCCTCGAGCGTGTTGGCGCTGTTGCATATCGTTTGGCTCTTCCTCCCAGCTTTCCCGATGTTCATCCCGTTTTTCATGTTTCGATGCTCCGCAAGTACCTTCACGACCTTTCGCATGCGATTCAGTACCCGACAGTCCAGCTAGAGCGCGACCTTTCTTTTGCAGAGCAGCCGGTGGCCATCTTGGATCGGCAGGTGAAGAAGTTGAGGTCGAAGATTATACCAACCGTCAAGGTCCTTTGGCGTAGCCCAAGCAGCGAGGAGGTTACCTGGGAGACCGAGGGCGAGATGAGGAAGAAGTATCCCCATCTCTTTGAAGGTACGCGTAGCTATATTTTTAAATTCGGGGACCGAATTTCTGTAAGGGGGGAAGATTGTAGCGTCTTGAAAAGTCGTTTTGGTGTTTTCCTGAAATTCGGTGAAAATTCGGTATTTTTCCGAAAACCGTCTTTCTCGATATTTTGCAGTTTAGGGCTAATTATACCTTAAATGGATAGGTAATTACTTGTTTTTAGTAGCTAATGAGTTAATTATGAAATTTTGGTCATTTAAAAATTTTTCCTTATTTTTCAATTTTTTAATATTATTTTAAGCCGGTAAGAAAATACATTAAATAAGCGATAAATACAAATTTTTCCGGGCTAATTTTAATCTCTAAAATTATGATAATTATAATCTAGTGATTACATGAATTTTTAGTAATTTATTTTGATTTTTAACAAATTTTTATGTTATGAAACGAATTTATTGAATTTTGAGCTAAAACTTGCAATTTTTGAGTTGTAGGGGGCCTTTTTGCATAAAATTTCTTTTGTAAAACCCCTCTCTCTTTTCCCTAAGCCCTAGAACAGCCCAACCTTGTCCAAGTCCAGAAATTTCTGGCCTCTTTTTCTTTGGTTGCTTTCTTGAGTTGTTTTGTTAGTTTATGGTATTATTTTAATTAAAATGGATAATGTATGATACATTTGACTTTGGAAACTTGACCATGACTTTTCCCCACTTGCCCACACCCTCCCCCTTACCTCCTCTGGCCGAAACTGAACCCTCCTCTTTCTTCAACTCTTTTCTTTTCATTTTTCTTCAAAGTTCTTCAAAAACCACATAAAAAATCCACAAATCCTTCTCTTTTTCAACACAAAATCCTTATGCTATCCTTTCCTTAACCATTCTTGCTTGGATCTTGGTGCTTGAGGCCATCAATTGGAGCAAAATTTTCTTGCTTGATCCATAGATCAAGAGGTATAAATTCCATCAAAGTTACTTTCTTTTGTTGCTAATTCCTTTAAATGCATGGTTTAGTGTTAAATTTAGTGTAGTTTTAATCTAGTTTTCTTAGGTTTTGCTTGAAAAATCTAACTAGGGTTTTGAAGCCATAATCCTTAATTAGATTGTTTTATAGTTAATCTAGTGGTTAATTAACTAATCCATATAGTTATCTTGTTGATGTAGTTTTCAATTATGCTAATTTGGTTAAATTTAGAAGTGTGAAATTGCTTTTTAGGATTTTCAAGAGAGGGTTTTTGTATGGAATTGGTTTGTGAAGCTTGATTAGTGAGTGGATTAAGTTTTAGAAAGCATTATTTAATTGATTAAACCTAATTTGCTATCTAGTGTTTTGCTAACCTTAATCTAAGTGGTTAACTTGCTTATTAGGCTAAAATCTAGTGTTAAATTAAGGTTTTTCATATATAGTTTGGTTTATATTTGCTAATTACAAAAATCAAGAGAAGGTTTTGTTTACGGAAATTAGTTTTTTTAAGCATAGTTGATGGTTTAAAATTAGTGTATTGGCTAGCTATTTGGTGAGTTTGGATGTTGGTGTTGGGTGGTGTTGACTTTGTCGCTAACTTGTCGATGTTTGCATCAAATTGGAATGCAAATGCTTACTAGATTTTTATAAAAGTTATGTGATGAATTATTTTTGATATCTTGATGATTGTATGGCTTGTCCTACGACTTTTAGGATGCGTGAGTGCGGTTTTTGGGTAGTCGGGTTTTAGTTTTGCCGGGTGACCTAAATCGGCGTTTTTGGCAGTTTTTGCGATTTTCGCGTGTGTCCGCGCACTTTGTGCACGTTGTACCTAGCTAGCGAACTTTAGTAGTTTCGTTGGGGTTTTGCGTCGTTCTTGATATGTAACCTTATATTTGGTATTGATATAAATTCCAGGTTCGGTCGCGGAGACGTCAGACGCGGCGCGAAAGGGAAAGGCGGTGATTGGACACAACTAGCCAGGAATCCCGGTGAGTAGATTTAACATCTACGGGGGACGATCGTTTGGATGGCGCAAGTCGCCCGATAGATTTACTAAACTGAAAAATAGTAAACTGGATAACCACTTGTGACATTAGAATAATATTACTGGCATGATAATTGCTGCAATTAGATCAATATGTTATACCCATATACGCAAACTCAATTGTAGGACACATGCACCATTACCAGGTTTTTATATGCAGCACGAGCACTATTCATGTTTACACACACACCCTGGTAATTGCCATGCCACCACACTAGATAACTTTTAAATTGAAACCTTTTACTAATCGATACTTAAACTGGTACTATTGCCTTTAATTCCTTAAAAATGAAACCGTAGTATTGCTATTCATGTGCATGTACTTCATCATATTAATTGTTCATGCTTAATCCATTGATCACACATCGCAACTTAATTATTGATATCATACGCATTCATTATCATTGATATATGCACTTATGAGGATTTCTTGAGATTTTATGATATTGCTGGATTTCGGGGGAAAACCGCAAAATTTCTAAACTTATTATATTTTTAAAATATGTAAAATTGCGGTTTTTTAGTGATGTAAGTGTCGTCCACCATGAGTTTGCTGTGGATTTGGAAATCCGTGTCGAGGAGTGGAGGAACCGGCACGGGTACATGGTGGGCCCGGTAAGGTACCCCGGGGCAAGAGGAATGTGGTGATGACGTTGAGCCTGGCAGGGGACGGATTACCTACCGGTGACTGTTTGGGACGGCGGATATCCAGAGGATACCGACCGTGGCCGCTAGATGATGAGATATTGATATTTGAGATGGGTCAGCCGGACAGCTAAGGCCTGAGATACATTTATGAGATTTGAGACAGCTTTTGGGTGTCGTTGCTGGACACCGATTTTCGTCGATTCATTGACATTATGCTGGCATTCTAAAAGAGTTTCAAAAACAAAAAGAGATAAAATATTCTTATATATACCTATTGAGACCTCAGATTTTCATGTTGCATACATATTAGCACACTGATATGATATACACACCTGCTAGTGCATCCAGTCATACCTGTATTTTAGATGCTAGGATGCTTGTGTGCATGCATACGATAGCCTTTGCAGATGTTATTTATTACTCACGAGTTGGCAACTCACCCCCGTTGTGCCACAGTCTTTTGCAGGTCCGCTCCGTCAGTTCAGTAGCGGCGGGCGCACTTGTTCTTTTGCCTGTTTTGCTTGGGCTCGAGATTTGCTCATAGGTGGGTTATGTTATTATTTTGTACCACCTTGTATATTCTTGTATCTAGTGTACTCCATCTACTGTTTCTATCAGATTAATGTATATTGACCTAGAGATGAGACTGTGAGGGTTGTGGATTTTATGCTGTATTTTGGGGTCGAGCTCACTTGAGCCGACATGCTACCTTTTTTCATGCTTCCTTATGCTTTATTATGCTTGTTGTCATTTACATTGCGTGGGATTTGTGACCGCCGTATGGCGAAGAGCTAGCTCCCGCTTGGGGATGCCCTATTTTGTGGATTCATGTATATATTTTGTTGTACCCATTTTTGGGGGCCAGTATTTACAAAGGAGACTCTGCCGAAATTTTCGGAAAAATTAGTATTGTTTTTAAAAGGGGTTTTATATGACTTATTTGATAAGCTTGCTTTCAAATGTTTGGGTTTTCTTCACTCTTTTGCTTAATTGGTTTTGTTTTCTGGGCTTTTGGCTTACTTATTTTACGGACGCCTTTAGACGTTTCGTAAACTTAAGTGCCAGTCACGTTCCGTACCCTGCGGGTCGTGACAGTTATTAAAGATACTACCAAAGAGGCAGTTTGGGTGTATAATTGTTCATAAGATGAACTAGGTTCCTACCATTGTATGACAACGGATGTGTGGCATTGGCCTAGGAACCCCGATCCCATCAGTGACCCAGACATATTCTGAGGTAGCATCACCTGATCATGGAAATAGTTGATCTCCAGGGTGATCGAGGTTAGGAGAGTAGACTCAGAGGACAACGCGTCGGATCCACTCACAAAGGCTTTTTCCCAGAGAGAGACTTATATGGGATGGTTGAGTATTAGATACTACAATCACTGCTACAGATGGCCCTAGTGCAAGTGGGAGATTGTTAGTTATATGTATGCCCTAGAGGCCATTACTGTACATAGGATGTATATAGTAGTGGATGCTGGGACATATATAGGTAGGACTTTCTTGCTCGACATGATAGTACGCTGTCTGGTTACTCTTTATCTTAACATGTATACTTTCTGACTCTCCATTACATGTTGATAAAGCCCTTAGGATGTGTACTCGACTTCCAGGACTATAATGTAGATCATACTAGTGGGGCCTGGATAGTCCATGAGTACATCCTTCAATGTTCCTATTCGTGGGAATATCGAGACGAGGCATCGATATTCCAGAGTAGACTAGCGTATATCTTCTCGACCCATATGATGGGCGATGGATGATCCCATATCCATTGGTGTTTGACATCAGAGATGGTATGCAGGTGCTCAGTGGATGCAGGTGCTCAGTGGAGACTGGGTACACTGAACGGACTCGCCGAGAACTCCCAGATGGTATTATACCTTACGTCAGATGGCAGTTCTCTGGTGACACTGGTACAGCTTAGTCTGTTGACCCGAGATCGTCATAGAGTCTTCTGTGTCTCCCACTGTGCTTTGATTTCTACCCTACCACGGCTCTACCGAGTCGTGCAAACAGGTGGTTTTTGGGTACAGTCCCGATTCACATGGAGGCAATGAGCGATAGGAGGGGATTCGTCTCTCCCGGTATTGGGGGTTGATGTTGCGGTATGCTCGACTGGCCATAACTGGAAATCCCTGGCCAGGGTTGCTGTGATATACTGGTAAGAGTTATCAGTAGTTTCACGCTTGTTATGGACCTTACATCGGCATGACTTATCAAGCTATTGGGGTCTGACGTTTACCACCCCTAGGCGAGATATGCGCATATCAGACGAATAGACCGGACTGTACGGTAAGTGTTGCTGGTTGGATTCACAGGAGTGTGAGCGGGCTTGCTCATTGATCTTCTGATCGCTCAATACCCGGGTGGCCGTTACGTTTAGCAGACCGCTTGCGGCTTGTGGGTGTTTGATATGATCATCACCTACTGCCGGCGTATTGACGAGTCTTTAGAGTCCTACACAGAGGTTTCCTGGCTCAAGCGAAACGAAATAGGAGCGCATATGAGATATGTGCGGGACCGAGAATAATATCAGTATGTGATATTGAATTCTATTCTCGTGATTTGTATCATCGGATGGTTATATAAGATATAGTCAGGTTACCGAATCAAGTGTTGATTCAATACAATGATACACTAGATATTAGTCGGTTATATGCAGTATGACCGGATCATTAAATCAAGTGTTGATTTAATGATTTAATGTATAATTATATATTTGATATATTACTTTACATTAACTAGTATTTGTTCACTTAAGATAGATTTTCTCACTTGAAGTGCACATTGTATATATGATATATGTTTGTGCACTAGTTTGTATCATGTTTGATGATACATGTAAACTTGGGTGTGTGTATTCTTTAAACCATGTTTAGGTTAATGGCTAGGGTTTTTAATTTATTTATCTATTTTATTTTATTCATTTTGGCAAGAATAAAATGGTGGCTAACTTTGTTTCATTCTTGAAGCTTCATGAAGCTTTGAAAGTCTTAACCATTTTGTTTCTTTCCTTAACCTAACCATTCACCTAAACCCTAGTTTATTCTCTACATGTGTTAAACTCATCCATGGTTGCATTATGATAAGCTTTCACTTGGTTTTCTATTTTTGATAATTCTTTTCCATTCTTTTCTTCTTCATCTTCTTCATGAAAAGAAAAAAGCTTGCTAGAAAATTTCAAGTGTTGAAATCAAGTGAGAAATCCAATTCTAAAGTGAACCCACTTCCTATTTCTTCATTCTCTACCACTTTCCATGTAGTATAGGGTGTTTTCTTCACAAGTTTCATGACTTAGTGAAGGTGGAGCTTGAGTTTGAGTTGCCTCGACGTAGATCATCTTCGGCATCGAAGTCAACGACCTAGCCCGATCATTTCTCCGACGAAACCAACGCTAGAGTCCGGGATCCGGTTGATCGCAGCGGAGGGAAGTCATCACGGAGCTAAGAAAGTGGAGGGCCGGATCTACAAAGGTTGTAGTCCTTTTCACTTTTTAGTTAAGTTGTTAACTTGCTTGTAGTTTCGCCTTTACCTTTAGTATCGATCTAGTTTAGGGTTCTTTGGCACATAGAAAACTTTGAATTGGATATGATTGATCAGTTGTAGAACCTCATGGGCGTGCCAAGGAACCCTACATATAATGAAACATGGAAAGTAAAATGCACATATCAAGGGAAAACCGCTCTTTAAAATGAATCCAGTTTAAAAATATATCCCGCGGTTCCCAAATTCCTCCAAAATCAAATGCAAAATCGTATAAGGGTATATATATAACAATAGCAAGTAAATTATGCAAGGAGTCTTATCATGATGCAGCTTTTCTACTGTGTGGTGACATGGCAATTATTGATGATGAAGTGTGTATGCCGGCAAATCTGTGTAAGTGTGACATAGCATCATCGATAATGGTGCAGGTGTACTAGCAAAAGTATATGAAATGCAATGGTAATGACATGAACGTAGCATAAAGTAAATAATCAACTAAGAGCGATAAGGTATACATATCTAACATGACCGAGTCGGTTAATCTATTAATCGGCATCTTCTATTCAAGGATATGGATCAATCATCTATTAAACTCGTCACGTACGGTAAATCGTCGTACGTCGTCATTAATCAATTTGGGATCCTAACAACCTATAAGACAAAGAGGGTACGGACCTAACGTCTCGTACGGCATAACTCTCAAGATTCACAACATTATCCACATATATATATATATACCTATCTCTCAGGTCCCATCCGTATCAATCTCAGATCATGGGACCAGCAAGGGTATCAATTATCACATATCGACTCGTATCCGTATACCAACATATCATCAAGTTATCATATCACATCGTATTTTATATATATATTCTACTTTATTAAACTAGTTTCATTTTACGCTAAACTTAATGCCTATTCTAGTGTAATTACCTATCTATAAGTCGTAATTCGCTTTCACTTTTCATGTCTCAATATATATATATATATATATATGTATTTAATCACTAACTATCTTATAAACTATATTCCTAGTTTCCTAATCTAGGTTTCTACGACTGTATCCTATAGATCGGTTTCCATTTAATATTTGCGGGGGTGCTATACGCCATCCACCCGACTTCCCCCGTAGATATAGATCTACTCACTTTGATCCTAGCTTGCCGAAGTCGATGACGTCATACTCCGTCGCCTCGGAATCCACGCGAAGGTACCTACAATAATACACAATCGAAATTGCTATTAAATCGAGTTCGGAAAACCAATACGGCACACAGTGCGTTTATAGGTTAGAACCTATTGCTTCGCATGCAAAACAACCAAACAATTTCTTGTTGTTGACGTACAAACGCCCAACAACCAAATACAATACCAAACAACAAAAACCAAGTTTACAAAATACTGAAAACATAGCCAAAAGCACTCCAATGTGCTCCCAGATTTTACCCTAGGCCAAACTAAGAGATTTTGCACATATAGGAGGTCTAATTATCAGGTATAGGAGCTATGTACTAAGCACCACTCACTTTCACCATGACCAGGCCGCAAATTGCGGCCTGGGGGAATAAATCTGCGGCCATGAATTGGGGGGAGGGGCTCAGGTTTCAGGGGGTGGTCCATTGTTGCCTGCACGTCTCATGGTCAAGGGAACTTTATTTACAAAGGTCCCGGGTCATCACAGATCTCAAAATACACTCTCAAACCGTCAAATTTACCAATGTCGGAAAGTTCTAAATTCATGTTTGGGTTCTATTTTCTGTTCTAGGTCAGTAAAACACCATTCAAGTCTAGTTAACAGCCTCTATACATCATCAATTCCTCACAAATTCCCAAACCCTTCTCTAAGATATTCTAACTTCACCAATCCACACTAAAACAACTCCTAACTATACTAGAATGCTAGGAAAACATAAACTAAACCAAGTGAAGGGAATTTTACCTCAATTAGGCAACTTAAGAAAAACCCTAACTTCTCCAAGTCATCAAAATCCAACTTTTCTTAGTCCAAAGTGTAGAGGATGGGGAGGAGATCAACTTTTGTGAAGGGGGTATAGGGTTTGGATGAAGAATTTGAGATGATTCTAAGGTTAGAGGTGGAGGGGGAATGCGAGGATGAAGAAGGAGAAGAAGAAAATGATGGGGGAAAAGAAAATGAGGCAGCCCCTCTCTCTCTCCTCACTTATTCTAACCCTCTCTCTCACTAATTACCTTTTTACCCTTTTTCATTTTCTTTTCCTTTCTTTTTATTAAAACCCAAATCACATAATACCCCAAAACAACATAAGAAATAACATGTAATCAAAACGAAACATGACATGGTGCACAAGTCATGGAAAACTGTAGAAACACGGATTTGGACTAATCGCGATTAGCAGCGCACTAAACGGGTTTTATCCAAACTGCATATGTAACATTTTAGAAAATATAAAATATTATTTTTGGAATTTAATATTAAAATAATATATTTCCCGAAAACCGTTCGATTTGCGAAATTGGGGTTTTCGAAAAAGAGTATAAATACCGATAATTGTGAAATAAATGGAAATTAAAATGATTTATTCATTTAAAAATATATTTAAAGGATTTGACATTTTTAAAATTTATTATATGCAGTTTGGATAAAAACTCGATTAGTGCATTGCTAATCGCAATTAAGCCAAATCCGTGTTTCTACAGTTTTCCATGGCTAGTGCACCATGTCATGTTACATTTGGTTACACGTTGTTACATTTGTGTTGTTTTATGGATATTATGTGATTTGGTTTGAAAGTTAAAAGAGAAAAGAAAAAGAAATGAAAAAGGGTTAAAAAGGTGAATGATTGGAGAGAGAGAGTGTGTGTGAGAAAAGTGAGAGGGGAGGGGGGGCTGCTGCCAAATTGTTTTTACCCCATCATTTTCTTCTCCTTCTTCATCTTTCTCACCCTCATCTCTCTCCACTTCAAACCCTAGATCCATCTCCAAATAATCCCCAAAACCTTATACTCCCTTCACAAAAATTAATCCTCATCCATTCCTCTACACTTTGGACCAAGAAAAGTTGGATCTTGATGACATTGAGAAGCTAGGGTTTTCTTGAGTGGCCTTAATGAGGTACCTTCGTGTGGATTCCGAGGCGACGGAGCGGGGCATCATCGACTTCGGCAAGCGAAGACCACAGTGAGTAGATCTATATCTACGGGGGAAGTCGGGTGGATGGCGTATAGTACCCCCGCAAAGTTTTGGTGGAAACCGATTTGTAACATATGGTTAAGAAAACCTAGAGTAGCAACTAGGGTTAGAGTTAAAAGATTGTTAGTGAAATCATATTATAAACTAAAGGATAGTTAGAAGTGTTTTGATACGATTAATATGTGATGACGGAATTTGAGCATGACGTTTGATGATATTGCCGTTTAGGGTACTATAGAACTAGATAGCCGACGTAGACGTGTCATCCGAACCATACCTATTTCCAAACTAAAGAATCGTATGCATCTTTTAAACATGTACCGCGAGGGATGTTACGGATTTTCAAATGATATCTTTTCTTAAAAGCACCGTGGCCCCTACTTTCAAAACTACGATTCGCTTCTTTTAAAAACTGATTGTGTGGTTCGGCTGTGTATGTTAGATTAGATACTTATGCTTATAGTAAAGGTAGAATGTATTTGTAAAATTGACTTGATGAGGGGTATAAATGCGATGAAAAGTATATATGACGCGATATGATGATTTGGTGATATGTTAGTGTACGGATGCGAGTCGATTGAGAGGATTTATACCATGTCGGTCCTCTGAAATGAGATTATTGCGGATGTGACCTGGGACATAGGTATATTGAAATATTTATATGTGTTGTGAATCGTGAGTGTTAGCCGTACGTGACGTTAGGTCCGTACCCTCCTCGTCTTATAGGTTGATAGGATCCCTGATAGCTTAACGCCGCCGTACGATAATTTTCCATACGTGATGAGTTTGACTTGAGGTTTGAATTATACCCTTGACTAGAGGCTGCCGTACTATGGATTATACCGTACGTGGTGTTGTGTGGCTAGTGCCGATTGATAGTTTCACTGACTCGGTCATGATAGATACGTATACCCGTCAGCATTTGCATATGATTTACCTTATGCTGCATTCATGTTATTCGCATTGCATTAGTTATACCTGTGCTAGTACACCTGCACCATTATCGATGATGCGTATGTTACACATACACAGATTTGACGGCTCACATACTTCATCATCGATAATTGCCATGTCACCACACAGTAGGATTGCTACATCCATATTGGCGCACATACATATTGTACACTCATACTTGTGTATATACCCACTTGTACATTCATATTGGTGCACATACATATTGTATACCATACTTGCGCACATACATATTGTACACCATACTTGCGCTCATACATATTGTACACCATACTTGCGTACATACATATTGTACACCATACTTGCGCACATACATATTGTACACCATACTTGCTGACATACACATTTGTACGTCCATACTTGCGTATATACACATATGCACCTTTATACGGTATTGCATTCGATTTTGGAGATTTGGGAACCGCATGATATATTTTAAAACTGGATTCATTTAAAAGAGCGTTTTTCTCTCGATATGTGCATATTACTGTTCCATGTTGCATGATATACAGATATGCTTACATTTCTGTTATATGTCGCGTACATCATGCTTTACGCTTTTACGCATTGAGATATGCTGTTTTCATGAGATTTCTGGATTTGAGAACCGTGGCGATTTCGAAGGAAAGCATGTACTATTTAAAAAACCCGGTTTCTCTTGATATGATATTTCAGGACGTCCACCATGTGTTTTCTCGGTTCTGAGAGTGACATATGAAACCGGATTCGAGGAGCGGTAGGCACCGTCTGCGGGTACATGGTGGACCCGGTGAGGTACCCCGTGGCAAGAAGACTCGTATATGTTAGACGGTGAGCCTGGCAGGGGAGAACTACCTACCGGTGATAGTATTTTGGCTCAGCGGATATCCGTAGGATACCGACCGGAGTCGAGAGATGAGATGGGCCGATCCGGACTGACGGAGCCCGAGGGCCGATCCAGACTGACGGAGCCCGAGATATGACGATTTACGTGTCGATGTTGGACACGTGTTTCATGATGTTTTCGAGTGTCGATGCTGGACACTCAGGTTCCATGATTTTGATGTGTCGCGAGGGACACAAGTCGATTTATATCCTCATCCCTTCATGCATATGCTTTTTATGATATTCACATACATGATGTTCTGTCATTGGTTGACGGGTGGACAGGATTCACATGCATACATACATTGATTATATGGGTGGACGAGATCCACACGCATACATACATTGATTATATTGGTGGACGAGATCCACATGCATACATACATTGATCATATTGTTGGATGCTATCCACATGCTGATTGACATTGATATTAGTGTTGGCACATATACAGATACGGTCACCCTAGATATCATAGTATTACCTTCATGATATAGTTGACCTAGGAGTCATTGTTTATTCGATTTCTACTTATTGATGTTTTTCTACTCACGAGTTGGCAACTCACCCAGTTGTGCCACAGTTCTTGCAGGTTGACCGCACGGATCAGTAGTGGCATCGCTGGCACATAGCTTCATTTGGGTGTTTTGAATTGGTAGGTAGGGCATTTGTATCGTACCCACTCTTGTATTTATATTTCACATTGTATCTAGCTAACCCTGTCAATCAAAATTAGTAAATTGTATAAGTAATGAGACTTAGTGAGATTGTGGTTGCGAGACTCAGAGCGAGGGGTTTTCCGCTACTTGTGGTTTTGATTTCTTGCTTATTTCTTTATCTTTTTGTGGTGAACTTCACCGTTGGGCGTCGTATACTTACATATACTGTCTTGCGTGATTGTGATCCGCCGGTTGGCGAAGAGCTAGCTCCCGCTCGCGGATGCCTTTATCATTATCTTGTATATGTGGTTTTGGATCAAAATATACAAAGGAGGTGCTGCCCAAATTTTTAAAAGATGAAACACATTTTCAAACTAGCAAATTTCACTTGCATTTTCATGTTCCTTTTTTATGCATTAAGAAAACTCGATTTCATTATACCTTTATTTCAAAACTTCACCTCCTTTATTTTCTTAAAAGGTTTAGATTTCTGGGTTTCTGCTTACTTGAATTACTTTACGCCTTTAGACGTTGCGTGATTTAAGTGCTGGTCACGAGCTAATATTTCGGGTCGTGACAAAATCGGTATCAGAGCGCTAGGTTTAATCTTGGTTCGAGTCTATGTTTGACTATGCGGAGTCTAGGGCGGGTATGTATTTCGGAACTTAGGTTTGACCTTACGGAACTTAGACTTGAACGAGGGGGGTATTAGATCCGAACTTTCATTTCATAGGCTGACCCTGATTGATAGAGTAGGTAGCTTGAGTAGAGTGACATACCGTACGTATGTTCCGCGGCATATTGACGATACGATACTCCACTTAAGAAAACTTAGGGTGTACATATTTTTGAGACATATGATTCTCTTCATACCCATGATTATACATCCATTTGAGATCCTTGATTCTATTCATTTCCATGATCATACTCTCATTGATGCTATTCCTTCTTATGGTCATGTATCTATTTTGGATCTGTCATTTCCTTTCTTACCGTTGATATGCTCTCTTCGATACTCGATTGAGGTTCCTGTCACCATGGTTTGAGCGCAGATTGAGCTATTGCTAGTGAGGCGGTCAGGGCGAGCTCGTCATAGATGAGGGCTGACCATTGTGTTTTCTGGTGACATGGGAACGTCTCGAGTTAGCGTTTGTGTTGTGACTTCTCGGATGAGGCCAGTGTTTGGTTTTGCACCGGATGATCGGGCCATTGTTAGAGCTGCCAGTTGCGAGAGGACTGTTGATGTACAGCCTACCTCAGAGATTATGATGTCATCTACCGTGTGGACAGATGACCCAGCTGTTGCTGAGATTGATGGTATGTCGCTTCCAGACTTTACGAGCTGAGATCGTTGGAGCTTCCAGGCAGAGATGCGACAGATGATAGCTAGTCTATCCCGAGTTGAGAGACGAGAATGATTCGTCAGGTTGATGCACCGACGCGGGCCCAGTTGAGTTGAAGATTTTTAGTGTGGAGAGTTTTACTCAGATCTAGAGTCAACCGATCCAGAGATGACCGTTGATGTATCGTCTTTCCTGGAGGATTGATGCATTGTTTAGCATGCGGGCGAAGAGTATTCACATGCTGTATAGGCGAAGCTAAAAAGTTCGAACGAGTGTCATAAACCCATTTTCCCCAAATTTAAAGTGTTCGAAGGAACATGCAAGTGATTCTGTGGACCCTCTAGAAGAATGAAACCCTAACTCGAAATGATGACCATGGAACCGCTTTTGAACCTTAGGGTTTGCGGCAGTTTAGCGGTGCCATCAGTGAGGCTTGGGTTTGCCCTTCTACGGCTGGTCCAGAGGTACTGTGGTATGTACCGGATATTTTAGACTGTGCTTAGGTGTTGAGCTTTCGGGAAATTTTGGGACCTTGATGACTCGATCGAAAAGTTTGACGTCGTCCGGGAATATCATATGATAGGAGACCTGTAAGCTGACCAGCTACGGATAGAGGACCTCACCTAGATGCGTTGTGAGTTAATAGAGAACAGACGAGTATTGAGTATTCCTCCGATGGTTGGGACGAGTTTCCGAGGACGTATTCGGCCAGATATCTTCTACAGAGTGATGAAGATACCGAGTTTGCGACTTCGAGTCCGTGTGAGAGACTCCGGATTGACTGTGGACGAGAACAGTTGCAGTGCGCAGATAGCATGGCGTGACGTCATAGTAGACGATGATACAGACGAGTGGAACCAGAGGTTCATGCGAGACGCTGACGAGCTGCTGTTACTCCCCGTCGAGATTAGATATCTGATATGCATACAGAGGCGTTGGGATACAGCCAGTTCCTGAGGAAATGTTGTGCTGAGAACGCAGATGTTCAGAAAGCGAGAAAAGATTATGTGAGAGTACCAGCCTCTATACAGTTCGGCATAGGCGAGATCGGAAGAGACCTTGAGCAGGATTCCTTCCAGGACTCTGCTGCAATAAGATTTGCACCGAGGATTAGTTATGTCATGAGTATTCAGAGGTCCAGAGGCTGATGCTAGTAACGTGCCTTACGAGTGGTCGTGATAATTGGCCGAGATATGACTAGAGAAGTTCCAGAGCGGAATCATTTCCGTTAGCACACCTGACCAGGCCGATGAGCCGATGGATTGCGAGATTGGTAATCCGAGGAGAAAATGAGGACCCAGAGACAGAGGACGCCGGACCGTGAGCAAGAGGCAAGCGGATATTCTTGTTCTGCCGCTTTTAGGCACACCGATTTATTTTTCGACATTATAGGAGGTGTACCTCGATGTCATTTATTGCGATTTTTGTTTTTGATCCGAGTATCACGCTTATATCGCTTGGATTTGAGTTTTGATGATTGAGTTTCGTGATATCATTTTCGTGCACCATGGCTGCACATACTGGGTATTTACATTTTTGTGCATAGTTATTGCACTTGATATATATTTTATATACCGTTGTGTTGATTTGCGATTTATGCATATCTATTACACTTGAGATTCGGTTTGTGCCTTGGCTGCACGTAATTATGATTTCATGGAATTCATACGGTTGATTTGATTTTGTGCGTGTGGTACGCACTCGATTTGATTCTTGCACTCGGTATAGCTTACATGTGCTTGCAGTGCATTGATACGTGTTTTGTGCACGCAGTTGCACGCGTTTACGATTTTATACACCCTGGTACACTCGGTGTTGCTTTTACACGCATTCGAGTTATGTATTTGTATTTCATGCACTGGATGCACTGTATTTGTATTTCGTGCACTGGATGCACTGTATTCATATTTCGTGTACTGGATGCACCGTATTTGTATATCGTGCACTGGATTCACCAGATTTTCACTTCGTGCATTTGTTGCACTAGATTTTCATTTCGTTCAATTGTCGCACCAGATTTATATTTTGTGCATTTGCTGCACCGGATTCGTATTTCGTACATTATTTGCACCGGAGTTTCATTTCTTGCATTTGTTGCACCGGACGGGTATTTGTGCATTTGTCGCACTGGATTTATACTCCGTACCTTGGTTGCACCCGATTTATGTCCTTGAGCATTCGTTTTACCAGATTTGTATTTTCGTGCGCGTTTGTACTTGATATTCGTTTTCTGCATTCTACGGCACTAGATGTTTCTTACGAACCTGACGCTCTTTGGTTGGATTTTTGCGCATATTAGGCGCTTGATTTTGATTTTTGTGCGCATCGGATGCAATTGAGTGAGATTTTACTCGTGCATGTTGGATGCACTTGATTTAGATTTCTTTCGTTCATGATGGATGCACTTGATTTGGATTTTCGCTCATGTTGGGCACATGATATGAGATGTGGTTTTGTGCACACCGGATGCACTCAATTGAGATTTTCATTCGTACATGTTAGTTGCACCGGATGCACTCTATATGCACTTGATATTGTTGTCGTGCACACCCGTTGTACTGGACAGATGCTTTTGTGCATACCCGTTGCACTTAGTTTTGGTTTTGTGCACATTCGTAGCACTTGTATTTGGGTTTAATTTCCATGCGCACCAGACACACGTGATTATTGGATACGCCTTTTGAGGCTGATTTTGCTTTTGAGCACTTTGTTTTCATGTTGGGCACTATATTGTGTAGTAGCCAAACATGACTGATCTGAGGACAGTACCTGAGTACTTTGCATGCATTAAAAGATTACCAAGAGGTTTTCAAAATGAGCTATATAGTCTCACTATTTCCTACGTGTCCGTGAGCGACACGAACGGTTATAAAGGAAAACCTTTTGGGATATTTTGAAAACCGACGGAACGTATATTTAGCAAAACATATATGGACATATATTATTATTTTACAAATGAGCGTCCGTCACTTAGGCCATGAGTTACGCATCACAAGACGATTTAGAAAAGATTTTTGCATGAGTTTTATTCAGTTCTTAAAGTTTTCCAAAGATGCGCACTATACACGTATTATAGTATTTGACTAGTTTATATTGGATTTCTATAGTGGATTTTGAGATCTGTATCTCCATTGTAACTCCGAGGATATGAGTGCAAATCTTATGATTTACGTGACGCTTGACGGAGTTTGATATGAGTTTTGTATTCGTTTTCAGGCGCACGCGATGCGCGGTGGTATTTCTGTATCTTCCGTGATTTCGGAACCCCGTTGATTTGAGTTGATTATTGAAATGTTTTAGCATTTGGGGGCTTAAATTTAAATTCGGGGACCGAATTTATTTAAGCGGGGAAGATTGTAACATTTCAGAAAATATAAAATATTATTTTTGGAATTTAATATTAAAATAATATATTTCCCGAAAACCGCCCGATTTGCGAAATTGGGTTTTTCGAAAAAGGGTATAAATATATACCGATAATTGTGAAATAAATGGAAATTAAAATGATTTATTCATTTAAAAATATATTTAAAGGATATGGCATTTTTAAAATTTATTATATGCAGTTTGGATAAAAACCCGATTAGTGCACTGCTAATCGCAATTAAGCCAAATCCGTGTTTCTACAGTTTTTCATGGCTAGTGCACCATGCCATGTTACATTTGGTTACATGTTATTGTATTTATGTTGTTTTATGAATATTATGTGATTTGGTTTGAAATTTAAAAGAGAAAAGAAAAAGAAATGAAAAAGGGTTAAAAAGGTGAATGATTGGAGAGAGAGAGTGTGAGAAAAGTGAGGGGGGGGGGCTGCTGCCAAATTGTTTTTACCCCATCATTTTCTTCTTCTTCTTCATCTTCCCCATCCTCATCTCCCTCCACTTCTAACCCTAGATCCATCTCCAAATAATCTCCAAAACCTTATACTCCATTCACAAAAATTAATCCTCATCTCTTCCTCTACACTTTGGACCAAGAAAAGTTGGATCTTGATGACATTGAGATGCTAGGGTTTTCTTGAGTGGCCTTAATGATGTACCTTCGCATGGATTCCAAGGAGATGGAGTGGGGCGTCATCGACTTCGGCAAGCGAAGACCACAGTGAGTAGATCTATATCTACGGGGGAAGTCGGGTGGATGTCGTATAGCACCCCCGCAAAGTTTTGGTGGAAACCGATTTGTAGTATATGGTTAAGAAAACCTAGAGTAGCAACTAGGGTTAGAGTTAAAAGATTGTTAGTGAAACCATATTATAAACTAAAGAATAGTTAGAAGTGTTTTGATACGACCAATATGTGATGACGGAATTTGAGAATGACATTTGATGATATTGCCGTTTAGGGTACTATAGGACTAGATAGTCGACGTAGATATGTCATCCGAACCATACATATTTCCAAACTAAAGAATTGTATGCATCTTTTAAACATGTACCGTGAGGGATGTTACGGATTTTCTAATGATATCTTTTCCTTAAAATCACCGTAGTCCCTACTTTCAATACTACGATTCGCTTCTTTTAAAAACTGATTGTGTGGTTCGGGTGTGTATGTTAGATTAGATACTTATGCTTATAGTAAAGGTAGAATGTATTTGTAAAATTGACTTGATGAGGGGTATAAATGCGATGAAAAGTATATATGACGCGATATGATGATTTGGTGATATGTTAGTATACGGATGCGAGTCGATTGAGAGGATTTATACCCTGCAGGTCCCCTGATATGAGATTATTGTGGATGTGACCTGGGACATAGGTATATTGAGATATTTATATATGTTATGAATCGTGAGTGTTAGCCCTACGTGACGTTAGGTCCGTACCCTCCTCGTCTTATAGGTTGATAGGATCCCTGATAGCTTTATGCCGCCGTACGATAATTTTCCGTACGTGATGAGTTTGACTTGAGGTTTGAATTATACCCTTGACTAGAGGCTGCCATGCGATGGATTATACCGTACGTGGTGTTGTGTGGCTAGATGCCGATTGATAGATTCACTGACTCGGTCATGATAGATACGTATACCCGTCAGCATTTGCATATGATTTACCTTATGCTGCATTCATGTTATTCGCATTGCATTACTTATACCTGTGCTAGTACACTTGCACCATTATCGATGATGCGTATGTTACACTACACAGATTTGCCGGCTCATACACTTCATCATCGATAATTACCATGTCACTACACAGTAGGATTGCTACATCCATATTGGCGCACATATATATTGTACACTCATACTTGTGTATATACCCACTTGTACATCCATATTGGTGCACATACATATTGTACACCATACTTGCGCACATACATATTGTACACAATACTTGCGCACATACATATTGTACACCATACTTGCGTACATACATATTGTACACCATACTTGCGCACATACATATTGTGCACCATACTTGCGTACATACACATTTGTACGTCCATACTTGCGTATATACACATATGCACCTTTATACGGTATTGCATTCGATTTTGGAGATTTAGGAACCGCATGATATATTTTAAAACTGGATTCATTTAAAAGAGTGGTTTTCCCTCGATATGTGCATATTACTATTCCATGTTGCATGATATACGGATATGCTTACATTTCTGTTATATGTCGTATACATCATGCTTTACGCTTTTACGCATTGAGATATGCTGTTTTCATGAGATTTATGGATTTGAGTGTAAGTCTACGGTAGCGCCTTGGCCGTCTAACAAACGCCAAATGCGGAACAAAAACTTTTAACTGGCGCTATCGTATACTATAACCCGGATCTGCCATTATTGCTAAACTAACAAACAGTAAAGAGAGTAGAAAGGTTATACCGAAAGATCCGAGTCCTTCATTCTTTAACCATCATCCCACGCTCCGTTGCGGCTGCTCCGATCTCGTCGATCTCCGATCTGCTCGTCCAGGTGGCACCACGTCAACGATTCTTTAAACGGGCTCCCGCCTCTGACTCGAGGCAACTCGGTCGTCAAGTTTGCTAAAAGAGACGACCGAGATTGATGTAGAGAATGAGTAGAATACTTTGTCTCGTTACGTCCATGGCTATGGACGAACGGTTAATGAAGTTGCCACTCGAATCGGGTGATGGAATGAAAGAAGCTATGAAATTTCCATACACCATAAACTATTATCTTTTAAAACAACAACCATCTTTTTCAAGTGAATGAGAGAGAGGGGAGGGGCCGGCCACTATATAGGAGTGGGAGGGTGAGTGTAGGAGAGGGGAAGGTAACCACAAGAATAAATATCATGAACAAATATCCTAAGGTTAACAAGAATCATTAATGCTAAAGCATGAGTCATTAAAACCTAGTGTGAACACAATGAATGAAACAAATGAGTCATGAAGCCTAGTCATCATCGTAGTCACCTCTTCTAGAAACTTCTAGAACCTTCTACACTCATCTCAAGAAAAGATAAATCCGTATTTAACCAAATGTCAAATACGGCTGATAGAAAAATGAAAACTGGCAACTTCCAAAAGCGATCCCGAAACGAATTTCAGGATAACCCCGTAACAGTATAAACATACCCGCATTTGTATTACGACTGAATACAAATGCAACTGAGATAAAGATATTATATCTACACAGTATAAAACTCGGAACCGGCTTAAACCAAAGCCGACCAGTATTATCTGCCCGAAATATGACACGTGCGTAAACGCACGTGCATTTTCCGAACCCTGCCATAAAACCATACGGCCTTTACAAAGTTTCGCCCGAACTTGGGAAACTGTCTGTGGGGGACTCTAATGACTCGTCAGTACCCCGGCAGTGGGTTTAACCACAGCCGTCAGCGGCACTAGCTGTGCGTAACGGCTGCCCATGAACTGACCTCAAGGGATGCCGATGAGCGAACTCATCCGGAAACCCTACTGAGCATAACAGTGACAATGTATATACAGTCCGGTCCGTTCATCTATGAGTATCGCAGATCTGCCGAGGGGGCTAGTAACGTCAGATCCCCAATAGCAGTATAAGTCGTGTCGGAGTGTAGCCCAAAAACACCCTGAGATACTACTGGAGTACCTATCAGTAAATCTCCTGCCACGGCCGTGGGCTTTGTGTAATGGCTCTCCTAGACACAGCATGATCTCACCCCCAATACCGGGAGAGACGAATCCCCTGCCGATCCGCTCACGTGCCTCCATGTGGCTCGGGACTGTACCCAAAAACAATCTGTTTGCACGACTCCTTTGAGCCGTGGTAGGGTAGAAATCAAAGCACAGTGGGAACTCACACGAGACAAATGACGACCTCGGGTCGATGAAAAAACCTGTACACATGTCACCAGGGAACTGCTATCTGACGATATGTATAATACCAACTAGCAGGTTCCCGACGAGTCCTGTCTGGTGTACTCATAACCCAATGAGCACCTGTATACATCTTATGTGATCCAACTGACACCAGTGGCTTGTGAGACCGGCCACTGCCCTTCGTCGGGGTCTCGACTATATACACTAGTCTACTCCGGAGTATCGATGCCCTGTCTCGAAACTCCCATGACTAGGGACCACAATTAAGGATATGCTCATAAACCACCCAACTCTCACGTATATGATCGCCATCATACTGTTGGTAGTAAAGCAAGATCCTTAGGGCTCTATCAAAGTGTAGCAGTGATCAGTCACCTGAACCTATACACGACCGATAAAGGCAAACCGGATAGCATACTATCATCTCGAGTAAGACTGTCCTACCGGTATAGGTCCTCCGCAATCATTGCAATCACGTACCTGCGATCCAATAATTGACTCTGAGGGCACTATATCCAATAATCTCCCACTTGCACTTAAGGCTAATTATTGCGACGTCGACTACTCACAGCTCGTGTGAAAGCGAACATCCAACTCATCTACTAATCAGTTTCACAAAGCTCGTTTGTAAAACTATTGTGTTCGAGAAATAGCCTCAGTGAGTGGATCCGCCCGGAAGTTTCTTTCTATATCTCTCTGAATCTCAAGTTCGCGGAGAAAGCCATCTCCCGAATTGAGTAATACCTGTCTTAGAATATGTCTGGATATCTGATGGGACCTAGTTCATAAATGAACTGCAAATCCAAACTTCTTAGACTATATCGATCACTGAACTAAATCAGTATCCGGCACCATGCCTCCCACAGTATCCTCATGGACCACCTGTCCATAATACTGTCCCTCGTCGGAGGAAAAACTATAACTCTGACAATCACTCTGTCATCCATGTCACCTTTGAAGCCTGGAATGATAACCGTCTCCCGAAGTAGGCTGCCGTCATCAAATCCGTAGAACATCCACTTATGTTCTAAAACTACTTCCTTATGTTTCCCCAGGATTGGATTAATACAAACTTATAGCATCTAGTACAAAAACAATATCTGGTGTGGTACTTGACATCTCACGATTGACTCAATTGCCAAAGCAAGTGATCTGCCAATCATGCATATCCCTCTCCCCTTTAGTCTGTAAGACACCTTTAGAGAGGGTGACTCCATCACTAGCAGGTACACCACCTTGCCAGTATTCATCTATTCTAAAAACTATCAGAATATTGTCAAAGTACCCACATTGGGAAACTACCCAAATCTAGATCAAAAACCATAGATCTAAAAACCAGAATGTCAGATATTATATCCATATCCTGTCTGGAGAAACAACTGTGTGACGACCACAGTACAACCGATCGTAGTATAGGACTTTTACTTCCTACTCTGTGTATGTCATCCATATACCATGACATCACACCCTACTACCTTCTTAATAGATCCATCCCCTATTCTGATGAAGTCAAACCCATGACTGTCACATCAAAATTAGATGATCTATCTCCGCTATAACTGCTCTAGTCTATAAATAGACATAAGCTACTTGCCCACTATGCTTCCGCTGCTCCCACTGACTACGACAAACCTCTGGCAGAATAATATATACGTGCACTTCTAAAGCTAGTTTAGAACGACGCTATACTTATCCTCCTGCCGGGTCTCATAGTCTGGAACAACAGTAATGTCAAGTCTGGGTAAGCAAGAACCTCCCTGTCACCGTCCTTGAGGCTACCGAAGTACCTCTCGGGTGTCTGAGGTTACCTACCATATCTGCGGAGTGGCTAATGGAATGTCAAACCTGATTGAATATATAGGTCCTATTAAATTTTCCGTAATCGTTCGCGGTTCTGGAATCACTTCCAGTTCTACCATACTCCCACTACTGTTTTCTGAAAAAATCCATTTTACTAAAACTGTGGCGAGTCAAGAACAATATCACTATTGATCTTCCAGATGGTAGAAAATCAACCCTCGTCATAGCCAGGGTCAACCCACAAACTGCCATTACAGAAATATGCCCTGAGTTATCCAGTGTCTGGTTTTAAGCATAAGCTGGACAACTCCCCGTACCTTAACATCGTTAAGATATGAACCATTCTATATCCAATATAGAAACTTTGGCACTTATTCAATTGGGACCATATTCAATCATGCAGTTGTCTCCAGTGCATATCAACTTAATGGAGAGAGGCTAATCAGCATTACTCAACTTAGGAATCCATCCAATTATGAGTAACCTGAAAGAGAAACAAGTTTCTCAAAACTATTACTATTATCTGAATACCAATCACAAGAATCTACATCTTCGATCTCTTTGAAGAATCCCGATACTTGTGACACCTAGTTCTCTACTTTATTCTTATACCCACAACTTCTCAAAACTTAGACCTTGTATTTCTACAAAACACTTGTCTAAAAACTAGAGAACTCATAAGTAAACAGAACATAGTACGGGGACCTACCCCTTTGTCCTGATGGACACTGGACAACATACAATACCCTGTATAAGTCCGCTGAGTTGAATAACTCAAAACCTGTGCATCGTAGGTTGAAAACTGTACCCTGGTGATTTCCTCAAATATCACCAATTACAACGAATTCCGATATAATGAGGATGATCACCTAATTCCCAATAACTTACTCCCACTCATCATCTGTAAAACCATACAGATATGAGAATGAAACCTGGTAAATACATACCCTTGGAGTAAGTATCTAATCGGGAAAACAGTTTTCCTTTAACAATGCACAGAAACATGAAAATGTTTTGTAGGGGTATCCTGGTATTCCTAGTAATGCCTCTTTCATAATCTAATTCATGACTATAACCGTGGATTTCTTTGCCATCTCTCCAAAATCCCTTTATTTGTCTTTAGTCGTTACCTTCTGTACATCATCGTTAGGCTAAATGGTTTTCTTCCTTCCCTACCGTTCGGCACCAGCATATGGTTTGGAAGAAGACTATCCAGTAATCATAATAGGTGTACCCTCCTAAACCAAGGAGTACTCACAACTTGAGAGAAGGTGATGATAAAAGGAACTGAATAATACCTTATTCTATTTCTCCCGAACTGGGGAAAAAGGAAAGGTGAAATAGGAGTGGCGATGAAGTACGCGGTTTGGTCGTGAATGATAGCAGTCGCAATTTACTTTGCCCTCTTTCTAATCCCTTTATTTTGTCTTTAGTTATTTCCTTCTGTACACCCTACTTAGGCTAATTAGTTTTCTTCATTCCTTACCTTTCGGCACCTGCCTATGGTTTGGAATAAGACTATCTAATAAGCGTAATAGATGTACTCTCCTAAACCAAGGAGCCCTCGCAACCTGAGAGAAGGTGATAATAAAAGACAACTGAATAAACCAATTCTATTTCTCCTGAACCTTGATCCATATTCGGAGGATACCGACCGGAGTCGAGAGATGAGATGGGCCGATCCGGACTGACGAAGCCCGAGATATGAGGATTTACGTATCGATGCTGGACACGGGTTTCATGATGTTTTCGAGTGTCGATGTTGGACACTCAGGTTACATGATTTTGATGTGTCGCGAGGGACACACGTCGATTTATATCCTCATACCTTCATGCATATGCTTTTATGATATCCACATGCATGATGTTGTGTCATTGGTTGACGGGTGGACGAGATCCACATGCATACATACATTGATTATATGGGTGGACGAGATCCACACGGATACATATATTGATTATATGGGTGGACCAGATCCACATGCATACATACATTGATCATATTGTTAGATGATATCCACATGCTGATTGACATTGATATTAGTGTTGGCACATATACAGATACGGTCAACCTAGATATCATAGGATTATCTTCATGATATAGTTGACCTAGGAGTCGTTGTTTATTCGATTTCTACTTGTTGGTATTTTTCTACTCACGAGTTGGCAACTCACCCCGTTGTGCCACAGTTCTTGCAGGTTTACCGCACGGATCTGTAGTGGCATCGCTGGCACATAGCTTCATTTGGGTGTTTTGAATTGGTAGGTGGGGCATTTGTATCGTACCCACTCTTGTATTTATATTTCACATTGTATCTAGCCAACCCCGTCAATCAAAATTAGTAAATTGTATAAGTAATGAGACTTAGTGAGATTGTGGTTGCGAGACTTAGAGCGAGGGGTTTTCCGCTACTTGTGGTTTTGATTTCTTGCTTATTTCTTTATCTTTTTGTGGTGAACTTCGCCGTTGGGCGTCGTATACTTACATATACTGTCTTGCGTGATTGTGATCCGCCGGTTGGCGAAGAGCTAGCTCCCGCTCGGGGATGCCTTTATCATTATCTTGTATATGTGGTTTTGGATCAAAATATACAAAGGAGGTGCTGCCCAAATTTTTAAAAGACGAAACACATTTTCAAACTAGTAAATTCCACTTGCATTTTCATGTTCCTTTTCTATGCATTAAGAAAACTCGATTTCATTATACCTTTATTTCAAAACTTCACCTCCTTTATTTTCTTAAAAGGTTTAGATTTCTGGGTTTCAGCTTACTTGAATTACGTTACGCTTTTAGACGTTGCGTGATTTAAGTGCTGGTCACGCGCTAATATTTCGTGTCGTGACAGCATATAAAAATCTTTTTTTTAAAATTCCAAATCCGATAAATGTATTTTTTAAATGAATAAATCATTTTAATTTCCAATCATATCATAATTATTGGTATATATTTATACCATTTTACGAAAACCTCAATTTCGCAAATCGTGGAGTTTTCACGAAATATATTATTTTAATATTAAATTCCAAAAATAATATTTTATATTTTATGAAATGTTACAATCTTCCCCCCTTAAAGAAATTCGGTCCCCGAATTTAAATTTAAACCCCAAAATACTAAAGCATTTCAGTAATCAGCGCAAATCAACGGGGTTCCGAAATTATTGGAGATATAGAAAAGTCGCAGCGCATCGCGTGCGACTGAAAACGAATACAACTCAAAATCGAACTCTGTCAAGCGTCACGCAAATCATCAGATTTGCACGCATATCATCGGAGTTACAAAGGAGATACAAATCTCGAAATCTACTACTGAAATCCGATACACTAGTCATTTAGTATAGTACATATATGGTACGCATCCTTGGATAAATTTCAAAACTGAATAAAACAAATGCCAAATCTTTTTCTGAATTGCTGTATGATGCGTAACTCACCGCTCAAGGAGCAGACGCTCATTGTAAAGTAGTAAATATGCTTATATATGTTTTTGCTCAAATTATACGTTCCGCCGTATTGAAATATCCCAAGAGGTTTTCCTTTATAAACGTTCGTGCCGCTCGCGGACACGTAGGAAATAGTGAGGCTATAGCTCATTTTTGAAAACCTCTTGTTAACATTTTAATGCATGAAAAGTACTCAGGTACCGTCCTTAGATCAGTCCTGTTTGGCTACTACACAATATAGTGCCCAACACGAAAACAAAGTGCTCAAAAGCAAAATCAGCCTCAAAAGGCGTATCCAAAAATCACGTGCGTCTGGTACGCACGGAAATCAAATCCAAACACAGGTGCCATAATATACACAAAGAAAAACTAAGTGCAATGGGTGTGCACGAAAGTATCTGTCCAGTGCAATGGGTTGCACGACAAAAATATCTGGTGCATCTATTGTGCACGAAAACCTCAATCGTGTGCATCCAGTGTGCACAAAATCATATCTCATATCATGCACGAATGAAAATCTAAATCAAGTGCATTCAATATGCATGAAACCCAAAACTAAGCGCTTAATATGCGCAAAATCCAAATCAGACGTGTCAGGTCCGTAAAAACCATCTAGTGCAATAGCATATACGAAAAATATAAGTCTGGTGTAACAAATGTACAAAAAAAAATACAATCTTGTGCATCAAATGCACAAAATACAATCAATACTCCAATGCGTAAAAAGTAACACCGAGTGTACCAAGGTGTATAAAGTCATAAATGTGTGCAACCGCGTGCATAAAATACATATCAATGCACTACAAGCATATATAAGCTATACCGAGTGCAAAATAAAATCGAGTGTGTACCACACACACAAAATCAAATAAACTGTATGAAATCCAGGAAATCATAAACATGTGTAGCCAAGGCAAGAAATCAATATCGAGTGCAATATATATGCATAAATCATAAACCAACACAACGGTGTATAAAAACATATATCAAGTGCAATAATTATGGACGAAAATGTAATGACCTAGTAGGTGCAGCAGTGGTGCACGAAATCGATATCATAAAACTCATCATCAAAACTCAAATCCAAGTGATATAAGCGTGATACTCGGATCATAACCGCAAATCGCAACAAAGGACATTGAGGTACACCTCCTACAATGTCGAAAAATATTGGTGCGCCCAAAACTGGCAGAGCAAGAACATCTGCTTGCCTCCTGCTCACGGTCTGGCGTCCTCTGTCTCTGGGTCCTCATTTCTCTGTGGATTACTAATCTCTCAATCCATCGACTCTTCGGTTCAGTCAGGTGTGCCAACGGAAACAATTCCGCTCTGGCACTTTTCTGGGCATCTCTTGGCCAATTAGTATGACCACTCATAATGCAGCACATCACTGACGTCGGCCTCCGGTCCTTTGAATACACGTCACACATCTGATCCTAGGAGCAAATCTTTTTGCAGCAGTGTCCTGGAAGGAACCTGCTCAGGGTCTCTTCCGATCTTGCCTATGCCGAACTATATGGAGGCCGGTACTCTTTCCAAATCTTATCTCACTTTCTTGACATCTGCGTTCTCAGCACAACTCTTCCTTAGGAACTTGTCATATCTCACGCCTTTATATACATATCAAATCTTTAATCTCGACGGGGAGTAGCAACAACTCGTTGACATTTCGCACGAATCTCTTGTTCCACTCGTCTTTATTATCGTCTGCTTCGATGTCACGTCATGCATCTGCGTACTGCAATTGTCTTGGCTACCGTCAATCCGAAGTCTCTCACATGGACTCGAAATCACTAACTCGGCATCTTAATCACTCTGTAGAAGATCTCTAGTCGAACACGTCCACGGGAACTCGTCCATACCATCGCAGGAATACTCAATACTCGTCTGTTCTCGATCAACTCACAACGCATCTGGGTGAGGTCCTCTATCTGAAGCTGGTCCACTTACTGGTCTCCTATCACATGATATCCGGACGCCGTTAAACTTTTCGTTCGATTTGTCAAAGTCCCATAATTCCTCGAAAACTCAACTCTGAGCACAGTTTAATAATATCTAGTACACGCCACAGTACCTATGGACCAACTGTAGAAGGGCAAACCCAAGCCTCACTGATGGCACCGCTAAACTGCACCAAACCCTAAGGTTCAAAAGCGGTTCCATGGTCATCATGTCGAGTTAGGGTTTCATTCTTCTAGAGGGTCCACAGAATTACTTGCATGTTCCACTGGATACTTTAAACTTGGAAAAATGGGTTTCTGACATTCGTTCGAACTTTTAACCTCGCCTAGACAACATATGAATACCCCTCGTCTTTCAACTCAAAGTAGACTAGCTATCATCTGTCGCATCTCTGCCTAAAAGCTCCAGCGATCTCAGCTCGTACGCTCTGGAAGCGACATCACGTCAATCTCAGCAACAGCTGGGTCATCTGTCCACACGGTAGACGACATCAAAATCTCTGAGGTATGCTGTACATCAACAGCCCTCTCACAACAGACATCCTCAATCAACATCCCGATCATACGGTGCAACGCCGAACACTCGCCTCAAACGAGAAGTCACAACACCAATACAAAATCGAGACGTTCTCGTGTCACCAGAAAACACAATGGTCAGTTCTCATCCATGACGAGCTCTCCCTGACCGTATCACTAGCAACAGCTCAATCTGCGCTCAAACCATGGTGATAGGAACCTCAAGCATGTATCGATAAAACCATATCAATGGAATGAAAGGAATCAGCAGATCCCAAAATGGATACATGATCATAAGGAGGAACAGAGTCAATAAGAGTATGATCATGGAAACAAATAGAATCAAAGATGTCAATATATGTACATCCTAAGGTTTCTTAAGTGGAGTATCGTATCGTAAATATGCCGTGGAACATACGTACGGTACGTCACTCTACTCAAGCTACCTACTCTATCAATCAGGATCAGCCTATGTAACAAAAGTTCGGGTTTAATACCCCCTGTCCAAGTCTAAGTTCCGTAAGGTCAAGCCTAGGTTCCAAAATATTTACGCCCCAGACTCCACATAGTCAAACCTAAACTCGAACAAAGGTTAAACCTAGAGTTCTGATACCAACTTTGTCACAACCAAAAATATTAGCTCGTGACCAGGACTTAAATAACGCAACGTCTAAAGACGTAACGTAATCCAAGTAAGATGAAACCCAGAAATCTAAACCTTTTAAAAAAATAAAAGAGGTGCAGTTTTGAAATAAGGTATTATGAAGAAAAGTGTTTTCTTAAATGCATAGAAAAGGGAACATGAAAAAATGCAAGTCTATCCTACTTGTTGTAAAACATGTTCGTCTTTTAAAAATTTGGGCAGCACCTCTTTTGTATATTTTGATCCAAGACCACAAATACAAGATAATAATAAAGGCATCCCCAAGCGGGAGCTAGCTCTTCGCCAAACGGCAGATTCACAACTACGCAAGTAATAAAACAAGTATACGATGCCCAACCGGCGAAGATCAACACAAAAGATAATGAATAAAGCAAGACATCAACCCAAAAGCGAACATAAAACCCATCACTTAAGTCTCGTAACTACAAGTCTTTCTAAGTCTTACTATTTATACAAATACTAGTTTTGATTGATAGAGTTGACTAGATACAATAGGAAATATAAATACAATAGTGGCACGATCCAATATGTATCACCTACCAAAGCAAATCACCCAAAAGCAAGCTGTGTGCCAATGATTCCGCTACCGATCCATGCGGTCAACCTGCAATAACTATGGCACAACGGGGGTGTGTTACCAACTCGTGAGTAGAAAATATCAACAGGTAGAAATTGAATAAAATAACGATTTCCTAGGTCAACTATATCATAAAGGTAATACTATGATATCTAGGGTGACCGTAAGTAAAAGTGTGCCAACAATAAATAAATGTAAGTATGCAAGTGGATATCATCCGGTACTATAATCAATGCCAGTATGCATGTGGATCTCGTCCACTCGAAACATCGTAAAAGCATATGCATGTAAATGTATGAGGATATCAAAGAATGTGTGTCCATCAGTGACACAACAAATCATGGAACCTGAGTGTCCAGCATCGACACTCGAAAATATCATGAAACCAGTGTCCAGCATCGACACGTAAATCCTCATATCTCAGGCTCTGGCTATCCGGACTGGCCTGTATCATCAAATCTCAATAAAATAACCGGTCAGCAATGCTCCCCTATCACAGGCTCAAATGCCATTCTCTGCGATCTTCTCGCCCAGGGGTACCGCACCGGGTCCACCATTCACCCGCTGACGGTTCAACTCCTCCTCAAATCGAGTGTATGATATCGCTCAAGAGCCGAGAAAACTCATGGTGGACTATACAAATATCATATCAAGAGAAACCGGGTTTTTAAGACAATACATATTTTATTTTGAAATAACCACGGTTCTAAATCCAGAAATCTCATGAAAACACCATATCTCAAATGCGTATACTTATAAATCATGATGGATGCGACATATAACAAAAATATAAGCATATCTGTATATAATGAAACATGGAAAGTAATATGCACATATCAAGGAAAAACCGCTCTTTAAAATGAATCCAGTTTTAAAATATATCCCGCAGTTCCCAAATTCCTCAAAAGTCAAATGCAACATCGTATTAGGGTATATATGTAACTATAGCAAGTAAATTATGCAAGGAGTCATATCATGATGCAGCTATTCTACTGTGTGGTGACATGGCAATTATCGATGATGAAGTGTGTGAGCCAACAAATCTGTGTAAGTGTGACATACGCATCATCGATAATGGTGCAGGTGTACTAGCACAAGTATATGAAATGCAATGGTAATGACATGAATGTAGCATAAAGTAAATAATCAGCTAAGAGCGATAAGGTATACGTATCTAACATGACTGAGTCGGTGAATCTATCAATCGGCATCCTCTAGTCAAGGGTATGGAACAATCATCTATTAAACTCGTCACGTACGGTAAATCGTCGTACGACGTCATTAATCAATTTGGGATCCTAGCAACCTATAAGACAAAGAGGGTATGGACCTAACGTCTCGTACGGCATAACTCTCAAGATTCACAACATTATCCACATATATATATACCTATCTCTCAGGTCCCATCCGTATCAATCTCAGATCATGGGACCGACAAGGGTATCAATTATCACATATCGACTCGTATCCGTATACCAACATATCATCAAGTTATCATATCACATCGTATTATATATATATACATTCTACTTTATTAAACTAGTTTCATGTTACGCTAAACTCAATGCCTATTCTAGTGTAATTACCTATCTATAAGTCGTAATTCGCTTTCAGTTTTCATATCTCAAAATATATATATTTAATCACTAACTATCTTATAAACTATATTCCTAGTTTCCTAATGTAGGTTTCTACGGCTGTATCCTATAGATCGGTTTCCATTTAATATTTGCGGGGGTGGTATATGCTATCCACCCGACTTCCCCCGTAGGTATAGATCTACTCACTTTGATCCTCGCAGCCGAAGTCGATGACGCCATGCTCCATCGCCTTGGAATCTACGCGAAGGTACCTACAATAATACACAATCGAAATTGCTGTTAAAATCGAGTTCGGAAAACCAATATGGCATACGGTGCATTTATAGGTTAGAACCTATCGTCTCGCATGCAAAACAACCAAACAATTCCTTGTTGTTGACGTACAAACGTCCAACAACCAAATACAATACCAAACAACAAAACCCAAGTTTACAAAATACGGAAAACATAGCCAAAAGCACCCTAATGTGCTCCCAGATTTCAACCTAGGCCAAACTAAGGGATTTTGCACATATAGGAGGTCTATTTATCAGATATAGGATCTATGTACCAAGCACCACTCACTTTCACCATGACCAGGCCGCAAATTGCAGCCTGGGGGAATAAATCTGCGGCCATGAAGTTGTAAGTCTACGGTAGCACCCCGGCCGTTAATCTGACGCCAAACGCGGAACAAGAACTTTTATAACTGGCGCTATCGCATACTATAACCCGGATCTTGCCATTAACGCTAAACTAACTAACTGTAAAGAGGTAGAAAGGCTATACCGAATGATCCGAGTCCTTCGGTCTTTAGCCATCATCCCACGCTCCTTTGCGGCATCTGCGATCTCGCTCGATCTCCGGTCTCCTCGTCCAGGTGGCACCATGTCAACGGATCTTTATACGGGCTCCCGCCTCTGAACTGAGGCAACTCGGACATGAAGTTTGCTAGCCGACATGTCCAAGATTGATGTAGAGAATGAATAGAATACTTTGTCTCGTGTCATCCAAAACCATGGATGAACGGTTAATGAAGTTACCTTTTTGATTGATCAATTGAACTAGGAAATATATCAAAAATGAATCATATCATTTCTTCTACCATGGGGCTTCCATAAATGGTCGGCCACATATAGAAGAGGAGGGGGTGAGTGTAGGAGCAAGGGGTGACCATTAGCAATGCTTATCACATAGGAAATATCCAAGTTCAAACCAAAACACATTAATGCAAATGATGAGTCATTTAACACCTCACTAAACCATTTAATGCAAAATGGTGACACACATAAACACCTCATCACTTTCTAGAAGCTCTCTCTTGACTCACCCTCATGACTCACCCAAATGAAGAAAAGATAATTCCGCATTAAACCGAATGTTTAAGACGGGTGATAGAAAACTGGCAACTTCGAAAAGCGATCCCGAAACGAATTTCAGGATAACCCCGTAATAGTACATACATACCCGCATTTGTATTACGACCGAATACAAATGCGACCGAGACAAAGATATTATATCTACACAGTATAATACATGGATCCAGCTTAAACCAAAGCCCACCAGTATTATCTGCCCGAAATATGACACGTGCATAAATGCACGTGCATTTTCTGAACCCAGCCATAAAACCATACGGCCTCTACAACGTTTCGCCCGTACTTGGGAAACTATCTGTGGGGGACTCTAATGACTCATCTGTACCCTGGCAGTGGGTTTAACCACAAGCACGTCAGCGGCACTAGCAGTGCGTAACGGCTGCCCATGTACTGACATCAAGTGAAGCCGATGAGCGAACTCATCCTGGAACCCTACTGAGCCTAACAGTGACAATATACATACAGTCCGGTCCGTTCGTCTATGAGTATCGCACATCGGGCCTATGGGGCTGGTAACGTCAGACCCCCAATAGCGGTATAATTTGTATACGAGTGTAGCCCAGAACACCCTGAGATACTACTGGAGTACCTACCAGTAAATTTCCTGCCTCGGCCGAGAGCTTTGTGTAATGGCTCTCCTAGACACAGCGCGACCCCCAATACCGGGAGAGACGAATCCCCTGCCGATCCGCTCACTTGCGTCCATGTGGCTCGGGACTGTACCCAAAAAAGACCTGTTTGCACGACTCCTTTGAGCCGTAGTAGGGTAGAAATCAAAGCACAGTGGGAACTCACACGAGACAAATGACGACCTCAGGTCGATGAACTAACCTGTACACATGTCACCAGGAAACTGCTATCTGACGCTAGGTATAAATACCAACTAGCAGGTTCCCGGCGAGTCCTTTCTGGTGTACTCATAACCCAATGAGCACCTGTATACATCTTAGGTGATCCAACTGACACCAGTGGCTTGTGAGACCGGCCACCGCCCCTCGTCGGGGTCTCGACTGTATACACTAGTCTACTCCGGAGTATCGATGCCCTGTCTCGAAACTCCCACGACTAGGGACCACTATTAAGGATGTGCTTATGGACTACCCAACTCTCACGTATATGATCGCCATCATACTGTTGGTAGTCAAGCAAGATCCTAAGGGCTCTATCAACGTGTAATAGTGATTAGTCACCTAAACCTGTATACGACTGATAAAGGCAAACCAGATAGCATACTATCATCTCGAGTAAGACTGTGCTACCGGTATAGGTCCTCCTCAATCATTGCAATCACGTACCTGCGATCCAATAATTGACTTTGAGGGTACTGTATCCAACAATCTCCCACTTGCACTTAAGGCTAATTATTGCGATGCCGCATACTTACAGCCCGTGTGATACCGAACACCCAACTCCTCTACTAATCAGTTTCACAAAGCCCGTTTGTAAAACTTTTGTGTTCGAGAAATAGCCTCAGCGAGTGGATCCGCCTCGATGTTTCTTTCTATATCTCTCTTAATCTCAAGTTCGCGGAGAAAGCCATCTCCCGAATTGAGTAATACCTATCTTAGAATATGTCTGGATATCTGATGGGAAGTTCATAAATGAACTCCAAATCCAAACTTCTTAGACTGTATTGATAACTGAAACTAATCAGTATCCAGCACCATGCTTCCCACAGTATCCTCTTGGACCACCTGTCCATAATACTGTCCCTCGTCAGAGGGAAAACTATTACTCTGACAATCACTCTGTCATCCATATCACCTTTGAATCCTGGAATGATAACCGTCTCCCGAAGGAGTCCGCCGTCATCAAATCCATAGAACATTCACTTATATTCTAAAACTGCTTCCTTATATTTCTCCAGAATTGGATTAATATAAACTTATCGTATCTAGTGCAAAAACAACATCTGGTGTGGTACTTGACATCTCATGATTGACTCAATTACCTAAGCAAGTGATCTGGCAATCATGCACATCCCTCTCCCCTTTAGTCTGTAAGACACTTTTAGAGAGGGTGACTCCATCATCTGCAGGTACACCACCATGTCAGGAGTCATCTATTCTAAAATACCATTAGAATACTGTCAAAGTACCCAGATTGGGAAACTACCCAATTTTAGATCTAAAACCATAGATCTAGTAACCAGAATGTCAGATATTATATCCATATCCTTTGAAGAGAAACAACTGTGTGACAACCACAGTACAACCGATCGTAGTATAGCAATTTTACTTCCTACTCCGTGTATGTCATCCAAATATCAGGACATCACACCCTACTACCTTCTTAACAGATCCATCCTCTATTCTGATGAAGTCAAAGCCATGACTGTCACATCAAAATTAGATGATCTATCTCCGCTATATCTGCTCAAGTCTATAAATAGACATAAGCTACTTGCCCACTATGCTTCCGCTGCTCCCACTGACCACAACAACCCTATGGCAGAATAATATATACGTGCACTTCTAAAGCTAGTTTAGAACGATGATATATTTAACCTCCTGCCGGGTCTCATATCCTGGAACAACAGTAGTGTCAAGTCTGGGTAAACAAGAACCTCCTTGTCACCGTTCTTGAGGATACCGGAGTACCTCTCGGGTGTCTGAGGTTACCCACCATATCTGCGGAGTGGGTAATGGAATGTCAAACCTGATTGAATCTGTATGTCCTATTAAATTTTCCGTAATCGTTTGCGGTTCTGGAATCACTTCCAGTTCTACCATACTCCCATTACCATTTTCTGAAAAAATCCATTTTACTAAAACTGTGGCGAGTCAAGAACAATATCACTATTGATCCCAGATGGTAGAAAGTCAACCCTCGTGATAGCCTGGGTCAACCCACAAACTGCCATTACAGAAACGTGCCTTGAGTTATCCAGAATCTGGTTTTAAGCATAAGTCGGACAACTCCCCGTACCTTAACATCGTTAAGATATGAACCATTCTAAGAAACTTTGGCACTTATTTAATTAGAACCAGATTCAAATCATACAGCTGCCTCCAGTGCATATCATCTTAATGGAGAGAGGCTAATCAGCATTACTCAACTTAGGAATACATCCAATTATGAGTAACCTGAAAGAGAAACAGGTTTCTCAAAACCATTATTATCAACTGAATACCATTCACAACTATCTACATCTTCGATCTCTTTGAAGAATCCCGATACTTGCGATATCTGGTTCTCTACTTTATTCCTATACCTATAACTTCTCAAAACTTAGACATTGTATTTCTATGAAACACTTGTCTAAAAACTAAAGAACTCACAAGTAAAAAGAACATAGTACGAGGACCAACCCCTTTGTCCTTATGGACACTGGAAAGCATACAATACTCTGTATAAGTTCGCTGAGTTGAATAACTCAAAACCTGTGCATCGTAGGTTGAAAACTGTACTTATGGTTAAGAATTACTCCGTTGTTCAATACTCCTTACCCAATCGTCAACTGATATAGGTAAATGTCACGGACATAATTTCAAAAAGTTATATCTCACTTTATAAAAATAAACGTACAGATATATCATTTTGAAATTGGTGCACAACAACGGATACTCAAAACCAAATACTTGCCGTCCGGCAAAAACTCAGGCGATTTCCTCAAATATCACCAATTACAACGAATTCGATATAATGAGGCTGATCACCTAATTCCCAATAACTTACTCCCACTCATCATCTGTAAAACCATACAGATATGAGAATGAAACCTGGTAAATTCATACCCTGGAGTAAGTATCTAATTGGGAAATCAGTTTTCCTTTAACAATGCAATGAAACATGAAAATGTTACGTAGGGGTATCCTGGTATTCCTAGCAATGCCTCTTCAATAATGACTATAACCGTATATTTCTTTGCCATCTCTCCAAATCCTTTTATTTGTCTTTATTCATTACCTTCTGTACACCCCTTTAGGTCAAGTAATTTTCTTCCTTCCCTACCGTTCGGCACCAGCCTATGGTTTGGAAGAAGACTATCCAGTACGGATAATAGGTGTACTCTCTTAAACCAAGGAGTACTCGCAACTTGAGAGAAGGTGATGATAAAAGACAACTGAATAATACCTTATTCTATTTCTGCCGAACTGGGGAAAAAAGCAAAGGTGAAATAAGAGTTGCGATGAAGTACGCGGTTTGGTCGTGAATGATAACAGTCGCAATTTACTTTGCCCTCTTTATAATCCCTTTATTTTGTCTTTAGTTATTACCTTATGTACACCCTACTTAGGCTAATTAGTTTTCTTCATTCCCTACCTTTCGGCACTTGCCTATGGTTTGGAAGAAGACTATCCAAGAAGCGTAATAGGTGTACTCTCCTAAACTAAGGAGTACTCGCAACCTGAGAGAAGGTGATAATAAAAGACAACTGAATAAACCAATTCAATTTCTCCTGAACCTGGATCCATCCTCGAAGAAGTCCCTTCGAGTTCGTATATAACCGTACGATGGATCTATCTAATGGAAGTGGATGTTCGTAGTGATACGAGGTGTTCTGAGAAATGCAAAGGGTAAAAGAAGGAGCGGCAATGACTTATGCAACTCGGACAATCCAAAATCCAGTATTTTAAGAAGGTTCGGTCAACTTGGTCACTGAGTCATAGTCTAGGGTCGGTCAATGGTCATTGCCAAAGAGAGAGAGAAAAGAAACACTCTGCGTGCACTCTAACCTAGATCAGAATGGTTATCACATTATCTAATCAGGAAACCTCCCACTGTACTGTCAAATTCTCCTCCAAACCTGAAAGAAGAATCAATCGGGATCACTCGAAGAGTAAACTAACTCATCAGTGGGAATCGGGATCCAACTCTCATCGCATGATAACGTGAAGGAATCCACTCATGTTATCACACTCCAGAAGGTATGCGCATACTTGGCAAGTTTCAGTTTCTTTAGAAACTCCCAATATGATTTTTGCCCCATGCTCTTATGACCTTGACTTTGGCCAAAATGACATAAGTCGCATGCCAAGTTCTATCCATCATTATCTTGTCAATTTGAACCCACCCGCACATGCCCCTAACTTTGGCCAAATGGTAGAACGGCTGTCCCAAACCAACTCATCTATCTATGCAACAAATGAATACCCAGCAGCTACCAAACACTATGCCTTAGCTTTGGTCAAAATACATAGCTTGAACGCTACTGAATACCCAAAAGAAATGACGGAGGGATACGACTGGTTTTTGGCGAAAAACCTTTAACGTAATGAACTTGATATCGCTGAAGGAACCTGATAGCTTTTTATAAAAATATAGTGGCGAAAACCTTTGCTAAAGAGGTCACTCCCGGTGAAGGGATCTCAGCTCTTTCCCCATGGAATGAGGTGCATGATATTCTAACAAAATGCCGCGATGCAAAGCAACATGTAATCGACTATAGTGAAGTTATTACCCTGACGCAAACTTCTGTAAGTCTACGGTAGCACCTCGGCCGTCTAACAGACGCCAAATGCGGAACAAAAACTTTTAACTGGCGGTATCGTATACTATAACCCGGATCTGCCATTATTGCTAAACTAACAAACTGTAAAGAGGGTAGAAAGGTTATACCGAACGATCCGAGTCCTTCGTTCTTTAACCATCATCCCACGCTTTGTTGCGGCTGCTCCGATCTCGTCGATCTCCGATCTGCTCGTCCAGGTGGCACCACGTCAACGGTTCTTTAAACGGGCTCCCACCTCTGACTCGAGGCAACTCGGTCGTCAAGTTTGCTAAAAGAGGCGAGCAAGATTGATGTAGAGAATGAGTAGAATACTTTGTCTCACTTCGTCCAAAGCCGTGGACGAACGGTTAATGAAGTTGCCACTCGAAATGAAATGGAATGAGAAATGACTTATCAAATTTCCATGCAACCAAAACCATAGTCATTTTAATTAAAATCAATCTAATCTCCAAGGGGAGGGGCCGGCCAATATATATCAAGAGGGAGGTGAGGGTAGGAGCAAGGAAGGAGGGTGACAATAAGCTTGAAGCTTATCATAACCATAAATGAAAAAGCATGAGTCACAAAGAACAATTAATGCAAACCAATGAACATAAACCAACTCACCCTTGCATTAAATGAATCATTAATTGCACTAATGAGTCACTTAACACCTCACCACTTCTAGAACCTTCTAGAAGCATCCACACTCATCTCAAGAAAAGATAAATCCGTCTTTAACCGAATGATAAAGACGGGTGATGAAAAATGGAAACTGAAAACTGAAAACTGGCAACTTCCAAAAGCGATCCTGAAACAAATTTCAGGACAATCCCGTAACAGTATAAACATACCTGCATTTGTATTACGACCGAATGCAAATGCAACTGAGACAAAGATATTATATCTACACAGTATAATACTTGGATCCGGCTTAAACCAAAGCCCACCAGTATTATCTGCCCGAAATATGACACGTGCGTAAACGCACGTGCATTTTCCGAACCCTGCCATAAAACTATACGGGCTCTACAACATTTCTCCCGAACTTGGGAAACTGTCTGTGGGGGACTCTAATGACACGTCAGTACCCTGGCAGTGGGTTTAACCACAAGCCGTCAGCGGCACTAGCTGTGCGTAACGGCTGCCCATGTACTGACCTCAAGGGAGGCCGATGAGCGAACTCATCCGGAAACCCTACTGAGCCTAACAGTGACAATGTATATACAGTCCGGTCCGTTCGCCTATGAGTATCGCATATCTGCCTATGGGGCTAGTAACGTCAGACCCCCAATAACAGTATAAGTCGTGTCGGAGTGTAGCCTAAAAACACCCTGAGATACTACTGGAGTACCTACCGGTAAATCTTCTGCCACGGCCTTGGGCTTTGTGTAATGGCTCTCCTAGACATAGCGCGATCTCACCCCCAATACCAGGAGAGACGAATCCCCTGCCGATCCGCTCACGTGCCTCCATGTGGCTCGGGACTGTACCCAAAAACTATCTGTTTGCACGACTCCTTTGAGCCGTGGTAGGGTAGAAATCAAAGCACAGTGGGAACTCACACGAGACAAATGACGACCTCAGGTCGATGAACTAACCTGTACACATGTCACCAGGGAACTGCTATCTGACGATATGTATAATACCAACTAGCAGGTTCCTGGCGAATCCTGTCCGGTGTACTCATAACCCAATAAGCACCTGCATACATCTTAGGTGATCCAACTGACACCAGTGGCTTGTGAGACCAGCCACCGCCCCTCGTCGGGGTCTTGATTGTATACACTAGTCTACTCCGGAGTATCGATGCCCTGTCTCGAAACTCCCACGACTAGGGACCACAATTAAGGATATGCTTATAAACCACCCAACTCTCACGTATAAGATCGCCATCATACTGTTGGTTGTAAAGCAAGATCCTAAGGGCTCTATCAAAGTGTAACAGTGATCAGTCACCTGAACCTATACACGACTGATAAAGGCAAACCAGATAGCATACTATCATCTCGAGTAAGACTGTCCTACCGGTATAGGTCCTCCGCAATCATTGCAATCACGTACCTGCGATCCAATAATTGACTCTGAGGGAACTATATCCAACAATCTCCCACTTGCACTTAAGGCTAATTATTGTGATGTCGACTACTCACAGCCCGTGTGAAACCGAACATCCAACTCCTCTACTAATCAGTTTCACAAAGCCCGTTTGTAAAACTATTGTGTTCGAGAAATAGCCTCAGTGAGTGGATCCGCCCTGATGTTTCTTTCTATATCTCTCTTAATCTCAAGTTCGCGGAGAAAGCTATCTCCCGAATTGAGTAATACCTGTCTTAGAATAAGTCTGGATATCTGATGGGACCTAGTTCATAAATGAACTCCAAATCCAAACTTCTTAGACTGTATCGATCACTGAACCAAATCAGTATCCAGCACCAAGCCTCCCACAGTATCCTCTTGGACCACCTGTCCATAATACTGTCCCTCATCAGAGGGAAAACTATAACTCTGACAATCACTCTGTCATCCATGTCACCTTTGAAGCCTGGAATGATAATCGTCTCTCGAAGGAGGCTGCCGTCATCAAATCCGTAGAACATTCACTTATGTTCTAAAACTGCTTCCTTATGTTTCTCCAGGATTGGATTAATAAAAACTTATTGCATCTAGTGCAAAAACAACATCTGGTGTGGTACTTGACATCTGATGATTGACTCAATTGCCTAAGCAAGTGATCTGCCAATCATGCACATCCCTCTCCCCTTTAGTCTATAAGACACCTTTAGAGAGGGTGACTCCATCACCCGCAGGTACACCACCATGTCAGGAGTCATCTATTCTAAAAACTATCAGAATATTGTCAAAGTACCCACATTGGGAAACTACCCAAATCTAGATCTAAAACCATAGATCTAGAAACCAGAATGTCGTATATTATATCCATATCCTATCTGGAGAAACAACTGTGTGACGACCACAGTACAACCGATCGTATTGTAGGAATTTTACTTCCTACTCTGTGTATGTCATCCAAATACCATGACATCACACCCTACTACCTCCTTAACAAATCCATCCACTGTTCTGATGAAGTCAAACCTATGACTATCACATCAAAACTAGATGATCTATCTCCGCTATATCTGCTCAAGTCTATAAATAGACATAAGCTACTTTCCCACTATGCTTCCGCTGCTCTCACTGACTACGACAACCCTCTGACAGAATAATATATACGTGCACTTCTAAAGCTAGTTTAGAATGACGCTATACTTAACCTCCTGCCGGGTCTCATAGTCTGGAACAACAGTAGTGCCAAGTCTGGGTAACCAAGAACCTCCCTGTCACCGTCCTTGAGGCTACCAAAGTACCTCTCGGGTGTCAGAGGTTACCCACCATCTCTGCGGAGTGGCTATTGGAATGTCAAACCTGATTGAATATATAGGTCCTATTAAATTTTCCGTAATTGTTCGCGGTTTTGGAATCACTTCCAATTCTACCATACTCCCACTACTGTTTTCTGAAAAAATCCATTTTACTAAAACTGTGGCGAGTCAAGAACAATATCACTATTGATCTTCCATATGGTAGAAAATCAACCCTCGTCATAGCCAGGGTCAACCCACAAACTGCCATTACAGAAACGTGCCCTGAGTTATCCAGAGTCTGGTTTTAAGCATAAGCTGGACAACTTCCCGTACCTTAACATCGTTAAGATATGAACCATTCTATATCCAATATAGAAACTTTGGCACTTATTTAATTGGAACCAGATTCAATCATGCAGCTGTCTCCAGTGCATATAAACTTAATGGAAAGAGGCTAATCAGTATTACTCAACTTAGGAATCCATCCAATTATGAGTAACCTGAAAGAGAAACAAGTTTCTCAAAACTATTACTATCATCTGAATACCAATCACAAGAATCTATATCTTCGATCTCTTTGAAGAATCCCGATACTTGTAACATCTGGTTCTCTACTTTATTCTTATACCCATAACTTCTCAAAACTTAGACCTTGTATTTCTACGAAACACTTGTCTAAAAACTAGAGAAGTCATAAGTAAAAAGAACATAGTACGAGGACCTACCTCTTTGTCCTGATGGACACTGGACAACATACTATTCTGTATAAGTCCGCTGAGTTGAATAACTCAAAACCTGTGCATCGTAGGTTGAAAACTGTACCCTGGCGATTTCCTCAAATATCACCAATTACAACGAATTCCGATATAATGAGGATAATTACCTGATTCCAAATTACTTACTCCCACTCATCATCTGTAAAACCATACAGATATGAGAATGAAACCTGGTAAATACATATCCTTGGAGTAAGTATCTAATTGGGAAAACAGTTTTCCTTTAACAATGCACCGAAACATAAAAATGTTTCGTAGGGGTATCCTGGTATTCCTAGTAATGCCTCTTTCATAAACAAATTCATGACTATAACCGTGTATTTCTTTGCCATCTCTCCAAATCCCTTTATTTGTCTTTAGTCGTTACCTTCTGTACACCATCGTTAGGCTAAATGGTTTTCTTCCTTCCTTACCGTTCGGCACCAGCCTATGGTTTGGAAGAAGACTATCCAGTAAGTATAATAGGTGTACCCTCCTAAACCAAGGAATACTCGCAACTTGAGAGAAGGTGATGATAAAAGACAACTGAATAATACCTTATTCTATTTCTCCCGAACTGGGGAAAAAATCAAAGGTGAAATAGGAGTGGCGATGAAGTATGCGGTTTGGTCGTGAATGATAATAGTCGCAATTTACTTTGCCCTTTTTCTAATCCCTTTATTTTGTCTTTACATATTACCTTCTGTACACCCTACTTAGGCTAATTGGTTTTCTTCATTCCTTACCTTTCGGCACTTGTCTATGGTTTGGAATAAGATTATCCAATAAGCGTAATAGGTGTACTCTCCTAAACCAAGGAGCCCTCGCAACCTGAGAGAAGGTGATAATAAAACACAACTGAATAAACCAATTCTATTTCTCCTGAACCTTGATCCATTCTCGAAGAAGTCCTTCGGGTTCGTATATAACCATACGATGGATCTTTCCAATGGAAGTGGATGTCCGTAGTAATACGGGGTGTTCTGAGAAATTCAAAGGATAAAAGAAGGAGTGGCAATGACTTATGCAACATAGACAATCTAAAAGCCAGCATTTTAAGAAGGTTCGGTCAACTTGGTCACTAAGTCATAGTCTAGGGTCGGTCAAAGGTCGCTGCCAAAGAGAGAGAGAGAAAAGAAACACTCTGCGTGCACTTTTACCTAGATCAGAATGGTTATCACTTTATCTAATCCGGAAACCTCCCACTGTCCTGTCAAATTCTCCTCCAAACCTGAAAGAAGAATCAATCGGGATCACCCGAAGAGTAAACCAACTCATCAGTGGGAATCGGGATCCAACTCTCATCGCATGATAACGTGACGGAATCCACTCACGTTATCACACTCCAGAAAGTATGCGCATACTTGGCAAGTTTCAGTTTCTTTAGAAACTCCCGATATGATTTTTGCCCCATGCTCTTATGACCTTGGCGTTGGTCTAAATATCATAAGTCGCATGCCAAGTTCTACCTGTCACTATCTTGTCAATTTGAACCCACCCGCACATGCCCTTGACGTTGGCCAAAATGGCAGAACGGCTGTCCCAAACCAACTCATCTATCTATGCAACAAATGAATACCCAGCAGCTACCAAACACTATGCCTTGGCGTTGGTCAAAATACATAGCTTGAATACTACTGAATACCCAAAAGAAATGATGGAGGGCTACGGCTGGTTTTTGGCGAAAAACCTTTAACGTAGTGAACTTGATATCGCTGAAGGAACCTGATAGCTTTTTATAAAAATATAGTGGCGAAAACCTTTTGCTAAAGAGGTCACTCCCGGTGAAGGGATCTCGGCTTTTTCCTCGTGGAATGAGGTGCAGGATATTCCAACAGAATACCGCAACGCAAAGCAACTTGTAATCGACTATAGTGAAGTTATTACCCTGACGCAAACTTCTGCCCAATGGGTCATTCCCGGTGAAGGGATATCGACCCTTGCCTCGTTGAATGAGGTGCAGGATATTCACACCGAATACCGCTATACAAAACAAAAGGAAACGTCTTTGTAATAACACTTTTTAAAATTGTTCCAACAACTCCAAATAGGTTTGTTTTCCTTTGCATTGATCAGAATCAACGCAGTCCCATCATCAAATCACACCAGAAGAGAACGAAAATAAAATGTACGTATATGCCATCCGCATTCGTCACTGGGTCCCGTCATCACCCGTTAGGTTACTTAACTAACGATAGAGCGGGGACTGGACTAGCGCGGGTGTAAAACATATACAACATCTAATAGTATATATACCAATATACAATAATCGCTCCAGGCGTGATAATATGCAACATTACAGAAAAGTAATAAGCATCACAGAACAATACAGATAATCTGGGATCCCCGGGTTTCACAGAGCCGCTGCTGAAACCCGACGTTCCCCTGGTCGTGTGGATAGCCTGTGCAATGAAACCTAGACCCCTACGGGTGCGGCAAGTTACCCGCCAAAACCTGAAGCGAGGCAGCCCCTACAGCAAAGTGAATGGACCACCCAGCACTTCACGGAATCCGGTAACTTGAGTACCCCTCCTTGGGTCAACCTGTACCCCCTATAAGTGCGGTGAATAGTCTGCCAATTCTAGAGTGAGGCCCTCTGCCTCTCAAAGCCATGAGATGCGGACCCGTTGCCCTCCAGAACCCGGCTATCCGTGCACTCTGTCGCGGGGTAAACCTAGTACAGAAATAAATAATATGTATAACGGGTACATCGACCTCAACCCGGTCGTGCCCCAAAAGAATATTATACAAACTGGCAGAGACGGCAGTCCACATGTTGGACGCTCGCCCTGCAATATCAAATGTACAAATAAATCCAAACTGTACTACCATTGCACACTGCTATCCACCATAACAAATCCACAACATCACAGCACAACACAGAACATCAACGCGAATGTCACGTTCGTAAACCCGTCTAAAAGAACTATAGCAATCAGACGCGGTTTACCGATCGAATGACATTCACTGTCGGAGATATAATGTAAGTACTGTAAACTAACATGTTTAAATTTCGATCGACTAAATATCACGAAGTGGGCCCCACGAACATCTACTGTACAGCAACAAAATTTGGGCCCAAACGATATATACCAAAAACCACAATTTCCAGTGAAGAAGCTACTGTGCAAATTTGGAGCAATGATCACACAGACTGGCCACGGATGCACGGTCAAACCCTAGGTTTGACCGCGATTCCACGGCGGTCTTGTTGGGTCACATGCCCAAATTTGTACCACGTGCTTAGAAAACCCTGCTGAATTTTCTGTGATATGTAAAATAATTTTTAGAACCCTTTTAAAATCGACAGAAACTCAGACCTTGGAATTTGCGGTTTTCGAAAATCCGTTCGATCGATGTTTTAAATGCGTTAGCACAAGTTAGTAAAGCATAATGGTGAGGCTCTGATATCACTGTAAGTCTACGATAGCGCCCCGGCCGTCTAACAGACGCCAAATGTGGAACAAAAACTTTTAACTGGCGCTATCGTATACTATAACCCGGATCTGCCATTATTGCTAAACTAAAAAACTGTAAAGAGGGTAGAAAGGTTATACCGAACGATCCGAGTCCTTCGTTCTTTAACCATCATCCCACGCTTTGTTGCGGCTGTTCCGATCTCGTCGATCTCCGATCTGCTCGTCCAGGTGGCACCACGTCAACGGTTCTTTAAACGGGCTCCTGCCTCTGACTCGAGGCAACTCGGTCGTCAAGTTTGCTAAAAGAGACGAGCAAGATTGATGTAGAGAATGAGTAGAATACTTTGTCTCACTTCGTCCAAAGCCGTGGACGAACGGTTAATGAAGTTGCCACTCGAAAAGAAATGGAATGAGAAATGAGTTATCAAATTTCCATGCATCCAAAACCATAGTCATTTTAATCAAAATCAATCTAATCTCCAAGGGGAAGGGCCGACCAATATATATCAAGAGGGAGGTGAGGGTAGGAGTAAGGAAGGAGGGTGACAATAAGCTTGAAGCTTATCATAACCATAAATGAAAAAGCATGAGTCACAAAGAACAATTAATGCAAACCAATGAACATAAACCAACTCACCCTTGCATTAAATGAATCATTAATTGCACTAATGAGTCACTTAACACCTCACCACTTCTAGAACCTTCTAGAAGCATCCACACTCATCTCAAGAAAAGATAAATCCGTCTTTAACCGAATGATAAAGACGGGTGATGGAAACTGGAAACTGAAAACTGAAAACTGGCAACTTCCAAAAGCAATCCTGAAACAAATTTCAGGACAACCCCGTAACAGTATAAACATACCCGCATTTGTATTACGACCGAATACAAATGCAACTGAGACAAAGATATTATATCTACACAGTATAATACTTGGATCCGGCTTAAACCAAAGCCCACCAGTATTATCTGCCCGAAATATAACATGTGCGTAAACGCACATGCATTTTCCGAACCCTTCCATAAAACCATACGGGCTCTACAACGTTTCGCCCGAACTTGGGAAACTATTTGTGGGGGACTCTAATAACTCGTCAGTACCCTGGCAGTGGGTTTAACCACAAGCCGTTAGCGGCACTAGCTGTGTGTAACGGCTGCCCATGCACTGAACTCAAGGGAGGCCGATGAGCGAACTCATCCGGAAACCCTACTGAGCCTAACAGTGACAATATATATACAGTCCGGTCTGTTCGCCTATGAGTATCGCATATCTGCCTAGGGGGCTAGTAACGTCAGACCCCCAATAGCAGTATAAGTCGTGTCGGAGTGTAGCCTAAAAACACCCTGAGATACTACTGGAGTACCTACCAGTAAATCTCCTGCCACGACCATGGGCTTTGTGTAATGGCTCTCCTAGACACAGCGCGATCTCGCTCCCAATACCGGGAGAGACGAATCCCCTGCCGATCCGCTCATGTGCCTCCATGTGGCTCGGGACTGTACCCAAAAAATACCTGTTTGCACGACTCTTTTGAGCTGTGGTAGGGTAGAAATCAAAGCACAGTGGGAACTCACAAGAAACAAATGAAGACCTCAGGTCGATGAACTAACCTGTACACATGTCACCAGGGAACTGCTATCTGACGATATGTATAATACCAACTAGCAGGTTCCCGGCGAGTCCTGTTCGGTGTACTCATAACCCAATGAGCATCTGTATACATCTTAGGTGATCCAACTGACACCAGTGGCTTGTGAGACCGGCCACCGCCCCTCGTCGGGGTCTCGACTGTATACACTAGTCTACTCCGGAGTATCGATGCCCTGTCTCGAAACTCCCACGACTAGGGACCACAATTAAGGATATGCTTATAAACCACCCAACTCTCACGTATATGATCGATATCATACTGTTGGTAGTAAAGAAAGATCCTAAGGGCTCTATCAAAGTGTAACAGTGATCAGTCACCTGAACCTATACACGACTGATAAAGGCAAACTAGATAGCATACTATCATCTTGAGTAAGACTGTCCTACCGGTATAGGTCTTCCGCAATCATTGCAATTACGTATCTGCGATCCAATAATTGACTCTGAGGGCACTATATCCAACAACTTCTGCCCAAGGGGTCACTCCCGGTGAAGGGATATCGGCCCTTGCCTTGTCGAATGAGGTGCAGGATATTCCAACCGAATACCACCGTGCAAAACAAAAGGAAACGTCTTTGTAATAACACTTTTTAAAACTGTTCCAACAACGTCCAAACAGGTTTGTTTTCCTTTGCATTGATCAGAATCAACGCAGTCCCATCAATCAATCATACCAGAAAAGAACGAAAATAAAATGTACGTATATGCCATTCGCATTCGTCACTGGGTCCCGTCATCACCCGTTAGGTTACTTAACTAACGACAGAGCGGGGACTGGACAAGCGCGGGTGCAAAACATATACAACATCTACTAGTATATATACCAATATACAATAATCGCGTCAGGCGTGACAAATGCAACATTACAGAAAAGTAATAAGCATCACAGAACAATACAGATAATCTGGGATCCCCGGGTTTCACAGAGCCGCTACTGAAACCCGACGTTCCCCTGGTCGTGTGGATAGCCTGTGCAATAAAACCTAGACCCCTACGGTTGCGGCAAGTCACCCGCCAATACCTGAAGCGAGGCAGCCCCCTACAGCAAAGTGAATGGACCACCCTGCACTTCACGGAATCCGGTAACTTGAGCACCCCTCCTTGGGTCATCCTGTACCCCCTACGAGTGCGGCGAATAGTCGCCAATTCTAGAGTGAGGCCCCTCTGCCTCTCAAAGCCATGAGATGCAGACCCTTTTCCCTCCAGAACCCGGCTATCCGTGCACTCCGTCGTGGGGTAAACCTAGTACAGAAATGAAAAATATGTACAACGGGTACATCACCTCAGCCCGGTCGTGCCCCAAAAGAATATTATACAAACAGGCAGAGATGACAGTCCATATGTTGGACGCTTACCCCGCAATATCAAATGTACAAATAAATCCAAACTGTACTACCATTGCACACAGCTATCCACCACGACAAATCCGCAACATCACAGCACAACAGAGAACATCAACGCGAATGTCACGTTCGCAAATCTGTCTAAAAGGACTATAGCAATTAGATGCAATTTACCGCTCGAATGACATTCACGGTCGGAGATATAATGTAAGTACTGTAAACTAACAAGTTTAAAATTTCGATCGACAAAACTACCCGAAGTGGGCCCCACATACATCTGCAGTACAGTAACAAAATCTGGGCCCAAACAAAACATTCCAGAAACCACAATTTTCTATGCAAGAGCCCCAGAAGAAATTTGGTACAGTAAAACACTAAGACTGCGGCGGAACCGCGGCCAAACCTTGGAATGTGCCGCGGTTCCGCGGCCTTACGGTCGAATCACTTGGCCAAATTTCTACTGTGCTCTTAAAAAAGCCTGCACGATTTTCTGAGATGCTCAAAATGATTTTTAGACCTTAAATAAAATTCGACAGAAACTTTACACTGAAAATCACGGTTTCGGAAATTTCGTTCGATCGATATTTTAAACGCGTTAGAACAAGTTAGTAAAGGTTAATGGTGTGGCTCTGATACCATGTAAGTCTATGGTAGCGCCCCGGCCATCAATCTGACGCCAAACGCGGAACAAAAACTTTTATAACTGGCGCTATCGCATACTATAACCCGGATCTTTCCATTAAACTAATTGTAAAGAGGTAGAAAGTCTATACCGAACGATCCGAGTCCTTAAGTCTTTAGCCATCATCCCACGCTCCTTCGCGGCATCTGCGATCTCGCTCGATCTCCGGTCTCCTCATCCAGGTGGCACCACGTTAACGGATCTTTATACGGGCTCCCGCCTCTGAACCAAGGCAACTCGGACATGAAGTTTGGTAGCCGACATGTCCAAGATTGATGTAGAGAATGAGTAGAATACTTTGTCTCGTGTCATCCAAAACCATGGATGAATGGTTAATGAAGTTGCCTTTCTGATAGATCAATTGAACTAGGAAATATATCAAAAATGAATCATATCATTTCTTCTACCATGGGGCTTCCATAAATGGCCGGCCACATATAGGAGAGGAGGGGGTGAGTGTAGGAGCAAGGGGTGACCATTAGCAATGCTTATCACATTGGAAATATCCAAGTTCAAACCAAAACACATTAATGCAAATGATGAATCATTTAACACCTCACCAAACCATTTAATGCAAAATGGTGACACACATAAACACCTCATCACTTTCTAGAAGCTCTCTCTTGACTCACCCTCATGACTCACCCAAATGAAGAAAAAATAATTCCGCATTAAACCGAATGTTTAAGACGGGTGATAGAAAACTGGAAACTTCGAAAAGCGACCCCGAAATGAATTTCAGGATAACCCCGTAACAGTACATACATACCCGCATTTGTATTACGACCGAATACAAATGCGACTGAGACAAAGTGTAGGGTTCCTAGGCACTCTTATGAAGGTCTATAAGGCATCAACCATGCCCGAATAAAATTTTAGACGTGCCGAACAACCCAAAGCCGGGATCTTTGCTAGATTATTAGGGTTTAACATGCAAGTAAACATCTTTACTACTAAGTGTGAGGGATTACAACCTTTGTAGTCCGCTCCTTCGCTTCATAAGCTCCGTGTTGAGGTCCCTTCGCTGCGTTCATCAAGAACTCTGACTCTCATGAGGCTCCAAGAGGTGAATGATGCATCTTTCTTGAAGTCTTCATGATCTAAGATGATCTACCTTGAAGAATCTCTAACCCAAACTTACACTTCACTAAACAACTTATTAGAGAAATGAACACCCTAATCTATGTGGCTAGAATAAATGAGGATGATGAAGTAGGAATATTGCTCTCTTTTGTTTTCAAATTCTCACTTTTATTCACCACAAACACAAAAGCCGGTGAAGCTTTTCAACTAAGGAAGAAGAAGAAGAAAAATGAGCTAATCCTTTTGTGTTGAATAATGAATTATTGTAGTGGTTACAAATCTAACCAAGGGTTAAGCTGAAGGAGTTAACCCTTGTAGAGAGTTAACTAGAGTTAATGTTTTGGATTGGGTTAACATAATATCTTCACAAAATATCAAGCCAAAGACAAAGTCAAAGCTTCATGGAAGCTTCATGGAAGCTTCATGCAAAAGCTAACCCTAATCCAAAGCCTAACCAAGTTTAAACCCTAAACCATTGTTAAATTTATAACCCTAACATGTTACATTATTATATATCACATATACAATATATTTTGTAACAAAAGAAAATAATACAATTAACATATATCGCATATATATCAATGTATTATCCCGTGAGAAAATGAATCAATAAAGCGAGCTTATATTAGTTAACTTAACGTAATATATCACATATATAATTATACATTAAATCATCGAATCAACACTTGATCTGATAACCTGGCTATATTACATATAACCGACTAATATAACATGTACCATTTCATCGAATCAACACTTGATCCGATGACCCGGTTATATCACATATACCCGGCCGATATCTCATATCTCGAGAATAGAATATGCTATCTCATATCATATTATTCTCGGTCCCGCACATATCATATATGTGCTCCTACTCCGTTTTGCCTGACCCAGGAAACCTCTGTGTAGGACTCTAAAGAATCGTCAATACGCCGGCAATAGGTGATGATCATATCAAACACCCACAAGCTGCAAGCGGTCAGCTAAACGTAACAGCCATCCATGTATTGAGCGATCAGAAGATCAACAAGCAAGCCTGTACATTCTCCTGTGAATCCAAACAGTAACACTCCCGTACAGTCCGGTCTCTTCGTCTGATATGTTGCATATCTAGTCTAGGGGTGGTATACGTCAGACCCCAGTAACCGATACGTCGTGTCGATATGAGGCTCATAACGGGTCGAGAAACTACTGATAACTCTTACCAGCATCACTCCATATCAGCCCTGGCCAGGGACTTCCAGTTATTGCCAATCGAACACTGCACAACATCAACTCCCTATACCGGGAGAGATGAAACCCCTCCTATCGCTCATTGCCTCCATGTGATTCAGGAATGTACCCAAAAGACACCACTTTGCACGCTCTCTTGGACGTGGTAAGGTGGAAATCAAAGCATAGTGGGAATCACACAAGACTCTATGACGATCTCGGGTCTACAGACTAACCTGTACCAGTGTCACCAGAGAACTGCTATATGACAATAGGTATAATACCATCTTGGAGTTCTCGGCGAGTCCGTTCAGTGTACCTAGTCTCCACTGAGCACCCGTACACCATCTTTGATGTCAAACACCAATGGATATGGGATCATCCATCGCCCATCATATGGGTCAAGATGTGTATACGCTAGTCTACTCTGGTGTATCGATGCCCTGTCTCGACACACCCTCGACTACGAACAGTTATAGGATGTACTCTTTGACTACCCTGGCCCCACTAGTGTGATCTCATCACAGTCCCAGTAGTCGAGTACATATCCTAAGGGTTTTATCAACATGTGAGAGCAAGATAGTAAACTAATACAAGTCAACATGTTAAGACAAAGTGAAACCAAATAGCATACTATCATGTCGACCAAGAAAGTCCTCTTTATATATATCCAATCATCCATCATAATATACATCATATGTACAACAATGGTCTCTAGGGCATATATATAACTAACAATCTCCCACTTGCACTAAGGCCAACTGTTGTAGTATTTCATACCCAACATCCCGAAGAGTCTCCCAAATTGTATCTGGGGAATGGCCTTCGTGAGTGGATCCACAGTGTTGTCATTCGTGTCAACTCTCTTGACCTCGATCTCGCGGCGATCAACTATCTCCTGTATCAGGTGATATCGCCTCAGAATATGTCTGGATTTCTGATGGGACCTGGGTTCCTTGGCCAAAGCCACAGCTCCATTGTTATCGCAATACAGGGGTATTGGATGCTCAATGGACGGAACCACACCAAGTTCAGTGATGAACTTCTTCATCCAGACAGCCTCTTTGGCAGCATCGTTGGCAGCGATGTATTCAGCCTCCATCGTCGAGTCTGCCACGGTTTCTTGCTTGGAATTCTTCCAACAAACCGCCCCTCCATTTAGGGTAAAGATAAATCCCGATTGCGACTTAGAGTCATCCTTATCACTTTGGATGCTTGAATCGGTAAAAGACTCCACCTAGAGTTCTCCGTTACTATACACCAAGACCATCTCCTTAGTCCTTCGCAAGTACTTGAGAATGTTCTTCACAGCTGTCCAGTGACCCACTCCAGGATCTGCTTAATACCGACTCACTACACTGAGTGTCTATGCTACATCGGGTCTGGTACATAGCATCGCATATATGATAGAGCCTACTGCCGAAGCATAGGGTATCCCTTGCATGCGAGCTCTCTCCAAATCAGTCTTGGGAGACATCTCTTTGGAGAGAGTGAGTCTAAAGATCGTGGGTTGGTTACCACGCTTGGATTTTTCCATACTAAACCTCTTTAGTATGGTGTCAATGTACCTGGATTGGAACAATCCCAATATCCTTTTAGATCTATCTCTATAGATCCTAATCCCCAAAATGCAGGAGGCATCGCCTAGATCTTGTAGGGTTTCTAGGCACACTAATGAAGTCTCACAAGGCATCAAACATGGCTAATTCAAATTTTACATGTGCCTACAAACCCTAATACGGATCGTTAACTAGATTTATAGGCTATGCGATGCAAGTTAACGACTTTAACTTGAAAGGAAAGGGGCTACAACCTTTGTAGATCCGGTCCACCACTTCCTAAGCTCCGCTATGATGTCCCTCCACTGTCCAAATCGGATCCCGGACTCTAGCGTCAGCTTCATCGGAAAAATGGGCGGGCTTAGGCGTCGGCTTCGATGCCGAAGATGATCTACGTCGAGGCATCACAAGATCAAGCTCCCACTTCACCAAGTCATGAAATTTGTGAAGAAAACACCCTATACTACTTGGCAAGAGGTAGAGGATGAAGAAATAGGAAGTGGGTTTACTTTAGAATTGGATTTCTCACTTGATTTCTTCACTTGCCATTGATGAGGCAAGCTTTCTTTTTGATGAAGATGAAGATGAAGAAGAAAGAATATGATAAGTGTTGAATAAATTAGAAAATAAAAAAGAAATACTTATCATATACTAACCTTAGTTGAGTGTAGAGAATAGACCATGGTTAACTTGAATGGTTAGGATTAAGTATAAGACAAGAATGATGACTTAGTCAAAGCTTCATGAAGCTTCAACTAAGAAACAAACCAATCCACCATTCATTTATCCTTTCCAAAATGAAAAAGTAAATAAATAAATGAATAAATAAGTAATGGAAAAACAAAACCCTAATGATTAGTTTAACCATGGTTTAATTCTTTACACTTAATATGATATCATCAAACATGATACAATCATGTGCACAAAAGTATATCACATATACAACTTGCACATCAAGTGAGAAAATCCTTTTAAAGTGAACTAATACTAGTTAATGCAAAGTAATATATCAAATATATAATTATGCATTAAATCATTAAATCAATACTTGATTTAACGATCCGGTCATATCGCGTATAACCGACTAGTATCCTATGTATCGGCTTATCGAATCAATCTTCGATTCGATAACTAGGTTATATCGCATATAACCAATCGATACATTCATCGCAAGAATGGAATACGGTATCACATACACGTATTATTCTCGGTCCTGCACATATCTCATATGCGTTCCTATTTCGTTTCGCTTGAGCCAGGAAACCTCTGTGTAGGACTCTAAAGACTCGTCAATACGCCGGCAGCAGATGATGATCATATCAAGCACCCACAAGCCGCAAGCGGTCTGCTAAACGTAATGGCCACCCGGGTATTGAGCGATCAGAAGATCGACGAGCAAGCCCGCTCACACTCCTGTGAATCCAACCAGCAACACTTATCGTACAGTCCGGTCTGTTCGTCTGATATGTTGCATATCTCGCCTAGGGGTGGTAAACGTCAGACCCCAATAGCTTGATAAGTCATGCTGACGTGAAGTTCATGACATGTGTGAAACTACTGATAACACTTACCAGTAGGTCACTGCAACCCTGGCCAGGGATTTCCTGTTATGGTCAGTCGAGCATAGTGCAACATCAACCCCAATACCGGGAGAGACGAATCCCCTCTTATCGCTCATTGCCTCCATGTGAATCGGGACTGTACCTAAAAACCACCTGTTTGCATGACTCAGTAGAGCCGTGGTAGGGTGGAAATCAAAGCACAGTGGGAGACACACAAGACTCTATGACGATCTCGGGTCAACAGACTAAGCTGTACCAGTGTCACCAGAGAACTGCCATCTGACGTGAGGTATCATACCATCTGGGAGTTCTCGGCGAGTCCGTTCAGTGTACCCAGTCTCCACTGAGCACCCGCATACCATCTCCGATGTCAAACACCAATGGATATGGGATCATCCATCGCCCATCACATGGGTCGAGAAGATATACGCTAGTCTACTCTGGAATATCGATGCCCCGTCTCGATATTCCCACGACTAGGAACATTGAAGGATATACTCATTGACTACCCAGACCCCACTAGTATGATCTGCATCATAGTCCTGGAAGTCGAGTACACATCCTAAGGGCTTTATCAACATGTAACAGAGAGACAGAAAGTATACATGTTAAGATAAAGAGCAACCAGATAGCGTACTATCATGTCGAGCAAGAAAGTCCTACCTATATATGTCCCAGCATCCACTACTATATACATCCAATGTACAGTAATGTCCTCTAGGGCATACATATAATTAACAATCTCCCACTTGCACTAGGGCCATCTGTAGCAGTGGTTGCAGTATCACATACTCAACCATCCCCTGAAAGTCTCTCTCTGGAAAAAGGCCTTTGTGAGTGGATCCGCCGTGTTGTCCTCTGAGTCTACTCTCCTAACCTCGATCACTCTGGAGATCAACTATCTCCATGATCAGGTGATGCTGCATCAGAATATGTCTGGGTCACTGATGGGATTGGGGTTCACGGGCCAAAGCCACACTTCCATTGTCACACAATGATAGGAACCTAGTTCATCTTATGAACCAATATACATCCAAACTACCCTTTTGGTAGTATCATTAATAGCGATGTTACCAGCCTCTATCATCTAGTTTGTCACGGTATCTAGCTTGGAACTTTTCCAACATACCGTCCCTTTACTGAGGGTGAAGAAATTGCCTGTGATTGACATTCAGTCGTCTTTATCACCCTGGAACCCTTCCAGTGATTCTCCCCAGGATCGATTGATACCATCTCACTACTTCTAGTGAGAATCCTAGCATCCAATTACATCTATCTCATAGATGAAAACTCAGGATTTAGGAGGTATCACTTTGATCCTATATGGGGAATTATTGTGATAAGCGGAGATTGATCGAGCGTAGCATAGGAAACTCCTTCCCTATCAAGAGTATGTTATCCACGTACTCTACGAGGATCTTCACAATACTCCCTACTTCCTTTTTGTTTATACAAGATTCATCTACCATTTTGATGATGTCAAACTCTTTGACTAACACATCAAAACAGATGTTCCAACTCCGCGATACTTGCTTTATCCTATAAAGCATCTTGTACACGTTTCCGCTGCTCCCACTGTCTACGAAGCCCTTTGGCTGTGTACTTACAGATGCTCTCTTCAAAAACATCATTTTAGAAAAGCAGTCATGACACCCAACCGCCAGATATCGTAGTCATGGTATGTAGCCGTGGCAAGTAGGATCCGGATGGACTTAAGCATAGCCACTGGAAAAGGTTTCATCATTATCCACGCCTGGTCGATGACGAAAACCTTTAACAAGTCTAGCTTTGAAAGTCTCAACTTTTCCATCTACACCAAGTAATCTTCTCAAGATATACTTGCTCCTGATGGGGATTTAACCCTTTAGATATAGCAGCTAAAGTCCATACTTTGCTGGTGTACATGGATTCCATCTCAGATCGCTAAGCATCCAGCCATTCTTATAGAGTCCCTACTCTCGATGGCCTGCTCAAATCTAGTTGGGTCATCATCTCATGATGCAATCCTCGCTCCCACTGTCATCGAGAAACCGAGGTATCTCTCAGGCGGATGAGGAACCCTACTAGATCGGCGGAGAGGCTGAGGTTCGTCGGGAACTATTGAATCCTTTGGTTCTGTCAAATCATCAGCTGCAGTTTTGTATAGCTGGAACCTTTCCAGTTCTACAGAACTGACCTTGCCTCGATCTTGTCCGGATTTTGCTTTGACACAGGCCGGACAATCCCAAATCTTAACTTACTTAAGAGATAGGCTCTTCCCATACCATATCTTATATGGAGTGGTAGGCACTGATTTGAATCGAACCCTATTCAATAGGTATGCAACTTCATAAGTGCATAACTCCCTAAAAGGAAATAGGAAACTCAGTAGTACTCATTATAGAGCACACCATATCACATAGGGTGCTATTGCTCCACCCCGATATACCATAGTGCTGTGGTATATTCAGAGGAGTAACACTGAGAGTGAATCTCATTCTCCTTTTAGAATAGTCCAGGAAAGCCATGCACAAGTATTCTCCTCCCTGATCACATCAAAGGACATAATACTTATACCCTCATTTTGGTTCTCTATTTCTAACTTATATTCCGTGAGTATCTCAAAAGGTTCGGACTTATGTTTCAACAGGAACATATGTCTGAATCTTCAGAGATCATCAGAGAATGTAATGAAGTACAAAGAACCGGTCTTGGCATGTGTAGACAGGGGACCATTATACATCAACATGTATCATCCCAAGAGTTCACTAACTCTTTCTCTGTTTCCAATAAACGGAGCTGAGGTCATTATATCTTTGTGACATGACTCGCAAGTTTCATAAGATGTAAATTCAAACTGATTTAAATATGCATCTACTATGTAACTTAAGCTAGTCGGGTCGCATTGATATGACCTAGTCTACAATACCTCAAGAAAGATCCGTTCATTTCTGAACTCTTCCTCTTGTGTATGTTCTGTATACTAGGAACTGTAGTTTGATTTAGAACATCAATGCTTTTACATAACGTGCCTGAACCGATCAACTTTTGATATAGGAAATGATCAAAACATTATCCAACAATACAAAATTTTATCATTTCTTTACTTGTAAAGAGAGTGATATGATTTTGTATATCAGGTTCGGTATCTAATAACATTCGTTCAGAATCAATGTATTGGTAATACAGGGTGACAGTGACCAACAGACTTGGCTGCAACACTTGCCCCGTTTTCTGTCTCATGAAACTTATCACCTGTTCTCAGTTTTTCTACCCTTTTGTAGCCCTATGTAACAGATTACATATCTGGGATCCAGATCCGGTATCATATACCCAGGATGCGGAGGATACTGAGAAACAGTTCTTTGTAATGAACACACCCGAAGATGATGCATCAGCATGCACTCTCTTCGTTTGGGCTGCACGGGAATTCTGGTAATCCCCAATTTCCTGCTCTGTCTTATAACAATTATAAGTTGGAGCGGGACCAACGTTCCCCAGCTCAGTATAACAAGCGGGTTCGGTCAATATCCGTTTTATTATCTTGATTAAGGCGTGATATGGTCGCTACCAGGAGAGAGAGAGAAGAAAACACTCTGCGTGCGCTCTTGCAAGATTAGATTGGTTATATATTTATCTAATCAGGATGGCTCCCACTGTTTTTATCAAATCTTCCTTCAAACCTTAAAAGGAAAGACTGGCCGGGATTAATTACACTCTACAAGTTCGCCAATCTTTCAGCCAGGCCAGTGTCGGTACTTTGAGGGAGGTTCCCCGTGCTTTCGCACGGACCTAATTACAGTAAACCTCGTTTTCCCAGAGGCGTAACCCCGTTGACACCTTTCTAGACACCTACTTGATCGGCTAATTGCAAAGTGCAAAACTCTCCCAGGAGTAACAATTACTCGCAGTGGGTATCGGGATCTAACTATCACATAGAAGGTATGCAATCTCATTGCAAATTTCAACACTTGAAACTCCCGATAAAGATTTTTACCCCTAGCACTTATGACCTTAACTATGGTCAACAAATCATAAGCACTAGTCAAGTTCTACCCGTCATTTCGTGATTACTTAGACCCACCCACATGACCTTTAACTAAGGTCAACAAAGTCACGCGACTGTCCTAACTAATCGCATCATATGCGGTGTAGGAAGACATCACTTAGCTACCGTACACTGTGCCTTAACTAAGGTCAACAAACACAGCACGAATACTAAGTACTCTACTTCCTAAAATGACGGAGGGTTGCGAATGGTTTTTATGAAAACCTTTAACGCTTTGAACTTGATCTCGTTGCGGAATCAAATGGTTTTTAAATGGAATGTTTTTGAGGCTTTTCTAGTTTTGCTAAAGGGGTCACTCCCGGTGAAGGGATCGTCGGCCCTTTCCTCGTCGAATGAGGTGCGGGATATATCATATATATCACTGTGCAAAGCGGAAACTATAGAAACGATCAAATGACAAACCGAGTGTGTAGCATCTGCCAGTTAATGCTAAAGGAGTCACTCCCGGTGAAGGGATCTCGGTCCTTTCCTCATCGAATAAGGTGCAGGATGTTCTATAATGAACACCACGATGCAAAGCAAGAACTGTAGCTACCAGTTTTATTTTGAAATTCGATTCCACAACATCAATTAGGTTTATTTTCTTTCATTAATCTCATTAATGAATGTCCCATCATTTAAGTCCACCTAAACATCACAGATAAATATAACGTACGCTTATACCATCTGCATTCGCCTCGATGTCCCGTCTGCACCGTTAGGTTAGGTAACTAACGCCAGAACGAGGCAGGGCTAGCGCGGGTGTAAAACATAAGCAACGAATATATAATATATCAAATATACTATATACTATATCTATCTGAACAAACCACATGATCACATCACATATAACGCAGCAGAAAATGTCATACTAGGACGTCCGTGTTTTCAATACGAGCCAGTATAAAACACGGATTCCACGGTCGTGATGAATAGCCAATCCCACACCCCTAGACCCCTACGAGAGCGGCAAGCAACCCTACCAATTCTAGGGTTAGGAGACCCGGACTCGACTCCTCGAGTTGGTCTCCCACTGGACCCTAGAACCCGGTTACCTGTGCCCTCCTCCTTGGGTCTATCCTAGTGCAGAAAAGTAAATAATATACAAATGGTGACATCATCCGCAACCTGGAAGTGCCCCAATAAAAGAATATTACATACAAGTTTTTACATGAATGAAAAGGAAAAACACTCATCTCACATAAAAACCCCCAGGCTATTCAAAAACGACGATCCAATATAACATATCCAGCAACACATAACATCACATGTCATCAACGTAAGTAAATATGCGCATCCCAATTGTCGTTGACATATAGCAACGAAACCGGCGATATCACATATTACACTTACGGTCACAGAAAAGAAAGTGTAAAACTACAACAGTTGGAATCCGCAACCTCTTTAGACATCACATGCCTTATTAAATGAAATACTTAGACATCACATGCCTAACAATTATAAACCCCGCATTTTAGTCTCAAAATCGAAAACACTTTTCAATATAAAGTCGGGCAATTCAACAGGATTCCCGACATCCTGATCGAATGCTCGTCGCAAACTTCAGTAGGCGGCCGCACCCCCGACGCCGTCGACAAAGTGCACCAAGGCGGAACACCGCTGCCGCGAGCACCCGAACGGATGCTTTCGGCGACGGGGTTCTCCTACAGTCACTTGGTCGGGGCTATGGAGTGAGGCTGTCTATTAAGTTTACCCGGCAAGTATCCGCGTATGCTACGTGATTGCGACGGACTTTTGATCACATCAAAATTCCGTGGCAACCGATCAAGTGAGACTAAACTGCTATGTTTATAACATTCATTCAGTTATCTCATAACTACTTGTGAATTCCAATTATTGTATCACATTCCGGGTAAATAGAAAATGTTAAACTTTCCGATCGAACAGTCGAACACCCAAGTTTTCCCGACACAGCTCAACACATGAAATAAGTCTAAAAACATTCAGTTCGTGCCTCAGTACCAACGGTCCAGCCGTAGAAGGGTCAAGCCAACGCCTCACATGTGGCACGCCGTACTGCCCCAAACCCTAAGGTTCAAAGGGCAGTTCAAGACGGTCACATAATCGAGTTAAGGTTTGTTGTCTTCTAGAGGGACCATCGCGTTACTTGCACTACTTAGAACGTCATTAAACTACGGAAAAATCCAACAATTGGAAATTTCCCGGCAGAGGAAAAAGTGGGTATTTATATCCGGTCGAACTTTTTAACATATTCTAAAATTATCCAGAAAAACACACCGACAAAATTAGACAGTCCGATCGAATCTCCGAACCCCCAATACAACTCAGAAAACTCAACTCCAAAGTGAGATTTAAAAATTCCCAGGAAACTCAGCAATGCAAGAAAGAAGTTACTGTGCAAAATTTTTTGAATGAAGAGATTAAATGGCCGCGGAACCGCCGCATTAGCCATGCTAATGCCGCGGAACCGCCGCGCAATGATCGAATCATGGGTCCCGTTTTGTACAGTAATTCTTAGAATCCCCTGCTGAGTTTTCTGCATATTTTTAATTCTCAAAAAACCACGAATTACAAAAATGTACAGAGAGCATTTTTGGGTTTGGGTTTTGGTTCGATCGGACTTCTAATTCCGTCTACGCATCGCCTAAGGCTCTAGCTAGGCTCTGATACCACTGTAGGGTTCCTAGGCACACTAATGAAGTCTCACAAGGCATCAAACATGGCTAATTCAAATTTTACATGTGCCTACAAACCCTAATACGGATCGTTAACTAGATTTATAGGCTATGCGATGCAAGTTAACGACTTTAACTTGAAAGGAAAGGGGCTACAACCTTTGTAGATCCGGTCCACCACTTCCTAAGCTCCGCGATGATGTCCCTCCGCTGTCCAAATCAGATCCCGGACTCTAGCGTCGGCTTCATCGGAAAAATGGGCGGGCTTAGGCGTCGGCTTCGAGGCCGAAGATGATCTACGTCGAGGCATCACAAGATCAAGCTCCCACTTCACCAAGTCATGAAACTTGTGAAGAAAACACCCTATACTACTTGGCAAGAGGTAGAGGATGAAGAAATAGGAAGTGGGTTCACTTTAGAATTGGATTTCTCACTTGATTTCTTCACTTGCCATTGATGAGGCAAGCTTTCTTTTTGATGAAGATGAAGATGAAGAAGAAAGAATATGATAAGTGTTGAATAAATTAGAAAATAAAAAAGAAATACTTATCATATACTAACCTTAGTTGAGTGTAGAGAATAGACCATGTTTAACTTGAATGGTTAGGGTTAAGTATAAGACAAGAATGATGACTTAGTCAAAGCTTCATGAAGCTTCAACTAAGAAACAAACCAATCCACCATTCATTTATCCTTTCCAAAATGAAAAAGTAAATAAATAAATGAATAAATAAATAATGAAAAAACAAATCCTAATCATTAGTTTAACCATGGTTTAATTCTTTACACTTAACATGATATCATCAAACATGATACAATCATGTGCACAAAAATATATCACATATACAACTTGCACATCAAGTGAGAAAATCCTTTTAAAGTGAACTAATACTAGTTAATGCAAAGTAATATATCAAATATATAATTATGCATTAAATCATTAAATCAATACTTGATTTAACGATCCGGTCATATCGCGTATAACCGACTAATATCCTATGTATCGGCTTATCGAATCAATCTTCGATTCGATAACTAGGTTATATCGCATATAACCAATCGATACATTCATCGCGAGAATGGAATACGGTATCACATACACGCATTATTCTCGGTCCTGCACATATCTCATATGCGTTCCTATTTCGTTTCGCTTGAGCCAGGAAACCTCTGTGTAGGACTCTAAAGACTCGTCAATACGCCGGCAGCAGATGATGATCATATCAAGCACCCACAAGCCGCAAGCGGTCTGCTAAACGTAACGGCCATCCGGGTATTGAGCGATCAGAAGATCGACGAGCAAGCCCGCTCACACTCCTGTGAATCCAACCAGCAACCCTTACCGTACAGTCCGGTCTGTTCGTCTGATATGTCGCATATCTCGCCTAGGGGTGGTAAACGTCAGACCCCAATAGCTTGATAAGTCATGCTGACGTGAAGTCCATGACATGTGTGAAACTACTGATAACACTTACCAGTAGGTTACTTCAACCCTGGCCAGGGATTTCCTGTTATGGCCAGTCGAGCATAGCGCAACATCAACCCCCAATACCGGGAGAGACGAATCCCCTCCTATCGCTCATTGCCTCCATGTGAATCGGGACTGTACCCAAAAACCACCTGTTTGCACGACTCAGTAGAGCTGTGGTAGGGTGGAAATCAAAGCACAGTGGGAGACACACAAGACTCTATGACGATCTCGGGTCAACAGACTAAGCTGTACCAGTGTCACCAGAGAACTGCCATCTGACGTGAGGTATCATGCCATCTGGGAGTTCTCGGCGAGTCCGTTCAGTGTACCCAGTCTCCACTGAGCACCCGCATACCATCTCCGATGTCAAACACTAATGAATATGTGATCATCCATCGCCCATCACATGGGTCGAGAAGATATACGCTAGTCTACTCTGGAATATCGATGCCCCGTCTCGATATTCCCACGACTAGGAATATTGAAGGATGTACTCATTGACTACCCAGACCCCACTAGTATGATCTGCATCATAGTCCTGGAAGTCGAGTACACATCCTAAGCGCTTTATCAACATGTAACAGAGAGACAGAAAGTATACATGTTAAGATAAAGAGCAACCAGATAGCGTACTATCATGTCGAGCAAGAAAGTCCTACCTATATATGTCCCAGCATCCACTACTATATACATCCAATGTACAGTAATGGCCTCTAGGGCATACATATTACTAACAGATCTTTCATTGAGAATCTATGTGATAAGAAGAGCTTGACCGAGTGCAGCATAGGAACTTTATTTCCTATCAAGAGTATGTCATTCACGTATAATACAAGGAAGACAACCTTACTCTCTGCAACCTTCTTGTAAATACAAGGTTCATCTACGTTCTTGATGAAGTCAAACTCTTTGACTACAACATCAAAGCAGATGTTCTAACTCCGCGATACTTACTTCAACCCGTAGATGGATTTAAGCAGCTTGCACACCTTTCCGCTGCTCCCACTATCTACGAAGCCCTCTGGCTGAGTCATGTACGCGCACTCTTCTAAATCACCATTTAGAAAGGCGATCTTAACATCCATTTGCCAGATTTCATAGTCATGGTATGCAGCAATGGCAAGTAAGATCCGGATGGAATTAAGCATAGCCACTGGAGAAAAGATTTCGTCATAATCCACACCTGGTCGTTGATGAAAACCCTTTGCAATAAGTCTAGCTTTGAAAGTCTCCACTTTTCCATCTACATCAAGTTTCTTCTTAGAGATCCACTTGCTCCCAATGGGTTTTACCCCTTCAGGAGCAACTTCCAAAGTCCATACTTTTTTGGTGTACATGGATTCCATCTCAGATCGCATTTCATCCAGCCATTTCATAGAGTCCCCACTCGTGATGGCCTGCTCGAAGCTAGTCGGGTCATCATCTTCCATGATGCAATCCTCACTTCCACCGTCTATGAGAAAACCGTAGTATCTCTCAGGTGGATGAGAAACCCTACTAGATCGGCGGATAGGCTGAGGTTCGTTGGGAACTACTGAATCATCTGGTTCCACTAAATCTTCAGTTATAGTTTGTGGTGCTGAAACTTCTTCCAGCTCTACCTCTTTGCCACTAATTTCTTTTGCAAGAAATTCCTTTTCTAAAAAGGTGTCATGATGAGCAACAAACACCTTTTGCTCCTCACCGTGGTAAAAAAAATATCCATAAGAATTCTTCGGATATCCTACAAACTTGCAAAGAACTGATCGTGCCTCGAGTTTGTCCGGATTTTGCCTTTTGACATTGGCCGGACAACCCCATATCTTAACTCGTTTAATAGGTATGCTGCTGTCTCAAGCGCATAACCCCATAAGGAAATAGGTAACTCAGCAGTGCTCATCATAGAGCGCACCATATCTAATAGGGCGTGATTCCTCCGCTCCGATACACCGTTGTGCTGTGGTGTATAAGGAGGAGTAAGCTGAGAGAGAATCCCATTCTCTTTTAGATAATCTAGGAACTCATTGCTTAAGTATTCTCCTCCTCGATCAGATCGAAGGATCTTAATACTTTTGGCCGTTTGGTTCTCTACTTCATGTTTATATTCCCTGAATTTCTCAAAAGCTTCAGACTTGTGTTTCATCAGGAACACAAGTCCGAATCTTGAGAGATCGTCAGTGAATGTAATGAAGTAGGAAGAACCGTTCATGGCATGCGTAGACATAGGACCGCATACATCACTATGTACCGGTTCTAAGAGTTCCGGAACTCTTTCTCCGTGTCCACTAAATGGAGCTTTGGTCATTTTGCCTTTGAGACATGAATGGCAAGTATCATAAGATGATAATTCGAACGGATTCAAATATCCATCCTTATGTAACTTAGCCAGTCTTGTCGCATTGACCAAGTCTACAATGCCATAAGAAGGATTCGTTCATTTCTGAACTCTTCCTCTTGTTTGTGTTTTGTATATTAAGGACTGTATTTTGATTGAGAATGAATTTGCCATTATGTAACGATCCTGATGCAATCAACTTTTGATTTAGGAATATGTTCATAACATTATCCTGTACTACAAAATTATATCCTTCTTTACTTAATAAAGAAACTGATATAATGTTGCACATCATGTTCGGTATATAATAGCACTCATTCAGAATCAGTGTATTACGACTTGGTAATACAAGGTGATATTCGCCAACTGTTTTGGCTGCAATACTTGCACCATTCCCTACTTGAACGGAATGATCACCTTTTCCCAGTTCTCTACCTTTCCGTAGCCCATGTAATGATTTACATATGTGGGATCCTGATCCTGTATCTAATACCTAGGACGTAGAGTGAACTGAGAAACAGTTCTCAATAACTAACACACCCGAAGAAGATGCATCAGCATGCTTATTCTTCGTTTGGGCGGCGTGAGAATCCAGATATTCTCCTATTCCCTGTTCAGTCTTATAACTCTTATAAGAAAGAACGGGACCAACGCCCCCCTGCACAGTATAATAAGCGGGTTCAGTCAATACATCCATATTATTATCTTGATTAAGGCCTGACATGGTCGCTACCTGGAGAGAGAGAGAAGAAAACACTTTAGCGTATGCTCTTGCAAGATTAGATTAGTTATTATCTTATCTAATCAGGATGTCTCCCATCGTTTTTATTAAATCTTCCTTCAAATCCTAAAAGGTAAGATTAGCCGGGATTAATTACACCCTACAATTTCGTCAATCTTTCAGCCAGATCAGTGTCGGTACTTGAGGGAGGTTACCCGTGCTTTCGCACGGACCTAATTAAAGTAAACCTCGTTTTCCCAGAGGCGTAACCCCGTTAACACTTTTCTAGACACCTACTTGATCGGCTAATTGTCTTGTGTAAAATTCTCCCAGGAGTAACTCTTACTCGCAGTGGGTATCGGGATCCAACTATCTCATAGGGGATATGCAATCTTATTGCAAATTTCAACACTTGAAATTCCTGATAATATTTTGCCCCTAGCGATCTATGACCTTGACAAGGTCAACAAACCATAAATCGCAAGTCAAGTTCAACCCGTCATTTCCCGATTGAATTAAACCCACCCGCATGACCCTTGACAAGGTCAACAAGGCCGTACGAATACCCTAATCCAATCACTCATGTTTTAGCAGATAAACACTAATTAGCTACCGTACACTGTGCCTTGACAAGGTCAACAAACGCAACACGAATACTAAGTAGGATTTATCTGAAATGACGGAGGGCTATGACAGGTTTTTCAGAAAAGCTATTGCGTAATGAACTTGATATTGTCGTAGAATCAAGTGATTTTTGAAAAAGGAGTGTTTTTGAGGCTTTTCTAGTTTCGCTAAAGAGGTCACTCCCGGTGAAGGGATCTCGGCTCTTTCCTCATCGAATAAGGTGCAGGGTATATCATTTATACCGCTGTGCAAAGCAAGAACTATATAAGCTATCAAAAACTAAACCGCGAGTTTGTAGCATCTGCCAGTTTTGCTAAAGAGGTCACTCCCGGTGAAGGGATCTCGACTCTTTCCTCATCGAATAAGGTACAGGGTATATCATATATACCGCTATGCAAAGCAAAACTGTAGCTACCCTTTTTTATAAAGTTTTGGTTCTACAACATCTTTTAGGTTTCTTTTCTATTATTAATCTCATTAATAAATCCCATCAGCTTATGCTTCCTAAGCATCACAGAAGAAACGAAAAGCAGTAATATTTATATATCAGCATATATATATAGTATAAGCATTCGTCTCAGGCAGTAATATGATCTCATCACAGAACATTGCAGCAGAAGAACATATATGAAATATTGGAAATACTAAGATGTCCGTGTTTTAATACGAGCCGGTATAAAACACGGATTCCACGGTCGCGATGAATAGCCAAACCCACATCCCTAGACCCCTACGAGAGCGGCAAGTAACACTGCCAATTCTAGGGTTAGGAGACTGTTCATACCATAATATTGTATTTTATATTCCCCATTCTTATGCATTTTACAATGAAAACAGGTGCTTTTGACCCATGTCTGCTACATGTTACAGGTTACAGGTTCTTGGAACGAAAACAGTGAAAAAGACAAAAGACGACACAAAAGAAGGACTTTTGACCAACAAATAGGAGGATCTTAGTCAAGCCTGAAAATGAAGAACGGTTCACCATCAACAAGGCAACTCAAGATCCAAATTTACAAGAAAGACGGTTAAAAGATCCATTGCAAAGTGTTCGCTGAAGATCTGGTATCACTGTAGAAGCCCAAATGATAATATGAATAAAGAATCTGGAAGCCCAAAGAAATATACAGCAGCCCAAGAAAATTTATCAATTGAACCCACTAAAGGGCCGCGGATCAGCGGCCCAAAGCCCACCAAGGCCGCGGATCCGCGGCCGTATGAAGCGTTCATGGAAATTAAATTTTTGCAGATTGTTCAGGAAGCTATGGAAAGATTTCTTGGGGTTATATTTGTAATTTTAGACATGCGGAGCAATTGTAAACGTAGGGTTTCTATGTCCTATAAATAGAACCCTAAAGCCTTGTATTTTTTCTATGCCTCCCTATGCCTCCTTTTAATAATAAATTTTAGAATTCTTTTGGAGAGCATCGGTGTTTCTTTTCAATTCATGAATTCAGATCTGACAACCCTGCGTTGATGATTGGAGAGATGCATCTGTAAGTGGATTTAATTCCTTGCTCTAGTTTAGATTTCAATTCCTGCCCTAGGTAATTTTTATTCTCTGCCCTAGATAAATGTTCTTTAATTCCCTAATGAGTGAGTAGTCTCCTCGCTTGTTAGGGTTAGATCTGGGGAAGGTTTGAGAGACGAAGATCTCTCATCCCCTTTCTTGCCCGTCATATATTTTTATAGGACTCCATGCATACCTTCTTATTCCGCTCCCTACGGCACCCTATCCCTCGAGGTAGCGGTGATATCGTAGTATAAAGGCCCGGATTTTAAGGTTTTCCATGGAGGTTAAGGTAAAGATTAAGAAAGGAAGGACAAGGATCTAGAGGAAGAACAATCTTCACAATCATCCTAATCCCTTTTATTAATATTTACCATAACACCTAATTAGATCTTCATATGGGTATAGAAAGCGGTGAGATTTATAGACTTTCCAAACTTAACCTAGACCTAACCTTAGCAAGATTTAGATCTAGATTAATTCAGTTTTTAGATTTAATAATCAATCCGAACACCCTTCGGAATTAACTCGTAAGCGCGACTAGGAAATTCACAACATCCCTGTGGACCGACCCGTACTCACCGGCTAGCTGCAAAGCGACGCCGTTCTTGATTGTGGTTACAAATATTTTTGATCTATCTTTTAGAAAGCGTAAGCACGCTAAATCAACCAATCAAATGGCGCCGTTGCCGGGGATGGCGTAGAACTTTCCTTTTCGCAATTTCGGGTTAATCAAAATTACAAAAATCATAAAAATCTAAAAAATCCAAAAATTATAAAAATATATCAATTGTTATTTTTTGGAAAGGGTATTCTGTTGTGTGAAATCTTGCAGGAACAAACTCGGATCTGGAAATTTTCAGAAAGCAAAACAGAAAATAGAAGATCAGAACAGAGGAGAATTTCAGAAACAGAACAACAGAAAAATTCTACAGACGCGAGCAGTCCAGACCACCGCGATTCCGCTGCATCAGAAGCCTTCTGCCGCCCTTCCGCGCTCATCTGGTCAAGTCTCGGGATCTGCGCTGCCGTAGCCGCCGCGTTTCCGCCGCGCAAAGCCGTTCATACCGCGGATCCGCGGTCCCCCTATGTTATCAGCTGAAGAAAATTGCACTGTAAGTTCCTCTTTTCTTGCTCTGGAAATCTAGATAAATATTTTCTGAAAAATTTCTGCAGGATTATGTGCGCTTTAAAAATCTTTTCCATTCCAAAATAACAAATCTTGTGTAGGATTTTTGGGCCCCGCTTGAACTAAATTGATTGCAAGTGATATTTTGCTGTTGCATATCTTTTCTATAAAATATTTTGCTGTTGCATATCTGTTCTCTAAAATCTTTTTGCAACAAAATTTTTTCCAAATATAGAGAAAGAACAAATTTAATGAAATATGAAAATAAAAAGGACAAATATTTTATAGAACTTGCAAAATTTTTTAGCCCCAAATAAATCCTTGCACCACCAACCATCCTTCTTGTCACCTTTCTTCTTCTAGCATGGGTACCCCACATAAAAAATCACTTGCCGAACTTTGGTATCCTGAACCTAATTTTGCGTCGTTCGGCAATTTGTTCGGTCAATTTAAAGACGATCCCTCCATGCCTAAAAAATCTCTGAAAGATCACATAGAGGAGTCTAGGAGAAACAGTTTGACTTTTCAACCCACTTTGTGTCAACCTAGTCAACCTTCACCACCTACATATGTTGACACCACTTCTTCAAGTCCTTCTGTCACTCCTAGGCCGATGTCCATTGCTGAGCATATTGCTCAATCTCGTAGCCGATCTTTCACCCCTCTCCACACATCTAGTTCTAGGGATCAACAAGACTATTCACCTTTTTATCCACATGTTGACCCTACCCCAGTCCAAGAACCTTGGTATCCCGAACCTAATTTTGCGTCATATGTCAATGTGTTCGGTCAATTTAAAGACGATCCTTCCATGCCTAAAAAATCTTTGAAAGATCACATAGAGGATTCTAGGAGAAACAGTTTGACTTTTCAACCCACTTTGTGTCAACCAAGTCAACCTTCACCACCTACATATGTTGATACCACTTCTTCAAGTCCTTCTGTCACTCCTAGGCCGATGTCCATTGCTGAGCATATTGCTCAATCTCGCAGTCGATCTTTCACCCCTCTCCACTCATCTAGTTTTAGGGATCAACACGACTATTCACCTTTTTATCCACATGTTGACCCTACCCCAGTCCAATCACCCACTTCCTACCAGTCCTACCAGACCTTTCCATCTTCACTAGACACTGCTTCTACACAGCCATTAGGGAGTTTCACATATCCAAACAATTTCGAATCTTTTACCGAAACCCCCTTACCACCCAAGTCTAGTTTGGAAGAGGTGTTGGAGGCGTATATCGCAGCAACAAACAAAATGGTTAGGAATGTGGAAGCGTCCGTGGCCACCCTTATGCGACCTAGTGAACCGGTAGCTAGTTTCCAACTAGCTCCAAATTTTCCAATGTATGAAGAGGTGGTTGGACTGAGTGAGAATGAGAGAGGATTTCCAAATCAAACCTACCCTTACCCAATTGAAGCCCACAACTCCAGTTTTCCATCGAATGTCCTAAATGATTCACAAGTTCAAAATAAAAGCGAGTTGTGTGATTTTGTAGTGTTTGATTTGCCAGATTGTGAAGAACCCCTTTCGAGTGAAACCAGACTTAATCCTTTCGATCTTTACACTTCCACTCTAGAACCTACATTGATAAACATCCATGCTTTTGAGGAGGTGTCTAAAGAAATTGACTTTCACTTGATTGAGGATATAGACGCCGGGAATATTTCGGATGATGAACCTGTCGATTTAATTGAAATTTTATGTTCAAATCATCATCCCGAGTTATTAAATGTTTCTCCCGAATCTCATATGTGTCTTGATTTTGATGATATTGGCATGGATAAGCAAATTTTAAAGGAAAATATTGAGGAGAATTATGAGGATAGTACTGAGGTTAATATTGAGGTTGAACCATTTTCGTTTGATGTGTCGAATTTTCCAATACACCCTCCTAAATCCTTAACTGATACCCTTCCTCACCCACTTCCTTCCGTCCTTCCTATCGTTTCGACTGTGCAAGAGACCGTTACGCTTTCATCTCCAGTACCTAGTTCGACGTACCCATGTTTGCTCACGACTCTTGAGGGATTTAATCTCATTTTTTCGTGGGTTGATAGATTAGTACAATCGCTTTTGACACATCGGTCATTACAAATTTTGCTAATCTATACGCTCCATCCACACCCTCAAATTCGTATTCCCACTTTCTTTGGTTCTTCTAATCTTCCTTTAATGATATCGAGTGTTGATGAATCACAATCCGACATTTTGAGTTCGATAATTTTCAATTGGACCTTCGAGGAAAGTTTCGAAGATATTTTCGCCGACGAACTCGCATTCTTAAATGATATGGATTTTGTGATTAATCAACCTCCACTCGAAGAAGTAGAACCCTTACCATTTCTTCTTCCCCTCCGCCATTCTCCTCCACCGAGACCATATTATCCCTTTCTCTCCACACGGTCTCGTGTGCTTCTCATTTCTTTTCTTTCCACTCCATTCTTTCACCAACTCTACCATTACCACGATAGAATTTTTGAATGGTTGGTGCTAACCTTTGGCTTGTGTAAGGCCAAGCTTAAGTTTGGGGGGAACCTTTGTATATATGTGTATATATTTTTGTTTTCTTTTTCTATAAAAAAAAAATTTCAAAACATTAAAAAATAAAAAAATTATAAATAAATAAACAGGGGAGTATCGGTATTTTGACCCTCTTGGTTTAGCATGACAGTGAGGACACTGTCAAGTTCAAGTTTGGGGGTATGCTCGGTACGTCTTCTTCCTTCGCATTCATTTGTACATATTTTTGCATTTGCATGCTTATTTGAAAACCCATAAAAATTGAAAAATTTCAAAAATTATAAAAATTATTGTATTCAATTTTGGCTAATTGACTCGAGTTTGATAAATAGGTTAACTGGCTAGGAACAACTAGATCTTAGACTTAGTAAATTAAAAACCCTAAAAATAACCTTCCTTAAAGTTTAACGGTAGAAAGTATATGCATTGTAGTTTATTTAGAAATAGGCAAATTTTGGGTTCACTTCTTGGGCTAAGTCGAAACGAAGGAAAAGTATTAAAACTTTTATTAGAGTATAAGTTTGAAAAATAGTTCCTAACTTAAGTCTAGATTCTGAAAATGTATACCCTACAAAATGCACAAACACGCACCTTGAAACCTGGATTAGTAGAAGAGACCTTGAAATATTCTTGTCTAAAGTCTTTCGCACAATGAAAAAGAAAAAAAAAAGAGGTGGATAAAGAAAAAAATGGACACTGGTTTTTGTGATTACTTAAGGCTGTAAAAATAGAAAAATATTTAGCGAGGGTGCTTCATCACCTAGTGCCTTAGACCAACTGGTTTGGGAGCCACTGCTAAAAGCCTTGGGTGTTGCAAAAATTAGGAAGTACGCTTTAACACGCTAACGCATCTTGTAATCGGTTGTTGGTACCTCAAGAAGTATTAACAGTCGCATGAAGGATGTGAAAGCGAAAGTTCACAAGTGCTTTGGACAATGGACGGGAGTACGATTGCTTGATTTGAATTTCCAAGTATAGGGGTGATATTTACACACACGTAGGGATATGTGATTGGAGTTTGATAAGAGAAGGGAATGAAGAATAGAACTTGTGTCTTTAATAGAGTTGATAGAAATTCCTAAGTGGAGATGGAACTCTAGAAGGAAAACTTAAGAAATGCCGAAAGCTAAGTAGGTCTACATAACATATATAATCTTAAATTAAATGATGAGAAAGTGTGAAGAATATGGGTGGATAATTTACGGGTCGAAGATAATAGAGTTCCTTGTTAGAAAACCTAATTGGAAAACAGAAGTCGAACAGCCAAATTGATAGGATTTTGTGGGTGTAATCCGCTGAAAACCCTCAGGAGACAACACTCCTCCTACTAGGGACACCTAGAGGTTTAACGGCTTGTTGCACGTGCTCAGTGCAATCGCGTTTCCCTGCGAAAGTGCGGCTAGGTTAGATTTTTATCGAGAATAAATAAAATAATAAGTTTGCTCGAGGACGAGCAAAAAATAAGTTTGGGGGTATTTGTTCATACCATAATATTGTATTTTATATTCCCCATTCTTATGCATTTTACAATGAAAACAGGTGCTTTTGACCCATGTCTGCTACATGTTACAGGTTACAGGTTCTTGGAACGAAAACAGTGAAAAAGACAAAAGACGACACAAAAGAAGGACTTTTGACCAACAAATAGGAGGATCTTAGTCAAGCCTGAAAACGAAGAACGGTTCACCATCAACAAGGCAACTCAAGATCCAAATTTGCAAGAAAGACGGTTAAAAGATCCATTGCAAAGTGTTCGCTGAAGATCTGGTATCACTGTAGAAGCCCAAATGATAATATGAATAAAGAATCTGGAAGCCCAAAGAAATATACAACAGCCCAAGAAAATTTATCAATTGAACCCACTAAAGGGCCGCGGATCAGCGGCCCAAAGCCCACCAAGGCCGCGGATCCGCGGCCGTATGAAGCGTTCATGGAAATTAAATTTTTGCAGATTGTTCAGGAAGCTATGGAAAGATTTCTTGGGGTTATATTTGTAATTTTAGACATGCGGAGCAATTGTAAACGTAGGGTTTCTATGTCCTATAAATAGAACCCTAAAGCCTTGTATTTTTTCTATGCCTCCCTATGCCTCCTTTTAATAATAAATTTTAGAATTCTTTTAGAGAGCATCGGTGTTTCTTTTCAATTCATGAATTCAGATCTGACAACCCTGCGTTGATGATTGGAGAGATGCATCTGTAAGTAGATTTAATTCCTTGCTCTAGTTTAGATTTCAATTCCTGCCCTAGGTAATTTTTATTCTCTGCCCTAGATAAATGTTCTTCAATTCCCTAATGAGTGAGTAGTCTCCTCGCTTGTTAGGGTTAGATCTGGGGAAGGTTTGAGAGACGAAGATCTCTCATCCCCTTTCTTGCCCGTCATATATTTTCATAGGACTCCATTCATACCTTCTTATTCCGCTCCCTACGGCACCCTATCCCTCGAGGTAGCGGTGATATCGTAGTATAAAGGCCCGGATTTTAAGGTTTTCCATGGAGGTTAAGGTAAAGATTAAGAAAGGAAGGACAAGGATCTAGAGGAAGAACAATCTTCACAATCATCCTAATCCCTTTTATTAATATTTACCATAACACCTAATTAGATCTTCATATGGGTATAGAAAGCGGTGAGATTTATAGACTTTCCAAACTTAACCTAGACCTAACCTTAGCAAGATTTAGATCTAGATTAATTCAGTTTTTAGATTTAATAATCAATCCGAACATCCTTCGGAATTAACTCGTAAGCGCGACTAGGAAATTCACAACATCCCTGTGGACCGACCCGTACTCACCGGCTAGCTGCAAAGCGACGCCGTTCTTGATTGCGGTTACAAATATTTTTGATCTATCTTTTAGAAAGCGTAAGCACGCTAAATCAACCAATCAGAGACCCGGTCTCGATTCCTCGAGATGGCCTCCCACTGGACCCCAGAACCCGGTTACTTGTGCTCCCCTCCTTAGGTCTACCTAATGCGGAAAAGTAAATAATATACACTGGCGACATCAACCTCATCCCGGAAGTGTCCCAATAAAAGAATATTACATACAAATGAATTTTACATGAATGAAAATAAAAACCCTCATCTCATATAAAACCCCCGGCTATTCAGAACACGACGATCCAATATAACATATCACAGCAACACATAATATCACATATCATCAACGTAAGTAAGTATGCATACACCGATCGCCGTTGATGTATAGCAACGAAAACCGACAATATAACTACATACTACACTTACCGTCACAGAAAAGAAATTGTAAAACTACAACATTTGGAATCCACAATCACTTTAGATATCATAAATCCGAAATATCACATACTTCGCATTTCATGCCTAACAATATAATTCCACATATTGTATCACATTCCAGATAAATAGACAGTATTAAACTTTCCTATCGGATAATCAAATACCCAAGATTTCCTAAATAGCTCAACACTTGAGCGGAGTTCAAATAATCCCAGAATATGTCACAGTAGCAATGGTCCAGCTGTAGAAGGGTCAAGCCAACTCCTCACAGGTGGCACGCCGTACTGCCCCAAATCCTAAGATTTAGAGGCGGTTCAGACGGTCACATAATCGAGTTAAGATTTGTGTTCTTCTAGAGGGTCCACCGCGTTACTTGCATGTTTTTCCGAAAGATTTAAACCCAAGAAAAAATCAACACTTGAAAGTTTTTCGTGCCGGGAAAAAATGAGTTAATGATATCCGTTCGAACATTTTAACAGTTTCTAAATATCCGGAAAAAATAACGAAATTAAATTTTCCGATCGAATCTACGATTACAAAATTAACCCCAGAACACTCAACACTAGAACTAACAGATATGGATATTACTGTCGAAAAACCAAAACCCAATTGAACATTACGGCCGCGGATCCGCGGCCCAAGCAAGGTTTGGCCGCGGTTCCACGGCGGTCCGTACGAATTGCAAGCTTATTTTCAACAGTAACACTTATATTTCCATGCTGATTTTTTAAGGTATTTTTAATACAGAAAAATCACAGTTTTAAAATTTGTCCAGAGATGGGGTCGTTTCGACATTTCGGGGTTCGATCGGAGTTTTAACTTCGTATTCACGTCGCCTAATGCTCTAGCTAGGCTCTGATACCACTGCAGGGTTCCTAGGCACTCTTATGAAGGTCTATAAGGCATCAACCATACCCGAATAAAATTTTAGACGTGCCGAACAACCCAAAGCCAGGATCTTTGCTAGATTATTAGGGTTTAACATGCAAGTAAACATCTTTACTACTAAGTGTGAGGGATTACAACCTTTGTAGTCCGCTCCTTCGCTTCATAAGCTCCGTGTTGAGGTCCCTTCGCTGCGATCATTAAGAACACCGACTCTCGTGAGGCTCCAAGAGGTGAATGATGCATCTTGCTTGAAGTCTTCATGATCTAAGATGATCTACGTTGAAGAATCTCTAACCCAAGCTTACACTTCACTAAACAACTTATTAGAGAAGTGAACACCCTAATCTATGTGGCTAGAATAGATGAGTATGATGAAGTAGGAGAATTGCTCTATTTTGTTTTCAAATTCTCACTTTTATTCACCATAAACACAAAAGCTAGTGAAGCTTTTCAACTAAGGAAGAAGAAGAAGAAAAATGAGCTAATCCTTTTGTGTTGAATAATGAATTATTGTAGAGGTTACAAATCTAATCAAGGGTTAAGCATGAAGGAGATAACCCTTGTAGAGAGTTAACTAGAGTTAATGGTTTGGATTGGGTTAACATAATATCTTCACAAAATATCAAGCCAAAGACAAAGTCAAAGCTTCATGCAAAAGCTAACCCTAATCCAAACCCTAACCAAGTTTAAACCCTAAACCATTGTTAAATTTATAACCCTAACATGTTACATTATTATATATCACATATACAATATATTTTGTAACAAAAGAAAATAATACAATTAACATATATCGCATATATATCAATGTATTATCCCGTGAGAAAATGAATCAATAAAGAGAGCTTATATTTGTTAACGTAACGTAATATATCACATATATAATTATACATTAAATCATCGAATCAACACTTGATCTGATAACCCGGCTATATTACATATAACCGACCAATATAACATATACCATTTCATCGAATCAACACTTGATCCGATGACCCGGTTATATCACATATACCCGGCCGATATCTTATATCACGAGAATAGAATATGCTATCTCATATCGTATTATTCTCGGTCCCGCACATATCACATATGTGCTCCTACTCCGTTTTGCCTGAGCCAGGAAACCTCTGTGTAGGACTCTAAAGAATCGTCAATACGCCGGCAATAGGTGATGATCATATCAAACACCCACAAGCTGCAAGCGGTCAGCTAAACGTAACAGCCACCCAGGTATTGAGCGATCAGAAGATCAACAAGCAAGCCTGTACATTCTCCTGTGAATCCAAACAGTAACACTCCTGTACAGTCCGGTTTCTTCGTCTGATATGTTGCATATCTAGTCTAGGGGTGGTATACGTCAGACCCCAGTAACCGATAAGTCGTGTCGATGTGAGGCTCATAACGGGTCGAGAAACTACTGATAACTCTTACCAGCAGCACTCCATATCAGCCTTGGCCAGGGACTTCCAGTTATAGCCAATTGAACACTGCACAACATCAACTCCCTATACCGGGAGAGACGAAACCCCTCCTATCGCTCATTGCCTCCATGTGATTCGGGACTGTACCCAAAAGACACCACTTTGCACGCTCTCTTGGACGTGGTAAGGTGGAAATCAAAGCATAGTGGGAATCACACAAGACTCTATGACGATCTCGGGTCTACAGACTAACCTGTACCAGTGTCACCAGAGAACTGCTATATGACGATAGGTATAATACCATCTTGGAGTTCTCGGCGAGTTCGTTCAGTGTACCTAGTCTCCACTGAGCACCCGTACACCATCTTTGATGTCAAACACCAATGGATATGGGATCATCCATCACCCATCATATGGGTCAAGATGCGTATACGCTAGTCTAATCTGGTGTATCGATGCCCTGTCTCGACACACCCTCGACTAGGAACAGTTATAGGATGTACTCTTTGACTACCCTGGCCCCACTAGTGTGATCTCATCACAGTCCCAGTAGTCGAGTACATATCCTAAGGGCTTTATCAACATGTGAGAGCAAGACAGTAAACTAATACAAGTCAACATGTTAAGACAAAGTGAAACCAAATAGTATACTATCATGTCGAGCAAGAAAGTCCTCTCTATATATATCCAAGCATCCATCATAATATACATCATATGTACAACAATGGCCTCTAGGGCATATATATAACTAACACAAAGATATTATATCTACGCAATATAATACATGGATTCAGCTTAAATCAAAGCCCACCAGTATTATCTACCCGAAATATGACACATGCATAAATGCACGTGCATTTTCCGAACCCAGCCATAAAACCATACGGCCTCTACAACGTTTCGCCCGAACTTGGGAAACTATCTGTAGGGGACTCTAATGACTCATCAGTATTCTGGGAGTGGGTTTAACTACAAGCACGTCAGCGGCACTAGCAGTGCGTAACGGCTGCCTATGTACTGACCTCAAGGGAAGCCGATGAGCGAACTCATCCTGGAACCCTACTGAGCCTAACTGTGATAATTTACATACAGTCCGGTCCATTCTTCTATGAGTATCGCATATCGGGCCTAGGGGGCTGGTAACGTCAGACCCCCAATAGCGGTATAAGTCATGTCGGAGTGTAGTCCAGAACACCCTGAGATACTACTGGAGTACCTACCAGTAAATCTCATGCCTCGGCCGAGGGCTTTGTGTAATGGCTCTCCTAAACACAGCGCGATCTCACCCCCAATACCGGGAGAGATGAATCCCCTGCCGATCCGCTCACTGGCCTCCATGTGGCTCGGGACTGTACCCAAAAAAGACCTGTTTTCACGACTCCTTTGAGCCGTAGTAGGGTAGAAATCAAAGCACAGTGGGAACTCACACGAGACAAATGACGACCTCAGGTCGATGAACTAACCTGTACACATGTCACCAGGGAACTGCTATCGGACGCTAGGTATAAATACAAACTAGCAGGTTCCCGGCGAGTCCTGTCCGGTGTACTCATAACCCAATGAGCACCTGTATACATCTTAGGTGATCCAACTGACATCAGTGGCTTGTGAGACTGGCCACCGCCCTTCGTCGGGGTCTCGGGGTCTCGACTGTATACACTAGTCTACTCCGGAGTATCGATGCCCTGTCTCGAAACTCCCACGACTAGGGACCACTATTAAGGATGTGCTTATGAACTACCCAACTCTCACATATATGATCGCCATCATATTGTTGGTAGTCAAGCAAGATCCCAAGGGCTCTATCAACGTGTAATAGTAATCAGTCACCTGAACCTGTACACGACTGATAAAGGCAAACCAGATAGCATACTATCATCTCGAGTAAGACCGTGCTACCAGTATAGGTTCTCCTCAATCATTGCAATCACATACCTGCGATCCAATAATTGACTTTGAGGGCACTATATCCAACAGAAGTGGGGGGAGGGGCATAGGTTTCAGGGGGTGGTCCATGGTTGCCTGCACGTCTCATGGTCAAGGGAAGTTTATTTACAAAGGTCCCGGGTCATCCCAGATCTCAAAATACACTCACAAACCGTCAAATTTACCAATGTCGGAAAGTTCTAAATTCGTGTTTGGGTTCTATTTTCTGTTCTAGGTCAGTAAAACACCACTCAAGTCTAGTTAACAGACTCTATACATCATCAATTCCTCACAAAATCCCAAACCTTTCTCTCGGATATTCTAACTTCACCAATTCACACTAAAACAACTCCTAACTATACTAGAATGCTAGGAAAACATAAACTAAACCAAGTGAAGGGAATTTTACCTCAATTGGGCAACTCAAGAAAAATCCTAGCTTCTCCAAGTCATCAAAATCCAACTTTTCTTGGTCCAAAGTGTAGAGGATGTGGAGGAGATCAACTTTTGTGAAGGGGGTATAGGGTTTGGATGAAGAATTTGAGATGATTCTAGGGTTAGAGGTGGAGGGGGAATGTGAGAATGAAGAAGGAGAAGAAGAAAATGATGGGGGGAAAGAAAATGAGGCAGCCCCTCTCTCTTTCCTCACTTATTCTAACCCTCTCTCTCACTAATTACCATTTTACCCTTTTTCATTTTCTTTTCCTTTCTTTTTATTAAAACCAAAATCACATAATACCACAAAACAACATAAGAAATAACATGCAATCAAAACGTAACATGACATGGTGCACAGGCCATGGAAAACTGTAGAAATACGGATTTGGCCTGATCGCGATTAGCAGTGCACTAATCGGGTTTTATCCAAACTGCATATAAATTTTTTTAAAAAAAAAATGCTAAATCCGATAAATATATTTTTTAAATGAATAAATTATTTTAATTTCCAATTATATCACAATTATTGGTATATATTTATACCATTTTACGAAAACCTCAATTTCGCAAATCGGGTAGTTTTCGCGAAATATATTATTTTAATATTAAATTCCAAAAATAATATTTTATATTTTCTGAAATGTCACAACACAAGATGGAAAAATCATCAACCCTCAAAAGAAAAGATAATGGCTACATATAAACCACCATGCATCAACAGTGCACCATAAATGATCAACCATAAATGCAAGAACCATACCTCTTTACATGCCTCATGCCACCATACCTCCATCTCATTTTACCATTTAATTTTCGAAAAATAAAATAATCCTTCTTTTAGAAGCATTCCCGAATAAATACGGAATACTTCACCCGGTATATGTATCGCTACATATACGCTATCCGTATAAAAATACGGATAGCATCAAAGAGAGAAAATAAATAGTGAACAATAATATTAAAATATATATATCAAAATACATACATAAATTATTAAATCAAAACCTGATTTAATAATACGGCTTAATCCTAAGCCGGCTAGTAGTATCAACTGTCCGATTAAAGTCCGTGTATCCTGTACACGTATTTAATCGGACTCCTGCATGTACCAACGTACGGCTCCTACATCTATCGCCTAAACAGGAAAAACCCTTTATGTGGGACTCTAAAGACTCGAAAATACGCTGGAAGTGGGTTTAAGCATAAGCACGTCAGCGGCACTAGCTGTACATAACGGCTATCCAGGTACTTGTCGAAAGGGGGTCGACAATCAAGTATGTCCTTACCCTACTGAGCCTGAATGCAAAAATCTCTGTACAGTCCGGTCTCTTTGTCAAAGAGTATCGCATATCGGGTGTAGGGGTAGATAACGTCAGACCCTTACTAACCCGATAAGTCGTGTCCGAGTCAAGCTCATCACCAACAGAGATACTACTTATCAACCTTCAGTAAATCTCATCCACCGTGGCCACGGATTTCCAGTGATAGTCGATTGAACACATCGCGACATCAACTCCTAATACCAGGAGAGACGAATCCCTGACAATCGACCACTGCCTCTATGTGGCTCGGACTGTACCCAACTAAAAGCTGTTTGCATGACTCCTTTGAGCCGTAGTAGGATAGTAATCAAAGTATAGTGGGAACTTACATGAGACAAATGACGATATTAGGTCAAAGGACTAACCTGTACTCATGCTACCTGAGAACTTCCATCTGACGATAGATATAATACCATCTAGAAGTTCTCAGCAAGCCCGTCCAGTATACTCACCTTCAGTGAGCACATGTATACTATCTTAGGTGACACAACAGCAATGGCTTGTGAGACTGGCCACCACCCCTCGTCGGGGTCTAGAAACGTATACACTAGTCTACTCCGGAATATCGATGCCTAGTCTCGATACTCCCACGACTAGAGACATTTAAGGATGTAATTATGGACAACCCAGCTCTCATATATATGATCGCCATCATAATGCTGGTTGTCAAGCAACAATCCTACGGGTTTCATCAATGATGAAGATAAACCAGATAACATACTATCATCTCGAGTAAGACTGTTATTCCTATATAGGTCCTCGCTCAATTATCATAATTTCCCACTTGCAATCATAATAATTGCCTTGAGGGCACTATACCAACACATCCATGGCCGTCAATGTTAACCATAGCTTCCGCTACCGCCAACACTAGTCCTGATTGTCGCAAGAAGGCCAAAATTCCCTTTCGATTTGCCCAAGCTAAACATCTGTTTGAGGATAGGCATATTGAAAGGGATTTCCTTTCAGGTGTTGAGTGTACGGCGGATCTCGAATTCTTTAAAAGCGCCAGGGCAGCCAAAGATGTTCGCTATCAGGAATTTTTAACTTCTATTCGGTCTAGGATGATTCCTTATAGATGGAGAACAGGCTGAGCCTCGAGCCATACTATCTTAATCATCTCGGGCGTCAACTAGGCTTGGACCAGCACATATCTTTCAAGTTTTCTCCAATCAAGAAGCCAATTTCCTTGGATCTCTTGGAGCAGTGTTGGTATGAATTCAGGTATCAGGATCCGTTCACCCGGTTTTACGTTCCAGCATTCATTCGTCAGTTTGAATTCTCACATGACTCTCTATGGCCGTTGCGGGCAAACTATGGCACATATTTTTCTTGTAACCTGTCTAAGCTTACGTGGATAGGGGAAAGCGAAGCTATTAGCCCACGCATAGCTCCTGAGGATTCCAAGATGTTTTTGAGATGTCCGGCTATGGCTACGATTGAACCCCTCCCCGGAGTGGGTTTAGCTTTTAAAGATGGGCCAAGTCCCATGGCTGGTTTTACCATGGACAACATCAAGTGTCTTGCTAATGATCTGGATATTGCTGAAGTCCTCTATAAAGGAGACTCGAATGTCAGGTTTATTAGGGCAACCACGGCATTATTGCGCAAAGTGCACGCTTTCATGGTTAGGAGGTGAAAGAAAAATCTTAAGATCTCAGATGAAGGGTGATGATGCTGGATATCGTCGGTTTCCCAGATCGTGACACGTGGTGGATGACGTGTCCCGAAGCTAGCAAGAAAGGACCAAGAATGGTACGTCGGTAGAATACCTCAATTCTGCGGCCTATGGATGTGGCCGACCTTTTGTAACCGTCCACACCACTCCTATGCCCGCCTTACAAACAACCGTTGGCTCACCTTCGGGCCCCCTGCACAACTGGCTTCCTCGGCCCTCTCAGCTCATCTCCGGGCTTTAGCAAAACCAGGATACCTCGGCCTCCCGCTCATCCCTGAGCCTCCCGCCGAGCTTATCCTCCGCGGTCTCATCCTGACCGACCCGTAGCACTGATCACAGGCTCCCACGCCACGGCTCCGCGAATTTCGCCACGCCCGAGATATCCGCCGCCCATGATCCTACATTCCACGTCATCATGATCCCCCATTAACGAGCCTGTCTCGCCATTAATGCGGGACCCCGCTTATCACGTGGGCGTGACGTCGGGAGCATAACGGCCGGCGTGATTCTCGCGCCTGCCTGCCCATCGCTGCCGCTATATAAACCCCTCTCTCAGACGATTAAGGTACGTGATTTTCTCCTAACTAGGCCGTTACTCTGCTCAAATATCCGATCTAACTTGATCATCGGAGGGTCCTCGGTAGTACAACCACCCTGGGACTTCCTTGCAGGTAGCTCGGCCTCAACCATCTCAAACCCATTGAGATCCACACGCTTTAGGGGGCAACCCCCAACTCAATCTCAGCCGTCCATCATTGCTCGCAGCAGATCTACAGAAGGTAACATCTTGACGAGATCTGACATCTGTCAGCTGGCGCCGTCTGTAGGAAAAGATTGACTCCACTGAACAAAGTTCACCTTCCTATCTTAACTCAATGGCGAGCGATCACTGCGACGATCCAAGCGCTAGCCGCCTCCTCCCCCACAACGGAGGCGCAGATGAATCTCCTCCCCAAACGCCATCAACTCCCTAGCCGCCCGGATAGATCGACTCGCGTCAGTTGTGGATGCGCTCGTCCATGTCCACACGACAGGGCAAGCTCCTTAGGTTGCCGCTCCCCCACCTTGGGACCGGGACCCATACAGAGGGAGAGAAGATTCTGCTCACGTCGGCACGGCCTACCATAGCCTCGCTGCCTTCTATGGCCGTAGATCTCCCGGACCAACATATTCTACGACCCGCTGGGCGCCCCACAGTTGAACACCGAGGTCCGTCGCCAGAGCGCCTCACCCCGAGCCCCTTTACGCCCCTGTCCCTCCTAAGGAGATGTCTGTCAGCTCGCCTGCGCCCAGGCATGACCGACACCCTCTCCCTCGACGGGGTCACTCAGACGGGACTCATCACTGCAGCTCGAAGACTACCCCTCTAGGGGACCTAAGAAACCTCATCGAAAGGAACCGGGGCCGTGACCAGACACAGGTCTCCAACAGCAGAGGCCAGAGATCAGAATGTGTCGAATCGTCAGGATACCACGGCCGACTCGACGCCCTCGAGAAGAAGATCGAAGGTATGCATCGGGAGGGTCATCATGCGAGCGACGGGGATAAGTACGCTACCGACTTGCTCACAAAACCCTTCACCGAGGAGCTGCTCTCCATCCATGTCTCCTCCCGAAACAAGCCCCCGAAGGTCTCTCTCTTCGATGGTAAGTCTGACCCGAAGGACCATTTGGACGCATTCACCGCAGGAATGAACTTCCAAGACAACTCTGACGCCACCCAATGTCGAGCCTTCCCGACCACCCTCATCTGCTCCGGACGAGACTGGTTCTGAGGACTCGCGCCACGCTCGATCTCAACCTTCGACGGGCTGGACACCCAATTCCTCGGCCACTTTTTCGGGAACAGACGGCAGCAACGGACCGTCGACTATCTATTCACAATCAAGAGACCGAACAAAGAAACATTCAAAGGGCACGTCACCCGCTTCTACAATGCCCTTCTCGAGGTCCCAGAACATCAGGACTAGACGGTCATTACAACACTAAGGTCTGGTCTTAGGTACAAGGAGTGGTTACACTCCTTTGCATTAGCGCAACCTAAGACCATGGCCGAGGTGAAGGCCTGTACCGAACGTGAGATCCAGCTCGAGTCCGAGGTGAACGCGAATCATCCTAGGGCAGTGCAAACTGACCAAAAGAAAAGGGCGAGGGAAGAGAGAAAGTGACTTAAGCGGTCAAAACCCTACTCCCCGAAGTTTCAGGAATACACCCCGCTCAACGTCTCCCAGACGGTACTGCTTGAGGATGCTAAGGGCGAGGGGTTTTTCAAGCTCCCCCCGATCTCGTGCATGGTGGCAAAGCGCACCTGGGGCCCCTACTACGGTTTCCACAGGTCACAAGGCCACTCCACAGAGAGCTGTAAATAGCTCCGAGACTATATCGAGGAGCTCATCTGTTCAGGACACCTGGCAGCGTACTTGTGGGACAAGCGACAAGCTGACCGCGGGCAAGAGCAACGTCCCCTTCTCGGCGAGTTGACAATCGGCCAAATTATGGTCATGTCGGCGGGGGGTACGTTGAGTACCTACGAGGCTCGACACCTCGCACTGGTCGTGGAGGCCAACATCTATCCGAGGATGAAGGCCAGGGAAACCGAGCCAATCGTTTTTGATGGCCTTACACAGCCAAGAAGCTCAAACCGTACCAATAAAAAGAACACCTACTACCGTGTACTTCTTTTACTAAGGCAATGTAAACTTTTCTCAAGATCTTTCTGTTTATACAATAAGAAGGGATCAATAAAACATTGCAAAAAGAAGAGTTTGTTTATTCAAAGTGTACTATAGGCTCCTCAGCAGTACATCGGAAAAGAAAAATTACAATAGCGGGGGAAGGGGTGCAGAGAACATTGCTCGTGGTACTCCGAGAATATTTCCTCCAGCCAAGCCCTCACGGCCTCAGACCTCTACCCCTGATGCCGTCCGCGAATGCCGCCATCGTGCCGCAATTGGTAGCACCCAAGGATGAGCGCCACCGAGCGATCCCGCCGACTCGCGGAGATCAGGCCGAAGTGCCGCAAAGACCTTAGCTTACCAACCGCCTCATCCCTCAGTTATTCGGACAAGGGGTTGTAGAGCCCCGGCAATGCCCTCTAGATGGAGTACATCAACAGATGGAGCAGGGGGGAGTGCCGAGGAAGCAGTCGGCCGAAATGCACCATGTTCTTGGTGCAGTACTGATGGTAGAGGTACACGTCCTCGAAATTCAAGATGTCGGGGATGGTAAATGGGAAGTCATCCATTCTTACGTTTTGGATGTAAAGGAAGGAGTGATCAACGTTTTCTCCTTTTTATAGCCCACAACGCCCCACGAGTCCAACAGTCGCTCGTTTCACCCATAACTGTACCGCCACGCGGCAGACATCGAGCCTTTCTCAGCAAAATCGAAACGACGCGGCTCCGGCGCTTTTCCTCCCCTATGCGTTTATTACACGTGTTGCCCGCGACTGTCCCTGTTCCCCATACTCACACCAAGAAGGTCGGACAGAACCTCATGAATCGACCGGAAGGATCGAAGCCTTCACTAAGAGGCAACCAACCCGCCCTTACTCGGTTATCCCTAGCTGGTAGTTCCCTACCCAGCAACGCCAGGGATCGAAGCCCTCGCCAAGAGGCACCGGGTAGTAACCCTGCTCGGCCCGTCCTTAAGGATCCAAGCCCTCGCCAAGAGGCACGGGGAAGCAACCCTGCTCGGTCGATCCTTAGCAGGCCTCTTACGGCCCTTCCCGCGCTAAGGATCGAAGCCCTCACCAAGAGGCAACTGGGCCCGCCCTTGCTCGGTTATCCCTGGCTGGTAGTTCCCTACCCCGCAACGCCAGGGATCGAAGCCTTCACCAAGAGGCAACCGGGCCCTCCCTTGCTCGGTTATTCCTGGCTGGTAGTTCCCTATCCCACAACGCTAAGGATCGAAGCCCTCACCAATAGGCAACCGGGCCTGCCGTCGCTCAGTTATCCTTGGCTGGTAGTTCCCTACCCCGCAACACAAGGGATCGAAGCCCTCACTAAGAGACACCGGGAAGTAACCCTGCTCGTCCCATCCTTAAAGATCCAAGCCCTCGCCAAGAGGCACCGGGTAGCTACCCTGCTCGGCCCGTCCTTAGCAGGCTTCTTACGCCCCCCCCCCACGCTAAGGATCAAAGCCCTCGCCAAGAGGCACCGGGCAGCAACCCTTCTCGGCCTATCCTTAGCAGGCCTCTTACGGCCCGTCCCGTGCTAAGGATCAAAGTCTTCGCCAAGAGGTTTCGGTCAGTAACCCTGCTCGGCCCGTCCTTAAGGATCCAAGCCTTCGCTAAGAGGCAACTGGGCAGCAACCCTGCTCAGTCCATCCTTAGCAGGCCTCTTACGGCCCCTCCCGCGCTAAGGATCGAAGCTTCACCAAGAGGCAACCAGGCCCGCCCTTGCTTGGTTATCCCTGGCTGGTAGTTCCCTACCCTGCAACGCCAGGGACCAAAGCCCTCACTAAGAGGCAACCGGGCCCGCCCTTGCTCGGTTATCCCTGGCTGATAGTTCCTACCCCGCAAAGCCAGGGATCGAAGCCCTCACCAAGAGGCAACCGGGCCCGTTCTCGCTCAGTTATCCCTGGCTGGTAGTTCCCAATCCTGCAACTCTAGGGATCGAAGCCCTCGCCAAAAGGCACCGGGCAGTAACCCTGCTCAGCCCGTCCTTAAGGATCCAAGCCTTCGCCAAGAAGCACCGGGCAGCTATCCTGCTCGGCCCGTCCTTAGCAGGCCTCATACGACCCCTCCAGCGCTAAGGATCAAAGCCCTTGCCAAGAGGCACCGGGCAACAACCCTGCTCAGCCCGTCCTTAGCAGGCCTCTTACGGCCCGTCCTTACCTGGCCTCGCCAAGAGGCTCCAGGCAGTAACCCTGTTCGGACCGTCCTTAATGATCCAAGCCCTTGCCAAGAGGCAACTGGGCAGCAACCCTGCTCGGTCCATCCTTAGTAGGCCTCTTACGACCCCTCCCGCTCTAAGGATCGAAGCCCTCACCAAGAGGCAACCAGGCCCGCCCTTGCTCGGCTATCCCTGGCTGGTAGTTCCCTACCCCGTAACGCCACGGATCGAAGCCCTCACCAAGAGGCAACCGATCAGCTTCATTACTCGGTCCATACTTAGAGGATAACCCTGACGAATATTCACTATGCGACCCCACGTCGACTTCGGGGCTACGAAGATACCGACCCTTCACCGGTCTTTGCACACTTGGCAAATGGTCGAATTCAACTCGACGTGCGATCGCCAGACGAAGAACCGGCCTGACAGGAAAGCTGAACCGTGCAAAAACGAACGTTCGCCGCAAACAAAAGGATAATGTGCACGCAAAGAAACTGCAAAAAGATTTTTTATTCACAAAAATCAAAGGTCTCTGCAAAGGTATTATGTTCTCCCCGGCTTCATAAAAGTGCTCGGAGGCTTACAAAATTTCAGAGCAAAGGAAAAAATATATAAGAAGACAAGGGGTTTCAGGCCTCAGGGCCGGGGGAAACCTCAAGGAGCACCGCTTCCACCACGACCGGGGCTGCGTCTTGGGGATCAACGCCCATCACAGGAGCCTCGGCGCCGTCCTCATCAGTGGCCTCCTCCCCGGCAGCCCTTCCAGGGGCACCCCTCTGCACGTCACCCCCGCGAGGATACTCGTCCCTGAGCTCTTAATTAGGGAACTCCGGCATCCGAGCCTTGACGGCATCGAGGGCATCGTGCCAGATGAGGGTAGAGGCTGCGGCTAGGTCGGCGTAAAAACAGTCCGACTTCTTATAGTTCTCCACTGCCTTCGATGCCCTGAGCTCAGTTCGCTTCATCCTCTCTATCGCCGCCTCCAACTCCTTCCAGAGGGAGCTCGCCGACTTCTTCAGAGTGCCAACGAGCACTTTGGAGTTCTGAAGCTTGGCCTCGGCGGCCTCACGGCGCCTGGCGACCACTTGCTTTCCGGCCGCTACCTCTTGCTTCCCGACCGCCACCCCGTCCTCAAGGATGGCAACCCTCGCCATCGCCGCCTCCAGCTCCAACTTTGAGCTCTTCTGCAGCGAGGAGAACTCCTCCACGGCTCCCATCGCCGAGGCAATTTCCTCTTCCTCCATCTGGACGACGAGGGCGACGTGCTGGAAGACCTGAAGAAATCAGAAGGGGTCAGAAAGAAAAAGGAGGCACCAAATCTCACGAGTAGTAAGACGCTGAATGAAAAACCAAGTAAAGTGCGAGCACCAACCTGCACGGCCTCCTGGGCGACGGTCGCCATTTGCGCCCTAAGAGTCCCACGAGGGATTTTGCCCCCGGCCAACCTCTCCATCTCTGTCAACAGGCTGTCAGCGACGGAGAGCCCCGAGGTCTCCTCAAAGCGGAGGTCCCCCTCGTCCACTAAGATCGGGGAGGACAGGTTGCTTGGAACCGTCCGGTGGAACCTTTTGAGGGATGTCGCCGGGGAGTCAATGTATACCTCTGAAGCCCGGGCCTCTTGTTCCCAAACTCGCTTTCGGCTCGGCGCCAAGCTGGACTCCGGGGCACGGGCTGCACTCGAACGCCTAGGTGGAGTGGCTGCCGAGGGAACCGGTGAAAGGTTCCTAGGCACACCAAGGAGGTCTCACAAGGCATCAACCATGCCAATTTGAAAAATTGCGGTGCCGAGAAACCCTAGACTAGATCGTTGACTAGATTTTTAGGCGAAAAAGAAACTAGTTTACAACTAAACTAAAAGAACGGAAATACAACCTTTGTAGATCCGTTTCTCTACCTCCATAGCTCCATGATGAAGTCCTCTCCGCTATCCAAATCGAACCATGACTCTTGCATCGTCTTCATCGGAGAAAAAGTGGGCTAGGTCATCGACGACGATGCCGAAGATGATCTACGTCGAGGCATCACTAGATCAAGCTCCACCTTCACCAAGCCTTGAAAACTTATGAAGGAAACACCCTATACTACTTGGCAAGAGGTAGAGGATGAAGAAATAGGAAGTGGGTTCACTTTAGAATTGGATTTCTCACATGATTTCATCACTTGCCATTGATGAGGCAAGCTTTTCTTCTTTGAAGATGAAGAAGAAGAAGATGATAATATTATGATAAGTTATTAAAATGAAAAGGAAAATGAATACTTATCATAATACTAACCTTAGTTAAGTGAAGAGAATAGACCATGGTTTGTTTAAATGGTTAGGGTTAAGTATGAAGACAAGAATGGTGACTAAGTCAAAGCTTCATGAATCTTCAACAAACAAACAAACAAAGCCACCATTCTTTCTTTATCTTTTCCAAAACAAATAAATAAATAAATAAATAAATAAATAAGATAATCAAAACCCTAATCATTAACTTAACCATGGTTTAATCTTTACACTTAACCAAGTTAACATGTATCATCAAACATGATACAATCAAGTGCACAAAAGTATATCACATATACAACTTGTGAACTTCAAGTGAGAAAATCCATTTAAGTGAACCTATATTAGTTAATGTAAAGTGATATATCAAATATATAATTATACATTAAATCACTAAATCAACACTTGATTTAACGACCCGGTCATATCGCATATAACCGACTAATATCAATAGCAACAACTTATCGAATCAACACTTGATCCGATAACCCGGCTATAGCGCATATAACCGATCAATGTTACAAATCGCGAGAATCGAATACAGTATCACATACTGGTATTATTCTCGGTCCCGCACATATCTCATATGCGCTCCTATTTCGTTTTGCTTGAGCCAGGAAACCTCTGTGTAGGACTCTAAAGACTCGTCAATACGCCGGCAGCAGGTGATGATCATATCAAACACCCACAAGCCGCAAGCGGTCTGCTAAACGTAACGGCCACCCGGGTATTGAGCGATCAGAAGATCGACGAGCAAGCCCGCTCACACTCCAGTGAATCCAACCAGTAACACTACCGTACAGTCCGGTCTCGTCGTCTGATATGTCGCATATCTTGCCTAGGGGTGGTAAACGTCAGACCCCAATAGCTCGATAAGTCGTGTCGATATGAGGTCTATAACAATTCGAGAAACTACTGGTAACACTTACCAGTAAATCTCAGCAACCCTGGCCAGGGATTTCCTGTTATAGCCAATCGAACACAGCGCAACATCAACCCCCTATACCGGGAGAGACGAATCCCCTCCTATCGCTCATTGCCTCCATGTGACTCGGGACTGTAACCAAAAACCACCGTTTTGCACGCCCTCTTGGATGTGGTAAGATGGAAATCAAAGCACAGTGGGAACCACACAAGACTCTATGACGATCTCGGGTCAACAGACTACTCTGTACCAGTGTCACCAGAGAACTGCCATCTGACGTAAGGTATAATACCATCTGGGAGTTCTCGGCGAGTCCGTCCAGTGTACCCAGTCTCTACTGAGCACCCGTATATCATCTCTGATGTCAAACACCAATGGATATGGGATCATCCATCGCCCATCTGTATGGGTCGAGAAGGTACACGCCAGTCTACTCTGGTATATCGATGCCCCATCTCGATACACCCACGACTAGGGACTTTCAAGGATGTACTTATGGACTACCATGTACCCACTAGTATGATCCGCATCATAGTCCAGGTAGTCAAGTACACATCCTAAGGGCTTTACCAACATGTAATAGATAGACAATCTGTGTACACGTTAAGGTAAAGAGCAACCAGATAGCATACTATCATGTCGAGCAAGAAAGTCCTCCCTATATATGTCCCAGCATCCACTACAATATACATCCAATGTACAGTAATGGCCTCTAGGGCATACATATAACTAACAATCTCCCACTTGCACTAGGGCCATCTGTAGCAGTGGTTGTAGTATCTCATACTCAACCATCCCATAAAAGTCTCTCTCTGGGAATAGGCCTTCATGAGTGGATCCGCCGTGTTGTCCTCTGAGTCTACTCTCCTAACCTCGATCCCTTAGAGATTAACCATCTCCATGATCAAGTGATACTGCCTTAGAATATGTCTGGATCACTGATGGGACCTGCGTTCCTTGGCATAAGCCACAACTCCATTGCCACACAATGGGAGGAACATAGTTCATCTCATGAACCAATATACACCCAAACAGCCTCTTTGGTAGCATCTTAAGTAGCGATGTATCCTGCCTTTATCGTCTAGTATGTCACGGTATCTAGCTTGGAACTCCTCCAACATACCGTCCCTTTACTGAGGGTAAAGATAATGCCTGCGACTGACATTCAGTCGTCTTTATCACCCTGGAACCTTTCCAGTGATTTTCCCCAGAATCGTTTGATATCATCTCACTACAACTAGTGAGAATCCTAACATCCAATTAAATCTATCTCATAGATCTAAAACTCAGGATTTAGGAGGTATCATTTTGATCCTACACGGAGAATCTTTGTGATAAACGGAGATTGATCGAGCGTAGCATAAGAAACTCCTTTCTTATCAAGAGTATGTCATCCACGTACTCTACGAGGATCACCACCATACTCCTTACTACCTTTTTGTTTATACAAGGTTCATCTACCATTTTGATGATGTCAAACTCTTTGACTAATCCATCAAAACAGATGTTCCAACTCCGCGATGCCTGCTTTAATCCTATAAAGCATCTTGCACACGTTTCCGCTGCTCCCACTGTCTACGAAGCCCTCTGGCTGTGTACTTATAGACGCACTCTTCTAAAACATCATTTAGAAAAGCAGTCATGACACCCAACCACCAGATATCGTAGTCATGGTATGTAGCCGTGACAAGTAGGATCTGGATGGACTTAAGCATAGCTACTTGAAAAGGTTTCATCATTATCCACACCTGGTCAATGATGCAAACTTTTAACAAGTCTAGCTTTGAAAGTCTCAACTTTTCCATCTACACCAAGTAATTTTCTCAAGATATACTTTCTCCTGATGGGGATTTAACCCTTCAGATATAGCAACTAAAGTCCATACTTTGTTGGTGTATAAGGATTCCATCTCAGATCGATAAGCATCCAGCCATTCTTACAGAGTCACACTCCTGATGGCCAGCTCGAAACTAGTTGGGTCATCATCTCATGATGCAATCTTCGCTCCCACTGTCATAGAGAAACAGAAGTATCTCTCAGGTGGGTGAGGAACCCTACTAGATCGGCGGAGAGGCTGAGATTCGTTGGAATCTACTGAATCCTTTGGTTCTATCAAATCATCAGCCGCAGTTTGTATAGCTGGAACCTTTCCAGTTCTACATTACAGACCTTGCCTCAAGCTTGTCTGGATTTTGTTTTCAGACATAGGCCGGTCAACCCCAAATCTTTAACTAGCTTAAGACATGGGCTCTTCCCTTTCCATATCACATATGAGATGGTAGGCAACTGATTTGATTGGAACCCTATTCAATAGGTATGCAGCTTCTCAAGTGCATAACTCCCAAAAGGAAATAGGTAACTCAGTAGTACTCATCATAGAGCACACCATATCATATAGGGTGTGATTGCTCCGTCCCGATACACCATCGTACTATGGTGTATTCGGAGGAGTAATGCCGAGAGAGAATCTCATTCTCCTTTAGAATAGTCCAGGAATTCCGTGCTCAAGTATTCTCCTTCTTGATCTCATCATAGGACATAATACTTATACTCGTATTTTGGTTCTCTACTTCTAACTTATATTCTGTGAATATCTCAAAAGGTTCGGACTTGTGTTTCAACAAGAACATATGTCTGAATCTAAAGAGATCATCAGAGAACGTAATGAAGTATAAAGAACCAGTCCTGGCATGTGTAGACAGGGGACCTTACATACATCAACATGTATCAATCCCAAGAGTTCACTAACTCTTTCTCTGTTTCCAATAAACAGAGCTATGGTCATCTTATCTTTGTGACATGACTGGCGAGTTTCACAAGATGTAAATTCAAACTGATTTAAATATGCATCTAAATGTAACTCAGCCAGTCGGGTCGCATTGATATGACCTAGTCTACAATACCGCAAGAAGGATTCGTTCATTTCTGAACTCTTCCTCTTGTGTGTGTTCTGTATACTAAGAACTGTAGTTTGATTTAGAACATAAATGCTTTTAGATAACGTGCCTGAACCGATCAACTTTTGATATAGGAAATGTCCAAAACATTATCCAACAATACAAAATTTTATCATTTCTTTACTAATAAAGAGGGTGATATGATTTTGTATATCAGGTTCGGTATCTAATAACATTCGTTCAGAATCAATGTATTGGTAATACAGGGTGACAGTGACCAACAGACTTGGCTGCAACACTTGCCCCGTTTTCTGCCTCATGAAACTTATCACCCGTTCTCAGTTCTCTACCTATCTGTAGCCCTATGTAACAGATTACATATCTGGGATCCTGATCTGGTATCACATACCCAGGACGTAGAGGATACAGAGAAACAGTTCTTTGTAATGAACACACCCGAAGATGATGCATCAGCATGCACTCTCTTCGTTTGGGCGGCACGGGAATTCTGGTAATCCCCAATTTCCTGCTCGGTCTTATAACAATTATAAGTTGGAGCGGGACCAACGTTCCCCAGCTCAGTATAACAAGCGGGTTCGGTCAAATATCCGTATTATTATCTTGATTAAGGCGTGATATGGTCGCTACCAGGAGAGAGAGAGAAGAAAACACTCAGCGTGCGCTCTTGCAAGAATAGATTGGTTATTATTTTATCTAATCAAGATGGCTCCCACTGCTTTTTATCAAATCTTCTTTCAAACCCTAAAAGGAAAGACTAGCTGGGATTAATTACACACTACAAGTTCGCCAATCTTTCAGCCAGGCCAGTGTCGGTACTTTGAGGGAGGTCCCCCGTGCTTTCGCACGAACCTAATTAATGTAAACCTCGTTTTCCCAGAGGCGTAACCTCGTTGACACCTTTCTAGACACCTACTTGATCGGCTAATTGTAATGTGTAAAACTCTCCCAGGAGTAACTCTTACTCGCAGCGGGTATCGGAATCCAACTATCTCATAGGAGGTATGCAATCTCATTGCAAATTTCAACACTTGAAATTCTCGATAATATTTTGCCCCTAACCTCCTATGACCTTGACAAAGGCCAACAAACCATAGGATGCTAGTCAAGTTCAACCCGTCATTTCCTGATTGAATGAAACCCACCCGCACGGCCCTTGACAAAGGCCAACAAGGTCGCACGACTACCCTAACTCAATCTGCATCATATGCATAAGCAGATAAGCACCAGTTAGCTACCTAACACTGCGCCTTGACAAAGGCCAACAAACACAGCACGAATACTAACTACTACTTATCTGAAATGACGGAGGGCTACGACAGGTTTTTATGAAAACCTATTGCGTAATGAACTTGATATCGTTGTAGGATCGAATGAATTTTAAAATGGAGTCCTTTTAAGGCTTTTCTAGTTTTGCTAAAGGAGTCACTCCCGGTGAAGGGATCGTCGGTCCTTTCCTTGTCGAATGAGGTGCGGGATATATCACATATATCACTGTGCAAAGCAAAAACACTTAAAAGCAATCAAAAGACAAACCGAAGGTTGTAGCATCTGCCAGTTATTGCTAAAGGAGTCACTCCCGGTGAAGGGATCTCGGTCCTTTCCTCATCGAATAAGGTGCAGGATATATCGTATATACCGCTGTGCAAAGCAAGAACTGTAGCTACCTGTTTTATTTTTGAAATTCAATTTTACAACATCTTAGGTTTCTTTTATTTCATTAATCACATTAATGAAGTCCCATCATTTAAGTACCTAAACATCACAGATAAATACGACGTACACTTATGCCATCCGCATTCGCCTCGATGTCCCCTCGTGCACCGTTAGGTTAGGTAACTAACGGCAGAGCGGGGCAGGGCTAGCGCGGGTGTAAAACATAAGTAACGCCTATATAATATATCATATATACTATATACAGTATCTATCACAGAATATATCACATGATCACATCACAGATATCGCAGCAGAAGAATCATATGAAATATTGGATATACTAGGACGTCCGTGTTTTCAATACGAGCCAGTATAAAACACGGATTCCACGGTCGTGATGAATAGCCAAACCCACACCCCTAGACCCCTACGAGAGCGGCAAGCAACCCTGCCAATTCTAGAGTTAGGAGACCCGGACTCGACTCCTCGAGTTGGTCTCCCACTGGACTCCAGAACCCGGTTACTTGTGCCCTCCTCCTTGGGTCTATCCTAGTGCGGAAAAGTAAATAATATACAACAACGGTGACAACTTCCGCAACCTGGAAGCGCCCCAATAAAAGAATATTACATACAAGATTTTACATGAATGAAAATGAAAAACACTCATCTCACATAAAAACCCCCGGCTATTCAAAGACGACGATCCAATATAACATATCCAGCAACACATAACATCACATGTCATCAACGTAAGTAAACATGCATATACCAATTGTCGTTGACATATAGCAACGAAACCGGCGATATCACATATTACACTTATGGTCACAGAAAAGAAAGTGTAAAACTACAACAGTTGGAATCCGCAATCACCTCAGACATCGCATGCCTGACCAAATGAATTCTTTAGACATCGCATGCCTAACAATTATAAACCCCGCATTTTAGTCTCAAAATCGAAAACTCTTTTCAATATCAAGTCGGGCAATTCAACAAGATTCCCGACATCCTGATCGAATGCTCGTCCCAAACTTCAGTAAGCGGCCGCACCCCCGACGCCGTCGACGAAGTGCACCAAGGCGGAACACCGCTACCGCGAGCACCCGAACGGATGCTTTCGGCGACGGGGTTCTCCTACAGTCACTTGGTCGGGGCTATGGGGGCGAGGCTGTCTATTAAGTTTACCCGGCGAGTATCCGCGTACGCTACGTGATTGCGACGGACTTTTGATCACATCAAAATTCCGTGGCAACCGATCAAGTGAGACTAAACTGCTATGTTTATAACATTCATTTAGTTATCTCATAACTTATTGTGAATTCCAATTATTGTATCCCATTCCAGATAATTAGAAAATGTTAAACTTTCCGATCGAACATTCAAACACCCAAGTTTTCCCGATACAGATCAACACATGAAACAAGTCTAAAAACATTCAGTTCGTGCCTCAGTACCAACGGTCCAGCCGTAGAAGGGTCAAGCCAACGCCTCACATGTGGCACGCCATACTGCCCCAAACCCGAAGGTTCAAAGGGCAGTTCAAGACGGTCACATAATCGAGTTAAGGTTTGTTGTCTTCTAGAGGGTCCATTGCGTTACTTGCACTACTTAGAACGTCTTTAAACCACGGAAAAATCCAACACTTGGAAATTTCCCGGCAGGGAAAAGAATGGGTATTTACATCTGGTCGAACTTTTTAACATATTCTAAAATATCCGGAAAGCCACATAGACAAAATCTGATACTCCGATCGAATCCACGAATTCCCCAATACAACCCAGAAATTTCAACTCTTGAATAAATATTAAAAATTCCCAGGAAAACCAGCACTGAAAAATAGGAGTTACCGTGCAAAATTCAATGCATGAAGAGACTAAATGAGCGCGGAACCGCCGCAATAGGCGGTTAATGCCGCTGTTCCGCCGCGCTTTAGACAGATCATTAGGTAATTTTTGCACCTTAATTCTTAGAATTTCCTGCTGAATTTTTTAAGAATTTTTAATTTAGAAAAAACCGCTTTTTCAGAAAAAGTCCAGAGAGCATGGAAATATTGGGGTTTCGGTTCGATCGGACTTCAAACTCCGTCTAGACTTCGCCTAAGGCTCTAGCTAGGCTCTGATACCAATGAAAGGTTCCTAGGCACACCAAGGAGGTCTCACAAGGCATCAACCATGCCAATTTGAAAAATTGCGGTGCCGAGAAACCCTAGACTAGATCGTTGACTAGATTTTTAGGCGAAAAAGAAACTAGTTTACAACTAAACTAAAAGAACGGAAATACAACCTTTGTAGATCCGTTTCTCCACCTCCATAGCTCCATGATGAAGTCCTCTCCGCTGTCTAAATCGAACCATGACTCTTGCATCGGCTTCATCGGAGAAAAAGCGGGCTAGGTCATGGACGACGATGCCGAAGATGATCTACGTCGAGGCATCACTAGATCAAGCTCCACCTTCACCAAGCCTTGAAAACTTGTGAAGGAAACACCCTATACTACTTGGCAAGAGGTAGAGGATGAAGAAATAGGAAGTGGGTTCACTTTAGAATTGGATTTCTCACATGATTTCATCACTTGCCATTGATGAGGCAAGCTTTTCTTCTTTGAAGATGAAGAAGAAGAAGATGATAATATTATGATAAGTTATTAAAATGAAAAGGAAAATGAATACTTATCATAATACTAACCTTAGTTAAGTGTAGAGAATAGACCATGGTTTGTTTAAATGGTTAGGGTTAAGTATGAAGACAAGAATGGTGACTAAGTCAAAGCTTCATGAATCTTCAACAAACAAACAAACAAAGCCACCATTCTTTCTTTATCTTTTCCAAAACAAATAAATAAATAAATAAATAAATAAATAAGATAATCAAAACCCTAATCATTAACTTAACCATGGTTTAATCTTTACACTTAACCAAGTTAACATGTATCATCAAACATGATACAATCAAGTGCACAAAAGTATATCACATATACAACTTGTGAACTTCAAGTGAGAAAATCCATTTAAGTGAACCTATATTAGTTAATGTAAAGTGATATATCAAATATATAATTATACATTAAATCACTAAATCAACACTTGATTTAACGACCCGGTCATATCGCATATAACCGACTAATATCAATAGCAACAACTTATCGAATCAACACTTGATCCGATAACCCGGCTATAGCGCATATAACCGATCAATGTTACAAATCGCGAGAATCGAATACAGTATCACATACTGGTATTATTCTCGGTCCCGCACATATCTCATATGCGCTCCTATTTCGTTTTGCTTGAGCCAGGAAACCTCTGTGTAGGACTCTAAAGACTCGTCAATACGCCGGCAGCAGGTGATGATCATATCAAACACCCACAAGCCGCAAGCGGTCTGCTAAACGTAACGGCCACCCGGGTATTGAGCGATCAGAAGATCGACGAGCAAGCCCGCTCACACTCCAGTGAATCCAACTAGTAACACTACCGTACAGTCCGGTCTCGTCGTCTGATATGTTGCATATCTTGCCTAGGGGTGGTAAACGTCAGACCCCAATAGCTCGATAAGTCGTGTCGATATGAGGTCTATAACAATTCAAGAAACTACTGGTAACACTTACCAGTAATTCTCAGCAACCCTGGCCAGGGATTTCCTGTTATAGCCAATCGAACACAGCGCAACATCAACCCCCTATATCGGGAGAGACGAATCCCCTCCTATCGCTCATTGCCTCCATGTGACTCGGGACTGTACCCAAAAACCACCGTTATGCACGCCCTCTTGGACGTGGTAAGATGGAAATCAAAGCACAGTGGGAACCACACAAGACTCTATGATGATCTCGGGTCAACAGACTACTCTGTACCAGTGTCACCAGAGAACTGCCATCTGACGTAAGGTATAATACCATCTGGGAGTTCTCGGCGAGTCCGTCCAGTGTACCCAGTCTCTACTGAGCACCCGTATATCATCTCTGATGTCAAACACCAATGGATATGGGATCATCCATCGCCCATCTGTATGGGTCGAGAAGGTACATGCTAGTCTACTCTGGTATATCGATGCCCCATCTCGATACACCCACGACTAGGGACTTTCAAGGATGTACTTATGGACTACCATGTCCCCACTAGTATGATCTGCATCATAGTCCAGGTAGTCAAGTACACATTCTAAGGGCTTTACCAACATATAATAGAGAGACAATCTGTGTACACGTTAAGGTAAAGAGCAACCAGATAGCATACTATCATGTCGAGCAAGAAAGTCCTCCCTATATATATCCCAGCATCCACTACAATATACATCCAATATACAGTAATGGCTTCTAGGGCATACATATAACTAACAACCGGGACTGACGTCGGACGGGAGGAGCTGGCACCTCCAGCCCTCGATCCCTTCTTCTGCTCTTGCATGGCCGCTCGGAATTTTCTCACTTCCATGGGTTCTGCACAAGACAAGGTACAATGGAGTCAGCAATGCTAGTAAAAATGAAAATAAATGCAAGTATGAATAGATCTCCTGTAAACTCCTAACTTACCCGCGAATGGGACGGGGCTGAGCCCAGCCCAACTGAGGGCCTGCTCGGAAAGCCGCACGTCATCCCTGGGAATGGGCTCCCACTTTGCCACTTTCACCGCATCGGGATCGTTCGAATGACTCTCCCGCCGGCAACTATCCTTAGACCACTGGGTGGGCATGGGCCGGTCTTCACCCTCGGGCGGCCGAACAAAGAAAAACTTTTTCTTCCAATCATGGATGGAAGAAGGTAGTACAACGACCCCCGACCCGGCAGCACTTCTCCGTTTTTTCCTAAAAGAGATGTATATCGACCTCGGCTCGCCCACGCGAGTACCGGGGTGACTTATGTAACAGAGAGAAGATGCCAGGGTGCTCAGCCTGAAAGGATCATGTGAAGCTTCAAACGGTCCAGGAACCCAAGGAGAATCCTCCAGGAGTTCGGCACTAGCTGACCCGGGGCTAACCACAAAATGATTCAGCACTCTAACAACCTCGGGACAGAAGGGCAGGCGCATTCTGGCCCAAAAAACTTCCAGGTACAGGGCAATCTCCTTACCCCGTACCTGATCTGTCCTCTCCCCTTCCTCGTCCAAACATAGTGTATAGCCAGGAGGAATGTGGAAACGAGCCCGAGCGGTGGCGAGCTCATCCTCTTACCTCACCATGGATGACACGCCAGGGGCACCCGCAACCTCTGCTCGGGGAACCGCTCCCGTCGTGTGACCCCGGGAAGAGGATCTGACCCTAACTTCCCGAGAGGACTCCGACTCAGTGGAAGAAGAAGAAGAAGAAGAAGAAGAAAGGGAATTTACGGGGGGCTCCCTAGACTCTACCCGATCTATTTCTACAGACTCTTTGCAAGAAGACATCTAACCTGATGGAGAGGATGAGTCCTCGGAAGAAAACGTAGAGATCTGACCTAAAAAGGAGAGCGCCGAGCTAACGAGACTCTGGACGAGGAAATTATGAAGAAGTATGGGCCCGGATGGGGACCTCATCTCTATTTATATCTGCCGGCGTACACATCCAACGGTAACAGTCATCTCCCACCGAAACGACTCATTGCATTCGACGGCCACCATCACTCCACCTGTCGCACGTGCATTGATCGCACCCCATCGGACGCCAGAAATCTATGGCCCGTCGCGTCAGCCAACCAGCACCAGACACGTTTGCTGTCGCTTCGGTGAACGTACGCACGATTTGGCGCATCCTCTTTAATGCAAGATCTGGCCTCTGATCCGTTGACGTCATTAAGAAAATACAGCTGATTGCCCAAGAATGCACGCTTACGATATCTACGAAAAGGAGATCACCTCGGGTGACTCGGCAGACCACTCTTGACCCGACCCGTTAACAGGACGGGACGAGAGTGGGGGGCTAATGATGATGCTGGATATCGTTGATTTCCCAGATCGTGACACGTGGCGGATGACGTGTCCCGAAGCTAGCAAGAAAGGACCAGGAACAGTACATCGGTAGAATACCTGGGTCTGCGGCCCATGGACGTGGCCGACCTTCTGCAACCGTCCACACCACTCCTGTGCCCACCTTACAAACAACCATTGGCTCACCTCTGAGCCCCCTGCACAACTGGCCTCCTTGGCCCTCTCAGCTCATCTCCGGGCTTTAGCAGAACCGAGATACCTCGGCCTCCCACTTGTCCCCGAGCCTCCCGCCCGTCCCCGAGCTTCCCGCCAAGCTTATCCTCCTCGGTCTCATCCTGACCGACCCGCAGCACTGATCACAGGCTCCCACGCCATGGCTCCGCGAATCTCGCCATGCCCGAGATATCCGCCGCCCATGATCCTACGTTCCACGCTATCACGATCCCCCATTAATGAGCTTGTCTTGCCATTAATGAGGGACCCCCTTATCATGCGGGCGTGACGTCGGGAGCGTAACAGCTGGCGTGATTCTCATGCCTGCCTGCCTATCGCTGCCGCTATATAAACCCCTCTCTCAGACGATCGAGGTACACGATTTTCTCCTCATTAGGCCATTACTCTGCTCAAATATCCGATCTAACTTGATCGTCTGAGGGTCCTCGGTGGTACAACCATCCCGGGACTTCCTTGCAGGTAGCTCGGCCTTAACCGCCTCAAACCCACTGAGATCCACACGCTTTAGGAGGTAACCCCCAACTCAATCTCAGCCGTCCATCGTTGCTCGCAGCATATTTACGGAAGGTAACATCATGACGAGATCTGACATCCGTCAAGGTGATAAAGAAAGAGTGTGTTAATTATATAAACACTCTACACATGTATGATAGAATGTCAGCCCACACCCAGCCTACTAAGTAAAGGCATATTTGGAGGCAGAGGAATATCGCAGGCAACAGAAAAAAACTAGACATGAGCAAAGCTGAACCCTTATTGTATGTAGGACTTCAAGATACTGAGAAATGGTGGGATGCTGGTGATGCTCCTTTGGCCCAGCCTTTGATGGAGCAAACTACAGACCCTACTGAGAAAGGTGCGTACTTTCTTTAGAATCCAGGTATATGTATACGCTCTCAATTGATTCACTTGTTATGATATTGTAGGAGGGGAGACTTCAGGAGAAACAGTGATAGCGCCTCCCACTAAGAACGCTCATGTGCCCAGATCTTCGCCATTTTCTAGCGAAGCGCATATCGACACGTTCGGGAAGAAGGTGGTGGTTTCCCGGCATCGATCACCGATAGAAAGAGGACATTCGAAGTCCCGGGGTTCGTCTCATTGCCCTGGTTCAAATAAATAGGGGCCTTCCTTGTTAGACAAAGTTCTGGGCATGGACGAGCTGCCAAAGGAAGAGGGCATGGTACCTCTATGCAAGAAAAAGTGTTCGAAGGCTTCTAGGGCCTCGGGTGGATCTACACTTGCAATGCCACCTGCTCCCCAACTTACCGCCGTAAGTTCTTGTGTATTCATTATATCTTACGACCTTTTCCTATGTATATACTGTAAGTCGATGTCATACACTCCATAGGGTTTGTAGAGAGGCGGAATTAATTAAAAAAAATAATTTTATAGCAAGCAATATCGATTAAACTCCTAAGATCTACCATAAGCCTTAACTAGCAAAACTAACAAAGGTTCTAGTCTACTATGAAGTGATTTATATCTTTGTGTTCAAGTCCTTCAGGTCTTCTTATCCTCTTCTTAAGCTCCCCTTTCGTCTGGATCAATCTTGGTCGTCGGCCTCCTTGAGTCGAAGACGATCCACCCGAAAGTCTATGGTTCAAGCTCTAACCTCAAAAGTGAGGTAACTAAAGTACCTAATTTGCTAATCTAGGCAGCTTAGAAGATGTAGAGTGTTAATTAGATTAATTTATCTCAATATCCTTAGGTTTCTCAACACATGAGAGTGTTAGGGTTTGAGGAAGAAGAAGAGAGCAAAGGAGGAGAGAGAATGTCAAGTGTCGAATGAAGTGAAGAATGACTAAGCTCAAAACTATCAAGCATTTCATTTTCAATAAAATATAGTAGCCATGCTTGAATAGTAATCATAAATAAATAAAGAAAAGAAATAGCCATGCTTCATACCATACTTTAAAACACCTCATCCCTCCACCTCATTATCTATTTTCAATAAATAGATTTAACACAAATGATGTGTATTCTACTAGAAGCCCTCAAGTGAAAATACAAGAATGGCCTCACCGTATATACATACCCGTATTCGTATTACAAAAAATACGAATTCGAAGAGATAAAATAATCCAATAATATAATACTAGAATGCGGCTTAATCATAAGCCCGCCAGTATTATCCGTCCGAAAAAATCCGTATAGCTAGTACACGTATATGATCGGAACCCATACGGCCTCCACATCGTTTCGCCTGAACCAGGGAAACCCTCTGTATGGGACTCTAAAGACTCGACAGTATGCTGGCAGTGGGTTTAACTACAAGCCTGTAACACTCTAGTTCATTTATACCAAATCTATTTTTGGGTATTTCTTTATTTATGGCCATTCTTGATTTACTACTGTTATGGGTGCGAATAGTGTAATTGGTATCCGTATTTGCATCCGATCCGCTCCGCTTGCTGGAAACCCATTTTGATTCCTGTTTATAATTGATCCCGGCTAGTTATGAGAATCCGTGTACTTTCATGTTGTATAACTGCATTTTATCAAGCATCTGCATTATTTTTAATAAAACAAATAAAGTCAAATAAAATATTTTAAAAATATCTAGCATGGCCCGTATCATACTTCTAACCCTGTTGTAGCATCCGGATATCGTGTTCTCGTCCTGTTCGGTGAAACGGATCCGTTTGGATAGCTACGTGCACACTGCATGTATCCGTTCTTGGGGGTATGCATTTTCGTTACCCGGATATTATATTTTAGTTTTGGTTGACACGTATATTAACCGTATTTTTAAACCATAATTTTAGACCCGACCCGGGCGTCTTTTGGACTATTTTGTATTTAGCTTAAAACTCAAATTTTATTAATATTATATTCTTAATATTCTAACAGTAAAATCTATACCTTTTAACTAATATATATATATATATATATATATAATATTTCATTTATATTTTAAACGGTAAATCCTAACTCTCAAACTCACTGATCAGTCTCTCTCTCTCACTATATTCTTTTATTAATTAATTATATTCTTAATATTTTATAAACCCATACCTCACACGTCTTCTTTCTCCCTCCTCGTTCTCGTTTTCCCGCCGCTCCCTAACCCTAACCCTAGCCTTCACCCTCAAACTCACCTCGCGGTCGCCGCTCCACACTCGACGTCGCTTCCACCTTCTCCATCTTCTCTCTTTCCTCCTATCTCTTATTTTCCCCGAGCCCTAAGACCCCGACGAAGAACCCAACAATCCACAGCCCTCGCCTCGTCCCTGCACCTCGCCGTCACCATCTCGCCTTCGTCGACTCCACCTCGTCGACGACCTTCACTTCTCCCTCTCCCCTTCTTTCCCCTGACAAACCCCGAGCCTACAACCTCACGCCAACCTCGCCTATGACCCGACCTTGCACACCCTCCTCACCGGAGCTCGTCTCGCCGTCGAACTCAACCCTCGCCACCGCTTTCTCCTCCTCTCTTCTACTTCCCAGAACCTGAGCAAGAACCCTGCACTGAGCCAATCCCCGACTTCAAGAACCCGCAGCCACCTCGCTATGAAACCTCGCCGGAAACCCACGACCCATCGTCGACATTCCCCTAGCCTCGCCTCTGTCCCCGAGCACTAAACCCCAGACCACAACACCTTCATCTTCTTCTCTTTCTTCTTCTTCTTCTTCTTCTTCTCTTTTTCTTCTTTCTTGGTTTCTATTTTCCGGTGATCGCCGGAGCCGTGCCGCTGCCGACGATCCGAGCAACCCAGTGGACATCACCAGCCAGCGTGGTCACCTTCTTGCTTTTCCTGGTCCTGTCCTGTGTGCGCGTGTGTACATTGCGACGTTTACCCAATGTCGGACACTGCGTATACACCCCGTCGTGATATCCGATCAGGCAAATTTATCTTGCTACATGCTATGATACATATTTTGCATCCATATGAATAAAAATATCAGATGTTTACTGCATTGTACATCCATATTACTGTTTTACTGTTTTCAGATAGCCGTACGCATCCATATCATTAATTACATATCTGGTTGCATGCAAGTTAGCTTGATACATGCTATATTATTATACTTGCATCTATATTAATAAAAATATTGCATATTTATTGTATTGTGCATCCATGTTATAGTTTTACCGTTTTTTCGATATCCGTTCGCATCCGTATCATTTATTGCATATCTAGCTGCATGCCATATCATATTATTTCATATTACTGTTATATTAGCACCCCATGCTTGATAATATGCATCATGCGTAGTCATGGAGTTGTAGATGTAATCCCTGATAGATATTTGTGCATCCGTGTTTTAATGTGCATCCATACTTTTATCGTGCATCCGTACTTGCTACAGTTTTATTATGAGCATCCGTTTGATACCTGTGCACTACCTGTCATGACCTGATACATCACTACTTGACATGTTAGCTGATCCCGTTTCTAATGCCGACAATCCTGACATGTTGTCCTAACGGACGTATCTTGTTGTCTGCATAGACAAACCTGTATCTACTTGATCCTGTATCGGCATTAGCTCCAGATTTATAAATACTGACTTGAAAACATAACTTAGGGGTAAGGGAAAATCAATGATGAAACCTGATTTTTAACTCAACAGTTCGACGCTTATACTGATCAGTTTTGGGGGCTAGGCCAGTCCCGGGATGCTGCTGCTGACATCATTCATCTGTACATGTTTCCTGTTTTGTGCTTAGCGGCACGTCTCGGTTTCAGCCTGAGAATCTGGACCGTGGTCCGGGGCATGCATGGGATACTATTGAGTTACATCGACAATTTATTAAATTGATTTCAAAGACTTGAGAGTAATTAACCCGGTAGCATAGAATACTTACCACATGCACATATACTTCACTGTTCCATATTCGTGTTACTGTTATATACTCATTACTATTCATACTCATGTCTACATATCTTGTTACCTCCTGATTATATTTTATTATTTGATATTATGACGTACTGAAGTCTGGGTTTTGCATGGCCCAGATCCTCTATCTTTGTCGCAGACTGATTAGGAGTATTTCCGCTGTCAGGTCGAGCAGTGAGGATCCTGTTAGTATCTAGTTTAGTTTAGTTTTGTTTTCGTACTTTCATTTCCTGATGTGAGACCGTATTTGGGACGTACTTTCTAGATGTTATTGTTTATTGGATTTATTGCTTCCGCATATTATTTCTTGACTCGTTTATTCTGGCATATGGACATTTACTAGATAGTTTATTTTTATTTCTACTGTTCTTGATATCTTATAGACAGCCGTAATGTGACCGCGGAGGGATGTTTCCTAAGCACAGGTAGCATGGTTGGCTCTGTCATGTACCAATCTTAGCGCACTCTGGGAAGCGGGGCATGACAAAGCCCGTTAGTGGCACTAGCTGTACGTAACGGCTACCCAGGTACTTATCGAAAAGAAGGACGACGAGCAAACTCATCCAAACTCCCGCTGAGCCTATTCATGACAATCTCCGTACAGTTTGGTCTGTTTGTTTGAGAGTATCGCATGCCGGGTTTAGGGGTGGAAAACGTCAGACCCCCTAATAACCTGACAAGTCGTGCCGATATGGCTCAAGACCATCCGAGAATCTACTAATCTAACTACCAGTAATTCTCAATCCGCCCTGGATAGGGACTTATGGTGTTGGCCAACTGAACACAGCGTGACATCGACTCCCTATACCGGGAGAGGCGAATCCCCAACAATTGCTCGCTGCCTCCATGTGGCTCGGGACTGTACCCAACTAAAACTTGTTTACACGACTCAGTAAAGCCGTGGTAGGATAGTAATCAAAGCACAGTAGGAACTCACACGAGACAAATGACGACCTCAGGTCGACAGACTATCTGTACTCATGTCACTAAAGAACTGCTATCTGACGATAGGTATAAAACCATCTAGCCAGTTCTCGGCGAGTCCGTCCAGTGTACTCACCCCCACTGAGAACCTGTATATAATCTTAAGTGCATCACACCAATGGCTGCGGGACCAACCATCATCCCTCGTCAGGGTCTAGAAATGTATACACTACTTTACTCTGGTGTATCGATGCCCAGTCTCGATACTCCCATGACTAGGGACATTTAATGATGTGTTTATCGACTACCCAGCTTCCACAAGTATGATTGCCATCATAACGCTGGTAGTCAAGCAATGATCCTATGAGCTTTATCAACATGTATAAGCGATATGAAATAACAAGTAAAACATATATACATGTTAAGATAAAGGCAAACCAAATACCATGCTATCATATTGAGCAAAATTATCCTGTATATACATATCCCGAGCATCCTATACAATGAAGGCCTCTAGGGCATACATATCCAACACACACACACACACACACACACACACACACATCACACCGAATTTCATTATTTTGCATTAGTAGTGTTGGAAATAGGCTCCCTCAAGGTAGTTATTGTAATTGTAGGAGGAACTATATGGATAGAACAATCTTGCTCGAGATGATAGTATGTTATATGGTTTGTCTTTATCATTCGTATGTATACGTTTTACTTGCTATTATGTATCGCTAATACATGATGATAAAGCCCATAGGATCTTTACTTGATTATCAAGATTATGATAGAGATCATAATAGTGGGGCCTGGATAATCCATAAGCACATACTTAAATATCCATAGTCATAGGAGTATCGAGACAGGGCATCGGTACTCCAGATTAGACTAGTGTATATGTTTCCTGATTCGGTTGAAGGGCGATAGTTGGTCCCACAGCTATTGGTGTTTGACACCGAGAATTGTTTACTGGTGCTCATTGGAGAATGAGTTACACTGGACGGACTCACCGAGAACTCATGGATGGTATTATACCTATTGTTAGATAGCAGTTCTCTGGTAACATGAGTACAAGGTAGACCCTTGACCTGAGATCGCCATAGTGTCTTGTGTATGTTCATACTGTACATTGATTACTACACTACCACGACTTTAAAGAGTCATGCAAATAGGTTTTAGTTGGGTACAGTCCCGAAGCACATGGAGGCAGTGAGTGGTCAACGTCTCTCCCGGTATAAAGAGTCGATGTCGCGCTATGCGAAACATGACTATAACCCGAAGCCCGCGGCCATGACAATTGAGAAAAACTGATAAGTGTTATTAGTTGTATTTTTGATATTTATCTGTCTAATGACTGCATGACTTATTGGGTTATTGGGGGTTTGACAGATTCTACCCCGCAAACCTGGTATGCGACACTCTTTAACGAAGAGACTAGATTGTACGGTGACTGTCACCGATAGGCTCTGATTGTGCTCAGATGATCTTGGTTGTCGACCTTTCTTTTGATTAATATCTGGGTAGCCGTTACGTATAGCTAGTTCCATTGACATGCTTGTGGGTTAACCTATGAGAGGATTGATCTGAAAGTGTTTTAGATCAATCGGATATGATCCCAACCTACTGCCAGCGTATTGATTGTGTCTTTAGAGTTCCACGCGAAGGTTTTTCCTGCTCAGGCGAAACGATGTAGTGTGCATATGGCGATACATGCAGGAGTTCAATTAAATGCGTGTATTGGATACATGTATGCTAATCAGACGCTTTTAATACTATCCATTTTATGTTTAAATCGGATTATTAAATCAAGTGGTGATTTAATAATACATATACATATACATATACATATACATATACACACACACACACACATTGGATGTATATATTCTAGTAGTATGTTCACATTATCATACGAAATTTTTATTCGGTACAAACACGTGTGTTTGTATACGATACGTATACTTTGTGTATATGATACACAAACTAGATGTTTGTATTTATTTGATAAATAAATAAAACATTCTAGAATAAGACACCTCATTTCTAATTTAGAAAAAGAGAAAAGAAAAAGAAAAGGTGGTATGGTTAAATAGTGTAGAGAGGTATGGCTACATTTTTAATATTTGGAAAATCATTTTGTTAAAAATAGATGTAGCCTCTTCTCTCTCTTCTCTCATTCAACCATGCATCTTCTCTTTCTTTTTTCTCTTCTTCTTCCTCTTGAAATAAGAAGTGATCAAAATTATGAGAGGAAAAATATTGTGAGCTAACTACATCTCATCATCACATTCACTAGCAAAGTTTGGGATCATGTTATTTCATAAGATGCTTGCATTTTTTTAAAGTTGGAGCTTGAGTTAGGGTTTCCTCGATATGGGTCATTGTCGGCAAGGAGATTGGCTTGCAAGATCGATCTACAGGTGACGAAGTTTAGCTTAGGTCTTTCATGATTGGCTGGACACGCTACAAAGGTTGTAGTCCCCTAAACTCCCCTATAGTTCTTTTGTTTTTGTCAACTACAAGTATTTGATATGATCTTGCATTTGAATTGGTGCTATGTTTTGTATAATTTTTATTATGTATTTCCGCCTCGATCCGTAATCCTTACGACCCTAGTGCCAATCCCTACAAGTAGCTCGCAGGACATTGCCCCACCTCAGGGCACGAACTCCGATTGCCGAAGAGGAGGTTTCTGGGCAGTCCTTGATAAGGGCTATGTGCTTGACGACAAGCCTAATGCTCCATCCCCATGATGGTCAATCCGACTGAAAGGGACATAAGGTAGACTGGCATTTCGGCCACCTCACCGCTCAAGAAGGTCGACAAAGGCGAGAGTTTAGCGCATGTTGAGTCCAAGAAGAAAAAGGCTCCAGGCAAGTCTTCGGAAACACCGGCGATTACAGTGCCCCTAGCATTGGTAGAACAAAGGATGCTTGCGCCCATTAGCATTCACAGCCTGAGGATGTTGAGTTTGATGCAGATATGCGATGAGATTTTCTCATGTCTCAAGCTGAGATAAGAACGAAGAAGAAGGGTGAGAGGTCTTCTACTCCTTCGGTGTCTTCATAACTAGATGACCCTGTGTTGGAGGTGGATATACAGCGAGCTTTGGCCTTATCTCGGGCTGAAGAAAGGACAAAGAAGAAAACTGATAAATCCTCTACTCTCTCGGCAGCTCAAAAAGAGCATGAGAGCGAGACAAAGTCATGGTTGCCACAGAGTTGGGGGTTCCCGTAGAGATGCTAAAACTCAATATTGAGTGCGTGCCTAGCCCTGGGACTGTAGGGCTGGCTCCAGACGAGGCCGGGCCGAGCTCGAGTGGTGATGGCTCGATTTCTCGCTCTTTTGAGTCTGTTACAGAGGAGGGAGGGCCCCCCTATAACAGCAGTTCATACTTTTTTAGCGGATTCCACACCATCGGTAATTTCCGAGGAGGTTTCCCTAGCCTTGGCTTTATCGAAACAAGTTGCGGAATCTGTAACACCCTAGTTCATTTATACCAGTTCTATTTTGAGTATTTCTTTATTTGTGTCTATTCTTGATTTATTGTGCGAATAGTGTAATTGACATCTGTTTTTGCATCCGACCGGCCCCGTTTGCTGGAAACCCGTCTTGATTCCTTTTTGTGATTTATCCTGGCTAGTTACGAGAATTCGTGCACTTTTAATATTGTTTATACTGCATACTGGTATTATATCTGGCATCTGCATTTTTCAATAAAACTAGTAAAGTTAAATAATATATTTTAAAAATATCTAGTATGGCCTGCACCATACCCCTAACCCTGTTGTAGCATCCGTATATCGTGTTCTCGTCCCATTCAGTGAAACAGACCCGTTTGGATAGCTACGTGCACGCTACGTGCATCCGTTCTTAGGAGTATGCATTTTCGTTACCCGGATATCCTATTTTGGTTTTGGTTACTACGTATATTATTCGTATTTTCAAACTGTAATTTTAGACCCGACCCGGGTGTGTTTTGGACTATTTTTGTATTAGCCAAAATATCAACTTTTTTAACTAATATTTATTCTTACTGTTAACTATAAAAATTATATACGTAAATCTTTTTTTTATATTTCATTGAAAAGATGTTTTAAAATCCTAACTGAAAACCCACCAAACCTCCAACCCGTCTCCTCCCGCTGATCACGACCTCACCTACACCCTCGCCTCGCCTTCATCTCGCCGTCACCTCTCTTTTCTCCCTTTCTCCCATCTCTTCTTCTCCAAAGAACCCAAGCCATCCCTACATAGAACCCATGCCTGAACCCCCGACCTCGTCGCCGTTCCCTCACCTCCAGTGACCCCAGCTTCATCCCATCATCATCATCATCTCCCCCTCGCCTTCCTCTCTGAATCCAGAGCACCACCACGACCAAGTCCCAGCCTCTTCTTCTTCTTCTTCTTTCTTCTTCTCTTGCTTTTTCTTGATCTCGTATTTTTCCAGTCACCGACGGAGCCGTAGCCGTCGTCGATGATCCAGGCAATCCAGTTAAGGTTCCCAGCCAGCGTGGTCGTGTTCTTGCTTTGCTTGATTCTGTTCTGTGTGCCGTGTGTGCATTGCGACGTTTACCCGACGTCGGATGCAGCGTACGCACCCCGTCGTGAGATCCGTTCAGGAAAGTTTATCTTGCTACATGCTATGATATATATTTTGCATCCATATGAATAAAAATATCACATGTTGACTGCATTGTACATCTATGTTACTGTTTTACAGTTTTTCGATACCCGTACGCATCCATATCATTAATTACATATCTGGTTGGATGCAAGTTAGCTTGATACATGCTATATTATTATACTTGCATCTATATTAATAAAAATATTGCATATTTATTGTATTGTGCATCCATGTTACGGTTTTACCGTTTTCCCGATATCCGTTCGCATACGTATCATTTATTGCATATCTAGCTGCATGCCATATCATATTTTATCATGTTACCGTTATATTAGTACCCCATGATTGATAATATGCATCATGCGTAGTCATGGAGTTGTAGATGTAATCCCCGATAGACATTTGTGCATCCGTGCTTTTACCGTGCATCCGTACTTGCTACAGTTTTATTTCGACCATCCATGTAATACATATACCCTACCTGTCATGACCTGATACACCACTACTTGACCTGTTATCTGATCCTGTTTCTAATGCCGACAATCCTGACATGTTGTCCTAACGGACGTATCCTGTTGTCTGCATAGACAACGCTGTACCTGCTTGATCCTATGTTGCCATTAGCTCAGTTTATCAATACCTGACTTGAACACATAACCTTGGGGGTAAGGGGAAATCAATGATGAAAACTGACTTGTAACTCAACAGTTCGACGTTTATACTGATCAGTTTTACGGGCTAGGCTAGCCCCGTGATGATGCTGCTGACATCATTCATCTGTATATGTTTCCTGTTTAATGCATAGCGGCATGTCTCGGATTTCAGCCCGAGAATCTGGACCGTGGTCCCGGGCACGCATGGGATACTACTGAGTTACATTGACGATTCATGAAATTGATTTCAAAGACATGAGAGTAATTAACCCAGTAGCAAAGATTACTCACAGCATACACATACACTTCACTGTTCCATATTCGTGTTACTGTTATACACTTATTACTGTTCATACTCATGCCTGCATATCTTGTTACCTCCTGATTATATTCTATTATTTGATATTATGACGCACTAACGTCAGGGTTTTTCATGGCCCAGATCCTTTATCTCTTTCGCAGGCTAATCAGGAGTATTTGAGCCGACAGGCCGAGCAGTGAGGATCCTGTTAATATCTAGTTTAGTTTAGTTTTAGTTCCGTACTTTCATTTCCTGATGTGAGCCCGTATTTGGGATGTACTTTCTAGATGTTATTGTTTATTGGATTTATTGCTTTCGCATATTATTTCTTGACTCGTTTATTCTGGCATATGGACATGTACTAGATAGTTTATTTTCTATTTTACTGTTCTTGATATCTTATAGACAGCCGTAATGTGACTGTGGAGGGATGTTTCCAAGCCACAGGTAGTATGGTTGGCTCTGTCACTTGCCGATCTTAGCGCACTCTAGGAAGCAGGGTGTGACAGAATCTCCCGACACTACCGGGTCCATCGAAGAGGATTCTGTACCTATGGAAGTGGATGTGGATACTGAAGGCCTTTTGACTATGCCTCCATATGCTACCATCCATCCTCCCGGGACGTTTGAGCATGAAGGTAAAACTTGTATTTATATGCAAATCTTACTATCACTCTTTTCTTTTTATTTATCATAATACTTTGTTCATTCTCTTCAGCCCTTGTCGACGTGAACTTGATCAACGAGGTGAATGAAGGCCTAAAAGCTGAAGTTGGGCTTTTAATGAAGCTTCTCCAGCCACCCGTGACCCCTACCCATGTCTCGTTCATGCCGAGGGAATCTCAAATGGGAGTAGCTCGAGGCATATCCGAGAATCTACGCGGGTTCTTGCATCAATCGAACAAGCCCGCACCCGAAGCTTTTATTGGGTGTGTCAACCTATTCCTTGCGACGTTAACTTTATGCGGGATTGACACGACCCAGTTTCTGCAATGGGTATGAGAGACCTGTGAAGATATTTGTTGGTTGCACCGAGCAGCGGAAGCAAGACAATTCCACAGCTCTACTGATGATCAAGCTGCTTTCGACGCTATTGAAGCTGAGAGAAAGGTCCCACGTCAATCCCTGGATGCTATTAAGGATCGGCTTATCAAGGTGTCCGATCATCAGGCACGTGTTAAACGTGTCGTTGAAGAGCTTAAATCCTTGCTGGCTAGGGCAGAGGAAAAAATTGCTGAAGTCGACAAAATCTTAGCCAATTTCGAACAAAATGAGCAGAACTTGATGGCTCAAGCAGACCGGGCAAAGAATAGTCACACCGAGGAGGACATGGAATACAGCCACATTACCCACCGTGTTGTGTCGCACCGGAAGGCGCTCGTAGAATTAGAAGCGGCAATAACGGGACATATGCAAGTCCTTCAAGACCCCGCTAAAAGTCGATTTCGGGCACCCTGATGTATAATTTTTCTTGTCTTTCGGTTTGTATGCGTCTATTTTGAATCGCATCTTGTTTACCGCCGGAAACGAGGAACGAGAAGCACGGGGAGTGCATCCATCCTGAATCAGGGGGTAGATGCTATATGGAATATATCCGTCCACCTCTCTGAAGATACCAAGTTGATTTATGGCACCGTATATCGGAGGTTTAGATGGATGCGACCATTGTAGTAGACTTATTAGATTCCCTCTCATATGTGAGGGGTTTTTGATTGTGGGGACACTTTTTCCTGCAGGCGCAAGCCCCTGCAGTTAATTACGTTATCGCAAAGCGATAACAACTTTCTCCTTCTCCATAGATATCACTTCGTGTTGTGATATATATATATATATATATATATATATATATTGTTTATTTTGGGTTACCCTTGAATTGTATACAGAGATTAATATATATTGTCGCCCGTAGGGCGCAGATTAGTCCACATCCATATATATCAGATATAGGTTGAACCTAGGCCATATGTTCCATCAGTTCAAATTATATATCTAAGGACCGTTAGTTGCATCTGACTAAGATCGACTTAGATTTATTAATATTTTGATCAATGGATCATACAAAAGAAATAAAAGTTTCTATACTTAGTTTATTTTAACTAAGTGATCAAGCAAAAGCTTGCTATTCTATGTACGCAAGTACATTTGAGGTGCACATGTACATGTGTTTTTTTAAAGAGGGTGCGCATGTGCACATCACGTGGTTATGTACTTGTTAATGGTCGGGGGGCTGCACACGTGCATAACTTTTTATCAGGTAAAATTTCTATGTGTGCATGTATATATGTGTGTCTCTGACTAAGTCAACATCTTTCATTTACGCACATGTGTATGTCACGTGAAGCGCATATCTTTAATGACAATATTAATCACCCGCGCTCACGTGGATATCACGTGACGCGCATGCCTTCATAGGCGATATTCATCAAGTGCGCTCACATGCATATCACGTGACGCGCACTTCTCCAGGGGCATTATTTTCTTGATGCACATGCATGTGTATCACGCAATGTGCAAATCTGTATAGACAAATTTTTGTCAAGTGTGCACTAGGTTTGGGTGCACATATTTTGAACAGAAAAAAAGGCTTTCAGAAGAAGCAATGGCTTCTGTTCTTTGATTTTTTTTCTTTTCCAAGAAGCAAAATCTTTAATTTTTATGATGCATACGCATCTTTGATGGGGTTTTGTCTTAAACCTTAGGATTAATCTCTCATAAAAGTTGAAACCTTTGTAAAAAGAGAGATCAACCATAAGATCTCTTGAACTTTTACTTGGTGAATCGATGGATTCATAACAAAAGAAGAAAAGGCTTCTATGTAAAGTAAAAGCTTTATTTTTTATTTCATGACGTAGCTTTTTAGAAGAGGAGAAGTGTTCTTCTTCTTCTTTTTACCTGGTTGAAGGAAGAAGATGAGAGTTTTTTTGAGCTTATGGGGGGGGGGTCGGCTGTATGTGATTTCTGTGTATGAGGCTCCTATTTATAGGAGGAAAAAATTTTAGGGTTTGTTAGATCTGTTTTGATCTCAATTTGATTTTTAATTGATTTAATCGATTTATATCAATTAAATGTGACATACGCACCGTTGGATTAAGATCAATGAATCTATTTGTTAAGATATTTTAAACAATAGAAGATTTTTAACAAGATTTATTTCTTTTTAAAAGTGTCTGTCTCATGGGGTGCACACTTGTTGTGATTGATTTTGTGATTCATACGCACTGTTGAATCTATGATCCCCAAATTTATTTGATTTGATTTTTTTATTATTATTACTATTTTCTTTTTATTTAATAGGATCGACTATGATCAGGGTGCGTATGCGCACGTGCGTTGCACGCGTCGCATGTCTCAAAGATAAGACTTTTCCACTTGCAAAGATGCCACATGCGCATCTTAAAGATCAGCATATACACACGTGCTTTGCATATGCGCATAGCAGTCAGTGATTTTTGCCAAGGGTGCATGGTAAGGATGCACGCATATGTCGCGCACGTGCCGCTGCCTATCTTATGCATTAGCCTTCATTTGCGCACGTATATAATTACGCATGTTATAAAATTCGTTTTTCTATCAAGTGTGCATTTGATATTGATGCACACTTGCCTTTAGCTATTTTGTTATAAGTGCGCACTTGATATCGAAGTGCACTTAAATATGTGTGAACAAATACCCCCACCGATTGCGCGCACATGACCTGCACATGGGTGCGATCGGTGTCAAGCTGCGAGCCACCGGATTTGTCTCGTGATTCGTAGGATGCGAACCGATATTTGACCCTTATAAATAGGGCTCCACTCCTTTCATCGAAGTACGCCATTTTTCTTTCTCTTGATTTTTAGAGTCGCACTCTTCCTGAAGCCCTTACTTCATGTTAGAAACCCTTACTTCTTTATTATCTTGGTAAGTGCGCATGCACACCTCTGCCTTTGTTTTATGAATGCATATCCTTTAGTTGCATACTTATTATAAACTTTTAGGTTGCGCACCCTTGAGGAGCAAAGCCTAGTCCTTACTTAAATACTTAGAATATTTAGTCAAATCTTTCTATAGAGTTTCATAGCTTCAAAACTATAAAGTCCACTTTTTACCCTGCATATTTTTCCATATGGTGACCATACGCCTTTCAACTTTTTGCTTTTCAGGTATCATGGATGATCATTTGTATGACGTTAGGGATATCATTTCTCATGATGATATTTACCGGTACGAGCCCAGTTATTTTGGCGCTCAATGCGAGGCCGTACTCCGTCTTTTGGAGGATCACTGCGGGCGATTGATTCCACGTCGGTCTTCTCTTCCGCAGTTGCTCTTTAATGTGATTTGGAGGGCTACACCCGGGCTTTTTAGGGCGATGCCACACATGCAATGATCAGGCCGAGGATAAAGTGCATATGGCTTATCTAATGGGCTTAATATCTAAACCGGAAGGACCGTTCGATAGATATTTTGCACCAGATCTACCAGCAAAAGGCGATCATATCTTCACATTCTGGAGCTGAAGATGTTGGCGACAATCCTGGTGCTCGCGTTCATGAACGAAGGTGCAAAGAGAGGGAGAATGCTGGTTAGGAGGCCTTGCAAAATCTTGTTTTTCATTTCCATAGCCAATGTGCTAATAACAATCTCTTGTCCTTGCTGTAACCATCGAATGAGCTAGAATTTGAATTTTTATGAATCGTACTTTCTTTTTGTCTTGTGAAGCTTGCATTTGACTAGTAGCTTGTAATCCATCTTTTGACGTATTAATGGAATGCAACCTTTTCTTTTATGTCCACACTTTTTCTGAAATAGCTTAGCTTAGTTTATTTACTCGTTTCAGAGAGCTCGGTTTATCCTTCCCTTAGGCTTATGGACAAACTTATCCTAACGTTAAACATATATAACCCCATTTTATCACTGGAGCCGTTAGGTTTGTGGTACCGGGTTAAGTCCATCGTACTATCGCGTTAGTTGATATTTTCTTGACATGCAGTCCCTTAGGTTGTGGCTCTAGTAGCCACGCGTTTGTCGACTCTCTGATCACTTCTGAGGCTTGACACGATGTTTTCAAGTAATCTTCTTAGGTTGGAGCATCCATATTACCATCGGAAGATTCAGCATTGGGCATAGCCATAGCGTTTTACTTTGAGGTTAAGCTTTATTTGGAGCCCCAGGAGAGTCATGACCGCACCCTTCTGAGGTAGGATGACATCCCGTGGTCTTTAGGCTTGCATGTCTTGCCATCAAGACCTCAAACTAGGAATATGCCATTACTTCACTTTGATTTGACTCTTTAGTCCTTGTTAACGTTGCGTCTGCACCCTGCTGGAATGGGAAGGAACGTCGAGATAATATCTAGGCTGTAGATGTTGCTATCGCGTCTGCACCCTGCTGGAATGAGAAGGAACGTCGAGATAATCTCTAAGATGTAGATATTTCCATTGAGATCTATAGCTAGGAATTTTGCATCACTCCACCATGTCTATACTCTGCTGAAGTAAGAGGGACGTCCAAATAGTCTCTAGGCTGTATTTATGCCATCAATACTTTGTTCTTAGTTTGGCGAAGCATGGTGGAAAATAGGGTTTCTTTTCTTTCATTTATGCCTGCGGATTGTATACAAAAGTCAGTATTGACCTACTTGCAGGGCAAAGATTTCATACATATTTCTTTATATATATATATATATATATATATATATATATATTATTTCCGCGATGCTATGTTCTTTCAGCCTTTCATATCGCGAAAGTTGCAATTACTTAATAATTTCGGCTATTTATTTGCGGTGTCCAATCATTTCAGCTATTTCATTTTATGTGCTCGCTGATTTTTATTGCGAGTTATCCCATCATTTTAGTTTTTTTTTAGTCCAATATCGTCTTTGGAAATGGTATCGCTACAACTAGAATGTTTCCACAAGCGACTCATCATTTGCCATTGCCTATTTGGATAAAGTTGGCTTAGAAGACAGGTTTAGATCCCTTCCAGCTAAGATTTTTTGACTTTATGAGCCATAAGGGTCTCAAAAAGACAGTTCTCCCTACGAGTCACGAGGATCTCGCAGGTGTATTTTCTTATTAGGAATCGTAGGGATTCTTAAGTGGTATTTTCTCTTGCAAGTCATAAATATCTTATAAGGGTATTTTCTCCTTGCAAGTTGAGAGGACTTGCAAGTGTTGTTCACCGTGTTGGGAATATCACTCAGCTCCGGTGGAACTTGTTTGAAACATATTTATTTACGCCTGTGGATTGTATACAAGAGTTAATATTGAACTACTTGTAGGGCATAAATTTTGTGGGGTTATGACGGCTTAAGAAACAGGTTTAGACCCCCGTAACTTAAGGCTTTTGAATTCTATAATCCATGGGGGTCTTATAGACGTATTTATCCTTACGAGTCGAGAGGATCTCTTAAGTGTGTTTTCTCCTTAGGGATTGTGGGGATTCCTAAGTGTATTGCTTCTTTGTGAGTCATAAGGATCACATGTGGGGATTTTCTCCTCACAGGGTTGAGAGGACTTTGCAAGCGTATTTTCCTCCCTTTTCACGAGTTTGCGCCCTTTCAGATTTTCACAAGCTCGCCGGCAGTCCTGCTGTTTTTACTCATGGAGACCTTTCAGGTTTTCATTCGTTCCCATTTTGCTTGTGGACATACCGTTTGTTATGGCTGCCTCGTTGGTGGAGCTTCATTGCCGGTGGTACTTTAGGTGTAGCCATGTCGGCGGGACTTGAGAAAGATACGGATCGTTTATTCCTGTGGATTGTCTACGGCTGGTTATATGCTCCATGCCATATGACAACATGTTAGTTTCACTACTACAGGGCAGGGATTTGTTCAAGGTTAAACCGTAAACAAAAAGACTTTAGTTCACGGTTTAAATCGTGAGTGAACCGTGACCCAAACCTGTGTAAGCAAAGGTTGGGTCACAGTTCTGACCGTGAACAAAATGAGAAATGTTCACGGTTAGAACCGTGAACATTTCTTAGCGTAAAAAATTAAAAGGTCGGTCGGTGGGCCCCAGGTACCGTGAACAAAACCAGTTTTGGGTCACGGTTACAACCGTGAAAAAAACTTATAACCGTGATCCAAAACACTGACCTTCTCCAGATATCAGTATCTGAAGCAGCCTTTTGTTCACGATTGTAACCGTGAACAAATGTTTTTAGTCACGGTTACAACCGTGAACAATGTTTTTTTTAAATAATTAAATTTTCCGCGCCCCACGCGCATTAATTTCAATCACAACCAGCAATATATAATTTCCATTCACAACCAGCAATATATAATTTTCATTCACGCAATATGTAACGACTCAAATTTTATTGTACAAAAATTTTCAAGTTTATTTACAGAATAGAGTTGTAAGCCTGAGTACAAGTTATAAATTTAATTTGTTTAAGAACAGCAAGAAAGCACTTGTAGCTCATTAGTAAAGCCTTGCACTACTGTGACATAGCCATGTGTTCGAATCCCATCAGCTATATATATTTTTACTGATTTTTCTTTTAAATTTTTTGGAAGCCCAAAAGTTTACACGTGCAATACACGTAAAATGAAAAGTCACAGAAAATCAAATATATGCTGAATGATATATGAACCGACCTAGACACGTGGCAAGAATCTAAGACCCAAACCCATACAGGTGGCCGGCGAGATGACCTATAGGGCCAGCGGCGCCGGCCCCCCCGTTGGGAATGCTCCCATATTCTGAACCCTAGTCCTTTTGACTACTCCCACTACTCCCATATTTGATTTTCTTGTAAATTAACAAAGAGATTAAAATCATCATCAATCCAAATTTAAATGCATTTTTAATTCTCTTTTCAATTCTTAAAACCCTAATTCTATCCTATAAATACAACCCCACACCCCAGCCCTCTTTATTCTGAAATCTTTTATTAAAATTCTCAAAATTTTCCAAGTCAAAGAAGAGTACAAGTGGAGTTAGCACTAGGTCAATTTCCGGCGATGATTCGAGACGATTCCGGCGACGATTCGAGAAGATTCCGGTGACCCCGCCACTCTACGAAGCCATCAAACGTTCCCTCAACTTCTCCTCTATTCTCTAAGCTAGTAAGTTCCCTCTCTTCTCTTATTTTCACATCTCAAAACTTCTTCTTTTCAATGATGTCGGTAAGTGGAGTTATATCGACATTCATTTCTAAAACTTTTTTAAATAACAACTTTTCTTAAGAACTAATTATCTAAATCATTATAATTTGTTTTTTAAACATTAAACAATAATTATAAACAAGTTTCATTTCAAAACTCCATATAAAACAACTTTTATCACACTTTTACATTTAAATACCATAAAGTTACATATGACATCTTTTATCATTTTTGCTTGTATTACCTTTAGAAAATCTCATGAGGTAATGACCTACCTCTCACAACACGCATCATGACATAGCACAATTAGATTTTAACAATATATATATTTTGGGATAAATAAGAATTTTACATTAAAATACCATAAACTATTAAAAAACATATTTTTTTAAATTTTATTATTTAAATTCCTTGCGATTGTGCCTCTACAACCCAATTTTGGGGAATCTGATTCGGTTGGTGCGGGTTATCGCACATCTATCGGACTAGTAGGAAGAGATGCAGACTTCCTCACGGAGCATACGATCTCGATAGAATTTTTAATGCAATTTTTAAGAAAACGTGATTTTCTATGTAATAAATAAATTTTATTTTTAATAATTATATATAAATATTATCAAACCATATATTTTAAATATATAATAAATTCCATGTTTTTTTATAAACAAAAGAATTACAAGTTTCATGAAAATACCATCAAGAATCCATACAAGTCAACTTTGCACTAAAATACCATGTATTATTCAAGCTAGGTATTTATTCATTAGAATACCTCACTTTTAAAAATTACATCCATGAAAATCTAAATACGATAAATAAATACTTGAGGTTTATTTTGAAAGTATACTAAAAATATTTTTCATAAAACCCCCTCAAGTTATATTAAATTACAATAGAACCCTAATAAATATAGGTTTATGCAGGACCAATTCTCTTAAGCCTCAGAGAGCCGGAGAAAGTGGGTGCTTGCCTATTTAAGGTAGAAAACTAAAACGGGGTTATCAATGGGAATTGGCTTGGAAAAAGTCACAAATCCTGCTTTCCATGTGCAGCAGTTATCGATAACTCCAAAACCTAATTCAAGAATCCAATTATGTTTAAGTGTCTGACTCAATCTGAGTCTCAGTCTAATCCGAATATAATCTAAACATGAACACAATCCAATTTTAACTCCAATACAACATGAATCCAATCTATTCTTGAACTTGAACATGAATACCATAACTATACCAGAATAAAATCAACATGACTTGAATTGACCGAACCATGGATATATCTTGACTTGACTACATGACTATCCGTTTACATCCTTATCCGTTTATATGATCAATTTATACCATGGTCTCGGTAATTCTTACATCTATAAAACAACACAATATACATTTACGGGGTTTTTAAGGGGTAGATTGATACGAAATGTATTAGAAGTGGAATGAGATGGTCATTATAATACACCTAACCTGAATATCCATTGCCGTTGTCCCGTGGATTTTGATGGGGCCTTGTACTCCATATGCCTTAGTCTACGGAGCAAGTTGGACTCCTTTCATATATATTGATATATTCTGTACCAAGCTACAAACAACTACGTTAGCATAACTAACTTTTTCTCTATCAGTTCTATTCGCTCTATTTGTCTATTTCTATCCTATCTCTTGGGACTTACCGAGCGCTGGTTCGTTGATGACATTCCTATTTCTTCTTTCTTTGGAATATTCTTAGGAGGACCGGACTCTTAGGAGATCGAGCTCAGCAAGGACGATTTAGAGCACTTTACTAAGGATTCAGAGTTTTTGTTCACTTGTACTTACTTTACTATTAGTTCACATGACATTGTTTAGGCATCGCTTTCCAGCATTGTATTTACTTTTCAGTTGTATATAAATAAAAAGTTGATGTTTATTTATATCTCTTGTTATTTCTTGTGTATATTTATTATATTGCTTATTTACGCTTAACGTGTTTACTTCTGAGTAAAGATGTCGCGGGCCTTGCCACGTCCTCTTACTTGTACACTGGGAAGCGAGGCATGACACAATATATTCAAATCTCACGCAATATATGATAATCAAAGTAATAAGCTCTGAATCGCACACAGACATAAACAAATGTCTTTGTCAACAAATCAAAAAAAAGTATGTGTCAACAAATCATACAATATGATCAATACACTACTAATGAACAAATATATGTGTCAACAAATAAAAAAATTGAACTAATGCCATTAGGACGATGATCCACCTTCATCGTCCCATGGCCTAAAGAATGGGCTCAACTCATTCTGTATGGCATGCTGGATGAAATCGACGTGCGACCGCTTCATGTTTCGCATCTCCTCCCTAAGCTCCTGCAGCTCATGCCGTGTCTCCTGCTGTGTCTGATGCTGCTGCTCCACGTGCTCGCGGAGCTGACGAATCTCCTCCTGCGACGCAGCTGCCGCATCTGGGCCACGGCGTACTCATACGCGGTCGATCGCCTATCAAAAAATCAATGGGCCCCAGGACTAACCCCGTTCTCTTACCCACCGTGATGCCCACCAAATATCGAATCCAGGACAGGGACAATGGCAGTGATCGAGTGGCCGAGACCAAGTCCTAAGGTGTTTGTCTGCTCCTGGAACTGGGTCTGTATATAAATACACACACACACACACACACAGGTGCTAACTTAAAATACACAATCAACTTGATTATATGAAACTTATCATGTACGCGACCGTGCTCTTGTCTAATGCGGCCTACCCCTTGGCTTCATTATAGTTGGCTGGGTCTTTCTTTCTCAGCGATGAAATTAGGATTTAGTTTAATAATTAATTAACGATATAGAAAACATATGAAATTAAGCATCGAAATACTCACCAAGTGCCACCGAGCGTTGGCCTGCGAGCACTTCCCTTAGATCAGGATAGCGCATTCTCGCACGCCATTGTTCCAGTTCTGCTTATTTTAAACCGTGACCGTCCTGCAAAAATAAAGATTATAATATATTTTAGAATATGATTTCATGTTATATTGTTAAAATCTTAAAAATTAAATTGATACATGCACATCATCGCACTCAAAATAGGCTACAAGAAGCGGCCAATCCTCTCTCAGGATCTCCAACGCTATGACCTCCATCAAGTGCCTCCGCTGATCCTCGGTCGCCGTGGCCCAGGGAAGGTAAAGTTCACTCTTCACTTCCTATCGGCGATGTCTCTTGATCACTTAACACTGACCAAGGAAGCGAGCAAGGGCGCGATCTATATGAAATGACCTATACGCACCATCCTCGCCGGGCTCGCCAACGAATCTGTAATTCTTCCTAGTCTGAAATTTAAATATATTAAACAAATAATTATATGTATATGTATGTAACGACGATTGAAATTTAAATGTGTGAAAGTATATGTCATACCTCCTCCGACCTAAAAAACCGAGTAGCACGCTCAGTCTGGGCCTTGTTCCACCAAATATGGAGCGGGTACTTATAATAAGTACGAATCTCCTGCCCAACATAATAGTCCACAACAAAATCATTAATCTTCCATAACAAAGCAGCACGCATCTAAAAAAATTGTTTACCATCTGCGTCGTAGGATCTCACACCAAGTTCGCATAGCAATTTTAACTCATCGATCAAGGGTTGAAGCTACACGTTGATATTTTTTCCAAGAGACGAAGGTGTAACGTTTTGAAAATCGTTTCGGTGAAATTTCGAAAAAAACGGTAAAATAAGGGGGTTTTCTGTAAAAAGTCAAAATGCAAATATCTTTATTATAAAATTAAATATACATATTCTAGCTATGTAATTACTAGTATTTGGTGTTTATTGAGCCACTGCTGAAATTTCAAATTTTCTGAAAATTTTTCCGTTTTAAGGTAAAATAGTCAGTATTTTCCGTTTTAACCCGATTGTGATCAAACGTCCGTAAAAACTTACCGGCACCTAGTTTAGCTAAAATAAAGCTAGTGCGCAAACTTTGGGGGTATATGGAATGTTTTGGTTCAGATAAAATTTTTCCCAAATAAAATATTATTTTAAGCGGTAAATTATTTTAAGCGGTAAATTGTGCACGTAAATCGGGGAAATTCCTTATCTTCTACTCATGGCCGAATTCTTTGAAGGGGGATTCATTTGGATGGTTAAGTCATGGTTGTAAAGTTTTTGGAATTGGTGAGGTGTTATTTGACTCATTTGGTGCATTATTGGAAGCTTTAATTTGCTTTTGGAAAGCTTATGGATATTTTATTATATGGTGTGCTCACCCCCTCCACTTATGCCCCAGCACATGATTTCAGCCCCCCTCCACTGTGAATGGCCGGCCCCCACATGATTGGCATAGCAAATGAATTGTTTATATTAATTAAGGTATGGTTTCAATCAATATGATTCATTCTCCACTTGATTTATTCCTCATTCCACAAAGAGCAAAATCAACCCATCATTTTGGCCGAGCCCCCCAAGTCTGCCCCATCTTTCTCCTTGCTCATTTCCTTCATCTCAAAGCTCATTTTATCTCCAAAATTCCTTAAATAAATCCACAAAACTCCTAAATAAAAGCAAACCTATCATTTCCTTTCACAAATCTAGCTTGGATCTACAAGAAAAACATCATTTTTTGGAGGGAAAAAAATGATAGATCTAGTTGCTTGTTTGTGTTCTTGAAGTGGTATAATCTTCAAACCTTAATCTTTAAGCAATATTTTTAAATATTGATTTAGCTATTTAATTGGTTATTATAGCTTTTAAACTCTTGATTAATTCATTATTCGCAATTTTTAGGAAATTCAAGTTAGGGTAAAACTTGATGAAGTGTTTAATGTTAAATTGTGTTTAAGAAAACTTATTCTTGTGATGGAATATGATAATTATTGTTAATTACTATTTTTTTTTCTAATTGAGTTAATTAGCATACTAGGTTTTTCTAAATCATTTTTGGGCAAGATTAAAAAAAATTATTATGGTTTGGATCACTAAATTAAGTTATTTTGTGTTGTTGGAAATTGCTAGAATTGTTAAATTTCTAACTTTGTGTTAAAATGAGCTAAAATGATATAATTTGCTTACTAGCTTTTCGGTAAAATTTGGCGTGGGTTTTAGATGAAATTGGAGATGACGTAAATATTAATACCTACGATATTTATTATGTTTGTAAATGCGTATTTGTATTATTGGGTTTTAATGTGGCAGTTTTCATGTATAGAGACCCTATTTAAGGGTTTCGGCTATGTTTATGGTATTTGGATTCTTGGTCTTGAGTTTTGGGATGTTGTACTTGGCCGTTGGATGTTTGTACGTCAACGACAAGTGTAGTTGATTGTTTTGGATGTGTAAGCTATAGGTTCTAACCTATGAACGCACCACGTGCTATTTTGAATTTCGGAATTTGATGTTAATAGCGTTGCGAATTCGTATTGATTGTAGGTACCTTCACGTGGATTCCGAGAAGACGAAGTGCATCAACTACGGCTAAGCGAAGAGTTAAAAGGTGAGTAGATTTATATCTACGAGAAGAAGTCGGGTGGATGGCGTATAGCACCCCCGCAGTTCGTGGTAATGTATACGAATACGTATACACATATATTGATTATATGTTGTTGAGATTATTGATGATAAAGATGGATATTTGGTATTTTTGGATTGGTTTAGTGTAGTTGCGAAACCCTAGAGTAGTGGTCGCACTCACACACGCACGCACACACATACTTGCTTACATTCTTTCTTTCATATGTGCGTATATGGGAACATATATTTATGTGTTCACATGGGTATGGGACTATGTGTTCATATACTGGATTTGAGGATAGTATTTGGGATTTGAGATGGGTCGATGAGATTGGGCTTGAGGCCAGGAGATCGGTGATGTGATTTGGTTCGTATTGAGATACGACATGATGTTTTAGCGGGTCTTTTGACGTAGTGATTCTTACACCTGCATGCATACTTAGGCGGTATCAGTATTGTACTAGACGTAGATCAGTACCCCGATCATGATATTTTATAAAGAGGATACTAGGTGAATAGTATGATGAATGTGATATTGACCCATACCCAGATTTGGGGATACCGTACGACGGATTTACATACGAGCTATATTTTGATGATTGATCCGCACTCTCGACTTGGGATGTCTGGTTATAGAGATGGTATCGGATATGATATTATTGAGGCGGGATCACCGACTATACATATACAGGTATATATATATGTATCGACTCAGATGTTAGGCGGTTTCCTTACCTGTAGTCCAGCTTGTTAGCTTAGCCCTTTAGTTTAGTTTAGTTGTTAGATTAGATTCGATTCTTACCTATTTCAAAAACTAACGAATCGTGGGTATTTTAAAAGACAGTCCAAGGGATCCTACGGATATTTCAAAAGACGTATCTTTTCATAAAAATACCGTAGCCCCTATTTTCAAAACCCCATGATTCGTGTTATTTCAAAAGGCACCATTTGTAGGACTTATATTAGATTAATACAGGTTAGTTACAGTTGCGTCTAGTATTCAGCTCCCGCTCATTATTGTGGTTCGCTTCGCATCGCATGCTTATATTATGTTTCATACTCCATTATTGATATCATGCTGTTAGGACACCAGCACCATTACCGATGATGCGTATGTACTACGTACACTTACTTGCCGGCTCACACACATCTTCATCGGTAATTGCCATGTCACGTACACCATAGAATATATTATTGCTTGACATAGCGTACTTGCCTTATGTGTTAGTTTAGACATTGTAGTTATTACCTGCTACTTCATGCATACTGTTATTCATTGTTATGCCGCATTCATGGATTCTCATGCATATATTCACTATTTTACGTGTTATTGAGGTTTTGGATTCAGATTTCCATGAGATTTTCTGGATTTGGAGGAAAACCACAAAAACATAAATAAACCTTTTCTCTCTTTTAAAATAAAAGTGCGGTTTTCCCATGATGTATGAGTCGTCCACCATGAGTTTGCTGATGGATTTCGAGACCCGATTCGAGGAGATGGATGAACCGTTTCGGGTACATGGTGGGCCCGGTAAGGTACCCCGGGACGAGAAGCGCGTGATGATGACGATGTGAGCCTGGCAGGGGAGTACTACCTACCGGTGATTTTACCCGACGCGTCGGATATCCGGAGGATACCGTCGTGGTCTTGAGATGGATGGTAGGGGCCGGTCTGGACTGACGGCGCCCTAGATATTGTGATTGAGACATTGAGATTTCGAGATATTGAGGTACAGAGACTGTGATACAGAGATATCGAGATATTGGGATTAAGTTTTGTGCCGATGCTAGGCCCTGTTTTATGCTGATTTCATTATGATACCTCATTTTAAAAATACAAAGGAAATCTCACTGAATTATGAAAACAGTTCTTTATTTACATGTAATCTGTTTTCATGCATTCATACCTCATTCATATGATATATTGCTATCTGAGGCACTGACACGAGCACTTGGTATTACTGTTGTTTAGAGGTATACCCTAGCCATTGTTATATGCTGCTGGTTATATATTTAAGGATATATTATAATCGTATGACCTAGGATTGCGTCATGCATGCGATTTTTATTCGTAGATGTATTCTATTCACGAGTTGGCAACTCATCCCCGTTGTGCCCCAGTTTCTTGCAGGTTTGCCGTACAGGTTTCATTACGGTTTTGCTGGCACTACTTTTATTTCTGGGTGATTTGCTGGTAGGTGGGTTCACTTGTATCGTGACCATCAGTGTATTTGTATATTAGTATTCAGTTGTATCTAGAAATTCCATCAACCAAACATGTATTTATTTTGAGATAGAGACCAGTGATGTTATTCTTTCGACCTTAGAGTCGCGCATTGTATTTCTATGGATTTCTTGCTGTTTTGAGTTTCCTTTGAGTTTTGATCCTCGCCCTTGGCGTTGTATACTATATTACTTGTGTGGTTGTGACCGTCGATTGACGAAGAGCTAGCTCCCGTTTGGGGATGCCTTTTTATTGATTTCGTATACTATTCATGTTGTATCCCGTTTGGGGCCAGTATTTACAAAGGAGACTCTGCCGAAATTTTCGGGAAATACTTGATGTTTTTAAAACCGCATAACTCGGCTTATGCTATTAAAACTACTTGATTTTAAGTTGGTTTTTCCTGCACTCTACATCTTTTTTTGGTTTGGATTTTTGGGTTTTCGGTTTACTTAGATTATGTACGCCTCGAGACGTTCGTAGTTTAAGTGCCGGCCATGTTCCGTACTTTCGGGTCGTGACAGAAGGACCGTCGATTAAAAGCACCAACATAAAATAAGACTGTGTCATAGCCATCTATGGCGGCAGGTTGTATATAGTCACTACAACGGGCCAAGTACTGTGAGTACGCCTGCCGCGAACCATCCCAAATGGATTGAAACCGTCGCTCACAATTCTTAGCCTCACATTATGAGGGTCCGCACTGAACGAAAGATATTTTTCATCTAAAACTTTCCATGATATCAAATCCTTAGAATGACTCATTTTTCTCTCTTCACGAGGGTTTTATGGTGCCACTGCATTTCGGACGCCATCTCCTCACAGATAACCGTTGCAACTTCGGTATTAACGGAAAATGACAAACAATCTTCATGGGCACATCACTTGAACGAGAGTCTTTCTTAAGCTTGAATCAGCTTTTCCCGCACACTTGGCAGCTTTTGAGTGCGGCGTGTTGTTTTCGGAACAAAACACAGTCATTCTTGCATGCATGCATCTTGTAATACTTTAGGCCAATATTTGTGATTATCTTTTGCGCCCCAGCTCGGTGGCACTTCATTTCCGTCAGGAAAAGCTTCCTTTAGAAATGCTAGGAGATCGGTAAAAGACTGGTCACTCCATCTGTTCTTGCACTTGATTTGGAAGAGACGTATGAAAAAGGATAGTATCGAAAACCCTTTGCAATTTTGTAACGACCATAGTATTACTATACCTTAGTGTTTTCTTTTTTTAGTAAAATATTGTATTTATTTATTCGTAGTATTTTTCCGTAATTTTTTTTCTATTATATATATTATTTTATTATTCTATCTATTTTTCCTAAACCCATTTTTAAAAACTAAATCTTAACCTATTTCAAATTAAACGCAATACCTAACCCAACCCATAACCCAAATCCAATCTCATTTTCATTTTCTTTTATAAAACTATAAGCCTAAAAGCCCACTTTCTTTTCAAGAAACAACATATATTTAATTCTAATTAAATATGTGCATGAACAATCTTGTAGCACATTGGTTAAGTCCTTGCATTGTTATTCCATAAGTCACATGTTCAAATCTCCATTCTTGCAATTATTTTTTTTTTTATCAATTTTTATTCTTCTCATAACCTACAAATGAGACCTTTTATTTCATCTTCTTTTTAACTCCCAAAATAATTAGAATGGTTATGAGCCATGATTTATTAGAATTATGGTGGCCATACAACAATAACAACAACAACTGAGCCTTTTATCCCAAGCATATGGGGTAGGCTAGAATTATGGTGGCCATAAACTTTTTTATATCTCACTTCTCTTTCTTTTCATCATCACACCTTTTTATCATTTCACATATCCCTCTTCATCTAAATTTTCCGAAGAACATGAAGAAATTCTCAAGAAAGTCTCGCTAGGAACGCGAGGCTATCGTCGGATAGACAAACCTGGTGACAATACCGGCTTGTGTATGTATGTCTCTTCTCTCTTTCCCTCCCTCCATCTCCTTCTCTCTATATTTCTCTTGTCATATTTCTATGAAAAACTTCTCTCGTCATATCATAGTCCATAAATAATTAATTAAATAGATACATATATAAATAATGAATAGACACAAACATACACAAATATATAGTTTGTAAAGTCTTTTTCATTACTCTCAATCCATATGTTAAGATTTCATAGTAACCAATTAGGATTGTATCGTTTGTTGTTGCATTTTAAATTACTTTATTTAAATTTTGTTAAAGAAAATGATGTTACGAATAAATACCATGATTTCCTCATTCTCACATATGACATATCAATACTATTACTTTTAAAATAATTTTAGAAATTAATTTTTACTTCTGAAAATTTCAAGAAATTTATCTTGGATAGAATGTATTTTTGTGTACACGCTGTAAAAATTTTAGATTGAATCACTTAACGGTTTAGGAATTATATCGTTTTTATTCACTATTCGTAAAACAGAAAACTGCAGTTATCAGTCAATTTCTAGGACACATAACTTGGTATACCGATATCCAAATTGAGCAAAATCAGGTGTTTTGGATATTTACATAGGATAATATAGATTTTCTTAGTTTTAAAAACCGACGTGAAATATACAAAACTGCGTTAGAATATTAAGCGACGAATCTTGACAGAATCTATCTTGATTCGCACACTGTTTTTAAATTGGACATAACTCGAACACCCGATGTCCATTTGTGACAAACTTTAGATGTGTAGATTAAAAATTGATAGAAATATAATTTTATATATACTAGATTACGTAGAAATACATGAAACAACATGATATAGGTTTTGTAATACAATATATAGTTGCTGTCCAGAAATCTGAATTTCTGTTTTAAACGCTGATGTTAAAATGATCATAACTAGAGCTTCAGGAATCCAAATCATAAGAATCTTGGGTTTTTGGTTAAGTAAATCGAAATACCTACAATTTTCTATTGATCTTTGTAATCTGAAACCTGACGAAAATTAACTCAAACTACGTTTTAAAAATGTGTGACGGTGCTGAACAGATTCTGATCTATTTTGCGCGACGATATGAAAACATGTATATCACCCAAACTGGTAGTTATATTTAGGTGAGACTGGAGCTCATGTGTACATAACACTTAAGGCTATGTTTTTTTTATATTCTGATTTTAAATGACTTGATTAACTAGTCGTACATATCACATATTTACAACATTGTTTTGGACATTACTTGTATACTTATCTCATATCATGTTCTGTGATTGCTTATTTATTTTTATTTATATAACTTGTGATTAAATCATTACATGTTAGAATTGACTTGATCTTGACACGACTCAATCTTGAATACTTGAACCCAGTATGTACATTTGAACCGACTTGACCCGAACTATGAATACATAATGGCTTGACATGAACACTTGACATGAATACATAAACCATTGACTTGAATACTTGAACTTGACTCGATACTTGAATTGCACTCTCTTATGTATTCATGGATTTGGGCAAGACTTGTAGCTTTAATCACAGACTAATATATGTGGGGTGTTGGGGTAGTTTGCGTATGAATCCAATGGAATCTCTTGAGTCCCATTAATACAAATCATGTTGCTGTGGTACCGGGCTGAAACGGTACAAATCATGTTGCTGTGGTACCAGGATGAAACGGTACAAATCATGAATTCACGAATGAGGGTCCGTGTTTCCAAGCCCCTGGATGATAGCCTGTTGGGTTTGTAATACTTCAATAACAATTGAAGTCCCGCTATTTTGGGCCCGTGTTTCCTTGCCCCTGGACGATAGCATTGGGTTCGAGAATACTCTTGAGATTGGTTGACATTCACACTTGAACTCACGTTAGTTAATTTTACCCTTTTAGAGACCTTTTAGGATACTTGCATTCACTTCATGTTCATTCTACTTACACTCCACGGTCATGCTATACTTGTTTACTATGCTTATGTTATATTGCCATGCTTACATAGTTGTCATTAACATTATCATGTTATACTTGTTCATGTTTTATTTCCATTCATACTATATCACATGTCACCTTGCATATTCATTTATATACTTTCACATCTCACCTTTCTTGGGGACTTACCGAGCGCAAGTTCATTGACGGGCATTCCACCCATCTTTCTTTCTTTCTTCGAATGTTCGTCGGGTGACATTGAGACAAAAAAGATAGAAGTGGTCGAAAAAGAGTACAACCAGTTCGTATCACAAATAGACGTATAGTTTCATTCAGCTTTTCATTTCATATCACCTTATTTATGAATGCCTCCTTGTTAAGGCTTATCATGTTATATATCTTGTGTTCAGATATTTTGTCTACTATAAATCATGAATGTAATAAATCAGAGTTGGATTTCATTTTTTTGTTTGTTCTTGTTACTTTATATTGCTTACAGACGCTTAGCGTATTTATTTCGAGAAATGGCCTTCTCAGAATAAATACGTCGCGGACTTGCCACGTTATCGTTTCCGTCTACTGGGAAGCGGAGCGTGACAAATTTAGATATAGAGAGATTCTCGAGGAAGCCTTGTACATCTCCAATAACGCGTGTCCAGTGCTTTCTGTATCATAAGGAAGTCCAGCGGCATTTATAAGCCCTTTCATGTCATCGACCGGCGCGAACACAACATCATCGTCTTCTTCAAACTGCCATTTCTCCTCCAATGGCTTCATCTTCTTCAAATTGCCATTTCTCCTCTTCCTCCTCTTCTTCTACCATCCCTTGCTACTCTTCGGTTTCTGCTTCAATGAATTCATTTTCCATCTCTTGCACTGGCCCTCCATCATCCTTTTCTCGTGAATATCCCACTTAGTGTAATCATTAAGGAAATCGTTTTTCATGATGTGCAACTCAATATCCAACTTCTTCTGCAATCGCGTGTTCATACACTTATAGTAAGGACAATAGATTTCGTGCTCTTTCGGTATTCCAAGACATGCATAGGTAAAATCGGTGAAAATGTAAACACCGTTAAGGAAAAAATCTGTGGCTTTCGAGGAAATGTCGACGTACACCCAACTCCTGTCGTGGAGGTATGGAAATGCCATATTGGAAGAAAATGGAACGTAAAAAGGTTCCTGTAGATAAGAGTCATGGAATTAAGATTTCGTAATAAATACGAGATAAACGGATAATAAGAAGCGTTAGTATTAGGTTTAATTGATGACTTGGTTAAGTTTGGTTTCACTTGTTAATGGATTGGGCTCTCCTCAAACTCCTATTGAGAAATTTCTCCTTCTAATCTCCTCCAACTCCTATTGAGAACTTTCTTCTTCTAATCTCAAAACTCGAGAGTTAGATTCTTCTTCCAAGAAAAATGATGATAATATTAAATATTCATTATTGGATGTCAAGTGTAATGGGTAGGGGTAAGGAACCTATCCCATTAAAAATGTATAAAGTATACACCCATTCACTTGTGCTTTCATCCGTTTCGAGAAAATTTCAGCAGCACCTCCCCGCTGTTCTTTAAGTACACTGTAATAGAACAGGTAATCATTTCAATGCTGTTAAACAGTATTGAAACGAACATCTAATCTATCGTTGTACATGGAAGACCAGTGGAAAAGTACCGACGAAATATCTCGAAACGAATGAAATTCACAAGTGAATGCAGGTGTTTGTTTTATACATTCGTAACTTGTCCATACGGGACAAATCTATCGGTTATCATATGATTGAATATTCTCGTCACATAGAATACACGACAGTTGTTAGAACCGAACGATACCGTCCAATTTCTAACAACCTTCGTGTAGTTTTATGTCACGACGAGCATTGAACGTATGTTAACCGATAGATGGGAACTAAGTTGTGTTTTCATTTTCATATATGATTATCGATAAGAATATGAAAATTGCATATTATCATTGAGTTTCATACACTTAGTTTAAGATTTAATTTGAATTAGTTTTACGTTTACGTATCAATTTCAAGGTTTCAAAGTTTTTGGTTTAGGGTACAGTTTTTAAAGTTAAGGGTTTTCTTAATCGAGTTTAAGATTTTGGGTTTAGGTTTAGGGTTAGGGTGTTTCCGTGTGTGCGCACGCGCTCTTGTTTGTGTGTGTGAGTGTGTGTGTGTGCGCGCGCGCGCGCACACCCCCCCCTAAGAAACCTATTTCTTTCATTTTACTAAATTACACTAAAATATCCTTAACTATCCTTGGTTTTTCACTAAATAACCTTATATTAACTAAATTACTAAGAATTTCACTAAAATACCCTTAAATAATGTTGTTTTTCACCGAACTACCTTAAAAGTTTAACTACACGATTCATATTCATAAATTAACTAAATTACAACAAATTTCACTAAAATACCCTAACTATTGTTGCTATTCACTAAATTACCAACAACTATTGTTGTTTTTCACTAAAATACCCTGTTTTCCTAAATCCTAACCTTAGCACTTAACCCTATCCTTAACCTCAACACTAACCCTAGCTACCCTTAATCCTAACCCTAACCTCTATCCTAAACCTTAACCCTAGCCCTAGCCCTAGCCCTAGATAACCTGGCCCCCTAACTAGCAACCCAACCCTAGCCCAAACACAATTCCTAACCCTAACCCTAGTGAAACCCGGCCCCTAACCCCCAACCCAACCCAAACCTAAACCCTAACCTATTCAAAACAACAACAGAAACAAGAACAACAGCAGAAATAATAACAACAAACCCAAAGTTTAATTTTTGGGAGCAAAAAATTTAAAATTACCCAAAATTAAAAAAATAACATTACCTGTTGAGGGCTTTGATCGGCGGCGAGCAGAAGGAGGCCCGTTTGAACGAGCTGGCGGTGAGCTTCGACGAGATTTGGTGAGCTTGATCTCGACCTAGGGTAAGCTGGCGGCTAGGGCTTCAATCAAGGCCGAGCGAGGCTTCGAGGGGGTCGGGCTCGACAATGGAGCTTTGACGATGGCTAGAGTGAGGAGGGAGGTGCGCAGTGGGAGAAATTTAGGGGTGGATGGAAATTTTGGGGCAGGGGCAGGGAAATTTGGGGGCAGGGATTTAGGGATCGAAGGGATATTTGGGATGATGGAGGATTTTATCGCGCCAAGAGAATTGGGGACCGCCCATAATGCAATTGGTCACGGTTCAAACCATGACCAATTCGTTTAAGACTGTTACTCAAAATTGGTCACGGTTTAAACAATGACCAAATCCCCGTTACCTTTGAGCATTTTTGTAGTAGTGTTTAAGGACATCGCGGTCCATCTTTCCAGTTTAGGGACACGATGGTCCATCATTATGTATATCATGAAGAATATATGGGGTAGCATGTTAGTTTAGAGACATTTCGGTCCAATATTATTTTAGGGACATTTCAATTCAATATTAATTTAGGGACATTATGGTCTATCATTAGTTTAAGGATATTACGGTCCATCATTAGTTTAGGAAAATTATGGTCCATTATTTACATACTAGGGGTGAATATCATTCAGTACGGATTTCAGAGTTTCAACTCAGGAAGATAGCGAGTGGACACAAGTGTCGTCATCTATCATTGACCTAAATCGCGACTCTTCAAGCGTAGTATTTCTTAAGGAATCATACGTTTATTGGCCGAAAGGGCCTTTCTCCATGCATATCCATGAGTAGGTAAGCTTCACCTCGGTAGACCTTATCTATGATGTATGGGCCTTCATAGTTTGGCTCAAACTTCTTTCATTTTGTATGATTGGGAATCATCGGTCTTTTGACAGCCAGCACGAGTTTTCTTTGGCAGAATGTTCTCGTCCTGGTTAGTCTTTCAAATGATCATGTCATCCTTTCCCTATAGGCTTCTAGATTTTACTATGCTATAAAGTGGGTTTCGTCGAGAGTATCGAGTTCCTCGAGCCGAAGATGAGCATTTACTTCATCCGTGAGCTCGTATTGAACTTCCATTCGCAATGAGGGGAGTTCTATCTCCAGTGGGAGTACCGATTTGGTGATAAACACCAGTGCATACGGTGTTGTATTCATAGCTGTCTTGAACGTCGTTCGGTATGCCTAAAGAGCTTCATGCAGCTTCTTATGCTAATCTTTCTATTTTTGGACACCGTTTTCTTTATAAGCTTGGTCAAGATCTTGTTGAATGCTTCAGCTAGACCGTTGGCTTGGGAATTATAGACTAAGGAGTATCTCCAATCTATCTTGTGTTGTTGTGCTAAGCGGCTTATCTTGTGGCTTCTATTGGCTGGTCCATTATCTGAGATTATCCATCATGGAGTTCTGAACCGGTAGATGACGTGAGTTTTGAAGAAATGGAGAATATTCTTCGTCTTCACCTCCCTTAGTGGTATTGCTTCTGCCTACTTAAAGAAGTAATTGACTGTTGCCAATATAAACCGATGTCCTCTAGATGACGTTGGCTTGATAGGGCCTACAATATTCATTCCCCATATTTCGAACGGCCAACTAGCTACCGTTGGATGCAGCGAATTTGGATGCTGATGTATGAAGTCCCCGTGTATTTGGCATGAGTGACACCGCTTCGCATATTCTAGGCAGTCTTGAATCATCGTGGGCTAGTAATAGCACATTCTTTTATTCTTTAGCTTCATCTTTGGTCTCGCTTGATGGGAGTCGAAAAGTCCATCGTATACTTCTTGGACGAATTTCTTTGCTTCTTTCGGCCCTAGGCATCTTAACCATACAAAATCGAAGGATCTCTTGTACAAGGTATCATTGAAGAAGGAAAACGACAGAGCTCGTTTCATGAGCTGATGTCTAGATGACGTATCTTCAGGTGCTCGTTGAGACTTAAAGTAGTCAATAAAGACTCCCCTCCAGTCCTCGACTTCTTTTTCATTTTCTATTTGAAGAGCATCTTCTTTTGTCACTTCTCTTTCTTTGGGTAGCTCATCAGATCCTCTGAAGGTATATCTGCTGGCACCAGGATTCTGCGGCTTTGAATAATGATCCTTGTGTCGTCGAGGTCCTCATTGGCCAATTCTTTAGCCAACTTGGCTAACGCATCCGCTATGTTGTTTTCCGCCCGCGACACGTTTTTCAGGATATATGAGGGGATTTGGATCAGCAGCTGATGCACTCTTTCGCCATACCTTATTAGTTATGACTTGCATGTTTTGCAGTTACCATTTACTTGACTGACAATCAACTGAGAATCTCCTTATATTAGGAGATCATTAATTCCCATATCAATAGCGATCTCTATTAGTCCAGGATTCCCCACTTGAAATAATATTTGAGGCTAATTATGCATGATTTTCAAAAATCTAGTGAGAAAAACTACCACTAAAGAGATAATATGAACTAAAGATCGAAACTTGAACCTAGAAACTAAACTAGAAGTGGTTTAGTTACTAGGTTTAGGTTATACTTACATCTTTAAGCTAATCTTGAAGGAAGTAGAGGTTGAACTTGAACTCCTTGAGCTCTTAGAGCTCCTTGAAGTCTTCTTGTTGTAGATAAGATCCAAGATGATCCACCTTGAGCTCCTCCAAACTTTGGCTCACCAATCTATAAGTAGAGATCAAACTAGAAACTCCAAGTTGCTAATTTGGAGGTTCTAGATGATGTAGTCTTCTCTTTTACTCTCTTGGTGATTTTCTAATGGATTTAAATCAGAGTTTTCTTGCTAAAATAGAGGAAAAAGAGGAAGAAGAAAGATGCTTAAACTTTTGGTAAAGATGAAGGCTAGGTTTTTTTAAAAGAAAGTTATGAAGGAAAAAGAAAGAATTGTATGCTTAAATAAATCAAGCATACACTAAAAGTGCATCCTAGCCTTTTATCTTCACCTAACTAGCCAAGTGTCCATCCAATTCTCTCCCCTCCAAGTGTCAAGCTCCTACAAACCCAAAATGATTATATAAACCATGGAGCAAGATAATCAAAGCAAACCTCTCAATTAAAACCAAACTTAATTAACAAATAGATTAATACTATGTATTATACATAAATACCTATACATATACATATTAATGAAAATACACTAATACACATACACACACACACAATACACTATTAATTTACTTATTAAAAAAACATTAAAGAGAACAAAAGAGATGAATATGACATAATACTAGAAAATACATATACTAAAAATACATGTATTATATATTAAATCCATCCTGATTTAATATCCGTCTTATATAAAGACCGGCTAGCATTATGAAATTTTTGATTGCCATTGGTGTATGAAAATACACGTTTTGCAAACATACCCCTACACGCATCCAGTACGGCCACTACATCGTTTCGCCAAAGGGGGGATAGCTCTGTGTGGGACTCTAAAGACTCTACAATATACTGCCAGTATGTTAACCACCGAAACCCTAACTCACAAGCATGTCAGCGGCACCAGCTGTGCATAACGGCTACCTAGGTATCTGTCGATAAGAAGATCGACAAGAAGACTTGTCCGAACCCCTACCGAGTCTATATGTGACATTCTTCGTACAGTCCGGTCTATTCGTTTGAGAGTATCGCATATCGGGTCTAGGGGGTGGTAAGCATCAGACACCTAGTAGCGCGATAAATCATGTCGGTGTGGAACCTAATACCACCTGAGAAATTATTAGCAATCCTACCAGTAAATCTCACTTACCTTGGTTAAGGACTTATGGTATCGGCCAACCGCACACAGCACGATATTGACTCCCTATACCTGGAAAGACGAATCCCTTCTATCACCTACTACCTCCAAGCGTTTTGGGACTGTACCCAATTACTACTAGTTTGCACGACTCTTTAAAGCCATGGTAGGGTAGTAATCTAAGTACAGTGGGAACACACTCGAGATTAATGGTGATGTCAGGTCATCGGACAGACCTGCACTCATGTCACCAGAGAACATCTATCCGACGATAGATATAAAACCAACTAGCAATTCCCAGTAAGTCTGTCCAGTGTAACTCATAACCCAATGAGCACATGTATACTATCTTTAGTACCATATACCAATGGTTGCGGGACCGGCCATCTCCCCTGATGGGAATAAGAAACGTATACACTAGTCTATTCTGGACTATCGATGCCCAGTCTTGATAGTCCTATGACAAGGGAAAATTTAAGGATGTGCTTATAGACTACCCAGCACCTACAGGTATGATTGCCATCACAACGCTGGTAGTCAAGAAAAGATCCTACGGGCTTTATGAACATGTATCAGCGATACGTAAAAAGGAACATATACACATGTTAAGATAAAGACAAACCGGATAGCATACTATCATATCGAGCAAGACTGTCCTGCACATATAAATCCCAAGCATCCAAAATGTAATATACAATCTTTTAATATACAATAATGGCCTCTATGGCATACATATCTAACAATCTCCTACTTACACTGAGGCCATGTATTGGCGTATCACAGACTTATCATCTCGAGTAGCCTCTTGAACTACGTCTGAGGGATGACCTTTATGAGTAGATCTGCAGTGTTGTCCTTCATATCTACTTTCCGCACCACTATCTCCCGGCGATCCACAATCTTCCTGATAAGGTGATACCGCCTTAAGATGTGTCTGGATTTCTGATGGGACCGTGGTTCCTTCGATAAAGAAATATCCCCGTTGTTGTCGCAATATAAAGGTATTGGGTCAAAAATGGACGGAACCACCTTAAGTTCCGTAATAAAGTTCTTCATCCAGACCGCTTCTTTTGCGGCATCGCTAGCAGCAATGTACTCTGCCTCCATTGTCAAGTCTGCTACGGTGTCCTTTTTGGAGCTCTTCCAACAAACCGCCCATCCATTGAGGGTGAATACATAACCCGACATGGATTTGGAGCCATTCTTATCATTCTGGAAGCTGGAGTTAGTGAAGGCCTCGATCTGGAGATCTCTACTGTCGTATACCAAGAACATCTCCTTAGTCCTTCTCAGATACTTGAGAATGTTTTTTACTGCTATCCAGTGATTCTCCCTTGGGTTTGACTGATACCTTCTTACCATGCTCAATGCGTATGCTACATCGGGTTTGGTACATAATATTGCATACATTATAGATTCTACTACCAAAGCGTAGGGTATAATGCCCATGTGAGCCCTCTCTTCATCAGTCTTAGGAGACATCTCTTTGGAGAGGGTGATTCCGTAACAAGCGGGTAAATTACCGCGTTTCGAATCTTCCATACTAAATCTCTTCAGTATGATGTCAATGTAGCTGGATTGTGAAAGTCCCAAGATTCTCTTAAATCTATCACGATAGATCCAGATCCCTAGAATGTAGGAGGCATCACCCAGTTCTTTCATGGAGAACATCTATGACAAGAAGTTTTTGACCGATTGTAGCATATGAATGTCATTTCCTATCAAGAGAATGCCATCCACATACAAGACGAGGAATACCACAATTTTTACTATAATTTTCTTATAAATGCATGGTTCATCTACATTTTTGATAAAGTCAAATTCCTTGACCGTCTCATCAAAGCAGATGTTCCAACTCCGCGATGTCTGCTTTAATCCATAAATGGGTTTAAATAACTTGCACACTCTTCCGCTGCTTCCACTCTCTATGAAACCCTCTGGCTGATCCATATAAACACGCATTTCTAAATTTCCTTTCAGAAAAGCTGTTTTTACGTCCAATTGCCAGATTTCATAATCATGGAAGGCAGCAATGGCTAGTAGGACCCGGATAGATTTAAGCATAACTGCTGGAGAAAAAGTTTCATCATAGTCAAACCCAGGTCTTTGACGAAAACCTTTTGTTACAAGTTTAGCTTTATAGGTTTCAACTTGTCCATCTACACCAATTTTCTTTTTGAAGATCTATTTGCAGCCTACGGGTTTTACCTCTGGAGGTGCAACATCCAAAGTCCAAACTTTGTTAGTGTACATTGATTCCATCTCAGACCACATAGCATCCAGCCACTTTCCTAAGTCTCTGCTCGTGATGGCCTGCTGAAAAATAGTAGGCTCATCATCATCGATGATGCAATCCTCTCTATCCCCGTCTACGAGAAAATCGTAGTATCTCTCGGGCGGATAAGACTGCCTGCTAGATTTGCAGAGTGGCGTATATACGTCCATTTCTTTTGAAAGTTCGGGTTCCACTAAGGTTTCAGTAATAGATTGTGGTTCTGGAATTTCTTCCAGTTCTATTGTGCTCCCACTTATTTTTTTTTCAAGAAATCGAGTCTCCTTAATTAAATAAGCTCTTTTCCCTGGAGGCGTTGCCCCGCTGACACCTTTCTAGACACATACCGTGTTTTTGCATTGATTGCAAAGTGAAAAAATCTCGCGAAGAGTAATAATAATTACTCACAGTGGGATTGGGATCCAACTATAATTGTGTGATAATTTTGAAGGAATCCTACTAAAATCACGACACTCCAGAAGGTATGAAAAACTAGTAAGTTTCCTTTTCCTTTGAAACTACTAATGTGGTTTTTTCCCCAAGCGCTTATGATCTTAACGAAGGCCAAAATATCATAAATCGCAAGTCAAGCTCAACCCGTCATTGTCCTGGTTAACCTAGACCCATTCGTACAAACCCTTGACGAAGGCCAAAATGGCTGTACGCCTGTCCTATATTAACGCATCTGTATATGCTACAGATAAATGTCCACTAGTTACCAATCACTAAACCTTGGCGAAGGTCAAAATATATAGCTTGAATACTAGTGGATACCTATCCGAAATGATGGAGGGCTACGGTTGGTTTTGGCGAAAACCGTGAACATAATAAACTTGATATCGTCGAAGGAACTGAATAGCTTTTAAAAGGAGTGGTTTAAGCACCGCATTTAAAAGTTGGTTTTTAAAGAAAACCGAGTGGTTTTAAAAAGTGTTCCAACGATGTTAAACTTTTGATTTTTTTCTTTTCATTAATTAGAATTAATGCGGTCCCATCAATTTACCCCATCATTGTAGAAAAAACGAAAATAGAACGTACGCTTATGCCATCCGCATTTTCCACAGGGTCCCGGATCTTCACCGTAAAGTTACTTAACTTACGACATGGCGGGACAGGACTAGCGTGGATGCAAAACATAAGCAACATTTATAATATATACTATATATATAGCCATTCGTCTTAAGCAACGATAATCATCACAAATCACAGCAGAAGCAACACAACAGAGAATAAAGGATATACTAGGATTTCCGTGTTTCGTTTTAGCCTCGAATGAAACAAGGATTTCACGGTCATGATGAACAGCCTATATCCAATCCCTTAGACCCCTATGAGCGCGGCTTGCAACCCTACCAATTCTAGAGTTAGGTGACCTGTTCTCACTGCCCGAGATCACCATCCTTTGGACTCTAGAACCCGGTTACTTGAGCACCCCGACTTGGGTCTATCTTAAGTACATAAATGTAAATAATAATACACCGGTGATGACTTCTGCAACCTAGAAGCGCCCCATAAATAAATATTACAACGTTTATTATATGAATGAATATACAAATAAATACTCATCTCACAACTCCCCGACTTTTCATCACAACGATCCAATATTTTATGTCATCACACACCAAACACAGATCATCAACGTAAGTAAATATGTGCACCCCCTATGTCGTTGATGTATAGCAACGAGATTGGGGAACACCATCTCATATTACACTTACTAGCAATTAATTAAAAACCCATTCGGTGGCTACACGAAATTTCAACTTTGAAATTCATGCACCCTGGGTATCTAAAATCCAATTCGATGCTTTCAAATATGCTATAAAAAACCCAAAACCGTGCCTAAACATAACCGGGGAGATAGCGATATTGGAGAAGTAGCCTGGGGGGGAAGGGTAGGGGTGCCCCTAAACCCGAGACCACCTCTTGGTGGTCTCGGGTTTGGGTTTCTTTCAAACCCTCCCGGTTCTCTCTCCATCATCGCTACGCCCCCTCTCCGGCCTCTTGGTCCAAACCAAGAGGCCGTAGGCACCACACATCAAGCATAGGTTTAGGATAGTAGAGAAAATAGGATTTTTTTACTAATTGTAGTAGATAGATCATCAAGTAAAGATTTTTAGGTGGCTTTGATACCATATTAGTCAAGGATTGCCCACTTGAAATAATATTTGAGGCTAAGACTGCATGATTTTAAAAAATCTAGTGAGCAAAACTACCACTGAAGAGGTAATATGAACTAAAGATCGAAACTGGAAGATATAAACTAAACTAGAAGATGTTTAGCTACTAGATTTAGGTTATACTTACATCCTTAAGATAATCTTGAAGGAAGTAGAGGTTGAACTTGAGCTCCTAGAGCTCTTTGAAGTCTTCTTGTCGTAGATGAGGTCCAAGATGATCCACCTTAAGCTCTTCCAAGTTTTGGCTCACCAAACTCTAAATAGAGATCAAATTATAAGCGCCAAGTTTCTAATTTGGAGGTTCTAGATGATGTAGTCTTCTCTTCTACTCTTTTTGTGATTTTCTAATGGATTTAAATGAGAGTTTTCTTGCTAAAAGAGATGAAAAAGAGGAAGAAGAAGGAGGTTTAAACTTTTGGTAAAGATGAAGGCTAGATTTTTTTAAAAGAAAGTTATGAAGGAAAAAGAAAGAGTTGTATGCTTAAATAAATCAAGCATACACTAAGAATGCATTCTAGCCCTTCATCTTTATCTAACTAACCAAGTGTCCATCCAATGTCTCCCCTCCAAATGTTAAGCTCCTACAAACCCAAAACGATAACATAAACCATGAAATAAGATAAGCAAAGCAAAGCCCTCAATTAAAACCAAACTTAATTAACAAATAGATTAATACTATGTATTATACATAAATACCTATACATATACATATTAATGTAAATACACACACACACACACACACACACACTATCAATCTACTTATTAAAAAAACATTAAAGAGAACAAAAGAGATGAATATGGCATAATGCTAGAAAATACATATACTAAAAATACATGTATTATACATTAAATCCATCCTGATTTAATATCCATCTTATATAAAAAACAACTAGCATTATGAAATGTCCGATTGCCATTAGCGTATGAAAATACACGCATTGCAAACGGACCCTTGTACACATCCAGTACGGTCACTACATCGTTTCGCCAAAGAGGGAAAATCTTTGTGTGGGACTCTAAAGACCTGACAATACGCTGGCAGTGAGTTAACCATCAAAACCCAAACTCACAAGCACGTCAGCGGCACTAGCTGTACATAACGGCTACCCAAGTATCTGTGAATAAGAAGATCGACAAGAAGACTCGTCTGAACCCTTACTGAGCCTATATTTGACATTCTCCGTACAATCCGGTTTGTTTGTCTGATTGCCATCACAATACTAGTAGTCAAGCAAAGATCCTACAGGCTCTAACAACAAGTATCAGCAATACGTAAAAAGGAACATATACACATGTTGAGATAAAAACAAACCAGATAGCATACTATCATATCGAGCAAGACTGTCTTGAACATATATATATCCCAAGCATCCAAAATGTAATATACAATCCCGTAATATACAATAATGGCCTCTAGAGCATACATATCTAACAATCCCAAGATCAGCTATCAAAGCTTCGTATCCGGTTGTTGGATATAGTGCCCTCAAGGCAATTATTGTAATTGCAAGTAAGCGATTATGATAACTGAAAGAGGACCTATACAGATAGAACAATCTTATTCAAGATGATAGTATGCTATCTAGTTTGTCTTTATCATTATGTGTATATATTTTGATAAAGCCCGTAGGATTATTGCTAGGATTATTGCTTGACTACCAGTATTATGATGGCGATCATATACGTGGGAGTTGGGTGGCCCATAAGTACATCCTTAAATGTCCCTAGTTGAGAGAGTATTGAGATTGGCATCAATACTCCGGAGTAGACTAGTGTATACTTTTCGAGACCTCGACGAGGGGCGGTGGCCGGTCTCATAAGCCATTGGTGTTGAGTCACCTAAGATAGTATATAGGTGCTCACTGGAGGTGAGTACACCAGATGGACTCGCCGAGAACTTCTAGATGGTATTATACCTATCGTCAGATGGAAGTTCTCTGTGACATGAGTATAGGTTAGTCCTTTGACCTGAGATTTTTATTTGTCTCGTGTGAGTTTCCACTTTACTTAGATTAATATCCTACCACGGTTCAAAGGAGTCATGCAAACAGGTTTTAGTTGGGTACAATCCCGAGCCATATGGAGGCAGTGAACAATTGTCAGGGATTCATCTCTCCTGGTATTGGGAGTCGATGTCGTGCTATGTTGGGTCAGCCATCATCAGAAATCCTTGGCCAAGGTGGATGAGATTTACTGATGGGATATTAGTAGTTTCTTAGTGGGTGATGAATTTTAGTCCGGCACGACTTATCGGGTTAGTAGGGGTCTAACGTTGTCTACCCCCTAGACTCGGTATGCGATTATCTTAGACAAAGAGACCAGACTATACGGAGATTTTCACAGACAGGCTCACTAGGGGTACATATGAGTTTGCTCATCGTCCTTCCTTTTGCTCAATACCTGGGTTGCCGTTACGTACAGCTAGTGCCGCTGACGTGCTTGTGGTTAAATCCACTGCCAGCAATTGACGAGTCTTTAGAGTCCCACACAGAGAGTTTTCCCGGTTCAGGCAAAATGATGTAGTGGTCGTATATTGATATGTGCAGGGTTCCGATTAGGTATGTGTACTAGCCACACGGGCTTTAATCGAGAGGATGATAATACTAGCCGGCTTAGCATTAAGCCGGATAATTAAATCAAGTTTTGATTTAATAATTTACATATATTTCGATATGTATATTATAGTATTATGTTCATTGGATTTTGCTATCTCTTGGGTATTCGTATATTGATATGAATACGGGAATATATTTGTGGTGACGTATTCTTGTATTTATACAAGATTCTTTTATTTATACAAGAATACTTCTAGAAGAAGAACACCTCATTTCAGGGTTTTTCTTTTTTAAGAAAATATGAAATGAGATGGAAAATAGAAATGGCAGAGGGTATGGGAAAATGAATTATAAATTCATTTGCAAATACTATTCAAGCATGGTTGTAGTTTTAAAATGGAAAAATTCTTTTTACAAAAGTGTTGAAGCATGCTTTAATTTGTGGAGGATTTCATCCATTCTACCATTTAGCTTTTCTCTCTTCCATGGCTCTTCCTCCTCCTTCTTCATCTTCAACACTCTCATGAATTGAGAATCATGAAGATAATGAGAAAGAAAAATGCTAGAACACTCACACACATCACTAAGCATCCTAGATTAGCAACCTAGGATCTTTAATTACTTCATTGATGAAGTTGAAGCTTGAACTTGGTTCTCTCGGGTGGAACATCTTCGGCGAAGGAGGATCGGCTTGCTAGCACAATCGGGAGCTCTTGAGAGCATGCTAGAGTCCAACCCAATCGGAGAAAATGAAGATGCTACAAAGGTTATGATTTCTATCCTTTAGTTGTTCTAGTTTTAAGTGTTTGGTTTAGAATCTTGGGTTTAAGTTTCTAGTGCCATGAAAATTTTCATTTTCGTATTCTGATTTGGCCGCGGGGTAACGGCGAGGGCACTAGGAACTTTCATCAGCTTCATTAGTGGTTCTTGGTTCCGTCAGGGAGAGCATAACGTAGTATTTTTCCTTGCAGGGTTACAAAAATAAGGCTCACCCCATCTTTGATTATAGGGATATTCTTCTTTTGCAGTTTCATAGAAGATGCTCCATCGAAATAGAGCCCCCATCGGGACTTACTTTCTTCCTCTTCCTCTTTGACTGCGTCGAATGGGTGTTCATCAAGCAATTTATAGTTTAGGGGAGAATCAGCTAGTATTGGATGTTCCACGAGAAAGTTGACGATGACTTGTCCTTTCACCGCTTTGAGGGAGTGATATGTTATCGAAAATTCTATTAGCAGGAGGGCCCATTTGGCAAGCCTTCCTATCAGTATGTCTTTTGACATCAAATACTTGAGGGGATCCACTTTTGATATAAGATGGACTTCATCCGTCAAGGCGTAATGTCTGAGCTTCGTTATCGCGAAGATCAACGCCAAGAAATGCTTTTCGATGGGGGAGTAATTGCTTTCTGCGCCCAGAAGAACTCGACTTAGGTAATAGAAAGCTTTTTCTTTTCCTTGGTTGTTCTCTCATACCCACAGCGCGTCCAGGGAACCTTCAAGGGCTGTTGTATATAGGATAAGGTGCTTTCCCTTAACCGGGATGGCCAATACCGGCGGATTTTGCATGTATTATTTGATCTCATCCAATGTTTTTTGGCATTTCTGATACTATATGAATGGGGTTCCCTTCTTTATTAAATGACTGTACGGACGACATTTTCCGGAGAGGTTGGCTATTAACCATCAGATATATGCGAGCTTTTCTTGGAGAGATCGCAGTTTTTTTAGAGTCTTTGGTAGGGGCATTTCCATAATTGCCCTGATCTTTGAGGGATCGATTTCGATACCTCGGTGGTGGATGATGAAGCCCAGGAATTTGCCCAACGAGACTCCAAACTCACACTTTAAAGGGTTCATCTTCAGATTATATTTTCGGAGACGCTTGAATATGATCCTTAGATGCTCCTAGTGCTCCTCATGAGATTTTCTTTTGACTACAAGGTCATCGATGTATCATTTGATGATCTTGTGAATGGGGTCATCGAATATCTTCATCATGGCCCTTTGGTAGGTTACTCCAGCATTCTTCAAATAGAAGGGCATCACCTTGTAGCAAAATACGCCCAACGGTATCTGGAAGGCGGTATGCTTTTGGTCTTCATGATCTATCTTTATCTGGTTATATCCTGAAGATCCATCCATAAAGGAGAAAACTTCATGGATGGAAGTATTTTCAATCATATGCTCAATAACGGGCACTAGGAAGTTATCCTTTGGGCATGCCTTGTTGAGGTCCCGAAAGTCCACGAAGATCCAGACTGTCCCGTTCTTCTTCATTATGGGGAAAATGTTGGCAATACAGTCAGGATATTGGACTTCTTGGATAAAGCTGGAGTTTATGATCTTCTTAACTTCAGCGTTGATACTCATCTCAAGTTCAAGCCGCATCCTTCTCGGCGCTTGCTTGATTGGTTTTATCATATGGCCAGGTTGTGTACCGCTATGTTTTGATCCAAACATGGCATCTCGGAGTAATTCCATGTGAAGCAATCTTTATACTCCATGAGAACATCTTTTAAAGTGGCTACTGGTTTTTCGGATAGCAGCTCACTGACGAAGGTTAGTCTCGGATAGTCCCTCGTTTCTTTATCAATTTTCCTTAGGTTGTCCTCCGTGGTATGTATTTCATCTTCCAGCTCTTTTACTGCCAATGGAAATTCTGAAATCTCCTCTCTATCATCTGCATTTGTGAAGTATTTGAAGAGGTCTATCATATTCTCATCCTTTCCATTTTCTGAGAGTCTTATTGTGTGATAGGTATGAGTCCGCCTCCGTTTCTTCGGTCGATCAGGTCCTAACCTGATGGCATAAGTTTTCTTTAGCTCGTGCTTTTGCGGCAGTCTTATCCTCTAGCTATCAAATAGCATGAACTTGCCATGTTGATATTAGTCTTCTACCCAATTCTTGAATGTGAAACAGTCTTCAAGTGGGTGACTTACTACTCGATGGTAAGAGCAAAAATCCAGATGATTGACTTCATTTACTTGCCCGGGGTGCCGAGACTCTAGATGTGTGATCATTTGGTACTTTATAACAAGGCTGAATATCTTATCCATGTTGTCTCAAGGGAATGAATATCTTCAACCCATCTTCTTTATAAGGGATGGGCTCCAACCGAACTTTTCTCGATTGAAAGGCATCTTAAGCCTACTTTGTTGACTTTGAATGTCGCCTGTAATCATTGCCTTATTCTTATATCTACTTTCAGATTTTCTTCTTCATGGGAGTATGCAGGGGGCTGTGGATGAAGAGTATCGGGATCTACTTCTTCCACTGATTGTTCACCGAGACGATGTTTCCTGGCCTTTGCATATATGACCATTTCATAGCTTTGCTTGTCTCGGCTTGCTTGATAAGCTTTCCTTATTATCTTATCAATATGATCTTTGAGTGATGGACTTGGAGTTCTTTGAGCGATACTTTGCTCCCGTTCGATGACATAGTTTCTTGGGGAAGCATCTTTTTCTCCGTTTGAGTTTACGACGTCGTAGCTGTAAATTTGCTCCCGCTTCTTGGATCAAACATATTCTAGCTCGATTGTATCCATTTTCACGTCGGGCTTCTTTCGTTGAGTCCCAGGCACATCCTAAATCCTTTTATAGAATTGGGCTTGTTGGACAGTTTGTTCCAAAGGTATACCTTAACGCTTTGATAGCTCCTTTAATCCTTTAGCATAATACCTTAGCATGAGGATGGGCTAGAACTTGTCAATATTTGGATCGGCCCCATGCCTGATTTATTTTTCTACCATGGTCTCCTTAGATTTATAAAAGAGGATCGCCTTTTCACCTCTATGCTTCGGAGGCATGCAGAAAGTTTCCAACTGTTGTATGCTACAGGTGTTGAGCGCGTCAAGTTCTTAATAGTGTCAAGGAGGAGTTATCATAATATGTAGACTCTGGTCCATTTTGGAAAGAGTCCGTGTCGATGGACGAGTGGAGAACACCGTATTAGCCTAATCTTCGGAGTCACTACCAAAGACCACAATAGGGGTCGATGGACCGAATTTATTGTTTTCCCTCTGAGGCTGTCTCGAATACACTATCTATTCGTTTTCTTCAGTGTCTCTTCTGACGATCGGGATGGTGGCTATTGATTTTTGTTTATTTTTCAGTTTATAGCATCTTTCGGTATCTTCAAAGTCCGGTTGAAAGTACTTTGCATGTTCATACTTCCGTACCTCGTTTACTGAGATGGGGTTGAGCTCTCCGTGATGGTGTACCCTTGGCCATCCTTGAAATACTTCATACACCAATTTTGTGTAGAAGGGATGATATTGTACTCGTGCAGCCAATGCTTGCAGAGTAGAGCATTGTAATATGTTTTTGTTGGATTTTCATAGCACCCTCACTAGATTTTAACAAGCATCAAGTATGCAATTTTAAAAAATCTAGAATGCTAAGGAACACAAACCTAGAATCGAACTAGAGGATTATGGTTAAACTAAGTTAACATGATAAGTATCATATACAAAATAGTGTTTAACACTAAGAGAAAAAGAACTACAACCTTTGTAGACCTCTCCTTCTCTTCTATAGCCCCGTGTAGATGTCTTTGGACTCCTTGGTTCTACTCGAAGCTTGGAACACTTTTGCTTGTAGCCTTCGTTGTCCACGATGATCCACCCGAAGTTCCTTACACTCAAGCTCTAGCTTCACTAAGCTAAGTAGATGTGAGGCTAACAACCTATACAAGTGTGCTAGACTAATATAGATTGATGAAGTGGTTATTTTTCTCACTAAAGATCCTTTCTTTTTCCTTCTCTTTCACTCACTAGAAAAAGGCAGAGAGCTTGGAGGAAGAAGATGGAGTAAATGGCTAAGCTTAACTTGAGATAAGATAATGATAACCCTGAGAGAGAGTCATACTCACAAATATATACGAGCCATGGAAAATATCTTAGATATTTTGAGAGAGTGAGTTAGTGGAGAATTAAATAATAAACCATGGTTAATAAGACATTTTCAAAGAAGAGTGTAGAAGCATGAGATCAACCATGAGATTATCATTTAATTTCCATTTTCTCGATATCAAATATGTAATGTATATTCCCATGTGAGTCTTGCATAGCCATGTCCAATGTATCATCCACCATGATACATGTACGCATGTATATGTGTATATAAATCCATATAAATATACATACATACATGCACACATAAAGAAAAGAATTAGTAACGAGCAATTAGTCATCATATTAAATCAACACTTGATTTAATAATCCGGTCATATCACATATAACCCGACCAATTGAAAATGCCAGATTAAAATACGATATCATATACCCGTATTAATCAAGATCCCGCACATATCTCCATATGTGCCCCCACTTCGTTTTGCCTGAGCTTGGAAACCCCTATGTGGGACTTTAAGACTCGTCAATACGCTAGTAGTAGGTATTGATCATATCAGATACCCACAAACCATCAGCGGTACTAGCTACACGTAACGGCTCCCAGGTATTGAGCGAATAGAAGAACAACAAGCGAACTTGTCCAAACTCCCGTAGAGCCAACCGGCAACACTTACCGTCCAGTCCAGTCTATTCGTCTGATATATTACATATTGAGTCTAGTGATGGTGTTATCGACCCCAATAACTCAATAAGTTGCCGATGTGTGGCCTATAACAGGTCGAGAAACTATTGATAACACTTATCAGTAAATCTTATCATCCCTGGCAAGGGACTTTGAGTTATAGCCAATCGCGCATAGTACAACATCAACTCCCAATACCGGGAGAGACAAAACCCCTCCTATCGCTCATTGCCTCCATGTGTCTCGGGACTGCACCCAAAAGCCACCAGTTTGCATGACTCAGTAGAGCCGTGGTAGGGTGGAAATCAAAGCACAGTGGGAGAACACATAAGACTCTATGACGATCTCGGGTCTATACACTAACTTGTACAAGTGTTACCTGAGAACTGCTATCCGATGATAGATATAATACCATATAGGAGTTCTCGGCGAGTCCGTTCAGTGTACTCAGTCTCCAATGAGCACCCGTATACAATTTTTGGTGTCAAACACCAATGGATATGGGATCATCCATCGCTCCCTCAACTGGGTCAAGAAATGTATACGCTAGTCTATCTAGAATATGGATGCCCTGTCTCGATACACCCACGATTAGGAACATTTAAGGATATGCTTATAGACTACACATGCCCCATTAGTATGTTCTGCATCATAATCATGGTAGTCAAGTTAATATCCTAAGGGATTTATCAACATGTATCAAATGAACAGTATACACAATCAAGTGAACATGTTAAGATAAAGAGTAACCAGATAGCATACTATCATGTCGAGCAAGAAAGTCCTCTGTATATATACATGTCCAAGCATCCACTATCAAATAATGGCCTCCAGGGAATAAATATATCCAACAATCTCCCACTTGCACTAAGGCCAATTATTGGCGTATCTCATACCCAACATCTTAAAAAGTCACTCATGTTACGGCTGTGGAAGGGCCTTGGTAAGTGGATCCGTGGTGTTATTCTTTATGTCTACTCTCCGAATCACGATCTCGTGGCGATCAACTATCTCACGGATAAAATGATATCGCCTCAGGATGTGTCTGGATAGCTGATGGGACCTGGGCTTTTTGGCCAATGCCATAGTCCTAGTATTATCATAATACATTGGTATTGGATCAATAATGGTGGGAACTACTCCCAGTTCTGAGATGAACTTCCTCATCCAGACGGCTTCCTTGGCAGCATCATTTACAGCAATATTCTCAGCTTCCATCGTTGAGTCTGTAATGGTATCCTGTTTGGAACTCTTTCAACAAACTGCCCCTCCATTGAGGGTAAATACAAACCCCGAGATAGATTTTCTGTCATCCTTATCACTCTGGAAGCTCGAATCGGTAACGGCCTCCATTTGGAGATCCCCGTTACCATACACCAAGAACATTTCTTTAGTCCTTCGCAAGTACTTAAGAATGTTCTTCACAGCTGTCCAGTGTTTCTCCTCTGGATTGGATTGATACCTGCTTACTACACATAGTGCATAAGCTACATCAGGATGAGTACATAACATCGCATACATTATAGATCCTTCGGTAGAAGCGTAATGTATAATACTCTTGCGAGCTCTCTCTTAATCAGACTTTGGACAAAAGTCTTTGGAGAGAGTGATTCCGTGACAAGCGGGTAAAGCACGTCGCTTGGAATCTTCCATACTAAACCTGTTTAGGATGGTGTTAATGTACCTTGATTGGGACAATCCCAACACCCTCTTAGATCTATCTCTATATATCTTAATGCCCAAAATGTACGAAGCGTCACCCAGGTCCTTCATGGAGAACCTTTTTGATAAGAATAGTTTGACCGATTGTAGCATAGGAACGTCGTTTCCTATCAAGAGAATGTCATCCATGTACAATACGAGGAATGTGACATTACTCCCTAAAATCTTCTTATAAATACAAGGTTCATCTGGATTTTTTATAAAATCAAACTCTTTGATTGCATCATCAAAACAGATATTCTAACTCCGTGATGCCTGCTTTAATTCATAAATGGATTTAAGCAACCTACATATTTTTCCGCTGCTCCCACTATCAATGAAGCCTTCTGGCTGATCCATAAAAACACACTCTTCTAAATCACCATTTAGAAATGCAGTTTTAACGTCCATCTGCCAGATTTCATAGTCATAGTGAGCAACAATAGTAAGTAGGATCCTAATGGATTTAAGCATTGCTACTGCAGAGAAAGTCTTATCATAGTCCAGTCCTGGTCTTTGATGAAATTCTTTCGCTACAAGCCTTGCTTTATAGATCTCTACTTGTCCATCTACACCGATCTTTCTCTTAAAGATCCATTTGCACCCTACGGGTTTTACCCTAGAATGTGCAACTTCCAAAGTCTATACTTTGTTGGTGTACATAGACTCCATTTCGGATCTCATGGCATCCAACCACTTCACTGAGTCACCACTCGTGATAGTTTGCTGAAAACTAGTAGGGTCATCATTATCCATGATGAAATCTTCTCTATCACCATCAATGAGGAAACCATAGTATTTCTTCGGTGGAAGAGAAGTCCTACTAGATCTACGGAGTGGCTGAGGTTCATAAGGTTCTATTGCATCATCAGGTTCAACCAAATTGTCATCAGTAATTTGTGTCTCTAGAACTTCTTCTAGTTCTACCGCATTGCCATCAGTATTATTTGTAAAAAAATCATTTTCTAAAAATGTGGCATGCTAAGAAAAAAACACTCTTTGTTCCTCCTTGTGGTAGAAAAGATATCCATATGATGTTTTGGATATCCCACAAATGTACATAGAACTGATCGTGTCTCGAATTTGTATGGTTCTGCTTTTTAACAAAAGCAGGACAACCCCATATCCTAACTCATTTTAGAGACGGTCTCTTCTCATACCATATCTCATATGGAGTGGTAGACATGGTTTTGGTGGGAACCCTGTTCAATAGATACGCTGCAGCCTCCAATGCATACCCCCGAAAGGAAAGTGGTAACTCAGTATCACTCATCATGGAATGTACCATATCTAATAGGGTACGATTTCGCCGCTCTGACACACCGTTGTGCTGTGGTGTGTTAGGAGGAGTGAGCTAAGAGAGAATCCCATTCTCTTTTAGGAAGTCTGTAAACTCTTTACTTTGATATGGCCAGTTTATGTACTACTACTTCTGGATCTAGACCTAGAATTTCGAAATAATCTGACACGAAGCAATCTTTATACTGCATGAGCACATCTTTTAAAGTGGCAACCTGCTTTTTAGATAGCAGCTCACTGACGAACGTCGGCCTCGGATCATTTCTGTCCCTAAGTCAATTTTCCTTAGGTTATCAGCCGTAGTGTATATCCCATCTTCCAGCTCTTTTGGTGCCGATGGAAATTCTGAGATCAATTCATCCTCGTCTTCATTTGCGAAGACTTGAAAAGGTCATCCATAGCCTCTTGCCCTCCCTCCTTCGAGAGTGTTATCATATGGCAGGTACGAGTTCGCTTCCATTCTTGATGTTGAACTGGTCCTATCCTCGTAGTATATGTCCTCTTTGGCTCATGCTTTTGCAGCGGGGTTACCTTCCAGCTGTCAGATAAAGTGAACGTGCCTTGTCGGTATTGTTCTTCATCCAGTCTTTGAAAGTCATGCAGTCTTCAATAGGATGGCCTATTGCTCGGTGATAGGAACAATATTCCTGATAATGGACCTCGTTTATTTGTTCGGGGTGCCGAGGCTCCGGAAGCGTCATCATTTGGTGCTTCATGATAAGGTTGAATATTTTTCTTATCTTGTCTTGAGGGAAAGAGTATTCCCGGCCCATATTCTTCATAAAGGACGGGTTCTAGCTGGCTTTTCCTCGAGTGTACGGCTTCTTGGATCTGTTTTGCTGTTTTTGGGCGTTGTTTGCTTTCTTTCCCTTGTTTTTTCCACTATTTCGGGATTTTCCTTCGAGGCGAGAACGTACAGCTGGCTGATGATGAAGGATATTGTAGTCTTCTTTCTCTGTGGATTGTTGGTTGAGACGTCGCGTCCTGGCCTTTTCATAGATAGCCATTTTCGCGGCTGCGGTCGTCCCGGATCTTTTAACAAGCTTCTTGTATTATCCTGTCAACTTGTTCTTCGAACGATGAACTTGACATTCTTAGAACGGGATTTTGCTCTGTTTCGACATCACAACTATTTGGAAGAGCATTCCCTTCTTCACTGGAGTTGTTTATGACACGGCAGCTGCGGAATCGCTCCTGTTTCTTAGACCGAACATATCCGAGCCCAGTTTTTTTCCATCTTCCCATTAGGCATCTTTTGCTAGGACCCAGGGATATTCCAAATCTTCTTGTAGAATTGTGCTTGTCGAACAGTCTGTTCGGAGGGTACACCTTGACATCTTAACAACCTTTTCAGTCCCTCCGTGTAGTATCTTGGCAAACGGATTGGTTGAAGCCTATCAAATGCAAAATCGGCACCGTGCTAGACTTCTTTTTCTACTCTGGTCTCCGTAGATTGGTAGAAGAGGATCGCCTTTTCACCTCTTCTCCTGGGAGGTACGTTGAAATTCTGTAGCTCTTGTACGCTGTATGTATCGAGCACATCGAGTTCCTTATAATGCCGAGATGGAACCATTGTGATTTGTAAACTCTGATCGGCTCCGGAAAAGGTTTGCACTGATAGGCGGATTGAGAACACTACGTTGGCCTCGTCCTCAGAGTCGCTGCCAAAGACCAGAATATGGGTAGATGGTCTAGGCTTGTTGCCTTGGGGTTGCCCCGAGTAGACTATTTCTTCATCTTCCTCGGTATCGCTCCTAAAGATCAGGATGGTGGCAACAGAGTTCCGTTTATCCTCTGGCTTATGACACCTCTCCGTATCTTCGGAGTCTTGTAGGAAGTACTTTGTGTCTTCATATTTTCGGACCTCATTTACGGAGAACGGGTTTAGCTCTCCCGTGACGGTGTATTCCAAACCGTCTTTGAAATACTTCATACACTAATGTTGTGTAGAAGGGATGACGTTGTACTCATGTAGCCACAGCCTGCCGAGCAAAGCGTTATAGCAATTCTTAGCGTCAATGACGTGAAATTTGATATCAGTGACGAGCAATCCAAAGCGTAACGTCAGTATTACGGACCCCAGCGTCTGTGACGACTGTGACTCGAACCTAGAGATGGTAATTTTGTCCCGAACCAGGTGTTGAATGTTCATGCAAATCTCCTTCAGCACCTTCACATTGAGAAGATTGACGAAGGATCCGTTGTCGACAAGGATTTTGCCTATCTTGATTTCGTGGAAGTATCCAGTGACGTATAACGGGCGGTTATGCTCCCACGTTCCGAGGAGGAGATCTTCATCGCTGAATGTAATGTCAGCTGTGTGAACCTCCGCCGGCTTGTCCTTCATCTTCTCTGCTGTGAGGAAAGCTTGGAATTGATCAGGCTCTTGTAATGCCTTGATCAGAGAATCTCGTGCCTCTTTGGACAGGAGGAGAGCATCCAGTATGCTCAATTGCGAGGGCATTTTCCTCAGATGTGCTAAGACATTGTAATCCACCTTATTTTTCTTAGGCAGGTCCTTGGCTGCGAGCTCTTTGACAACTTGATCGTTGAGGGCAATTTCCTCAAGGATTTTCTCTTTCCCTTTGTCCTTTTTTCCCGGACCTTTGTTTGTAGCTCTGAGACTCTTCTCAAGAAACGTATGGTTACGCAGCTGGATGTTCTCACAGTTCTTCCCTTCCTCTTCTTTTTCAGAGGTGGAGTCCTTGAAGAAAGAGCTAAGGGTTGTCTCATCCTCAGAATCGCTCCGAAGGTAAGAATTTAGAGTTTTTCCTTTTCCAAACTGGTATCAACCATATGACAGTTGCCAGTCATTTTCTCATGTGCATTAGTCACACTTTTTCGCCGTCGACGAGCTTCGCGCTTCATCCTCTTGAAATGTTGTTGATGGGCAACGTATCCTTGCCACCACTTCTTAAAGGCACTGCATTCTTCGGTAGGATGAGTAACCCCCCGATGATATAGGCAGTAGTTCAGATATGAGTCATCTCCGTTGAGGCTTATGACCCCGGGCATGTTTCCTTTGAGAGGTGGCAGCTTCATTCCTACTGACAGGGCTATGGTGAACCGCTTCTCTGTCTTGATTCTGCTCTTGTTTGTCACAGGCGTGCTTTAGTCTGGTCGGAGTACTTTACAACTCCTCCTTGCCGCAGCTTGTTCATCCTGACGCTGACGCTTAGTCTTTTTGTATATGGATGTTTCACGTTCTCGGTCAGCTTTGCTTTTTCGAAAGCCTTCGTTTAACAGCCTATCGATTGGGTCTTCCAATAGTTCTGGGGATTTTGGCGCCGATCCTTCCGCCAGTTCCTCTGCATTTTTTATGACGCTGAGAGGGCTTCTTTGTCATTTAACGACGAATGGGAAACCATGTGGCAACTTGCTACATAGTCATCGGTTTTTGATGAGTCATTTTCCTCATCGTTGTCACTCTCTTCATTCTTAAGAATATGCTTGAGGAACTCTTCGAGGGTGATCGGTGTCCGCGCCTTTTGGCTGTACTCCTCCAGCGCGTCAATGTACCTTTGTAGATCTGTGTGTTTGTCATCATACTCGACAGGCTGCACAGGCTTCTTGGCCTTCTTCTTTTTCTCCGAAGACTTTGAAGGCTTAACTTGGGGATTTTTCCCTTTGTCGATAGTTTTCGGTACGGGACGCGGTTTCAACATGCCTTCAATGATTTCCGGTTCAAGTGGGCTTCTCCACCTGATTGCCGGACATGCATGGAGATCCTTCATCTTTCTTTTGGTTTTAGCTGAGAGAACGACTGCCCATAGAGCTTCTTCCACGAGCGAGCATGATGCCCCAGGTGCATCCACCTTTCTGGGAGTGTGCTTCTGTGGCAAGTTCACCCTCCAGTTCTCAGAAAGCATGAATTTCCCTTGTTGATACTGGTCCTCGACCCAGTTTTTGAAGACGTAGTAATCCTCAATTGGGTGGCTCACCATTCTACGATAGGAGCAGTAATTGGGGTTGTTGATGTCACCAGGTTGCGGTGGACGTCGTGGGTCTGGCAATGTAATGAGTTTGTTGCGCACTGCCAGATCGAACAGTCTCTTCAACTGGTCACAAGGAAACGAGTAAGCGCATCCTAACCTTTCTTTCAGGGATATGCAAGGAAGCTTGTTGTTTTAGCGAGCAACCGGTTTCGGGTCACTTGGTTGCTGTTGAGTGTTGGCAACGAAGGCCTCTTTCCCTTTACCCTTGGCATTTCGAGGGTCCATTTTTGAGGAGGAAGGCCCGCGACCCATATGGTCTATTTAGGTCAGCTTGTCGACCATGGCCTGAAAGGTATTCGTCTTGAAGAATGTAACCCCCAGCCCTTTTTATACCAATATCTGTACTCCTATTTCACTTGTAAGATTTATTTAGAATTTTACTTATAATTATTTATTAATTTAATTATTTTAAAACTCCTTTTAAACCCAAATCCAAACTATAATTACTTTTCTCCAAGCCCACTTCATTTTCTGTGGCCTATTTCCCTTTTTCCCAATTTCTTTTCCTATTTATTTCTGGCCCACGTTCCCTCACAGCCCAAGCTATTTTCAGTTATAAATTAATGGATTTTTAAAACTTTCCTAGTCCGTTTCTTTCCATTCAAATCAATTCCCTATAATTCACTTATTCTATTTGAGCCAGCAGCCCAACAAAGCCCGGTCCCCATATTAATTATTTTGTTTCTTTTATTTTTCTCAAACCGGCCTTTTCCTTCTTATTCATTTTTATTTTACTTGGCCCAATCTCTTAACCCAACCCACTCATTTCCTCAGCCATTCTACTCTAATTTGTTTTCTGCCATTTCACTCAATCCTCGGCCCGTGTCTCCCTTTTCCTATTAATTGATTTTCTCGGCCCAGCCCACTCAGCCGGCCCCCTCATCTTAATTCTTTTGGTTATTTTCCTTGCTAAACTCCTTGGCCCGGCCCACCTTATTCCCCAACAGCCCGCTCCTGTTCATCATCCCCAACGGCTATCTCCCCATTCCTCGCGCGCGTTTCCTTCGCGATCCACCTCCTTCGCCTTCGCCAGCGCCCACGACGCGCACGTTTCCCCTGCGACCGCTCCCTCATCTCGTTCTCCATTCCTCTGTCATCTCGTTCTCCATTCCTCTCTCTCTCGTTCTCCATTATTCCTACTCTTTTTCCCCTTCTCCTCTCTACCTCACGCCCACTCTCTCTCGATCCCTCGTTCACCCCAGAGAACCCCTGCCTCGAGCCCTCGCCATCACCACCGACGACCTCGTCGTCGTCGCCTCCTCGCCCTAACTACCTTCCCTCCTCTGTCGTCATCACCCCATCCACCAAAACTCCAACCACCACGAACCCCCTGCTCTCGAGCTCGGTGCCCCGACGTCCTCTCGTCGGCGAGCCCCTGTGCCCCCTCGTCGACCGCACCATCATCGTCGACACCTTCTATTTCCCCCTCCCTCTGTCTCAGTCTTCTCTCTCTCTCTCTCTTTCCCTCACTGTTTCTCTCTCCTTCTCTCTCTTTCTCACTCTATCTCTCTCCCTCTGTCTCTGTCACTCTCTCACTTTTCTTTCTCTGAATCTCACCTCTCTTTCTCTCTCTAGTCTCTTCTCTCTCCCTCACACTACCTCTCTCTGTTTCCCTCTCTCTGTTCCTACTCTCATCTCTCTCTCACTCTCTAAATCTCTCTCTCTCACTGTCCCTCTCTCTCTCTAACTTTCTCTCTCTCTCTCTCTCTCTCTTTCTCTCTCTCCCTCTCTCTCTCTAACACTCTCACCATTGTCATCATCACCCATCATCGAACCCCTTGACGCACAAGGGCCAAGCTTCACAGCCGACCCCAGTAACCAAGCCACCACTGCCGAGACCCGAGTCCGAGCCAAATCAAGTTTCCGTGCCGCACGTGTGTCGCGCGTTCGTGACGTCACAGCCACCGTACATCCCTGAGACGTGTCCAGGCAAGTTTTTACTTGCTTACATGCTATTTTACTTATGGTACAATTACTAAATGCATAGTTTATAAAGTTAAAATTTAAATCGATTATGTGTTATGCCTGTTCGACGTGTGTTCCCAAAGAAAATATTTCTCTAATTTGGTGGAACTAAACGGTATTGGTTGGCCCGTATAACTGTGAACTTAGTTTATGAATTTCGCTGTATAATTTGATCGTTAAAGATTAAAACGGTTACCCCAAAATTTAACCGTAAAACTGGAATTCTACTGTACCTGAAAATCGTTAAATTCACCATAAATCATATACATACTAGAATGGTGCGTTCGAGGGCTCAAATCGAAGCCGACTCGACGAACTTTAACCCTATACTAGTTTCCTGATATTCCTGTACTTAAACAGTGACAATATTTTGATCGGAGTGCGGCTCTGGACTGCAGTCCAGAGTGACTCCAGGCTTTGCTTGCTGTTCCGTAATGGGTACCATAGGATTTACATAACTCTTAGGTTGCGGAACTCCTCTGTTTATTGTGGATAAACCTGTTAGCTAAACAACATAATTGATTTCACACCGTTTCGTTACCATTTGTTATTTATTCTGTAATTTAAAAGATCGGGACGCATAACAGTCCCAGCAGAGTCAGAACTGACATATTAGGGTTAAACATTGTATATCTCCTAACGTACAGACGCGATCGAAGATCCGTCTGTTGCATTGAAAACCTTACTGAAAACCCTAGAATTCATCCAACTGTAGCGTCGCTAAATTCTGATCCCGACTGGGGTTAAAATGCGTTACGAAATGGATTTCTGATTCTGAAACCGGATTTCCAGCCGCGAGCGCTTAAAATGAATTGGTTATAATTAATGATCCTGGAACCCGATTGACTTGAAACAAAATTCTATGGATGGCTAACTGAACACACTAATTACTACCTGTTTATCTTTTCGTCAAATTATATACGTACGTTTCATGATAAATCGTGCAAGTGAAAGAATGCTGTTTCATAATATCCTCATCATGTTTATATACTTGTTCACGCATCATATCATACCCATATCATCGTAGTGATTACCTAGTGATATCATGCATTTACCCAGTGTTATATTTTTAGTGATGATTGTGACAAGTACGTCAGTGTTTGTGTATCCGTGATTAAGTGAAAGTGATACGTACTTGTGCACAATCAGTGACCCTATTATTCTATTGCATTGTCGACGTCTGTGGGATGCGTGCACGTGTGACTAATAAGTGGAATGGGACATTTATGGAAGCGTTTGCACGGGTGTCACAGATAAGAAACCAGACACTGCCATTTATCTTAAGTATTAGTCGGGACGTGCTTGATGGAGGTCCTGCCTCCAGTTCTCGCGCAGACTTGTCACGGATCGATTAGTATTTAGATTGATGGTTAGCGTTTGATGTAGACCTCGGGATGTGGGGTAGTTTAAGTGTGAGTTCAACAGAATCTCGGGAGTCCCATGCCGGCTTATATATTTAGGGAGTTATATGGAGATTTACAGGGTACGTGATATATACACCGTGATATTCTTGTTACATATTGGGCCCGTGGTCCCTTGCCCTTGGGTTCTACCCTTGGGTGGAGGACACTCACGAGTGGTTGACTCTCACACTTGGACTGACGATAGGCTTAGTGACCTGTACAGTGAGACTTAGAGACTGATAGGGATACTGGCATTTTATTCATGATATACTGTGTGGCATACATGACATATCGTTATACTGATTTACTGTTCCGCTGCATTGATTACTGCACATCCATATTCATACTGTCATTGATTTACTGTTATTCATTTCCATTACCACTGTTAGAACTATCACTTGATTTTATATATATATAATTGCTATTGTGTCGCTCTGACGACCTGAGTATGCATGCTCAGTGTGAGGAGAAAATCTAGCTTGGATCAGAACTAGACGTGCATCACAGACTTTATGACTTGCTACTCCGAGTTATTTTCGTTTGTTCCACTTCAGGTCAGTTTAAATTATTGTATCTTTCAGTTACTGCATTTCTCATTACCTGCGCATCATTTACTGTTTACCATGATAAACTAGAAGCCGAAGTGTGACTACGGCAGGACATTTCCTTGACCGTGGGAGCATGGCTGGCCTTGTTTACCCCTCGTATTCCGTATTTTGGGAAGCGAGGCGTGACATGGTTTACTTGGTATCAGAGCCAGGTTTTGCATCGATTGGGATTGCAGTTTTCCTTGTATAGCTTGACAATCTAAGACATCCCTCAGTCTAGATTGTAAACTTGATATTCTTGATCCATATTCACATCGTGTGTTCAGCCATCTATTCGCTATGGTTTCGGGTGACTTGACAAGGATACGTGGTTGCAATTGCACTACCGTACTCTATTCAAGTGACTTAAAGTGATACCGTTGATTCCCCACTTGTAATGATATACATCATCTCTGATATTCTTGAATCCTTGTTCTATCCATATCATATTTTGATTCATTTAGCGTGTGACTCATGTCATTCTCGAATTTGTTGTTTCAGGATCATGTCTTCCAACGACTCTTCATCTTTATCCGCTCCCCAGAATCAGACTGTTGAGATTCTGAGTGTACTGCAAGGTTTAAAGGAAGCCCAGGAGCGAACAAACGACTTATTAGCTGAAGGACTGAGAAGACAGGCGAATCAGGCACCAGCGGGAGTCTCCTATCATAAAGGGATCTCTATTGGACGAGGAAAGGAGAAGAAGATGAAGCGTCAACAGAAGCATCAGAAGAACCTTTGCTGTGGATATTGTAAGAGGCCAGGACATCTTCAGAAGGATTGTCGCCGCGCCCAGGGGAAATGTCTGATTTGTGGATCCAGCGAACATCTCATCAACGGTTGCCCAAAAAGGAAAGAACTACAAGGAGGAAATTCGTCCACGCTTCCCACTTCTGCCGAATGACGACTATTGCGTAGTTCGCCCTTCGAGGATAAAGCAGACCCAACACCGGAGTCAACCCGCGTAACGATGATGCAGCGGTCTAGCAATCAAAGAAGAATTTTATGTTTTCCAATTTCATTGTTAGGTTGTCCTCTTTTTATGAATATTTCTTTCCATTTGAGATCTTGTATCCACTGAACTTTTGATTGAATGCCATAAAATTTGAATCGTAATACATGTATCATTCTCATGCTTTCTCCATATCAAATTCTATTCTTTAGCACAGCATTTTAAATTCTGAGCTTTCAATTCCTGCAACCGCATATTTTCCGATACTTCGTACCTTGAGTTCTTCCTTGTTGTATTCCACTGTCTAACCACGACTTTTCTTTTCAAGACATGGCCCATCCTGGAGCAGCGCCGCATTTGGATGAAGATGCGCAATCTTGCGTTTCCTTAGACCGCACGCTGATGAGTTCTGATGGTGAGATAAACGGTCCCCAGGTCAGTTTCGAAAACAACGATTCAGAGGACGAAGGGGTAGCCGCTTTAGAGTTTGACATGATAACTGATTCCGACGAAGAAGAAGGAGATCTTGAAGAGAACCCTATAGAGGAAGACCCGATAGAAGAAGATTCCGATGAAGACCCGATAGAAGAAAATCCAGTTGAGGAAAATCCCGTAGAAGAAAATCCAGAAGAAGAGAATCATATGGAATCGGACCTCGATGAAGAAGCTCTATCCGAGGAAGAAGGACCAGAAGATCAAGATCCTGTGGTGGAAGAACTTCCAATAGCGATACCTACGAGGCGATATGAAAATGGATGCCCCTACCTGAGTGCGCGAGCCTACCGCAACCTACTGAACCTCCACAACCGCGGCTGACGGAATTTCCTTTGATATTGTCTCCTGGCCAAATAAACTGGGTATAGTTTAGGGCCATCCTTTCTTCTTGAGAATGCTTGGTTTGGAATCTTTTGAAATTAATTAAATTGTTGAGTTCGTTAATCCATCGATCTTTTTTGTCCCTTGATGTTTAATATTTCTTCTGTACGATTATTCCCTCTAATCAGATCTGTCCGCCTCTACTCCTTACTTTGACTTAACCCTCACTCAGTTCAATCAGTATCACACCCGATCTTTTAGAGGTCCACCCTCCATCTCTCGTCCGTGCCCTGTTGAGACCCTTCTGGGAGGAGAGCAGTTCCTGTGAAACTTCCGAGTTCACTAACTCTTAAAATTTTGATTCGTGTGTTGTACCGACTATTGTTTCCCCACACTTTTCCTTTTGTATCCTTTGCTGCTCATCCTTACTTCCTGTGCTGACCCTATCCCAATCTCCGTAACATTCAGCCTAAAACCGCCACACTCCGACCTTCTAATTGAGCCACACTTTCTTGTAATCACTACCCTAGCTAGACTTATTCATATTGGTGATTTCTCTATTATCCCAAATATATTTAGAGACATTATTATTCAAAATCTAGTTTTCATTATTTTAAATTTATCAAAGAGTACGTGTTATTGATTTCTCCGTTTTATGTATTTTAAGTGCATTAGTATTATTTCCCTTTTTCAGTAGCGCGACCTTACACCGCGCATATTTTGTTCCATGTTTCTTATTTTCACTATATAAGTTTCCCAAATTATTTTAAACTTATGTTACCGATGCAAGTTCCTAAAATGTTTGACCTACCGACAAAAAAAAAAAAAATTTTTTTTTTCCTCATTATCTTATTGTCATTGTTTTATTTTCGAGTGTCGTGCCTATGCTTACTATTATGAGTGGTTGAGCCTTATATTTATTATCTCTGTTTGCTATTTTGATATACTTAGATGCGCACACATTCGGGTTTCGATTTTATTGAACATGCATCGCTTATTTCCGTTCGTTATAGTTATCTATATTCTCGTGTACTTATAGTTCGTCCTTATAGTTGTTCCTACCGTATAATTATTTAAATCCTTTCTGTTATATGTTGTTCTGCATATATATATATATATATATATATATATATATATATATATATCTTCACAAATTCATTCACCTGTTTTAAGTAAACCATTATGAATTAGTTTACGATATGGTAGTTTTCGTTTTTGAGTTTACAACTTATCGTTATTTTAAATTTCGAGGACGAAATTTTTATAAGGGTGGTATGATGTAACCCCCAGCCCTTTTTATACCAATATCTGTACTCCTATTTCACTTGTAAGATTTATTTAGAATTTTACTTATAATTATTTATTAATTTAATTATTTTAAAACTCCTTTTAAACCCAAATCCAAACTATAATTACTTTTCTCCAAGCCCACTTCATTTTCTGTGGCCTATTTCCCTTTTTCCCAATTTCTTTTCCTATTTATTTCTGGCCCACGTTCCCTCACAGCCCAAGCTATTTTCAGTTATAAATTAATGGATTTTTAAAACTTTCCTAGTCCGTTTCTTTCCATTCAAATCAATTCCCTATAATTCACTTATTCTATTTGAGCCAGCAGCCCAACAAAGCCCGGTCCCCATATTAATTATTTTGTTTCTTTTATTTTTCTCAAACCGGCCTTTTCCTTCTTATTCATTTTTATTTTACTTGGCCCAATCTCTTAACCCAACCCACTCATTTCCTCAGCCATCCTACTCTAATTTGTTTTCTGCCTTTTCACTCAATCCCCGGCCCGTGTCTCCCTTTTCCTATTAATTGATTTTCTCGGCCCAGCCCACTCAGCCGGCCCCCTCATCTTAATTCTTTTGGTTATTTTCCTTGCTAAACTCCTTGGCCCGGCCCACCTTATTCCCCAACAGCCCGCTCCTGTTCATCATCCCCAACGGCTATCTCCCCATTCCTCGCGCGCGTTTCCTTCGCGATCCACCTCCTTCGCCTCCGCCTGCACCCACGACGCGCACGTTTCCCCTGCGACCGCTCCCTCATCTCGTTCTCCATTCCTCTCTCTCTCGTTCTCCATTATTCCTACTCTTTTTCCCCTTCTCCTCTCTACCTCACGCCCACTCTCTCTCGATCCCTCGTTCACCCCAGAGAACCCCTGCCTCGAGCCCTCGCCATCACCACCGACGACCTCGTCGTCGTCGCCTCCTCGCCCTAACTACCTTCCCTCCTCTGTCGTCATCACCCCATCCACCAAAACTCCAACCACCACGAACCCCCTGCTCTCGAGCTCGGTGCCCCGGCGTCCTCTCGTTGGCGAGCCCCTGTACCCCCTCGTCGACCGCACCATCATCGTCGACACCTTCTCTTTCCCCCTCCCTCTGTCTCAGTCTTCTCTCTCTCTCTCTTTCCCTCACTGTTTCTCTCTCCTTCTCTCTCTTTCTCACTCTATCTCTCTCCCTCTGTCTCTGTCACTCTCTCACTTTTCTTTCTCTGAATCTCACCTCTCTTTCTCTCTCGAGTCTCTTCTCTCTCCCTCACTCTACCTCTCTCTGTTTCCCTCTCTCTGTTCCTACTCTCATCTCTCTCTCACTCTCTAAATCTCACGCTCTCACCGTTCCTCTCTCTCTCTAACTTTCTCTCTCTCTCTCTCTCTCTCTCTCTCCCCCTCTCTCTCTCTAACACTCTCACCATTGTCACCATCACCCATCATCGAACCCCTTGACGCACAAGGGCCAAGCTTCACAACCGACCCCAGTAACCAAGCCACCACTGCCGAGACCCGAGTCCGAGCCAAATCAAGTTGCCGTGCCGCGCGTGTGTCGCGCGTTCGTGACGTCACAGCCACCGTACATCCCTGAGACGTGTCCAGGCAAGTTTTTACTTGCTTACATGCTATTTTACTTATGGTACAATTACTAAATGCATAGTTTATAAAGTTAAAATTTAAATCGATTATGTGTTATGCCTGTTCGACGTGTGTTCCCAAAGAAAATCTTTCTCTAATTTGGCGGAACTAAACGGTATTGGTTGGCCTGTATAACTATGAACTTAGTGTATGAATTTCGCTGTATAATTTGATCGTTAAAGATTAAAACGGTTACCCCAAAATTTAACCGTAAAACTGGAATTCTACTGTACCTGAAAATCGTTAAATTCACCATAAATCATATACATACTAGAATGGTCCGTTCGAGGGCTCAAATCGAAGCCGACTCGACGAACTTTAACCCTATACTAGTTTCCTGATATTCTTGTACTTAAACAGTGACGATATTTGGATCGGAGTGCGGCTCTGGACTGCAGTCCAGAGTGACTCCAGGCTTTGCTTGCTGTTCCGTAATGGGTACCATAGGATTTACATAACTCTTAGGTTGCGGAACTCCACTGTTTATTGTGGATAAACCTGTTAGCTAAACAACATAATTGATTTCACACTGTTTCGTTACCATTTGTTATTTATTCTGTAATTTAAAAGATCGGGACGCATAACAGTCCCAGCAGAGTCAGAACTGACATATTAGGGTTAAACATTGTATATCTCCTAACGTACAGACGAGATCGAAGATCCGTCTATTGCTTTGAAAACCTTACTGAAAACCCTAGAATTCATTCAACTGTAGCATCGCTAAATTCTGATCCCAACTGGGGTTAAAATGCGTTGCGAAATGGATTTCTGATTCTGAAACCGGATTTCCAGCCGCGAGCGCTTAAAATGAATTGGTTATAATTAATGATCCTGGAACCCGATTGACTTGAAAAAAAATTCTATGGATGGCTAACTGAACACACTAATTACTACCTGTTTATCTTTTCTTCAAATTATATACGTACGTTTCATGATAAATCGTGCAAGTGAAAGAATGCTGTTTCATAATATCCTCATCATGTTTATATACTTGTTCACGCATCATATCATACCCATATCATCATAGTGATTACCTAGTGATATCGTGCATTTACCCAGTGTTATATTTTTAGTGATGATTGTGGCAAGTACGTCAGTGTTTGTGTATCCGTGATTAAGTGAAAGTGATACGTACTTGTGCACAATCAGTGACCCTATTATTCTATTGCATTGTCGACGTCAGTGGGATGCGTGCACGTGTGACTAATAAGTGGAATGGGACATTTATGGAAGCGTTTGCACGGGTGTCACAGATAAGACACCAGACACTGCCATTTATCTTAAGTATTAGTCGGGACGTGCTTGATGGAGGTCCTGCCTCCAGTTCTCGCGCAGACTTGTCACGGATCGATTAGTATTTAGATTGATGGTTAGCGTTTGATGTAGACCTCGGGGTGTGGGGTAGTTTAAGTGTGAGTTCAACAGAATCTCGGGAGTCCCATGCCGGCTTATATATTTAGGGAGTTATATGGAGATTTACAGGGTACGTGATATATACACCGTGATATTCTTGTTACATGTTGGGCCCGTGGTCCCTTGCCCTTGGGTTCTACCCTTGGGTGGAGGACACTCACGAGTGGTTGACTCTCACACTTGGACTGACGATAGGCTTAGTGACCTGTACAGTGAGACTTAGAGACTGATAGGGATACTGGCATTTTATTCATGATATACTGTGTGGCATACGTGACATATCGTTATACTGATTTTCTGTTCCGCTACATTGATTACTGCACATCCATATTCATACTGTCATTGATTTACTGTTATTCATTTCCATTATCACTGTTAGAACTATCACTTGATTTTATATATATATAATTGCTATTGTGTCGCTCTGATGACCTGAGTATGCATGCTCAGTGTGAGGAGAAGATCTAGCTTGGACCAGGACTAGACGTGCATCACAGAATTTCTGACTTGCTACTCCGAGTTATTTTCGTTTGTTCCACTTCAGGTCAGTTTAAATTATTGTATCTTTCAGTTACTGCATTTCTCATTACCTGCGCATCATTTACTGTTTACCATGATAAACTAGAAGCCGAAGTGTGACTACGGCAGGACATTTCCTTGACCGTGGGAGCATGGCTGGCCTTGTTTACCCCTCGTATTCCGTATTTTGGGAAGCGGGGCGTGACATGGAACGTCATGAACTGGGACACAGCCGTTTGCGGATCTAGGGTCCCGGTGAACATGCCCACGGCAGGGGACTCGTTGATGCGTTGTTCGCTCTTTGACCATAGGTTCCGCCACCGGAACGCGTATTGGACCCAGGTTTCTCCCGGCTTAATCCTGGCATTGATTAATGCTGTAATCGGGGTGCACTCGCTTGCACTGGTGAACCGCTGTCTGAACAACAGTTCCATTTCTGTGAATGTTTTCACAGAGTTGTTTGGGAGCTCCGAGTACCATTCAAATGTCGTCTCTGACAGGCTGCCAACGAACTGGCGAAGCAACAATTTGTCGTCGCCTCCAGTGTTGCCTCACAAAGCTTTGAATTGCGCTACATGTTTGTGTGGATTGCATGTCCCCTTGTACACATGGAACTTGGGGATCGTATATCCCGAGGGGTACTTGATTTGATCATACCGGCCTAGATACTGTCGCTTAGTTCTGACGATTTGGCCAGCCGCTTCATTCTCTTGATGAGCTCATATTGTTTGAGCTACATAGTCATCAAGAGCAGCCTTAGAGATTTTTTCCCCCTTAGCTGTTGATAGAGCCGGAAGAGGGTTTGATGTTTCCCCTCTGTCATCCTCGATGATTATCGACGGATCTTCGGCTGGAGATTCTGGCTGGATCATCATTCCAACTATGTCCTGTAACAAAAGAGCCATCTTCTTTATGTTAGAAGCTTATTCCGTGGCCTCCTTGTCCTTTCTTTCAAGAACCTTTCGCAGGAACTCTGTATCGGTCTCCTGCTCTTGGCGCTGTTCAGATGCTGATTCCGGACTTTCTTTCTGTCCGGAAAGTGCTGACATTTTGATCAGCATTTCCTGGAGCTTTTGTTGTTGCTCCTGAGCTTTTGTCAATGACTAAGTTTACGGCTGATGACCCACGGAAGCACGGCTTTCCTCTTTCTCGGAAGCCATGTAGACCGTATGCATGATCATGCCCCCAGACTTGGGGCTTTTGAGTCCAGCGCCTTTAGAATTTGCCGCAGGCAGTAGGATTTTCTCCGGCCTCGTCCTTTTGTGGGAGGTCGAAGTTGAAGATGCTGTTGTAACAGGCACCTGTGTAAAATACACCCCTCGCTGTATGATGGAGGGATGGTCTTTCTCTTGCTGAGCCTTTAATTTCTTTGGTCGACGAGAGTAGTTCTGGTCAATCACGAAGTCCTGGACTTTAAAAAGGATTGCAGGGCTTGGAAGGCCAAGAACCCGGACCCGAAGCAAGTTGCGGCTTCGGCTTCAGGTGTGTATGTTATTGAAAACTGTCTATCAATAAACTCTACTTCCTGGGTATTGGATACCAGATCAGGATCTCATATCTGTAATTCTTTGCAGGCACTGAGAACGCGTAGGGTTTTGAAGGCAGGTGATATGACCCTCAGAGTTGCAAACGGAGTTGGCATGGATGCTGAGTCCGTGGGGGACTATCACTTGGGAATGTCAGATGGACATGTTTTGGTTTTACGGGATTGTTATTTTGTACCCAATGCAACTTGTAATATCATATCTGTATCTTTAATGTCTAAAGAAGGTTATGATTTTACTTTTGTAAGCGATGTGGTCCATATCCACCTAAATCAAGTTCTGATTGGGTCTGGTACATTAGAAAACGGGATATACGTATTGAATGAAGCTCAGATTTTCAGTGTCCAGAACACACTTAAAAGAAAGTCTCCGGAATTAAATCAGGCTTTCTTATGGTATTGTAGACTGGGTCACATTAATGGGACACGGTTAACTAAGTTACATAAACAGGGATACTTGAATCCGTTCAAGTATCAGTCTTATGCCACTTGTGAATCTTGTCTCATGGGAAAGATGACAAAGACTCCATTCACTGGACACGGAGTAAGAGCGAGATAGCTCTTGGGACTCATACACAGTGACGTGCGTGGTCCAATGTCTACACATGCGCGAAGTGGTTATTCATACTTCATTACTTTCACAGATGATTTCTTTAGGTATGGACATGTCTTCTTGATGAAGCATAAATCCGAGGCCTTTGAGAAATTTCGGGAATACAAGAATGAAGTTGAAAAACAAACAGGCAAAAGTATCAAGACACTGAGATCTGATCGAGGTGGTGAATACTTGAGTGCCGAGTTTCTGGACTACTTAAAAGAGAATGGAATTCTCTCGCAGCTTACTCCCCCATACACACTACAACACAATGGTGTATCGGAAAGACGGAATCGAACTCTATTGGATATGGTTCGTTCCATGATGGGTAAGGCTGAGTTAACGCGATCTTTCTGGGGTTATGCACTAAAAACAGCTGCATATCTTTTGAACCAAGTTCCTACTAACTCAGTGCCTACCACACCATATCAGATGTGGAGTGGGAAGAAAACCTGTCTTAAACAATTTAAGACATGGGGATGTCCAGCTTTTGTCAAAAAGCAGCATGCGGATAAGCTTGAGGCACGCTCAGTATAGTGTATGTTTGTGGGATACCCAAAGAACTCCAAGGGGTATCTTTTCTATTACGCAGAGGAGCAAAAAGTCTTTGTTTCTCGTCATGCCCGCTTCTTGGAAACTGAGTTTTTGGAAAATCAGATAAGTGGGAGCGCAATAGAACTGGAAGAAATTCCAGAACCACAAGCTACTACTGAAACCTTGGTAGAACCAGAAGGTTCAGGAGAACCGGACATCCCTGCGCCGCTCCGCAGGAGTAGTAGGCAGTCTCATCCGCTCGATAGATACTACGGTTTTCTCATAGACGGGGATAGAGAGGATTGCACCATGGATTATGATGAGCCTACTAGCTTCCAGCAAGCCATTCAGAGCGGTGACTCAGTAAAATGGCTGGATGCAATGCGGACCGAGATGGAGTCCATATACACCAACAAAGTTTGGACTTTGGACTTTGCTCCAGAAGGGTAAAACCCGTAGGCTGCAAATGGATCTTCAGAAAGAAGATTGGTGTAGATGGGCAAATTGAAACCTATAAAGCTAGACTTATTGCAAAGGGTTTTCGTCAAAGACCTAGTTTGGACTATGACGAGACCTTTTCTCCAGTGGCTATGCTCAAATCCCTTCGGATCCTTCTTTCCATTGCTGCCTTCCACGATTATGAGATTTGTCAGATGGACGTAAAGACCGCTTTTCTAAATGGAAATTTAGAGGAGTGTGTCTATATGGACCGGCCAGAGGGTTTCATTCAGAGTGGGAGCAGCGGAAAGGTGTGCAAGTTGCTCAAGTCCATCTATGGACTGAAGCAGGCATCGCGGAGTTGGAGCATCTGCTTTGATGATACTGTAAAAGAATTCGACTTTATCAAATACCCAGATGAACCATGCATTTACAGTAAGATTGCAGGGAGGACTGTGGTATTCCTCGTCTTGTACGTGGATGACATACTCCTAATAGGAAATGATATTCCTATGCAACAGTCAGTCAAAGGATTCTTGTCACAGAGGTTCTCCATGAAAGACCTGGGTGATGCCTCTTACATTCTGGGGATCCGGATCCATCATGATTGATCCAAGAGGATATTAGGACTTTCATAGTTCAGGTACATCGACACCATACTGAAAAGATTCAGTATGGAAGATTCCAAGCGCGGTAATCTACCGGCTTGTCATGGGATCACCCTCTCCAAAGAGATGTCTCCCAAGACTGATTTGGAAAGGGATCGCATGTCTATTATACCCTACGCTTCTGCGGTAGGCTCTATAATATATGCGATGTTGTGTACCAGACCAGATATAGCATACGCATTGAGTGTTGTAAGCCGGTATCAGTCGGACCCAGGGGAGAAACACTGGATAGAAGTAAAGAACATTCTCAAGTACCTGAGAAGAACTAAGGAGATGTTCTTGGTGTATGGCGGAAAAGACCTCCAGATCGAGGCCTTTGCTGACTCTAGCTTCCAGAGTGACAAGGATGACTCCAAGTCCATGTCGGGTTATGTATTTACCCTCAATGGTGGGGCGGTATATTGGAAGAGTTCCAAACAGGAAACCGTTGCTGACTCAACGATGGAAGCGAAATATATCGCTGCTGCTGATGCCGCAAAAGAAGCCGTCTGGATAAGGAAGTTCATGAAAGAACTTCAGGTGGTTCCATCCATTGTTGATCCAATACCTCTGTATTATGACAACAATGGGGCTATAGCTTTAGCAAAGGAACCCAGGTCCCATCAGAAGTCCAGACACATCTGGAGGCGGTATCACCTGATCAGGGAGATCGTGGATCGCCAGGAGATCGAGGTTCGGAGGGTTGCTACGGAAGATAACACTGCAGAACCACTCACGAAGGCCTTACCCCAGACTCAGTTCGAGCGGCTGATCAAGATGATAGGTCTTCGATACGCCAGTACATGGCCATAGTGCAAGTGGGAGATTGTTAGTGTATATTCCCTAGAGGCCATTACTGTATCATACAAGTTTGTATATTACTTAATGGAGGCTTGGGATATTCACATTTGTATAGACAATCTTGCTCGAAATGGGAATATGCTACATGGTTTGTTTCTACTTTAAGGTGTACATGTGTTTCTTTTAGCATATCACCTATACACATTAGTGGAGCCTTTAGGATCTTTGCTTGATTACCAGCGTTGTGATGGCAGTCACAGTCGTGGGGGCTGGGTAATCCACAAGCACATCCTTATACAGGTCCCTAGTCGTAGGACTATCGAGACAGGGCATCGATACTCCGGAGTAGACTAGCGTATGCGCTTCTCATCCCAGTAGGGGAGACGGTCTGTCCCACAGCCGTCAGTACGTCGTACTTGAGATAGTATGCGGATGCTCGTTAAGTTACGAGTACACTGGACATGACTCATAGGGAACTGCTGGTTGGTAATATACCTATCGTCAGTTATCAGTTCCCCGGTGACATGAGTACAGCTTAGTCCGCTGACTTGACACTGTTACTTCACCTCGAGTGTGTTCCCACTGTACTTTGATTACTACCCCACCACGGCTCAAAGGAGTCGTGCAAACAGGTAGTAGTTTGGTGCAGTCGCGAAGCACTTGGAGGCAGTGACGGTTAGACAGGATTCGTCTCTCCCGGTATTAGGAGTTGATATCGCGCTGTGTCAAGGAGAGCCATTACACATAGTCGTCCCTGGCCAGGGCAAGCGAGATATACTGGTAGGTTTCCAGTGTTGTCTCAGGGTGTTCTGGGCTACACTCTGACACGACTTGTACCGCTATTAGGGGACTGACGTTTACTGCCCCCTAGGCCCGCCATGCGATATTCTCAGACGAATAGACCAGACTGTACGGAGACTGTCACATTCAGGCTTAGTAGGAGTTCGGATGGGTTCACCTCATCAGTCTTCTTATCGGCATCTACCTGGAGGCCGTTACGTACAACTAGTGCCGCTTGAGGTCTGTGGTTAAACCCACTGCCAGCGTAGTGTCAAGTCTTTAGAGTCCCACACAGAGAGCTATTCGCCTTTGGGCAATACAGAGTAGAGGTCGCATGGTTTTGCGACAGGGTTCGTTTTCATCCGTGCACTTGTGCACGTTTGGTGTCGGGGCAGTTATTACTAGCGGGCTTTGGTTTAAGCCAGATCTTAGTATACGTTTTGGGATTGGTTTTATCTCGTTTGTATTCGTGTTCCTCGGAACACGGATGCGGGTGTGTATGCACGGTTGACAGAGACAGAGGCAGAGGATTCTCATTAGGGTTGTTGACTGTTGACTTTTTCTAAACCCTAATGAGAATAAGAAATATGATTAATAATGATATTAATTAAGTATTATTGTGCCATGGTTGGGTTGAAAGTTTGAATTTGTTGACTTGTTGACTTTTTTGACCGTTTGACTAGTTTGGACTTGTTGACCATCATCATTTCAATGGCTATCATTTCATGGCTATGACTTTTGCTTGCTTGTTGTTCTTTACAAAATGAGTGCATTAAATGATAATGCCATTGACATGAACCATCACACAAATACTTAATTATTATTATTGTCATGATTATTTTTCTTTTTGAGAGCATGGTTGTAAAAAGTCTTTCTCATTCTATCATATTGATTCTCTCTCATCCAAGCTCTCCTTCTTCCTTTTGCTCTTCCTCTTGCTCATGGTTCTCTTGTCTCATGTGTTGAGAAACAAGAACTATTGAGATAAAACACTAAAACACTTCTCTACTCATCCTAGAGTACAAGGTCTAGCAAACCAAGTATTTTAGTTTCCGCTTGATTGAGGTTGGAGCCAAAGGTAGAAGCTTTCGGGTGGATCCATCTTCGGCACAAGGAGACGATGAGGTGAGGCCGATCCGACCACCACAAGGAGTCGAAGAGAAGGAGTTCAAGATTAGGTATAACCTCTAACATAGTAGCTAAACTCTTAGTTTGGTTGTTAGATAGTTTGTTTAGAAAAGATCCGGTTTAGAGTCCATGTTACCCTTCACCGAAAAATCGTTTTTCACCATTTCCGCAACCCCGAAAGAACCCAGGGACGGGTAACGTGGACTTACAGTGGTATCAGAGCCTAGCTAAACACTATCTAGCATGTTAGCAAAGTATCTAGAATTTCGATCGGAGAAAAAATCACAAAACACGCCCGAAATGTAAACTTTCTTTCGATTTTTAAACTGCTCTAAAAATAATTTGTCACATACCAAAAATCGGCTCATGGTTTTAAATGAATACAGAAGAAAAACGAGACAACGAGTCGGCCAACTCACCGCGGAACCGCGGCAAGAACACGCTTCTTGCCGCGGATCCACGGCCGAGGTCACTCGGCCGTGGATCGGTTTTCCTGCAGTGTTTTTAGAAGGGTGTTTTGGGATTTTTACAATATGTTGTTTCTGCCCAGATTTTCCAGAAAACAAATTTGTGTTTGGGGTGGTTACAAATCCGTATTTTGATCGAACTTCTATAGACTTTGGCTAATGGGTTATATCTGTGATGTGATATATGTATTGAACGTCTGCTAATTGCTATACGTCGATTAGTGGGGGTTATACATATCTGTGAACTGTAATGTTGATGGTTTGTGTATATGAATTCGTTGGATTGTCGCGGATGAATAGCTGGGGGGTTGTGAGATGAGAGTTTTCTTTAACTTTTCATTTGATGTAATATGTAATTGATGTAATATTATTTGTATGGCCGCATATCCGGGATGAGGTTGTAGCCGCCATTGTATATTATTTCTTTTACTGTTTTTTGCTCCTAGGATAGACCCAAGGTGGGGTGCACAAACTACCGGGTACTTCAAAGTGCCGAGTGGCCTACTCACGTTGTTGAGGGAGGTTGCTTCACTTCGGGTATTTAGCGGGTAGTTTGCCGCACCCGTAGGGGTCTAGGGTGGGGTCTTGGCTATTCATCGCGACCGTGTAATCCGCTTTTCGTTACAGGCTCGAACGAAACGCGGATTCCTAGTATATCCAATGTGTTCATCTGTGATCTGGAATGGCTATCATTGCATCTGACGAATGTATATATCTATATATGATATCTATTTAGGCGTTGCTTATCTTTTGCATCCACGCTAGTCCAGCCCCCGCTCTGTCGTTAGTTAAGTAACCTAACGGGTAATGACGGGGTCCCGTGGCGAATGCGGATGGTATAAGCGTACGTCATATTTTCTTTGTTTTTTGTAATGGTAGGATTAAATGATGGGACGCATTAAAATTAATGCAAGAAAATAAACCAAAGTTAAGTCGTTGGAACACTTTCAAAACCACTCGGTTCTTTTTCAAAAACCAACTTTTAAATGCGGAGCTTGAACCACTCCTTTTAAAAGCTATCTCGTTCCATCGATTATATCAAGTTCACTACGTTCACGGTTTTGCCAAAACCATTCGTAGCCCTCCGTAATTTCATATGGATAGTCAATAGTATTCAAGCTGTGTTTGTTGGCCAAAGTCAAGGCACAGTGTTTGGTAGCTGTTGGATATTCATATGCAGCATAGATAGATGCATTGGTTTGGGACAGTCGTACCGCCTTGTTGGCCAAAGTCAAGGGTAGGTACGGGTGGGTTCAAATTAACCTGGAGAATGATGGGTAGAACTTGACATGTGACTTATGATTTGTTAGCCAAAGTCAAGGTCATAAGAGCATGGGGAAAAAATCCACATCGGGGGTTTCTAAAGAAACTGAAACTTGCTAGCGCCGCATACCATTTGGAGTGTGATGATTCTGGTAGGATTCCTTCAGTTTTGTCACGCGATGATATTTGGATCCCGATCGTACTGTGAGTATATGCTACTCCTCGGGAAATTTCTCACTTAACGATCAATGCTATAAACCAAGTAGGTGTCTAGAAAGGTGTTAGCGGGGCTACGCCCCCAGGGAAAAGAGGTTCTTAAATTAAGGAACATCGCGAAAGCGTTGGAAAACCTCCCTCGAAGTACCGACACTGGCCTAGTTGAACGGTTAAGCAAGTATTGTACGGTGAGATTGATCCCGACTAATTCTTCCTTTTTGGTTTGAGGAGAGATTTGAGAAACAGTGGGAGCCATCCTGTTTAGACAAACTAAAAACCACTCTAAACTTGCAAGAGCATCATGCTGAGTGTTTCTTCTCTCTCTCCTAATTGCAGCGACCAATCGTCATGACCGGACTTAAGTTACTTCTAGATAAAAATATATTGACAGGGCCAAACTACAAAGATTGGCTCAGGAATGTCAAAATAGCAATCACTTACGACAAGTTGGGGTATCTCCTTACCACTAAAGCTCCCCCTGTCCCAGGTCCCACCTCCAACGTCGCGGATATAGAAATCCGTAAGACCTGGGAGATCGACTGCGCGAAGGCCAAGTGCCTCGTGCTTGCCTCTATGGATAATGAATATCAGAGGAGGCACGAGAATATGGACCTAGAATCCATATTTCTTCATACAAAAGAACTGTATGGAGAGCAATCCCGTATCGCCAGATACGAAGTCTCGAAAAAGTTGTTTTCGGCGAGATTGGCCATCGGATCATCCGTAGCGGAACACGTACTTAAGATGATTGGCTTGATTGAAGAGCTCGCGGACCTTGGGACCACGTTAGAGAACGAGCTCTATATAGACTTGATTCTCCAGTCCCTTCCTTCCACTTACGCCCAGTTTATCCTGAACTTCAAAATGCAAGGAAAGGAGGTTGAACTTTCCGAACTTCTGAACATGTTGAGGAGTGCAGAGGGCACCCTACAGAAAGGGAGGGATACATCCACTTTGTTTGTTGGAGGATCTTCCTCTTCTAGGTCCAAGGCGAAAGCCAATGGAAGGAAGAAGAAAGCCCCCACCAAACCAAGGGGCGGTGTTAGCAAAGTTGAAACGAAGGGAAAAGTAAAGGCAACAAAGATAGCGAGGCAGCTTGTGGGAAAGGAAGAGTGCTTCTATTGTCATAAGAAAGGACACTAGAAAAATGATTGCACGGCTTGGAAGGCCAAGAACCAGGACCCGAAGCAAGTTGTGGCTTCGGCTTCAGGTGTGTATGTTATTGAAAACTGTCTATCAATAAACTCTACTTCCTGGGTATTGGATACCGGATCAGGATCTCATATCTGTAATTCTTTGCAGGCACTGAGAAAGCGTAGGGTTTTGAAGGCAGGTAATATGACCCTCAGAGTTGCAAACGGAGCTGGCATGGATGCTGAGTCCGTAGGGGACTATCACTTGGGAATGTCAGATGTACATGTTTTGGTTTTACAGAATTGTTATTTTGTACCCAATGCAACTTGTAATATCATATCTGTATCTTTAATGTCTAAAGAAGGTTATGATTTTATTTTTGTAAGCGATGTGGTCCACATCCACCTAAATCAAGTTCTGATTGGGTCAGGTACATTAGAAAACGGGATATACGTATTGAATGAAGCTCAGATTTTCAGTGTCCAGAACACACTTAAAAGAAAGTCTCCGGAATTAAATCAGGCTTTCTTATGGCATTGTAGACTGGGTCACATTAATGAGACACGGTTAACTAAGTTACATAAAGAGGGATACTTGAATCCGTTCGAGCATCAGTCTTATGCCACTTGTGAATCTTGTCTCATGGGAAAAATGACAAAGACTCTGTTCACTGGACACGGAGTAAGAGCGAGCGAGCTCTTGGGACTCATACACAGTGACGTGTGTGGTCCAATGTCTACACATGCGCGAAGTGGTTATTCATACTTCATTACTTTCACAGATGATTTCTCTAGGTATGGACATGTCTTCTTGATGAAGCATAAATCGGCCTTTGAGAAATTTCAGGAATACAAGAATGATGTTGAAATACAAACACGCAAAAGTATCAAGACACAGAGATCTGATCGAGATGGTGAATACTTGAGTGCCGAGTTTCTCGACTACTTAAAAGAGAATGGAATTCTCTCGCAGCTTACTCCCCCATACACACCACAACACAACGGTGTATCGGAAAGACGGAATCGAACTCTATTGGGTATGGTTCGTTCCATGATGGGTAAGGCTGAGTTACCGCGATCTTTCTGGGGTTATGTACTAGAAACAGCTGCATATCTTTTGAACCAAGACCCTACTAAGTCAGTGCCTACCACACCATATCAGATGTGGAGTGGGAAGAAACCCTGTCTTAAACACTTTAAGACATGGGAATGTCCAGCTTTTGTCAAAAAGCAGCATGCGGACAAGCTCGAGGCACGCTCAGTACAGTGTATGTTTGTGGGATACCCAAAGAACTCCAAGGGGTATCTTTTCTATTATGCAGAGGAGCAAAAAGTCTTTATTTCTCGTCATGCCCGCTTCTTGGAAACTGAGTTTTTGGAAAATCAGATAAGTGGGAGCGCAATAGAACTGGAAGAGATTCCAGAACCACAAGCTACTAATGAAACCTTGGTAGAACCAGAAGGTTCAGGAGAACCGGACATTCCTGCGCCACTCTACAGGTGTAGTAGGCAGTCTCATCCACCCAAGAGGTACTACGGTTTTCTCATAGACGGGGATAGAGAGGATTGCACCATGGATTATGATGAGCCTACTAGCTTCCAGCAAGCCATTCAGAGCGGTGACTCGGTAAAATGGCTGGATGCAATGCGGACCGAGATGGAGTCCATGTACACCAACAAAGTTTGGACTTTGGACTTTGCTCCAGAAGGGGTAAAACCCGTAGGTTGCAAATGGATCTTCAGAAAGAAGATTGGTGTAGATGGGCAGGTTGAAACCTATAAAGCTAGACTTGTTGCAAAGGTTTTTCGTCAAAGACCTGGTTTGGACTATGACGAGACCTTTTCTCCAGTGGCTATGCTTAAATCCATTCAGATCTTTCTTTCCATTGCCGCCTTCCACGATTATGAGATTTGGCAGATGGACGTAAAGACCGCTTTTCTAAATGGAAATTTAGAGGAGTACGCCTATATGAACCAGCCAGAGGGTTTCATTCAGAGTGGGAGCAGCGGGAAGGTGTGCAAGTTGCTCAAGTCCATCTATGGACTGAAGCAGGCATCGCGGAGTTGGAGCATCTGCTTTGATGATACTGTAAAAGAATTCGACTTTATCAAAAACCCAGATGAACCATGCATTTACAGTAAGATTGCAGGGAGGACAGTGGTATTCCTCGTCTTGTACGTGGATGACATTCTCTTAATAGGAAATGATATTCCTATGCAACAGTCAGTCAAAGGATTCTTGTCACAGAGGTTCTCCATGAAAGACCTGGGTGATGTCTCTTACATTCTGGGGATCCGGATCCATCGTGATAGATCCAAGAGGATATTAGGACTTTCATAGTCCAGGTACATCGACACTATACCGAAAAGATTCAGTATGGAAGATTCCAAGTGCGGTAATCTACCGGCTTGTCACGGGATCACCCTATCCAAAGAGATGTCTCCCAAGACTGATTTGGAAAGGGATCGCATGTCTATTATACCCTACGCTTCTGCGGTAGGCTCTATAATGTATGCGATGTTGTGTACCAGACGAGATGTAGCATACGCATTGAGCGTTGTAAGCCGGTATCAGTCGGACCCAGGAGAGAAACACTGGATAGCAGTAAAGAACATTCTCAAGTACCTGAGAAGGACTAAGGAGATGTTCTTGGTGTATGGCGGAAAAGACCTCCATATCGAGGCCTTTGTTGACTCCAGCTTCCAGAGTGACAAGGATGACTCCAAGTCCATATCGGGTTATGTCTTTACCCTCAAGGGAGGGGCGGTATATTGGAAGAGTTCCGAACAGGAAACCGTTGCTGACTCGACGATGGAAGCGGAATATATCGCTGCTGCTGATGCTGCAAAAGAAGCCGTATGGATAAGGAAGTTCATGAAAGTACTTCAGTTGGTTCCGTCCATTGTTGATCCAATACCTCTGTATTGTGAGAACAACGGGGCTATAGCTTTAGCAAAGGAATCCAGGTCCCATCAGAAGTCCAGACACATCTTGAGACGGTATCACCTGATCAGGGAGATCGTGGATCGCCAGGAGATCGAGGTTCGGAGGGTTGCTACGGAAGATAACACTGCAGATCCACTCACGAAGGCCTTACCCCAGACTCAGTTCGAGCGGATGATCGAGATGATAGGTTTTCGATACGCCAGTACATGGCCTTAGTGCAAGTGGGAGATTGTTAGTATATATGCCCTAGAGGCCATTACTGTATCATACTAGTTTGTATATTTTTTAATGGAAGCTTGGGATATTCACAGTTGTATAGACAATCTTGCTCGAAATGGTAGTATGCTACTTGGTTTGTTTCTACTTTAATGTGTACTTGTGTTTCTTTTAGCATATCACCTATACACATTAGTGGAGCCCTTAGGATCTTTGCTTGATTACCAGCGTTGTGATGGCAGTCACAGTCGTGGGGACTGGGTAATCCACAAGCACATCCTTATACAGGTCCCTAGTTGTAGGACTATCGAGACAGGGCATCGATACTCAGGAGTAGACTAGCGTATCCGCTTCTCATCCCAGCAGGGGAGACAGTCTGTCCCACAGCCGTCAGTACGTCGTACTTGAGATAGTATGCCGGTGCTCGTTAGGTTACGAGTACACTGGACAAGACTCGTAGGGAACTGTTGGTTGGTAATATACCTATCATCAGTTATCAGTTCCTAGGTGACATGAGTACAGCTTAGTCCGCTGACTTGACACTGTCACTTCGCCTCGAGTGTGTTCCCACTGTACTTTGATTACTATCCTACCACGGCTCAAAGGAGTCGTGCAAACTGGTAATAGTTGGGTGCAGTCCCGAAGCACTTGGAGGCAGTGACGGTTAGACAGGATTTGTCTCTCCCGGTATTAGGAGTTGATATCGCGCTGTGTCAAGGAGAGCCATTACACATAGTCGTCCCTGGCCAGGGCAAATGAGATATACTGGTAGGTTTCCAGTGTTGTCTCAGGGTGTTCTGGGCTACACTCTGACACGACTTGTACCGCTATTAGGGGACTGACGTTTACCGCCCCCTAGGCCCGCCATGCGATATTCTCAGACGAATAGACCGGACTGTACGAAGACTGTCACATTCAGGCTCAGTAGGAGTTCGGATGGGTTCACCTCATCAGTCTTCTTATCGGCATCTACCTGGGGGCCGTTATGTACAACTAGTGCCGCTTGCGGTCTGTGGTTAAACCCACTGCCAGCGTAGTGTCGAGTCTTTAGAGTCCCACACAGAGAGCTATTCGCCTTTGGGCAATACAGAGTAGAGGTCGCATGGTTTTGCGACAGGGTTCGTTCACATCCATGCACTTGTGCACGTTTGGTGTCGGGGCAGTTATTACTAGCGGGCTTTGGTTTAAGCCAGATCTTAGTATACGTTTTGGGATTGGTTTTATCTCGTTTGTATTCGTGTTCCTCGGAACACGGATGCGGGTGTGTATGCACGGTTGACAGAGACAGAGGCAGAGGATTCTCATTAGGGTTGTTGACTGTTGACTTTTTCTAAACCCTAATGAGAATAAGAAATATGATTAATAATGATATTAATTAAGTATTATTGTGCCATGGTTGGGTTGAAAGTTTGACTTTGTTGACTTGTTGACTTTTTTGACCGTTTGACTAGTTTGGACTTATTGACCATCATCATTTCAATGGCTATCATTTCATGGCTATGACTTTTGCTTGCTTGTTGTTCTTTACAAAATGTGTGCATTAAATGATAATGCCATTGACATGAACCATCACACAAATACTTAATTATTATTATTGTCATGATTATTTTTCTTTTTGAGAGCATGGTTGTAAAAAGTCTTTCTCATTCTATCATATTGATTCTCTCTCATCCAAGCTCTCCTTCTTCCTCTTGCTCTTCCTCTTGCTCATGGTTCTCTTGTCTCATGTGTTGAGAAACAAGAACCATTGAGATAAAATCTTAAAACACTTCTCTACTCATCCTAGAGTATATGGTCTAGCAAACCAAGTATTTTAGTTTCCTCTTGATTGAGGTTGGAGCCAAAGGTAGAAGCTTTCGGGTGGATCCATCTTCGGCACAAGGAGACGACGAGGTGAGGCCGATCCGACCACCACAAGGAGTCGAAGAGAAGGAGTTCAAGATTAGGTATAACCCCTAACATAGTAGGTAAACTCTTAGTTAGGTTGTTAGATAGTTTTTTGAGCAAAGATCCGGTTTAAAGTCCATGTTACCCTTCACCGAAAAATCGTTTTTCACCATTTCCGCAACCCCGAAAGAACCCGGGGACGGGTAACATGGACTTACAAGTCAGCCTCTCGAAGGCCGATCATCTGACTGGTGAAGCACTTTTGACGGCTTCATTTGCAGCAGGAATTGGGAGGGCTATCCTTTTTGGGGCAGCCCCTTCAGGAATGACGAGCCTCTTTACGAGCCTATTTTGGTTTTGGCTCAGCCTGTCGAAGACTGAGATGTCTGAGCTTCGGCTCAGCCTATTGAAGAATGAGGCATTAGATTTGAACGACCCGTTGAGAGGGTCCGTTGTGGTTGCAAGTCGATCGAAGAACGACTTCTTAGGAGCTTCCTCTTGCGGCGCTGGGGCGCTGAAACCCATTGGCGGGAGCATGGTCTCAAAGAACAATCCAGTAGTGGCTTGTGTAACTTGCCCCACCGTCATTGAAAAGATGGAGGCCGTGTTGGGCCTGTAAGTCACTCCTCCATTTAGGGCGGAGCAGGAGTTTTTGTTGCAAGAGCAGTTAGAAGCCATTGATGTTCACTTCTGCACAGGAAAAAGACACCAAATCTTAGTACCTCGAATCCAACGGCAGCCTTAGGAAACCGCGATTTTGTTCGCGAACAGGACACACGAAGTGTGGAGTGGAAAGAGGAAAAAGGTCCCACCGGACGTGCCAGAATCTGTTTTCCGCCGAAAACAGAGATGAACCGGGATGGACTGTCTTTCCTTAATTTAGGGGATGATGCTTTTTGGATTTATCCTTCCACCTCTTCGAAGATGCCAAGTTGATTAATGACACCATATCTCGGATGGTTTGAACGAATGCGATCGTTGTAGCAGACTTCATCAGATTCTCCCTTATTTGCGAGGGGTTTTTGATTGTGGGGACGCTCTTCCCTGCAGGCGCAAGCTTCTGCAGTTAATTACGTTACCGCATTGCAATAACCAATTTCTCCTGCTCTGGAAATTCACTTCGTGTCGTGTGTGTTTTTGTTTGTTTAGGTTGCCCATGGATTGTATACAAAGACTAGTTTATGTTGTCGCCCGTAGGGCGTGGATTAGTCCAAATCCGTATATCTTAGATTTAGGATTTTTATTTAAGGACCGTTAATCTATTTTGAGATTAAGATCGACTTAAATGTATGTGAGCATTTGGGGCTCGATTTTTTTCTGTTAAGGATACATTGGTCCAATTTGAGACTAAGATCCACTTAATGAGGTTTCAGGATCATTTTTATTTAGGATCCAACTAAAGAGCGTTTAGGCTCTATTATTTTAGTTTAAGGACGTTTCGGTCTATTATCGCCATTTTGGAGGTGAATATTAGTTTAGGGTCATTTTAGTCCGTTGTTAGTTTAGGGATATCTCGGTCCATTGTCGCCATTTTGGAGGTGAATATTAGTTTAGGGACTTCTCGGTCCTTTATCCATCTTGCGCACACGTGTATTTGTTACGTGACGAAGCGAATAATGGTGATATGGAATGCACCTAATTTGGGGTGCGATCTGATTTGAGGTGTGCACATTAATTTGGAAGTGCATTAAGAGGAGCTGTTGCTTGTCGAGACCCGCCACCTTTCTAAAGACGTTGAGGAATTACAACGACATATATCAGAGGTATGAAAAGATGTACCCTTGAACCAAATCCTGTATTTGAGGGAAAAGGGGGTTATTGTGGCCTTAAGGATTTTTGTTAAGGATACGTTAGTCCAATTTGAGACTAAGATCCACTTAACAAAATTTTAGGATATTTTTTATTTAAGACCCAGCAATAGAGCATTTGGTCTCAGTTGCAAGACTTTAGCAACTTAACCAATTTGGGCTTTGGTCTGCTTAGTCCCCCCTATCTTTTTTATGAAAAAAGTGCTAAGCACTTGTTTGGACTCTGTTTAATCAGTCCTTTTTTTATGCAGAAAGTGCTGAGCACTTATATGGGTTCTGATGCCCACATATAATCATGTGGAGCTTTCAGTCATGGGGATTGCCTAATAAGTGTTGAACACTTTACTCTTTTTGTCTTTATATGGAATGCTAGGCACTCTTTATGGTGTCCACGTGGGGAGCACGTGAGGCACTGGGCGCTGCCCAATGAGTGTTGAATACTCAGCCGTTTTGGACTACTTGTGAAGAGCTAAGCACTTTTTTCCTTCTGCGGCGCACGTGTGGGGAGCACGTGAGGCGCTAGGCGCTACCTAGTGGGTGTTAAGCACTCTCCCCTTTTGTGGCGCCCACGTGAGGAACACATGCGGCGCTGAACGCTGCCCAGTGAGTGCTAAGTACTCTTCTCTTCTATAGAGCCCACATGAGAAACACGTGCGGCACTGGACGCTGGGCGCTTTTCTCCTCCACTGATAGCATTTTTGCCTATTAATGACCAATATGATCTTTGTTTTGTAGATCTAGGATCAAGCTTCATTTTTAAGAACAAAGTTCTTTTTATGAGAACTAGATTTCTCTTATATTCTTTGTTTTGAGGAATTCAATTCCTAGTTCTTTTTTGAATTTTTGATTCTCAAGAACAAGTTCCTCCTAATGAGAATTAAATTCTCAACTTGTGGGAGACTTGTATTGTGAATCTTAAATCCAGAGAAAGAACTAAGTTCTTTAAAAAGGGTTAAACCTTTTAGATCTGTAAATGAGATTTTTTATCTTTATATATTTTTTTGTTTACCTAGAGTTTTTAAGGAGGGAGATCTTCTTCCTTGAGAATGTAATTCTCTGTTCCTTTTTTAAGCTTTCTGTTTTTTTTAGAAGCTTATGGGGGGAGGGTTCCTCTCTATCAGACTTGAAGTCTTCCGTCCTTTACATAGTGGAGGTAAGTTTTTTAATTAGTTTTGAAGAAATCTTTCATTAAAAGATTCTAATTGATTTGGAGAATTTTACCCACCATTGGATCTTTGATCCAAGGGTTTCTGTTTTTATAGAACATGTTTTCTTGTTTTTAACAAGATTGAGGAAATATTTTTCATATGCGGAGTTTTACTCTGTGAAATGGTGATTTTTAATCACCATTGGATTTTCAATCCGAGGTTTTTCTATTTTACAGAGGGCATAGAATTTTATTCTATGATCCAACCGAAAATATCTTTCTTATTTTAGAAAGATTTGGAGAATGTTTTCTTCCCAACAGAATTTAATTCTGTATCTTGATGATTTATCATCTCCGTTGGATTTTTGATCCAACGACTCTGTTTAACAGAGAGTAGAATGTAATTCTACCTGGGCGCCGGCGTTCTCGTGTTCCTTACGCGGGCGCACTTAAGAATCTGATCCTTAGGGTGGGCATTCTGTGATTTGCATGCTGGCACCCGTGTGAAGAGCATGTGCGGTGCTATATGAGAGTTTTAACTCTTATTTAATCTAATAGATTCTTTTGTGCCTTGTACACTAGCGCCCGCGTGAGGAGCATTTAAGGTGGCACCATAGGATTTGATCCTATCGGTGCTGGCGCCCTTGTGGAAGGCACATGAGGCGCTGCCTCATTAATTTTGAACAGAGCTTTGCTCTTTTATTGGGGAAACAGTAATATGAGCAAATATGATGAAATGATGCCGTAAGTAAAATTTGTGGTATTTAACCATAAAATTGAAATAAAAGTTGTGTAACATTGTATTTTGAATTGAAACTTGTTCTAAATGTTTGTTTTAAGATTACCAAACAAGATATAACAATATGGATGTTTGGTTATTAAGAAAAATCTGTTTTTAACAAAATTAGAATCGGAAGTTGGAATAACTCCGCTTCTAATGAGTTTTGAGAAGAGGATTTTTTTAATAGGGAAGAGAGGAGAGGAGAGGGAACTTGCTAGATTAGATGAGAGAGGGGAGGTAGAGGAAGGGTTTGAGAGTTTCGTGAAGTCGCGGTGTCGCCGGATTTGTCCCGAGCAGTCGCCGGAAGATGACCTTGGGCTAACTCCACTTGTACAACTAATTTGACTTGGGAAAATTTGAGAGTTTTGATGATAGATTTCAGAATAGAGAGGGCTAGGGTACTCCTTTCTGTACTTTACAAAATTTTTATACAGAAAGTTTAGGGTTGTTACATTTTACCCTCCTTATAAAAATTTCGTCATCGAAATTTGTATAAGGAAGTTGTAACATATTCAAGAAAAAATTTGGTGATAGCGGTGGTGGAAAAAATTGTGCATGAAAAGTAACGATATGATGCAAGGGTTTTGAAAAGATTGAAGGGAATTACCAATGTTACCTTAGTCTATAGCCTTGGCTTCTACTGCCGCTAATGTGGAAGCCTGACGCCATGGTACGTTCCTCCTAGCTGGAGGTACATTCCTCTGTCCTTGGGCCATGTTCTTCTGCCCTAGATGCATATTCCTCAGTGCTAGATGGAATTGGTAAGTAGGCTGTGCAGGAGGTCCACGTGGAGGTGGGGCTGGGAGAGCAAGACGAGGTGCTGGTGCCTGAATAGTTGGCCGCTGCGGATAGTTGATGTGTGTTGGAACTGGGTTGCGTCTATGAGGACATGTTCCAATTTTATGTGTGGATGTGCCATAAACTAAGCACAGGCCTTTTGCGCGCCTGCAGTCCTTCAACAGATGTCCATCCCTCTTGCAGTTGTAGCAAAAGTCTGGACTTGGCCGGTTAAATGTTACTTCCGGTCTCCTGGGTGTAAAAGTTTGTATAGAAGGGTCTCCTCCTTCCATCTGGATGGCAAGGCGCTTCACACCGGCAGATTGAGGTCTGCCCTTCTTCTTCACCACTGTCTTATATCGACGGGCAACCTTCAGAGCTAGCTTGGATTTCCTGGTCCAACTCTTGCTAAAATATTCTGACCCTGATCTCAGCAGTCGGTATGAGATGGGCCGCAAACTTGCTTAACATGGTGAACTCAGTATCATACTCATCCACAGATTTGCTCCATATAGAGCCTTGTTGCAAGTGGATGAATTGCTGCTCCATGTCAAATCGAGCAGTCTCAGGAAAATATTTCGCGTCGAACATGTTGTGAAAAGTCTTCCATTCGATCGGCTGAGCAAGATGGCTTTCTTCCGCCTTCCACTATACCCTGGTATTGTCAGTTAGTTGCAGCTTCACAACTCTTACCCAAGCGATCTATGGCACTTGTGCTGCTGCTAGATCGTCCTCAATCGATTTAGCCCATTCCACTGCTTCCAAAGGGCTCTCTTTCTCAGAAAAGTTATTAGGGTGCAATGCCCGGAATTGCTTCACTCCGGGTGCCTCGGATTTGTAAGTCTACGGTAGCGCCCCGGCCGTCTAACAGACGCCAAATGCGGAACAAAAACTTTTAACTGGCGCTATCGTATACTATAACCCGGATCTGCCATTATTGCTAAACTAACGAACTGTAAATAATGTAGAAAGGTTATACCGAACGATCCGAGTCCTTCGTTCTTTAACCATCATCGCACGCTCCGTTGCGGCTGCTCCGATCTCGTCGATCTCCGATCTGCTCGTCCAGGTGGCACCACATCAACGATTCTTTAAACGGGCTCCTGCCTCTGACTCGAAGCAACTCGGTCGTCAAGTTTGCTGAAAGAGACGACCAAGATTGATGTAGAGAATGAGTAGAACACTTTGTCTCGCTTCGTCCAAAGCCATGGACGAACGGTTAATGAAGTTGCCAATTAAGTCGGGTGATGGAATGAAATGAGCTATGAAATTTCCATACACCCCAAAACTATCATAATCTTTTAACCAAATGAATCAATCAAGTGAGAGTGAGAGGGGAGGGGGCCGGCCACATATATATAGAGGAGGGGTGAGTGTAGGAGGAGGGAGTGGTGACCACAACAACATGATACTTATCATAACACCTTGTATGAACACATTAAATGCAAATGATGATTCATTAACCCTAGTCATCAAACATCATTAAATGCACTAATGAGTCACATAGATCCACGAACCTAGTCACCACCTTCTAGAAGCTTCTAGAAACTTCCACACTCATCTCAAGAAAAGATAAATCAGTATTTAACCGAATGTTAAATACGGCTGATAGAAAACTGGAAACTGGCAACTTCCAAAAGTGATCCCGAAACGAATTTCACGATAACCCCGTAACAGTATAAACATACCCGCATTTGTATTACGACCGAATACAAATGCAACTGAGAAAAAGATATTATATCTACACAGTATAATACTCGGATCCGGCTTAAACCAAAGCCCACCAGTATTATCTGCCCGAAATATGACACGTGCGTAAACGCAACTGCATTTTCCGAACCCTGCCATAAAACCATACGGTCTCTACAACGTTTCGCCCGAACATAGGAAACTGTCTGTGGGGGACTCTAATGACTCTTCAGTACCCTGGCAGTGGGTTTAACCATAAGCCGTCAGCGGCACTAGCTGTGCGTAACGGCTGCCCATGGACTGACCTCAAGGGAGGCCGATGAGCGAACTCATCCGGAAACCCTACTGAGCTTAACAGTGATAATGTATATACAGTCCGGTCCGTTCGTCTATGAGTATCGCATATCCTGCCTAGGGGGCTAGTAACGTCAGACCCCCAATAGCGGTATAAGTCGTGTCGGAGTGTAGCCCAAAAACACCCTGAGATACTACTGGAGTACCTACCCGTAAATCTCCTGCCTCGGCCGAGGGCTATGCGTAATGGCTCTCCTAGACACAGCGCGATCTCATCCCCAATACCGGGAGAGACGAATCCCCTGCCGATCCGCTCACGTGCCTCCATGTGGCTCGGGACTGTACCCAAAAACTACTTGTTTGCATGACTCCTTTGAGCCGTGGTAGGGTAGAAATCAAAGCACAGTGGGAACTCACACGAGACAAATGATGACCTCAGGTCGATGAACTAACCTGTACACATGTCACCAGGGAACTGCTATCTGACGATAGGTATAATACCAACTAGCAGATTCCCGGCGAGTCCTGTCCGGTGTACTCATAACCCAATGAGCACCTGTATACATCTTAGGTGATCCAACTGACACCAGTGGCTTGTGAGGCCGGCCACCGCCCCTCGTCGGGGTCTCGACTGTATACACTAGTCCACTCCGGAGTATCGATGCCCTGTCTCGAAACTCCCACGACTAGGGACCACTATTAAGGATGAGCTTATAGACTACCCAACTCTCACGTATATGATCGCCCTCATACTGTTAGTAGTCAAGCAAGATCCTAAGGGCTCTATCAACGTGTAACATGTGATCAGTTACATGAACCTGTACACGACTGATAAAGGTAAACCAGATAGCATACTATCATCTCGAGTAAGACCGTCCTACTGGTATAGGTCCTCCGCAATCATTGCAATCACGTGCCTGTGATCCAATAATTGACTTTGAGGGCACTATATCCAACAATCTCCCACTTGCACTTATGGCTAATTATTGCGATGTCGACTACTCACAGCCCGTGTGAAACCGAACATCCAACTCCTCTACTAATCAGTTTCACAAAGCCCGTTTGTAAAACTATTGTGTTCGAGAAATAGCCTCAGTGAGTGGATCCGCCCTGATGTTTCTTTCCATATCTCTCTTAACCTCAAGTTCGCGGAGAAAGCCATCTCCCGAATTGAGTAATACCTGTCTTAGAATATGTCTGGATATCTGATGGGACCAAGTTCATAAATGAACTCCAAATCCAAACTTCTTAGACTGTATCGATCACTGAACCTAATCAGTATCATGCACCATGCCTCCCACAATATCCTCTTGGACCACCTGTCCAAAATACTGCCCCCTTCGTCAGAGGGAAAACTATAACTCTGACAATCTCTCTGTCATCCATGTCACCTTTGAAGCCTGGAATGATAACCGTCTCCCGAAGGAGGCTGTCGTCATCAAATCCGTAGAACATGCACTTATGTTCTAAAACTGCTTCCTTATGTTTCTCTAGGATTGGATTAATACAAACTTATCGCATCTAGTGCAAAAATAACATCTGGTGTGGTACTTGACATCTCATGATTGACTCAATTGCCTAAGCAAGTGATCTGTCAATCATGCACAGCCCTCTCCCCTTTAGTCTGTAAGACACCTTTAGAGAGGGTGACTCCATCACCTGCAGGTACACTACCATGCCAGGAGTCATCTATTCTAAAAAACCATTAGAATACTGTCAAAGTACCCACATTGGAAAACTACCCAAATCCAGATCTAAAACCATAGATCTAGAAACCAGAATGTCTGATATTATATCCATATCCTGTCTGGAGAAACAACTGTGTGACGACCACAGTACAACCGATCGTAGTATATGAATTTTACTTCCTAATTTGTGTATGTCATCCAAATACCTGGACATCACACCCTACTACCTTCTTAACAGATCCATCCCCTATTCTGATGAAGTCAAACCCATGACTGTCACATCAAAATTAGATGATCTATCTCCGCTATAACTTCTCTAGTCTATAAATAGACATAAGCTACTTGCCCACTATGCTTCCACTGCTCCCACTGACCACAACAACCCTCTGGCAGAATAATATACACGTGCACTTCTAAAGCTAGTTTAGAACGACACTATACTTATCCTCCTGCCGGGTCTCATAGTCTGGAACAACAGTAGTGTCAAGTCTGGGTAAGCAAGAACCTCCCTGTCACCGTCCTTGAGGCTACCGGAGTACCTCTCGGGTGTCTGAGGTTACCTACCAAATCTGCGGAGTGGCTAATGGAATGTCAAACCTGATTGAATCTTTAGGTCCTATTAAATTTTTCCGTAATCGTTTGCGGTTCTGGAATCACTTCCAATTCTACCATACTCCCACTACTGTTTTCTGAAAAAATCCATTTTACTAAAACTGTGGCGAGTCAAGAACAATATCACTATTGATCTTCCAGATGGTAGAAAGTCAACCCTCGACATAGCCCAGGTCAACCCACAAACTGCCATTACAGAAACGTGCCTTGAGTTATCCAGAGTCTGGTTTTAAGCATAAGCTAGACAACTCCCCGTAGCTTAACATCGTTAAGATATGAACCATTCTATATCCAATATAGAAACTTTGACACTTATTAATTGGAACCAGATTCTAATCATGCAACTGTCTCCAGTGCATATCAACTTAATGGAAAGAGGCTAATCAGCATTACTCAACTTAGGAGTACATCCAATTATGAGTAATCTGAAAGAGAAACAAGTTTCTCAAAACCATTACTATCATCTAAATACCAATCACAAGAATCTACATCTTCGATTCCTTTGAAGAATCCCGATACTTGCGACACCTGGTTCTCTACTTTATTCTTATACCCATAACTTCTCAAAACTTAGACCTTGTATTTCAGCGAAACACTTGTCTAAAAACTAAAGAAGTCATAAGTAAACAGAACATAGTACGAGGACCTACCCCTTTGTCCTGACAGACACTGGACAACATACAATACTCTGTATAAGTCCGCTGAGTTCAATAACTCAAAACCTGTGCATCGTAGGTTGAAAACTGTACCCTGGCGACTTCCTCAAATATCACCAATTACAACGAATTCCGATATAATGAAAATGATCACCTTATTCCCAATAACTTACTCCCACTCATCATCTGTAAAACCATACAGATATGAGAATGAAACCTGGTAAATACATACCCTTGGAGTAAGTATCTAATTGGGAAAACAGTTTTCCTTTAACAATGCACTGAAACATGAAAATGTTTCGTAGGGGTATCCTGGTATTCCTAGTAATGCCTCTTCCATAATCCAATTCATGACTATAACCGTATATTTTATTGCCATCTCTCCAAATCCCTTTATTTGTCTTTAGTCGTTACCTTCTGTACACCATCGTTAGGCTAAATGGTTTTCTTCCTTCCCTACCGTTCGGCACCAGCCTATGGTTTGGAAGAAGACTATCCAGTAAGCATAATAGGTGTACCCTCCTAAACCAAGGAGTACTCGCATCCTGAGAGAAGGTGATGATAAAAGACAACTGAATAATACCTTATTCCATTTCTCCCGAGCTGGGGAAAAAAGCAAAGGTGAAATAGGTGTGGCGATGAACTACGAGGTTTGGTCGTGAATGATAGCAGTCGCAATTTACTTTGCCCTCTTTCAAATCCCTTTATTTTGTCTTTACATATTACCTTCTGCACACCCTAGTTAGGCTAATTGGTTTTCTTCATTCCCTACCTTTCGGCACCAGCCTATGGTTTGGAATAAGACTATCCAATAAGCGTAATAGGTGTACTCTCCTAAACCAAGGAGCCCTCGCAACCTGAGAGAAGGTGATAATAAAAGACAACTGAATAAGCCAATTCTATTTCTCCTGAACCTGGATCCATCCTCGAAGAAGTCCCTTCGAGTTTGTATATAACCATACGATGGATCTATCCAATGGAAGTGGATGTCCGTAGTAATACGGGGTGTTCAGAGAAATTCAAAGGGTAAAAGAAGGAGTGGCAATGACTTATGCAACTCAGACAATCCAAAAGTCAGTATTTTAAGAAGGTTCGGTCAACTTGGTCACTGAGTCATAGTCTAGGGTCGGTCAAAGGTCGCTGCCAATGAGAGGAGAAAAGAAACGCTCTGCGTGCACTCTAACCTAGATCAGAATGGTTATCACTTTATCTAATCCGGAAACCTCCCACTGTACTGTCAAATTCTCCTCCAAATCTGAAAGAAGAATCAATCAGGATCACCCGAAGAGTAAACCAACTCATCAGTGGGAATCGGGATCCAACTCTCATCGCATGATAATGTGACGGAATCCACTCACATTATCACACTCCAGAAGGTATGCGCATGCCTGGAAAGTTTTAATTTCTTTAGAAACTCCCGATATGATTTTTACCCCATGTTCTTATGACCTTGACGAAAGCCAACAAATCATAAGTCACATGTCAAGTTCTACCCGTCATATTCTTGTCAATTTGAACCCACCCGTACATACCCTTGACGAAAGCCAACAAGGTAATACGACTGTCCCAAACCAACACATCTATCTATGCAACAAATGAATACCCCAGCAGCTACCAAACATTATGCCTTGACGAAAGCCAACAAACATAGCTTGAATACTACTGACCATCCATAAGACATGACGGAGGGCTACGGCTGGTTTTTGACAAAAAACCTTTAACGTAATGAACTTGATCTCGTTGAAGGAACATGATAGCTTTTTATGAAATATAGTGGCGAAAACCTTTTGCTAAAGAGGTCACTCCCGGTGAAGGGATCTCGGCTCTTTCCTCGTGGAATGAGGTGCAGGATATTCCACTGAATACCGCGATGCATAGCAACTTGTAATCGACTATAGTGAAGTTATTACCCTGATATAAACTTCTGCCCAAGGGGTCACTCCCGGTGAAGGGATCTCGGCCCCTGCCTCGTCGAATGAGGTGCAGGATATTCCACTGAATACTGCTATGCAAAACAAAAGGAAACGTCTTCGTAATAACACTTTTTAAATTTGTTCCAATAACATCCAAACATGTTTGTTTTCCTTTGCATTGATCAGAATCAACGCAGTCCCATCAATCAATCACACCAGAAAAGAACGAAAATAAAATGTACGTATATGCCATCCGCATTCGTCACTGGGTCCCGTCATCATCCGTTAGGTTACTTAACTAACGACAGAGCGGGGACTGGACTAGCGCGGATGCAAAACATATACAACATCTAATAGTATATATACCAATATACAATAATCACTCCAGGCGTGATAATATGCAACATTACAGAAAAGTAATAAGTATCACAGAACAATATAGATATCTGGGATCCTCGGGTTTCACAGAGCCGCTGCTGAAACCCGACGTTCCCCTGGTCGTGTGGATAGCCTGTGCAATGAAACCTAGATCCCTACGGGTGCGGCAAGTTACCCGCCAAAACCTGAAGCAAGGCAGCCCCCTACAGCAAAGTGAATGGACCACCCTGCACTTCACAGAATCCGGTAACTTGGGCACCCCTTCTTGGGTCAACCTGTACCCCCTACGAGTGCGTTGAATAGTCTGCCAATACTAGAGTGAGGCCCCTCTGCCTCTCAAAGCCATGAGATGCGGACCCGTTGCCCTCCAGAACCCGGTTATCCGTGCACTCCGTCGCGGGGTAAACCTAGTACAGAAATAAATATATGTACAACGGGTACATCGACCTCGACCCGGTCGTGCCCCAAAAGAATATTATACAACAGGCAGTGACGACAGTCCACATGTTGGACGCTCGCCCCGCAATATCAAATGTACAAATAAATCCAAACTGCACTACCATTGCACACTGCTATCCACCACGACAAATCCGCAACATCACAGCACAACACAGAACATCAACACGAATGTCACGTTCGCAAACCCGTCTAAAAGAACTATAGCAATCAGACGCGGTTTACCGATCAAATGACATTCCCGGTCGGAGATATAATTTAAGTACTGCAAACTAACATGTTTAAATTTCGATCGACTAAATATCACGAAGTGGGCCCCGCGAACATCTGCTGCACAGTAACAAAATCTGGGCCCAAAAGATATATACCAAAAACCACAATTTAACCAAGAGAAGCAACTGTATAGATTTGGATCACTGATTCAACATAAAGCCCGCGGATGCGCGGTCAAACCCTAGGTTTGACCGCGATTCCGCGGCACTCTTGTTTAGTCACGTGCCCAAATTTGTACCACATGCTTAGAAAACCTTGCACAACTTTCTGTGATATGTAAAATAATTTTTTGACTTGATTTAAAATCGACAGAAACTGTGAATGGAAAAATTGTAGTTTTTGATATTCGGTTCGATCGATATTTTAAACGCGTTAGCACAAGTTAGTATAGCATAATGGTGAGGATTTGACACCACTGTAAGTCTACGGTAGCGCCCCGGCCGTCTAACAGAAGCCAAATGCGGAATAAAAACTTTTAAGTGGCGCTATCGTATACTATAACCCGGATCTGCCATTATTGCTAAACTAACAAACTGTAAAGAGTGTAGAAAGGTTATACCGAATGATCCGAGTCCTTCGTTCTTTAACCATCATCCCACGCTCCGTTGCGGCTGCTCCGATCTCGTCGATCTCCGATCTGCTCGTCCAGCTGGCACCACGTCAACGATTCTTTAAACGGGCTCTTGCCTTTGACTCGAGGCAACTCGGTCGTCAAGTTTGCTAAAAGAGACGACCAAGATTGATGTAGAGAATGAGTAGAACACTTTGTCTCGCTTCGTCCAAATCCATGGACGAACGGTTAATGAAGTTGTCAATTAAGTCGGATGATGGAATGAAATGAGCTATGAAATTTCCATACACCCCAAAACTATCATAATCTTTTAACCAAATGAATCAATCAAGTGAGAGTGAGAGGGGAGGGGGCCGGCCACATATATGTAGAGGAGGGGTGAGTGTAGGAGGAGAGAGTGGTGACCACAACAACATGATACTTATCATAACACCTTGTATGAACACATTAAATGCAAATGATGATTCATTAACCCTAGTCATCAAACATCATTAAATGCACTAATGAGTTACAAAGATGCTTGAACCTAGTCACCACCTTCTAGAAGCTTCTAGAAACTTCCACACTCATCTCAAGAAAAGATAAATACGTATTTAACCGAATGTTAAATACGGCTGATAGAAAACTGGAAACTGGCAACTTCCAAAAGTGATCCCGAAACGAATTTCAGGATAACCCCGTAACAGTATAAACATACCCGCATTTGTATTACGACCGAATACAAATGCAACTGAGACAAAGATATTATATCTACACAGTATAATACTCGGATCCGGCTTAAACCAAAGCCCACCAGTATTATCTGCCCGAAATATGACACTGCGTAAACGCACGTGCATTTTCCGAACCCTGCCATAAAACCATACGGCCTCTACAACGTTTCGCTCGAACATAGGAAACTGTCTGTGGGGGACTCTAATGACTCGTCAGTACCCTGGCAGTGGGTTTAACCATAAGCCGTCAGCGGCACTAGCTGTGCGTAACGGCTGCCCATGGACTGACCTCAAGGGAGGCCGATGAGCGAACTCATCCGGAAACCCTACTGAGCCTAACAGTGACAATGTATATACAGTCCGGTCCGTTCGTCTATGAGTATCGCATATCCTGCCTAGGGGGCTAGTAATGTCAGACCCCCAATAGCGGTATAAGTCGTGTCGGAGTGTAGCCCAAAAACACCCTGAGATACTACTGGAATACCTACCAGTAAATCTCTTGCCTCGGCCGAGGGCTATGTGTAATGGCTCTCCTAGACATAGCGCGATCTCACCCCCAATACCGGGAGAGACGAATCCCCTGCCGATCTGCTCACGTGCCTCCATGTGGCTCGGGACTGTACCCAAAAACTACCTGTTTGCACGACTCCTTTGAGCCGTGGTAGGGTAGAAATCAAAGCATAGTGGGAACTCACACGAGACAAATGACGACCTCAAGTCGATGAACTAACCTGTATACATGTCACCAGGGAACTGCTATCTGACGATAGGTATAATACCAACTAGCAGATTCCCAGCGAGTCCTGTCCGGTGTACTCATAACCCAATGAGCATCTGTATATATCTTAGGTGATCCAACTGACACCGGTGGCTTGTAAGACCGGCCACCGCCCCTCGTCGGGGTCTCGACTGTATACACTAGCCTACTCCAGAGTATCGATGCCCTGTCTAGAAACTCCCACGACTAGGGACCACTATTAAGGATGAGCTTATAGACTACCCAACTCTCACATATATGATCGCCCTCATACTGTTGGTAGTCAAGCAAGATCCTAAGGGCTCTATCAACGTGTAACATGTGATCAGTCACCTGAACCTGTACACGACTGATAAAGGTAAACCAGATAGCATACTATCATCTCGAGTAAGACTGTCCTACTGGTATAGGTCCTTCGCAATCATTGCAATCACATGCCTGCGATCCAATAATTGACTTTGAGGGCACTATATCCAACAGGATTCTGGACGGTGCAAGAGAATAGCAGTCTGCTGCTGCTGTCCCTCCAAGAGGCTCTTAATTGACTCAAGCAATACCGTCTGCTCATTGATAGGAGATACTACAGTAGGTGTAAGTGGAAGAGGTGGTGGTGTGGTGTTGTCATTCACGTTGGTGCTAGTGTTGTTCGGAGAATCCATAACCTTGAAAGAAAAAATAAGTTTAGGATAGATTCAAGGAATAAGAAATATAAATAATATTTTAGTTGATGATTCTTGTGATATATTGCTAAGGTTTCCATACATAACCTACCCTGCATGGTATGAATTCATGCAGAACTGACCTGCATGGGCCACCAACAAAACCTGTCACGCCCCGCTTCCCGGTGTACGGATAAGGAGACGTGACTAGACCCGCGACGTATTTATTAAGAAGTAAACACTCTAAGCGTAAATAAGCAATATAATAAATGTACACAAGAAAGACATGAGATGTATATGAACATCAACTTTTTGTTAATTAAAAATTCTTTACAATATAACTGGAAAGTAAATACAATATTGGAAGGCGATGCCTAAACAATGGCATGAGCTGAAAGTAAAAGTATATACAAGTGAACTAGAGCTCAGGGTCCTCGATGAACTGCTCCAAGTCTTCTGAGCTGGGCTCGATCTCCAGAGAGTCGGGTCCTCCTGACAACATTCCAAAGAATGAATAGAAAAGGAATGTCGTCAATGAACAATCGCTCGGTAAGTCCCAGGATATAGAGAAGAATAGACAGAGAATAGAACATGTAAAGTATAAAAGATAATGTTTGTTATACTAACGTAGTTGTTTGTAGTTTGATACAGAAGATATTAGTGTTTGCGAGAGGAGTCCAACTATCCCGTGGAATAAGGTAACCCGTAGTACAAGTCTCTGTTAAACCCCATGGAACAACGACAATGGATATTTAGTTACATCTTTTAATGATCATCTCGTGCCACTTTTAACACATTCCGTACCAGTCTACCACTTTAACCCCGTAATATATATTGTGTTGTTTTATAAATGTAAGACTTGCCAAAACCATGATCTCAATTATTCATGTAAACGGATAAGGATGTAAACGGATAGTCATGTAATCAAGTCATTGTATATCCATGGTTTGGTCAGCTCAAGTCATGTTGATATAGATGGTATTCTGGTATTCATGTTAAAGTTCCAGTATATATGGATTCATGATATATTGGAGTTATATTTGAATTGTTTTCAAGTATAGATTGTTTTCAGATTTGACTGAGACTCAGATTGAGTCAGATACTTTAAACAGAATTTGATTCCTTAATTAGGTTTTGGAGTTACCGGTAACTGTTGCACATGGACGACAGGATTTGTGACTTTTTCCAAGCCAATTACCATTGATAACCCGTTTTAGTTTTCTACCTTAAATAGGCAAACACCCATTTTCTCCGGCTCTCTGAGGCTCAAGAAAATTTGTCCCGGTTAAACCTATATTTACTAGGGTCCTTATTGTAAATTAATAAACTTTAGGGGGTTTTATGAAAAATAATTTTAAAAACTTTCAAAGTAAACCTCAAGCATTTACTTATCGTATTTAGGGTTTTCATGGATGTAGTTTTTAAAAGTGGAGTATTCTAATGATTATAAACCTAGATTGAATAGTATAGAGTATTTTAGTGTAAATTGGAATTGTATGGTTTTGTGATGGTATATTCATGAAATTTATGATTCTTTTGTTTAGAAAACATGGAATTTATTATACATATTTAAAATAGATATTTTGATTATATATATATAATTATTAAAATAGAATTTATTTATTATATAGAAAATCACATAATTCTTAAAAATTGTATTAAAAATTCAATCGAGATAGGATGCTCAGTGAGGAGGTCTGCATCTCGCTCTACTAGTCTCGAGGCTATGCGATAACCCGCACCATCTAAATCGGGTTCCTCAAAATGGGTTGTAGAGGCTTATTTGCAAGAAATTTAATTAAAACAATCTTAAAGAATATGATTTTATTAGTTTAAGGTATTTTATTTTAAAATTGTATTTATCGGACAAAATATTGTTCCAAAAGCCATCGTGCTATATCATGATGAGTGTTGTGATGAGATAGGTCATTACCTCTTGAGTTTTCTAAAGGTAATATGAGCAAATATAATGAAATGATGATGTAAGTAAACTTTGTGGTATTTAACCGTAAAATTGAAATAAAAGTTGTATAACATTGTATTTTTAATTGAAACTTATTCTAAATGTTTGTTTTAAGATTACTAAACAAGATGTAACAATATGGATGTTTGGTTATTAATAAAAGTTGTGTTTTTAACAAAATTAGAATCGGAAGTCGGAATAACTCCGCTTCCGATGAGTTTTGAGAAGAGAATTCTTTTAATAGGGAAGAGAGGAGAGGAGAGGGGATTTACTGGATTAGATGAGAGAGGGGAGGTAGAGGAAAGGTTTGAGATCTTTGTGGAGTCGCAGTGTCGCCGAATTTGTCTCGAGTCATCGCCGGAAGATGACTTTGGGCTAACCCCACTTGTACAACTAATTTGACTTGGAAAAATTTGAGAGTTTTGATGATAGATTTCATAATAGAGAGGGCTAGGGTACTCCATTCTATACTTTACAAAAATTTTGTACAGAAAGTTTAAGGTTGTTACACTTTATATGAGTTGCCGTCGAGACCTGAAGCTGGGAATATGCCGTCACTTAATTTTTGTTTTGACGATGCAGTGCCGTTTCTTTGCTGAAATATGGTATACATCTGTAGGACCTCTATTCTGCATGTATTACAATTGAAGCTTGGAGCTGAGAATATACCATTGCTCCAATTTTATTTGATAGTCGCGTCTGCATCCTGCTGAAATGAGTGGGGAACGCCGAGATAGTCTCTAGGTTGTATATGCGCCGTCGAGACTTGGAGCTAGGATTTTGCCATTACTCCATTTTTGTTTTGACCCTTGGGTATTTTGTGGACGTTGCGTCTGCATCCTGATGGAATGAGAAGGAACGCCGATATAGTCTCTAGGTTGTATATGCACCGTCAAGACTTGGAGTTAGGATTTTCCATTACTCCATTTTTGTTTCGACCCTTGGGTCTTTTGTGGACGTTGCGTTTGCATCCTGCTGGAATGAGAACGAATGCCGAGTCGGAGCTAGGATTTTTCCATTACTCCATTTTTGTTTCGACCCTTGGGTCTTTTGTTGACTTTGCGTTTGCATCCTGTTGGAATGAGAAGGAACGCCGGTATAGTCTCTAGGTTGTATATGCACTGTCAAGACTTGGAGTTAGGATTTTGCCATTACTCCATTTTTGTTTCTACCCTTAAGTCTTTTATGGACGTTGCGTCTGCATTCTGCTGGAATAGAAGGAACGCCGAGTTGAAGCTAGGATTTTGCCATCGCTCCGTTTTGATTTGTCTCCTTGGAGCTTTGTTGACATCGCGTCTGCATCCTTTAAAGGAGTGTATCACTGTACTTGAGGAGATGCACTAGTTTTAGGGACGTTTTGGTCCGTTATTGCCATGTTTGTGGCAAAGTTTTAATTTAAGGACATCTTGGTCCGTTATCATCATGTTTGAGGCGAACTTTTAGTTTAGTGACATCTCGATCCGTTATCGCCATGTTTGAAGCGAGGTTCTAGTTTAGGGACATCTCAGTCCGATATCGCCATGTTTGAGGCGAATAATTAGTTTAAGGACCTTTCGGTCTTTCATCACCATGTTTGAGGCGACAGAGCTTCTCTGCATACCGCTCTCAGAGTTCTGACTCAGGAAGATAGTGAGCGGATACGAGCGTCGTCATCTATCATTGACCTAAGTAATGGCTCGTCAAGCGTAGTATTTCTTGAGGAATCAGCCGTTTATTGGCCGGAAAGGTCTTTTGCCGTGCGTATCTATGAGCAGGTAGGATCCACCTTGGTAGACTTTGTCTATGATGTACGGGCCTACATAGTTCGGCTCAAATTTCCCCTGTTTTGCACGATTGGGGATCATAGGTTTTTTGACTACTGGCACGAGCTCGCTTTGGCGGAATGTTCTCATCCTGGTCATTTTTTCATAGGACCTCGTCATCCTTGCCTTATAAGCTTCCAGGTTTTGCTGTGCTATAAGGCGAGTTTCGTCGAGGGCATCGAGCTCCTCAAGCCGAAGATGAGCATTTTCTTCATCTGTTAGCTTGTATTGAACCGCTACTCATAAAGAAGGGAGTTCCATTTCCAGGGGAAGTATTGCTTCCATGCCGAATACCAACGCGTATGGTGTTGTATTCTTGGCCATTTTGAACGTTGTTCGGTACGCCCAAAGAGTTTCGTGCCAATCTTTTTTGATTTTGGACACCGTTTTCTTTATAATCTTTGTCAAGGTCTTGTTGAAAGCTTCAGCTAGACCGTTGGCCTGATGATTATAGATGGAAAAGTATCTCCAGTCTATTTTATGCTGTTGTGTGAAGCGACTGATTTTATGGCTTCTATAAGCTGGCCCATTATCCAAGATAATTCGTCGCGGAGTGTCGAACCGGTAGATGACATGGGTTTTGAAGAAATTGAGGCTATTCTCCGTCTTCACCTCCCTTAGTAGTACTGCTTCTGCCCACTTAGAAAAGTAGTCGGTTGTTTCCAGTATGAACCGATGTCCTTTAGACGATGCTAGTTCAATGGGGACAATTATATCGATTCCCCACATTTTGAATGGCCAGCTAGGCATTGTTAGGTGTAGCCTATTTGGATGTTGGTGGATGAAGTCTCCGTGAATTCGGCACAAGTGACACTTTTTCACATATTCAAGGCAGTCCTGGATCATTGTAGGCCAATAATAACACATTCTTTTGATCTTTAACTTCATTTTTGGCCCAGCTTGGTAGGAACTACAGAGTCAGTTGTGAGTTTCTTGAACGACTCTCTTCGCTTCTTCTAGTCCCAGCCATCTTAGCAACAGACAGTCAAACGATCTCTTATATAGAGTATCATTGACGAAGGCGAAAAACAGAGCTCGTTTCATGAGCTGATGTCTAGACGACGTATTTTTGGTCGTTCGTTGGTATTTGAAGTAGTCTATGAAGAATTACCTCCAATCCTTGACCTTTTCTTCATCCCTTATTTGAAGGGTTACTTGTTCGGTCATTTCTTTTCCTTCGGATAGCTCTGTTAAGTCCCCCGAAGATATTTCTGTTTGCGTGAGAACCATGCGGTTTTGCACAATGATCTTTACGTCGTCGAGGTCTTCGTCTGCCAATTCCTTAGCCAGTTTGGCCAATGCATCTGCCTTACTATTTTCTGCATGCGGTATACTCTCCAAGATGTAGGAGGGGATTTGTGTCAGCAGTTGCTGCACTCTTTCGCCATACTTTATCATCTCTGCCTTGCATGTCTGGTAGTCGCCATTTACTTAGCTAACGATCAGCTGGGAGTCTCTATATATGCGGAGGCCTTTGATTCCCATGTCGGCAGCGATCTTGAGACCTGGTATCAAAGCTTCATATTCAGCTTTGTTATTAGTCCTTGGCTCCGTTAAGGAGAGGGCGTAATGCAATATCCCTCTTTGTGGAATCACGAAGATAAAGCCCACCCTGGCTTTGATTATGTGGGTGTTTTACTTTCGCCTCTTCATGGAAGATGCTCCATCGAAGTAGAGTTCCTTTTGGGAATCATTTTCTTCCTTCTCTCCTTCGATTGTGTCGAACGCATGTTCATCCGGCAACTTGCAATTTAAGGGGGAGTCAACTGGTATCGAATGCTCAGCAAGAAAGTCGACGATGGCCTGGCCTTTCACTGCTTTGAGGGTTCAATACATTATCGATAACTCCATCGGGAGAAGGGCCCATTTGGCAAGCTTTCCTATTAGCATAGCCATCGACATTAAATATTTGAGAGGATTCACCTTTGATATAAGATGGATCTCATGCGCCAAAGCGTAATGTCTGAGCTTCGTTATCGTGAAGATCAGTGCCAGGCAATACTTTTCGATGGGGAGTAGTTGTTTTCTGCCCCCAGGAGAACTCGACACAAATAATACAGAGCTCTCTCTCATTTCTTTGATAATTCTCTTGTGCCCATAGCGCGCCTAGAGAACCCTCAAGGGTTATTGTATATAGGATAAGGGGTTTTCCCTTAACCGTAGTGGTCAATATCGGCGGATTTTGCAGGTATTGGTTGATTTCGTCTAGTGCATTTTAACGCTTATGATCCTAGACGAACGGGGTCCCCTTCTTCATTAGATGACTAGAGGGAAGACATTTTCCAGAGAGGTTGGCTATGAACCGCCGGATATATGTGAGCTTTCCTCGGAGGGATTGCAATTGCTTGAGAGTTCTTGGCGTGGGCATTTCATAACCGCCTTGATTTTTGAGGGATCGATTTCGATACCCCGGTGCCGCATGATGAATCCTAGGAATTTTCCTAAGGAGACTCCAAACGCGCATTTTAGAGAATTTATCTTCAGATTATACTTCCGAAGACGTTGGAACACTGTGTTTAGATGTTCCTAATGTTCCTTGTACGATTTGCTTTTCACTACAAGATCGTTGATGTAGAATTCGACAATCTCATGGATGAGGTCATCGAAGATCTTCGTCATGGCCCTCTGGTAGGTAGCGTCAGCGTTCTTTAAACCGAAAAGCTTCACCTTATAGCAGAATATGCCCAGCGGAGTTCGTAAGGCGGTATGTTTTTGGTCTTCAGGATGCATTTTTATTTGGTTGTATCCTGAAGATCCATCCATGAAGGAGAAGACCTCATGAGTAGATGTGTTATCGATCATCCTGGGAAGTCATCCTTCGGGCAAGCTTTGTTGAGGTCCCGAAAGTCCACGCAGATGCGCACCATCCTATTTTTCTTCATCACCGGAACGATGTTAGCGATCCAGTCGGGATATTGAACTTCTTGGATGAAGCCAGAGTCGATTAGTTTATTGACTTCAGCGTTGATACTCATCTCAAGTTCGAGTCGCATCCTTCTCGGCGCCTGTTTGACTGGCTAGATGTCCGGCAATATAGCCAGTTTATGTATTGCTACTTTTGGATCTATACCCGGCATATCGGAATAGTTCCATGCGAAGCAATCTTTATATCGCATGAGCATGTCTTTTAACGTGGCCACATGTTTTTTAGATAGCAGCTCACTGACGAATGTTGGCCTCGGATCATTTTTCTACCTTAAGTCAGTTTCCTTAGGTTATCCTCCGCAGTGTGTATCCCATCTTCCAGCTCTTTTGGTGCTGATGGAAACTCTGAGATCACCTCGTCCTCGTCTTTATTTACGAAGCACCTGAAGAGGTCATCCATATGTAAGTCCATATTGCGACCCCCGGTACTTACGGGGAGGCGGAAACGGTATAAAAAACGAATTTTTATCGCAAGAGGCAACATGGACTAAACTGTGTCGGGATCGTTGTCTAAACTAAAACTAGTTAACAAGCTAAAGAGAGTTAGCTACTATGGAATATGGTTATACCTAAACTTGAACTCCTTCTCTTCTTGTTGTTGTTCTTCTTTCTTGTTCTTTGTAGAAGCTTGAATGGTTCTCTTCTCGTCGCCTTCTTCTTGCCGAAGATAGATCCACCTTGAAGGTTCGACCTTTGGGCTCTTCCTCGATCTTTGAGTGAACTAGGGTTTCCGGCTTGCTAAACCTTCATCCTAGAATGAGTAGAGAGTGATTAGGGTTTGCTTTTCTATCTAAAGAGAATGATTCTCAACACATGAGAAGGTTTCTCTTTTCAAGAGGAAGAAGAAGATGAAATGAGGAGAGAGAGTGAGAATGATAGAATGAGCTCAATTATTTCTTTCTTGCAACCATATTGCAAAAGAAAATGAATTATCTAAATGATAATAATTGAAATAAGAATAGTTGATGGTTATTTTGGAATGACCACTATCATACCTCTTTTAATGAAGTGTAAGCATGAATCAAGGAAGACTTTCAAGGCATGAAAAGTGGTCAATGGTCAACAAGTCAACCAAGGTCAACAAGTCAACAAGAAAAACAACCATAACATAATTCTTATTTAATTACTATTATTAATAGATAATATACAAATTCATTAGGGTTTGGAAAATGATAACTGTCAACTGTGCATACGCACCCGATCCGAAACCCTAATGAAAAACCTCATTCTCCGCCTCAAGCAACTGTGCATACACACCTGCATTCTCGTTCCGAGGAACAAGAATACCAAGATATAAAAGCAACCCCCAAAACATATACCAGTATCTGGCTCAAACCAGAGCCTGCCAGTATAATCCGTCCGGACTCCAAACGTGCACAAGTGCGCGGATGAGAACGAACCCTGTCGCAAAACCATGCGACCTCTACTCTGTTTTGCCCAGAGGCGAATACCCTCTGTGTGGGACTCTAAAGACTCGACACTACGCTGGCAGTGGGTTTAACCACAGACCGCAAGCGGCACTAGCTGTGCGTAACGGTCCCCAGGTAGATGCCGACAAGAAGGCTGACGAGGTGAAACCCCATCTGAACTCCTACTGAGTCTGAATGTGACATTCTCCGTACAGTCCGGTCTGTTCGTCTGATACATCGCATGGCGGGCCTAGGGGGCGGTAAAACGTCAGTCCCCCAATAGCGGTACAAGTCGTGTCGGAGTGAAGCCCAAAACACCCTGAGATAACACTGGAAACCTACCAGTATATCTCGCTTGCCCTGGCCAGGGACTACTCGTGTAATGGCTCTCCTAGACACAGCGCGATGTCAACCCCCAATACCGGGAGAGACGAATCCTGTCTAACCGTCACTGCCTCCAAGTGCTTCGGGACTGCACCCAACCACCACCTGTTTGCACGACTCCTTTGAGCCGTGGTAGGGTAGTGATCAAAGTGCAGTGGGAACACACTCGAGGCGAAGTGTCAGTGTCAAGTCAGCGGACTAAGCTGTACTCATGTCACCTGGGAACTGATAACTGACGATAGGTATAATACCAACTTGTCAGTTCCCGACGAGTCCTGTCCAGTGTACTCGTAACCCAACGAGCACCCGTATACTATCTCCAGTACGACGTACTGATGGCTGTGGGACAGACCATCTCCCACACTGGGATGAGAAGCACATACGCTAGTCTACTCCGGAGTATCGATGCCCTGTCTCGATAGTCCTACGACTAGGGACCTGTATAAGGATGTGCTTATCGATTACCCAGCCCCCACTAGTGTGACTGCCATCACAACGCTGGTAATCAAGCAAAGATCCTAAGGGCTCCACTAATGCGTATAAGTGATATACTGAAATAAACACAAGTACACATTGAAGTAGAGACAAACCAAGTAGCATACTACTATACTGAGCAAGATTGTTTATACAAGGTGAATATCCCAAGCTTCCATCAAGTAATATACAAACTAGTATGATACAGTAATGGCCTCTAGGGCATATACACTAACAATCTCCCACTTGCACTAAGGCCATGTACTGGCGTATCGAAGACCTATCATCTCGATCAGCCGCTCGAACTGAGTCTGGGGTAGGGCCTTGGTGAATGGATCTGCAGTGTTCTCTTCTGAAGCAACCCTCCGAACCTCGATCTCCTTGCGATCCACGATCTCCCTGATCAGGTGATACCGCCTCAAGATGTGCCTGGATCTCTGATGGGACCTGGGTTCCTTTGCTAAAGCTATAGCCCCGTTGTTGTCGCAATACAGAGGTACTGGGTCAACAATGGACGGAACCACCTGAAGTTCTTTTAAGAACTTCCTTATCCAGACAGCTTCTTTTGCGGCATCAGATGCAGCGATGTATTCCGCTTCCATAGTCGAGTCTGCAACGGTTTCTTGTTTGGAACTCTTCCAACACACCGCCCCTCCGTTGAGGGTAAAGACAAAACCCGACATGGACTTGGAATCATCCTTGTCACTCTGGAAGCTGGAGTCAGCAAAGGCCTCAATCTGGAGGTCTTTTCCGCCATACACCAAGAACATCTCCTTAGTCCTCCTCAGGTACTTGAGAATGTTCTTTACTGCTATCCAATGTTTCTCCCCAGGGTTTGACTGATACCGGCTTACTACACTCAGTGCATAAGCTACATCCGGTCTGGTACACAACATCGCATACATTATAGAGCCTACCGCAGAAGCGTAGGGTATAATAGACATGCGATCCCTCTCCAAATCAGTCTTGGGAGACATCTCTTTAGAGAGGGTGATCCCGTGACAAGCCGGTAAGTTACCGCGCTTGGAATCTTCCATACTGAATCTTTTCAGTACGGTGTCGATGTACCTGGACTGTGAAAGTCCTAATATCCTCTTGGATCTATCACGATGGATCCGGATCCCCAGGATGTAAGAGGCATCACCCAGGTCTTTCATGGAGAACCTGTGTGACAAGAAACCCTTGACAGATTGTAGCATAGGAATGTCATTTCCTATTAAGAGAATGTCATCCACGTATAAAACAAGGAATACCACAGTTCTCGCTACAAATCTACTATAGATGCATGGTTCATCTGGATTTTTGATAAAGTCAAATTCCTTGACCGTCTCATCAAAACAGATGTTCCAACTCCGCGATGCCTGCTTTAGTCCATAGATGGACTTAAGCAACTTGCACACCTTTCCGCTGCTCCCACTCTGAATGAAACCCTCTGGCTGATCCATATAGACACACTCCTCTAAATTTCCATTTAGAAAAGCGGTTTTTACGTCCATCTGCCAAATCTCATAATCGTGGAAGGCAGCAATGGCAAGAAGGATCCGAATGGATTTCAGCATAGCCACTGGAGAAAAGGTTTCGTCGTAGTCCAAGCCAGGTCTTTGACGGAAACCCTTTGCTACAAGTCTAGCTTTATAGGTCTCAACCTGTCCATCTACACCAATCTTCCTTTTGAAGATCCACTTGCATCCTACGGGTTTTACCCCGTCTGGAGCAATGTCCAACGTCCATACTTTGTTGGTGTACATGGACTCCATTTCGGTCCGCATTGCATCCAGCCATTTTACCGAGTCAATGCTCTGAACGGCCTGCTGGAAGCTAGTAGGCTCATCATAGTCTATGATGCAATCCTCTCTATCCCCGTCTATGAGAAAACCGTAGTATCTCTCGGGCGGATGAGACTGCCTACTACTTCTGCGGAGCGGCATAGGAATGTCCTGTTCATTTGAACCTTCTGGTTCCACTAAGCTTTCAGTAATAGTCCGTGGTTCCGGAATTTCTTCCAGTTCTACTGTGTTCCCACTTATCTGGTTTTCCAAAAACTCAGTTTCCAAGAAGTAGGCATGACGAGAAACAATGACTTTTTGTTCCTCTTCACAGTAGAAGAAATATCCCTTGGAGTTCTTTGGATATCCCACGAACTTACACTGTACTGAACGCGCCTCGAGCTTGTCCGCATGCTGCTTTTTAACAAAAGCTGGACATCCCCAAGTCTTGATGTGACTGAGATGGGGTCTCTTCCCACACCACATCTCATATGGTGTAGTAGGCACAGTCTTAGTAGGAACGCGGTTTAAAAGGTACGCAGCTGATTCTAGTGCATACCCCCAGAATGATCGCGGTAACTCAGCGTTACTCATCATGGACCGTACCATATCCAATAGGGTCCGGTTCCGTCTCTCCGATACACCGTTATGTTGCGGGGTGTATGGAGGAGTAAGCTGAGAGAGAATCCCATTCTCTTTCAAATAATTCAGGAACTCGGCACTTAAGTATTCTCCACCTCGATCCGATCTTAGAATCTTGATACTTTTGCCGGTCTGTTTTTCTACTTCATTCTTAAATTCCTGGAATTTTTCAAAAGCTTCGGACTTATGTTTCATTAAGAAGACATAACCGTATCTTGAAAAATCATCCGTAAAAGTAATGAAGTAAGAATAACCGCTTCGCGCATGTGTAGACATTGGACCGCACACGTCGCTGTGTACGAGTCCCAAGAGCTCGCTCGCTCTTACTCCGTGTCCAGTGAACGGAGTCTTTGTCATCTTTCCTTTGAGACAGGGTTGACAAGTGGCATATGATTGATATTCGAACGGATCCAAATATCCTTCTGTATGTAACTTAGTCAACCTTCTCTCATTGATGTGACCCAGTCTACAATGCCATAAGAAAGTCTGATTAATATCTGGTGACTTTCTTTTGTGTGTATTCTGGACATTGAAAATCTGTGGTTGGTTTAATACGTATATACCATTGCTCAATGTACCTGACCCAATCAGAACTTGATTAAGGTGAATGTTAACAACATTACTTACAAACGCAAATTCATAACCTTCTTTAGAAACCAAAGATACAGAAATGATATTACAAGTTGCGTTGGGTACAAAAAAACAATTACGCAAAACCAAAACATGTCCATCTGACATTCCTAGGTGATAGTCCCCCACGGCTTTAGCATCCATGCTAGCTCCGTTCGCAACTCTGAGGGTCATGTCACCTTCCTTCAAAAACCTACGGTTTCTCAACGCCTGCAAAGAATTACAGATATGAGATCCTGATCCGGTATCCAATACCCAGGAAGTAGAGTTTATAGAAAGACAGTTTTCAATAACATACACACCTGAAGCTGAAGCCGCAACCTGCTTCAGTTCCTGTGTCCTGGCTTTCCAAGCCCTGCAATCTTTCTTCCAGTGTCCACTCTTGTGACAATAGAAGCATTCCTCTTTACCAACAAGCTTCCCCGCTATCTTTGTTGCCTTTTCCTTTCCCTTCGCACCCACTTTACTAACACCACCCCTTGGTTTGGCGGGGGCTTTCCTCTTCTTTCCCTTGGCTTTCGCCTTGGACCTAGAAGAAGAAGATCCTCCTACAAACAAAGTGGATGTATCCCTACCCTTCTGTAGGGTGCCCTCTGCGCTCCTCAGCAGGTTGAGGAGTTCTGAAAGTTCAACTTCCTTTTCTTGCAAGTTGAAATTCAGTATGAACTGGGCGTAAGTGGATGGAAGGGACTGGAGAATTATATCTGTGTAGAGTTCACTATCCAACGTGGTCCCAAGTTCCGCGAGCTCCTCAGTGTAGCCAATCATCTTAAGCACGTGGTCCGCTACCGATGATCCGACGGCCAACTTAGTCGAAAATAACTTCTTCGACACTTCGTATCTTGCGATACGAGACTGCTCTCCATACAGTTCTTTTGTATGAAGAAATATGGATTCCAAATCCATATTCTCGTGCCTCCTCTGATGGTCATTGTCCATCGAGGCAAGTACGAGGCATCTGGCCTTCGCGCTGTCAATCTCCCAAGTCTTACGGATTTCCTTATCCACGACGCTGGAGGTGGGACCTGGGACGGGGGGAGCTTTGGTGGTAAGAAGATACCCCAGCTTGTCGTAAGAGATTGCCAATTTGACATTCCTGAGCCAATCTTTGTAGTTTGGCCCTGTCAATATGTTTTTATCTAGAAGTAACTTAAGTCCAGTCATTTCGATTTGGTCGCTGCAGGGGGAGAGAAGAAACACTTAGCACGATGCTCTTGCAAGTTTAGAATGGTTTTTAATTTGTCTAAACAGGATGGCTCCCACTGTCTCTCGAATCCCTCCTCAAACCACAAAGGAAGAATTAGCCGGGATCAATCCCACCGTACAATACTTGCTTAACCGTTCAGCCAGGCCAGTGTCGGTACTTCGAGGGAGGTTTTCCAACGCTTTCGCAAAGTTCCTTAATTTAAGAACCTCTTTTCCCTGGGGGCGTAGCCCCGCTAACACCTTTCTAGGCACCTACTAGGTTTATAGCATTGATCGTTTAGTGAGAAATTTCCCGAGGAGTAGCATATACTCACAGTAGGATCGGGATCCAAATATCATCGCGTGACGAAAATGAAGGAATCCTACCATAATCATCACACTCCAAATGGTATGCAAATCTAGCAAGTTTCAGTACTTATGAAACTCCCGATGTGGATTTTTGCCCCATACTCTTATGACCTTGACTTTGGCCAACAAATCATAAGTCACATGTCAAGTTCTTCCCGTCGTTATCCAGGTTAATTTGAATCCACCCGTACATACCCTTGACTTTGGCCAACAAGGCAGTACGACTGTTCCAAATCAACGCATCTATCTATGCTACACATGAATATCCAATAGCTACCAATCACTATGCCTTGACTTTGGCCAACAAACACAGCTTGAATACTATTGACTATTTATGTGAAACGACGGAGCGCTACGAATGGTTTTGGCGAAACCGTGAACGTAGTGAACTTGATATAATCGATGGAACGAGATAGCTTTTAGAAGGAGTGGCTCAAGCTCCGCATTTAAAAGTTAGTTTTGAAAAGAACCGAGTGGTTTTTCGAAAGTGTTCCATCGACTTAAACTTGGTTTATTATCTTGCATTAGTTCTTTTAATGCGTGATATTCTTGCATTAGTTCTTTTAATGCGTCCCATCATTTAATTCCTACCATTGCAGAAAACAACCAAAATATGACGTACGCTTATGCCATTCGCATTCGCCACGGGGTCCCGTCATCACTCGTTAGGTTACTTAACTAACGACAGAGCGGGGGCTGGGCTAGCGCGGCTGTAAAACATAAGCAACGCCTAAATAGAAAGCAATGATAGACATTACAGATCACAGATGAATACATTGGATATACTAGCAATCCGCATTCCTTTCGAGCCTGAAACGAAAAGCGGATAACACGGTCGCGGTGAATAGCAAATACCCCACCCAAGACCCCTACGGGTGCGGCAAACTACCCTCCATGTTCCCGGTAGTTTGTGCACCCCACCATGGGTCTATCCTAGGAGCAAAAACAGTAAAAAGAATTATACAATGACGGCTACAACCCCGACCCGGTTGTGCGGCCAAACAAATAATATAATTACATCAATTTACATTTACAATGAATGAAAAAAAAACGAAAGCTCATCTCACATCCACCCCGGCTATTCACCCGCGACAGTCCAACACATTCATAAACACATTCCAGAACATTACAGATCATGTATAACCCCGACTAATCGACTTATAGCGATTAGCCGACGTTCAATACATGCAAACATCACAGATATAACCAACATAGCCAAAGTGTAGTGAAGTTCGGAAAAAAAATACGGAATTATAGGACCCCAAAAGTGAATTTCAGTTCTGGAAAATCTGGGTACATATAATATATCTTAAAAATCCCAAAACCAACACAGAAGAACACTGCACGAAAAACGATGCAAAGATGACACCAACTTGCGGCGGTTCCGCGGCCAAATGAGTAGGTGAGGCCGCGGAAGCGCGGCGGTTTGGAGGAATCATGATATCGTTTTTCTTGTGTGTTCTTAGAAAACCCTGAGACGATTTTACAAGTATAAAGTTTTTCAATTTGAGCAGAAAAAAATTCAACAGAAAGTTAGGGTTTTGATTTTCCGGTTTTGCGATTTTTCGGTTCCGAACTTCGTTACACCTTACTACCAAGCTAGTTTAAGTTTAGTTAGGCTCTGATACCACTGTAAGTCCATATTGCGACCCCCGGTACTTACGGGGAGGCGGAAACGGTATAAAAAATGAATTTTTATCGCAAGAGGCAACATGGACTAAACTGTGTCGGGATCGTTGTCTAAACTAAAACTAGTTAACAAGCTAAAGAGAGTTAGCTACTATGGAAGATGGTTATACCTAAACTTGAACTCCTTCTCTTCTTGTTGTTGTTCTTCTTTCTTGTTCTTTGTAGAAGCTTGAATGGTTCTCTTCTCGTCGCCTTCTTCTTGCCGAAGATAGATCCACCTTGAAGGTTCGACCTTTGGGCTCTTCCTCGATCTTTGAGTGAACTAGGGTTTCCGGCTTGCTAAACCTTCATCCTAGAATGAGTAGAGAGTGATTAGGGTTTGCTTTTCTATCTAAAGAGAATGATTCTCAACACATGAGAAGGTTTCTCTTTTCAAGAGGAAGAAGAAGATGAAATGAGGCGAGAGAGTGAGAATGATAGAATGAGCTCAATTATTTCTTTCTTGCAACCATATTGCAAAAGAAAATGAATTATCTAAATGATAATAATTGAAATAAGAATAGTTGATGGTTATTTTGGAATGACCACTATCATACCTCTTTTAATGAAGTGTAAGCATGAATCAAGGAAGACTTTCAAGGCATGAAAAGTGGTCAATGGTCAACAAGTCAACCAAGGTCAACAAGTCAACAAGAAAAACAACCATAACATAATTCTTATTTAATTACTATTATTAATAGATAATATACAAATTCATTAGGGTTTGGAAAATGATAACTGTCAACTGTGCATACGCACCCGATCCGAAACCCTAATGAAAAACCTCATTCTCCGCCTCAAGCAACTGTGCATACACACCTGCATTCTCGTTCCGAGGAACAAGAATACCAAGATATAAAAGCAACCCCCAAAACATATACCAGTATCTGGCTCAAACCAGAGCCTGCCAGTATAATCCGTCCGGACTCCAAACGTGCACAAGTGCGCGGATGAGAACGAACCCTGTCGCAAAACCATGCGACCTCTACTCTGTTTTGCCCAGAGGCGAATACCCTCTGTGTGGGACTCTAAAGACTCGACACTACGCTGGCAGTGGGTTTAACCACAGACCGCAAGCGGCACTAGCTGTGCGTAACGGTCCCCAGGTAGATGCCGACAAGAAGGCTGACGAGGTGAAACCCCATCTGAACTCCTACTGAGTCTGAATGTGACATTCTCCGTACAGTCCGGTCTGTTCGTCTGATACATCGCATGGCGGGCCTAGGGGGCGGTAAAACGTCAGTCCCCCAATAGCGGTACAAGTCGTGTCGGAGTGAAGCCCAAAACACCCTGAGATAACACTGGAAACCTACCAGTATATCTCGCTTGCCCTGGCCAGGGACTACTCGTGTAATGGCTCTCCTAGACACAGCGCGATGTCAACCCCCAATACCGGGAGAGACGAATCCTGTCTAACCGTCACTGCCTCCAAGTGCTTCGGGACTGCACCCAACCACCACCTGTTTGCACGACTCCTTTGAGCCGTGGTAGGGTAGTGATCAAAGTGCAGTGGGAACACACTCGAGGCGAAGTGTCAGTGTCAAGTCAGCGGACTAAGCTGTACTCATGTCACCTGGGAACTGATAACTGACGATAGGTATAATACCAACTTGTCAGTTCCCGACGAGTCCTGTCCAGTGTACTCGTAACCCAACGAGCACCCGTATACTATCTCCAGTACGACGTACTGATGGCTGTGGGACAGACCATCTCCCACACTGGGATGAGAAGCGCATACGCTAGTCTACTCCGGAGTATCGATGCCCTGTCTCGATAGTCCTACGACTAGGGACCTGTATAAGGATGTGCTTATCGATTACCCAGCCCCCACTAGTGTGACTGCCATCACAACGCTGGTAATCAAGCAAAGATCCTAAGGGCTCCACTAATGCGTATAAGTGATATACTGAAATAAACACAAGTACACATTGAAGTAGAGACAAACCAAGTAGCATACTACTATATTGAGCAAGATTGTTTATACAAGGTGAATATCCCAAGCTTCCATCAAGTAATATACAAACTAGTATGATACAGTAATGGCCTCTAGGGCATATACACTAACACCATAGTCTCGTGCCCTCCCTCCTTTGAGAGTGTTATCACATGGCAGGTATGAGTTCGCTTCCATTCTTGATGTTGGGCTGGTCCTATCCTCGTAGTATAGGTCCTCTTTGGTTCATGCTTTTGCGGTGGGGTTACCCTCTTGCTGTCGGATAAAGCGAACCTGCCTTATTGATACTGGTCTTCGACCCAGTCTTTAAAGGTGAAGCAGTATTCAAGGGGATGATCTATTGATCGGTTGTAGGAGCAATAATCCGGGTTATGGACCTCGTTTATTTGTTTGGGATGCCGAGATTCCGGGAGCGTCACCATTTGATGTTTCATGATAAGGTTGAATATTTTCCTTGTCTTGTCTTGAGGGAAAGAGTATTCCCAACACATCTTCTTTATAAAGGACAGGTTCCAATCGGCTTTTCCTCGATTGCACAGCTTCTTGGATCCATTTTGCTGTTTTTGAACGTTGTTTGCGTTCTTAGCTTTGCTCTTGCCTCTATTTTGGGCTTTTCATTTATCGCGAGAACGAACAGCGGGCTGGGGATGAAGGGCATTGCAGTCTTCTTTCTCCACAGATTGCTGATTGAGACGTACGCCATTGCCTTTTCATAAATGGACATTTCGCGGCTGTGGTTGTCCCGACTCTTTTGACAAGCTTCTTTTATTAGCTTGTATATTTTCGAGCGACGGACTTAACGTTCTTAGAGCGGGATTTTGCTCTGTTTCAATGTCACGGCTATTTGGAAGGGCGTTCTCCCCTTCACTGGAGCTGTTTCTGACGCGGCAATTATGGAATCACTCCTGTTTCTTGGTCCAAACATATCCGAGCCCAGTTGTCTCCATCTTCCCGTTGGGCATCTTCCGTTGGGTCTCAAGAATATCCCAAATCTTTTTGTAGAATTGGGCTTATCGAAAAGTTTGTTCGAGGGGTACACCTTGGCATCTTAATAGCTTTTTCAATCCCTCCACGTAATATCTTGTCAGACGGATTGGTTGAAGCCTGTCGAGTGCAAAATCGGCACTGTGCCAAAATTCTTTATTTACTATGGTCTCCGCAGATTGGTAGAAGAGGATCTCCTTTTCACCTCTTCATCTGGGTGGGACGTAGAAAGCCGGTAGTTCTTGGACACTGTATGTATCGAGTGCATTAAGTTCCTTGTAATGCTGAGGCAGAGCCATTATGATTTCCGGACTCTGATCGACTCCGGCGAAGGTTTGCATTGACGGGCGGACGGAGAACACCGTGTTGGCCTCATCCTCAGAGTCGCTGCCAAAGACCAAAATAGTAGTAGATGGTCCAGGCCTATTATTTTGGGGTTGCCACGAGTAGAATATTTCTTCATCATTCTCGGTATCGCTCCCAAAGACCGGGATGGTTGAGACAGACTTCTGTTTATCTTCCGGTTTATGACACCTTTACGTATCCTCGAAGTCTGGTAGAAGTACTTTGCGTTTTCATATTTTCGCACTTCCTTTACGGAGAACGAATTTAGCTCCTCTGTAACGGTGTATTCTAAACCGTCTTTGAAATACTTCATACGCTGATGTTGTGTAGAACGGATGACGTTGTATTCATGTAACTAAGGCCTGCCGAGCAGAGCGTTATAGCAAGTCTTGGCGTCAATAACATGAAATTTGATGTCAATGACAAGCAACCCGAAACGTAGCGTCAGTATTATGGGCCCGAGTGTCCGTGACGACTGTGAGTCGAACCCGGAGATGGTAATTTTGTCTCAGGACAAGTGCTAGATGTTCATGAAAATCTTCTTCGGCACTCTCACATTGAAAAGGTTGACGGAGGATCCGTTATCGACAAAGATTTTCCCTATCTTGATGTTGTAGCAGTACCCGGTGACGTATAACGGGCGATTATGTTCGCACGTACTGAGGAGGATTTCTTCATCGTTGAATGTAATGTCAGCTATATAGACCTCTGCCAGTTCATCCTTCATCTTCTCTTCTGTGAAGAAAGCTTGAAACTGATCGGGCTCTTGTAATGCCTTGATCAGAGAATCTCGTGCCACTTTGGATAGGAGGAGAGCATCCAATATGCTCAGTTGTGAGGGTATTTTCCTCAGATGTGTTAGGACATTATAATCCACTTTGTTTTTCTTAGGCGGGTCCCTGACTGTGAGCTCTTTCACAACTCCATCGTCGAGGGCAATTTTCTCAGGGATTTTTTCTTTTCCTTTGTCTCTTTTGCTCAGACCCTTGTTTGTAGGTCTGAAGTTCTTCTCAGGCAGCTTGCGGTTACACAGCTAAATGTTCTCATAGTTCTTATCCTCCTTTTTTTTCGGAGGTGGAGTCCTTAAAGAGAGGGCTGAAGGTTATTTCGTCCTCAGAATCGCTCCCGAAGGTAAGAACTCGGGGGTTTTCCCTTTCCGGACTGGTATCAACCATATGACAGTAGCCAGTCGTTTTTTCATGCGCATCTGTCGCACTTTTTTACTTTCGATGAGCTTCGCGCTTCATCCCCTTGAAGTGTTTTTGATGGGCAACGTATCCTTGCCACCACTTCTTGAAGGCACTGCATTCTTCGGTAGGGTAGGTAACCCTACGATGATTTAGGCAGTAGTTTAGATGTGAATCCTCTACGTCGAGGCATATGACCCGGGAGTGTTTCGTACGAGAAGTGGCTGCTTCATTCCCATTGATAGGGTTTTGGTGAACCGTTTCTCTTTTTTGATCCTGCTCTTATTTATAGTAGGTGTGCTTTGGTTTGGTTGGAGTACTTTACGACTCGTCCCCGCCATAGCTTCTTCATCCTGACGCTGACACTTAGCCTTTTCGTATATGGTTGTTTCGCATTTTCGTTCAGTTTTTCTTTTTCGAAAGGCTTCTTTTAACAGCCTATCGATCGGGTCTTCTAGCAGTTCCGAGGATTTTAGCGCCGATCCCGCCTCTAGTTCCTCTGCGTTGTTTTCTGACACAGAGGGAGTTTCTTTGTCATTTAACGACGAATGGGAGACCATGTGGCAACTGTAGTTATAAGTATGCCCTAGAGGCCATTATTGTACATGATTGCATATTATAATGGATGCTTCCTCGGCTGGACCGCCTGCTAATCCATATCTGACATATATAAAGAGGATTTTCTTGCTCGACATGATAGTATGCTATCTGGTGACTCTTTATCTTAACATGTACACTTATATCATTATACTGTCTCTCCGTTGCATGTTGATAAAGCCCTTAGGATGTGTACCTGACAACCAGGATTATGATGGAGATCATACCAGTAGGGCCACGGTAGTCCATAAGTACATCCTTTTATTGTTCCTAGTCGAGGGAGTATCGAGACAGGGCATCGATATTCTAGAGTAGACTAGTGTGTATATTTCTTGACCCTGTATGGGGCGATGGATGATACCACATCCATTGGTGTTTGACATCAAAGATTGTACACATGTGCTCATTAGAGAATGGGTATACCGAACAGGACACGCCGAGAATTCCTAGATAGTATTATACCTATCGTCAGATAGCAGTTTTCTGGTGACACTAGTACATGTTAGTCTGTAGACCCGAGATCATCAAAGAGTCTTGTGTGATTCCCACTGTACTTTGATTTCCTCTCTAACACGCTCAAGAGAGTCGTGTAAACAGGAGGATTTTGGGTACAGTTTCAATTCACATGGAGGTAATGAGCAATAGGAGGGGTTTCGTCTCTCCTGGTATTGGGAGTTGATGTTGCGCTATGCTCGATTGGTTATAACAGGAAGTCCCTGGCCAGGACTGATGATGAGATTTATTGGTAAGTGTTATCAGTAGTTTCTCGACCCGTTATGAGCCTCACATCAGCATGACTTATCAAGTTATTGGGGTCTGACATTTACCACCCCAGACTCGATATGCGACATATAAGACGAAGAGATCGGACTGCACGGTAGTGTTACTTACAGGATTCACGGGAGTTTGGACAAGATTGCTTGTTGATCTTCTGATCGTTCAATACCTGGGTCGCCGTTACGTCCAGCTAGTACCACTGACGGCTTGTGGATGACTGATATGATCATTACCTACTACTGGCGTATTGACGAGTCTTCAGAGTCCTACACAGAGGTTTCCTAGCTCAAGCGAAATGAAGTAGGGCACATATGTGATATGTGCGGGACCGAGATTAATACGTGTATGTGATACAATATTCTAATCTCGCGATATAGGTTATATGTGATATAACCAGATTATTGAATCAAGTGTTGATTCAATAATTTGTTATATGTATATTTGATATACATATAAATAATAATAGTCGGTTATATGTGATATAGCTAAATTATTAAATCAATTGTTGATTTAATAATTTAATATATAATTATATATTTGATATATTGATATATATTAACTAATATTAACTCACTTAAGAATTTCTTTTCTACAAATACATATAAATATATATGAGATATATATTAATATATTTACTATTGTGTTATGCTAGATGATACATTGGACATGGCTGTATGAGACTCACACCAAACTAAATATTATTTGGGTGATTTAATTATTAAGGGATAAACCAAAATTAGGTGGAAAATTTCATGACTTAAGATGCTTGTGAAAGCATATAGAAGCCTTGACTTAATCCACTAATTTTGTTTTACTCTAGATATTTATTAAGCCAACCATTATCTTTAGCCATGGTTAACTCTCTACTAATATCTCTTGAGATATTTTCTCACCTAATGGTTCATCACTTGATCATCTTCTTCATCTCCTTCTTTGCTCTCTAGCTTTGAGTGAGGTGAGAAAGAAAAAGAGAAAAAATAATTCTAAAGTGAGCAAAATTCCTACTTCATCAATCTATGCCAAACTAGCCATTTAGTATAGGTTGTTTACTTCACTAATTCCTCAATTAGTGAAGAGGTAGCTTGAGTTAGAGATTTCTCAACGTCGACCATATTCGGCCTCGAGTATCCTTAAGCAAGTTTGTTCCTTTCACCAAGTGGAGCCTAAGAAGAGTTTGGGGGACTACTACTTGGAGGTAAAGGACTACTACTTGGAGCTTTAGAAGTGAAGGACCAGTCTACAAAGGTTGTATTCCTTGTTCACTTAGTATAAAGCTTTTTTACTAGTTTAGAAACCTTAATTCTCTAGTTCGATTCTAGGATAGCATACAATAGAACACTAGATTTTTTTAAATTGTATACTTAATGCTTCTAAAAACCTAGTACTGGTGCTAAGGCACAATTTCATGGTATCATGGCCAAGCTAGAGCATTAGGAGTGACCTAGACGACGTTAAAGAGTTCGATCGAGTTTCAAGAACTGACTTTTTACTAGTTTCTGTAAAAAATTTCAAAAGTTGGATTTTTCCAGATTAAAACTATTCAGAAATTCGTGCAGGTAATATTATGGAACCCTAAGAATTTCAAGATTACAACTCCACTATTGCGCCGCGGAACCGCCGCTAAACCCATGGTTTGGCCGCGGTTCCGACGCAGTCTTGGTGAGTTCTTGGTTCATTTTCTTCTGCTGCTCCATTTTTGATATTTCTTGCTTTCTGGGTTTTTTTTTTGTGAGTCTCAAGTGTTGAGGTCTCTGTGATTTATGGGTATTTGATGAATCGATAGAAATGTTTAATATCGTCTAGATATCTATGATATGTGATACAATATTTGGAATCCACAATAATTGGTTTTGTGAAACCTAGTTAGTAAATTGTAAATATAGCAATTTAGTCTCATCGATTGGTTGCCACGAGGTATTGATTCGGATCAAAACTCCGTCGCAATCGCGTATAGTATGCGAACACTCGCCAGATAACATTAGTAGATAGTCACGCCCATATCCCCGACCAAGTGACTATGGGAGAGCCCCGTTGCCAAAAGCATCCGTTCGGGTGCTCGCGGCCATGGTGTTCCGCTTAAGTGCACTTCGTCGACGGCATCGGGAGTGCGGCCGTCTACTAATGTTTCCGACGAGTATTTGATCATTTGTCGGGAATCTTGTTGAATAGACCAACTGGTTATTGAAAAGTGTTTTCAATTTGGGACTAAAATGCCGGGTTTATAACGTTAGGCATGAAATTCGGAATATGTGATATTCCGGGTTTATAAAGTCTAAGGAATTTATACGGTCAGGCATGAAATCCGAAGTATGTGATATTTCGGATTTATGATGTCTAAGGATGTTGTAGATTCTAATTATTGTAGTTTTCATTTCTTTTCCGCGACCGTAAGTGTAATATGTGGTGTATCGCCGGTTTCATTGCTATACGTCAACGACAATTGGGATGTTAGTTATATGTATGCCCTAGAGGCCATTACTGTACATAGAATGTATATTGTAGTGGATGCTGGGACATATATAGGGAGGACTTTCTTACTCGACATGATAGTATGCTATCTGGTTACTCTTTACCTTAACATATATACTAATTGTCTCTCTGTTACATGTTGGTAAAGCCCTTAAGATGTGTACTTGACTACCTGGACTATGATGCGGATCATACTAGTGGGGACATGGTAGTCCATAAGTACATCCTTCAAAGTCCCTAGTCGTGGGTGTATCGAGACGGGGCAACGATATACCAGAGTAGACTAGCGTATACCTTCTCGACCCATACAGATGGGCGATGGATAATCCCATATCTATTGGTGTTTGACATCAGAGATGATATACGGGTGCTCAGTGGAGACTGGGTACACTGGACGGACTCGCTGAGAACTCCCGGATGGTATTATATCTTACGTCAGATGGCAGTTCTCTGGTGACACTGGTGCAGAGTAGTCTGTTGACCCGAGATCGTCATAGAGTCTTATGTGATTCCCACTGTGCTTTGATTTCCACCTTACCACGTCCAAGAGGGCATGCAAAACGGTGGCTTTTGGGTACAGTCCCGAATCACATGGAGGCAATGAGCGATAGGAGAGGATTCGTCTCTCCCGGTATAGGGAGTTGATGTTGCGCTGTGTTCGATTGGCTATAACCGGAAATCCCTGGCCAGGGTTGCTGAGATTTACTGGTAAGTGTTACTAGTAGTTTCTCGAACTGTTATAGACCTCATATCGACATGACTTATCGAGCTAATCGGGTGTGACGTTTACCACCCCTAGGTGAGATATGCGACATATCAGACGAACAGACCGGACTGTACGGTAAGTGTTACTGGTTGGATTCACAGGAGTATGAGCGGGCTTGCTCGTCGATCTTCTGATCGCTCAATACCCGGGTGGCCGTTACGTTTATCAGACCGCTTGCGGCTTGTGGGTGTTTGATATGATCATCACCTGCTGCCGGCGTATTGACGAGTCTTTACAGTCCTACACAGAGGTTTCCTGGCTCAAGCGAAACGAAATAGGAGCGCATATGAGATATGTGCGGGACCGAGAATAATGCGTGTATGTGATACCGTATTTCATTCTCGCGATGAATGTATCGAATGGTTGTATGCGATATAACCTAGTTATCGAATCAAGGATTGATTCGATAAGCCGATACATTGAATATTAGTCTGTTATATGCGATATGACTGGATCGTTAAATCAAGTGTTGATTTAATAATTTAATGCATAATTATATATTTGATATATTACTTTGCTTTAACTAGTATTGGTTCATTTTAAATGGATTTTCTCACTTGTTGTTCACAAGTTGTATATATGATATACTTTTGTGCACTTGATTGTATCATGTTTGATGATACATTCTTACTTAAGTTTTGTGTAAAGATTAAACCATGGTTATTTAAATGGTTAGGGTTTTGTTTTTCATATCTATTTATTCATTTATTTATTATGGAAAAGATATTGAACAAAATGGTTTCTTTCTTTGTTTCTGTCATGAAGCTTGTTGAAGCTTCATGAAGTTTTGACCAAGTGACCATTTTGTCTTCTTCTTTTAACCCTAACCATTCATATAACCTTAGTTAATTCTCTACACTTGACTATGGTTAAAATTATGATAAGTATTATTTTCTTTTAACTTATATTATTCATCTTATTCATCTTCTTCTTCTTCACATGAAGAAAGCTTGCCTCATCAATGGCAAATGAAGAAATCAAGTGAGAAATCCAATTCTAAAGTGAACCCACTTCCTATTTCTTCATCCTCTACCTCTTGCCAAGTAGTATAGGGTGTTTTCTTCACAAGTTTCATGACTTGGTGAAGTTGGAGCTTGATCTTGTGTTGCATCGACGTAGATCATCTTCGGCATCGTAGTCGATGATCTAGCCCGCCCATTTCTCCGATGAAGCCGACGCTAGAGCCCGGGATTCTATTTGGACAGCGAGGAAACTTCATCATGGAGCTATGGAGGTGGAGGACCGGATCTACAAAGGTTGTATTTCCGTTCTTTTAGTTAAGTTGTTAACTAGTTTCATTGTTTCGCCTAAAATTCTAGTTAACGATCCGTATTAGGGTTTCTTGGCACTTGTAATTTTTGAAATTGGCATGGTTGATGCCTTGTGAGACCTCATTAGTGTGTCTAGGAACCCTACAGTGGTATCAGAGCCTAGCTAGAGCCTTAGGCGATGTGTAGACGGAGTTAGAAGTCCGATCGAACCGAAACCCTATTTCAAAACTTGCTCTCTGTACATTTTTGAAAATTTTGGATTTTTCCATATTAAAAATATGCAGAAAATTAAGCAGGGTTTTGTAGGAATTACTGTAAATTTCGTGGACCTAAATCGATTAAACCGCCGTGGAACCGCGGCAGGAGGCTGCTTGTGCGGCGGTTCCGCGGCCGAATAGTTGGGTCTTCCAATAAAAGTTTTACAGTAATTCCTCTATTTTAGTGCTGTATTTTCTGGGATATTTTAATATTTACTTTACAGTTGAGTTTTCTGGGTTTGTTTTGAGAACTCGTCGATTCGATCGGATTGTCTAATCTTGTCTATGTGTTTTCCGGATAATTATTGAATATGTTAAAAAGTTCGACCGGATATAAATACCCACTTTTTTCCCTGTCGGGAAATTTCCAAGTGTTGGATTTTTCCGTAGTTTAATGACATTCTAAGTAGTGCAAGTAACGCGATAGACCCTCTAGAAGACAACAAACCTTAACTCGATTATGTGACCGTCTTGAACTGCCCTTTGAACATTCGGGTTTGGGGCAGTACGGCATGCCACATGTGAGGCGTTGGCTTGACCCTTCTATGGCTGGACCGTTGCTACTGAGGCACAAAATGAATGTTTTTAAGCTTATTTCATGTGTTGATCTGTTTCGGGAAAACTTGGGTGTTTGAATGTTCGATCGGAAAGTTTAACATTCTCTATTTATCTGGAATGGGATACAATAATTGGAATTCATAAGAAGTTATGAGATAACTAAATGAATGTTATAAACATAGCAGTTTAGTCTCACTTGATCGGTTGCCACGGAATTTTGATGTGATCAAAAGTCTGTCGCAATCACGTAGCGTACGCGGATACTCGCCGGCTAAACTTAATAGACAGCCTCACTCCATAGCCCCGACCAAGTGACTGTAGGAGAACCCCGTCGCCGAAAGCATCCGTCCGGGTGCTCGCGGCAGCGGTGTTCCGCCTTGGTGCACTTCATCGACAGCATCGGGGGTACGGCCGCCTACTAAAGTTTGCGACGAGCATTCGATCAGGATGTCGGGAATCTTGTTGAATTGCCCGACTTGATATTGAAAAGAGTTTTCGATAATGAGACTAAAATGCGGGGTTTATAATGGTTAGGCATGCGATGTCTAAGGAATTCATTTGATTAGGCATGCGATGTCTATGGAGGTTGCGGATTCCAACTGTTGTAGTTTTACACTTTCTTTTCTGTGACCGTAAGTGTAATATGTGATATCGCCGGTTTCGTTGCTATATGTCAACGACAATTGGGATGCGCATAATTACTTACGTTGATGACATGTGATGTTATGTGTTGCTGGATATGTTATATTGGATCGTCGTATTTGAATAGCCGGGGGTTTTGTATGTAAGATGAGTGTTTTTCATTTTCATTCATGTAAAAACTTGTATGTAATATTCTTTTATTGGGGCACTTCCAGGTTGCGGAAGATGTCACCCTTTGTATATTATTTACTTTTCCGCACTAGGATAGACCCAAGGAGGGGAGCACAGGTAACCGGGTTCTGGGGTCCAGTGGGAGACCAACTCGAGGAGTCGAGTCCGGGTCTCCTAACCCTAGAAATTGGTAGGGTTGCTTGCCGCTCTCGTAGGGGTCTAGGGGTGTGGGATTGGCTATTCATCGCGACCGTGGAATCCGTGTTTTATACTGGCTCGTATTGAAAACACGGACGTCCTAGTATATCCAATATTTCATATGATTCTTCTCCTGCGATATCTGTGATGTGATCATGTGATGTTCTGTGATGGATACTGTATATAGTATATATGATATATTATATAGGCGTTACTTATGTTTTACACCCGCGCTAGCCCTGCCCTGCTCTTCCGTTAGTTACCTAACCTAACGGTGCACGAGGGGAATGCGGATGGCATAAGTGTACGTCGTATTTATCTGTGATATTTAGGTACTTAAATGATGTGACTTCATTAATGTGATTAATGAAATAAAAGAAACCTAAGATGTTGTAGAATCGAATTTCAAAAATAAAACAGGTAGCTACAGTTCTTGCTTTGCATAGTGGTATATGTGATATATCCTGCACCTTATTCGATGAGGAAAGGACCGAGATCCCTTCACCGGGAGTGACTCCTTTAGCAATAACTGGCAGATGCTACACACTCGGTTTGTCTTTTGGTTGCTTCTATAGTTTCTGCTTTGCACAGAGATATATATGATATATCCCGCACCTTATTCGATGAGGAAAGGACCGACGATCCCTTCACCAGGAATGACTCCTTTAGCAAAACTAGAAAAGCCTCAAAAGCACTCTATTTTTAAAATCATTTGATTCTACAACGATATCAAGTTCATTACACAATAGGTTTTCAGAAAAAACCTGTCGTAGACCTCCGTCATTTCAGATAAGTCCTATTTAGTATTCGTGCTACGTTTGTTGACCTCCGTCAAGGCGTAGTGTGCGGTAGCTAACTAGTATTTATCTGCTTATGCATATGATGCAGATTGGATTAGGGTAGTCGTGCGGTCTTGTTGACCTCCGTCAAAGGTCGTGCGGGTGGGTTTAATTCGATCAAGAAATGACGGTTTGAACTTGACTAGTAGCCTATGGTTTGTTGACCTCCGTCAAGGTCATAGGGTGCTAGGGGCAAAATATTATCGGGAATTTCAAGTGTTGAAATTTGCAATGAGATTGCATACCTTCTATAAGATAGTTGGATCCCGATACCCACTGTGAGTAATTGTTAATCCTGGAAGAGTTTTACACATTACAATTAGTCGATCAAGTAGGTGTTTAGAAAGGTGTCAACGGGGTTACGCCTCTAGGAAAACGAGGTTTACTGTAATTAGGTTCGTGCGAAAGCATGGGGGACCTCCCTCAATGTACCGACACTGGCCTGGCTGAAAGATTGGCGAACTTGTAGTGTGTAATTAATCCCGGCTAGTCTTTCCTTTTAGGGTTTGAAGGAAGATTTGATAAAAAGCAGTGGGAGCCATCCTGATTAAATAAAATAATAACCAATCTATTCTTGCTAGAGCGCACTCAGAGTGTTTTCTTCTCTCTCTCTCCAGGTAGCGACCATATCACGCCTTAATCAAGATAATAATACGGAATATTGACCGAACCCGCTTGTTATACTGAGCTGGGGAACGTTGGTCCCGCTCCAACTTATAATTGTTATAAGACTGAGCAGGAAATTGGGGATTACCAGAATTCTCGTGCCACCCAAACGAAGAGAGTGCATGCTGATGCATCATCTTCGGGTGTGTTCATTACAAAGAACTGTTTCTCAGTATCCTTTACGTCCTGGGTATGTGATACCAGATCAGGATCCCAGATATGTAATCTGTTATATAGGGCTACAGAAAGGTAGAGAACTGAGAACGGGTGATAAGTTTCATGAGGCAGAAAACGGGGCAAGAGTTGCAGCCAAGTCTGTTGGTCACTGTCACCCTGTATTCCAAATACATTGATTCTGAACGAATTTAATTAGATACCGAACCTGATATACAAAATCATATCAGTCTCTTTATTAGTAAAGAAAGGATATAATTTTGTATTGATGGATAATGTTTTGAACATTTCCTATATAAAAAGTTGATCGGTTCAGGCACGTTATCTAAAAGCATTAATGTTCTAAATCAAACTACAGTTCTTAGTATATAGAACACACACAAGAGGAAGAGTCCAGAAATGAACGAATCCTTCTTGAGGCATTGTAGACTAGGTCATATTAATGCAACCTGACTAGCTGAAGTTACATTTAGATGCATATTTAAATCTGTTTGAATTTACATCTTATGAAACTTGCCAGTCATGTCACAAAGATACGATGACCATAGCTCTGTTTACTGGAAGCAGAGAAAGAGTTAGTAAACTCTTGGGATGATACATGTTGATGTATGTAGGTCCCCTGTCTACACTTACCAAGACCGGTTCTTTATACTTCATTACATTCTTTAATGATCTTTCGAGATTCAGACCTATGTTCCTGTTGAAACACAAGTCCGAACCTTTTGAGATATTCACAGAATATAAGTTAGAAGTAGAAAACCAAAACACGGGTATAAGTATTATGTCCTTTGATGAGATCGAGGAGGAGAATACTTGAGCACGGAAATCCTGGATTATTCTAAAGGAGAATGAGATTCTCTCTCAGCATTACTCCTCCGTATACACCATAGCACGATGGTATATCGGGGCGGAGCAAAAGCACCCTATGTGATATGGTGTGCTCTATGATGAGTAATACTGAGTTACCTGTTTCCTTTTTGGGAGTTATGCGCTTGAGAAGCTGCATACCTATTGAATAGGGTTCGAATCAGATCACTGCCTACCACTCCATATGAGATATGGAATGGGAAGAGCCCATGTCATAAGCTAGTTAAGATTTGGGGTTGTCCGGCCTATGTCTAAAAGCAAAATCAAGACAAGCTCGAGGCAAGATCTGTTATGTAGAACTGGAAATGTTCCAGCTATACAAACTGCAGCTGATGATTTGAAAGAACCAAAGGATTCAATAGTTACCAACGAACCTCAGCCTCTCCGCCGATCTAGTAAGGTTCCTCACCCGCCTGAGAGATACTTCGGTAACTCTATGACAGTGGGAGCGAGGATTGCATCATGAGATGATGACCAACTAGTTTCGAGCTGGCCATCAGGAGTGGGACTCTGTAAGAATGGCTGGATGCATAGCGATCTGAGATGGAATCCTTATACACCAACAAAGTATGGACTTTGGTTGCTATATCTGAAGGGTTAAATCCCCATCAGGAGCAAGTATATCTTGAGAAGATTACTTGGTGCAGATGGAAAAGTTGAGACTTTCAAAGCTAGACTTGTTAAAGCTTTTCGTCATCGACCAGGTGTGGATAATGATGAAACCTTTTCAAGTGACTATGCTTAAGTCCATCCAGATCCTACTTGCCACGGCTACATACCATGACTACGATATCTGGCGGTTGGGTGCCATGACTACTTTTCTAAATGATGTTTTAGAAGAGAACGTCTATAAGTACACAGCCAGAGGGCTTCATAGACAGTGGGAGCAGAGGAAACGTATGCAACATGCTTTATAGGATAAAGCAGGCATCGCGGAGTTGGAACATCTGTTTTGATGTGGTAGTCAAAGAGTTTGACTTCATCAAAATGGTAGATGAACCTTGTATATACAAAAAGGTAGTAGAGAGTATGGTGGTGATCCTCGTAGAGTACGTGGATGACATACTCTTGATAGGGAAGGAGTTTCCTATGCTACGCTCAGTCAATCTCCGCTTATCACAATGATTCTCCATAAAGGATCAAAGTGATACCTCTTAAATTCTGAGTTCTCATCTATGAGATATGATTGAGATATTTTCTGACGTGTATATGTAAAGAGTAACGACAATCAAAAAATTATATTGACCGCAATCAAACCACGGTGTCGGAAGTAGTTAATGAATGAGTGCGGATCGTCCACAGGGATTGTGCAATTCAATTGTATTTTGATACTTTTGAAATGAAATGTTAAACAACAATAAACGAAAACATGATTCAAGATGTGCTTTGTAATCGAGTGTCACTATTCTTTATGCAAGAATCAAGAAACTATAAACAATCAAGAATCGGTTGTTTTGATAGTATTTCCAATCAACAATCAAGAATATAAGAGAGGCTCGTAGGAATCGATCGGATCTTTAGACGTGATGCAATCTATAGGGTTTCGTGTTCTTGTCCTTCGAAGAATTGATACTAGATCAATGGTGATCGACGAGAGTTAGGGTTTTCTTGATGAAATTAGGGTTTCATCTCTCAACCCTTATTCTTTCGAGGATACCATTTATATTCTAGCCTCTAGCAATTTCAAGAAACGATCGGAACTCCCCAATCTCGAGCGATGTCGATCAAGAAAGCATCGCAACGAATTGGGTCGTCGATTCTTGAACTTGCTAGGGTTTACAAACTCGTGGGATTCAAGAATCGATTACAAATTTGTTACATCATCATACTAAAGATCTTTTCGACTCCCCGACGAGCGGAGTTTTATTCACACATCACCACAAAGACAACATTCAAGAATAGTAATGATAACATGATGCGGAATTTAAAGAAAACAAGATAAAAGAATATCACCTTTTATTTAATCAACAATTTCAATACATTCTTTCAAGTATCTACAAGAAGAAGAAATCGATCGTTGACTCGGCTTCGCTCGTCTCCGTGGATCGTGGATCTACTTTGATCTCTTGCCCGATTGAAGATCGGCTCGGCTCATAAAAGGGTTGAAGGCATCTTGCTTGGCTTGCACTCAAGATCTTGAATTGTGGTTGGATTTAGGGTTAGGGTTTCCTACAAGCTCTCTCACTAAACTTGAGGAAGAGGGGATGAAGAAAGAGATTGATTTTCTAACTTCAATCAAGGTTGAATAATTTTTTTTTCTAACATGAGCCTAGGGTCATATTTATAGAACTCCCAAACCCTAGGTTAGATTTGAATTAGAACTTTCCCTCCCAAAGTTTGTTGAAGGGTTTCTAGAAGGAGTTTGTTAGGAGTTAGCTTAGGGTTTAAGCTAGGGTTTAGGGAAAGTTCTAGAAAGATTAGGCTAGTTTGGGTGTTTGCTGATCTGGAGGAAGTATCTGGGATATTCTGGAAGTTTGTGAGCATTATTGAGCTGTAGCCACTGAAACAGGAGTTGTGCACTAAAATTGAGAAGCTGACGTCATCAATTTGCCGCGCTTCCGCCGCAATAACCTGGCTTTAGCCGCGCTTCCGCGGTGGCTTGAGGAGGTTGGGCTCTGTAAATTCTTCAGTGGTCTTGGGCTTCTGTTTTTGGCTTCCTTTGATGTTTAGATTTGTACTTCCTCTTCTGTGTTGATACCAGATTTGAGTTAAGTGAATTTACGAGCAATTGTAATGGTCGAGCACTGTAATGATCGAGCAAGCATCTCTTTTCCTGCATAGACTTCGAAACAGGGGTTGCAAGATATAGAAAATATGCTATGTAATGCAATGCAGTCAATTTCCCTCGAAATGATGGTTTTAAGGTCGAATACATGTAATCTGATATTTTGCGACCGATTTGCTAATATGTAGAATATGAATACCGTACACTTCTATATGGATGCAGATGATATGGAAATTGCCTGTTAAAATATGCAATATTTTCGACTGATCAAATACCCCCAAACTTAATTTCGATCGTCTCGAGAGAATGTTTTATTAAAAAGAGAGAAGGAGAAAATAAAGAAAGAGAAAAACTAACTAGCACACTTTCGTAGGCAACACGATTGCACTGAGCATGTGCAACAAGCCTTTAAACCTCTAGGTGTCCCTAGTAGGAGGAGTGTTGTCTCTTGAGGGTTTTCAGCGGATTGCACCCACAAAATCCAATAATAAAAGCAAGATCATGAATATTACATTTAAAGAAGAGAATCGTAAAAGAAAAGCTTTGAAAATTAGGGTTTCCAACTAAGCTAGCTTTTCGGTTGTCATGAGCCCTATCTTAATGGTCATGAAAAGATGTCAGAAATCACGTCCTCCCTCAATAAAACATCGTCTTATTCTTCATTCCTATCTTTATTCCAAACATCGATCATATCACCCTGCGTGTGTGTAAAGACATCCCTACACCCGGAGAATTCAATTCAAGCTATCATACCCTTGCCCATCGGCCTCAGTACTTCTTGGCAAACGAGATTGCTTACACACTTTCATGCGACCGTCAATACTTCTTGAGGTACTAACCGACCGATTACTAATGTGCTTGCATGCTTGGTGTATTTTCCTCGTCTTGCACCACCTCAGGCATAGCAGTGACTCCCAGACCAGTTGACCTTGGGGCACTAGGTGAAGAAGCACCCTTTTGCTATATATTTTTCTTGCCCTTGGTGATAACAAAACCAGTATCCATTTTTCTCACCACTTTAAAACATTTTTTTTTTTTCCATACTTTTGGCTTTAAGACAAGAGCATTTCAAGGTATCCTCTACTATCCCAGGCTTCAAGACGTGTGTAAGTGCGAATAGCAGGGTAGCCACGTTCAAAATGTTTGGCTTCCAGAATAGAAACTATTTTTCAGACTTATTTTTATCCTCAGATTAGTGACGTCCTTCATCTTACTAACCCTTGGGACAACGGCTCATAACTACTTATTACTAGTTCGTATAAGAAAACTTCTAATTTTCTTAGTTTTCTAAAAATTTTCTAATCTCATGGATGTAACTTTTCACTATCTAAACTTTCATTATCTTATTTATATACAAAAAGGTGTAAATATTAAAATTATTTTTATATTTGAAAATTTTTAAATTTTTATGGGTTTTGAAAATTTTTCAATTTTTATAGATTTTTAAAAGAAATGTTTTGTGCTTATGCAGATGATATGCAAATGATGCGAAAATAAGCACAAACCTCCCCCAAACTTGTTTTCAACAGTGTCCTCACTGTTGCCGACAGCTATACCTACAAAAATCTGTAAATCTGGAGGGAATTATTAGTGGGGGCAAAATATATAAGTGAAGAACTTCCCCCAAACTTATCTTTCACTCACCTTCATTCAAAAAATGATGCAATGATATACTGGATATGAAGGTGAGACGGAGGAATTTTAATCCAAATAAACTGGCTCTTGTAAGAACAAGAGCTCCTCCGTGGGGTCAGTGGAAAAATACGGCTTTAGTCTATGTCCATTTACTTTGAAAATTGTGCCGTTTTTAACATTTTCTACTTCTACTGCCCCGTGCGGGAATACAGACCGCACAACAAAAGGTCCCTTCCAACGAGATCGGAGCTTACCCGCGTGAAGGTGTAATCGTGAATCATAAAGAAGGACTTGTTGACCAGGTAAAAATGTTTTCCTTAAAATGCTTTTATCATGAAAAACCTTAGTCCTATTCTTTGTGATTACAGCATTATCATAAGCTTCATCGCGGAGTTCGCTTAGCTCGTTAAGTTGCAGCTTCCGAAAGTTGCAAGCAAGGTTTAGATCAAAATTTATTTCCTTTATAGCCCACAATGCTTTATGTTCTATCTCAACAGGTAGATGACATGCTTTTCCAAAAACTATCCTATATGGAGACATTCCTAGGTCGGTCTTATATGCAGTCCTGAATGCCCAAAGAGCATCCGTCAATTTGGTCGACCAGTCTTTTCTATTTTTAGCAACAGTTTTCTCCAGGATAAGTTTGATTTGTCTGTTTGAGATCTCAGCCTGCCCGCTTGTTTGGGGATGATAGGGTGTAGAAAGACGGTGGTTGATTGAATATTTCCGCATCAGAGTCTCGAAAGATCTGTTGCAGAAGTGTGTCCCATTATCGCTAATGATAGCGCGTGGGTGTCCAAATCGCGAAAAGATATTCTCTTTCAAGAACTTAATGACAACTTTCCTGTCATTAGTGCGACATGGAATGGCTTCTACCCACTTTGAGACATAATCAACCGCCAGCAAAATGTACAGATTCCCAAAGGAGTTGGGAAAAGGACCCATAAAATCAATGCCCCAAACATCAAACATTTCAACAACCAGAATGGGTTGCTGAGGCATTTCATTCCTCTGGGATATTCTACCCGTATACTGACATTGTGTACAGGTTTTGCAATACTCAAATGCGTCCTTGAATAAGGTCGGCCAGTAAAATCCACATTGCAAAACCTTTTCCGCTGTCTTTCTAGGACCAAAGTGACCCCCACAAGCCTGATCATGACAAAATGAAAGAACACTCTTGAACTCTTCATTTGGGACGCACCGGCGAATGATCTGATCAGGACAATATTTAAACAAATAGGGCTCGTCCCAGTAATAGTGTTTTACTTGGGAAAGAAAGCGGTATTTGTCCTGTTTAGACCAATCGCTTGGTATCAATCCCGTGGCATGATAGTTCACAATATCCCTGAACCATGGTTCAGATGATATGCTCAAGAGTTGTTCGTCAGGGAATGAGTCATTGATCGGCAGGGTCACAGGGGAAGAAACGATGCGTGAAAGGTGGTCAGCTACTACGTTTTCACATCCTTTCTTATCTTTGATAACAAGATCAAATTCTTGTAACAGTAGGATCCAACGTATTAGTCGACCTTTTGCATCTTTCTTCGCCAACAGATGTTTTAAAGCGGAATGATCAGTATATACAACAATAGGTGAGCCGATTAAGTAAGGCCTGAATTTCTCTAATGCGAATACAACCGCTAATAGCTCTTTCTCGGTGGTTGTATAATTGATTTGCGCATCATTCAGGGTCTTACTGGCATAGTAAATCACGTGTGGCATCTTATCGATGTGTTGTCCTAAGACTGCACCTACTGCAAAATCAGATGCGTCACACATCAGCTCAAAGGGGTAGTCCCAATTTGGTGATGATAAAACGGGGGCTGTGGTGAGTGAGTGTTTAAGTGAGTCGAAAGCTGTCTCGCAATCCGAGTCAAAGTGGAAGGTAGTATCCTTGGCCAGGAGTAGTGTTAAAGGTCTAGCAATTTTGCTAAAGTCCTTTATGAATCTCCTATAAAAGCCTGCATGGCCAAGGAAAGAGCGAATATCATTGACGCTTTTGGGATGAGGGAGGTTTTGAATGACATCTACTTTAGCTCTGTCAACCTCAATGCCCTTCTGTGAAATGACATGTCCAAGGACTATTCCTTCTTGGACCATAAAGTGGCATTTTTCCCAGTTCAATGTCAAGTTCTTCTCTTTGCAACGAGAAAGAACAGCGTCTAGATTCGCTAGGCAATCAGAAAAAGAGTCTCCAAAAATCGAGAAGTCGTCCATAAAGATCTCCAAAAAATTCTCTACCATATCAGAGAATATCCCCATCATACACCGCTGAAAGGTAGCGGGAGCATTGCATAACCCAAAGGGCATGCGACTGTAAGCAAAGGTACCAAAAGGACAAGTAAAAGTGGTTTTATCTTGATCCTTTTTGGCGATGGGGACCTGATTGTAGCCTGAGTAACCGTCCATGAAACAATAGTATTGTCGTCCCGCTAAGCGTTCCAGCATTTGATCAATAAATGGTAAAGGAAAATGATCTTTCCTCGTAGCAGCGTTGAGTTTTCTATAATCGATGCATACACGCCACCCAGTTTGGGCGCGTGTCTGAATCAACTCATTCGCTTCATTTGTGATCACAGTGATGCCGGATTTCTTAGGAACGACGTGTATAGGACTTACCCACTGGCTATCGGAGATTGGGTATATAATACCACTATCTAAGCACTTGACGATTTCTTTCATGACAGCTTCCTTCATGACGGGATTCAACCGTCTCTGTGGTTCTCGGGTCGGTCTGGCATCATCCATCACATGTATATGATGTTCAACTATCAAGGGACTAATCCCTTTGATGTCCGCCATACTCCAACCAAACGCCTCTTTATTAGATTTCAATACCGATAAAAGGGCATTCTCTTGCTCTGATGCAAGAGAAGCGGAAATGATAACCGGTAAAGTCTCGTTCTCACCAAGATATGCATATTTTAGGTGAGAAGGTAAGACCTTGATATCTAATTCAGGCGGAGAAATGATTGAAGGAAGGATCATAGAATGATTTTTGGATTTACAAAGAAGCTCAGAGCCTGTGAAAGATACAGACTCGGGTGGAGAAAAGTCAGAAGTGCAGGACTCATGTGTAAGTGTAGTGTCCTCACTAAGATCAAGTGTAAGATCAAGCAGAGATGTGCTAATGTCATCGAGATCATTAAAGCAAAGTTCCTCGGCTCCACAACTATCGGGAGCGATCTCATGGACAGAACACACATCTAAAATATGAGCACTAGGTTCTGATGGCTGACTCCCAACTCTGTAGATATTTAGTTCAATGGTCATATTTCCAAATGATAAATTCATTGAACCATTTCTACAGTTTATAACAGCGTTGGAAGTGGCAAGGAAAGGACGACCTAAAATCACCGGAATTTGGCCCCGGGGGTTTGCTACAGGATGTGTGTCGAGCACAATGAAGTCTACGGGGAAAACAAATTCCCCGACCTTTATCAGCACATCCTCTAATTCACCCCTTGGTTTGGTGATAGATCGGTCTGCCATCTGGAGAGTGCAATGAGCAGGTTTCAGCTCTCCAATCCCTAGTTGCTCATAGACAGAATAAGGTAACAGGTTAACACTTGCGCCAAGGTCTAACAGAGCACGATTTATGTTTTTACCCCCAATCGAAATCGAAATTGTAGGACAACCTGGGTCCTTTCTTTTCTTGGGAAGCTGGGGTATAAAAGCAGTGCTAATGTTATTAGACATAAAGACCTTCTTCGGCACTTGGGTCTTCCTCTTCCTGGTGCACAAGTCCTTTAGAATTTTCGCGTAAGCGGGGACTTGCTGAATCGCATCTAAGAGAGGGATATTGATGTTAACCTGTTTGAACATCTCTAAAATTTTCTCCATATGAGGACTCGTTCTATTAGCCCTTAGCCGGTTCGGGTAAGGTGCTTTTGCAATAAGCGCGGGGTCCATCACAGGAGAAGGAAAGGGGGGTAGACGAGGTCCCAAAGGAGGTGTGGGGACCGTCTGTGGAGAACTATAAGGGTTGGGTGAAGGTGTTGAGCCTAAGGGGAAATGGAGAATAGGCTCGTGCGAAGGTGGTTTGGTAGAAGAAGAAGGATCAGAAGGTGAAGTGTGTGTATGTGGGAAAGACTCAGCCGGGGTGTTGATATGATTTTCAGTATTATCAATATCTTCCCCGACATGATTGTTCAGCACTCTTCCCGATCTCAACGTGGTAATGGCATTTACATTGTAATGCCCAGGATTCTGTAGGGGTTGAGAGGGAAGTTTTCCTTTTTCTCTCGCACTCATTTCGGCTTTTAAGCGTGCGATTTCAGCTTCCATCGTGCGAATACTCTCAGCTTGGGACGCTGAGTTTTTCTTTATTTCACTGACGGAAGATCTAACCTCAGTCGAAACATCCATGAAATTTGATAAAAGTGATTTCATGGTTTGAGTGAATTGAGAGAACTCGTCAGAACAGGGCTGCATAGGATTAGACTGTGCAGGAGTGTTGCCCTGGTTTTGGAAATTTTGTGACTGGTAGGGGTGCTGAGTGAGTTGTAGGGGTTGCTGTTGTGGTGGAGGAAGAGCCCGTTGAAATTGATTCGTGTTTGGAACCGTGTTTTGAGATTGTGATTGGTTCCAAGCAAAATTCGGGTGGTTCCTCCAACCCTGATTGTAACTGGAAGAATATGGATCGTTTCGAGGTCGTTGAAATGCGGCATTAGAATGCTCGTGACCTTGAAACGCCGAGTTTAAAGGACATTCTTCCGTTAAATGTGACGGATCAGAACAGCACCCGCAAACAGTTTTGGGGAGCGACATTGGGTTTAGGGAGGCTGCTGCAAATTTGTGTTCCATAGCGTCGAGCTTCTTTTGCATTGCTGCCATTTCAGCTCGGACACCTATGGACACATCTATTTGGTGTACGCCACCCCTATTCAATGGTTGTGTTCCACTCTCCCAAATTAGTGACTTTTCAGCGAACTCTTCTAAGTATCGCCAGGCTTCCCCGTCATCTTTGGTCATAAATGTACCTTGACACATGTTTTCAAGGCTCTGTTTAGTGCTAGGGTTACTGCCCTCATATATGATTCGGCAAAGCTCCCATCTCGGGATGCCGTGATGAGGACATTGAACCAATAGATCCTTGAAACGTTCAAAGTATTTTGAAAATGGTTCGGCAGGGAGCTGGGCAAATTGGTTCAGTTCGCTACGGATTCGAGCCGTCTTTTGGACTGGGTAAAATTTCTTAAGGAATGCAGCGACGAATTCTTCCCAATTCGTAATAGAGTGTGCGGTGGTGTTATATAGCCACTTCTCGGCTATATCGCACAAAGTAAATGGAAGAAGTCGTAGACGCATCGCATCCACTGAAAGTTGAGACGTATCCATCATTGCGCAAACGTTTTCAAATTTGGTAATGAAAACGTAAGCGTCCTCGGTCTCGAGTCCGTGGTATTTGGGTAAAAGATTGATATACTGGGGCTTAATCTCAAAATTATCCCCGTTGGCTGGTGGTGTGGATAAGCAGGTCGAAAGTGGACCTCTATGTGGATAACATCTTTCCTGGAGAGAAATGTGGGGTGGAGTAGGATTCTGCGCACCAACGGACGGTGGCAGATTAGGGTTAAAGAAGTTTGATGGATTCGGATCCATCGGTGTGGGTGTGGTAGTGGGTAAAGAAAAGGTAAATGGAGAATTACCGACTTCGGAGTCGATAAAAGGTACGCGGACTAAACGGGCACTAGAATCCCGTGTCCAGCCTATCTTGTACTAAAAAGGGTTAGTACAAGTGGCAGCGTTGACTTATAATTAGGGGTAAAATGAATGCGGTGCTTGCTTTAAAAAGGGATGGATTTTGAAAAAATGATGCGACAAAACAAATGCAGCACACAAACCCTAGAATCTAATGGTCACCTAGGTCCGATCTCTAGACCGCTCCTAACTGCCAAAAGACAAGCCGCAGGATAGAATCCTCCACTGCCTCTTTGTCCCCCTGTGGCCGGATAAGTGCCAGGTAAGTGGGAAGGAACCACCACTACAGTGGACCTAATTAATAACCACTAGCCTTAGACACACTCGCCTTAGGCACCACAAGAAAACGCGGATAAGCAATGAATTACCCACGACCTTCTCTTGTCCTATTGAGCGCGACAGTCCTTAGAGTCTTCTCTAGATTTCTTTTAGTTAATGGGGGTAATGCGGATGCAAGTTTGACGATTTTCGGGGCCTAGGAAGGGTAATGAAATCCCCACCTAATTTGGATTTGGCCGTGCCCCTTAAATTTCCGTATTAGAATGCAAACAACCAAGAAATCAAAAATCACACACAATTTTATTTTTGCTTTTGCGCGCTGCGATTTATTTGCAAAGAATCCTGCAGCAAAGGGTTAATTGGAGCTAAAAAGGGTGAGAGGAGAGAGAGAGAAAATACCTGCACTGAAAATATTTCAGTGATCCCTCAATACTGCGGCGCTTCCGCCGCAATAAGCCTATATATGCCGCGGATGAGCGGTCAGTTCTTGGGAACAGTGAACAATTTTTCTTCAGCAAGCTCCTGCTACTATCTCCAGCTCTCTGGTATATTCAAACAAATTTTTCCACAGAACAGAATGCTCCAGATCACCTTGCAATCAAATCACAACATACGTGTAAGAGTTTGTACGAATTTTGATTTCAAGAAGTAAAACGTAATAATTCTTTCACTTCAAACTATAAATGCAAATGAATTAGCGCGATCCCCGGCAACGGCGCCATTTTGATTGAGATATTTTCTGACGTGTATATGTAAAGAGTAACGACAATCAAAAAATTATATTGACCGCAATCAAACCACGGTGTCGGAAGTAGTTAATGAATGAGTGCGGATCGTCCACAGGGATTGTGCAATTCAATTGTATTTTGATACTTTTGAAATGAAAAGTTAAACAACAATAAACGAAAACATGATTCAAGATGTGCTTTGTAATCGAGTGTCACTATTCTTTATGCAAGAATCAAGAAACTATAAACAATCAAGAATCGGTTGTTTTGATAGTATTTCCAATCAACAATCAAGAATATAAGAGAGGCTCGTAGGAATCGATCGGATCTTTAGACGTGATGCAATCTATAGGGTTTCGTGTTCTTGTCCTTCGAAGAATTGATACTAGATCAATGGTGATCGACGAGAGTTAGGGTTTTCTTGATGAAATTAGGGTTTCATCTCTCAACCCTTATTCTTTCGAGGATACCATTTATATTCTAGCCTCTAGCAATTTCAAGAAACGATCGGAACTCCCCAATCTCGAGCGATGTCGATCAAGAAAGCATCGCAACGAATTGGGTCGTCGATTCTTGAACTTGCTAGGGTTTACAAACTCGTGGGATTCAAGAATCGATTACAAATTTGTTACATCATCATACTAAAGATCTTTTCGACTCCCCGACGAGCGGAGTTTTATTCACACATCACCACAAAGACAACATTCAAGAATAGTAATGATAACATGATGCGGAATTTAAAGAAAACAAGATAAAAGAATATCACCTTTTATTTAATCAACAATTTCAATACATTCTTTCAAGTATCTACAAGAAGAAGAAATCGATCGTTGACTCGGCTTCGCTCGTCTCCGTGGATCGTGGATCTACTTTGATCTCTTGCCCGATTGAAGATCGGCTCGGCTCATAAAAGGGTTGAAGGCATCTTGCTTGGCTTGCACTCAAGATCTTGAATTGTGGTTGGATTTAGGGTTAGGGTTTCCTACAAGCTCTCTCACTAAACTTGAGGAAGAGGGGATGAAGAAAGAGATTGATTTTCTAACTTCAATCAAGGTTGAATAATTTTTTTTTCTAACATGAGCCTAGGGTCATATTTATAGAACTCCCAAACCCTAGGTTAGATTTGAATTAGAACTTTCCCTCCCAAAGTTTGTTGAAGGGTTTCTAGAAGGAGTTTGTTAGGAGTTAGCTTAGGGTTTAAGCTAGGGTTTAGGGAAAGTTCTAGAAAGATTAGGCTAGTTTGGGTGTTTGCTGATCTGGAGGAAGTATCTGGGATATTCTGGAAGTTTGTGAGCATTATTGAGCTGTAGCCACTGAAACAGGAGTTGTGCACTAAAATTGAGAAGCTGACGTCATCAATTTGCCGCGCTTCCGCCGCAATAACCTGGCTTTAGCCGCGCTTCCGCGGTGGCTTGAGGAGGTTGGGCTCTGTAAATTCTTCAGTGGTCTTGGGCTTCTGTTTTTGGCTTCCTTTGATGTTTAGATTTGTACTTCCTCTTCTGTGTTGATACCAGATTTGAGTTAAGTGAATTTACGAGCAATTGTAATGGTCGAGCACTGTAATGATCGAGCAAGCATCTCTTTTCCTGCATAGACTTCGAAACAGGGGTTGCAAGATATAGAAAATATGCTATGTAATGCAATGCAGTCAATTTCCCTCGAAATGATGGTTTTAAGGTCGAATACATGTAATCTGATATTTTGCGACCGATTTGCTAATATGTAGAATATGAATACCGTACACTTCTATATGGATGCAGATGATATGGAAATTGCCTGTTAAAATATGCAATATTTTCGACTGATCAAGATAGATGTAGTTGGATGTTAGGATACTCTCTAGATGTAGTGAGATGGTATCAATCGATCCTGGGGAAAATCACTGGAAGTGTTCCAGGGTGATTAAGACGACTGAATGTCAGTCACAGGCATTGTCTTCACCCTCAGTAAGGGACGGTATGTTGGAAGAGTTCCAAGCTAGATACCGTGGCAAACTAGACGATAAAGGCTCGATACATCGCTACTTAAGATGCTACCAAAGAGGCAGTCTGGATGTATATTAGTTCATGAGATGAACTTAGTTCCTCCCATTGTGTGACAATGGTGTTGTGGCTTATGCCAAGGTATCTCCGTCCCATCAGTGATCCAGACGTATTCTAAGGCAGTATCACCTGATCATGGAGATGATTGATCTCCAGGGGATCGAGGTTAGGAGAGTAGACTCAGAGGACAACACGGCGGATCCACTCACGAAAGGCCTTTTCCCAGAAAGAGACTTTTACGGGATGGTTGAGTATAAGATACTACAACCACTGCTATCAGATGGCCCTAGTGCAAGTGGGAGATTGTTAGTTATATGTATGCCCTAGAGGCCATTACTGTACATAGGATGTATATTGTAGTGGATGCTGGGACATATATAGGGAGGACTTTCTTGCTCGACATGATAGTATGCTATCTGGTTACTCTTTACCTTAACATATATACTAATTGTCTCTCTGTTACATGTTGGTAAAGCACTTAGGATGTGTACTTGACTACCTGGACTATGATGCGGATCATACTAGTGGGGACATGGTAGTCCATAAGTACATCCTTCAAAGTCCCTAGTCGTGGGTGTATCGAGACGGGGCATCGATATACCAGAGTAGACTAGCGTATACCTTCTCGACCCATACAGATGGGCGATGGATGATCCCATATCCATTGGTGTTTGACATTAGAGATGATATACGGGTGCTCAGTGGAGACTGGGTACACTGGACGGACTCGCCGAGAACTCCCAGATGGTATTATACCTTACGTCAGATGGCAGTTCTCTGGTGACACTGGTGCAGAGTAGTCTGTTGACCCGAGATCGTCATAGAGTCTTGTGTGATTCCCACTGTGCTTTGATTTCCACCTTACCACGTCCAAGAAGGCGTGCAAAACGGTGGCTTTTGGGTACAGTCCCGAATCACATGGAGGCAATGAGCGATAGGAGGGGATTCGTCTCTCCCGGTATAGGGAGTTGATGTTGCGCTGTGTTCGATTGGCTATAACCGGAAATCCCTGGCCAGGGTTGCTGAGATTTACTGGTAAGTGTTACCAGTAGTTTCTCGAACTATTATAGACCTCATATCGACACGACTTATCGAGCTAATGGGGTATGACGTTTACCACCCCTAGGTGAGATATGCGACATATCAGACGAACAGACCGGACTGTACGGTAAGTGTTACTGGTTGGATTCACAGGAGTATGAGCAAGCTTACTCGTCGATCTTCTGATCGCTCAATACCCGGGTGGCCGTTACGTTTAGCAGACTGCTTGCGGCTTGTGGGTGTTTGATATGATCATCACCTGCTGCCGGCGTATTGACGAGTCTTTAGAGTCCTACACAGAGGTTTCCTGCCTCAAGCGAAACGAAATAGGAGCGCATATGAGATATGTGCGGGACCGAGAATAATGCGTGTATGTGATACCGTATTTCATTCTCGTGATGAATGTGTCGAATGGTTGTATGCGATATAACCTAGTTATCGAATCAAGGATTGATTCGATAAGCCGATACATTGAATATTAGTCGGTTATATGCGATATGACCGGATCGTTAAATCAAGTGTTGATTTAATGATTTAATGCATAATTATATATTTGATATATTACTTTGCTTTAACTAGTATTGGTTCACTTTAAATGGATTTTCTCACTTGTTGTTCACAAGTTGTATATGTGATATACTTTTGTGCACTTGATTGTATCATGTTTGATGATACATTCTTACTTAAGTTTTGCGTAAAGATTAAACCATGGTTATTTAAATGGTTAGGGTTTTGTTTTTCATATCTATTTATTCATTTATTTATTATGGAAAAGATATTGAACAAAATGGTTTCTTTCTTTGTTTCTTTCATGAAGCTTGTTGAAGCTTCATGAAGCTTTGACCAAGTGACCATTTTGTCTTCTTCTTTTAACCCTAACCATTCATATAACCTTAGTTAATTCTCTACACTTGACTATGGTTAAAATTATGATAAGTATTATTTTCTTTTAACTTATTATATTATTCATCTTATTCATCTTCTTCTTCTTCACATGAAGAAAGCTTGCCTCATCAATGGCAAGTGAAGAATTCAAGTGAGAAATCCAATTCTAAAGTGAACCCACTTCCTATTTCTTCATCCTCTATCTCTTGCCAAGTAGTATAGGGTGTTTTCTTCACAAGTTTCATGACTTGGTGAAGTTGGAGCTTGATCTTGTGTTGCATCGACGTAGATCATCTTCGGCATCGTAGTCGATAACCTAACCCGCCCATTTCTCCGATGAAGCCGACACTAGAGCCCGGGATTCTATTTGGACAGCGAGGAAACTTCATCATGGAGCTATGGAGGTGCAGGACCGGATCTACAAAGGTTGTATTTCCGTTCTTTTAGTTAAGTTGTTAACTAGTTTCATTGTTTCTCCTAAAATTCTAGTTAACGATCCGTATTAGGGTTTCTCGGCACTTGTAATTTTTGAAATTGGCATGGTTGATGCCTTGTGAGACCTCATTAGTGTGCCTAGGAACCCTACATGGGATATGTATATTTACTTACGTTGATGATATGTGATGTTATGTGTTGCTGTGATATGTTATATTGGATCGTCGTGTTTGAATAGACGGGGTTTTTTGCGTGAGATGAGAGTTTTTCATTTTCATTCATTTAAAAATTTGTATGTAATATTCTTTTTTTGGGACACTTCCGGGTTGAGGATGATGTCACCGTTGATATATATTATTTACTTTTCTACATTAGGATAGACTCAAGGCAGGGAGCACAAGTAACCGGGTTCTAGAGTCCAGTGGGAGACCATCTCGAGGAGTCGAGATCGGGTCTCCTAACTCTAGAATTGGTAGGGTTGCTTGCCGCTTTCGTAGGGGTCTAGGGATGTGGGTTTGGCTATTCATCACGACCGTGGAATCTGTTTTTTTTACTGACTCACGGACCTCCTAGTATATCATATATTTTATATGTTGACTTTTGCAGCAATGTTCTGTGATGAGATCATATAACTTCGTGAGAATAATGTTTTATTATATATATGATAAATAATAAACGTTACTTATGTTTTGCATCCGTGCTAGCTCTGCCCCCGCTCTACCGTTAGTTCAGTAACCTAATTGTGCATGACGGGACCCCGTGGCGAATGCGGATAGCATAAGCGTACGTTTTATTTTCGTTTCTTTTATGATGTTTAGGCAAGATAAATGATTGGACTTCATTAATGAGATTAATGAAAAAAAAGAAACCTAAAGATATTGTAGAATCAAATTTTCAAAAAGGTAGCTCTAGTTCTTGCTTTGCATGGCGGTATTTTTTATGAATATCCAGCACTTCATTCGATGAGGAAAGAGCTGAGATCTCTTCACCAGGAATGACCTATTTAGAAAAAGCTAGAAAATGCTACAACCCACTCGGTTTGTTTTGAAAACTATTCGATTTAGAAAAAACGGAGCTTAAACCACTCCTTTTCAAATCAATCGATTCTACGACGATATCAAGTTTCTTCCCCTCCGAACGGCGGCCAAGACATGGACGTCTTGCCTGAGGTTCGGGGCAGATGCTATTTGGTTTTATCCGTCCACCTCTCCGAAGATGCCAAGTTGATTTATGGCACCGTGTATCGGAGGTTTGGACGGATGCGACCGATGTAGCAGACTTCGTCAGATTCCCCCTCGCTTGAGGGGTTTTTGATTGTGGGGACGCTCTTCCCTGCAAGCGCAAGCCCCTGCAGTTAATTACGCTACCGCATCGCAGTAACAACTTTCTCCTTTCCCAGAATTTCACTTCGTGTCGTGGGTGTTTGTTTTGTTTGTGGTTGCCCGTGGATTGTATACGGAGACTAATTTATGTCGTCGCCCATAGGACGTGGATTAGTCCAAATCCGTATTTACTTAGATTTTGTTTTGGTGTTTTAGTTTAAGGATACGTTAGCCATATTGAGGCTCAGATCAACTTAAACGTTCGTTAAGGATACGTTAGTCCAATTTAAGACTAAGATCAACTTAACGGAAAGAGCATTTAGGGGCTCTATTGTTCCAGTTTAATGACGTAGTGGTCCATTTAATATATGGCCGTCGGGACCCGTCACCTCTCTGACGACGTTGAAGGACTACAACGACATGTGTCAGAGGAGTTCAGAGATGTACCCTTGAACCAAAGTTGATTGGGGGTCTTATAGTCCAAATTGGGACTAAAGTTTGTTTGAATGTTTAAGGATACGTTATCCATATTTGAGGCTAAGATCAACTTAAACGGGATCGTTTAGATCCGACAAAGGAGTATTTGGGGGCTCTATTGTTCCAGTTTAGGGACATGGTGGTCCATTGGTAGTTTAAGGACATTGCGGTCCATTGCCAGTTTAGGGACATGGTGGTCCATTTCCAGTTTAGGGATATAGGGGTCCATCGTTCCCGTTTTGGGGACGGATACTAGTTTAAGGACGCATTAGTCCATGGGTTTAAGGATCCCACAGTCCGTATTGTTGGTGTAAGGACGCATAAGTCCATGAGTTTAAGGACCCCACAGTCCGTATTGTTCGTTTAAGGACGCATAAGTCCATGAGTTTAAGGACCCCATAGTCCGTATTGTTGTGCGGTTGTCGGGACCCGTCACCTCTCTGACATTGTTGAAGGATTACAACGATAGGTGTCAGAGGAGTTCAGAGATGTACCCTTGAACCATATGTAAATTGATTTAAGAGAGCAGTCTTGCTCAGTTAATTTAATTTTAGGACTTACAGCCATGATTGGGCTAAGTCCAGTTGAAAATATTCAACGTTTTTATCTTTGGCCTATTAGGCCTGTGCTAGGGCTTTGCCCCTGTTTAATAATGCACTGCATTTTCTTTTGGCCTGCTAGGCCTTTTTGATTTGGGCTCTGCCCTTTTTAAATGATGCACAGCATCAGTTTTTTTTGGGCTCTGCCATTTTTAAAATAATGTATTGCATTTTATTAGGCCTGTTAGGCCCTTTTTAATTGGGCTTGGCCCTTCTGTAAATAATGCAGTGCATTAATCAAACGGACAGTTGCCATGTGGCCTGTCAGGCTCTTTGCGCCAATTATTGAGCGCAAGCGGATGTGGAGGTGACACGTGTCATGCTTTGGTGAGCGCAAGCACAGTGCGCCGCGCCAGTGCGCTGCGCTATTGCGCTGCTGACACGTGGCACGCTCTGGTGAGTTGCGCCAATTTCAGAGAGCAATGCTCTATTTTAAAAGCGCATAGCGCAAGCGGTCTTGGAGCTGACTCGTGGCGCTCTCTGGTGGCTTGCGCCGACCCAGGGCGCAACTGTGCAGATTTACAAGTGCAAGGCACTGTTTTTATATCTTAATCCAATTTTGGATTCAAGAAAAGAATCTTTAAGATTCCAGAACCAATGGTTCAAAAAAAATGCAATGCCTTTGTTATTTATTATTTTTTATTGAAGATCCTTGATCTTGTTCTTAGATCAATGATCTTTTCAGAAGAAATTCTTCTTTTTTATTCAAAAGGTTTACCTTTTATCCTCTTTTTGAGTTCTTCTCAAAAATTCTTTAGAGTTCTCTCTCTGTTTCTGTGTTTCTCTATTTCTCTGTCTTGTTGTGTTTTGAATTGGGGTCTAGGGGCCTTTATATAGTGCCCATTAATTTGTTAAATTTTTTAAAGAGATCATTCTCTAAGTGATTTGGAGATTTTTCCCCACCGTTGGATCTTTGATCCAAGGGCTTCTATTTTACAGAAGACAATCTTCTTATTTTAACAAAAATAGAAAGATCTTACTGGAATTTTAATTCTGTTTGATGCAAATGGATCTGTGCTTGACACGTGTTACGCAGCGCAGAGCGCAGCACAACTGCGCTAGTGCAACTGCGCTGACACGTGTCGCGCAGTGCAGAGCGCAGCGCATCTGAAGCGTTACTTCTTTTAATTTTGTTTTAAATAGAGCCTTGCTCTGATTGGGCGCGCTGCCTTGGGCGCTGCGCTGACGTATCAGCTTTTGACACGTAGCGCGTTGCGCGCAGCGCAAGGAATTTGAAGTGTTGCTTCAATTTTTGAATTTTTGAAATTCAAACTGAGTTTTTCTCTGATTGGGGGAAATAAATGCCCCCCCACCGTTGCGCTCACGTGGCGCACACGTGAGTGCAGCGGTGGCAAGATCCTAGCCATTGGATCAACTGGTGAGTTGAAGTGGCGCAAGCGCCTATAAATAGGACCCTTGGTCCTTAGTAAATAGTTACCATCTTCAAGATTTTTAATTCTTAGAGCCTTGCTCTTGCTTTTAAGAACTTCAGAGCCTTGCTCTCGTTTTTCCAAGAACTTCAGAGTTCAAATTTTTAGAACATCTTAGGTAAAATTTAACTTAACTTAAATTAAATTAAATTTAATTAACAGAGTCTTGCTCTCATAGATCTTTGATCTAAAGAAAACCCCTTTGGGGTTTCATCAACAGAGCCTTGCTCTCAAGAATCCATAGATCTACAGAGATCTTGTTTCATGGGTTTTAACCCATGAACAGAGCTTTGCTCATGGATCAAACATAGATCTTTTTGATCTAAAAATGGAGAACTTTTTATAAGTTTTCATGGATTTTTAAGACCCCAAATTTTTAATCTTTAGGAGTAAAAAAAATTTCTTTTAATAGATTTTCTCATCATTATTACAGAGCTAGGCTCTTTTAAGGAATTTTATTCCCTTGAAACCAGAGTTTGACAAGTGTCACTCTGTGACAGAGCTTTGCTGTGAAAGAGGAGATTTTCTCCTTGTCTCTAGGGATTTTTCATTAATGAGAATATTCTCTTGGGGATTAATTGACAGTCTCATCTAATGATGGGGATGTTTTATTAACTGATGCACTGTCATCCAGATTTTGTGGGTCCCCCTTTGGTCCCCTACCCACTACATTGCAGTGTGGTATAAATTTTAAAATATCAAGCGTTGGAATTACAACACTGATGGCTGCTTTTTGTCCTTCCGCAGGAAACATGTCTGCTGATTTGTCTTTCCCGTTTGTTCGCTCGGAGGGAGGATTTCCCCAGGCACCAGTGGACCGAGTGGTGCTCGCTCTCATCAAGGATCATGACCCCGAGAACAAGAGCCTTCACCTTTGGGGTAGGTGGTATAATGAGATCATCCAGGGTCGCCGAAGTTTCAGTTCCGCTACGCCGTCTGAGCCCATATTTTCGATCCCCTATGCGAATGAACCCCCGGTGAAGTATGCCGTGGAGGTCAAAGATTGGAATTCAGATGATCTTCTCCAACCTACGATTGGTGCTATTCCCGTGCAGCCGCCGTTGGCAATAGACATTTTGGGGAGGCGAATATGTCAGGGTGAAGCACGCCCTTAGGGACAGGCCTATAACATTGGATTGACCCCGCGACCACCCGCCGGATATTTGCAGTGGGCCCGATATATCTTATTGGCGAAGAGAACTCATCTGATGAAGATTGGTTTGTATTCGGCAATCTACGCCTCGCTCTTTGAGTATCCCTCTCCTCCAACGTGGTGGATTAAGGATTTTATGAAATATCCCCACCAACACCTTCCTGATGACGGACAGGGAAGTCTCTATCTCCTTGGAAGAGTTCGCCGAGATCTCGGGTCTGCCGGTGAGAGGGGAGCATTACGAGGAGCTGCTTCCTCCTGACGAATACGTCTTCGCCACCAAGCCGCTGGTGTTTGATTTGACGCCGGAGAATGCTATTCAGCACCAGTTTCCGGGCTTGGTGAAGGTGCTGGACATATATGAAGGGCTCTATCTGGAATCAGGGGTCCGGGGAGTCAGTTTCGTAGATTTTATCGCACGCTTCATTTGACCGGATTTTCTATCGGAGCGGAGCGAAAAGTTCGCCAAGCTTGATAACCCTTTCGGCTTCGGCTTGGACCATCGACCAACATCGGATGACGATCAAAAGAACTTTTATCTTCCCGGCGCCGCCGTCATGCCATTGTCAGAAATCGCCGTCCCAGGCATGGATGAGGAGACCTTTTTTGTAGGGTTCCTGGGATTGTGGCTGTGCTGCTTCGCGGTCCCCATGCACCCGCGCCACATGCGGCCGTCCGTTTAAAACCCAGCGCATCGGATGGTGGCTGGCCTGCAGTTGACAATAGGAATCGCCGGGTTGGCTCACCTATATAATGGACTTAGCGTGGCGGCGGACGCTAATGAACCTGGGGTGCAGCCTGCTAATTTCCCGATGCACTACTTCACCTCCTGGATGGAAATGCATGTGCACGGTATGTTCGGCGTCCATAAGATCCCTCCGTTTTTTGAGAAGTGCAGACTCCCAAGAGTCATGAAGCTGGTCGGCACCTCAATCGTGGTTGCGCCTTCGTAGGAGGCTAGGGGGTTGCTCCTTCGTACACACCTGGTCGGAGCGAAGGTTTCTTTTTTGGATAAAGTCATAACCATAGGCTCAGAGACCTCCAAGTCGGTGGTGGCGCTGCACGATGATTTTAAGGACGGGGCCTCCATATTGAAAGCCCGGGAGATCCTGCACCTCTACTCCATTCGGCCGGGCTACCTGGTGTTCAGGCAGAATGAGACGGTGCTTTTCATGAGGTATAACCCCTACCGGTTCGCCCAACAATCGAGCTATCACCAGGGGATCCCGATGGAAGCGTTTTTGAAAGAGCCCGTGGCCAGCCGGGAGGGGATAAGGAGTGCATTGCACCATTTCATGTGGCTTGACACGGGCTCCTATTTCTTTATCAGCGAGCCAAGCTGCGTTCCCAAGGTCCTCAACGCGTACGTGGCTTGGTACGCGCACGCAATGGGTCCAGTTATCCATATGGAGAAGCGCATGCTGGTTGACCGCAAGGGTGCGCCTCCCGGCGGTGATCGCAAGGCTCCCTTGAAGCCAAGGACCCCGGTCATTCCTCCATTGAAAGACGCCGGAGTTGGGCCACCGCGCGTGCTGAGCCCCCCGCGTGGATTGCCGCTTTCTGATATGATGGATGTGCCACTAGCGCCCCGTGCTCCAGTGGAGACGGTCAAGGTGGTATCGCCGGAGTCCGGCGTGGGCGCGGATGTCGGGACCCGCCGCCCTAAGGTGCCTGCAAAGCGCAAGTCGATCTCGGGTGCACCCAGGGCTGGTGGGCAGAAGAGGAAGAAGAAGTCGCTCCTCTCTCTCGATGCTATCCTTGGTTTAGAGCCTCAGGCCCCTCTTACCGAAGGTATAAGCGAATATGGCAGCAATAAGGGCTTCTCGGTAGATCCAGCAGACACCGATCTAGCGGCCGCCATTGCGGCTTCTGAGCGATCAGCCAGACTCAAAGCGTGGTTGGATAAACTCGCTCAAGCAGGTAATCATTACCTGCATTCTTCGTCATTTTATTGCATTTTTATCATTATCTTCGACTAATGCTTTCCCCCCTTTTCTTTTAAACAGGTGCCACTACTGAAGAAGCCATCGCTGCCTCTCTACAAACCTTCCAGGAGGAGGAAAAGAAACGCGCTTTATTGGGCGTTGGTACGTCTCGCCTCGTTAAGTTTTTGTCCTCTTTTCTGATGGACAACCTAACCTTCTTCCTTTGTTTCTTTGCAGGGGTTGCGCCAGCTGATGCGGAGACTCTCCCTGGGCCAGCTACTGAAGTCCCGGTCTCTTCGGGGCTGCCGCGAGAGCCTCGACTCGAAAAGTCGGTGAGGGATGCCTTGAAGAATTTGGAGGCATCTCTGTTCATGGACGATGACGCCTCAATGAAGGAAGCTTTGAAGAGCTCCGTCTTGACGGCTCGGGAGGAGAGAAAGCGGTTGAGGCATGAGGCGAAGGCACACAGGGCTGCTTTGGCCGTGGGAGCGGGCCCAAGCATCGTCCCTCGTGCTAATACTCCCTCGGAAGAGCCTCTGGTCGCTTTGTATACCGCTCACAGACGGGCGGTGCGTGCAGCTCGTGAGGCTAATGATCAGTCCACCTCAGGTAACGTGTTTTTCGAGATTTTGATGTAAGAATTGTGAACCTGTCGGTTCTGATATATCATGTCCTGCAGGGCCAAGTCCAACCGAAGGGGAGGCGGAAACCGTCGAACCTAAGGGGACAGAGGAAGAGGCACCGGCTGAACCCGAGCCGATGGTGGGCGACGTCGCTGAGGTTGCTGCACCCAAGGTAGGGGCCGAGGAAACTATGCCGGAGGAGGCAGCCGATGCCGAGCCCGAGGTAGATGGAGATGAGACAGCTGCTATGGCCGAGTCTGAGGCAGCAGCGGACGGAGCACCTGAGACCGGCGACCCCATGGCGACGGCGGACGAGACAGCAGCGAATGCCGAGCCCGAAGGAGTAGCGGGTGAGACGAGCATGACTCCCGGGGATAAGCCAGCCGCTTTTTCTCAAGAGTCTGACAATGCTCCAATCATTGCTCTCCCCGTCTATGGTCCTCCGCCGTCTCCTGGTCGTGCGAGCACGACGACAGCCCCTGTCGAGTCCGGTGATGAGGCCATGGGAGGTGGACTCGTATCGATGGAGGAGGGAGACGCCTCCATTTCGGCTGGCGGCTCATCAGGTAAATTTCGGGTTACCGCCCCCCCTTTTTTATCTTGCAATCGTTTCTGACAAGTTTATCTTGGTTTTTAACGCAGGTGCGGCCAGTGCCGATGATCCATTGCTCGAGGGAGCGGCGTCAGCTACTGCTTTGGCGGTGGCCACCTCTCAGCCTTCCCTTATACCATCGCAGATGTTGGAAGGTATGGATTTGTAACCCATTAGATTTATCTTTCAGCCGCATGATCTATGTACTAATGTTGTACTATTGCTTCTTTGCAGGAGCGCTTTTTGATCACCTCTACTAGGTGTTGCACCCGCACTTCTCCTTCCCATCTGAACTCGCTTCTTCCTCCAGTTGCGCTGGTGAGCATAGTTTCCAATTGATGCCTTTCTTTTCTCAATAATGGAATTATTTCTGACTCTTCCTTGTCTTGATTGCAGTGCTACAAATCGAAGGAGAAGATGAAAGATCGGTTGCACCACCGGCCCTTCCGGCCTTGCCGCCTGTCGCAGCTGGTATAGTAAACTATCCCATCGATGACTTTTTCATATTTCTTGAATCGTCATCTAATCGTATTTTATTTTTTCAGCTGTCGTTCCGATTCCGATGCCCTTTGAGTCTCGCGTCATAATGCCGGCAGGCTTCTTCCTAAGACGTCCGTCTTCAAAGGGTGCCGTAATGAGGCTGGGCATGCTGAGCGAATACGTCGAAGAGCTTGACGCGGACGCTCCTCCATCTACCGCAGATTTCGCTGCGGAGGTTAACCTGATGCTGGCGGCGCTTATAAATTTTCATATTGAAGGCGTCGTTGAGTCTTGGATTAATCACTGCAGGGAAATCGAGGCCCGCCTGCATCAGCTGGAGCTTACGCGTCCTGCCCCTGAGACCTTGGCCGCAAGCACTCAACGGGAAGCATGGATCGAGCAAAGTGCTTCATACTTCCACCATTTGGAACAAGAAGCGGCTTTAAAGCTGAGGGAATGCCAAGAGACCTCAAGCGAGACGGCTAGTCTGCGTGCTGAGGTTGAGGCGAACGCTGCCCAGGTGAAGGCTATCTTCGAGGGCCTTCTGGAACGTATCTCAAATGGGCTAAACCTGAAGCAGAAGCTCGATGCCGCCGAGCATAATGTCCAAGGCCGCGAAGCAGCTCAGCAGGCCGTTGGGGAACAGCTTGAATCCTTCTTGCAGCAGCGGGCTCAAGTGGAAGCAGAAATGGCGGTGGCGGCCGATCAGGAGAAGGCCTGGAAGGAAGTGCGCGAACAACTGATAGGGCTATTCAAGACGCTTCCTTCCCAGTAGCTGCCCTTGTATCAATATACTTGTAAAAATTTTCTTTTTCGAATAAGATGTATCCATTCTTTATTCTTTTATACAATTCACCTTGTACTTGATTGAATTAATGAATAAAGATACACATTTTTCTTTGCAATGTCTTGTATGCTCCTTTGCTTTCTCCTTTCTCTTATTATCAGCATGCTGTCCTAATAAACATGGTTGACAGATAATAGAGTAAGCATCTTGGTTTCTTCAAGAGATAGCGATGGCTTAGGCCGCAGGTTCAGATCTGCTGCTTAAGACTTTTCAACTCTATGAGCCGTGAGGGTCTCATAGAGACTTTTCTCCCAACGGATCGAGAGGATCTCGTAGGTGGATTTTCTCCTTAGGAATCGTGAGGATTCCTAAGTGTGTTTTCTCTTATAAGTTGTAAGGATCTTATAAGAGAATTTTCTTTCTTACGAGTCGAGAGAACCCGAAAGCGGTTGTTTCCCTCTTTGTCGAAATTCGACTTTGGAGAGTGAGACCCGTGAATAGTATGCAAGAGACCGTTTTAGACCGACTTGCAGAGTCCCAGTGCTTAGAAAACAAGTTTTTAATCCCTGCTGCCTAAGGCTTTATCTTGTAAGTTGAGACGAATCGGGAAGTCCTCGCGAAGACACTAATTTCCTCACGAGTCGAGACGAATCGAGCAGCTCTCGTCAAGGACACTGATTTCCCTGAGTTGAAGTATTTTGCCGAGGACGCTGGTTTCCTTGAGGTTGAAACGAATCGAAGTATTCCCGCAAAGACACTGGTTTCTCTGCGGGTCGACGCGAATCAAGATGTTCTCGTCAAGGACACTGGTTTCCCTGAGTTGAGGAGGTTGCCAAGGACACTGGTTTCCCTGGGGTTGAAACGAATCGGAGTATTCCTGCGGAGTCACTGGTTTCTCTGCGGGCCAACGTGAATCAGGATGTTCTCGTCAAGGACACTGGTTTCCTTGAGTCGAAGTATTTTGTCGAGAACACTGGTTTCCTCGGGGTTGAAACGAATCGGAGTATTCCTGGCGGAGACACTGGTTTCTCTGCGGGCCGAGACGAATCAGGAAGCTCTCATCAAGGACGCTAGTTTCCCTGAATTGAGGCATTTACCAAGGTCACTGGTTTCCCTGGGGTTGAAACGAGTCGAGGTGTTCCTGCAAAGACGCTAGTTTCTCTACGGGTCGACGCGAATCAAGATGTTCTCGTCAAGGACACTGGTTTCCCTGAGTCGAAGTATTTTGCCGAGGATACTGGTTTCCTCGGGGTTGAAACGAATCGATGTATTCCTGCAAAGACGCTAGTTTCTCTGCGGGTCGACGCGAATCAAGATGTTCTCGTCAAGGACACTGGTTTCCCTGAGTCGAGGATGCTACCAAGGACATTGATTTCCCTGGGGTTGAGATGATCTCTGGTGGTCTTTCAGGTTTTATATGAGTTACCGTCAAAACCGTGAAGCTAGGAATTTGATCTTCGCTTCGTTTGCTGGCACTGCGTCTACTGTATCGAGACAAATGTCGCGGTTGTCTCTAAGTTGTTGGTGAACCGCCGAGATTTGGCTTCGCTTCCTGGCGGAGCCTGTTGGGAAGGCATGGTTCCCTCTTTGTTTATGCCCTTGGATTGTATACAGGGATCGATGTGATCTCACCTGTAGGGAAAAAAATTCATCATCATTCATTTTCTTTATATTATTGTTTTATCTCCGCGATGCTCTATCATTTGAGCTTTTTATATCGCGAAGGTCGCGATTGCCCAATCATTTCGGTTATTTTTCGCGGTGCCCAATCATTTTCGGCTATTTTGTATGCATGCGTTCTTACTTGCTGCTTTTTATTGCAAGCTGCCCCATCATTTCTGCTGTTTATTTTATTTTTACTCGCAGCTTTTTTATTGCGAGTTGCCTAATCATTTCGGCTATTTTGTATGCATACGCGGCTTGCTGGCTTTTCGCCATAAGCATGGAATTAGACACCGATTTCGGCATCAGCACCGCTACAACTGGGATATTGCCAGGAGCGAATCATCATTTGCCTCTGTCGATGTCGAACAAAGGTGGCTTAGTAAACAGGGTTAGGATCCTGTCGACTAAGGCTTTTGACTTCACGAGCCGTAAGGGTCTCACATAGGTATTTCTCCCTACAAGTCGTGAGGATCTTGCAGGTGTGTTTTCTCCTTAGGAATCGTGAGGATTCCTAAGTGCATTTTCCTCCGTAAGTCGTAAGGATCCTATAAGAGGGTTTTCTCCTTATAAGTCGAGAGGACTTACAAAGGTTGCTCATCATATAGACACATCCCTAGTCACGGGTGGGACATTGTTAGGGGAATGTTTATTCGCGCCCGTGGATTGTATACAAGGGTCAGTATTGAGCCACTTGTAGGGAAATAACCAAGGTTGTGGGGGGTTTGCTTAAGCACAGGTTTAGGTCTCTGTAACTTAAGACTTTTAAATCTTATGAGCCGTGAGGGTCCCATAAGAGAGTTCTCCTTATGAGTCGTGAGGATCTCGCAAGTGTAACTTCTCCTTAGGAATCGTGAGGATCCCTAAGTGTGTTGCTTCCCTGTGAGTCGTAAGGATCTCACGCGGGTGGTTTCTCCTTACAAGGTCGAGAGGACCCTGCAAGTTTCTTTTAACGAGGTTGCGCCCTTTCGGGTTTTCACAAACACTCGCCGGTAGCCCTGCTGTTTTTACTCACGGAGCCCTTTCGGGTTTTCATCTATGCCCATTTTGCTTATGGACATACCGTTTTTTCTTCTTCTTTTTTTTTCTTCTTTTTTCTAACGAGGTCTCGCCTTTTCGGGTTTTCATGAGCACTCGCCGGTAGCCCTGCTGTTTTTACTCACGGAGCCCTTTCGGGTTTTCATCCGTGCCCATTTTGCTTATGGACATACCGTCTTTTTTTTATTATTATTTTTTTTATATATATTTTATTCTCTCTTTTTTTATCTCGTCAACCTGAGGATGCTGCGGTAGTAGTTTAAAAACATTTCGGTCGTCGGCTAGTTTTAGGACGTAGTGGTCCATCATTAGTTTAAGGACGTTTCGGTCCGTCATTAGTTTAAGGACGTTTCGGTCCGTCATTAGTTTAAGGACGTCTCGGTCCGTCATTAGTTTATGGACATCTCGGTCCGTCATTAGTTTATGGACGTTTCGGTCCGTCATTAGTTTAAGGACGTTTCGGTCCGTCACTAGTTTAAGGACGTTTCGGTCCGTCACTAGTTTAAGTTTGTTTAAGGACGTTTCGGTCCGTGGTAAAGAAGGCCGGCTACTACTTATAGAGTTCGGGCTTAGGAAGATAGCGAGCGGACATAGTCGTCTTCATCTATCATTGACCTAGGCTGTGACTCGTTAGGTGTAGTATTTCTTCAGGAAGCGACCATTTATTGGCCTGAAAGGCCTTTCGCCATGCATATCCACGAGCAGATAGGCTCCACCCTGGTAGACCTTGTCTATGATGTACGGGCCTTCATAGTTCGGCTCGAATTTTCCCCGCTTGGCTCGATTAGGGATCATGGGTCTTTTGACCACTAGCATGAGTTTGCCTTGGCGGAATGTCCTCGGCCGGGTTAATCTTTCATATGAGCGCGTCATCTTTGCTTTATAAGCCTCCAGATTTTATTGCGCTATGAGCCGGGTTTCATCAAGGGCATCAAGCTCCTCAAGCCGAAGGTAAGCATTTTCCTCGTCCGTCAGCTCGTAGTGGACTGCCATTCGTAGAGAAGGTAGCTCTATCTTGAGTGGGAGTACTGCTTCTGTGCCGAATACCAACGCGTACGGCGTTGTGTTCGTGGCCGTCTTGAACGTAATTCGATACGCCCAGAGAGCCTCTTGTAGTCTATCATGCCAGTCCTTCTTATTTCGAGACACCGTCTTCTTCATGATCTTTGTCAAGGTCTTGTTGAAGGCCTCAGCTAGACCGTTAGCTCATGGATTATAAACTGAGGAATATCTCCAGTCTATGTTATGCTGTTGCGCAAAGCGACTGATCTTGTGGCTTCTGTAGGCTGGCCCGTTATCGGAGATGATCCGTCGCGGAGTCCCAAATCGGTATATGACATGCTTTTTGAAGAAATGGAGGATATTCTCCGTCTTCACTTCCCTTAACGGTACTGCTTCTGCCCATTTGGAGAAGTAGTCAGTCGTCCCCAGGATGAAACGATGTCCTCTAAACGATGCTGGTTCGATGGGGCCGTTGATGTCAGTTCCTCACATTTCGAATGGCCAGCTAGCTACTGTTGGATGTAGTGGATTTGGATGCTGGTGGATGAAGTCCCCATGGATTTGGCACGAGTGGCATTGCTTCGCATATTCTAGGCAGTCCTGAATCATCGTGGGCCAGTAGCAACCCATCCGTTTAATCTTCAACTTCATCTTTGGGCCTGCTTGGTGAGAACCACAGAGTCCGTCATGAACTTCCTAAACGACTCTTTTCGCTTCGTCTGGTCCTAGTAATCTCAACCACAGAGAATCGAACGACCTCTTATACAGAGTATCATTGACGAAGGCGAAAGAAAGAGCTCGTTTCATAAGCTGATGTCTTGAGGACGCATCTTCGGGCGTTCGACGATATTTGAAGTAGTCTATAAAGACTTCTCTCCAATCCTCGGCCTTTTCCCGGTCTTTTATTTGCAGGGTCGTCTGCTCAGTCGCTCTCTTTTCTTCGGAGGATTTCGGAGATATTTCTGCTGGGGCAAGCACCCGACGACTTTGTACCACGATCCTCAAGTCATCGAGGTTCTCGTCAGCCAGTTCTTTAGCGAGCTTGGCCAACGCATCCGCTTTGCTGTTTTCCGCACGCGGTATGTTTTCCAAAGTGTAAGAGGGAATTTAGGTCAACAGTTGTTGTACCTTTTCGACGTACCTTACCAGCTCTGGTTTGCACGTTTGGTAGTCGCCATTTACATGACTGACGACCAGTTGGAAATCTCCATATATGAGGAGGTTTTCAATTCCCATGTCGATTGCGATCTCGAGGCCTGCTATCAAAGCTTCATATTCGTCTTCATTGTTTGTCCTCGGTTCTGTTAAGGTGCAAGCAAAGCGCATTATCCCTCCTTGTGGAGTTACGAAGATGAGGCCTACCCCCGATTTGATTACGGGCGTACTCTGTTTGCGCTTCTTCATAGAAAAAGCTCCATCTAAATAAAGCTCCCATCGGGTATCACCACTGTCGATCGCGTCAAACGCATGTTCGTCTGGCAGCTCGCAATTCAGAGGAGAATCGGCAGGTATCGGATGCTCAGCGAGGAAGTCGGCAATGGCCTGGCCCTTCACTGCCTTGAGAGGCTGATAGGTTATCGAGAACTCCATTAAGAGTAGGGCCCATTTAGCGAGTCGCCCCGTCAATATGGCCTTTGACATCAAATATTTAAGGGGTCCACCTTCGAAATGAGACGGACTTCATGCGCCAACGCATAGTGCCTGAGTTTTGTTACTGCAAAAATCAATGCCAGGCAGTGTTTTTCAATGGGGGAATAGTTGCTTTCTGCCCCCAGCAGAACTTGACTTAAATAGTAGAGTGCTCTTTCTTTCCCTTGGTCGTTCTCTTGCGCCCATAATGCGCCTAAGGAACCTTCAAGGGTGGTCGTATAGAGAATGAGGGGCTTTCCCTTGACCGGAGCAGCCAGCACTGGCGGGTTTTGCAAGTACTGCTTGATCTCGTCTAGCGCGCTTTGGCATTTTTGATCCCAGACGAACGGGGTCCCCTTCCTCATCAGGTGGCTATAAGGACGGCACTTGCCTGAAAGATTGGCTATAAATCGCCGTATATACGCGAGCTTTCCTTGGAGAGACTGCAGCTGTTTGATAGTTCTCGGTGGAGGCATTTCCATGATCGCCTTAATCTTCGACGGATCTATCTTGATACCTCGGTGTCGGACGACGAATCCCAAGAATTTGCCCGAGGAAACTCTGAATGCACACATGAGAGGGTTCATCTTGAAGTTATACTGTCGAAGGCGTTGAAATACGGTCTTCAGATGCTCGAGATGTTCCTCATACGATTTTCTTTTCACCACAAGGTTGTCGATATAGCATTCGACGATTTCATGTATAAGGTCATCGAAGATCTTCGTCATGGCCCTCTGATAGGTGGCACCGACGTTCTTTAAACCGAAGGGCATCACCTTGTAACAGAATATTCCCAGAGGGGTCCGAAAAGCGGTGTGCATCTGGTCTTCGGGATGCATCTTTATCTGATTATATCCTAATGAGCCGTTCATGAAGGAGAAGACTTCGTGAGTGGACGTGTTATCTATCATCAGTTCGGTGACTGGCACTTGGGAATCGTCCTTCGGGCAAGCTTTATTGAGATCCCGGAAGTCCATGCAGATACGCACAGTCATATTTTTCTTCATCACCAGGACGATGTTGGCGATCCAGTCAGGATATTGAACTTCCTGGATGAAGACAGAGTCGATTAGCTTCTTGACCTCGGAATTGATACTCATCTCGAGCTCGAGCCGCATTCTTCTCGGCGCCTGTTTGACTGGCTTAACGTCCGGGGATATCGCCAGTTCATGCACAGCGATTTCTGGGTCTAGTCCTGGCATTTCGGAATAGTTCCACGCGAAGCAATCTCTGTATTGCATAAGCACGTCTTTTAACGCAGCCACCCTTTCTTCAGATAGCAACTCGCTGACGAATGTCGGTCGTGGGTCGTTCGCCGTCCCCAACTCAATTTTCTTGATGTTATCTGCAGTAGTATGTATTCCATCCTCCAGCTCTTTCGGAGCCGGTGGAAATTCTGAGATGACCTCGTCGTTGCTGTTTTCGAAGCACCAGGGAAAGTCATCCATGTTCTCGGACCCTTCTTTTGATATTGTTATCATGTGACAAGTACGAGCTCGCTTCCAAGACCGATGTGGATCTGGTTCTGCTCTCGTAGCTTTGGGTTCATGCTTCTGTGGCGGCGTTACCCTCCAGCTGTCATACAGAGCGAACTTGCCGAGCTGATACTGATCTTCAACCCAGTTCTTGAAGGTGAAGCAGTCTTCGAGAGGGTACCCTATGACTCGGTGATAAAAGCAATAATTTGGGTGTGAGACTTCGCCTGCTTGTTCGGGGTGTTTAGACTCCGTCAGTGTAAGCATCTGGTATTTTAGAGCTCGGTCAAGTATCTTCTTCGTCTTATCTCTAGGAAAAGAGTATGCTCGACTAATTTTCTTTACAAGGGACAGATCCGGACCGCTCGATTCACGCTTGCGTGGTTTCTTAGTTCTGCGTTGTTGCTGTCGAGCGCTTTTTTCTCTTTTCGACTTGTTTCTGCCTCTTCGTCGAGACTTTTTTATAACAGGTTGACAGGGAGCGTCACTTTCATCTTTCACGGCCTGTTAGAGGAGGCGTTGCATTTTGGCTTTCTCGCAGATGGCCATTTCGCGGTTATGGTCGTCTCGAACTTTTTGACCAGCTTCTCTTATAAGCCTGTTCATTTGTTCTTCAAACGACGGAATGAGCACTTTTGCATCAGGAACTTTTACTGGTTCAGGATTAGCATCCTCCCATTGAGCATCCCCTTCTTCATTGAAGTCATGCACAACGTAGCAATCGCGGAGTAGCTCTCGTTTCTTGGATCGCATGTATCCAAGCCCGATTGTTTCCATCCTCCCACCAGGCAACTTATGCTGAGTTCCGGGGACGTTCCAGACCCTGTCATAGAACTTGGCTTTTCGAGCGGTCTGTTTGAAAGATATCCCCTGGCGCTTCAGCAGCCTCTTCAAGCCTTCTGTATAATATCTGGGCAGACGGATGGGCTGAAGCCTGTCAAGCATAGGATCCGCACCGTGCCAGACTTCTTTCTCCACTTTGGTTTCTTCAGTGCGGTAGAATAGAATTACCTTTTCGCCTTCTCGCCTGGGAGGGACATAGAACGTCCGCAGCTCTTCTACGCTGTAGGTATCGAGCGCATCCAGTTCTTTATGGTGTTTAAGTGGAATCATGGCGATTTGCAGGCTTTGCTCTTCATCAGCGGATGTTTGTATCGAAGGCCGAGCAGAGAATATAGCGTGGACCTCATCTTCCGAACCACTACCAAAGATCAACGTAGGAGCGTATGGTCCTGGCTTGTTGTATTGTGGCGAACCCGAATAAACTATCTCCTCTTCCTCCTCGGTATCATTCCCAAAGACAGGGATGGTGGCGTTAGCTTTGTTCTTCAGCTCGTGACACCTCTTCGTGTCTTCGAAATCCGGTAAGAAGTATTTGGCGTCTTCATATTTGCGGATTTCGTTCACGGAGAACGGGTTCAGTTCTCCCGTCACGGTATACTCGAGACCATCCTTAAAATATTTCATATATTGATGTTGTAGAAGGGATGATGTTGTACTCGTGTAACCATGGTCGGCCGAGCAGAGCATTATAGCACGTCTTGGCATCTATGACGTGGAACTTAATGTCCGTGATGAGTAGCCCAAAGCGTAGCGTCAGTATCACAGATCTAAGAGTTCGTGATGATTGAGAGTCGAACCCGGAGATGGTGATCTTATCTTGAGCAAGGTGCTGGATGCTCATGCAGATTTCCTTTAACACCCGCACGTTGAGGAGATTAACGGAAGACCCATTGTCGACCAGGATTTTGCCTATCTTTATAACATGGCAATATCCTGAGACATAGAGGGGGCGGTTGTGTTCGCACGTCCCGAAGAGGAGGTCTTCATCACCGAAAGTGACATCGGCTGTGTATACTTCCTCTAGCTCGTCCTTCATCTTTTCTTCGGCGAGAAAAGCTTGGAATTGCTCCGGCTCCTGTAATGCCTTGATTAATGAATCCCTTGCCTCCTTTGATAATAGAAGGGCGTCAAGAATGCTGAGTTGCGAGAGCAGCTTCCTCAGATGCGCCAGAACGTTGTAGTCTACCTTATTTTTCTTTGGCGGGTCCTTGGCAATCAGCTCTTTCATGACTTGGTCATCTATGGCAATATCCTCAGAGACCTTTTCTTTTCCCTTTTCCTTCTTGTTTGATGGTCCGAGATTCTTTTCGGGTAGCGTACGATTACGCAACTGGATATTATCGCAGGCCTTTGGCTCTTCTTCTTTTCCCGAGGTAGACTCTTTAAAGAGAGTGCTAAGCTCCATTTCCTTGTCAGAGTCACTCCCGAATGTGAAAACTTGCCCTTTCCCGGCGTTAACCATGCGACAATCAACGGTAGTTCTTCTAGGCTCCTCGGTCGTACTTTTCCGCTCCCGACGAGTTTTGCGCTTCTCCCATTTAAGATGTTGCCGGTGAGCGACATACCCCTGCCACCATTTATTGAAAGCTTTGCACTCTTCGGTGGGGTGCGAAACCTTCTGATGATATAAGCAATAGGAGGGGTGCATTTCTGCTTTGCCGGTACTGTTTTCTTGAGAAGGTGGTAGCTTCATCCCCAGTGATACGGCTTTAGCAAACCTTTTCCTCGTCTTGAATTTGATTTTCTCCGCAATGGATGTATTTTGATTTGACGGGAGTGCCTTAACCCTTTCGTCTAATCGCCGACGCTTGGCTCTTTCAAATAGGACCGTCTCGCGTTCCCGATCAGCCTTACTTTTCGATAGATCTTCATTGAGGAATGCATCAATGGTTTCATCTGATGGCCCAAGAAGTTTCGGTTCAGGATCTGCCCCCAGCTTCTCAGTGCAAGGAGTTCTCTCATCGTCCGTAAATGAGTAAGAGATCATATGGCAGCTCACCACGTATTCCTCATATTCATCCGACGAGCTCTCTCCCTCGTCTTCCTCTTGAAAGACATGGTTGAGGACTCCTGGAGTGTGATGGGAGTCCATGCCTTTTGATTGTATTCCTCCAGCGCGTCAATTTGTTTCTGTAAGTCCGTGCGCTTGTCGCCAGGCTTCACAGGCTTCTTGGATTTCTTCTTCTTCTTCTTTGAAGATTTTGACGGCTGGTTGTGAGTGCTCGGGCTATCACCACCGATCTTCGGAGTTGGGCGTGGCTTCAACATTCCTTCAATGATCTAGGGTTCCAACGGGTTCTTCCACCTGATCGCCGGGCACGTCTGGAGATCATTCAGCATCCTCTTTGTTTTGGCTGATAGCATAACCTCCCATGGAGCTTCTTCAACGAGGGAGCACGTCGCCCCCGGCATATTCACCTTCTTAGAGGTATGAGGTTGCGGCGGGTTCACCTTCCATTTTTCGGATAACGCGAACTTGCCTTGCTGATATTGATCTTCAATCCAGTTTTTGAAGACGTCGCAATCTTCAATCGGATGCCCTAATACTCGGTGATAGGGGCAATAATTGGGATCATTAATGTCGTTTGGCTGCGACGGACGTCTTGGATCCGGTAGATTGATAAGTCGGTTGCGCAATGTCAGTTCAAACAGTCTTCTCGTTTTATCTTGAGGAAACGAGTAAGGACGTCCTAGCCTCTCCTCAAGGGGTACGCGCGGGCGCATATTATTTTGACGGACAACCAGCTTCAAGTTGCTCGGTTGTTGTTGAGCATTGTCGACAACGATCACTTTTCCCTTCCCTTTCTCATTTCGAGAATCCGGCTTTGGAGGAGATGGTCTATGGCCCATCTGGTCCATTTGAGCTAGCTTGTCGATCAAGGCCTGGAAAGTAGTTGGCTTGAAGAACATCATGAATTGAGATATGGTCGCCTGCGGATCGAGGGTTCTTACAAACATGCCTACTGCCGGAGCCTCCTCTATGCGTTGTTCGCATTTCGACCATAGGTTCCTCCACCGTATCGCATATTGGACCCACGTCTCGCCCGGCTTCACCCTGGCATTAATCAATGCTGTTATCGGGGTGCGTTCGCTGGCGCTTGCGAAACGTTGGGTAAACAGCAGCTCCATCTCCGCAAATGTCTTGACGGAGTCGTTCGGAAGCTCAGAGTACCACTCGAACGCTGTCTCTGACAAACTGCCGACGAACTGGCGAAGTAGTAGTTTATCGTCGCCTCCAGTGTTGCCACAAAGCACCCTGAACTGGGCAACATGTTGATGTGGATTCCCTGTCCCTTTATATACATGGAACTTTGGTATTGTATAGCCCGGCGGGTACTTGATCTGATCGTACCAGCTCGGATATGGTCGCCCCGTTTTTATGACCTGACCGGCTGCCTCAGTCGCCTGGTGAACCCGTATCTGCTGAGCTATATATTCGTCCAGGTCAGCTTTGGAAATCGTCTCCTCCTTGGCTGTTGACAAAGACGGTGGAGGATTCGACGTTTCTCCCCTATCATCTTCAAGGACGATCGGAGGATCTTCAGCAGGAGGATCTTGTTCGATCATCATACCCACCATGTCCTAGAACAGGAGGGCCATTCGCTTTATGTTGGCTGCTTGTTCCGCAACCTCTTTGTCCTTCTCTAATATCCTGCGAAGGAATTCGGCGTCAGTTTCTTGCTCCTGGCGTTGATCCGAGGACGCTTCGGGGATTTCTTTTGGCCCAGTGAGTGCGGCCATCGCGTTCATCATTTGTTTGAACTTCTGTTGTTGTTCCTGAGCTTTAGTCACTGACCGTGTAAGCGGTCTATGACCTGTAGATGTACGGCTGTCCTCTTTACCAGACGCCACGTAGACAGTATGGACTACAATGCCCCCGGACTTAGGGCGTTTGGGCTCACCGCCTTTGGCATTTGCCGCAGGCGTGGGGACCTTCTTCGGCCTTCTTCTCTTGTGGGTCGTTGAAGTCGAAGGGGCCGTTACAGCGGGCACCCTGGAGGTTGTCGTCCTTTGCTGTTTGTCAGGACGGTTCCTTTCTTCTTGAACCTTCACCCTCTTCTGCCGATGAGAGGGATCTTGAACGATTACTGAGTCCTACACCCGTCGCTAGACCCTGTAAATCTTAGAGAACAGCCGTTGAGGGGGATGCTCCGGCTTTGTTCCCGCAGCACTCTCCGCAGGTGGAGGAGATCTTTTCAGGATAGCAGTCGGAGAGTTCTTGCGTACCCTCCTTAGCGGTTCAAAGCTGTTCCCAGTCAGAACAGCAGCATTAACTTCCACCATCGGAGCCGGTGGAGTTAGCCCTGAGGAGGAATTGCCCCCGGCCTTCCTTACTCGGCGCCAGTGGCGACGTCGAGCGTGTCGAGCTGTTGGGACTGGCTCGGCGACAGGGATAGTTTCGTCTTGCCCCCTGTCCAGATGAGGCGCTGCCCATGCCAGCCTCTTAAAGACTGATGTTGTCCTTTGAGTGGTGTTCAGACCATAATATTGCATTTATCATTCCCCTATTCTTATCCTTTTTATAAATAAACAGGTACTCTTGACGCACGTTTGTTGCATATTACAGGATACAGGTTTCTGGAGCAAATACAGTGAAAAAGACACAAAACAACAGAAAAGAGACTTTTGACCAGCAATTAGACGGATCTTACTCAAGCCAAGACGAAGAACAGTACAAGGTCCAAAATGTCATGTGAACGGTTAAAAGATCGCTACAAGTATTCACTGAAATATCTGGAAGAGAACCAGAAGCCCAAAAAAGAAACCAAGTGAAGAAAAAGAAGCCCAAAGAGCCAATGAACCATGTCCAAAAAGCACACAGCCCAAGTCCATAGTTTGGCCGCGGAACCGCGGCCAAACCCATGATGGTGCCGCGGTTCCGCGGCCATCAAGAACACGTGTCGGTGGATTTTTGCTTCTGTTGCCGAGACGGATCTGGTGTTGGGATTCTCAGGGGTCAAATCTGTAAATTCACGTGTGCGAGAGACTGTAACCCTAGGTTTCTATTTTCCTATAAATTGTAATTTTAGATCTAAAAATTGTATGCCTCTTTTCAATCAATAAAATTCAGATTTTCTGAGAGCAAAATTCAGATCTGTTCTTCTTGTTTGAAGGGAGCCGTCAACTAGTAAGTATTTTTATTCTTTTAATTATAATGTCTTCTCATCCCCTAATGAGCGAGCAGTCTCCTCGCTTGTTAGGGTTAGCCTTAGGGAAAGGGTTGAGAGATGAAATCTCTCGCCCCTTTCAATGCCACCTTCACCTAATGAATAAGAACTTCACGCATACGAGCACAACCGCTCCCTGCGGCATCCTACCCTTCGAGGTAACGATGAACCGTAGTATAAAGGGCCGGTTCCGCGCGTTTTCCGTGAGGGTTAAGATAATTATCAATAAAGGTAGGGTACAAATCTAGAGGAAGAAACATCTTTCCAAAAGATTTGTATCCACTTTATTGATAATTAACTTAACATCTAAGAGATCTAGAAAAGGAAGGTATTGAAAGCGGTGAGGAAAAATCTTTAATTTCCAAAACTTCCCCTAATCCTAACCCTAGCAAGATTCTTAATTAAAGTAATTAGATCTAGTCTTTAGATTTTTATAAACCTACCAAAACTACAAAAAGAATCAACTCGTTAAATCACTTTAAAGAAATTTACCCGTCTCTGTGGATCGACCCGTACTCACCGGCTAGCTGCGAAGCGACGCCGTTTCTTGATTGCGGTAAACTCAAATTCTTGATTGCGGTAAACTGTAGTGGTGGTTCCTTCCCACTTACCTGGCCGTATTTGTCCGTGAAGAGGGGGTTTGAGGTCTAATTCTAGCCCTAGTTAGGAGCTGTCTAGTAGACCTAGGCAACCCTAGATCTAGGCCTGATTGTGCATGTGTGGTTGATACTTTTGTGTCACGAGTCCATTTTCTAAAACCATCTTGCAAAACTTTTCAATAAAAAAAAAATTTAAAGAAAAATCTTTTAAAAACTTGCAAAAATTTTGTCGCTAAGAAATCCTTGCATTCTTCTATCATGGGTACCCCACATCATAAATCTCTTGCCGAATCTTGGTATCCCGAACCTAACTTTGCGTCGTTCGTCAATGTGTTCGGTTAATTTAAAAACGATCCCTCCTTGCCAAAAAAATCTTTGAAAGATCACATAGAGGAGTCTAGGAAAAATAGTTTGACTTTTCAACCCACTTTGTGTCAACCGAGTCAACCTTTACAACCTACATATGTTGACACCACTTCTTCAAGTCCTTCTGTCACTCCTAGGCCGATGTCCATTGCTGAGCATATTGCTCAATCTCGCAGTCGATCTTTCACCTCTCTCCACTCATCTAGTTTTAGGGATCCATACGATTATTCACCTTCTTATCCATATGTTGACCCTACCCCTGTCCTACCACCCACTTCCTATCAGTCCTACCCGACTTTTCCATCTTCACTAGACACTATTTCTTCACAGCCATTAGGGAGTTTTACATATCCAACCAATTTTGAATCTTTTACTGAAACCCCCTCACCACCTAAGTCTAGTTTGGAAGAGTCGTTGGAAGCATATATTGCTGCAACAAATAAAATGATGAGGACAATGGAAGCATCCATGGCCGCCCTTACGCAACCTAGTGAACCGGTAGCTAGTGTCCCGCTAGCTCCGAATTTTTCAATGTGTAAGGCGGCAGTTGGACAGAGTGAGAATGAGAGAGGATTTTCAAATCAAACCTACCCTTACCCAATTGAAACCCACAACTCCGGTTTTCCATCGATTGTTCCAAATGATTCACCAGTTGAAAATAAAAATGAGTTGTGTGATTTTGTAGTGTTTGATTTGCCAAATTGTGAGGAACCCCTTTCGAGTGAAACTGCACCTAATCCTTTCGATCTTTACACCTCCACTCTAGAACCTACATTGATAAATATCCATGCTGTGGATGAAGTGTCTAAAGAAATTGATTTTCACTTGATTGAGGATATAGACGCCGGGAATATTTCGGATGATGAACCTGTCGATTTAATAGAAATTTTATGTTCAAATCGTCATCCTGAGTTATTAAATGTTTCCCCCGAATCTCATATGCGTCTAGATTTTGATGATAATGGCATGGATGAATTAAATAGTGAGGATAGTACTGAGGAGAGTCTTGAGGATAATATCGAGGTTGAACCATTTTTATTTGATGTGGCGGATTTTCCAGTTCAGCCTCCTGAACCTTTGACTGTTATATCACCCTCCCTCCCTCCTACTGTTCCGACCGAACACATGACCGTTACGCGTTCATCTCCTATACCAAGTTCGGCGTACCCATGTTTTCTTACGAATCTTGAGGGATTTGACCCCATTTCCCGACGGGTTGGTAGGTTAGCGTAATCGCTTTTAACACATCGTTCATCACATATTGCGCTAATCTATTCACTCAATTTACACCCTCAAGATCGCACTTCACTTCTTTCTTCTTTCCATCTTTCTTCTCCCCCACCGAGACCGTATTCTACCCCTCTTCCCACACGGTCTCGCGTGTCTCTCATTTCTTTCCTCCGCACCCTATTCTTGCACCAACTATACCATTACCACGATAAGATCTTTGAATGGTTGGTGCTAACCTTTGGCTTGTGTAAGGCCAAGCTTAAGTTTGGGGGGAACCTTTGTATATATGTATATATCCTTTTGTTTTCTTTTTCTATAAAAAAAAAAATTAAAAATTCAAAACATAAAAAAAAAATTATAAATAAATAAACAGGGGAGTATCGGTATTTTGACCCTCTTGGTTTAGCATGACAGTAAGGACACTGTCAAGTTCAAGTTTGGGGGTATGCTCGGTACGTCTTTTTCCTTCGCATTCATTTGTACATATTTTTGCATTTGCATAGTTATTTGAAAACCCATAAAAAATTGTAAATTTTCAAAAATTATAAAAATAATTGTATTCAATATTGGCTAATTGACTTGAGTTTGACAGATAGGTTAACTAGCTAGGAACAACTAGATCTTAGACTTAGTGAATTAAAAAACCCTAAAAATAACATTCCTTAAAGTTTAACGGTAGAAAGTATATGCCTTGTAGTTTATTTAGAAATAGGCAAATTTTGGGTTCACTTCTTGGGCTAAGTCGAAACAAGGGAAGAATATTGATATTCTTATTAGAGTATAAATTTGAAAGATAGTTCCTAGCTTAAGTCTAAATTCTGAAAATGTATACCCTGCAATTTGCACATTCACGCACCTTGAAACTTGGAATAGTAGAAGAGACCTTGAATTGCTCTTGTCTAAAGTCCTTAGTACAATGAAAATTAAAAAAAAAAATGGACACTGGTTTTTGTGATTACTTAAGGCTGTAAAAATAGAAAAATATTTAGCGAGGGTGCTTCATCACCTAGTGCCTTAGACCAACTGGTTTGGGAGTCACTGCTAAAGCCTTGGGTGTTGCAAGGACTAGGAAGTATGCTTAAAGTGCAAACGCATTTTGTAATCGGTCGTTGGTACCTCAAGAAGTATTAACGGTCGCATGAAGGATGTGTAAGCAAATTTCATTCACCAACTAATTAGTACTTTGGACAATGGACAAGGGCATGATTGCTTGAATTGAATTTCCAAGTGTAGGGGTGATCTATACACACACGTAGGGGTACGTGATTGGAATTTAAATAAGAGAGAGGAATGAAAGATAGAATTTGTATCTTTAATAGAGTTGATAGAAATTCCTGAGTGGAGATGTAACCCTAGAAGGAAAACTTAAGAAATGCCGAAAGCTAAGTAAGTCTACATAACATATATAATCTTAAGTTACACAATTAGGAAGCGTGAAGAATATGGGTGGATAATTCACGAGTATAAGATAATAGAATTCCTTATTAGAAGACCTAATTGGAGAACAAAAGTCAATGGGCCGAGTTGATAGGATTTTGTGGGTGTAATCCGCTGAAAACCCTCAGGAGACAACACTCCTCCTACTAGGGACACCTAGAGGTTTAACGGCTTGTTGCACATGCTCAGTGCAATCGCGTTTCCCTGCGAAAGTGCGGTTAGGTTTTTTGTAGAGAATAAAATAATAAGTTTTGCTCGAGGACGAGCAAAAGGTAAGTTTGGGGGTATTTGTTCAGACCATAATATTGCATTTATCATTCCCCTATTCTTATCCTTTTTATAAATAAACAGGTACTCTTGACGCACGTTTGTTGCATATTACAGGATACAGGTTTCTGGAGCAAATACAGTGAAAAAGACACAAAACAACAGAAAAGGGACTTTTGACCAGCAATTAGACGGATCTTACTCAAGCCAAGACGAAGAACAGTACAAGGTCCAAAATGTCATGTGAACGGTTAAAAGATCGCTACAAGTATTCACTGAAATATCTGGAAGAGAACCAGAAGCCCAAAAAAGAAACCAAGTGAAGAAAAAGAAGCCCAAAGAGCCAATGAACCATGTCCAAAAAGCACACAGCCCAAGTCCATAGTTTGGCCGCGGAACCGCGGCCAAACCCATGATGGCGCCGCGGTTCCGCGGCCATCAAGAACACGTGTCGGTGGATTTTTGCTTCTGTTGCCGAGACGGATCTGGTGTTGGGATTCTCAGGGGTCAAATCTGTAAATTCACGTGTGCGAGAGACTGTAACCCTAGGTTTCTATTTTCCTATAAATTGTAATTTTAGATCTAAAAATTGTATGCCTCTTTTCAATCAATAAAATTCAGATTTTCTGAGAGCAAAATTCAGATCTGTTCTTCTTGTTTGAAGGGAGCCGTCAACTAGTAAGTATTTTTATTCTTTTAATTATAATGTCTTCTCATCCCCTAATGAGCGAGTAGTCTCCTCGCTTGTTAGGGTTAGCCTTAGGGAAAGGGTTGAGAGATGAAATCTCTCGCCCCTTTCAATGCCACCTTCACCTAATGAATAAGAACTTCACGCATACGAGCACAACCGCTCCCTGCGGCATCCTACCCTTCGAGGTAACGATGAACCGTAGTATAAAGGGCCGGTTCCGCGCGTTTTCCGTGAGGGTTAAGATAATTATCAATAAAGGTAGGGTACAAATCTAGAGGAAGAAACATCTTCCCAAAAGATTTGTATCCACTTTATTGATAATTAACTTAACATCTAAGAGATCTAAAAAAGGAAGGTATTGAAAGCGGTGAGGAAAAATCTTTAATTTCCAAAACTTCCCCTAATCCTAACCCTAGCAAGATTCTTAATTAAAGTAATTAGATCTAGTCTTTAGATTTTTATAAACCTACCAAAACTACAAAAAGAATCAACTCGTTAAATCACTTTAAAGAAATTTACCCGTCTCTGTGGATCGACCCGTACTCACCGGCTAGTTGCGAAGCGACGCCGTTTCTTGATTGCGGTAAACTCATATTTTTGACATAATCAAGTGGTGACGTTCAATCTGTCAAAGACAGACCCTCGAGCAGGAGCAGGAGTCGGAATGGTCAGCCTTGAAAAGACCGACTCTTTAACAGGAGAAGCCGCCTTGACGACTTCAGGAGCAGAGGTGGATATCTTCCTAGGGACGGCCACTTCAGGGTTCATGGGCTTCTTGGCGGGCCTATCGGAATTCTGGTTCAGCCTGGTAAAGACAGAGGCTGCCGGCTTGATATTGGACGACCTGTTGAAAGGGGCCGTTGTAGCAGTAAGCCGATCGAAGACCGACTTCTTGTGCGCTTCCGGTGTGGGCACTGGAATGGTGAAGCTTGCAGGTAGGATCATGGTCCCGAAAAACAGACTGGTGGTGGCCTGCGTCACTTGTTCCACTAGCATGGCAAGGATAGAGGCCGCTTCAGGCCCATAGGCTACGCCTCCAGGTGAGGCGGAGCGTCCGTTGCATTGGCATTTGGAGCAGCTCGAGCAGTTGGATGCCATTGATGCTTGATTTTTGCGCCAGGCAAAAGACCAAATCTTAATAACTTGAAATCCAAAGGGAACCATTAACAAACTGCGATTCGTTCATGAAGACGACACACGAAGTGTGGAGTGGAAAGAGGAAAAGGTCCCACCCGGCATGCCAGAATCTGTTCCCCACAGAACGCCGGCCAAGACATGGACGTCATGCCTGAGGTTCGGGGCAGATGCTATTTTGTTTTATCCGTCCACCTCTCCGAAGATGCCAAGTTGATTTATGGCACCGTGTATCGGAGGTTTGGACGGATGCGGCTAATGTAGCAGACTTCGTCAGATTCCCCCTCGCTTGAGGGGTTTTTGATTATGGGGACGCTCTTCCCTGCAGGATCAAGGCCCTGCAGTTAATTACGCTACCGCATCGCGGTAACAACTTTCTCCTTCTCCAGAATTTCACTTCGTGTCGTGGGTGTTTGTTTTGTTTGTGGTTGCCCGTGGATTATATACGGAGACTAATTTATGTCGTCGCCCGTAGGACGTGGATTAGTCCAAATCCGTATTTACTTAGATTTGGTTTTGGTGTTTTAGTTTAAGAATACGTTAGCCATATTGAGGCTAAGATCAACTTAAACGTTCATTAAGGATACGTTAGTCCGATTTAAGACTAAGATCAACTTAACGGAAAGAGCATTTAGGGGCTCTATTGTTCCAGTTTAGGGACGTAGTGGTCCATTTAATATATGGCCGTCGGGACCCGTCACCTCTCTGACGACGTTGAAGGATTACAACGACAGGTGTCAGAGGAGTTCGGAGATATACCCTTGAACCAAAGTTGATTGGGGGTCTTATAGTCCAATTTGGGACTAAAGTTTGTTTGAATGTTTAAGGATACGTTAGCCATATTTGAGGCTAAGATCAACTTAAACGAGATCGTTTAGATCTGACAAAAGTGCGTTTGGGGGCTCTATTGCTCCAGTTTAGGGATATGGTGGTCCATTGGTAGTTTAAGGACATTGCGGTCCATTGCCAGTTTAGGGACATGGTGGTCCATTTCCAGTTTAGGGACATAGGGGTCCATCGTTCCCGTTTTGGGGACGGATACTAGTTTCAGGACGCATTAGTCCATGGGTTTAAGGACCACACAGTTCGTATTATTGGTTTAAAGATGCATAAGTCCATGATTTTAAGGACCCCACAGTCCGTATTGTTCGTTTAAGGACGCATAAGTCTATGAGTTTAAGGACTCCACAGTCCGTATTGTTGTGCGGTTGTCGGGACCCGTCACCTCTCTGACGTCATTGAAGGATTACAATGATAGGTGTCAGAGGAGTTCAGAGATGTACCCTTGAACCATATGTAAATTGATTTAAGAGAGCAGTCTTGCTCAGTTAATTTAATTTTAGGACTTACGGCCATGATTGGGCTAAGTCCAGTTGAAAATATTCAACGTTTTTATCTTTGGCCTATTAGGCCTGTGCTAGGGCTTTGCCCCTGTTTAATAATGCACTGCATTTTCTTTTGGACTGTAAGGCCTTTTTGATTTGTGCTCTGCCCCTTTTAAATGATGCACAGCATCTGTTTTTGTTTGGGCTCTGCCCTTTTTAAAATAATGCATTGTATTTTATTAGGCCTGTTAGGCCCTTTTTAATTGGGCTTGGCCCTTATGTAAATAATGCAGTGCATTAATCAAACCGACAGTGGCCATGTGGCCTGTCAGGCGCTTTGCGCCAATTATTGAGCGCAAGCGCATGTGGAGGTGACACATGTCACGCTTTGGTGAGCGCAAGCATAGTGCGCTGCGCCAGTGCGCTACGCCAGTGCGCTGTTGCGCTGCTGACACGTGGCGCGTTCTGGTGAGTTGCGCCAATTTCAGAGAGCAATGCTCTATTTTAAAAGCGCATAGCGCAAGTGGTCTTGGAGCTGACACGTGACGCTCTTTGGTGGCTTGCGCCGGCCCAGGGGCGCAACTGTGCAGATTTATAAGTGCAAGGTACTTTTTTTTATATCTTAATCCAATTTTGGATTCAAGAAAAGAATCTTTAAGATTTCAGAACCAATGCTTCATAAAAAAGGCAATGCCTTTGTTATTTATTATTTTTTATTGAAGATCCTTGATCTTGTTCTTAGATCAATGATCTTTTCAGAAGAAATTCTTCTTTTTTATTCAAAGGGTTTACCTTTTATCCTCTTTTTGAGTTCTTCTCAAAATTCTTTAAAGTTCTCTCTCTGTTTCTGTGTTTCTTTATTTCTCTGTCTTGTTGTGTTTTGAATTGGGGTCTAGGGGCCTTTATATAGTGCCCATTAATTTGTTAAATTTGTTAAAGAGATCATTCTCTGAGTGATTTGGGGATTTTTCCCCACCGTTGGATTTTTGATCCAAGAGCTTCTGTTTTACAGAAGACAATTTTCTTGTTTTAACAAGAACAGAAAGATCTTATTGGAATTTTAATTCTGTTTGGCGCAAACGCATCTGTGCTTGACACGTGTCGCGCAGCGCAGAGCGCAGCGCAACTGCTCTGACACGTGTCACGCAGCGCAGAGCGCAGCGCATCTGAAGCGTTGCTTCTTTTAATTTTGTTTTAAATAGAGCCTTGCTCTGATTGGGCGCGCTGCCATGGGTGCTGCGCCGACGTATCAGCTTTGACACGTGGCGCGTTGCGCGCAACGTAAGGAATTGAAGCGTTGCTTCAGTTTTTGAATTTTTGAAATTCAAACAGAGCTTTGCTCTGATTGGGGCTTAAAAACCTATCGTAGCCCTCTGTCATTTCAGATAAGTGCTATTTAGTATTCGTATTGCGTTTGTTAGTCTACGTCAAGGCGTAGTGTACGGTAGCTGATTAGTGCTTATCTGTCGCATACTATGCGATTGGATTAGGGTAGTCATACAACTTTGTTGGCCTGCATCAAGGGTCGTGCGGGTGGGTTTAATTCAATCATAAAATGAACGGGTTGAACTTGACTACCGCCCTATGGTTTGTTGGCCTGCGTCAAGGTCATAGGATTCTAGGGGTAAAAAAAATTATCGGCAATTTCAAGTGTTGAAAATTTGCAATGAGATTGCATACCTTCTATGAGTTAGTTGAATCCTGATACTCACTGCGAGTAAGAGTTACTCCTGCGAGAGTTTTCCATTTTACAATTAGCTGATCAAATAGGTGTCTGAGAAAGGTGTTAACGGGGTTATGCCCCTGCGGAGACGAGGTTATTTAATTAGTTCCATGCGAAAGCACGAGGAGACTGCCTCGGAGTACCAATATTTGCCTGGCTGAACGATTAGCGAACTTGTAGGGTGTAATTAATCCCGGCTAGTCTTACCTTTTAGGATTTGAAGAAAAATTTGATAAAAACAGTGGGAGCCATCCTGATTAGATTAAATAATATCCAATCTAATCTTGCAAGAGCATATGCTAAAGTGTTTTCTTCTCTCTCTCCTAGTAGCGACCATGACATGACTTAATTAAGATAATAATATGGATGTATTGACCGAACCCGCTTATTATACTGAGCTGGGGAACGTTGGTTCTGCTCTACCTTATAATAGTTATAAGTCTGAGCAGGAAATAGGGGAATATCCGGATTCCTATGTGACCCGAACGAGGAATGAGCATGATGATGCATCTTCTTCAGGTGTATTCGTTACTGAGAATTGTTTCTCAGTTTGTTCTACGTCCTGGGTATTAGATACCGGATCAGGATCCCACATTTGTAATATATTATATAGGCTAAAGAAAGGTAGACAACTGGGAATAGGTGATCATTCTCTCAGAGTAGGGAATGGTGCAAATGTTGCAACCAAAGCAGTTGGCGAATATCACCTTGTATTACCAAATGAGAATACATGGATCTTGAACGACTGTTATTACGTACCATCTATGATGTGAAATTAAATATTAATCTCTTTATTAGATAAAGAATGATATAATTTTATAGTAGAGAAAAATGTTATGAACATTTTCCTGAATCAAGTGTTGATTGGGTTTGGTACGTAATGTAACAGTATATACGTTCTGAATCAAAATATAGTTCTAAGTATACAGAACACACACAAAAGGAAAAGTTCAGAAATGAACGAAGCTTTCTTATGGCATTGTAGACTAGGTCATATCAATGCGACATGACTAGCTAAGTTATATAAGTATGGATATTTGAATCTGTTCAAATTTACATCTTATGAAACTTGCCAGTCATGTCTCAAAGGCAAAATGACCAAAACTCCGTTTACTGGACACAGAGAAAGAGCTACTAAACTCTTAGGACTGATACATAGTGATGTATGCGGTCCCATGGCTACACATGCCAGAAATGGTTCCGCGTACTTTATTACATTCGCCGATGATCTCTTAAGATACGGACACGTATTCCTTTTGAAACACAAGTCTGAAGTTTTTGAGAAATTCAAGAAATATAAGTGCGAAGTAGAGAAGCAAAAAGGTAAAAGTAGTAAAATCCTTCGATCTGTTCGGGAAGGAAAATACTTGAGCGTGGAGTTCCTGGATTATTTAAAAGAGAATGGGATTCTCTCTCAGCTTACTCCTCCGTATACACCAGAGTACAACGGTGTATCAGAGCGGAGGAATCGCACCCTATTAGATATAGTGTGCTCTATGATGATTACTACTGAGTTGTCTATTTCCTTTTGGGGTTATGCGCTTGAGACAGCCGCATACCTATTGAATAGAGTTCCAACCAAATCATTGCTTACCACTCCAGATGAAATATGGAATGGGAAGATATCATCTCTTAACCGAGTTAAGATATGGGGTTGTCCGGCCTATGTTAAAAAGAAAAATTCGGATAAGCTTGAGGCAAGGTCAATTCTGTGCAAGTTTGTAAGATATCCCAAGCATTCGTTGTTGGGGTAAAAATTTACACCCCCGTTGACCGATTCAAAGTCAAGGTCAACCCCAAGCCAGGTGGGCCCAAGCCCAGGTCAAGCGGGCCCATGCCCAAGTCGAGCCCGCGGCCAGCCTCCTCCATGCTAAAATATAGATCATGTAATAAATAATTTTTATGTAATTTTTTATACATGAATGTATGCAAAATGGGCATAAAGCCAATATTTTGTAAGCCCATGGCTTATGTGCAAAAATGAAATGGCACATGAGCCATGGGATGGCAAAATGCCATTTTGTGAAGGCCAAGGGGCTATGTGTAAAACGTATGGCCTATAAAGGCAAAAGATAATGAAAATATCTCATAACTTTTTCTCTCTCCAAAAAAGTCTCAGAGCTGAGCTCTTTCTTCCATCTTCAAGGTTCCAAAACCTTCTTCTTTCTCTTGAATTAAATCAAGAGTTTTACTCTTCCTTTTTCAAAACAAATTAGTTTTTCACCACAAAACCCACAAAGGGGAACTTGGATCTATCATTAGATCTGAAAAAGAAGAGATTTTGAGATTTCACATCTCTTGATCTTCAAGATCCAGCAAGCAACAGGAGGAAGAAGAACATCGTTCACTAAACCCAAAAAAAAAAAAACACACACTCAGGAGTCCAACTCCTTTCTGATTTCTCTTCTGAGAAATTTGTTTTAGCAGCGCGCAGCGCAAGTGCGCAAAGCGCCCGTGTGCCGACACGTGGCGCGCGCGCGCTTGCGCACCTGCGCGCTTGCGCAAGTGCGCAAAGCGCCCGCGTGCCGACACGTGGCGCGCGTGCGCTTACGCACCTGCGCGCTTGCGCAAGTGCGCAAGGCGCCCGCGTGCAGACACGTGGCGCGCGCGCTTGCGCACCTGCGCGCTTGCGCAAGTGCGCAAGGCGCCCGAGTGCCGACACGTGGCGCGCTTGCGCACCTGCGTGCAGCGCTCATGCGCACGGCGCTCAGGGTGTTGTCCCCACGCATCCTTTGGATGTCTTTTCCCCTTTTTTATATATATACATGTATATCTGTACATATGTATACATATTTACATACACACACACTCCACAATACTGTCCTCCTCAAAATTTTTTAGGCCGGGGCGCTGCCCCGCACCCCGCAAGGGGGCTGCTCGCCCCCTTGACCCCCAGCTCGCTATCCGGGTAGCGGGACCCCCGTAAAAACTCTGCGTGGCTCCCGATATATCCAAACCCCCCCTTTCAAAACAAAACACACATACACTGCACATTGAGTTCGCATGACCAGTTTAACCCGTTAATCGGAGGTTCCCTCGCCCCAAAGGCGAGGGGTAATTAACGGCAGCTTAGTCCGCGGCTGCCGGAGATTCGGACCCCCACAATCATTAAACCCCGGCCTACCCTAGGCAGGGGGAATCTGTAGTACGCCTGACAAGCGTGCGCGTATTCCCATCTCAATGGGGTGACGAAAAACGCCCTACAGGTTCTGGCACGCCCGGTGGGACCATCTCTCCTCCCATATTTCGGGTTAAATGTTCATGCGAATAATGTTTCTATTTGCAGGGGTTAACAATTTCCAATTGCCATATTCGATGCAAGTCGGTATTTGAACGATTTTTCTTGGCCCCAGCCGGGGGCAAGGCCATCAACACTGACAAAGTAATAAGGTATCTCGGGCAAACTCCAGCGGTGCCCCTTACAACTACTCAATTAGGTATCTTCTCTGACCTCCACGTCGTTAAACTGGAAACAGATGACCTCTAAGTCTTTAAACTGGAAACAGATGACCCCTAAGTCTTTAAACTGGAAACAGAGGACCACCACGTCATTAAACTGGGAACAATCGACCTCTAAGTCGTTAAACTGGGAATGTAAAAAAAAATGTAAAAAAAAAATGTGTAAATAAAAGAAAAATAAAGAAAAGCCGAAATGATGGGGCAACTCGCAATAAAAATCAGCGAGTAAAATAAAGATGAAATAAAGCCGAAATGATAGGGCAACTCGCAATAAAAATCAGCGAGTAAAAATAAAAATGAAAATAAAGCCGAAATGATTGGGCAACCGCGAATAAATAGCCGAAATGATAGGGCAATCGCGACCTTCGCGATAAGAAAAGCTGAAATGATAGAGCAATCGCGGTAAAATAAAAAAAATAAAAAAAAGGCGGATGATGAGTTGCTCCTGGCATTATCCCAGTGCAGCAATGCAGACGCCAAACAAAAATCCAATTTCCCAAAATTCTTTCAGCCCTACGGCCAGTCCCCAAATTGACTACCGTATACAATCCACGGGCTCAAATAATTCTCAGCATACCCATGCCCCACCGCAACCACCAGTTATGCGGCTGGTCTCCGCCTTTGGAATTATGCTTCATTGGAAAGACCCACTCATGTGTCCTCACGATGCATGAGGAGAACAAACCTTCGTGAGATCCTTACGACTCACCAAGGAAAAACACACTTAGGAGTCCTCACGACTCTTAAGGAGAAAATACACCTGCGGGATCCTTACGACCCGCAGGGAGAAAATGCTTTTATGGGACCCTCACGGCCCATAAAATTGAAAAGCCTTAGGTGATAGGGATCCAAACCTGTCTCCTAAGCCATCGCTCCCCAATCCCCAACGGCGAATGATGAGTCGCTCCTGGTACCATATTCCAGTGCAGCGATGCAGACGCCGACCAAATTCCAAATCCTATACCCCAACGGCGAATGATGATTCACTCCTGGTACCATATTCCAGTGCAGCGATGCAGACGCCAACAAAGTCCCAAAAATTTTTATGGCCCTACGGTCTGGATCATACATCCTGCAAAACCGTATACAATCCACGGGCGTAAAACAATCCCAATCTCTCCAAAAAAAAAATAATAATAAAAAAAAGGGTATGTCCACAAGCAAAATGGGCGCGGATGAAAACCCGAAAGGGCTCCGTGAGTAAAAACAGCAGGACTGCCGGCGAGTTTGTGAAAACCCGAAAGGGCGCAAACTCGTGAGAAAAAGATGAAATGCACTCGCAATGTCCTCTCGACTTTGTGAGGAGAAAATTCCCGCGTGAGATCCTTACGACTCACAAAGGAGCGACACACTTGGGAGTCCCCACGACTCCCGAGGAGAAAATACACTTACGGGATCCTTACGACCCGTAGGGAGAAAATACTTTGTGAGACCCTTACGGCTCATAAAATTGAAAAGTCTTAGGTGATAGGGACCTAAAACCTGTCTCCTAAGCCATCGTTTCCTAATACGCAAGCGCAAATGATGATTCGCTCCTGGTACCATATTCCAGTGTAGCGATGCTGATGCCAAAACCAAAAAAAAAAAAAAACAATTCCCAAATCCTCTCATGACAAATGATGATTCGCACCTGGTACCATATTCCAGTGTAGCGATGCTGATGTCAACCAAAATCAAATCAACCAACAAGCTCTGCGTCGGAATCATGCTTCGTCTCAGAATATGCACCCCGTGTCGAAATGATGCTTCGCCACGGTGTATCTGCCTTCCCTGTCGGAATTATGCTTCGGCTCAGGATCAACCAACGACCTCCTCGTCGGAATTATGCTCCGCCTCGGAATCAAGTCAACCAGCAAGCTCTGCGTTGGAATTATGCTCCGCCCATCGGAACGATGCTCCGATCCCTGGAATTATGCTCCGCTCTTCGGAAAGATGCTCCGAACTCTGGAATCATGCTCCGCCCTTCGGAATGATGCTCCGAATCCTGGAATAATGCTCCGCTCCTCGGAAAGATGCTCCGAACTCTGGAATTATGCTCCGCAAATCGGAATGATGCTCCGACCCTGGAATCATGCTCCGCAAATCGGAATGATGCTCCGACCGTGGAATCATGCTCCGCCCATCGGAACGATGCTCCGAATCCTGGAATCATGCTCCGCCCTTCGGAATGATGCTCCGAATCCTGGAATGATGCTCCGCAAATCGGAATGATGCTCCGATCCTTGGAATCATGCTCCGCCCATCGGAACGATGCTCCGATCTCTGGAATCATGCTCCGCCCTTCGGAATGATGCTCCGAATCCTGGAATCATGCTCCGCCCTTCGGAATGATGCTCCGAATCCTGGAATGATGCTTCGCAAATCGGAATGATGCTCCGATCCTTGGAATCATGCTCCGCCCATCGGAACGATGCTCCGATCTCTGGAATCATGCTCTGCCTTTCGGAAAGATGCTCCGAACTATGGAATCATGCTCCGCCCTTCGGAATGATGCTCCGAATCCTGGAATAATGCTCCGCTCCTCGGAAAGATGCTCCGAACTCTGGAATTATGCTCCGCAAATCGGAATGATGCTCCGACCCTGGAATCATGCTCCGCCCATCGGAACGATGCTCCGATCTCTGGAATCATGCTCTGCCCTTCGGAACGATGCTCCGAATCCTGGAATCATGCTCCGCCCATCGGAACGATGCTCCGATCTCTGGAATCATGCTCCGCCCATCGGAACGATGCTCCGATCTCTGGAATTATGCTCCGCTCATCGGAAAGATGCTCCGACCCTGGAATTATGCTCTGCGCTTCAGAATGATGCTCCGATCCTCGGGAATAATGCTCCCCGGGATGATGCTTCGCCTCCGGAATGATGTTCCACCTCGAAGTTTAGCTTCAAGATCCATCAATTTCATGCACACAACTCAAATGTGCGGTGTGCATTTATTGATGGGGGGCACTTTGTTGGGGTAAAAATTTACACCCCCGTTGACCGAGTCAAAGTCAAAGTCAACCCCAAGCCAGGTGGGCCCAAGCCCAGGTCAAGCGGGCCCATGCCCAAGTCGAGCCCGCGGCCAGCCTCCTCCATGCTAAAATATAGATCATGTAATAAATAATTTTTATGTAATTTTTTATACATGAATGTATGCAAAATGGGCATAAAGCCAATATTTTGTAAGCCCGTGGCTTATGTGCAAAAATGAAATGGCACATGAGCCATGGGATGGCAAAATGCCATTTTGTGAAGCCCAAGGGGCTATGTGTAAAACGTATGGCCTATAAAGGCAAAAGATAATGAAAATATCTCATAACTTTTTCTCTCTCCAAAAAAGTCTCAGAGCTGAGCTCTTTCTTCCATCTTCAAGGTTCCAAAACCTTCTTCTTTCTCTTGAATTAAATCAAGAGTTTTACTCTTCCTTTTTCAAAACAAATTAGTTTTTCACCACAAAACCCACAAAGGGGAACTTGGATCTATCATTAGATCTGAAAAAGAAGAGATTTTGAGATTTCACATCTCTTGATCTTCAAGATCCAGCAAGCAACAGGAGGAAGAAGAACATCGTTCACTAAACCCAAAAAAAAAAAACACACATACACTCAGGAGTCCAACTCCTTTCTGATTTCTCTTCTGAGAAATTTGTTTTAGCAGCGCGCAGCGCAAGTGCGCAAAGCGCCCGCGTGCCGACACGTGGCGCGCGCGCGCTTGCGCACCTGCGCGCTTGCGCACGTGCGCAAAGCGCCCGCGTGCCGACACGTGGCGCGCGCGCGCGCTTGCGCACCTGCGCGCTTGCGCAAGTGCGCAAAGCGCCCGCGTGCCGACACGTGGCGCGCGTGCGCGCTTACGCACCTGCGCGCTTGCGCAAGTGCGCAAGGCGCCCGCGTGCCGACACGTAGCGCGCGCGCTTGCGCACCTGCGCGCTTGCGCAAGTGCGCAAGGCGCCCGCGTGCCGACACGTGGCGCGCTTGCGCACCTGCGCGCAGCGCTCATGCGCACGGCGCTCAGGGTGTTGTCCCCACGCATCCTTTGGATATCTTTTCCCTTTTTTTATATATATACATGTATATCTGTACATATGTATACATATTTACATACACACACACTCCACAATACTGTCCTCCTCAAAAATTTTTGGGCCGGGGCGCTGCCCCGCACCCCGCAAGGGGGCTGCTAGCCCCCTTGACCCCCAGCCCGCTATCCGGGTAGCGGGACCCCCGTAAAAACTCTGCGTGGCTCCCGATATATCCAAACCCCCCTTTCAAAACAAAACACACATACACTGCACATTGAGTTCGCATGACCAGTTTAACCCGTTAATCGGAGGTTCCCTCGCCCCAAAGGCGAGGGGTAATTAACGGCAGCTTAGTCCGCGGCTGCCGGAGATTCGGACCCCCACAATCATTAAACCCTGGCCTACCCTAGGCAGAGGGAATCTGTAGTACGCCTGACAAGCGTGCGCGTATTCCCATCTCAATGGGGTGACGAAAAACACCCTACATTCGTGAGGGTATATCTTCTACCACACCGAGGAACAAAAGGTGTTTGTTTCTCGGAATGCCACCTTTTTAGAAAATGAATTTCTTATGAAAGAAATTAGTGTTCATGAGGTAGAACTGGAAGAAGTTTCAGCTACACAAACTACAGCTGATGATTTGGTATAACCAGAGGATTCTATAGTCTCCAACGAACCTCAGCCACTCCGTAGATCTAGTAGAGTTACTTATCCACCTGGGGTTTTCTCGTAGACGGTAGGAGCGAGGATTGCATCATGGAAGATGATAACCCAACTAGTTTCGAGCAGGACATCACAAGTCAGGACTCTGTGAAATGGATGGATGTAATAAGATCTGAGATGGAATCCATGTACACCAACAAAGTATGGACTTTGAAGTTGCTCCTGAAGGGGTAAAACCCATCAGGAGCAAGAGGATCTTGAGAAGATAATCGGTGTAGATGGAAAAGTTTTGACTTTCAAAGCTAGACTTGTAGAAAAAAGTTTTCGTCAATGACTAGGTGTGGATTATAATGAAACCTTTTCTCTAGTGGCTATGCTTAATTCCATCCGGATCGTACTTGCCATCGCTGCATACCATGACTACGAAATCTAGCAGATGGATGTTAAGACCACTTTTCTAAATGGTGATTTAGAAGAAAGCGTGTATATGGCATTGCCAGAGGGCTTCGTAGAAAGTAGGAGCAGCGGAAAGGTGTGCAAGCTGCTTAAATCAATTTATGGATTAAAGCAGACATCGCGGAGTTGGAACATCTATTTTGATGTGACAGTCACAGAGTTTGACTTCATCAAAAACGTAGATGAACCTTGTATATACAAGAAGGTTGTAGAGAGTAAGATTGTCTTCCTCGTATTGTACGTGGATGACATACTCTTGATAGGAAACAAGGTTTCTATTCTACACTCGGTCAAGCTCTTCTTATCACACAGTTTCTCCATGAAAGATCTGGGTGATGCCTCCTACATCCTGGGATTAAGATCTGTAGAGATAGATCTAAGCGGATGTATCATACACACTAGGTGTAGTGAGTAGGTGCCAATCAGATCCTGGGGAAAGCACTGGACAGCTGTGAAGAACATTCTTAAGTACTTGAGAAGGACTAAAGAATTGTTCCTTGTGTATGGTAACGGTGAACTCCATATCGAGTCCTTTACCGATTCGAGCTTTCAGAGTGATAAGGACGAGTGTAAGTCGATCTCGGGTTTTGTCTTTACCCTCAGTAGAAGGAAGGTATATTGGAAGAGTTCCAAGCTAGATACTGTAGCAGACTCGACGATGAAGGCTGAATACATCGCTGCCAACGATACTACCAAAGAGGCTGTCTAGATGAACAAGTTCATGAGATGAACTTGGTGAGGTTCCAACCATTAAGCATCCAATACTTGTGTATTGTTATAACAATGGAGCTGTGGCTTTGGCTAAGGAACCCCGGTCCCATCAGTGATCCAACATATTCTTAAGCGGTATCACCTGATCCGGGAGATAGTTGATCTCTGGAAGATCGAGGTCAGGAGAGTTGACACGAAGAATAACATGGAGGATCCACTCACGAAGGCTATTTGAGAGACTTTTTGAGATGATGGGTATGAGATACTACAACAATTGGCCTTAATGCATGTGAGAGATTGTTAGTTATATGTATGCCCTATAGGCCATTATTGTACATGATTGTATATTATAATGGATGCTTGGCCATATATAGAGAGGACTTTCTTGCTTGACATGATAGTATGCTATCTGGTTACTCTTTATCGTAACTTGTACACTTGTATCATTATACAGTCTCTCCGTTGTATGTTGATAAAGCCCTTAGGATGTGTACTTGGCAACCAGGATTATGATGGAGATCATACCAGTGGGGGCCAGGATAGTCCATAAGTACATCCTTTAATTGTTCCTAGTCGAAGGAGTATCGAGACAGGGCATCGATATTCTAGAGTGGACTAGTGTGTATATTTCTTGACCCAGTATGGGGCGATGGATGATACGACATCCATTGGTGTTTGACATCAAAGATTGTACACATGTGCTCATTAGAGAATGGGTATACCGAACAGGACTCGCCGAGAATTCCTAGATAGTATTATACCTATCATCAGATAGCAGTTCTCTGGTGACACTGGTACAGGTTAGTCTGTAGACCCGAGATCGTCAAAGAGTCTTGTGTGATTCCCACTGTACTTTGATTTCCTCTCTACCACGCTCAAGAGAGTCGTGCAAACAGGTGGATTTTGGGTACAGTCTCGAGTCACATGGAGGCAATGAGCAATAGGAAGGGTTTCGTCTCTCCTGGTATTAGGAGTTGATGTTGCGCTATGCTCGATTGGCTATAACAAGAAGTCCCTGGTCAGGGCTAATGATGAGATTTACTGGTAAGTGTTATCAGTAGTTTCTCGACCCGTTATGAGCCACACATCAGCATGACTTATCAAGTTATTGGGGTCTGACATTTACCACCCCCAGACTCGATATGCGACATATCAGACGAAGAGACCGGACTGTACGGTAGTGTTACTTACAAGATTCATGGAAGTTCGGACAAGCTTGCTTGTTGATCTTCTGATCATTCAATACCTGGGTCGCCGTTACGTCCAGCTAGTACCACTGACGGCTTGTGGATGACTGATATGATCATTACCTACTGCTGGCGTATTGACGAGTCTTTAGAGTCCTACACAGATGTTTCCTAGCTCAAGCGAAACGAAGTAGGGCACATATGTGATATATGTGCGACCGATATTAATACGTGTATGTGATACATTATTCTAATCTCGCTATATAGGTTATATGTGATATAACCGGATTATTGAATCAAGTGTTGATTCAATAATTTGGTATATGTATATTTGATATACATATAAATAATATTAGTCGGTTATATGTGATATAGCCGGATTATTAAAACAAGTGTTGATTTAATAATTTAATATATAATTATATATTTGATATATTGATATATATTAACTAATATTAACTCTCTTAAGAATTTCTTTTCTACAAATATATATAAATATATATGAGATATATATTAATATATTTACTATTGTGTCATGCTAGATGATACATTGGACATGGCTATATGAGACTCACACCAAACTAAAGATTATTTGGGTGATTTAATTATCAAGGGATAAACCAAAATTAGGTGGAAAATGTCATGGCTTAAGATGCTTGTGGAAGCATGTAGAAGCCTTGACTTAGTCCACTAATTTTGTTTTACTCTAGATATTTATTAACCCAACTATTATCTTTAGGAATGGTTAACTCTCTATTAATATCTCTTGAGATATTTTCTCACCCAATGGTTCATCACATGATCATCTTCTTCATCTCCTTCTTTGCTCTCTAGCTTTGAGTGAGGTGAGAAAGAAAAGGAGAAAAAATAATTCTAAAGTGAGCAAAATTCCTATTTCATCAATCTATACCAAACTAGCCCTTTAGTATAGCTTGTTTACTTCACTAATTCCTCAATTAGTGAAGAGATAGCTTGAGTTAGAGATTCCTCAACGTAGATCATTTTCGGCTTCGAGGATCCTTAAGCAAGCTTATTCCTTTCACCAAGTAGAGCCTAAGAAGAGTTTGGAAGACCACTACTTAGAGCTAAGAGACTGCTACTTGGATCTTTAGAAGTGAAGGACCGGTCTACAAAACTTGTATTCCTTGTTCACTTAGTGTAAAGCTTGTTTACTAGTTTAAAACCCCTAATTCTCTAGTTCGATTCTAGGATAGCATGCAATATCACACTAGATTTTTTTTAAATGTATACTCGATGCTTCTAAAAACCTAGTAGTAGTACTAAAGCATACTTTCAGCAACTTGCCACATAGTCTTCGGTTTCTTCTGATGAGTCATTTTTTCATCGTTGTCACTATTTTTGTTCTCAAGAATATGCTTCAGGAACTCTTTGAGGTGACCAGTGTCCGCGCCTTTTGGTTGTACTCCTCCAGCATATCGATGTACTTTTTTAGGTCTGTGTGCTTGTCGTCATACTCGGCAGGCTGCACAGGCATCTTGGTCTTCTTCTTTTTTTTCGAATGCTTTGAAGGCTTGACTTGGGGATTTTGCCTTTTGTCATCAATTTTCGGTATGGGACATAGTTTCAACATCCCTTCGATGATTTCGGGTTCAAATGGACTTTTCCACATGACTGCCGGACATGACTGTAGATCCTTCAGCATTCTTTTGGTTTTAGCAGAAAGAGCGACTTCCCATGGATTTTCTTCCACGAGCGAGCATGATGCCCCCGGCGCATCCACCTTTTAGGGAGTGTGCTTTAGGGACGGGTTCACCTTCCAATTCTCAGATAGCGCGAACTTCCTTTGTTGATACTGGTTCTCGACCCAGTTCTTGAAGACGTAGCAATCCTCAATTGGTTGGCTCAACATTCTGTGATAGGAGCTGTAGTTGGGGTTGTTGACGTTGCCGGGTTGCGGTGGACGTCGTGGGTTTGGCAATGTGATGAGTTTGTTGCGCACTGCTAACTCAAATAATCTCCTCGTCTTGTCGTGAGGAATCGAGTAAGCGTGTCCTAGCCTTTCTTCTGGGGATAGGCGTGGGCGCGCGTTGTTTTGGCGAGCAGCCGGCTTTGGGCCACTCGATTGTTGTTGAGTATTGGCGATGAAGGCCACTTTCCCTTTACCCTAGGCATTTCGAGGGTCCTTATTTGAGGAGGAAGGCCCGTGGCCTATCTAGTCCATTTGGGCCAGTTTATCGATCATTGCTTGGAAGGTCGATGGTTTGAAGAATGTCATGAACTAGGACACAGCCGTTTGGGAATCATGGGTCCCGATGACCATGCCCACGGCGGGAGATTCTTGGATGCGATGTTCGCACTTTGACCATAGGTTCCGCCACCGAATCGTATATTGGACCCAGGTTTCTCCTGGCCTTACCATGGCATTGATTAACGCCATGATCAGGGTGCGCTCGCTTGTGCTGGTGAACCGCTGTGTGAAAAGCAGTTCCATCTCTTTGAATGTTCTCACAGAGTCATTTGGGAGCTCCGAGTACCATTCAAAGGCCGTTTCTGACAGGCTGCCAATGAATTGGCGAAGCAACAGTTTGTCGCCGCCTCCAGTGTTGCCGCACAAAGCTCTGAACTGCGCGACGTGCTGGTGTGGGTTGCCTGTCCCCTTGTACACATGGAACTTGGGGATCGTATAACCCGGCGGATATTTGATTTGGTCATACCAACCTTGATATGGTCTCCCGATTCTGACAGTTTGGCCAGCTGCTTCATTAGCTTGATGAGCTCTTATTTGTTGAGCTATATAATCATCAAGAGCAGCCTTGGAGATCGTTTCCTCCTTGGCTATTGATAAAGCCGGAAGAGGGTTTGATATTTCCCCTCTGTCATCCTCGATGATTATTGGCTGATCCTCGGCTGGGGGTTCTGGCTGGATCATCATTCTAACCATGTCCTGGAACAAAAGCGCCATCTACTTTATGTTAGCAGCTTGTTCCGCGGCCTCTTTGTCTTTTCTTTCAAGCACCCTACCCAGGAACTCTGTATCGGTTTATTGTTCAGTCATTGTTCACTTGCTGGTTCCGGACTTTCTTTCTGTCCGGTAAGTGCTGCCATTTTTGTCAGCATTTCCTGGAGCTTTTGTTGTTGCTCTTGATCTTTTGTCAGCGACCGAGTTTGCGGTCGATGAGCTACGGAAGCACGACTTTCTTCTTTCCCGGAAGCCATGTAGACCGTATGCACGATCATGCCCCCAGGCTTGGGGTATTTGGGTCCATCGCCTTTGGAATTTGCCGCCGGCTGTGGGATTTTCTCTGGCCTCGTCCATTTGTGGGAGGTCAAAGTTGAAGGAGCTATCATGATAAGCACCTGTGTAAAAGACGTCCTTCACTGTATGACGGAAGGATGGTCTTTCTCGTGCTGAGCCTTCGATTTCTTCGTCCGAGGAGAATAATCTTTATTGATCACAGAGTCTCCGCCAGACCCTGTGAATTTGCGAGGAGAGTGGCTGATGGGGCTGCTGCGTCTTTGCCTGCACTGTGGCTTCTGTAGGCGGGGGAAATTTCTTTAGCACCACCGTTGGAGAGTTCTTGAGTACCCTCTTAAGCAGATCAAAGCTTTTTCCGGTTAGAACAGCAGCGTCAACTTCCACCCTTGGAGCTGGTGGTGTAAGTCCAGAAGGAGAGTTTCCCCCAACTTTTCTCACCCGGTGCCGGTGGTGTCGTCGATTGTGCCTCATGGCAGGGACCGCCTCAGTTTTGGAAGTGGCTTCTTCTTGCTCCCGACTTTGCTGACGGGCTGCTGTTGGTGTCAACCGATTGAAGACTAATGTCATTGGCAGAGTTTGAGGAGGAACAACCAATCTTTCGAAGACCGACTTTCTGGTAGGGGAGGCACCTTTGACGACTTTAGAAGGAGTCAGGAGGGCTATCCATTTTGGGGAAGCCCCTTCGGTATCACGAGCCTCTTTGAGTGCCAATTTGAGCTTTGGCTCAGCCTGTTGAAGACTGGGGTGGCAGACTTGGATGGCCCGTTGATAGGGGCCGTTGTGATTGCAAGTCGATTGAAGACCGACTTCTTGGGAGCTTCCTCTTGTGGCGCTGAGACACCGAAACTCTTTGGTGGGATCATGGTCCCCAAGAACAATTCAGTAGTGGCTTGCGTTACTTGCCCCACCGGCATTGAAAAAATAGAGGCCATGTTGGGCCCGCAGGTCACTCCTCCAACTCGGGTGGAGCGAGTGTTGCTGTTGCATGTTGTGTAGTTGGAAGCAATTGATTTTCTCTTCTGCACAGGAGCAAGACACCAAATCTAAGTACCTTGAATCCAAGGGCAACCATAGAGAACGGCGATTTTGTTCATGAAACACGACACACGAAGCGTGGAGTGAAAAGAGGAAAAGGTCCCACCGGGCATGCCAGCCGAAAGACCGGACCGAGACGTTGGGACGTCTGGCTTGAATTTTGGGGGCAGATTCTATTTGTACTTATCCATCCACCTCTCCGAAGATACCAAGTTGATTTATGACACCATATATCAGAGGTTTGGACAGACGTGACCGTTGTAGCAGACTTCATCAGATTCCCCCTCATTTTATGAGGGGTTTTTGATTGTAGGGATGCTCTTCTCTGCAGGTGCAAGCCTCTGCAGTTAATTTCGTTACCGCATTGCGATAATCACATTCTCCTGCTCCGGCAGTTCACTTCGTGTCATGTATATGTTTTTGTGTTTTGGGTGCCTGTGGATTGTATATAGAGACTAGTTTATGTCGTCGCCCGTAGGGCGCGGATTAGTCTAAATTCGTATATTTTAGATTTATGTTTTTTTTATTTAAGGACTGTTAATCTAGTTTGAGATTAAGATCAACTTAAATGTATATGAGAATTTGGGGCCCAATTTGTTTTTGCTAAGGATACGTTAGTCTAATTTGACACTAAGATCCATATAACAACATTTTAGGATCATTTTTACATAAGATCCAGCAAAAGAGTATTTGGGCTCAGCTGCGAGAAAAATTCAGAGACCTAACCAATTTGGGCTTAGTCTGCTTAGTCTTTTCTTTTATTCAAAAGTGCTAAGCACTTATTTGGGCTTTATTTGTTTAGCCCTTTTCCTTATATATAAAAGTGCTAAGCACTTACTTGAACTCTGATGCCCACATGTATGTCATGTGAAGCATTCAGTCATGGGCGATGCCCAATAAATGTTCAACACTTTAGTCATTTTGACTAAATGTGAAATGCTAAGCATTTTTTATGGCGTCCACATGAGGTGCACGTACGGTGCTGGGCACTGCCCAATTAGTGCTGAGCACTCAACCATTTTGGCTGTATATGAAGTGCTAAGCACTTTGTTCAGCGCCCACGTGTGTTTCACATGAGGCGTCGGCCTTCTGTTTTAGGTATCCGCGTGTTTTTCCCGTGAGGCACTAGGCACTGTTAAAAAGGAGTGCCCACGTGGGACATACGTGAGGCGCTAGTTTTTTTATATAGAGATTTAATATCTGTCGATATTTTCAGAGAGGTTAAAGCTCTGTCAATGGCATTTTGACGATTAACAATCACCATAATCACCGTTTTGAGGATCTTGTACCGGATTCTTTAAGAAACTAAGTTCTTGATTTGAAGGAACTAAGTTCCTGAAGTATTATGGACTCCATTTTCATTCTTTTCAATTTATGTTCTCCTCTGAATCTTTGCTTCTCAAGAACAAGATCTTCCCGATGAGAATTAAATTCTCAACTTGTGAGAGACTTGTCTTGTGAATCTCAGATCCAGAGAAAGAACTAAGTTCTTTTAAAAGGGTTAAACCCTTTAATAGGTAAATGAAATGTTTTGATCTCTGCTTTTTTTTATCTAGGATTTTGAGAAGGAAGATCTTCTTCTTTGAGAATTAAATTTTCTGTTCTTTCGAGAGCTCGCTGTATTTTTCAGAAGCTTGAGGGGGGCGGTTTCCTCTCTGTCGTCTCTCCGTCTTGAGACTTGAAGTCTTGGGTCCTTTATATAGTGAAGGCAGATTGTTAATTTGTTTTGAGAAAATCTCTCATTGAGAGATTCCAATTGATTTAATTGGTTTCAAAATTGATATAGGGAATTTTACCCACCGTTGGATCTTTGATCCAAGGACTTCTGTTTTTACAGAAGATGTTGTTCTTGTTTTTTTGACAGCATTGGGGAAATATTTTCCCATATACATGATTTATTCTGTAATGGTGATTTTTATTCACCATTGGATTTTTAATCCAAAGGTTTTCCGTTTTACAGAGGACAATCTTTTTGTTTGGAAAAATTGAGAGAATATATTCCCAAAAAATAGAATTTTATTCTATTATTGGATCATTGATCCAACCGAGAATATCTTTCTTATTTAGAAAGATCTGGGAGATGTTTTCTCCTAATTATATATTTTGATGATTTATCATCTCCATTGGATATTTGATCCAACGACTCTATTTAACATAAAATATCCCAACTTTTGTCAGGGAAATGTAGAATTTAATGCTACTGATATGAACTTGGGTGCTGGCTCTCACATGTTATGCACGTGGGCGTCACTTAAGAATCTAATTCTTATGATAGGTACTTATTTGCTTTGCACGTTGGCGTCCGCGTGAGGAGCACGTGCGGTGCCATCTAAGAGTAACTCTTATGTAATAAACTCTTTTGTGCTTTGCACATTGGCGCTTGCGTGAGGAGCACGTGCGGCGCCCCCATAAGATTTAATCCTATGAGATTGGCTCTAGCGCTGGCGCAATCGTGAAGAGCACCTGAGGCGCTACCTTATTAAATTCCAACATAGTTTTGCTCTTTTATTAGGTTAAATATTGGGGGAACAATTATATTTTGAAAATATGGATTTATAATTTTATATAATTTATTTGAAAATTAATTTTATTTGGAAAATTCGTATTTCTTAAAAACCGTATTCGTTTCCTTTCGAGATCGAATAATCCGTGAGGAGGTCTGCATCTCGCTCTACTATCCCCAGGATGTGCCATAATCCGCACCATCTATTAGCGGGTCCCCTAACAAGGGTTTTGAATGCATAATTGCAAAGGAATATGAAATATCGTTTTAAAAGAAACCCGGTTTTTAAATTATATGGTATTTTATTGTAAATACTATTCCACGAAAAAAATACATACAAAAATGAATCGTGCTATGAAACCAAAGTTTACGTATGTGGGGTATGTCTTTACCCCGTGAAGTTTTTCCTAAAGGTATAGTCTTAACAAACACGAAATGAGGCGATAATAAAGCTCAAGGTATTTTAATGAAAAAGTTCAATTATGATTGTTTCACATGAGATTCTTGGTTAAACTTGTTTCTAAGCATTGGTATTTAAGGTTGCAAGTATTGTGTAAAACTTAGGTTGATCAACATATAAAGGAAAAAGAGTTTCTAGGTTTTAAAAGATTATCGGTAATAACTCCAATTTACCGATATAAGTTTAAAAATGAAATTCAATAAAGAAAAAAAAGAGTTTGGGAGGAACTTACAGTTTGAATACGTTAAGAAGAGGTTAAGGAAGAGGAGGGAGGCTTTGTGGTGTCGCGGGAGCTCCGGAATCGGCTTCGATCTTTGACGAAAGAAACTTACTCGCTAACTCCACTTTACTCCACTTGCACTTAGAAACTTTTGAGAGATTTTTTGCTAGAATTTTCATAATGGTGCCGAGCCAAGATAGGGGGTGGTATTTATAGTTGAGAATTAGGGTTTGGGAATTAAAAACGTGGAGTAAGAAGCATTAAAATGGAATTAAATTATGAAATGAAAGTTCTCTATTTGATTGCAGGGAAATCAAACAGTGCAGAGGAATTAAGGGTAGCTGAAGAGACGAGTGTGTAAAACACGGAGCTGCAATTTCCGTCGGTCGATCTTGAGGCTCTGGCCTTGAGATTCGTGCCACCAGTTTAATTCAGCATTTACACCATTTTCCACATGTTTGATTTTTCTGAACTTTTCATATCCGTGTGTATTGCACGTGCAACCTTTTGGTCTTCCAAAAAGTTAAAAATAAAAATCAGAAAAATATTTATGTCTTATGGGAATCGAACACACATTCTAGGTCACAGCAGTGCAAAGGCTTTACCAGTGAGCTACAAGCGACTTCTTACTTTTATTTAACAAAAGTGACTTATAACTCAAACTCAGGCTGTAATACTCTTTTCTTATATATTGACAGAAAAATTTCCATATAGAGATTTCAGAGTCGTTACATTCTACCCTCCTTATAAAAATTTCGTCCTCAAAATTTACAATTACATATGGAATAATTTTCAAAGAAGTAAGGGTATCATGTACACATATCTTCTTCTCGTTCCTATGTTGATTCTCCTGACGAATTCTTTCTCCACATCACTCAGACCAAGTTTATTTCCTTGTTTCGTAATATCTCCACCTTTCGGTCTAGGATCTTAACTAGTTGTTGCTCGCAGATTAGGTCGGTTTGTATGTGAGATCTGAGTGATCAAGTATGTGGCTGGGGTCGCTCACATATCATCGTAGCTGGGATATGTAGAACACGTTGTACACTCCTTCCAATGAGGGTGATAGTGCTAAACGGTATGCCAATTCTCCAACTCGTCCAAGTATATCGAACGGTCCTATGTATCTTAGATTGAGTTTACCGTTTTTGCCAAAACGGACCACTCCTCTGTTTGGAGAGATCTTTAGGAATACATGGTCTCCAGGTTGAAACTCCAGATTTCGACACATTTCATCTGCCCAATGCTTCTGTCTTTCTTGAGCTATGCGCATTCTTTCCCTGATCGTGTGAACTACATCCACAGTTGCTTCGGTCATCCCTGGACCAAGGAGTTCACGATCTCTAATGACATCCCAACTTAGCGGTGAACAACACTTCCATCCGTAAAGTGCTGCGAATGGTGCCATTCCAATACTTGCCTGATAGTTGTTGTTGTATGAAAACTCCACAAGGTGTAGGTGATCTTCCCATGAACCTCCGAATTCTAACATACGAGCTCTTAGCATGTCCTCTAGAATCTGAATTGTTTGCTCGAACTTTCCATCTGTGTATGGATGATAAGTCGTGCTGAAATTTAGACTAGCTTGCAGACTCTGCCAGAATTGAGATCGGAATCTTGTATCATGATCGGAGACGATGCAAATAGATACTCCATGTAATCTCACGATCCCTGCTTGAGTTCATAGGTATCAAATATAAAACACTTTGAAGGTTTAAATTTTACTTTAGATTTGTGCTTACCTTTATGTACTTCTTTGCTAATGTCTCGGTTGATTGGCCAACTCAAAATGGAATAAAGTGAGCCGACTTGGTGAGTAGATCCATAATAACCCATATTGCGTCATTACCTTTCGTGCTGCGAGAAAGGGCAGTCACAAAGTCCATGGTAATATGCTGCCATTGCCATTCTGGGATTGGTAACGGCTGAAGTAGACCAGCAGTTCTGTGATGTTCATCCTTCACTTGTTGACACACCAAACACTTGGCTATACTCTTTGCTACTTCACGCTTCATTCCATGCCACCAGTAGTGTTGTCGTAGATCCTTGTACATTTTCGTACCACCGGGGTTTACCGAATACAGAGAGCTGTGAGCTTCTTTCATCAACTCTTCTCAAACAGGGCCGATTGGTACACATAAACGACTGCCATACCGCAAGGATCCATCTTCATGGATGATGAAATCAATTCGAAGTCCACTTTCTACTTGTTCTCGGATCTTTTATAGCTTGGCATCATTTGCTTGAGCTACCTTGATCTGGTTGACAAGAGTGGACTGGACTTGTAAGTTCATCAAATATGAAGTGTTACTTAGCAAAACTACTTCGATCTCTGATTCGTGCAATTCTTACTGTATCTTCCACTGAGCGGTGAGGTTCATTGCTAATGGCTAGCGACTAAGTGTATCGGGAATTACGTTCACCTTCCCAGGATGATATTGTAGGTTGATGTCGAAGTCCGCCATGAGATCTAGCCATCTTCTCTGCCGCATGTTTAATTCTTTCTGAGTAAATAGATACTTCAGACTTTTGTGGTCTGTGTATATGTCCACTCGTTCTCCTAGAAGATACCGGCGCCAAATCTTGAGTGTGAAGATTACGGCTGCTAATTCTAAATCATGTGTTGGATAGTTGCGCTCATGAATCTTCAGTTGTCTTGATGTAAAAGCTACAACCTTTCTATGTTGGTATAGAACCATGCCAATTCTTTACCGAACGTATCACAATGCACAACAAATCCTCCAGATTGATCCGGTATTATAAGGATAGGAGCAGAAGTTAATCTTGACTTGAGTTCTACAAAAGCTTTTTCACATGCTTTTGACCACACGAATGCTTCATCTTTACGTGTGAGCTTGGTCAGGGGAGCTGCAATCTTTGAGAAGCCTTCAATGAATTGTCGGTAGTATCCTGCTAAACCCAAGAAACTTCGTATATCTTTCACTGCCTTTGGTGTCGGCCACTCACTGATAGCTGAAACCTTACCTGGATCTACAGAGATTCTATCGCCTGAAACAATATGTCCAAGAAATCCGACTTAATCTAGCCAAAATTCACACTTGCTGTACTTGGCGTAGAGCTGATGTTGTCATAATGTCTCCAGGACAATTCTTAAGTGCTCGGCGTATTCTTTCCGATTCTTTGATTACATCTGGATGTCGTCGATGAAGATGACAATGAACCTGTCTAATTACTCTTGGAAAACATGGTTCATCAGATTCATAAATATAGAAGGTGCATTGGTCACTCTAAATAGCATTACGAGATATTCATAATGACCATATCGAGTCCAAAACGCCGTTTCGGAATGTCGGACTCTTTGACCTTCACCGGATGATAACCCGAATGAAAATCTAGTTTCAAAAATACACAAAACCCACTTAACTGATTGAAAAGGTCATCGATGTGCGGTAGCGGATACTTGTTCTTAATCGTCACTTCGTTCAGAGCTCGATAGTCCACACACATACTGTAAGATCCTTCTTTCTTCTTCACGAGTAACACCGGAGATCCCCAACTTGAAGTACTGGGGCGGATCCGACCTTTCTTTAACAATTCGTCCAACTGAATGCGGATCTTCTTCAAACCTTTCGGACTTAACCGGTATGGAACTTTGATTACAGGTTGTGCACCAGGTTGTAAATCAATACTAAACTCAAGAGCTCGATCAGGTGGCAAACCTGATATGTCTTCAGGGAACACATCCTCGAACTCTTGAACTACCTCAGGCTTTTCTTCTTCTGCCGGTTGAGAAAACACATCCGCATTCCTTGGTTTAGCACGGTAGGTTCCTAGCTCCAAAGTTCTATCTTCACTTTTGAAATAGAAACTGGGTGTTCTGGTATCTTAAATACTACTCTACTTTGAAGGAAGTCAATAGTACCATAGAATACTCCCAGAATTCATTCCCAACACAACATCGAAATTTTCTATGTCCAGTACTTTGAAATCTGCGTAGAATTCTCATCTCCAAACTACAACTGGACACTGATCATACTCCCATAATTGCTTTCAAGACTCATGTTCATCTCAGAAAACTGCATTTTAATACCACTCATTCATTATCTATTTTTTGTATATATCGGTACTATTAACAGTGTCTGCTTAGTAATTACATATTACAGGTATCTATGACAAAATACTGGAATACACTCAAAATCACGGATATAACATTTATGAGCCGACACTGCAACTGGAACTGCAAACCGATCGATGACCAAAGAGTTCTTTTGCTAATAAAGGTGTGCACACAATTCTGTCCAACACAATGCAAGTGTACACACAACTCTTTAGTATGGATCATGGTGGGGTTGCCCATGGCATACATGATATGATGAATTAGGCACATAGGGGGACAAGAGTTATAAATGCAAAATGTGGTGATGTGACCAAAAGCTATAAGTTTCCCTCCAAATCTCTGAGTGCAAATCAGGTTCATGTAGACAAATCAAGCATCACCAGTGGACTTGAGAGAGCACACAACACCACACAACAAACACGAGCCTATATGCTCGGATTTGGACCGGCGACATGTCCCTAAAAACCGGCCCACCGGTTTTTCATTAACCAAATGTCCCCAATTTTCTGCTGCCCCTCCCTTGCTGTCACATCAACTTATTTTTATTGCTTGTTTAAATTTATTTTTGTGCCTATAAAAGAAAAATAGTGAGCAAGGGGATGGGGGTCTCTCATAGTCCCACATAGTTACATTTTTGTTTCTCTTTTCATTTTGTTCTTGTACATAGCTTGTTCCCCTTGAGCTCTTTGCCTTTTCTTGATCTTACAACCTCTTCATTGGTCTTGCAAGTTTATGTTTTGGTTATTTAACTCAAGGGTTGTATCACTTGGACATAATAAAACTTTCATTTGTACACTTGGGTTCTTAGTATTATTTCTCTTGCTTTCCTTACTTGCAATTTATATTCATACCATTTTCTTACTTGCATTTTATTACCTTTCCATTTACTTACTTGCAATGCTCGTTCTTTTCTTTTGTTTTATCTTTTATTTTCTCTCTTTCTTTTTTTTGTTTTTATGGTTTGTGAATATTAGTGTTGTTAAGAAAAAGAATGGTTATGTATGCTAAGGTTTTCCTCTCTCATTTTCCTTACCCGATATTTTCCAATTGAACTCCGCCCAAATCTTACGCAAGCGCTCTGATAGGCACCCTACTCTAACAAGGTATCAGTGATTTCTAACCGTGATCGGTTGCGTTCGGTTTGGCCGGAGGCAAAAGCAAGCGATAAGAACGGACGGACAAGGGTCAATAAGCCGGATTTCACAAATATCATGCTTAAGCACCCTAATCCACGTTGTTTCCGATTCTCTAGCTTCAATGGTTAAGTTAGGCACAAAGGAATGAGTACGGACTTCACTAACTTACACTAACCTATCTAATCCTAACAACTTATACTTTGCATATATACGTAGGTTAGAAACGAACAATTCCGCCACGCGCATTAACTCGTCATAAAAAGAACGCTAAACGCTCCGTCTCCCTACAGACGACCCGTGTTCACCACGGCTAGCTACATGCGACGATGTCCTTGATCGCGGTTAAACGAATAGAACTTAAAAATACGATACGCCAAAAGCGTATCGATCAAATGGCGCCGTTGCCGGGGAGACGGTAAAGTTTTTATTCTTGTTATTTCGGGTTAATCTCTGTAAATCTTGTTTATAAATCTAACGACATTCTTAAAAACAAACTAAAAATAAAAAATAAAATAAAATTCAAAAACCAACAAAATTTGACATTGCTAACATTTTATTCTCTGGAATTTTGACCTGCAAGCACTTTGGAGCTAAATAAAAAAGTTAAACAATACTTTTGAGACATTAGTAGAACACTATGACACCTGAAGAAATTTGGAGCCCCAACTCCAAAGGGAGCCCAACGACTTCCCTCAGAAATCCAGCGTCACCGGCCAAAGCTTCATCTTCTGCTCCAAAATTTTTCTCTGTACTCCATTGTTCTAATTTTGTCCCAATTTTATTATTTGATTTTTATAATTTTGAGTGTGCAGGAGTTTGGGCATTCATATCGCTTTTTCACGCTAATAATCCGTTTTTTCGACATTTTCAGATTTTAACGAATTTGCGAACTACGATCCTGTGGACAAAGTGTACATTCATAGCTAAGGTGATTGCAAAATACAGTGCCAAAGATCCGGGTAGTTTGACCCGCGCAAGCGAACTTCTCAAGCTAACCGGATTCAATTAAACGAGGGTTTCTTAACCCGAAAACTTATCGGTACGTATTTCCTAACACCTTCTTCTCAAATCCAACGCATCCAATATACTATTCTTGCAGGATTCTTCGCAAGTTCGCTGGCAAACGCTAAAATTGACTAACCCGTATTTGTTGCAGTGCCGTGCTTAAACATAAAAATCAATTTTTTTAGGTTTTTAACAACCTTTTCATTGATTTGCGCATTCATCCATTAATATGGACATAAAGGCAAGCGAACCCCACAATATACGGTAAAGGATTTTATCACTTTTTCCGTGGCCCACAAATCACGAATTGAGCATAACGTTTACCCGCACAAATTTTTAAAAGAAACTAGACTTTAAGACTTTAAGGACTTCATGCTCATTAGGAGAAGTTAACTGTGTTTAGAATACCGCTTAACGGTATATCGTTCACGGGGTGTCTAGAAAAGTGTTCATGGCGAAACCGCCAAAAAAGAAAGGGTTATCTAATTAAAGACCTTCACGAAAGCGTTAGAAAACCTCCCCTTATCTATGCACTTACCTGGCCTCATGATTAGTATATCTTGAGCCCGTTTCTCGACATGGTTCTACTTCAACAATCAAGTTATTAAGCAGGCCTAGTTGATCTAGGTGAACCCTAGACCGATTAGGTGTGTGGTATTATGTCGTGATTGTTTTTGTCCACATTCTTTTTGTTTGTATATTTCATTCTTTTGTTGATGAATAACATATAAAAATAAAAAAAATTCACATTATTTTTCTTCTCCTTTTTTTCTCTCCTCATATCATGGGTATCCCACCTAGAAAAACTCTTGCCGAACATTGGTACCACAACTATACATTACTTCCGACGGTTGTTGCTTTGGTCGAACTCCGAACGATCCATCCATGCCCAAAATTTCTTTGAAAGATCGGATAGACGCCTCTAGGACAAACAATTGGACTCCGCAATCCACTTCGTATCAATCGTTTCAACCTTCCCTACCCTCTTATGTTGATACCCCTTTTGTGAGTCGTCCCTTATCCATTGCTGAACGTATTGAACAATCTCGTAGCTGATCTTTCACTTCTTTCACCACTTTTAATTCTTTTGATCAACAATTCCAACCACCTCCTTCTCATAACGTTGATCTTCATACTGTCCAACCATTCAATTCCTATCAATCTTACCCAACTTTTACATCTTCCATAGGCATTGCTTCTGAACAGCAATTTGGGAGTTTCCAGTATACAAATGAGTTTGAATCTTTTACTGAAACACCTTCACAACCCATGTCTAGTTTAGAACAGTCATTGGAAGACTTTCGGGTGGCGTCGTACCAACAGATGATGGATTTGAATGCGTCCATGACCGCCCTCATACAACCTAGTGACCCGGTAGCTAGTTTCCATCTAACTCCAAATTTTCCAATGTATGATGAGGCGATATGACAGATTGAGAATTTGAATAGTGAGAGTGAGCGGTACACCTTTCCAAATCAAACCTACCCATCGCAAATTGAATTCCACAACTCCAGTTTTGAAAGTCTATCGAGTGTCCCAAATGATTCACCAATTGAAGATAGAATGATTAATGAGTTGTGCGACTTTGTAGTGTTTGATTTACCCGATTGTGAAGGGTCCATTCCAAATGAAACCAATCCAAAACCTTTTGAAATCTATACCTCCATCTTAGAACAAAAATTGATTGAAATCCATGCTTTTGATGAGGTGTCTGAGAAAATTGATTTTCACTTGATTGAGGATATCGACGCCGGGAATATTTTGGATGATGAACCCGCAGCTTTGGATGAGTTTTTCTCTCCAATTCATCATCCCGAGTTATTAACTGTTTTTCCCGAACTTCATATATGATGCATGGATGAGTTAATTGTTGAGGATAATATTGAGGAAGTTTTCGGGGATGAACCGGTTTTACTTGTTGAGTCGGATTTTTCAATTCATCATGTCCCTTTCATTGACTATATACACCCTCCTAAATTTTTAACCGATCCCATTCCTCGATCACTCACATCCATCCTTTCCATCGTTCCGACCTTGAAAGACACCGTATTACCTTCTTTTCTTATGTCTGGTTTACCAAGTTCGGTCTACCCATGTTTTCTCACGAATCTTGAGGGATTTGACCCCATTTCTCAACAGGTTGATAGATTAGTACAATCGCATTTTACACATTGGTCATTACAAATTGTACTAATTTATTCACCCCATATTCACCCTCAAGTTCGTATTCCATTTTTTTTCCCTTCCGCCATTCTTCTCCTCATATACCAAGACCGTATCCCGCTTTTATCCGCATACGGTCTCACATATTCTCCATTTCTTTCCTCTCCGCATTCTTTCACTAGCCCGGGTCTTATCCCGATAAAATTTTTGAATGGTTGGTGCTAACTTTTAGCCTGTGTAAGGCCTTGTATAGATTGATACTATTCCCTCCCCCCTAATCCTGAACTTCATACTTAACAGTGGCAACATTGTTTCACTTAAGTTTGGGGGGATCTTTTTGTGTATATATTTTTTGGTTTGCCTTTTGTTTTGTATAAAAAAACAAAAAAAAAAAAAACAGGGGAGCGCTGACAATTTTGAGCCTCTTGGTATAGCCTGACAGTGAGGGCACTGTCAAGTTTAAGTTTGGGGGTGTGCTCGGTAAGCTTTTTTCCTTCGCATTCATATGTATATTTTGCATTTTGCATACTTATTTAAAAACCCATAAAAATAGAAATTTTTTACAAAAATATAAAAACTTTGTTATCAGGTTAGCTAATAGGGTAACTTATATTCTATTTCTAAAAGTTTAGTTGATACATTAGAAATTACTAAATCCTAGACTTAGGAATTGAAAACCCTAAAAATAACCCTCATTCTATTTAACCTTGGAAATTATACGTCTTTGCTGTTTTTTTATAGAAGTAAGTAATCTTGAGTTCAGTTCTTGAGTTAAGTCGAGATGAAGGAAAATTATTAAAGCTTTACTGAAGGATAAGTCTGAAAAATAGTTTCTATTCTTGAGTCCAAATTTAGAAAGCATATACCCTACAAACTGCACATACACGCACCTTGAAACTTGGGATAGTAGAGGATACCTAGAAATACTCTTGCCTGAAAACCTAGTATGAAAGAAAAAACGGTATTTAAAGCTAACCACCTAAAGAGCATCATAAAAAAATATTTTCGGTCTTGAAAAAGAAAAATAAATAAATAAATAAAATCAAGACCTGAAAACTGCTATTTACGCATTAAGCTCACACAATCAGTAATCGGCCGTTAGTGCCTCAAGAAGCATTAATAGTCGTATGAAAGGTGTATGAGCAAAACCGCCCATCACTAATGAAAAGAAGCAGTATAAGGCATTAGAGCAAGAGTACTATAGCTTGAATTGAATTCTTAAGTGTAGGGGTGAAATTTTACACACACGTAGGGGTATACAATCAATGTTTGGAGAAAATATAGAAATAAAGAATAAGACTTATGTTTTCTTTAAAGATGATAAAAATCCCTGATTGGAGACCGTACTTTAGAAGAAAACTCAAGAGAAATCGTGATCTTTCTAAAACTGTAAAAAAGTATAGGATCTGAGATTAAAATAATATGAGGCGTGAAATATAAGGGTTGAATATTTCTAACTTAGGATGATAGAATTTCTAATCCAGATACCAAACTGTTGGAGTAGAATCAACGTTAACTTATGAAACTAGCTTGACGGGATTTTATGGGTAGTATCCGCTGAAAACCCTTAGGAGACAACACTCCTCCTACTAGGGACACCTAGAGTTTTAACGACTTGTTGCACGAGCTCAGTGCAATCGCGTTCCCTGCAAAAGTGAGGCAAGGATTTTGTTTTCCTCAGGACGAGAAAAAGATAAGTTTGGGGGTATTTGTCCATCTCAGAAAACTGCATTTTAATACCACCCATTCATTATCTATTTTTTGTATATATCGGTACTATTAACAGTGTCTGCTCAGTAATTACAGATTACAGGTATCTATGACAAAATACTGGAATACACTCAAAATCACGGATATAACGTTTATGAGCCGACACTGCAACTGGAACTGCAAACCGATTGATGACCAAAGAGTTCTTTTGCAAATAAAGGTGTGCACACAATTTTGGTCCAACACAATGAAGGTGTACACACAACTCTTTGGCATGGATCATGGTGGGGCTGCCCATGGCACACATGATATGATGAATTGGGCACATGGGGGGACAAGAGTTATAAATGCAAAAAGTGGTGATGTGACCAAAAGCTACAAGTTTCCTTCCAAATCCCTAGGTGCAAACCAAGTTCATGTAGACAAATCAAGTAGCACCAGTGGACTTGTAGGGAGCACATAACATCATACAACAAACACGAGCCCATATGTTCGGATTTGAACCGGCGACATGTCCCTAAAAACCGGCCCCACCAGTTTTTCATTGTCCAAATGTCCCCAATTTTCTGCTGCCCCTTCCTTGCTGTCACATTAACTTATTTTTATTGCTTGTTAAAATTGATTTTTGTGCCGATAAAAGCAGATCAATGAGCAAGGGGAAGGGGGTCTCTTATAGTCCCACATAGTTACATTTTTGTTTCTCTTTTTATTTTGTACTTGTACATAGCTTGTTCCCCATGAGCTCTTTGCCTTTTCTTGATCTTGCAACCTCTTCATTGAGCTTGCAAGTTTTAGTTTTAGTTATTGAACTCAAGGGTTGTATCATTTGGACATAATAAAACTTTCATCTGTGCACTTGGGTTCTTAGTATTATTTCTCTTGCTTTCATTACTTGCAATTTATATTCATGCCATTTACTTACTTGCATTTTATTACTTTGCCATTGACTTACTTGCAATGCTTGTTCTTTTCTTTTCTTTTATCTTTTATTTGCTCTCTTTCTTTTTGTTGTTTTTATGATTTGTGAATATTGGTGTTGTTAGGAAAAAGAATGGTTATGTAAGTTAAGGTTTTTCTCTCTCATTTCCCTTACCCGATATTTTCCAATTGAACTCCGCCCAAACCTTACGCAAGCGCTCCGTTAGGCACCTACCCTATGAGTTATCTGTAACAACCGAGTTCAGTTATACCAATTTCTGTTTCCGTATTTGTTTGTCTGTGGTATTTTATTGATTTATCATGTTTGGATGCGAATGGTAGTTTACTTTTACATTGCATTCGACCCGACCCGCTTGCTTGAACTGGTTGATTCATATTTATAGACTACCCAGGCTTGTTAAATAGACACGTGCATCTAGTGTAAACTGCATATTGGCATTTCATCTAGCATTGCATATTTTATCATATAACATTTTAGGTTATATAAAATAAATTAAAATTGCATTTCATAGCCTGCATGATACCCCTGCCCCTGTGGTAGCGTCCGTGCATCTTGTTCTCGTCCCGTTCAGTGAAACGGACGTATTTGGATAGCTACGAGCACGTGCGTACTTCCGTTCTTGGGGGTATGCATTTTAGTTACCTAATCATTCATTTTAAAATATGGAAGTTGCATTTATTTTTCGTATTTCAAATCTAAATTTTTAGACCCGACCCGGGAGCATTTTGAAATATTTTATATCCCGCTAAAAATTTAAATTATCTTTTAAATTTCGTTTAACAGTTCAAAAGATTTTACAACTAACCAAAATATATTTTAAAACTAAAATCAAAACATTTAAATCAACCCAGCTCTTTCCTTCTCTTTCCCTGGCCCCACGCGTATTTCTCTCTCCTTCTCTCAGCCGCAGATCCCTCTCTCACCCCATCTCATAACCCCTTCTCTCTTCTTCCTTTCTCTCTCCCTGAGTAAATACAACTTTCTTTCTCCTCCCCCTCTCTCTCCTCTCGCTCTCTCCCTATCTCTCTCATCTTGCACTCCTTCTCTCTCCTATCGCGTTCACTGTGTGCGATCCCGTCACCTCCCTCGTATCTCGGCACCTCCCATCTCCATATCTCCTTCTTCCTTTTTTAAAAAAAAAACCGGAGCTCTTTTCCCTCCTCGCTAACCCACCGTCGCCAAGCCCCTCTCCTTAAACCCTAACCCTAAAACTCCATCACCTCTCTACCCTCAACCAAGCCTCCTCCTCCTCGCCATCTCCTTCTTCTTTTTCTTCCTTCCCGAGCACCTCCTGCGACGCCTGCACACCCACAGAACCCATCGCCGCCGATCACCTCCTCCTCTCGCCTCCACCTTGATCACCATCTCTTCCTCTCTATCTCCTTCTTCTCTCTTCTCCCCCTATACCAGATCCCTGCACCCAAAACCCCAGCATACACAACACCCAAGCCAAATCCTAACCTAACCCTAGCTTCTCAAACTCCCTTCGCCGCCGACGACCACCTCTCCGCAACACCAGCACCTCCTTTCTGAAACCACAGATCATCTAAAAACCCCAGTAAGCCAATCCCTTATCTCCTTTCTTCTTCCCTTCCTCTCTTCTTCTTCTTTTCTATTCTTTCTTTCCTTTATTTTTCCTTTTCTGTTTTTATTTAATCTCTGTAGATCGCCGGAGCCGTGACGACGTCGACGATCCCGACGACCCAGCGAGCGTATTTGACCCGTGTGATCCCCTTGTACATTGTTTGGATCCGTTCCATGCATCGTGCGCGCGTCGCGACTTTTCCCGCCGACGTGTGATGTTCCGTTTACCCGTTTCTTGATCGCATTAGGCAAGTAAAACTTGCTACATGCTATTTATATTATTTTATACGTATTTAATTGCATAGTAAACCTTTAATTTAAATCTAATGCCGCATGTTCCTTTTAATATTCTGATGTTCAATTTATATCGTTTTAGTTTTAGAACTTGAAACATATCATGTTACATATTAGATTACGATACACCATACCCATATCCGTATTTGAACCACATAATGATTGTTTGCATAGCCCATAGTACCATTTTAAATAGTTTATAACTTTCGGATACCTAGTTGCATCCATTTTAGCCTATTTTATATACAATTGCATCCCTAGATCATTTAATACATAATAACGAGAATTTAACTGTAGGGTTCCTAGGCACACACTAGAGGTCTCACAAGGCATCAACCATACCAAATTCAAATTTTACATGTGCCGGGAAACCCTAATACGGATCGTTAACTAGATTTTAGGCGAAACATACAACTAGTTAACAACTTAACTAAGTGAACGGAAATACAACCTTTGTAGATCCGGTACTCCACCTCCATAGCTCCGTGATGAAGTCCCCTCGCTGTACAAATCGGATCCCAGACTCTAGCTTCGGCTTCATCGGAGAAATGGGCGGGCTAGGTCATCGACTACGATGCCGAAGATGATCTACGTCGAGGCATCACAAGATCAAGCTCCCACTTCACCAAGTCATGAAACTTGTGAAGAAAACACCCTATACTACTTGGCAAGAGGTAGAGGATGAAGAAATAGGAAGTGGGTTTACTTTAGAATTGGATTTCTCACTCTTTTTCTCAAGTTGCCATTGTTGGTAGGAAGCTTCTTCATCTTGAAGAAGAAGAAGAAGAAGAAGAAGAAGAAGAAGAAATATATTATCATAAGTATTTCTAAAATAAGAAATAATATGATACTTATCATAATGGTAACCATAGTTAGGTGTAGAGAATAAATCATGGTTAGGTTGAATGGTTAGGGTTAAGCATGAGACAAATATGGTGGACTTGTTCAAAGCTTCAAGAAGCTTCAACAAGCAAACAAAGAAAGCCACCATTTTTCCCTTTGCCAAAATGAATGAATAAATAAATAAATAAGCAAATAAATCAAGTGAAACCCTAACCATTGACCAACCATGGTTTAAACCAAACATACACCCAAACTAACATGTATCATCAAACATGATACAATCAAGTGCACAAAAATATATCACATATACAATGTGCACAACAAGTAAGAAAATCCATTTAAAGTGAACAAATACTAGTTAATGTAAAGTAATATATCAAATATATAATTATACATTAAATCATTAAATCAACACTTGATTTAACGATCCGGTCATATCGCATATGACCGACTAATATCCAATGTATCGGCTTATCGAATCAATCCTCGATTCGATAACTAGGTTATATCGCATACAACCAATCGATACTGTTATCGTGAGAATAGAATACGGTATCACATACACGCATTATTCTCGGTCCCGCACATATCTCATATGCTCCTATTTCGTTTCGCTTGAGCCAGGAAACCTCTGTGTAAGACTCTTAAGACCCGTCAATACGCCGGCAGCAGGTGATGATCATATCAAGCATCCACAAGACGCAAGCGGTCTGCCAAACGTAACGGCCACCCGGGTATTGAGCGATCAGAAGATCGACGAGCAAGCCCGCTCACACTCCTGTGAATCCAACCAGTAACACTTACCGTACAGTCCGGTCTCGTCGTCTGATATGTCGCATATCTCGCCTAGGGGTGGTAAACGTCAGACCCCAGCAGCTTGATAAGTCGTGTCGATATGAGGTCTATAACAATTCGAGAAACTACTGGTAACACTTACCAGTAAATCTCAGCAACCCTGGCCAGGGATTTCCGGTTATAGCCAATCGAACACAGCGCAACATCAACTCCCTATACCGGGAGAGACGAATCCCTTCCTATCGTTCATTGCCTCCATGTGATTCGGGGCTGTACCCAAAAACCACCGTTTTGCACGCCCTCTTGGACGTGGTAAGGTGGAAATCAAAGCACAGTGGGAATCACACAAGACTCTATGACGATCTCGGGTCAACAGACTACTCTGTACCAGTGTCACCAGAGAACTGCCATCTGACGTAAGGTATAATACCATCTGGGAGTTCTCGGCGAGTCCGTCCAGTATACCCAGTCTCCACTGAGCACTCGTATATCATCTCTGATGTCAAACACCAATGGATATGGGATCATCCATCGCCCATCTGTATGGGTCGAGAAGGTATACGCTAGTCTACTCTGGTATATCGATGCCCCGTCTCGATACAGCCACGACTAGGGACCTTGAAGGATGTACTTATGGACTACCATGTCCCCACTAGTATGATCTGCATCATAGTCCAGGTAGTCAAGTACACATCCTAAGGGCTTTACCAACATGTAACAGAGAGACAATCAATGTACACGTTAAGGTAAAGAGTAACCAGATAGCATACTATCATATCGAGCAAGAAAGTCCTTCCTATATATGTCCCAGCATCCACTATAATATACATCCAATGTACAGTAATGGCCTCTAGGGCATACATATAACTAACAGTCTCCTACTTGCACTAGGGCCATCTGATAGCAGTGGTTGTAGTATCTCATACTCAACCATCCCATAAAAGTCTCTCTCTGGGAAAAGGCATTTCGTGAGTGGATCCGCCGTGTTGTCCTCTGAGTCTACTCTCTTAACCTCGATCCCCTGGAGATCAACCATCTCCACGATCAGGTGACACTGCCTTAGAATATGTCTGGATCACTGATGGGATGGACGTTCCTTGGCATAAGCCACAACTCCAATGTCACACAATGGAAGGAACTAAGTTCATCTCATGAACTAATATACACCCAGACAACCTCTTTGGTAGCAACTTAAGTTGAGATGTATCCGGCCTTAATCGTCTAGTATGCCACAGTATCTAGTTTGGAACTCTTCCAACTTACCGTCCCTTTACCAAGGGTAAAGACAATGCCTGTGACTGACATTCAGTCGTCCTTATCACTCTGGAACCCTTCCAGTGATTCTCCCCAGGATCGATTGATACTATTTCACTACATATAGTGAGTATCCTAACATCCAATTACATCTATCTCATAGATGAAAACTCAGGATTTAGGAGGTATCACTTTGATCCTATATGGAGAATCCTTGTGATAAGTGGAGATTGACCGAGCGTAGCATAGGAAACTCCTTCCCTATCAAGAGTATGTCATCCACGTACTCTACGAGGATCGTCACTATACTCCCTTCTACCTTTTTGTTTATACAAGGTTCATCTACCATTTTGATGATGTCAAACTCTTTGACTAACACATCAAAACAGATGTTCCAACTCCGAAATGTCTACTTTATCCTATAAAGCATCTTGCACACGTTTCCGCTGCTTCCACTGTCTACGAAGCCCTCTGGCTGTGTACTTATAGACGCTCTCTTCTAAAACATCATTTAGAAAAGCAGTCATGACACCCAACCACCAGATATCGTAGTCATGGTCTGTAGCCGTGGCAAGTAGGATCTGGATGGACTTAAGCATAGATTTTTAGAAAAAGTTTCATCATGATCCACACCTGGTTAATGATGCAAACCTTTAACAAGTCTAGCTTTGAAAGTCTTAACTTTTCCATGTACACCAAGTAATCTTCTCAAGATATACTTGCTCCTGATGGGGATTTAACCCTTCAGATAAAGCAACTAAAGTCCATACTTTGTTGGTGTATAAGGATTCCATCTCAGATCACTAAGCATCCAGCCATTCTTATAGAGTCCCACTCCTGATGGCCAGCTCGAAACTAGTTGGGTCATCATCTCATGATGCAATCCTCGCTCCCACTGTCATAGAGAAACCGAAATATCTCTCTGGTGGGTGAGGAACCCTACTAGATCAGCAGAGAGGCTGAGGTTCGTTGGAATCTACTAAATCCTTTGGTTCTACAAAATCATCTGCTGTTGTTTGTATAGCTGGAACCTTTCCAGTTGTACATAACAGACCTTTCCTCGAGCTTGTTCGGATTATGCTTTTAGACATAGCCCGGACAACCCTAAATCTTAACCAACTTAAGATATGGGCTCTTCCCTTTCCATATCACATATGAAGCGGTAGGCAACTGATTTGATTGGAACCCAATTCAATTGGTATGCAGCTTCTCAAGTGCATAACTCCCAAAAGGAAATAGGAAACACAGTAGTACGCATCATAGAGCACACCATATCACATAGAGTGCTATTGCTCCACCCCGATATACCATCGTGCTATGGTGTATACGGAGGAGTAATGCTGAGAGAGAATCTCATTCTCCTTTAGAATAATCCAGGATTTCCGTGCTCAAGTATTCTCCTCCTCGATCTCATCAAAGGACATAATACTTATACCAGTGTTTTGGTTTTCTACTTCTAAATCATATTCTGTGAATATCTCAAAAGGTTCAGACTTGTGTTTCAACAGGAACATATGTCTGAATCTTGAGAGATTATCAGAGAATGTAACGAAGTACAAAGAACCAGTCCTGGCATATGTAGACAGGGGACCTTACATACATCAACATGTATCATCCCAAGAGTTTACTAACTCTTTCTCTGTTTCTAGTAAACAGAGCTATAGTCATCGTATCTTTGTGACATGACTGGCAAGTTTCATAAGATGTAAATTCAAACTGATTTAAATATGCATCTAAAATGTAACTTCAGCCAGTCGAATCACATTGATATGACCTAGTCTACAATGCCTCAAGAAGGATTCGTTCATTTCTGAACTCTTCCTCTTGTGCGTGTTCCGTATACTAAAGAACTGTAGTTTGATTTAGAACATTAACGCTTTTAGATAACGTGCCTGAACCGATCAACTTTTGATATAGGAAATGTTCAAAACATTATCCAATAATACAAAATTTTATCATTTCTTTACTAATAAAGAGACTGATATGATTTTGTATATCAGGTTCGGTATCTAATAACATTCGTTCAGAATCAATGTATTGGTAATACAGTGTGACAGTGACCAACAGACTTGGCTGCAACTCTTGCCCCGTTTTTTGTTTCATGAAACTTATCACCCGTTCTCAGTTCTTTACCTATCTGTAGCCCATGTAACATATTACATATGCGGGATCCTGATCCGGTATCATATACCCAGGACGTAAAGGACACTAAGAAACAGTTCTATATAATGAACACACCCGAAGATGATGCATCAGCATGCACTTACTTTGTTTGGGCGGCACGGGAATTCTGGTAATCCCCAATTTCCTGCTCTGTCTTATAACAATTATAAGTTGCAGCGGGACCAACGTTCCCCAGCTCAGTATAACAAGCGGGTTCGGTCAAATATCCGTATTATTATCTTGATTAAGGCGTGATATGGTCGCTACCTGGAGAGAGAGAAGAAAACACTCAGCTTGCGCTCTTGCAAGAATAGATTGGTTATTATTTTATCTAATCAGGATGGCTCCCACTGCTTTTTATCAAATCTTCCTTCAAACCCAAAAAGGAAAGACTAGCCGGGATTAATTACACACTACAAGTTCGCCAATCTTTTAGCCAGGCCAGTGTCGGTACTTTGAGGGAGGTTCCCTATGCTTTCGCACGAACCTAATTAATGTAAACCTCGTTTTCCCAGAGACGTGACCCCGTTGACACCTTTCTAGACACCTACTTGATCGGCTAATTGTAATGTGTAAAACTCTCCCAGGAGTAACAATTACTCGCAGTGGGTATCGGGATCCAACTATCTCATAGAAGGTATGCAATCTCATTGCAAATTTCAACACTTGAAATTCCCGATAATTTTGCCCATAGCGTCCTATGACCTTGACGGAGGCCAAACTACCCATAGTCCGCTAGTCAAGTTCAACCCGTCATTTCCTGATTGAATTAAACCCACCCGCACGACCCTTGACGGAAGCCAAACAACGCCGTACGAATACCCTAATCCAATCGCATCATATGCTAGCAGATAAGCACTAGTTAGCTACCGTACACTACGCCTTGACGGAGGCCAAACTACCGCAGCACGAATACTAACTAGTACTTATCTGAAATGACGGAGAGCTACGACAGGTTTTTCTGAAAACCTATTGCGTAATGAACTTGATATCGTTGTAGGATCGAATGAATTTTGAAATAGAGTGTTTTTTAGGCTTTTCTAGTTTTGCTAAAGGAGTCACTCTCGGTGAAGGGATCGTCGGTCTTTTCCTCGTCGAATGAGGTGCGGGATATATCATATATATCACTGTGCAAAGAAAAAACTTTTAAAAGCAATCAAAAGACAAACCGAGTGTGTAGCATCTTCCGGTTATTACTAAAGGAGTCACTCCCGGTGAAGGGATCTCGGTCCTTTCCTTATCGAATAAGGTGCAGGATATATCATATATACCGCTGTGCAAAGCAAGAACTGTAGCTACCTGTTTTATTTTTGAAATTCGATTCCACAACATCTTAAGGTTTCTTTTACTTTCATTAATCGCATTAATGAAGTCCCATCATTTAAGTACCTAAACATTACAGATAAATACAACGTACACTTATGCCATCCGCATTCGCCTCGATGTCCCCTCGTGCACCGTTAGGTTAGGTAACTAACAGCAGAGCGGGGCAGGGCTAGCGCGGGTGTAATACATAAGTAACGCCTATATAATATATCATATATACTATATACAGTATCTATCACAGAACATCACATGATCACATCACAGATATCGCAGCAGAAGAATCATATGAAACATTGGATATACCAGGACGTCCGTGTTTTCAATACGAGCCAGTATAAAACACGGATTCCACAGTCGCGATGAATAGCCAAACCCACACCCCTAGACCCCTACGAGAGCGGCAAGAAACCCTACCAATCCTAGAGTTAGGAGACCCGAACTCGACTCCTCGAGTTGGTCTCCCACTGGACTCCAGAACTCGGTTACTTGTGCCCTCCTCCTTGGGTCTATCCTAGTGCGGAAAAGTAAATAATATACAAAGAGTGACATCTTCCGCAACCTGGAAGTGCCCCAATAAAAGAATATTACATACAAGTTTTTACATGAATGAAAAAGAAAAACACTCATCTCACATAAAAACCCACGGCTATTCAAACACGACGATCTAATATAACATATCCAGCAACACATAACATCACATGTCATCAACGTAAGTAAATATGCGCATCTCAATTGTCGTTGACATATAGCAACGAAACCGGCGATATCACGTATTACACTTACGGTCACAGAAAAGAAAGTGTAAAACTACAACAGTTGGAATCCGCAACCTTTTTAGACATCGCATGCCTAATCAAATGAATTCCTTAGACATCGCATGCCTAACAATTATAAACCCCGCATTTTAGTCTCAAAATCGAAAACACTTTTCAATATAAAGTCGGGCAATTCAACAAGATTCCCGACATCCTGATCGAATGCTCGTCGCAAACTTCAGTAGGCGGCCGCACCCCCGACGCCGTCGACAAAGTGCACCAAGGAGGAACACCGCTGCCGCGAGCACCCGAATGGATGCTTTCGGCGACGGGGTTCTCCTACAGTCAGTTGGTCGGGGCTATGGAGTGAGGCTGTCTATTAAGTTTACCCGGCGAGTATCCGCGTACGCTACGTGATTGCGACGGACTTTTGATCGCATCAAAGTTCCGTGGCAACCGATCAAATGGGACTAAACTGCTAGATTTATAACATTCATTCAGTTATCTCATAACTACTTGTGAATTCCAAATATTGTATCACATTCCAGATAAATAGAAAATGTTAAACTTTCCGATCGAACATTTAAACACCCAAGTTTTCCCGAAACAGATCAACACATGAAACAAGTTTAAAAACATTCACTTCGTGCCTCAGTACCAACGGTCCAGCCGTAGAAGGGTCAAGCCAACGCCTCACATGTGGCACGCCGTACTGCCCCAAACCCTAAGGTTCAAAGGGCAGTTCAAGACGGTCACATAATCGAGTTAAGGTTTTGTTGTCTTCTAGAGAGTTCACTGCGTTACTTGCACTACTTAGAACGTTCTTAAACCACGGAAAGATCCAACACTTGGAAATTTCCCGATAAGGGAAAGATTGGGTATTTACATCCGGTCGAACTTTTTAACATATTCTAAAATTATGCGGAAAAACACACAGACAAAGTTTGATAATCCGATCGAATCTTTGATTCCCAATACAACCCAGAATATTCAACTCTTGAATAAATATTAAAAATTCCCAGAAAATACAGCACCTGAAGATAGGAATTACTGTGCAAAAATTGAAGGCAAATCCCATCATTTGGCCGCGGAACCGCCGCAGAAGCCATGCTTCTGCCGCGGTTCCGCCGCTCTTTTGACTCATCTTTAGGAAATTTTTGCACCGTAATTCTTATAATTCCCTGCTGAATTTTTTAAGAATTTTTAATCTGGAAAAAACCCAGTTTTTGAAAAAAGTCCAGAGAGCATTTTCGGGTTAGGGTTTTGGTTCGATCGGACTTCAAACTCCGTCTACGCTTCGCCTAAGGCTCTAGCTAGGCTCTGATACCACTGAAGGGTTCCTAGGCACACACTAGCGGTCTCACAAGGCATCAACCATACCAAATTCAAATTTTACATGTGCCGGGAAACCCTAATACGGATCGTTAACTAGATTTTAGGCGAAACATGCAACTAGTTAACAACTTAACTAAGTGAACGGAAATACAACCTTTGTAGATCCGGTACTCTACCTCCATAGCTCCGTGATGAAGTCCCCTCGCTGTACAAATCGGATCCCAGACTCTAGCTTCGGCTTCATCGGAGAAATGGGCGGGCTAGGTCATCGACTACGATGCCGAAGATGATCTACGTCGAGGCATCACAAGATCAAGCTCCCACTTCACCAAGTCATGAAACTTGTGAAGAAAACACCCTATACTACTTGGCAAGAGGTAGAGGATGAAGAAATAGAAAGTGGGTTCACTTTAGAATTGGATTTCTCACTCTTTTTCTCAAGTTGCCATTGTTGGTAGCAAGCTTCTTCATCTTGAAGAAGAAGAAGAAGAAGAAATATATTATCATAAGTATTTCTAAAATAAGAAATAATATGATACTTATCATAATAGTAACCATAGTTAGGTGTAGAGAATAACTCATGGTTAGGTTGAATGGTTAGGGTTAAGCATGAGACAAAGATGGTGGACTTGTTCAAAGCTTCAAGAAGCTTCAACAAGCAAACAAAGAAAGCCACCATTTTTCCCTTTGCCAAAATGAATGAATAAATAAATAAATAAGCAAATAAATCAAGTGAAACCCTAACCATTGACCAACCATGGTTTAAACCAAACATACACCCAAACTAACATGTATCATCAAACATGATACAATCAAGTGCACAAAAATATATCACATATACAATGTGCACAACAAGTGAGAAAATCCATTTAAAGTGAACAAATACTAGTTAATGTAAAGTAATATATCAAATATATAATTATACATTAAATCATTAAATCAACACTTGATTTAACGATCCGGTCATATCGCATATGACCGACTAATATCCAATGTATCGGCTTATCGAATCAATCCTCGATTTGATAACTAGGTTATATCGCATACAACCAATCGATACTGTTATCGCGAGAATAGAATACGGTATCACATACACGCATTATTCTCGGTCCCGCACATATCTCATATGCGCTCCTATTTCGTTTCGCTTGAGCCAGGAAACCTCTGTGTAGGACTCTAAAGACTCGTCAATACGCCGGCAGCACGTGATGATCATATCAAGCACCCACAAGCCGCAAGCGGTCTGCCAAACGTAACGGCCACCCGGGTATTGAGCGATCAGAAGATCGACGAGCAAGCCCGCTCACACTCCTGTGAATCCAACCAGTAACACTTACCGTACAGTCTGGTCTCGTCGTCTGATATGTCGCATATCTCGCCTAGGGGTAGTAAATGTCAGACCCCAGCAGCTCGATAAGTCGTGTCGATATGAGTTCTATAACAATTCGAGAAACTACTGGTAACACTTACCAGTAAATCTCAGCAACCCTGGCCAGGGATTTCCGGTTATAGCCAATCGAACACAGCGCAACATCAACTCCCTATACCGGGAGAGACGAATCCCCTCCTATCGCTCATTGCCTCCATGTGATTCGGGACTGTACCCAAAAACCACCGTTTTGCACGCCCTCTTGGATGTGGTAAGGTGGAAATCAAAGCACAGTGGGAATCACACAAGACACTATGACGATCTTGGGTCAACAGACTACTCTATACCGGTGTCACCAGAGAACTGCCATCTGACGTAAGGTATAATACCATCTGGGAGTTTTCGGCGAGTCCGTCCAGTGTACCCAGTCTCCACTGAGCACCCGTATATCATCTCTGATGTCAAACACCAATGGATATGGGATCATCCATCGCCCATCTGTATGGGTCGAGAAGGTATACGCTAGTCTACTCTGGTATATCGATGCCCCGTCTCGATACACCCACGACTAGGGACCTTGAAGGATGTACTTATGGACTACCATGTCCCCACTAGTATGATCTGCATCATGGTCCAGGTAGTCAAGTACACATCCTAAGGGCTTTACCAACATGTAACAGAGAGACAATCAATGTACACGTTAAGGTAAAGAGTAACCAGATAGCAAACTATCATGTCGAGCAAGAAAGTCCTCCCTATATATGTCCCAGCATCCACTACAATATACATCCATTGTACAGTAATGGCCTCTAGGGCATACATATAACTAACATTAACATTCCATATTAACATTAACATTCCATATTTAATTAAGTATATTTTACTTAGTGTTGGAACCATAACCCAAACTCAAATCGATAACCGTGCATCCATATATTTTAATTTGTACCTATTTGCATACCACATTACAATGTTCCATTTTATTGTTCCATTAGTACCCCATACTTGTTTTGTATACCCATGCTTAATTTAGTTCGATTATGAGCACCCACGTGACATGTTGTGCACCCCTGACATGACTTGATATACCTACTACTTGACACCACGTGATACCGTGCACTTCTTGACATGACATGATACCTATATATTACCTGACTTGACTTGAGGTACCATGGCTTTCTCTGTTACCTGATCTTGTTACTATACCAACAAACCTGACCTGTTGTCCCTACAGACATTTCCTGTTGTCTTTCCAGACAAACCTGTACCTGCTTGATCCTGCGTTGGCATTAGCTCCAGATTTATTAATCCCTGACTTGAACATATATGACTTGGGGTATGGGGAAATCAATGATGAAACATGACTTGTAACTCGACATTTGATACCTTTTCTGATCAGTCTTACGGGCTAGGCCAGCCCCGGGGTGATGCTGCTGACATCACTCGTCATTACCTACTACCCTTTACTGCCTTGCGGCACGTCTCGGATTCAGCCCGAGAGTCATAGACCGTGATCCCGGGCATGCACGGGATACTATTGAGTTACATCGATGATTCATCAAATTGATTTCAAAGACTTGAGAGTAGTTAACCCAATAGACCAGTTTGGATTACTCACTACACATTACCCTCAATGTCCTCACTTATATTACTGTTATACCTGTTGTACTGTTCATACATATACCTGTATGTCTTGCTACCCTGTTTATATTATTGCTTAATATTATGACGCACTGACATCTGGGTTTTGCATGACCCAGATTCCCTACCTTTGCTGCAGGCCAAGCAGGAGTATTTCAGTCAGCAGGCTGAGCAGTGAGGACTTGTTAGTAGTTAGTTCATTTTTACTTTCGGTATTTTCATTCCTGATGTGAGCCCGCATTATGGGACGTACATTCCAGTTTATTCTTGTGTTGGATCTTTTGCATCCGCATTATTTTATTCTTGACTCGTTTTATTCTGGCTTATGGACATGTGTTAGATAGTTCATTATTGTTCTTGATATCTCTACGGCCGTAATGTGACTATGGAAGGATATTTTGTATCCACATGTAGCATGGTTGGTTATGTCACGTGCCTATCTTAGCGTACTCTGGGAAGCGGGGCGTGACATAGTTCTTTTGGTATCAGAGCCATAGGTTATAGGTTAATCGGGTTTGATTCTTTTGTATTTGGGTATTGGACCCAATACACGAATCAGAATAATCGTAATTAGGAAACATGTCCTGCCACCTTATCGTCTTACCATTTTCGAATCTTAACCTCCTCCTGATTATACTTTTACGATATGCAAACCTCCTTTGCATATCCACTCGAAACCTGGTTTCCTTTTGTTATTTCTAGAACTTAGGCGAATTAGGTGGAGTTATGTGATTGTAGCTATGATACCGCGGCATGGTTACAATGCGGTACTCTATTTAAGTAACTTGGAGTTCTAGACTTGATTCATATCCTTGATCTATATTTTGAATCTGTTATCATGCTAATCCTTTTGGTGCTTTGATTTCAGGAACATGGAAGACAAGAATCTGAAAACGTACCAGAGGCGTATTGACGAAGCCGCTATACATGGAGTAATCCGTGGGATGTTAAAGAACCAAAAGCGACAGACCGAGCTGAACCAGTAGCAAGCTGAAGCTTTTCAGGAAGGTTTGTGGACCGTTCAGCAGTCCGTGAACAATGTTGTGGCCAGACCAGTTGAACGTGTGGGTACCATGGTGGATTTCAAGAGACTGGGTCCGTCTGTCTTTACTGGCCTAGAAGAGTCGTTGCCAGCGGAGCGGTGGCTGGTTGACACAGAGAATTTACTCATTGCGGCACAGATCCCAGAGGATAAGAGGGTGGATGTGGTACGCATCCAGTTGGTGGACTACGCTCGTGAATGGTGGCTTGTGGAAGAGACCCGCTTACCCAAGCTGATCAGTTGGGCGGATTTTTCGAAGAGTTTCTTGGAGAAGTTCTTCCCGCGGACTGCACTGGAGGAAATAGAAGAAAAGTTCATCAGTTTGAAGCAGAACGACACACCTGTAGATGTACATGCAGTTGAGTGGACACGGCTCAGTAGATTCGGTGGACCTTTGGTTGCCAATGATGCTGTTAGGGCAAGGAGGTTCATGCGCAGTTTGGATGTAGACATCCAGAGGCAGATTGTCTTCCTGGGTTTGACCACTTTCTCACAAGTACTTACAGCAGCCCGAGAGCAGCAGAGCCTATCTATGAAGAATGGGAGTACTCAGCAGCCAGCAGTTATAGTGCGGAAGCCGGCATTTGCACCTAACCGAGCATATGGACGCAGAGGTATTCCAGTGAACCGTCGTGGCATAACACCGATGAAGAATCCTATTGTTGTTGATCAGAGGAGGACCGTGATTTGTGACTACTGCCATTTACCTGGGCACGTGCAAAGGGAATGTCGAAGAAGGCAGGGACTCTGTTTGGTTTGTGGATCGGCGGATCATACTATCGGCACTTATCCGTCGAAGCTTCGCAAGAAGGATGATGTTCAGAAGTCACCGCAGAAACCATTTCAGGGACAGAAGTAGCTGACTCAGGGACCCAATCAAGCTCGAGCATTTACCCTGACGGCTGAGGAAGCTAAGGCTTCAGGAGAAGTTGTTTCAGGTATTCTACTTGTTCATGGTTTTCCCGCATTAGCGTTATTTGATTCTGGTGCATCCCATTGTTTTTTGTCGTCCAAGTTTATTGCTACACACTCGATTACTTGCACGACCCTGTCTAGTTGTTGGGACATACACACTGGGAATGGGAAGATCATATCTAGTGGAGAATGTAAGGATTGCGCAGTTGTTGTTTGCGGACGGGAGCTGTTTGCAGATTTTTTGGTGATTGATACAGGAAGCTATGAAGTCGTCTTGGGAATGGATTTTCTCGGCACTTTCCACGCTCATATCGATTGTAGGGCAAAGAAAGTAATTTTCCAGATTCCCGGACATCCAGAGTTTATCTTCACTGGAGGAAGCAGTTCTGTCGGGCCAGTCGAGTTTAGGGCTAGGCCGACAGCTAATGTTGTTTCGTCGATGGAAGGTGGTAGAGATGAAGCGCCAGCTATTGTTCGAGATTTCATGGACGTGTTCAAAGACATATCAGGTTTACCGCCGAAGCGAGACGTAGAGTTCGCGATTGATCTTGTTCCTTGTGCAGCGCCAGTTTCTAAAGCGTACTATCCAATGGCACCAGTGGAGTTAGAAGAAGTCAAGAAGTAGGTTACTAAATTACTTGAGAAGGGTTGGATTCGAAGGAGTAACTCGTTTTGGGGAGCTCCAGTTCTTCTAGTCAAGAAAAAAGATGGCACAAGGAGAATGTGGATCGATTATCGAGAATTAAACCGGGTGACTATAAAGAACAAGTACCCGATCCCTCGCATTGGCGAATTATTTGAGCAGCTTAGTGGCGCGAGGGTATTCTCGAAGCTAGATTTGCGATCCGGATATCGTAAGGTCCGAGTTAAAACAAAAGATATTTGCAAGACAGCATTCCGAACTCGGTATGGACATTACGAGTACTTAGTGATGCCCTTCGGAGTAACGAATGCACCGGCGATATTTATGGACTTGATGAACCGAATCTTTTCACCATTCTTGGACCAGTTTATTGTGGTGTTCATTGATGATATTCTGGTCTACTCGAAGAATATTGAAGAGCATGCAGAACACTTGAGGATCGCACTGCAGACGTTGAGACAAGAAAAATTATATGCAAAGATGAGCAAGTGCGAGTTTTGGCTGGAAGAAGTGAAGTTTTTGGGGCATGTCGTGTCTGGAGATGAATCGCCGTTGATCCCGAAAAGATTGTAGCAGTTCGAGATTGGCCGATTCCGAAGAACGTTGCAGAGATCAAAAGCTTTCTTAGACTTGCCGGGTATTACAGGAGGTTCGTGGAGAACTTTGCTCGTCTGGCGGAGCCTTTTACCAAGCTTTCGCACAAACAAGTACCATTTGTGTGGACGGATAGGTGTGCGTCAGCTTTTGAGGCATTGAAATAGAGGTTGATAACCGCTCCTATTTTGACCGTGCCAGAAAATTCCGGAGGATTGGTAATTCACAGCGATGCATCTGTGAAAGGATTGGGATGTGTTTTGATGCAGCATGGGAAGGTTATAGCATACGCATCGAGACAGTTGAAGACTCATGAGAAGAATTACCCAACCCATGACTTGGAGCTAACTGCTGTGATTTTCGCTCTGAAGATTTGGAGACACTATTTATTGGGAGAAAGGGTAAAGGTATTCACCGATCACAAAAGACTAAAGTATGTGTTCACGTAGAAGGAGCTTAATATGAGGCAGCGCAGATGGTTGGAGCTGATGGCTGACTTCGATCTTGATCTTAAGTACCATCCGGGGAAAGTTAATGTTGTGCCGGATGCGCTTAGTCGGTTGCCAACAATTCAGATGTTGACTGCACAGAAGAAACTTATTGAAGACTTTCGGAGATTCGATTTGGAGGTTGTGCTATCGCATTCGTCGGGACAGTTGATGCAGTTGCAAGTACAGTCGTCGTTGATCGAGAATATTAAAGCAGCGCAATTGCAGGACCCTAGATTGCAAAAATTTAGAGAACAGGTTGAAGTTGGACTTTGAACGGACTTATTGATTCATGAAGATGGTTCGTTGTGTTATGGTAGCCGTTTGTGTGTGCCAAAGGGAGATATTCGCGAAGAACTTATGAAGGAGGCGCACAGTTCAGCATATTCCGTACATCCGGAGGAACGAAGATGTACCGAGATATACGACAGCATTTCTGGTGGGAAGGAATGAAATGGGAGATTGCTCATTTTGTGGCAAAGTGCTTGGTGTGTCAGCAAGTTAAGGATGAACATCAACGGGTTGCTGGTTTATTGCAACCACTTCCGATTCCTCAGTGGAAGTGGGAACATATAACCATGGATTTCGTAACGGTTTTACCGTGGAGTCCAAAGGGTAACAATGCAGTTTGGGTGATTGTTGATTGATTGACCAAGGCAGCTCATTTCATACCATTTCGAGTTGGTCAATCAACAGAAACTTTGGCAGAGTGGTATATGCAGGAGATTGTAAGATTGCATGGAGTACCGGTAAGCATCGTGTCCGACCGTGACACTCGTTTCTTATCACACTTTTGGAGGAGCTTACAGGAAAGTTTGGGGACTCGATTGAAGTTTAGCACAGCTTCTCATCCTCAAACAGATGGCCAGTCGGAGAGAACGATCCAAACTCTTGAAGACATGTTGAGAGCTTTCATGTTAGACTTCAAGCGTTCATGGGAGGATCATTTGCACTTAGTGGAGTTTTCTTACAATAATAGTTTCCAGGCGACTATTCAGATGGCTCCATTCGAAGCTTTATATGGTCGCAAGTGTCGTTCACCTGTTTGTTGTGACGATGTTGGTGAACGCAGATTTTTGGGACCGGATTTGGTAGTGCAAACAGTTGTGAATGTTAACATTATCTGGAATCATATGAAAGCAGCACAAGACCGAGAAAAGAGTTGGGCAGATACGTCAAGAAGACCTCTAGAGTTCATCGTTGGTGATTTGGTATTTTTGAAGATATCACCGACTAGAGGGGTGATCCGTTTCGGAAGTCGAGAAAAGCTTAGTCCTCGATTCGTTGGACCTTTTGTGATTTTAGAGCGTGTTGGAGAAGTGGCGTATCGTTTGGCGTTACCGCAATCCTTGGCCAATGTTCATGACGTGTTTCGTATATCTCAACTCCGTAAATATGTTCGAGATAAAACACACGTGCTGGATCATTCGGAGCTGACAGTCCGAGAAGATATGACTTTTGAGGAGCGACCGATGTCGATTATGGATCGAAGAGAAAAGGTTCTTAAGAACAAAGTTATCTCTCTTGTACTTGTTTCTTGGGGTAATCGCTCACATGGAGAGTCAACTTTGGAACGAGAAGATGAAATCCGGCAGAAGTTTCCACATCTATTCTTGTAGTTGTTGATTGTTTATTCTTTCTTGCTCTTGGAATTTCGAGGACGAAATTCTTTTTGTAGCTGGGTATAATGTAACAACCGAGTTCAGTTATACCAATTTCTATTTCTGTATTTGTTTATCTGTGGTATTTTATTGATTTATCATGTTTGGATGTGAATGGTAGTTTACTTTTACATTGCATTTGACCCGACTCGCTTGCTTGAACTGGTTGATTCATATTTATAGACTACCCTGGCTTGTTAAATAGACACGTGCATCTAGTATAAACTGCATATTGGCATTTCATCTAGCATCGCATATTTTATCATATAACATTTTAGGTTATATAAAATAAATTAAAATTGCATTTCATAGCCTGCATGATACCCCTGCCCCTGTGGTACCGTCCGTGCATCTTGTTCTCGTCCCGTTCAGTGAAACGGACGTATTTGGATAGCTACGAGCACGTGCGTACTTCCGTTCTTGGGAGTATGCATTTTAGTTACCTAATCATTCATTTTAAATTATGGAAGTTGCATTTATTTTTCGTATTTCAAATCTAAATTTTTAAAACCGACCCGGGCGCATTTTGAAATATTTTATATCCCGCTAAAAATTTAAATTATTTAAATTTTCTTTTAAATTTCGTTTAACAGTTCAAAAGATTTTACAACTAACCAAAATATATTTTAAAACTAAAATCAAAACATTTAAATCAACCCAGCTCTTTCCTCTCTTTCCCTGGCCCCACGCGTATTTCTCTCTCCTTCTCTCAGCCGCAGATCTCTCTCACCCCATCTCGTAACCCCTTCTCTCTTCTTCCTTTCTCTCTCCCTGAGTAAAGACAACTTTCTTTCTCTTCCCCTCTCTCTCCTCTCTCTCTCCCTATCTCTCTCATCTCGCACTCCTTCTCTCTCCTATTGCGTTCACTGTGCGCGATCCCGTCACCTCCCTCGTATCTCGGCACCACCCTTCTCTATATCTCCTTCTACCTTTTTTTAAAAAAAACCCCGAGCACTTTTCCCTCCTCGCCAACCCACCGTTGCCAAGCCCCTCTCCTCAAAGGCTAACCCTAAAACTCCATCACATCTCTACCCTCAACCAAGCCTCCTCCTCATCGCCATCTCCTTCTTCTTCTTCCTCCTTCCCGAGCACCTCCCGCGACCCCTGCATACCCACAGAACCCATCGCCGCCGATCACCTCCTCCTCTCGCCTCCACCTTCATCACCATCTCCTCCTTTCTATCTCCTTCTTCTCTCTTCGCCCCCTACACCAGATCCCTGCACCCAAAACCCCAGCATACACAACACCCGAGCCAAACTCTAACCTAACCCTAGCTTCTCAAACTCCCTTCGCCGCCGACGACCACCTCTCCGCAACACCAGCACCACCTTTCTGAAACCACAGATCATCTAAAACCCCCAGTAAGCCAATCCCTTATCTCCTTTCTTCTTCCCTTCCTTTCTTCTTCTTCTTTTCTATTCTTTCTTTCCTTTATTTTACTTTTTCTGTTTTTATTTAATCTCTGTAGATCGCCGGAGCCGTGACGACGTCGACGATCCTGACGACCCAGCGAGCGTATCTGACCCGTGTGATCCCCTTGTACGTTGTTTGGATCCGTTCCATGCATCGTGCGCGCGTCGCAACTTTTCCCGCCGACGTGTGACGTTCCGTATACCCGTTTCTTGATCGCACTAGGCAAGTAAAACTTGCTACATGCTATTTATATTATTTTATACGTATTTAATTGCATAGTAAACCTATAATTTAAATCTAATGCCACATGTTCCTTTTAATATGAAACATATCATGTTACATATTAGATTACGATACACGATACCCATATCCGTATTTGAACCACATAATGATTATTTGCATAGCCCATAGTACCATTTTAAATAGTTTATAACTTTCGGATACCTAGTTGCATCCATTTTAGCCTATTTTATATACAATTGCATCCGTAGATCATTTAATGCATAATAATGAGATTTTAACATTCCATATTTGATTAAGTGTATTTTACTTAGTGTTGGAACCATAACCCAAACTCAAATCGATAACCGAGCATCCATATATTTTAATCTGTACCTATTTGCATACCACATTACAATGTTCCATTTTATTGTTCCATTAGTACCCCATACTTGTTTTGTATACCCATGAGTAATTTAGTTCGATTATGAGCACCCACGTGACATGTTGTGCATCCCTAACATGACTTGATACACCTACTACTTGACACGACGTGATGCCGTGCACTTCTTGACATGACATGATACCTATATTTTACCAGACTTGACTTGAGGTACCATGGCTTTCTCTGTTACCTGATCTTGTTACTAATGCCAACAAACCTGACCTGTTGTCCTTACGGACATTTCCTGTTGTCTATCAAGAAAAACCTGTACCTGCTTGATCCTGCGTTGGCATTAGCTCCAGATTTATTAATCACTGACTTGAATATATATGACTTGGGGTATGGGGAAATCAATGATGAAAGCTGACTTGTAACTCGACAGTTCGATACCTTTTCTGATAAGTCTTACGGGCCAGCCCAGCCCCGGGGTGATACTGCTGACATCACTCGTCATTACCTACTATCCTTTACTGCCTTGCGGCACGTCTTGGATTCAGCCCGAGAGTCATAGACCGTGATCCCGGGCATGCATGGGATACTATTGAGTTACATCGATGATTCATCAAATTTATTTCAAAGACTTGAGAGTAGTTAACCCAATAGACCAGTTTGGATTACTCACTACACATTACCCACACTGTCCTCACTTATATTACTGTTATACCTGTTTTACTGTTCATACACATACCTGTATGTCTTGCTACCCTGTTTATATTATTGCTTGATATTATGATGCACTGACATCTGGGTTTTGCATAGCCCAGATTCCTTACCTTTGCTGCTGGCTAAGTAGGAGTATTTCTGTCTGCAGGCTGAGCAGAGAGGACTTGTTAGTAGTTAGTTCATTTTTACTTTCGATATTTTCATTCCTGATGTGAGTCCGCATTATGCGACGTATTTTATTCTTGTATTAGATCTTTTTCTTCCGCATTATTTTATTCTTGACTCGTTTTATTCTGGCTTTTGGACATATGTTAGATAGTTCATTATTGTTCTTAATATCTCTACGGCCGTAATGTGACTGTGGAAATATCCATAGGTAGCATGGTTGGCTATGTCACGTGCCTATCTTAGCATACTCTGGGAAGCGGGGCGTGACAGTATCGGTGATTCCTAACCGTGACCGGTTGTGTTCGATTTGGCATCAGGCGAAAACAAGCGATAAGAACGGACGGACAAGGATCAATAAGCCGGATTTCACAAATACCGTGCTTAAGCACCCTAATCCACGTTGTTACCGATTGCTCTAGTTTCAATGGTTAAGTTCAGCACAAAGGAATGAGCACAGACTTCACTAACTTACACTAACCTATCTAATCCTAACAACTTATACTTTGCATGTATACACGTAGGTTAGAAACGAACAATTCTGCCACACGCATTAACTCGTCATAACAAAAACTCTAAACGCTCCGTCTCCTTGCGGACGACCCATGCTCACCGCGGCTAGCTACACGTGACACCTTCCTTGATCGCGGTTAAACGAATAGAACTTAAAAATACGACACGCCAAAAGCGTATCGATCAACTCCATTCCCGGAACCGACATTCCAGTTTGAAATAAATGGCTTCACGGGAATCGCATGCGTTCTCACGAATCATTGCGACATGAAGCAGTGTGACGCTCCAATGTCGAAAAGTGTGAGCACAAGAAGGGTGGCTACTAGTATAGTACCTAAGTTGTGTGAGTTTGGGTTTAGATCTAGGAAAAGTATAGTGATACAAAAGGATTGAAAAATGTGAAAGGATTGGGAATTACTAGTGATGACTTGGCATGTGGTTTCGGCCTCCTCGACCGTCATTGTTAAAGCCTGACGTCTTGGTGCATTCCTCCTTATTGTAGGCATATTCCTTGGTCCTTGGGGCGCGTTTTTCTTCCCTTGAGACACGTTTCTCTGTGCCTGATGGAATTGACATTGAGGCTGTGCAGGTGGTCCATATGGAGCTGGTGTAGGGAGGGCTAGTCGGGGTGCAGGTGCCTGAATGGTTGGTCACTGCGAGACTGTGCTTGTGAGTCTGGGTGCTGGTGCTGTGTTAAAATGGTAAGGGCATGCTCCTATGGAGTGAGTAGATGCGCCATAAACCAAACACAAGCTATTTGCACGCCTGCAGTCTTTCGCTAGGTGTCCAGTTCTCTTGCAGTAGAAATAGAAATCTGGACTAGACCAGTTAAATGATCCTCCCGGTCTCCTGGGTGCAAATTTCGGCATAGAAAAGGCTCCGCCTAACATCTATGTGGCAGGGCATTTCACACCGGCATGCTGTAGACTACCTTTCTTCTTCATAACTGCCTCATAGCGTCGGGCACCCTTCAAAGCAAGTTCATGGGTTGGGAAATCCCCAGTATCGAGTGCAACTTAGATTTCCGGGTCCAACCCTTGCTGAAATTATCGTGCCCGGATCTCAGCAGTAGGAATAAGGTGTGCAGCGAACCTGTTATGACCTTGTGTTAGCAGTGTAGTGAGTGAGATCAGGAATTTGAATTTGATACAATATCTTACTTGCTGAGCATGGTAAACTCAGTATCGTATTCATCCACAGACTTGACCCACATCGAGCCTTGTTGTAGATGGATGGAATGCCGCTCCATGTCAAAATGGGCAGTCTCAGGGAAGTACTTCGCATCATACAGATCGTGAAACGTCTTCTACTCTATGGGTTGGGTGAGACGACTTTCTTTATCCTACCACCAAACTCTTGCATTTTTGGTCAGTTGCAACTTAGCAACTCTCACCCAGGATATATCTGGAACTTGAGATGCAGCCAGATCATTTTCGATCACTTAAGCCCATTCTTCTGCCTCAAGTGGGCTCTCTTTCCCCGAGAAGTGTTTTTGGTGCAATGCCCGAAATTGTTTGACTTCGGGTGTCTCAACTTCGGGACGGTGCATGAGGATAGAAGTTTGTTGCTGCTGATCGTCCAAGAGGCTCTTGATCGTCTCAAGAAGTGCCATTTGCTCATTGATAGGAGGTGCAACGGTAGGTGGTGGTGGTAAAGTAGGCGGTGGAATGTTTCCATTGATATTGGTACTGGTGTTGTTGGGAGAATCCATGACCTTGATAGAAAAGGAATGGTTAGGATAGATTCAAGAAATTTGAAATGTAAGAAATGTATATTTGTTGATTCTTATAATTCTTATGATATATTGCATGAGACCTCATGCAGAACTGACCTGTATCGACCGCCAACAAAACCTATCACGCCCTGTTTCCCAGTAGACGGAAATGGTGACGTGGCAGGCCGCAACGTATTTACTAAGAAATAAATATGTTAAGAGTAATTAAGCAATATGTAAATGTACAAGAATGAAAAGAGTATTAAAATAGAACAACAACTTTATTTACATTCATCTTTACATACAACTGTTTGGAAATAAAAGATACAATGAGTAAAGCAGTGCCTAAACAATGGCATACAAAAAGTAGGTGCAGAGGAAACTAGAAGTCAGGCTGAACGGTGAGCTGGTCCAAGTCCTCCTGGCTCGACTCGATCTCCTCAGAGTCCGGTTCTCCTGACAAACATTCCAATGAAAGAAACAGAAAGGAATGTCGTCAGCGAACTAACGCTCGATAAGTCAAAAAAGAAGAAAGAGAAGATAGTATATAAAGAGAAATGAACAGTTAAAGTTTTTTATAATTGATTACTGGTATATGATAATTATTCTAACTTGGTTGTTTGTATTTTGGTAAGGATGATATTCATGTATACGAAAGGAGTCCATCTTACCCCGTGGACTATGGTAACCTGTAATACAAGGTCCTGTCATAACCCACGGGACAACGGTACGGGAATTCATATAGATGTCTTTTAAGTGACCTCTCGTGCCACGATATACATTCCGTACCAATCTACCACTTTATCCCCATGTGTTGTATTGTATAGATTAAGATTATAAGCCTTGGCCGAATCCATAGATATAAAATGTTCATGTTCAGGATGTAATCAGGTGTTCAAGTAATCATGTTAAGTTCATGTCAAGTTATGACCATGGTTCGATCAAATCAAGTCAAGTATACATGTTTGATTTTGATATTGATTTCGAGTGTTCATGTTCATGATCAAGTATTCAAGTTCTTGTTTGATGTTGGATTCAAGTTTGAGTTTGGACTCAGATTGAGTCAGACACTTGTAAACGGATTTAATGCTTGAATTCTCAGGTTCGGAAGTTATCGGCAACTGCTGCATATAGACGGCAGGATTTGTGTCTTTTTCTAAGACAATTTCCATTGATAATTCCGTTAAGTTGTCTACCTTAAATAGGCAAGTACTAACTTTCTCCGGCTCCGTGGAGCTCAAGAGAATTGATTCCTCTTAAACCCATATTTACCTGAATCCTTAAAATATTGTTTTTATATATCTCGATGGGATTTTATGAAAAAATATTTTAATATAGTTAAAAAGTAAACCTCGAGGGTGATTAGTATTACTTAGGATTTTCATGAGCATGGATTTTAAGTATTGGGGTATTTTAGTGATAAATACTTAGCATTGGAAAGTTTATGGTATTTTATTGAAAAAATTGCCTTTTTGGTAACTTGAAGGTATTTTTTTGGCATTTGTTAATCTTTCATTTTTTAGAAAAATATAGGTTTATTATATTTTGAAAATATGGATTTATAATTTTTCTGAAAACTAATTTTATTTAGAAAATTCGTATTTCTTAAAAACTGTATTTGTTTCCTTTCGAGATCGAATGCTCCGTGGGGAAGTCTGCAACTCGCTCTATTATCCCCAGGATGTTCGATAATCTGCACCATCCATTAGCGGGTCCCCTAACAAGGGTTGTAAATGCATAATTGCAAAGGAATATGAAATACCGTTTTAAAAGAAACCCGGTTTTTAAATTATGTGGTATTTTATTGTAAATACTATTCTACGAAACAAAAATACATACAAAAAGACATCGTGCTATGAAACCAAAGTGTACGTGTGGGATAAGTCTTTATTTCGTGAATTTTTTCCTAAAAGTATAGTCTTAACAAAAACAAAAGGTGGCGATAATAAAGTTCAAGGTATTTTAATGAAAAGGTTTAAGTATGGTTGTTTCACATGAAATTCTTGGTTAAACTTGTTTCTAAGCATTGGTATTTAAGGTTACAAGTATTGTATAAAAATTATGTTGATCAACATATAAAGGAAAAGGAGTTTCTAGGGTTTAGGAAAAGATTATCGATAATAACTCCACTTTACCGATATAAGTTTAAAGATAAAATTCAATGAAGAGAAAGAGAGTTTGGGAGGGACTTACGTTTTGAATATGTTAAGAAGATGTTGAGGAAGAGGAGGGATGCATTGTGGTGTCGCGGGAGCTCCGGAATCAGATTCGATCTTCGACGGAAGAAACTTGCTCGCTAACTCTACTTTACTTCACTTGCACTTAAGAACTTTTGAGAGAGTTTTTGCTCGAATTTTCAGAATGGTACTGAGCCAAGGTAGGGGGCGGTATTTATAGTGGAGAATTAGGGTTTGAGAATTAAAAATGTGGATTAAAAACCATTAAAATGGTGTTAAATTGTAAAATGAAAGTTCTCTGTTTGATTGTAGGGAAATCAAACAGTGAAGAAGAGTTGAGGGTAGTTGAAGAGACGATTGTGCAAAGCACGGAGCTCATTGGACTCAATCGGACCGTCCCCGTTGGCCTTAGGGCAATTTCCGCCGGCTGATCTTCAGGCTCTGGCCTCGAGATTCGTGCCACCAGTTTAATTCGGTATTTACACCATTTTCCACATGTTTGGTTTTTCTGAACTTTTCATTTCCCCGCATATTGCACATGCAACCTTTTGGGCTTCCAAAAATTTAAAAATAAAAATCAGAAAAATAATTGTATCTAATGGGAATCGAACACACAGGCTACATCACAACAGTGCAAAGGATTTACCAATGAGCTACAAGTGGCTTCTTAATTTTATTTAACAAAAGTGACTTGTAACTCAAACTCAGGCTATAATACTCTTTTCTTGTATATTAACAGAAAAAATTTCAAACAGAGATTTCAGAGTCGTTACACACTCCATATCTCATATGGGGTTTTAGGCACAGATTTTAATGGAGCATAATTCAATTGGTACGCAGCTGTCTCAAGTGCATAACCCCAGAATGATAGAGGTAATTCAACAGTACTCATTATAGAGCGCACCATATCTAATAAGGTGTGATTCTTTCGCTCCGATACACTGTTGTGCTGTGGTGTATACAGAGGAGTAAGCTGAGAGAGAATCCCATTCTCTTTTAGGTAATATCGGAATTCTGTGCCTAAATATTCTCCTCCTCGATCTGATCGAATGATTTTGATACTTTCACCCGTTTGGTTCTCTACTTCGTTCTTATATTTCTTGAATTTCTCAAAAGTTTCAGAGTTGTGTTTTAACAAGAATACATGTCCGAATCTAGAGAGATCATCCGTGAATGTATTAAAGTATGAGGAACCATTCCAGGAATGTGTAGACATAGGACCACATGCATCACTATATATCAGTCCCAAGAGTACAGTAGCTCTTGCTCTGTGTCCTGTAAATGGAGTTTTGGTCATCGTTCCTTTGAGACAAGACTGACAAGTTTCATAAAATATAAATTCGAATGGATTCAAATATCCATCCTTATGCAACTTAATTAGTCTGATCGCATTGATATGACCAAGTCTATAATACCACAAGAAGGTTTCGTTCATTTCTGAACTTTTCCTCCTGCGTGTGTTTTGGATGTTAAGAACTGCATGTTGATTTAGAACGTATAAACCATTACATAATGTACCAAACCCAATCAACACTTTATTTAGGAAAATGTTTATAAAACTTTTCTCTAATGCAAAGTTATATCCTTCTTTATCTAATAAAAAAATGAATATTATATTGCACATCATTAACGGTACAAAATAATAGTCGTTCAAAATCAATGTATTACCAGTGGACAATACTAGGTGATATTCGCCGACAGTTTCACCAGCAACAATTGCTCCGTTCCCTACAATGAGAGACATCACCTTTTTCTAGTTCTCTACTTCTCTTTAACCCTTGTAACATATTACAAATGTAGGATTCTAATTCGGTATCCAATACCTAGGATGTAGAGCAGACTGAGAAACAATTCATAATAACTAATACACCCGAAGAAAATGCATTAGAATGCTCCTTCTTCATTAGGGTTGCGTGGAAATCCTTGCATTCCCCTATCTTATGCCCTGACTCATGACGATTGTCATAAGATAGAGTGGAACCAATGTTCCCCAGCCCAGTATAATAAGCGGGTTCAGTCAATACATCTATGTTATTATCTTGATTAAGGAGTGACATGATCACTACCTGGAGAGAGAGAGAAGAAACAACTTAGCGTGCGTTCTTACAAGATTAGATTGGTTATTATCTTATCTAATCAGGATGGCTCCCACTATTTTTTATCAACTCTTCTTTCAAACCCTAAAATTTAAGATTAGCCGGGATTAATTACACCTTATAACTTCGCTAATCGGTCAGCTAGGCTGGTGTTGGTACTCCGAGAGAGTCTCCCCGTGCTCACACAGAACTAATTAAATAATCTCATTTCCGCAGAGGCATAACCCTGTTAACACCTTTCTAGTCGCCTACCGGATTAGCTAATTGTAAAGTGGAAAACTCTCCCAGGAATAATACTTACTTACAGTGGATATTAGGATCCAACTATCGCATAGAAGGTATGCAATCTCATTGCAAATTTCAACACTTGAAATTCCACACAATGGTTTTTACCCCGAACAGCTTATGAGCTTAACGAAGTCAACAAATCATAAGTTGCTAGTCAAGTTCAACCCATCATTTCTTGATTAAGTTAGACCCACCCGCATAAGCCCTTAACGAAGTCAACAAAGCTATGCGACTTCCTTAACTAATCGCATCTCATGCTGCAGATAAGCATCTATTAGTTACAGAATACTATGCCTTAATTAGTCAACAAACACGGCACGAATACTAAATGATACTTATCTTAAATGACGGAGGGCTACAGCTGGCTTTGATGAAAACCTTTATGAACTTGATATCGTTGTAGAATCAAGTGACTTGAAAAGGAGTGGTTTAAACTCTGCTTTAAAAATCGAGTAGTTTTCAAAAAAACCGAGTGGGTTGTATCATATGCTAGTTTTTCGCTAAAGAAGTCATTCCCGGTGAAGGGATCTAGGCTCTTTCCTCATCGAATGCGGTGCTGGATGTTAGTTATATGTATGCCCTAGAGGCCACTACTGTACATATGATGTATATTGTAATGGATGCTTGGACATATATAGGGAGGACTTTCTTGCTCGACATGATAGTATGCTATCTGGTTGTACTTTATCTTAACATGTAATATGATTGTTTCTATGTTACATGTTGATAAAGCGCTTAGGATATGTACTCGACTACTGGGACTATGATGAGTGTTAGTTGTATGTATGCCCTAGAGGCCAGTATTGTACAGATGATGTATATTATATTGGATGCTTGGACATATATAGAGAGGACTTTCTTGCTCGATATGATGTATGCTATCTGGTTGCTCTTTATCTTAACATGTATACTTGCCTCTTGATACTGTCTTATAATTACATATTGGTAAAGCCCTTAGGATGTGTACTTGACTACCAGGACTATGATGCAGATCATACTAGTGGGGCCATGGTAGTCCATAAGTACATCCTTTAATGTTCCTAGTCGTGGGTGTATCGAGACAGGGCATCGATATACCAGAGTAGATTAGCGTATACGCTTCTCGACCCATGAGATGGGCGATGGATCATCCCATATCCATTGGTGTTTGACATAAGAGATGGTATACGGGTGCTCAGTGGAGACTGGGTACACTGGACGGACTCGCCGAGAACTCCCAGATGGTATTATATCTCACGTCAAATGGCAGTTCTCTGGTGACACTTGTGCAGGTTAGTCTGTAGACCCGAGATCGTCATAGACTCTTGTGTGATTCCCACCGTGCTTTGATTTCCACCTTACTACGTCCAAGAGGGCGTGCAAAACGGTGGTTTTTGGGTACAGTCCCGAGTCACATGGAGGCAATGAGCGATAGGAGGGGTTTCGTCTCTCCCGGTATTGGGGGTTGATGTTGCACTGTGCTCGATTGGCCGTAACAGGGAAGTCCCTGGCCAGGGCTGATTTATAGATTTACTGGTAAGTGTTACCAGTAGTTTCTCGACCCGTTATGAGCCTCACATCGGCACGACTTATCGGTTATTGGGGTCTGACGTTTACCAACCCTATACTTGATATGTGACATATCAGACGAGGAGACCGGACTGTACGGGAGGTGTTACCGGTAGGATTTCACAGGAGTTGGAGCGGTCTTGCTTGCTGATCTTCTGATCGTTCAATACCCGGGTAGACGTTACGTCCAGCTAGTACCGCTGACGGCTTGTGGGTGCTTGATGTGATCATCACCTACTGCCGGCGTATTGACGAGTCTTTGGAGTCCTACATAGAGGTTTTACTGGCTCAGGCAAAACGAAATAGGAGTGCATATATGATATGTGTGGGAACGAGAATAATGCGTCTATGTGATACCGTATTCCATTCTCGCGACTTTTTGTATCGGTCGGTTATATATGATATAGCCGGGTTATCGAATCAAGTGTTGATTCGATAAGTCGATACAATGGATGTTAGTCGGTTATATGAGATATGACCGGATTATTAAGTCAAGTGTTGATTTAATAATTTAGTGTATAATTGTATATTAGATATACTAGTTTACATTAACTAACACTTGTTCATTTATGGATTTTTCTCACATGTGCACAACTTTAATATATATGTGATATATATTAAAATGTGTTTTCTTTTTGTATCATGGTTGATGATACATCTTTCATGGGTGTATGAGACTTACACCATGCTATTTGTTATGTTGGGTTTAATATTTAAAAGTAATTACAAAATAAGTGGAAAATTAGAAAATGCATGAAGCTTGTGGAAGCTTGTGGATGCATTGACTAAAGTCCACTAAGTTTGTTTTTACTTTGGATTTTAGTTAACCTAACCATCACACTTAGCCATGATTAAGTCTTTACAAGAGTTAGTATATGATACTCACTCACCCATGGTTAGCTCACTCACTTGATCATTATCTTTCTCATTTTATTTCTTCATCTTCTTCCTTGAGCTAAAAAGCTCTCTAGGGTTTGATCCAAAGTGAAAAACATTGTGAGAAAATAAATTCTAAAGTGAACGCACTTCCTATTTCTCCATCCTCTACTAGACTAGCACTTTAGTTTAAGGTGTTTGCTTCACTAATTCTCTAGTCAGTGAAGTAGAAGCTTGAGTTGGCATCCCCTCGACGTAGATCATCTTCGGCCTCGAAGACTTCAAGCAAGGACGCTCCTTTAACCTCGTGAAGCCATGCAAGGGTCCGGGAGAACCACGATCGCAGCGAAGGGACTTCAACAAGGAGCTAATGAAGTGAAGGACCGATCTACAAAGGTTGTATTTCGTATTCACTTAGTCGTAGATGCTATTTACTTGCATGTGAAACCCTCATTATCTAGCAAAGATCTTGTTTAGGGTTGTTAGGCACGGCTAAAATTTTAATCGGGCATGGTTGATGCTTTCTTAACCCTTGTTAGAGTGCCTAGTAACCCTACAGTGGTATCAGAGCCTAGCTAGAGCATTAGGCGACGTGTATATGAAGTTAAACTCCGAACGAACCCCGAAACAACATTTTAAACCCCTCTCTGGATATTTTTTAAAAACTGTGATTTTTTAGAATTATAAATGCTTAAAAATACCAGCAGGAAAATATTAGCACCACTGTGAAACATGTGTCAATGATCCATACAATCAGCCGCGGAACCGCGGCAATACCTTGCTTCTGCCGCGGATCCGCAGCCGTACAGACATGTTGTTGACTCGTTTTTCCAGGGTTATATCCGTAGGTGATTATGTATTTTTCTGGGTACTTTTAATCTGACTCAAGTGTTGAGTGTTCTGGGATTTATTTTGTAATCGTTGATTCGATCGGAAAATTTAAATTCGTTATTGTTTTCCGGATAATTTAGAAAGTATTAAAATGTTAGAACGGATATCATTAACTCTATTTTCCCAGCACGAAAAACTTTCAAGTGTTGAATTTTTCTTGAGTTTAAATCTTTCGGAAAAACGTGCATGTAACGCGATGGACCCTCTAGAAGAACACAAACCTTAACTCGATTATGTGACCGTCTTGAACTGCCTCTAAACCTTAGGGTTTGGGGCAGTACGGCGTGCCACATGTGAGGCATTGGCTTGACCCTTCTACGGCTGGACCGTTGCTACTGTGACGTATTTTGGAATTTTTTGAACTCCGCTCAAGTGTTGAGCTATTAAGGAAATCTTGGGTATTTGATTATTCGATCGGAAAGTTTAATACTGTCTATTTATCTGGAATGTGATAAAATATGTGGAATTCATATAGTTTGGTATGAAATACGAAATATGTGATATTTCGGATTTACGATGTCTAAAGAGATTGTGGATTCCAAATGTTGTAGTTTTATACTTTCTTTTCTGCGATCGTAAGTGTAATATGTGATATCGCCGGTTTCGTTGCTATATGTCAACGACAATTGGGATGCTCATATTAACTTACGTTGATGACATGTGATGTTATGTGTTGCTGGATATGTTTTATTGGATCGTCGCGTTTTGAATAGCCGGGATTTTTATGTGAGATGAGGGTTTTTATTTTCATTCATGTAAAATTAAATGTATGTAATATTCTTTTATTGGGGCACTTCCGGGATGAGGTCGATGTCACCATTTGTATATTATTTAATTTTCCGCACTAGGATAGACCAAAGGAAGAGAGCACAAGTAACCGGGTTCTAGTCCAGTGGGAGACCAACTCGAGAAGTCGAGTCCTGGTCTCCTAACTCTAGAATTGGAATGGTTGCTTGCCGCTCTCGTAGGGGTCTAGAGGTGTGGGTTTGGCTATTCATCGCGACCGTGGAATCCGTGTTTTATAGAGGATCAAAATAAAACACGGACATCCTAGTATATCCAATGTTTCATATGTTTCTTCTGCTGCGTTATCTGTGATGTGATCATTTGATATGTTGTGATAAATACTGTATATAGTGTATATGATATATTATATAGACGTTACTTATGTTTTACACCCGCGCTAGCCCTGCCCCGCTCTGCCATTAGTTACCTAACCTAACGGTGCACGAGGGGACATCGAGGAGAATGCGGATGGCATAAGTGTACGTCGTATTTATCTGTGATGTTTAGGTGACTTAAATGATGGGACTTCATTAATACGATTAATGAAAGAAAAGAAACCTAAAAAATGTTGTAGAATCAAATTTTCAAAAAGAGTAGCTACAGTTTTTGCTTTGCATAGAGATATATATGATATATCCTGCACCTTATTCGATGAGGAAAGAGCCGAGATCCCTTCACCGGGAGTGACCTCTTTAGCAAAACTGGCAGATGCTACAACACTCAGTTTGTTTTTGATACCTTTTGGAGTTTTTGCTTTGCATAGTGATATATATGATAGGTCCTGCACCTTATTCGATGAGGAAAGAGCCGAGATCCCTTCACCGGGAGTGACCTCTTTAGCAAAACTAATGAAAGCCTCAAAATCACTCCATTTCAAAATTCACTTGATTCTACAATGATATCAAGTTCATTACGCAATAGGTTTTCAAAAAAATCTGTCGTAGCCCTCCGTCATTTCAGATAAGTCCTACTTAGTATTCGTGCTACGTTTGTTGATCTCCGTCAAGGAGTAGTGTGCGGTAGCTAACTAGTATTTATCTACTTATGCATATGATGCAGATTGGATTAGGGTAGTCGTACGACCTTGTTGACCTCCGTCAAGGGTCGTGCGGGTGGGTTTGATTCAATCGAGAAATGACGGGTTGAACTTGACTTGCACCCTGTGGTTTGTTGACCTCCGTCAAGGTCATGGGATGCTTGGAGTAAAATATTATCAGGAATTTCAAGTGTTGAAATTTGCAATGAGATTGCATACCTTCTATGAGATAGTTGGATCACGATACCCACTGCGAGTAATTGTTACTCCTGCGAGAGTTTTGCACAGGACAATTAGCCGATCAAGTAGGTGTCTAGAAAAGTGTCAACGGGGTTACGCTTCTGGGAAAACGAGGTTCACTTTAATTAGGTCCGTACGAAAGCACGGGGAACCTCCCTCAAAGTATCGACACTGGCCTGGCTGAGAGATTGGCGAAATTGTAGGGTGTAATTAATCCCGGCTAGTCTTTCCTTTTAGGGTTTGAAGGAAGATTTGATAAAAACAGTAGGAGCCATCCTGATTAGATAAAATAATAACCAATCTGATCTTGCAAGAGCATACGCTAAAGTGTTTTCTTCTCTCTCTCTCCAGGTAGCGACCATATCATGCCTTAATAAAGATAATAATATGGATGTATTGACCGAACCCGCATATTATACTGTGCTGGGAAACGTTGGTTCCGTTTTTTCTTATAAGAGTTATAGGACTGAACAGGATATAGGGGAATACCAGGATTCCCATGCCACCCAAATGAAGAAAGTACATGTTGATGCATTTTCTTCGGGTGCGTTCGTTACAGAGAACTGTTTCTCCATTTGCTCTACGTCCTGGGTATTAGATACTGGGTCAGGATCCTATATATGCAATCAGTTACATGGGCTTAGGAAAGGTAGAGAACTTGGAGAAGGTGATAAAGGCATAAGGGTTGGAAATGGTGCAATTGTTGCAGCTAAAACCGTCGGGGAATATCACCTTGTATTGTCAACCGGTAATACATTGATTCTGAACGAATTCTATTACATGCCGAACCTGATATGCATCATTATATCGGTTTCTTTGTTGAGTAAAGAGGGATATAATTTTGTATTATAGGATAGTGTTATGAACATTTTCCTTAACCAAAAGTTAGTTGGATTAGGCACGTTGTGCAATGACATTTATGTTCTAAATCAATCAACAGTTCTGAGCATAATAAACACACACAAGAGGAAGAGTTCAGAACTGAACGAATCCTTCTTGTGGCATTGTAGACTTGGTCATATAAATGCGACACGGTTAGCTAAGTTGCATAAGGATGGATATTTGAAACCGTTCGAATTTTCATCTTATAACACTTGCCAGTCATGTCTCAAAGGCAAAATGACCAAAACTCCGTTTACGGGACACGGAGAAAGAGTTATTGAACTCTTAGGACTGATACATAGTAATGTATGCGGTCCCATGTCTACACATGCCAGGGATGGTTCTTCGTACTTCATTACATTCACTGACGATCTCTCTAGATTCGGATATGTGTTCCTGATGAAACACAAATCATAAGCTTTTCAGAAATTTAGAGAATATAAACAAGAAGCCGCGAACTAAACCGGGAAAAGTATTAAAATCCTTCGATCTGATCGAGGAGGTGAATACTTGAGCAATGAATTCCTGGACTTCCTAAGAGAGAATGGGATTCTCTCTCAGCTAACTCCTCCATATACACCACAGCACAACGGTGTCTCAGAATGGAGGAACCGTACCCAATTAGATATGGTACGCTCTATGATGAGTATAGCTGAGTTACCTATTTCCTTCTGGGGATATGCACTGGAGACAGCAGCATACCTACTGAATAGGGTTCCTACCAAATCTGTGCCTATCACCCCATATCAGATATTGGAGGGGAAGAGACCATATCTTAATTTTATTAAAATATGGGGTTTCTTGGCCTATGTCAAAAGACAAAAACCGGACAAACTCGAGGCAAGGTCTGTTTTCTGTAAATTTGTTGGATGTCCCAAGCATTCGCGAGGGTATATCTTCTACCACAGTGAGGAACAAAGGGTGTTTGTTGCTCAACACGCCATCTTTTTAGAAAAGGAATTTCTTGCAAAGTGATTAGTGGCTCTGAGGTAGAACTGGAAGATGTTCCAGCTGTACAAACCACAACAAAAGATTTGGTGGAACCAGAGGATTCGGTAGTTCCCGATGAACCCCAGCCACTCCGCAGATCTAGTAGGGTTCCTCACCCACCTGAGAGATACTACGGTTTTCTCATGGATGGTGAGAGCGAGGATTGCATCATAGAGGATGATGACCCAACTAGCTTCGAGCAGGCCATCACGAGTGGGGACTCAGTGAAATGGTTGGATGCAATGCGGTCCGAGATGGAATCCATGTACACCAACAAAGTATGGACTTTGGAAGTTGCTCCTGAAGGGGTAAAACCCATTGGGAGCAAGTGGATCTTCAAGAAAAAACTTGGTGTAGATGGGAAAGTGGAGACTTTCAAAGCTAGACTTGTTGCAAAGGGTTTTCGTCAAAAATCAGGTGTGGACTATGACGAAACCTTTTCTCCAGTGGCTATGCTTAAATCTATCCGGATCATGCTTGCCATCGCTGCATATCATGACTATGAAATTGTAGGGTTCCTAGGCACTCTTAAGAGGTCTCACAAGGCATCAACCATGCCAATTTCTAAAAATACGGTGCCGAGAAACCCTAGACTAGATCGTTGGCTAGATGTTTAGGCGAAAAACAAACTAGTTAACACTTAACTACAAGAATACGGAAATACAACCTTTGTAGATCCGGTCCTCCACCTCCACGGCTCCGTGATGAAGTCCTCTCCGCTGTCCAAATCAAATCCCGGGCTCTAGCGTCGGCTTCATCGGAGAAAGAGCGGGCTAGGTCATCGACGACGTGCCGAAGATGATCTACGTCGAGGCATCGCTAGATCAAGCTCCAACTTCACCAAGTCTAGAAAACTTGTGAAGGAAACACACTCTACTACTTGGCAAGAGGTAGAGGATGAAGAAATAGGAAGTGGGTAGACTTTAGAATTGGATTTCTCACTCTTTTTCATCAATCACCATTGATGAAGTAAGCTTTCTTCTTTGAAGATGAAGAAGAAGAAGAAGATAATGAATATCATAAGTTAATCCTAAAATGAAAAGAATAATGAATTCTTATCATAATAGAACCATGGTTAGGTGTAGAGAATTAATTAGGGTTAAGTGGAATGGTTAGGGTTAAGGATGAGACAAAGTGGTCACAAAGTCAAAGTATTCATGAAGCTTCATGAAAGAACAAAGAATGCCATCATTTTATCATTTCCTTTTCTTTTTCCAAAAGAATAAATAAATGAATAAAATGAATAAGAAAATAATAAACCCTAACCATTTCATTAACCAAGGTTTAATTCTTTATACTTAACCAATTTTACATGCACCATCAAACATGATACAAGCATGTGCACAAAATCATATCACATATATAATGCGCACATCCGAGTGAGAAAATCCATTTAAAGTGAACCGATACTAGTTAATGAAAATTAATATATCAAATATATATAATTATACATTAAATCATTAAATCAACACTTGATTTAACGATCCGGTCATATCGCATATAACCGACTAGTATCAAATGTATCGGCTTATCGAATCAATCTTCGATTCGATAACTAGGTTATATCGCATACAACCATTCGACACATTGTTCACGAGAATGAAATACGGTATCACATACACGCATTATTCTCGGTCCCTCACATATCTCATATGCGCTCCTATTTCGTTTCGCTTGAGCCAGGAAACCTCTGTGTAGGACTCTAAAGACTCGTCAATACGCCGGCAGCAGATGATGATCATATCAAACATCCACAAGCCGCAAGCGGTCTGCTAAACGTAACGGCCACCCGGGTATTGAGCGATCAGAAGATCGACGAGCAAGCCCGCTCACACTCCAGTGAATCCAACCAGTAACATTACCGTACAGTCCGGTCTGATCGTCTGATATGTCGCATATCTCGCCTAGGGGTGGTAAACGTCAGACCCCAATAGCTCGATAAGTCGTGTCGATATGAGGTCTATAACAATTCGAGAAACTACTGGTAACACTTACCAGTAAATCTCAGTAACCCTGGCCAGGGATTTCCGGTTATAGCCAATCGAACACAGCGCAACATCAACTCCCTATACCGGGAGAGACGAATCCCCTCCTATCTCTCATTGCCTCCATGTGACTCGGGACTGTACCCAAAAACCACCGTTTTGCACGCCCTCTTAGACGTGGTAAGGTGGAAATCAAAGCACAGTGGGAACCACACAAGACTCTATGACGATCTCGGGTCAACAGACTACTCTGTACCAGTGTCACCAGAGAACTGCCATCTGACGTATGGTATAATACCATCTGGGAGTTCTCGGCGAGTCCGTCCAGTGTACCCAGTCTCTACTGAGCACCCGTATATCATCTCTGATGTCAAACACCAATGGATATGGGATCATCCATCGCCCATCTGTATGGGTCGAGAAGGTACACGCTAGTCTACTCTGGTATATCGATGCCCCATCTCGATACACCCACGACTAGGGACTTTGAAGGATGTACTTATGGACTACCATGTCCCCACTAGTATGATCCGCATCATAGTCCAGGTAGTCAAGTACAGATCCTAAGGGCTTTACCAACATGTAACAGGGAGACAATTAGTGTACACGTTAAGGTAAAGATTAACCAGATAGCATACTATCATGTCGAGCAAGAAAGTCCTTCCTATATATGTCTAAGCATCCAGTACAATATACATCCTATGTATAGTAATGGCCTCTAGGGCGTACACATAACTAACAATCTCCCACTTGCACTAGGGCCATCTGATAGCAGTGGTGTAGTATCTCATACTCAACCATCCCATAAAAATCTCTCTCTGGGAACAGGCCTTTGTGAGTGGATCCGCTGTGTTGTCTTCTGAGTCTACTCTCCAAACCTAGATCACCCTGGAGATCATCCATCTCCATGATCAGGTGACACTGCCTTAGAATATATCTGGATCACTGATGGGACGGATGTTCCTTGGCATAAGCCACAACCCCATTGTCACATAATAGGAGAAACTAAGTTCATCTCATGAACAAATATACATCCAGACTACCTCTTTGGTAGCATCTTAAGTAGCGATTTATCCAGCCTTTATCGTCTAGTATGCCACGGTATCTAGCTTGGAACTCTTCCAACATACCGTCCCTTTACTGAGGGTAAAGACAATGCCTATGACTGACATTCAGTCGTCTTTATCACTCTGGAACCAATCCAGTGATTTTCCCCATGATCGACTGATACCATCTCACTACAACTAGTGAGTATCCTAACATCCACTTAGATCTATCTCATAGATCCAAAACCCAGGATTTAGGAGGTATCACTTTGATCCTATATGGAGAATCATTGTGATAAGCGGAGATTGACCGAGCGTAGCATAGGAAACTCCTTCCCTATCAAGAGTATGTCATCCACATACTCTACAAGGATCATCACCATACTCCCTACTACTTTTTTGTATATACAAGGTTCATCTACCATTTTGATGATGTCAAACTCTTTGACTAACCCATCAAAACAGATGTTCCAACTCCGCGATACCTGCTTTATCCTATAAAGCATCTTGTACACGTTTCTGCTGCTCCCACTGTCTACGAAGCCCTCTGGCTGTGTACTTATAGACGTTCTCTTCTAAAACATCATTTAGAAAAGCAGTCATGGCACCCAACCGCCAGATATCGCAGTCATGGTATGTAGCCGTGGCAAGTAGGATCTGGATGGACTTAAGCATAGCCACTTGAAAGGGTTTCATCATTATCTACGCCTTGTCGATGACGAAACACTTTAACAAGTCTAGCTTTGAAAGTCTCAACCTTTCCATTTACACCAAGTAATCTTCTCAAGATATACTTACTCCTGATGGGGATTTAACCCTTCAGATATAGCAGCCAAAGTCCATAATTTGTTGGTGTACATGGATTCCATCTCAGATCGCTAAGCATCCAGCCATTCTTACAGAGTCCCACTCCTGATGGCCAGCTCGAAACTAGTTGGGTCATCATCTCTTGATGCAATCCTCGCTCCCACTGTCATAGAGAAACCGAAGTATCTCTCAGGTGGGTGAGGAACCCTACTAGATCGGCGGAGAGGCTGAGGTTCGTTGGAATCTACTGAATCCTTTGGTTCTACCAAATCATCTGCTGTAGTTTGTATAGCTGGAACATTTCCAGTTCTACATAACAGATCTTGCCTCGAGCTTGTCCGGATTTTGCTTTTCAGACATAGGCCGGACAGCCCCAATCTTAACTAGCTTAAGACATGGGCTCTTTCCATATCATATCTCATATGGAGTGGTAGGCAACTGATTTGATTGGAACCCTATTCAATAGGTATGCAGCTTCTCAAGCGCATAACACCCAAAAGGAAATAGGTAACTCAGTATTACTCATCATAGAGCACACCTTATCACATAGGGTGTAATTGGTCCACCCCGATATACCATCGTGCTATGGTGTATTCGGAGGAGTAATGCTGAGAGAGAATTTCATTCTCCTTTAGAACAGTCCAGGAATTCCGCGCACAAGTATTCTCCTCCTTGATCGCATCAAAGGACATAATACTTTTACCCGTATTTTGGTTCTCTACTTCTCGTTTATATTCTGTGAATATATCAAAAGGCTCGGACTCATGTTTCAACAGGAACATATGTCTGAATCGTGAGAGATTATCAGAGAATGTAATGAAGTACAAAGAACCAGTCCTGGCATGTGTAGACAGGGGACCTTACATACATCAACATGTATCATCCCAAGAGTTCATCAACTCTTTCTCTGTTTCCAGTAAACAGGGCTATGGTCATCTTATCTTTATGACATGACTGGCGAGTTTCACAAGATGTAAATTCAAACTAATTTAAATATGCATCTTTATGTAACTCTAGCTAGTCGGGTCACATTGATCTGACCTAGTCTACAATACCTCAAGAAGGAATCGTTCAATTCTGAACTCTTCCTCTCGTGTGTGTTCCATATACCAAGAACTGCAGTTTGATTTAGAACATCAATGCTTTTAGATAACGTGCCTGAACTGATCAACTTTTGATATAGGAAATGTTCAAAACATTATCCAACAATACAAAATTTTATCATTTCTTTACTAATAAAGAGACTGATATGATTTTGTATATCAGGTTCGGTATCTAATAACATTCGTTCAGAATCAATGTATTTGTAATACAGGGTGACAGTGACCAACAGACTTGGCTGCAACTCTTGCCCCGTTTTCTGCCTCATGAAACTATCACCCGTTCTCAGTTCTCTACCTTTCTGTAGCCCTATGTAACAGATTACATATCTGGGATCCTGATCTGGTATCACATACCAGGACGTAAAGGATACTGAGAAACGGTTCTCTGTAATGAACACACCCGAAGATGATGCATCATCATGCACTCTCCTCGTTTGGGTGGCACGGGAATTCTGGTAATCCCCAATTTCCTGCTCTGTCTTATAACAATTATAAATTGGAGCGGGACCAACGTTTCCCAGCTCAGTATAACAAGCGGGTTCGGTCAATATTCCGAATTATTATCTTGATTAAGGCGTGATATGGTCGCTACCTGGAGAGAGAGAGAAGAAAACACTCAGCGTGCGCTCTTGCAAGAATAGATTGGTTATTATTTTGTCTAATCAGGATGGCTCCCACTGCTTTGTTGGAGATAGTGCCCTCAAAGTCAATTATTGGATCACAGGCACGTGATTGCAATGATTGAGGGAGGACCTGTCCCGGTAGGACAGTCTTACTCGAGATGATAGTATGCTATCTGGTTTATCTTTATCATCGTGTACTGCTTTAGGTGACCTGACATGTCGCTATTACACGTTGATAGAGCCCCTAAGATTCTTGCTTGACGACCAGCAGTATGATGGCGATCATATACGTGGGAGCTGGGGTCTATAAGCACATCCTTAAAAGGTCCCTAGTCGTAGGAGTTTCGAGACAGGGCATCAATACTCCATTAGTAGACTAGTGTATACAGTCAAGACCCCGACGAGGGGCGGTGGCCGGTCTCACAAGCCACTGGTGTCAGTTGGTTCACCTAAGATGTATACAGGTGCTCATTGGGTTATGAGTACACCGGACAGGACTCGCCGGGAACATGCTAGTTGGTCTTATACCAGACGTCAGATAGCAGTTCCCTGGTGACATGTGTACAGGTTAGTTCATCGACCTGAGATCGTCATTTGTCTCGTGTGAGTTCCCACTGTGCTTTGATTACTACCCTAACACGGCTCAAAGGAGTCGTGCAAACAGGTTTTAGTTGGGTACAGTCTCGAGCCACATGGAGGCAGTGAGCGGATCTGCAGGGGTTCGTCTCTCCCGGTATTGGGGGTGAGGTCGCGCTGTGTCTAGGAGAGCCATTACGCAAAGCCCTCGGCCGAGGCAGGAGATTTACTGGTAGGTATTCCAGTAGTATCTCAGGGCGTTCTGGGCTACGCTCCGACACGACTTGTACCGCTTTTGGGGGTCTGACTTTTACCAACCCCCTAGGCCCGCCATGCGATACTCATAGACGAACGGACTGGACTGTACGGATATTGTCACTGACAGGCTCAGTAGGGTGTCAGGATGAGTTCGCTCATCGACGTCCCTTTTGGTCAATAGCTGGTGGCCCGTCACGTATTGGCTTATACCTCTGACGTGCTAGTGGTTAAATCCACAGCCATAGTATTGACGAGTCTTTAGAGTCCACCACACTTTCAGTTACTCAAGCTTTCGGGCGAAACGCTGTAGAGACCGTATGGAGATATGGCAGGGTCCGATCAGATACGTGCGGTATTGCACGGAACAGGATCGGACAGTTTTGTACTAGTGGCCGTATAGTTATATGGCAGGGTTTGATCTGATACGTGCGGTATTGCACGGATCAGGATCGAACGGATTTTACTAGCCGGCTTTGGCTTAAGCCGGTCCTAGTTTAGTACAGTGTAGATTTTGTCTCATTGCATTTGTATCCGGTCGGAATACAGATGCGGGTGTGTATGCACAGTGTCGGGGTTTTTCCTGTAATTTATTACGGGACCAGTTTTCTGGAGTTGCCAGCTTGCATTCCGTTCCGGCCGGTTTTCCTTTGTTCTTTCCCGGCCGGACTTTTCCGATGGAGGGGGTTATTTGCAAGTTTGCAAATAACTCTTTGTGGAGGTTTTATTTGCATAATGATTTATTATGATATCTTTCATCCATGCTTGCATTAATGTGATTGAAAGGGTATGGTTTGGATTTAATGTAAGCATGGTGTATGTTTTGTTTATGGTCACCCTTGCTTTATCCTACAATTACCTCCCTTCTTAGTTTTGCTTTTTTGATTCCTCCACCATTCATAAAGCAAGGGCCGGCCACACATGAGAGGGAGAGGGAAAAAATGAGAGAGGTTCATATTTCATTTGGTGTTGGAAATTAATCATCATCTCATTTTTCTTGCTACAAAATTCTCCAAAGTTCATGATTCTCTTCTCCCTCCATGGCAACTTCACCACCCCAAAAGAGACAAGCATCTTCTACACTACATTCTACAGCACATCTTGGGCATGTCGAGTTGCCGGCTTCATGCCCGAGTTGCCTCGGTATTGAGGCGGGAGCCCGTAAAAGACGTAGGCGTTGTGGTGCCCTTTCCGGCGAGGAGGAGACGGACGAAGATCCCGCGAGGAGATCGGAGTGGAGATGAAGACCGGAGGACTCGGATCAGTCGGTACATCTCTAACCCTTTCTCTAGTTAGCTAGGACTTTGTTAATGGTTACGATCCGGGTTTATTGTCCGCGGTAGCGCCAGTTTAAAAGACAAGAAAATTTTTATTCCGTATTTTGGCCTCGGATAGACGGCCGGGGCGCTGCCGTGGCGCAACATGGTATCAGAGCCAGGCCATTAACCTAGTCTAGCTTGTTCTAATGTGTTTTACTTATCCGATCGACCAAAATTCCAAAATCCGAATTTTCTCACGCATCAGTTTCTGTTGAAATTTTTTGGTGTCCAAAAATTTTTCAGGTTATAAAATTATGATGTACTGGACTCTGTAAGCATACTGTAGAAATTTGACAAGGTAAGTCGAGCAACAGAGCGCGGAACCGCGGCCAAACCCCCCATTGGGCCGCGGTTCCGCCGCTGAAAAATGTCCTTACTGTGTCAAATTTTTTCAGTAGCTTTCTGGGGTTAAAATTGGGTTTTTGGGATATTAAATTTGGGCCCAGGTTTTCTGTGACTGCTACAGTATTGGTTGGGGGCCCACTTGTTAATTGTTTGATCGATCGGATATTTTAAACACATTATTTCACAGTATTTACATTATTTCTGCGACCGTGAATGTCACTTGATCGGTAAATCCGGTCTAACTGCTATAGACCGGTTAGACGGATTTGCGAACGTGACTTTCACGTTGATGTTCTATGTTTATGCTGTGATGTTGCGGATCGGTCGTGGGGGATAGCCTGGATGCAATGCTAGTACAGCTTTGTTGTATTATGTACATTTGATATTGCGGGGCGAGCGTCCGACATGTGGACTGCCGTCACTGCCTGTTTGTATTATTCTTTTGGGGCACGACCTGGTTGCGGTCGTTGTACCCGGTGTATGTATATTTTACTTTCTGTACTAGGGTTGCCCCGCGGTGGGGTGCACGGATAGCCGGGTTCTGGAGGGCAACGGGCTCGCATCTCAGGGCATTGAGACGGAGGGGGCTTCAGTCCAGGATTGGCGGGCTATTCGCCGCACTCGTAGGGGGTACAGGTTGACCCAGGAGGGGTGCCCAAGTTACCGGATTCCGTGAAGTGCTGGGTGGTCCATTCACGGTACTGAAGGGGGCTGCCTCGCTTCAGGTTTTGGCGGGTGACTTGCCGCGCCCGTAGGGGTCTAGGATTTCCATTGCACAGGATATCCACACGACCAGGGGAACGTCGGGTTTCAGCAGCGGCTCTGTGAAACCCGGCGCTTCCAGATATCTGTATTGTTCTGTGATGCTGTACATTTCTGTGATGTTGCATTTTATCACGCCTTGAGCGAAATATAATATATTGGTATATATATTAGTAGATGTTGTATATGTTTTTCATCCGTGCTAGTCCAGTCCCCGCTCTGCCGTTAGTTAGCTAACCTAACGGGTGATGACGGGACCCAGTGGCGAATGCGGATGGCATATACGTACGTCAGTATATTTTCGTTCTTTGTGGTGTGATTATTTGATGGGACTGCGTTGATTCGGATCAATGCAAGTTAAACAAACCTAATCTGATGTTGTTGGAACAATTTTTCAAAAAGCTGTTATTGCAAGGACGTTCACTTTTGTTTTGCATTGTGGTATTCATTTGGAATATCCTGCTCCTCAGTCGACGAGGCAAGGGCCGAGATCCCTTCACCGGGAGTGACCCCTTGGACAGATGTTTGCGTCAGGGCAATAGCTTCACTATAGCCGATTACTTTTGCTTTGCATCGTGGTATTCAGTTGGAATATCCTGCACCTCATTCTACAGGGAAAGAGCCGAGATCCCTTCACCGGGAGTGACCTCTTTAGCCAAGGCTTTCGTCACTATATTTTTATAAAAAGTTGTGCAGTTCCTTCGACGATATCAAGTTCATTACGTTAAAGGTTTTTCGCCAAAAACCAGCCGTAGCCCTCCGTCATTTCCTACAAGTATTACTTAGTATTTGTGCTGCGTTTGTTGACTGTATCAAGGCGTAGTGTGCGGTAGCTAAGTAGTGTTTGTTTGCAGCATATTAATGGGATTGGTTAGGACAGTCGTGCGGCCTTGTTGACTGTGTCAAGGGCTCGTACGGGTGGGTTTAATGCAATCCAGGATAATGATGGGCTGAACTTGACTAGGACTCTTTGATTTGTTGACTGTGTCAAGGTCACTTGGGTCCTAGGGGTAAAAATCACATCGGGAGTTTCAAAAGAACTGAAACTTGCCAAGCATGCGCATACCTTCTGGAGTGTGGTGACTTGAGTGGATTCCGTCAAGTTATCATGCGATGATAGTTGGATCCCGATTCCCACTGATGAGTTGGTTTACTCCTCGGGTGATCCCGACTAATTCTTCTTTCAGGTTTGGAGGAGAATTTGAGGTACAGTGGGAGGTTTCCTGATTAGATAAATTGGTAACCATTCTGATCTAGGTTAGAGTGCACGCTGAGTGTTTCTTTTCTCTCTCTCTGGCAGCGACCATTGACCCGACCCTGGACTATGACTCAGTGACCAAGTTGACCGAACCTTCTTAACACTGGCTTTTGGATTGTCAGAGTTGCAAACCTCATTGCCACTCCTACTTTTACCCTTTTCTCCAGGACACCCCGTATTACTACGAACGTCCACTTCCATTGGATAAAACCATCGTATGGTTATATACGAACTCGAAGGACTTCGAGGATGGTTTCTGGTTCTGGAGAAAACGGATAGGACTATTCAGTTGTCTTTTCTTTTCACCTTCTCTCAGGTTGCGAGTACTCCTTGGTTTAGGAGATAGTACACCTATTACGCAAATTGGATAGTCTTCTTCCAAACCTTAGGCTGGTGCCGAACGGTGGGGAATGAAGAAAACCAATTAGCATAACGATGGTGTGCAGAAGGTATTAAGTTAAGACAAAGCAAGGGATTAGTAGGAGGGCAAAGTAAATTGCGACTGATATTCACGACCAAACCAAGTATTTCTTCGCCAATCCTAAATCACCTTTGTATTTCTCCAGGACACTCCGTATCACTACGAAGATCCACAGTTTATTGGATACTCCATCGTATGGTTATATACGAACTCGAAAGGAACTAGTTCCAGTTCGGGGATGGATTCTGGTTCAGGAGAAATAGGAATAAAGTACATTCAGGTGTCTTTTATCTTCACCTTCTCTCGTTTTGCGAGTGCTCCTAGGATTAGGACAGTACACCCTTTATGCTTTTTGGATAGTCTTCTTCCAAACCATAGGCTGGTGCCGAACGGTAGGGAAGGAAGAAGACCATTTGGCCTAAAGGGGTGTGCAGATGGTATTGACTAAAGACATATAAAGGGATTTGGACAGGTGGCAAAGAATTATACGGTTATAGTTGTGAATCTGGATAATGGTAGAGGCATTACTAGGAATACCAGGATTCCCCACAGAAACATTTCAATGTTTCAGTTTTACTGTGTAATGTTAAAAGAAAACTGATTTCCCGATTAGACACTCACTCCAGGGTATGTATTTACCAGGTATGATTCTCACATCTGTATGGTTTTACAGATGATGAGTGGGAGTAAGTTATTGAGAATTGGGTGATCATCCTCATTATATCGGGATTCGTTGTAATCGGTGATATTTGAGGAGATCACCTGGGCTGTTTGCCGGTCGGCAAATATTTGGTTATGAATATCCGCTGTTGTGCACCAATTTCAAATTGATATATCTGTACGTCTATTTTCATAGAGTGAGATATACCTTTTGATATTATGTCGATGACATTTACCTATATCAGTGGATGGTTAGGTAAGGAGCATTAAACAGCGGTGTAATTCTTCTTAACCATAAGTACAGTTTTCATCCTGCGACGCACAGTGAAAGAGTTGTTAGACTCAGCGGACTTATACAGAGTATTGTATGTTGTCCATTGTCCATCAGGACAGAGGGGTTGGTCCTCGTACTATATTCGGTTTACTTATGACTTCTCTAGATTTTAGACAGCTGTTTCGTGGAAACACAGGGTCTAAGTTTTGAGGAGTTATAGGTATTTGAATAGAGTAGAGAACCAGGTGTAGCAAGTATCGGGATTCTTCAAAGTGATCGAAGATGTAGATACTTGTGTATGGTATTCAGTTGATAGTAATGATAAAGAGAAATTGCTTCTCTTTCAGGTTACTCATAATTGGAAGCATTCCTAAGTTGAGTAACGCTGATCGGCCTCCTTCCATTTAGTTGACATGCACTGGAGACAGCTGCATGATTTGAATCTGGTTCAATTAAATCAGTGCCTCTGGTTCTATATTGGATATAGAACAGTTCATATCTTAACGATGTTAAGGTACGGGGAGTTGTCCGGCTTATGCTTAAAACCAGACTCCGGATAACTCAAGGCACGTTTCTGTAATGGCTGTTTGTGGGTTGACCCAGGCTATGACGAGGGTTGACTTTCTACCATCTGGAAGATCAATAGTGATATTGTTCTTAACTCGCCACATTTTAAAAGGAAATGGTTATTTTTCAGAAAAACAGTAGTGGGAGTATGGTAGAACTGGAAGTGATTCCAGAACCGCAAACGATTACTGAAGATTTAATAAGGAACCTAAAGATTCAATCTGATTTGACATTCCATTGGCCACTCCGCAGATACGGTGGGTAACTTCAGGCACCCGAGAGGTACTCCGGTAGCCTCAAGGATGGTGACAGGGAAGTTCTTGTTTACCCACACTTGCCATTGTTGTTGTTCCAGGCTGCGAGACCCGGCAGGAGGATGAGTATAGCGTCGTTCTAAACTAGCTTTAGAAGTGTACGTCTATATGACTCTGCCAGAAGGTTGTCGTAGTCAGTGGGAGCAGCGGAAGCATTGGTGGACTTCAGGCTTATGTCTATTTATAGACTAAAGCAGATATAGCGGAGTTAGATCATCTGTTTCTGATGTGACAGTCATGGGTTTGACGTCATCAGAATAGGGGATGGATCTGTTCAGAAGGTAGTAGGAAGTGATATTCCTATACTACGATCGGTTATACTTTGGTCGTCACACAGTGGTTTCTCCACAAGGGACTTGGACAATATATCAGACATACTGGTTACTAGATCTATGGTTTTAGATCTAGATTTGGGTGGTTTCCCAATCAGGGTACTTTGATAGCATTCTAAGAGTATTTAGAATGGACGACTCCTGGCACGGTAGTACACCTGCAGGTAATGGAGTCACCCTCTCTAAAGGTGTCTTACAGACTAAAGGGGAGAGGGATACGCATGATTGATAGATCACTTGCTTAGGCAATTGAGTCAATCATGAGATGTCAAGTACCACACCAGATGTTGTTCTTGCAGTAGGTGCAATAAGTTGATATTAATCCAATCCTGGAAAAACAGTCGGAAGCAGTTTTAGAACATAAGTGAATGTTCTAGGGATATGATAACGGCTGCCTCTTTTAGGAGACGGTTATCACTCCAGGCTTCCAAGGTGACATGGACGACAAGGAGGTTGTCAGAGTTATAGTTCTCCCTCTGATGAGGGACAGTATTTTGGACAGGTGGTCCAAGGCAATACTGAGGGAGGCATGGCGCAGGATACTGATTAAGTTCAGTTGTTGATACAGTCTAAGAAGTTTGGATTTGGAGTTCATTTATGAGCTAGGTCCCATCAGACATCCAGACATTCTAAGACAGGTATTGCTCATTTCGGGAGATGGCTTTCTCCGCGAACTTGAGATATAGAGAGACATAGAAAGAAACATCACAGCGGATCCACTCACTGAGGCTATTCCTCGAACGCAATAGTTTCGTAAACGAGCTTTGTGAGACTGACTAGTAGAGGAGTTGGGTGTTCGGTATCACACGGGCTGTGAGTATGCGACATCGCAATAATTAGCCTTGAGTGCAAGTGGGAGATTGTTGGAGATAGTGCCCTCAAAGTCAATTATTGGATCATAGGCACGTGATTGCAATGATTGAGGGAGGACCTGTCCCGGTAGGACAGTCTTACTCGAGATGATAGTATGCTATCTGGTTTATCTTTATCATCGTGTACTGCTTTAGGTGACCTGACATGTCGCTATTACACGTTGATAGAGCCCCTAGGATTCTTGCTTGACGACCAGCAGTATGATGGCGATCATATACGTGGGAGCTGGGGTCTATAAGCACATCCTTAAAAGGTCCCTAGTCGTAGGAGTTTCGAGACAGGGCATCGATACTCCATTAGTAGACTAGTGTATACAGTCGAGACCTCGACGAGGGGCGGTGGCCGGTCTCACAAGCCACTGGTGTCAGTTGGTTCACCTAAGATGTATACAGGTGCTCATTGGGTTATGAGTACACCGGACAGGACTCGCCGGGAACATGCTAGTTGGTCTTATACCAGACGTCAGATAGCAGTTCCCTGGTGACATGTGTACAGGTTAATTCATCGACCTGAGATCGTCATTTGTCTCGTGTGAGTTCCCACTGTGCTTTGATTACTACCCTACCACGGCTCAAAGGAGTCGTGTAAATAGGTTTTAGTTGGGTACAGTCCCGAGCCACATGGAGGCAGTGAGCGGATCTGTAGGGGTTCGTCTCTCCCGGTATTGGGGGTGAGGTCGCGCTGTGTCTAGGAGAGCCATTACGCAAAGCCCTCGGCCGAGGCAGGAGATTTACTGGTAGGTATTCCAGTAGTATCTCAGGGCATTCTGGGCTACGCTCCGACACGACTTGTACCGCTTTTGGGGGTCTGACTTTTACCAACCCCCTAGGCCCGCCATGCGATACTCATAGACGAACGGACCGGACTGTACGGATATTGTCACTGACAGGCTCAGTAGGGTGTCAGGATGAGTTCGCTCATCGACGTCCCTTTTGGTCAATAGCTGGTGGCCCGTCACGTATTGGCTTATACCTCTGACGTGCTAGTGGTTAAATCCACAGCCATAGTATTGACGAGTCTTTAGAGTCCACCACACTTTCAGTTACTCAAGCTTTCGGGCGAAACGCTGTAGAGACCGTATGGAGATATGGCAGGGTCCGATCAGATACGTGCGGTATTGCACGGATCAGGATCGGACAGTTTTGTACTAGTGGCCGTATATTTATATGGCAGGGTTTGATCTGATACGTGCGGTATTGCACGGATCAGGATCGAACGGATTTTACTAGCCGGCTTTGGCTTAAGCCGGTCCTAGTTTAGTACAGTGTAGATTTTGTCTCATTGCATTTTTATCCGGTCGGAATACAGATGCGGGTGTGTATGCACAGTGTCGGGGTTTTTCCTGTAATTTATTACGGGACCAGTTTTCTGGAGTTGCCAGTTTGCATTCCGTTCCGGCCGGTTTTCCTTTGTTCTTTCCCGGCCGGACTTTTCCGATGGAAGGGGTTATTTGCAAGTTTGCAAATAACTCTTTGTGGAGGTTTTATTTGCATAATGATTTATTATGATATCTTTCATCCATGCTTGCATTAATGTGATTGAAAGGGTATGGTTTGGATTTAATGTAAGCATGGTGTATGTTTTGTTTATGGTCACCCTTGCTTTATCCTACAATTACCTCCCTTCTTAGTTTTGCTTTTTTGATTCCTCCACCATTCATAAAGCAAGGGCCGGCCACACATGAGAGGGAGAGGGAAAAAATGAGAGAGGTTCATATTTCATTTGGTGTTGGAAATTAATCATCATCTCATTTTTCTTGCTACAAAATTCTCCAAAGTTCATGATTCTCTTCTCCCTCCATGGCAACTTCACCACCCCAAAAGAGACAAGCATCTTCTACACTACATTCTACAGCACATCTTGGGCATGTCGAGTAGCCGGCTTCATGCCCGAGTTGCCTCGGTATTGAGGCGGGAGCCCGTAAAAGACGTAGGCGTTGTGGTGCCCTTTCCGGCGAGGAGGAGACGGACGAAGATCCCGCGAGGAGATCGGAGTGGAGATGAAGACCGGAGGACTCGGATCAGTCGGTACATCTCTAACCCTTTCTCTAGTTAGCTAGGACTTTGTTAATGGTTACGATCCGGGTTTATTGTCCGCGGTAGCGCCAGTTTAAAAGACAAGAAAATTTTTATTCCGCATTTTGGCCTCGGATAGACGGCCGGGGCGCTGCCGTGGCGCTGCCGTGGCGCAACATGCTTTTTATCAAATCTTCCTTTAAACCCTAAAAGGAAAAACTAGCCGGGATTAATTACACACTACAAGTTCGCCAATCTTTCAGCCAGGCCAGTGTCGGTACTTTGACGGAGGTCCCCCGTGCTTTCGCACAAACCTAATTAATGTTAAACCTCGTTTTCCCAGAGGCGTAACCTCGTTAACACCTTTCTAGACACCTACTTGATCGGCTAATTATAATGTGTAAAACTCTCCCAGGAGTAACTCTTACTCGCAGCGGGTATCGGGATCCAATTATCTCATAGAAGGTATGCAATCTCATTGCAAATTTCAACACTTGAAATTCCCGATAATATTTTGCCCCTAGCGTGCTATGACCTTGACGAAAGCCAACAAACCATAGCCCGCTAGTCAAGTTCAACCCGTACATTTCTTGATTGAATTAAACCCACCCGCACGACCCTTGAAGAAAGCCAACAAAGCCGCACGACTACCCTAATCCAATCGCATCGTATGCAGCAGATAAGCAGCATATAGCTACCGCACACTGCACCTTGACGAAAGCCAACAAATGCAGCACGAATACTATATACAACTTATCTGAAATGACGGAGGGCTACGACAGGTTTTTCTGAAAACCTATTGCGTAATGAACTTGATATCGTTGTAGAATCAACTGATTTTAAAATGGAGTGTTTTTGAAGCTTTTCTAGTTTTGCTAAAGGAGTCACTCCCGGTGAAGCGTCGGTCCTTTCCTCTTCGAATGAGGTGCGGGATATATCATATATATCACTGTGCAAAGCAAAACTCTTAAAAGCAATCAGAAGACAAACTGAGTGTGTAGCATCTGCCAGTTATTGCTAAAGGAGTCACTCCCGGTGAAGGGATCTCGGTCCTTTCCTCATCGAATAAGGTGCAGGATATATCACATATACCTCTGTGCAAAGAAAGAACTGTAGCTACCTGTTTTATTTTGAAATTCGATTCTACAACATCTTAGGTTTCTTTTATTTCATTAATCACATTAATGAAGTCCCATCATTTAAGTACCTAAACATCACAGATAAATACGACGTACACTTATGCCATCCGCATTCGCCTCGATGTCCCCTCATGCACCGTTAGGTTAGGTAACTAACGGCAGAGCGGGGCAGGGCTAGCGCGGGTGTAAAACATAAGAAACGCCTATATAATATATCATATATACTATATACTGTATCTATCACAGAACATCACATGATCACATCACAGATATCACAGCAGAAGAATCATATGAAATATTGGATATACTAGGACGTCCGTGTTTTCAATACGAGCCAGTATAAAACACGGATTCCACGGTCGTGATGAATAGCCAAACCCACACCCCTAGACCCCTACGAAAGCGGCAAGCAATCCCACCAATTCTAGAGTTAGGAGACCCGGACTCGACACCTCGAGTTGGTCTCCCACTGCACTCCAGAACCCGGTTACTTGTGCTCCCCTCCTTGGGTCTATCCTAGTGCGGAAAAGTAAATAATATACAAAGGGTGACATCTTCCGCAACCTGGAAGTGCCCCAATAAAAGAATATTACATACAAGTTTTTACATGAATGAAAATGAAAAACACTCATCTCACATAAAAAACCCCGGCTATTCAAACACGACGATCCAATATAACATATCCAGCAACACATAACATCACATGTTATCAACGTAAGTAAATATGTCCATCCCAATTGTCGTTGACATATAGCAACGAAACCGGCGCTATCACATATTACACTTACGGTCACAGAAAAGAAAGTGTAAAACTACAACAGTTGGAATCCGCAACCTCCTCAGACATCGCATGCCTGACCAAATGAATTACTTAGACATCGTATGCCTAACAATTATAAACCCCGCATTTTAATCTCATCATTGAAAACACTTTTCAATATTAAGTCGGGTAATTCAACAAGATTCCCGGCATCCTGATCGAATGCTCGTCGCAAACTTCAGTAGACGGCTGCACCCCCGATACCGTCGACGAAGTGCACCAAGGCGGAACACCGCTACCACGAGCACCCGAACGGATGCTTTCGGCGACGGGGTTCTCCTACAGTCACTTGGTCGGGGCTATGGAGTGAGGCTGTCTATTAAGTTTACCCGGCGAGTATCCGCGTACGCTACGTGATTGCGACGGACTTTTGATCACATCAAAATTCCGTGGCAACCGATCAAGTGAGACTAAACTGCTATGTTTATAACATTCATTCAGTTATCTCATAACTTCTTGTGAATTCCAATTATTGTATCCCATTCCAGATAATTAGAAAATGTTAAACTTTCCGATTGAACATTCGAACACCCAAGTTTTCCCGATACAGATCAACACATGAAACAAGTCTAAAAACATTCAGTTCGTGCCTCAGTACCAACGGTCCAGCCGTAGAAGGATCAAGCCAACGCCTCACATGTGGCACGTCGTACTGCCCCAAACCCGAAGGTTCAAAGGGCAGTTCAAGACGGTCATATAATCGAGTTAAGGTTTGTTGTCTTCTAGAGGGTCCATCGCGTTACTTGCACTACTTAGAACGTCTTTAAACTTCGGAAAAATCCAACACTTGGAAATTTCCCGACAGGGGAAAAATTGGGTATTTATATCCGGTCGAACTTTTTAACATATTCTAAATTATCCGGAAAGCCACATAGACAAAATCTGATACTCCGATCGAAACGCCGAATCCCCAAAACAACCCCAGAAAAATCAACTGCTTAGCTTATATTAAAATTACCTAGAAAACACAGGAATTAATTATAAACATTACTGTGCAAAAAGGAGTCAAAGAGTCAACAATATGGCCGCGGAACCGCCGAGCCACGTGGGCTCGGGCCGCGGTTCCGCGGCGTTATGACAGAGTTAGGTCTCCGTTTTTCACAGTAATTCATAAAAAACCCTGCTTAATTTTCTGCATATTTTTAATATCGAAAAATCCACAATTTTCAAAAAAGGACAGAGAGCATGTTTGGAATTGGGTTTCGGGTTCGTTCGGACTTCAAATTGCGTCTAGACTTCGCCTAAGGCTCTAGCTAGGCTCTGATACCACTGTAGGGTTCCTAGGCACTCTCAAGAGGTCTCACAAGGCATTAACCATGCCAATTTCTAAAAATACGGTGCCGAGAAACCCTAGACTAGATCGTTGGCTAGATGTTTAGGCGAAAAACAAACTAGTTAACAATTAACTACAAGAATACGGAAATACAACCTTTGTAGATCCGGTCCTCCACCTCCATGGCTCTGTGATGAAGTCCTCTCCGCTATCCAAATCAAATCCCGGACTCTAGCGTCGGCTTCATCGGAGAAAGAGCGGGCTGGGTCATCGACGACGTGCCGAAGATGATCTACGTCGAGGCATCGCTAGATCAAGCTCCAACTTCACCAAGTCTAGAAAACTTGTGAAGGAAACACACTCTACTACTTGGCAAGAGGTAGAGGATGAAGAAATAGGAAGTGGGTAGACTTTAGAATTGGATTTCTCACTCTTTTTCATCAATCACCATTGATGAAGTAAGCTTTCTTCTTTGAAGATGAAGAAGAAGAAGAAGATAATGAATATCATAAGTTAATCCTAAAATGAAAAGAATAATGAATTCTTATCATAATAGAACCATGGTTAGGTGTAGAGAATTAATTAGGGTTAAGTGGAATTGTTAGGGTTAAGGATGAGACAAAATGGTCACAAAGTCAAAGTATTCATGAAGCTTCATGAAAGAACAAAGAATGCCACCATTTTATCATTTCCTTTTCTTTTTCCAAAAGAATAAATAAATAAATAAAATGAATAAGCAAATAATAAACCCTAACCATTTCATTAACCAAGGTTTAATTCTTTATACTTAACCAATTTTACATGCACCATCAAACATGATACAAGCATGTGCACAAAATCATATCACATATATAATGCGCACATCCGAGCGAGAAAATCCATTTAAAGTGAACCGATACTAGTTAATGCAAAGTAATATATCAAATATATATAATTATACATTAAATCATTAAATCAACACTTGATTTAACGATCCGGTCATATCGCATATAACCGACTAGTATCAAATGTATCGGCTTATCGAATCAATCTTCGATTCGATAACTAGGTAATATCGCATACAACCATTCGACACATTGTTCGCGAGAATGAAATACGGTATCACATACACGCATTATTCTCGGTCCCGCACATATCTCATATGCGCTCCTATTTCGTTTCGCTTGAGCCAGGAAACCTCTGTGTAGGACTCTAAAGACTCGTCAATACGCCGGCAGCAGATGATAATCATATCAAACATCCACAAGCCGCAAGCGGTCTTCTAAACGTAACGGCCACCCAGGTATTGAGCGATCAGAAGATCGACGAGCAAGCCCGCTCACACTCCAGTGAATCCAACCAGTAACACTACCGTACAGTCCGGTCTGATCGTCTGATATGTCGCATATCTCGCCTAGGGGTGGTAAACGTCTGACCCCAATAGCTCGATAAGTCGTGTCGATATGAGGTCTATAATAATTCGAGAAACTACTGGTAACACTTACCAGTAAATCTCAGTAACCCTGGCCAGGGATTTCCGGTTATAGCCAATCGAACACAGCGCAACATCAACTCCCTATACCGGGAGAGACGAATCCCCTCCTATCGCTCATTGCCTCCATGTGACTCGGGACTGTACCCAAAAACTACCGTTTTGCATGCCCTCTTGGACGTGGTAAGGTGGAAATCAAAGCACAGTGGGAACCACACAAGACTCTATGACGATCTCGGGTCAACAGACTACTCTGTACCAGTGTCACCAGAGAACTGCCATCTGACGTATGGTATAATACCATCTGGGAGTTCTCGGCGAGTCCGTCCAGTGTACCCAGTCTCTACTGAGCACCCGTATATCATCTCTGATGTCAAACACCAATGGATATGGGATCATCTATCGCCCATCTGTATGGGTCGAGAAGGTACACGCTAGTCTACTCTGGTATATCGATACCCCGTCTCGATACACCCACGACTAGGGACTTTGAAGGATGTACTTATGGACTACCATGTCCCCAATAGTATGATCCGCATCATAGTCCAGGTAGTCAAGTACAGATCCTAAGGGCTTTACCAACATGTAACAGGGAGACAATTAGTGTACACGTTAAGGTAAAGATTAACCAGATAGCATACTATCATGTCGAGCAAGAAAGTCCTCCCTATATATGTCCAAGCATCCACTACAATATACATCCTATGTATAGTAATGGCTTCTAGGGCATACATATAACTAACAGAAATATGGCAAATGGATGTTAAGACCGCCTTTCTAAACGGTGATTTAGAAGAGTGCGTGTACATGACTCAGCCAAAGGGCTTCGTAGATAGTGGGAGCAGCGGGAAGGTGTGCAAGATGCTTAAATCCATTTATGGATTAAAGCAAGCATCATGGAGTTGGAACATCTGCTTTGACGTCGTCATCAAAGAGTTTGATTTCATCAAAAACGTAGATGAACCTTGTATCTACAAGAAGGTGCCAGAGAGTAAGGCTGTCTTCCTCGTATTGTACGTGGACGACATACTCTTGATAGGAAATGACATTCCTATGATGCAATCGGTCAAGCTCTTCTTATCACAAAGATTCTCAATGAAAGATCTAGGTGATGCCTCCTGCATATTGGGAATTATGATTTATAGAGATAGATCTAAAAGGATATTGGGATTGTCCCAATCCAGGTACATTGACACCATACTAAAGAGGTTTAGTATGGAAAAATCCAAGCGTGGGAACTTACCCACGATATCTGGACTCACTCTCTTCAAAGAGATATCTCCCAAGACTGATTTGGAGAGAGCTCGCAAGTAAGGGATGTTGGAGATAGTGCCCTCAAAGTCAATTATTGGATCGCAGGTACGTGATTGCAATGATTGAGGCAGGACCTATACCGATATGACAGTCTTGCTCGAGATGATAGTATGCTATCTGGTTTGTCTTTATCATCGTATATATGCTTTAGTTCACTATTGCATGATGATAGAGCCCATAGGATTCTTGCTTGACTACCAGCAGTATGATGGCGATCATATACGTGGGAGGTGGGGTCTGTAAGCACATCCTTAAAGTGTCTCTAGTCATGGGAGTTTTGAGACAGGGCATCGATACTCAAGAGTAGACTAGTGTATACAGTCGAGACCCCGACGAGGGGCGATGGCCGGTCTCACAAGCCATTGGTGTTAGTTGGTTCACCTAAGATGTATACAGGTACTCATTAGGCTATGAGTACACCGGACAGGACTCGCCGGGAATCTGCTAGTTGGTATTATACATATCGTCAGATAGCAATTCCCTGGTGACATGTGTACAGGTTAGTTCATCGACCTGAGATCGTCATTTATCTCGTGTGAGTTCCCACTGTGCTTAGATTACTACCCTACCACGCTCAAAGGAGTTGTGCAAACAGGTTTTAGTTGGGTACAGTCCCGAGCCACATTGGAGGCAAGTGAGCGGATCGTCGGGGATTCGTCTCTCCTGGTATTGGGGGTTGATGTCGCGCAGTGCACGGGCGGCTATTACTAGGAATCCTCGGCCGAGGTAGTGGAGAATTACTGATTTGGATCAGTAGTTTCTCAGGTGGTGATGGGCTTCATGCCGACATGATTTATCGCGTTATTAGGGGTCTGACTTTATCCACCCCCTAGACTCGATATGCGATACTCTTTAGACGAATGGACCGGACTGTTTATACATTGTCACTGTCAGGCTCAGTAGAGTTTATAGATGAGTTCGCTTGTCAGCTTCCCTTCCAAACAATACATAGGCAAACCATTACGTACAGCTTGTACCTCTGACGTGCTAGGGGTTATACCCAGTGCCAGTGTGTTGATGAGTCATTAGAGTCCCCCACAGATACTTTCCTAAGTTCGGGCGAAACGTTGTAGAGGCCGTATGGGTTTATGGCAAGGTTCGGAAAAAGCACGTGCGTTTTCGCACGTGTCATTTTTCGGGCAGATAATACTGGTAGGCTTCTGTTTAAACCGGAACCCAGTATTATACTGTGTAGATATAATATCTTTGTCTCAGTTGCATTTGTATTCGGTCGTAATACAAATGCGGGTATGTTTATACTGTTACGGGGTTATCCTGAAATTCGTTTCAGGATCACTTTTGGAAGTTGCCAGTTTCCAGTTTTCTATCAGCCGTATTTAACATTCGGTTAAATGCGGATTTATCTTTTCTTGTTGAGGTGAGTCAGTGTTCTAGAGAGGGTGACAAGGTTTGTGAGTCATTAGGTCATTAATGGTGCATTTAATGACAAGGTGACTAGGTTAATTGTGATTGGTTTGCTTTAAATGCTTTCATACTTGGTGCTAAGATATTTGTTGTTGATCTTTTCCTTTGTGGTCACCTTCCCCCTCCTACACTCACCTCCCTCCCTCTCTATAAGTGGCTGGCCTCCCCCCCTCTCTTAGCTCATAGTTGTTGTTCACTAGAAAAAAGATTATGATAGATTCGGGTTCATGAAAATTAGATAGCCTCTTTCTCATTTCACCCGATCCAAAAGGCAACTTCCATAACCGTTCGTCCGTGACTTTGGACGTAACGAGACAAAGTGTTCTACTCATTCTCTACTTCATCTTGGTCGTCTCTTTTAGCAAATTTGACTATCGAGTTGCCTCGGTTCAGAGGCGGGAGCCCGTTTAAAGATCCGTCGACGTGGTGCCACCTGGACGAGAAGACTGGAGATTCAGGAGATCGGAGCAGCCGCAACAAAGCGTGGGATGATAGTTGAAGACCGAAGGACTCGGATCGTTCGGTATAACATTTCTACCCTCTTTGTATTTTGTTAGTTTAGCTTTAATGGCAGATCCGGGTTACGGTACACGATAGCGCCAGTTTGTAAAAAGTTTTTGTTCCGCATTTGGCGTCTGTTAGACGGCCGGGACGCTACCGTAGACTTACAGTGGTATCAGAGCCTCACCATTAAGCTATACTAACTTGTGCTAACACGTTTAGAAGATCGATCGAACAGAATTTCCGAAATCGCAATTTCATGCACACTGAGTTTCTGTCGTTTTTTCAAAGGGCCTAAAAATAATTTTGCATGTCACAGAATATTGTGCAGGTGTTTTTAAGCATTAATATAAAATTTGAGTACGTGATCCAACAGTAGAGCCGCGGATCCGCGGTCAAAGCTATTGTTTGACCGCGGAACCGCGGCAGCACTATTGGAACAGTGCACCAAATTTTCCAGAGAGCTTCTAACTGTAAATTGTGGTTTCTTGGTACTATTTGTTTGGGCTCAGATTTTGTTACTGTACAGCAGATGTACGTGGGGCCCACTTCGGGAAATTTAGTCGATCAAAATTTTAAACTTGTTAGTTTACAGTATTTACATTATATCTCCGACCGGGAATGTCATTTGATCGGTAAACCGCGTCTGATTGCTATAGTTCTTTTAGACGGGTTTGCGAACGTGACATTCGCGTTGATGTTCTGTGTTGTGCTGTATTGTTGCGGATATGTCGTGGTGGATAGCAGAGTGCAATGGTAGTACAGTTTCAATTTATTTGTACATTTGATATTGCGGGGTGAGCGTCCAACATGTGGACTGCCGTCACTGCCTGTTTGTACAATATTCTTTTGGGGCACGACCGGGTCGAGGTCGATGTACCCGTTGTACATATTTTTATTTTCTGTACTAGGTTTATCCCACGAAGGAGTGCACGGATAGCCGGGTTCTGGAGGGCAACGGGTTCGTATTTCATGGCTTTGAGAGGCAAAGGGACCTCACTCTAGAATTGGCAGACTATTCGCTGCACTCGTAGGGGATTTAGGTTGACCCAAGGAGGGGTGCTCAATTTACCGGATTCCGTGAAGTGCCGTGTGTTCCATTCACTATGCTGTGGGGACTACCTCGCTTCAGGTTTTGGCGGGTAACTTGCCGCACCCGTAGGGGTCTAGGTTTCATTGCACAGGCTATCCACACAACCAGGGGAACGTCGGGTTTCAGTAGCGGCTCTGTGAAACCCGGGGATCCCAGATTATCTGTATTGTTCTGTGATGCTTATTACTTTTCTGTAATGTTGCATATTATCACGCCTGGAGCGATTATTGTATATTGGTATATATACTATTAGATGTTGTATATGTTTTACACCCGCGCTAGTCCAGCCCCCGCTCTGTCGTTAGTTAAGTAACCTAACGGGTGATGACGGGACCCAGTGGCAAATGCGGATGGCATATACGTATATTATATTTTCATTCTTTTCTGGTGTGATTGATTGATGGGACTGCGTTGATTCTTATCAATGCAAGTAAAACAAACCTATATTCGATGTTGTTGGAACAAATTTTAAAAGGTGTTATTACAAAGATGTTTCCAGTTGCTTTGCACAGCGATATTCAGTCAGAATATCCTGCACCTCATTCGACGAGGCAAGGGCCGAGATCCCTTCACCGGGAGTGACCCCTTGGGCAGAAGTTTACGTCAGGGTAATAACTTTAATATAGTCGATTACAAGTTGCTTTGCATCGCGGTATTCAGTTAGAATATCCTGCACTTCATTCTACGAGGAAAGAGCCGAGATCCCTTCACCGGGAGTGACCTCTTTAGCAAAAGGTTTTCGTCACTATATTTTTATAAAATGCTATCAAGTTCCTTCAACGAGATCAAGTTCATTACGTTAAAGGTTTTTCGCCAAAAACCAGCCGTAGCCCTCCGTCCTTTGTTTGTTGACTAAAGTCAAGGCATAGTGTTTGGTAGTTGCTGGGTATTCATCTGTAGCATAGATAGATGTATTGGTTTGGGACAGTCGTATTACCTTGTTGACTAAAGTTAAGGGTATGTACGGGTGGGTTCAAATTAACCTGGATAATGACGGGTAGAACTTGACATGTGACTTATGATTTGTTGACTAAAGTCAAGGTCATAAGAGCATGAGGCAAAAATCACATCGGGAGTTTCAAACATACAGGAAACTTTCCAGATATGCGCATACCTTCTGGAGTGTGATAACTTGAGTGGCTTCCATCAAGTTATCATGCGATGATAGTTGGATCCCGATTCTCACTGATGAGTTAGTTTACTCTTCGGGTGATCCCGACTCATTCTTCTTTCAGGTTTGGAGGAGAATTTGAGATTACAGTGGGTGGTTTCCTGATTAGATAAAGTGATAACCATTCTGATCTAGGTTAGAGTGCACACAGAGTGTTTCTTTTCTTTCTCTCTTTGGCAGCGACCTTTGACCGACCCTAGACTATGACTCAGTGACCAAGTTGAACGAACCTTCTTAATATACTGGCTTTTGGATTGTCTAAAAGTTGCATAAGTCATTGCCGCTCCTTCTTTTACCCTTTGTATTTCTCAGAACACCCCGTATTACTACGGATATCCACTTCCATTGGATTGATCCATTGTATGGTTATATATGAACTCGAAGGGATTTCTTCGAGGATGGATCCAGGTTCAGGAGAAATAGAATTGGATTATTCAGTTGTCTTTTATTATCACCTTCTCTCAGGTTGCGAGAGCTCCTTAGTTTAGGAGAGTACACCTATTACGCTTATTGGATAGTCTTATTCCAAACCATAGGCTGGTGCCGAAAGGTAGGGAATGAAGAAAACCAATTAGCCTAAGTAGGGTGTACAGAAGGTAATATGTAAAGACAAAGTAAAGGGATTAGAAAGAGGGCAAAGTAAATTGCGACTGTTATCATTCATGACTAAACCACGTACTTCATCGCCACTCCTATTTCACCTTTGCTTTTTTCCAGTTCAGGAGAAATAGAATAAGGTATTATTCAGTTGTCTTTTATCATCACCTCCTCTCAAGTTGCGAGTACTCCTAGGATTTGGAGGGTACACCTATTATGCTTACTGGATAGTATTCTTCCAAAGCATAGGCTGGTGCCGAAAGGTTGGGAAGGGAGAAAACCATTTAGCCTAATGATGGTGTACAGAAGGTAATGAATAAAGACAAACAAAGGGATTTGGAGAGATGGCAAAGAGATATACGGTTAAAGTCATGAAAAGGATTATGGAAGAGGCATTACTAAGAATACCAGGATACCCCTGCGAAACATTTTAATATTTCAATTTCACTGCGCATTGTTAAAAGGAAAACTGATTTCCTGATTAGATACTTACTCCAAGGTAAGTATTTACCAGGTTTTATATTCTCATATCTGTATAGTTTTACAGATGATGGGTGGGAGTAAGTTGTTGGGAATTAGGTAATCATCCTCATTATATCGGAATTCGTTGTAATTGGTGATATTTGAGGAAATCGCCTGGGTACAGTTTTCAACCTACGATGCTCAGGTTTTGAGTTATTCAACTCAGCGGACTTATACAGAGTATTGTATGTCCAGTGTCCGTCAGGATAGAGGGGTAGGTCCTCATACTATGTTCTGTTTACTTATGACTTCTCTAGTTTTTAGAAAAGTGTTTCGCGGAAATACAATGTCTAAGTTTTGAGAAGTTGTGGGTATAAGAATAAAGTAGAGAACCAGGTATCACAAGTATCGGGATTCTTCAAACAGATCGAAGATGTAGATTCTTGTCATTAGTATTCAGATAATAGTAATGGTTTTGAGAAACTCATTTCTCTTTCAGGTTACTCATAACTGGATGGATTCCTAAGTTGTGTAATGCTGATTAGCCTCTCTCCATTAAGTTGATATGCACTGGAGACAGCTGCATGGATTGAATCTGGTTCCAATTAAATTTGTGCCTCTATTTCTATATTGTATATAGAATGGTTCATATCTTAACGATGTTAAGGTAAGGGGAGTTGTCCAGCTTATGCTTAAAACCAGACACTGGATAACTCAAGGCACGTTTCTGTAATGGCTGTTTGTGGGTTAACCCTGGCTTTGACGAGGGTTGACATTTCTACCATCTGAAAGATCAATAGTGATATTGTTCTTGACTCGCCACAGTTTTAGTAAAAATGGATTTTTTCAGAAAACAGTAGTGGGAGTATGGTAGAACTGGATGTGATTCCAGAACCGGAAACGATTACGGAAAATTTAATAGGACCTATATATTCAATCAGGTTTGACATTCCATTAGCCACTCCGCAGATATGGTGGGTAACCTCAGACACCCAAGAGGTACTCAGGTAGCCTCAAGGACGATGACAGGGAGGTTCTTGTTTACCCAGACTTGACACTACTGTTGTTCCAGACTATGAAACCCGGCAAGAGTATAAGTATAGCGTCGTTCTAAACTAGCTTTAGAAGTGTACGTGTATATTATTCTGCCAGAGGGTTGTCGTAGTCAGTGGGAGCAGCGGAAGCATAGTGGGCAAGTAGCTTATGTCTATTTATAGGCTTGAGCAGATATAGCGGAGATTAGATCATCCAATTTTGATGAGACAGTCATGGTTTTGACTTCATCAGAATAGGGGATGGATCTGTTGAGAAGATAGTAGAGTGTGATGTCCTGGTATTTGGATGACATACACACAGTAGGAAGTAAAATTCCTATACTACGATCGGTTGTACTGTGGTCATCACACAATTGTTTCTCCAGACAGAATATGGATATAATAACAGACATTCTGGTTACTAGATCTATGGTTTTAGATCTAGATTTGGGTAGTTTCCCAATATGGGTACTTTGACAATATTCTAATAGTATTTTAGAATAGATGACTCCTGGCATGGTGGTGTACTTGCAGGTGATGGAGTCACCCTCTCTAAAGGTGTCTTAGAGACTAAAGGAGAGAGGGATGTGCATGATTGGTAGATCACTTTCTTAGGCAATTGAGTCAATCATGAGATGTCAAGTACCACACCAGCTGTAGTTTGTGCACTTGATGCGATAAGTTTATATTAATCCAATCCTGAAGAAACGTAAGGAAGCAATTTTAGAACATAAGGTGTATGTTCTACGGATTTGATGACGACAGCCACCTTCGGGAGACGGTTATCATTCCAGGCTTCAAAGGTGACATGGATGACAGAGTGATTGTCAGAGTTATAGTTTTCTCTCTGACAGGGGACAGTATTATGGACAGGTGGTCTAAGAGGACACTGTGGGAAGCATGGTGCTGGATACTGATTAGGTTCAGTGATCAATACAGTCTAAGAAGTTTGGATTTGGAGTTCATTTATGAACTAGGTCCCATCAGATATTCAGACATATTCTAAGACAGGTATTACTCGATTCGGGAGATGGTTTTTCTCCGCTAACTTGAGATTAAGAGAGACATAGAAAGAAACATCAGGGCGGATCCACTCACTGAGGCTATTTCTCGAACACAAGAGTTTTACAAACTAGCTTTGTGAAACTGATTAGTAGAGAAGTTGGATGTTCGGTATCACACGGGCTGTGAGTATGCGACATCGCAATAATTAGCCTTAAGTGCAAGTGGGAGATTGTTGGAGATAGTGCCCTCAAATTCAATTATTGGATCGCAGGTACGTGATTGCAATGATTGAGGCAGGACATATACTGATATGACAGTCTTGCTCGAGATGATAGTATGTTATCTGGTTTGTCTTTATCATCGTATATATGCTTGAGTTCACTATTGCATGATGATAGAGCCCATAGGATTCTTGCTTGACTACCAGCAGTATGATGGCGATCATATACGTGGGAGCTGGGGTCTGTAAGCACATCCTTAAAGTGTCCCTAGTCGTGGGAGTTTCGAGACAGGGCATCGATACTCCAGAGTAGACTAGTGTATACAGTCGAGACCCCGACAAGGGGCGATGGCCGGTCTCACAAGCCATTGGTGTTAGTTTGGTTCACCTAAGATGTATATAGGTGCTCATTAGGTTATGAGTACACCGGACAGGACTCGCCGGGAATCTGCTAGTTGGTATTATACATATCGTCAGATAGTAATTCCCTGGTGACATGTGTACAGGTTAGTTCATCGACCTGAGATCGTCATTTGTATCGTGTGAGTTCCCACTGTGCTTAGATTACTACCCTACCACGCTCAAAGGAGTTGTGCAAACAGGTTTTAGTTGGGTACAGTCCCGAGCCACATTGGAGGCAAGTGAGCGGATCGTCGGGGATTCGTCTCTCCCGGTATTGGGGGTTGATGTCGCGCAGTGCACGGGTGGCCATCACTAGGAATCCTCGACCGAGGTAGTGGAGAATTACTGATTTGGATCAGTAGTTTCTCAGGTAGTGATGGGCTTCATACCGACACGATTTATCGCGTTATTAGGGGTCTGATTTTATCCACCCCCCTAGACTCGATATGCGATACTCTTTAGACGAATGGACCGGACTGTTTATACATTGTCACTATCAGGCTCAGTAGGGTTTATAGATGAGTTCGCTCGTCAGCTTACCTTCCAATCAATACATAGGCAAATCGTTACGTACAGCTTGTACCTCTGACGTGCTAGGGGTTATACCCAGTGCCAGTGTGTTGATGAGTCATTAGAGTCCCCCACAGATACTTTTCCAAGTTCGGGCGAAACGTTGTAGAGGCCGTATGGGTTTATGGCAAGGTTCGGAAAAAGTACGTGCGTTTTCGCACGTGTCGTTTTTCGGGTAGATAATACTGGCAGGCTTTGGTTTAAGCCGGAACCCAGTATTATACTGTGTAGATATAATATATTTGTCTCAGTTGCATTTGTATTCGATCGTAATACAAATACGGGTATGTTTATACTGTTACGGGGTTATCCTGAAATTCGTTTCAGGATCACTTTTGGAAGTTGCCAGTTTCCAGTTTTCTATCAGCCGTATTTAACATTTGGTTAAATGCGGATTTATCTTTTCTTGTTGAGGTGAGTCAGTGTTCTAGAAGGTTCTAGAGAGGGTGACAAGGCTTGTGAGTCATTAGGTCATTAATGGTGCATTTAATGACAAGGTGACTAGGTTAATTGTGATTGGTTTGCTTTAAATGCTTTCATACTTGGTGCTAAGATATTTGTTGTTGATCTTTTCCTTTGTGGTCACCTTCCCCCTCCTACACTCACCTCCCTCCCTCTCTATAAGTGGCCGGCCTCCCCCCCTCTCTTAGCTCATGGTTGTTGTTCACTAGAAAAAAGATTATGATAGATTCGGGTTTATGAAAATTAGATAGCCTCTTTCTCATTTCACCCGATCCAAAAGGCAACTTCCATAACCGTTCGTCCGTGACTTTGGACGTAACAAGAAAAAGTGTTCTACTCATTCTCTACTTCATCTTGGTCATCTCTTTTAGCAAATTTGACAATCGAGTTGCCTCGGTTCAGAGGCGGGAGCCCGTTTAAAGATCCGTCGACGTGGTGCCACCTGGAGGAGAAGACTGGAGATTCAGGAGATCGGAGCAGCCGCAACAAAGCGTGGGATGATGGTTGAAGACCGAAGGACTCGGATCGTTCGGTATAACATTTCTACCCTCTTTGTATTTTGTTAGTTTAGCTTTAATGGCAGATCCGGGTTACGGTACACGATAGCGCCAGTTTGTAAAAAGTTTTTGTTCCGCATTTGGCGTCTGTTAGACGGCCGGGGCGCTACCGTGGACTTACAATGGATACCCTATGCTTCGGCTATAGGCTCTATCATGTACGCGATGCTATGTACCAGACCCGATGTAGCATACTCACTAAGTGTAGTGAGTAGGTATCAAGATGATCCTGGAGAGAGTCACTGGACAGCTGTGAAGAGCATTCTCATGTACTTGCAAAGGACTAAGGAGATGCTCTTGGTGTATAGTAACGGAGAACTCCAAGTGGAGTCCTTTACCGATTCGAGCTTCCAGAGTGATAAGGACGACTCTAAGTCGCACTCGGGATTTGTCTTTACCCTTTACGGAGGGGCGGTTAGCTGGAAGAGTTCCAAGCAGGAAACCGTGGCAGACTCGACGATGGAGGCCGAATATATCGCTGCCAACAATGCTGCCAAAGAGGCTGTCTGGATCAAGAAGTTCATTACTGAACTTGGAGTGGTTCCATCCATTGAGCATCCAATACCTTTGTATTGCGATAACAATGGAGTGGTGGCTTTGGCCAAGGAACCCAGGTCCCATCAGCGATCCAGGCATATTCTGAGGCGGTATCACCTGATCCGGGAGATAGTTGGTCACCGGAAGATCGAGGTCAGGAGGGTTGACACGAAGAACAACACTGCGGATCCACTCACGAAGGCCATTCCCCAGATACAGTTTGAGAGACTCTTCGGGATACTAGGTATGCGATACTACAGCAGCTGGCCCTAGTGCAAGTGGGAGATTGTTAGTTGTATGTATGCCCTAGAGGCCAGTATTGTACAGATGATGTATATTATATTGGATGCTTGGACATATATAGAGAGGACTTTCTTGCTCGATATGATAGTATGCTATCTGGTTGCTCTTTATCTTAACATGTATACTTGTCTCTTGATACTGTCTTATAGTTACATGTTGGTAAAGCCCTTAGGATGTGTACTTGACTACCAGGACTATGATGCAGATCATACTAGTGGGGCTATGGTAGTCCATAAGTACATCCTTTAATGTTCCTAGTCGTGGGTGTATCGAGACAGGGCATCGATATACCAGAGTAGACTAGCGTATACGCTTCTCGACCCATGAGATGGGCGATGTATGATTCCATATCCATTGGTGTTTAACATCAGAGATGGTATACGGGTGCTCAGTGGAGACTGGGTACACTGGACGGACTCGCCGAGAACTCCCAGATGGTATTATACCTCACGTCAGATGGCAGTTCTCTGGTGACACTTGTGCATGTTAGTCTGTAGACCCGAGATCGTCATAGAGTCTTGTGTGATTCCCACCGTGCTTTGTTTTCCACCTTACCATGTCCAAGATAGTGTGCAAAATGGTGTTTTTAGGTACAGTCCCGAGTCACATGGAGGCAATGAACGATAGAAGGGGTTTCGTCTCTCCCGGTATTGGGGGTTGATGTTGCACTGTGCTCGATTGGCCATAATAGGGAAGTCCCTGTCCAGGGCTGATTTAGAGATTTACTTATAAGTGTTACCACTAGTTTCTCGACCCGTTATGAGCCTCACATCTGTAAGTCCATGCTACCTCTCCCGGTACTTTCGGGCATGCGGAATTTGCTGAAAAATGATTTTCTTAGAGGTGGTAACATGGACTTAAAACCCGGATCTTTGTTAAACATCTAACTAACAACCTAACTAGGAGTCGTTAACTACTCGGTTAGGGGGTTTTTACCTTTCTTGTCTTGAACTCCTTCGTCTTCAAATCTCGATGGTGGTCCGGATCGGCTTCTTCCCGTCGTCTCCTTACGCCGAAGATAGATCCACCTGAAAGCTTCAACCTTTGGCTCCTTCTTCGATCTTTGAAGAAACTAGTTCACTCGATTTGCTAAACCTTGTGAACTAGAGTGAGTAGAGAAGAGTTTGTATGGGATTTTATCTATGGTTCTTGGTTCTCAACTCATGAGACAAGTGAGCCATAGAATCAAGAGAGGGAGTGCAAGAGGAGGAAGATGAGAGCTCAAGAACAAGAGAGAGAATGAGCATGAAAGAATGAGTGAAGACTTTTTTCATTTGGCTCTCATAATCCAAAGCAATCATAACACCTCATATCAATCAAGTATTATGTGATGGTTTAAGCAACCATAGCCATATCATTTCATGCACTCATTTTGCACAAAAGAGCAAGCAAGCAAAAGTCTTTGCCATGAAATGATAGCTATAGTTATCATGATGGTCAACTAGTCAAGCCTAGTCAACCGGTCAACAAATTCAACAAGTCAACAAAAGTCAACAAAGTCAATCCCTCAACAACCATGTCACCATAATACTTAATTAATATAATTGTTAATCACATATCATATTCTCATTAGGGTTGAGCAAAAAGTCAATAATCAACTGTCAACGGTCAACAACCCTAATGAGAATCCTCTGCCTCTGTCTCTTCGTCAACTGTGCATACACACCCGCATCCGCGTTCCGAGGAACACGAATGCATACTGGATAAAACCAATCCCAAAAGGTACACTAGGATCTGGCTTAAACCAAAGCCTGCTAGTGTGAACTGTCCGGACACTGTACGTGCACAAGTGCACGGATGTGACCGAACCCTGTCGCAAAACCATGCGACCTGTCGCAAAACCATGCGACCTCTACTCTTTTGCCTAAAGGCGAATAGCTTTCTGTGTGGGACTCTAAAGACTCGACACTACGCTGGCAGTGGGTTTAACCACAGACCGCAAGCGGCACTAGCTGTACGTAACGGTCCCCAGGTAGATGCCGACAAGAAGACTGACGATGCGAAACCCATCTGAACTCCTACTGAGCCTGAATGTGACATTCTCCGTACAGTCCGGTCTGTTTGTCTGATACATCGCATGGCGGGCCTAGGGGGCGGTAAACGTCAGTCCCCCAATAGCGGTACAAGTCGTGTCAGAGTGAAGCCCAAAACACCCTGAGATAACACTGGAAGCCTACCAGTATATCTCGTTTTCCCTGGCCAGGGACTACTCGTGTAATGGCTCTCCTAGACACAGCGCGATGTCAACCCCCAATACCGGGAGAGACGAATCCTGTCTAACCGTCACTGCCTCCAAGTGCTTCGGGACTGCACCCAACTACCACCTGTTTGCACGACTCCTTTGAGCCGTGGTAGGGTATTAATCAAAGTACAGTGGGAACACACTCGAGGCGAAGTGACAGTGTCAAGTCAGCGGACTAAGCTGTACTCATGTCACCTGGGAACTGATAACTGACGATAGGCATAATACCAACTAGTCAGTTCCCGACGAGTCCTATCCAGTGTACTCGTAACCCAACGAGCACTCGCATACTATCTCAAGTACGACGTACCGACGGCTGTGGGACAGACCGTCTCCCACACTGGGATGAGAAGCGCATGCGCTAGTCTACTCCGGAGTATCGATGCCCTGTCTCGATAGTCCTGCGACCAGGGACCTGCATAAGGATGTGCTTATAGATTACCCAGCCCTACTAGTGTGACTGCCATCACAACGCTGGTAATCAAGCAAAGATCCTAAGGGCTCCACTAATGTGTATAGGCGATATACTAAAATAAACACATGTACACATTGAAGTAGAAACAAACCAAGTAGCATACTACTATTTTGAGCAAGATTGTATATACAAGGTGAATATGCCAAGCTTCCATTAAGTAATATACAAACTAGTATGATACAGTAATGGCCTCTAGGGCATATACACTAACAATCTCCCACTTGCACTAAGGCCATGTACTGGCGTATCGAAGACCTATCATCTCGATCAGCCGCTCAAACTGAGTCTGGGGCAAGGCCTTGGTGAATGGATCTGCAGTGTTATCTTCTGAAGCGGCTTTCCGAACCTCGATCTCCTGGCGATCCACGATCTCCCTGATCAGGTGATACCGCCTCAAGATGTGTCTGGATCTCTGATGGGACCTGGGTTCCTTCGCTAAAGCTATAGCCCCGTTGTTGTCACAATACAGAGGTATTGGATCAACAATGGACGGAACCACCTGAAGCTCTTTCAAGAACTTCCTCATCCAGACAGCTTCTTTTGCGGCATCAGATGCAGTGATGTATTCCGCTTCCATCGTCGAGTCTACAACGGTTTCCTGTTTGGAACTCTTCCAACACACCGCCCCTCCATTGAGGGTAAAGACAAAACCCGACATGGACTTGGAATCATCCTTGTCACTCTGGAAGCTGGAGTCAGCAAAGGCCTCGATCTGGAGGTCTTTTCCGCCATACACCAAGAACATCTCCTTAGTCCTTCTCAGGTACTTGAGAATGTTCTTTACTGCTATCCAGTGTTTCTCCCCAGGGTTAGACTGATACCGGCTTACCACACTCAGTGCATAAGCTACATCTGGTCTGGTACACAACATCGCATACATTATAGAGCCTACCGCAGAAGCGTAGGGTATAATAGACATGCGATCCCTCTCCAAATCAGTCTTGGGAGACATCTCTTTAGAGAGGGTGATCCCGTGACAAGCCGGTAGGTTACCGCGCTTGGAATCTTCCATACTGAACCTCTTCAGTATGGTGTCGATGTACCTGGACTGTGAAAGTCCTAATATCCTCTTGGATCTATCATGATGGATCCGGATCCCCAGGATGTATGAGGCATCACCCAGGTCTTTCATGGAGAACCTTTGTGACAAGAACCCCTTGACAGATTGTAGCATAGGAATGTCATTTCCTATTAAGAGAATGTCATCCACGTACAAAACGAGGAATACTACAATTCTCGCTATAAATCTACAATAGATGCATGGTTCATCTGGATTTTTGATAAAGCCAAATTCCTTGACCGTCTCATCAAAACAGATGTTCCAACTCCGCGATGCCTGCTTTAGTCCATAGATGGACTTAAGCAACTTGCACACCTTTCCGCTGCTCCCACTCTGAATGAAACCCTCTGGTTGGTCCATATAGACACACTCCTCTAAATTTCCATTTAGAAAAGCGGTCTTTACGTCCATTTGCCAGATCTCATAATTGTGGAAGGCAGCAATGGAAAGAAGGATCCGAATGGATTTCAGCATAGCCACTGGAGAAAAGGTTTCGTCATAGTCCAAGCCAGGTCTTTGACGGAAACCCTTTGCAACAAGTCTAGCTTTATAGGTCTCAACCTGTCCATCTACACCAATCTTCCTTTTGAAGATCCACTTGCATCCTACGGGTTTTACCCCGTCTGGAGCAATGTCCAACGTCCATACTTTGTTGGTGTACATGGACTCCATTTCGGTCCGCATTGCATCCAGCCATTTTACTGAGTCAACGCTCTGAACGGCCTGCTGGAAGCTAGTAGGCTCATCATAATCTATGATGCAATCCTCTCTATCCCCGTCTATGAGAAAACCGTAGTATCTCTCGGGCGGATAAGACTGCCTACTACTCCTGCGGAGCGGCGTAGGAATGTCCTGTTCTTTTGAACCCTCTGGTTCCACTAAACTTTCAGTAATAGTCTGTGGTTCTGGAATTTCTTCCAGTTCTACTGCGCTCCCACTAATTTCCTTTTCTAAGAACTGGTGTTCTATAAAGTGGGCATGACGAGAAACAATAACTTTTTGTTCCTCTTCGCAATAGAAGAAATATCCCTTGGAGTTCTTTGGATATCCCACGAACTTGCACTGTACTGAGCGTGCCTCGAGCTTGTTCGCATGCTGCTTTTTGACAAAAGCTGGACTTCCCCATGTCTTAATGTGATTAAGATGGGGCCTCTTCCCACACCACATCTCATATGGTGTGGTAGGCACAGTCTTAGTGGGAACTCGGTTCAAAAGGTACGCAGCTGATTCTAACGCATACCCCCAGAATGATCGCGGTAACTCAGCGTTACTCATCATGGACCGTACCATATCCAATAGGGTGCGGTTCCGTCTCTCCGATACACCGTTATGTTGCGGAGTGTATGGAGGAGTAAGCTGAGAGAGAATTCCATTCTCTTTTAAATAGTCCAGGAACTCGGCACTCAAGTATTCACCATCTCGATCCGATCTTAGAATCTTGATACTTTTGCCGGTCTGTTTTTCTACTTCATTCTTATATTCCTAGAATTTTCCAAAGGCTTCGGACATATGTTTCATTAAGAAGACATAACCGTACCTTGAAAAGTCATCCGTAAAAGTAATGAAGTAAGAATAACCGCTTCGCGTATGTGTAGACATTGGACCGCACACGTCGCTGTGTACGAGTCCCAAGAGCTCGCTCGCCCTTACTCCGTGTCCAGTAAATGGAGTCTTTGTCATCTTTCCTTTGAGACAGGATTGACAAGTGGCATACGATTGATATTCGAACGGATTCAAATATCCTTCTGTATGTAACTTCGTCAACCTTCTCTCATTGATGTGACCCAGTCTACAATGCCACAAGAAAGTCTGATTTATTTCCGGAGACTTTCTTCTGTGTGTATTCTGGATATTGAAAATCTGTAGTTGGTTTAATACGTATATACCATTGCTCAATGTACCTGACCCAATCAGAATTTGATTAAGGTGAATGTTTACAACATTGCTTACAAACGCAAATTCATAACCTTCTTTAAAAACCAAAGATACAGAAATGATATTACAAGTTGCGTTGGGTACAAAAAAGCAATTACGCAAAACCAAAACATGTCCATCTGACATTCCCATGTGATAGTCCCCCACGGCTTTAGCATCCATGCTAGCTCCGTTCGCAACTCTGAGGGTCATGTCACCTGCCTTCAAAACCCTACGGTTTCTCAATGCCTGCAATGAATTACAGATATGAGATCCTGTTCCGGTATCCAATACCCAGGAAGTAGAGTTTATTGAAAGACAGTTTTCAATAACATACACACCTGAAGCTGAAGCTGCAACCTGCTTCAATTCCTGTGTCCTGGCTTTCCAAGCCCTGCAATCATTCTTCCAGTGTCCTTTCTTATGACAATAGAAGCATTCTTCCTTATCCACAAGCTTCCCCGCTTTCTTTGTTGCTTTTGCTTTTCCCTTCGTATCCACTTTACTAACACCGGCTCTTGGTTTGGCGGGGGCTTTCTTCTTCTTTCCCTTGGCTTTCGCCTTGGACCTAGAAGAAGATGATCCTCCTACAAACAAAGTGGATGTTTCCCTACCTTTCTGTAGGGTGCCCTCTGCGCTCCTCAGCATGTTGAGGAGCTCTGAAAGTTCAACTTCTTTTTCTTGTAAGTTGAAGTTCAGTATAAACTGGGCGTAAGTGGGAGGAAGGGACTGGAGAACTAAGTCCGTATAGAGCTCACTCTCCAATGTGGTCCCTAGGTCCGCGAGCTCCTCAATGTAGCTGATCATCTTAAGCACGTGCTCTGCTACTGATGATCCGACGGCCATCCTTGCGGAAAATAACTTTTTCGACGCTTCGTATCTTGCGATACGAGATTGCTCTCCATACAGTTCTTTTGTATGAAGAAATATGGATTCCAAGTCCATATTCTCGTGCCTCCTCTGATGTTCATTGTCCATAGAGGCAAGTACGAGGCATTTGGCCTTCGCGCTATCAATCTCCCAAGTCTTACGGATTTCCTTATCCGCGACGCTGGAAGTGGGACCAGGGACAGGGGGAGCTTTGGTGGTAAGAAGATGCCCCAGCTTGTCGTAAGTGATTGCCATCTTGACATTCCTGAGCCAATCTTTGTAGTTTGGCCCTGTCAGTATATTTTTATCTAGAAGTAACTTAAGTCCAGTCATGTCGATTGGTCGCTGCAATTATGAGAGAGAAGAAACACTCAGCTTGATGCTCTTGCAAGTTTAGAATGGTTTTTAGTTTGTCTAAACAGGATGGCTCCCACTGTTTCTCGAATCCCTCCTCAAACCAAAAAGGAAGAATTAGTCGGGATCAATCCCACCGTACAATACTTGCTTAACCGTTCAGCCAGGCCAGTGTCGGTACTTCGAGGGAGGTTTTCCAACGCTTTCGCGAAGTTCCTTAATTCAAGAACCTCTTTTCCCTGGGGGCGTAGCCCCGCTAACACCTTTCTAGGCACCTCCTAGGTTTATAGCATTGATCGTTTAGTGAGAAAATTCCCGAGGAGTAGCATATACTCACAGTAGGATCGGGATCCAAATATCATCGCGTGACGAAACTGAAGGAATCCTACCAGAATCATCACACTCCAAGTGGTATGCAAATCTAGCAAGTTTCAGTTCTTTTGAAACTCCCGATGTGGATTTTTGCCCCATGTTCTTATGAGCTTGACTTTGGCCAACAAATCATAAGTCACATGTCAAGTTCTTCCCGTCGTTCTCCAGATTAATTTGAATCCACCCGCACCTACCCTTGACTTTGGCCAACAAGGCAGTATGAATGTTCCAAACTAACGCATCTATCTATGCTGCACATGAATACCCAATAGCTACCAATCACTATGCCTTGACTTTGGCCAACAAACATAGCTTGAATACTATTGACCATCCATGTGAAACGACGGAGGGCTACGAATGGTTTTGGCTAAACCGTGAACGTAGTGAACTTTGTTGGGTTCCTAGGCACTCTAATGGAGTCTCACAAGTGATCAAACATGCACAAATCAAATTTTACGGGTGCCTACAAACCCTAATACGGATCGTCAACTAGATATATAGGCGATGCAAGCAAGTAAACGGAAATATAGCTAAAGGGAAGGGGCTACAACCTTTGTAGATCCGGTCCTCCACCTCCTAGGCTCCGTGATGAAGTCCTCTCCGCTGTCCAAATCGAACCATGACTCTCACGGTGGTTTCATCGGAGAAAAAGGCGGGCTAAGTCGTCGACAACGTGCCGAAGATGATCTACGACGAGGCATCACTAGATCAAGCTCCACCTTCACCAAGCCATGAAAACTTGTGAAGGAAACACCCTATACTACTTGGCAAGAGGTAGAGGATGAAGAAATAGGAAGTGGGTTCACTTTAGAATTGGATTTCTCACACTTTTTCATCACTTGCCATTGATGTAGCAAGCTTTCTTCATGGAAGAAGAAGATGAAGAAGAAGAAGAAGATGTGATAAGTGTTGAATTATTGGATAAATAAATCAATACTTATCATATATTAACCCTTGGTTAATTGTAGAGAATGGACCATGGTTAACTTGGATGGTTAGGGTTAAGCATGAGACAAGAATGGTGACTTAGTCAATGCTTCATGAAACTTCAACTAAAACCAAAAATAGCAACCATTCTTTTCTCATCTTTTCCAAAAATAAATAAATAAATAAGTAAGAAAAAAGAAAACCCTAATCATAAACTTAACCATGGTTTAATTCTTTACACTTAACCAAGTAAACATGTATCATCAAACATGATACAATCATGTGCACAAATGTATATCACATATACAACTTGCACAATTCAAGTGAGAAAATCTTACTAGTTGATGAAAAGTAATATATCAAATATATAATTCTACATCAAATCATTAAATCAACACTTGATTTAACGATCCGGTCATGTCGCATATAACCGGCTAGTATCCAATGTATCGGCTTATCGAATCAATCCTTGATTCGATAACCAGGTTATATCTCATACAACCATTCGACACATACATCGCGAGAATGAAATACGGTATCACATGCACGCATTATTCTCGGTCCCGCACATATCTCATATGCGCTCCTATTTCGTTTCGCTTGAGCCAGGAAACCTCTGTGTAGGACTCTAAAGACTCGTCAATACGCCGGCAGCAGATGATGATCATATCAAACACCCACAAGCCGCAAGCGGTCTGCCAAATGTAACGGCCACCCGGGTATTGAGCGATCAGAAGATCAACGAGCAAGCCCGCTCACACTCCTCTGAATCCAACCAGTAACACTCACCGTACAGTCCGGTCTGTTCGTCTGATATGTCGCATATCTCGCCTAGGGGTGGTAAACGTCAGACCCTAATAGCTCGATAAGTCATGCCGACGTAGGGTCCATAACTATCGTGAAACTACTGATAACTCTTACCAGTATATCACTGCAACCCTGGCCAGGGATTTCCTGTTATGGCCAGTCATGCATTGCGCAACATCAACCCCCAATACCGGGAGAGACGAATCCCCTCCTATCGCTCATTGCCTCCATGTGAATCGGGACTGTACCCAAAAACCACCTGTTTGCACGACTCAGTAGAGCCGTGGTAGGGTGGAAATCAAAGCACAGTGGGAGACACACAAGACTCTATGACGATCTCGGGTCAACAGACGAAGCTGTACCAGTGTCTCCAGAGAACTGCCATCTGACGTGAGGTATAATACCATCTGGGAGTTCTCGGCGAGTCCGTTCAGTATGCCCAGTCTCCACTGAGCACCCGTATACCATCTCTGATGTCAAACACCAATGGATATGGGATCATCCATCGCCCATCGCATGGGTCGAGAAGATATATGCTAGTCTACTCTGGAATATCGATGCCCCGTCTCAATATTCCCTCGACTAGGAACATTTCAAGGATGTACTCATGGACTACCCAGGCCCCATTAGTATGATCTGCATCATAGTCCTGGAAGTCGAGTACACATCCTAAAGGCTTTATCAACATGTAATCAGAGAGACAGAAGGTATACACGTTAAGATAAAGAGCAACCAGATAGCGTACTATCATGTCGAGCAAGAAAGTCCTACCTATATATGTCCAGCATCCACTACAATATACATCCAATGTACAGTAATGGCCTCTAGGGCATACATATAACTAACAATCTCCCACTTGCACTAGGGCCATCTGTAGCAGTGGTTGTAGTATGTAATACTCAACCATCACCTAAAAGTCTCTCTTTGGGAAAAAGGCCTTCGTGAGTTGATCCGCCGTGTTGTCCTCTGAGTCTACTCTCCTAACCTCGATCACCCTAGAGATCAACTATCTCCATGATCAGGTGATGCTGCCTTAGAATATGTCTGGGTCACTGATGGGACCAGGGTTCCAGGGCCAAAGCCACAGTTCCATTGTCACACAATGGTAGGAACCTAGTTCATCCTATGAACCAATATACACCCAAACTGCCTCTTTGGCAGTATCTTTAATAGCGATGTTACCAGCCTTTATCGTCTAGTTTGTCACAGTATCTAGCTTGGAAATCTTCCAACATACCGTCCCTTTACTAAGGGTAAAGACAATGCCTGTGACTGATATTCAGTCGTCTTTATCACTCTGGAACCTTTCCAGTGATTCTCCCCAGGATTGATTGATACTATCTCACTACAACTAGTGAGTATCCTAACATCCAATTAGATCTATCTCATAGATTCAAATTCTTAGGATTTAGTATGTATCACTTTGATCCTATATGGAAAATCATTGTGATAAGCGTAGATTGATCGAGCATAGCATAGGAAACTCCTTCCCTAACAAGAGTATGTCATCCACGTACTCAACGAGGATCGTCACCATACTCCCTACTACCCTTTTGTTTATGCAATGTTCATCTACCATTTTGATGATGTCAACTTCTTTGACTAATCCATCAAAACAGATGTTCCAACTCCGCGATGCCTGCTTTATCCTATAAAGCATCTTGCACACGTTTCCGCTGCTCCCACTGTCTACGAGGTCCTCTGGCTGTGTACTTATAGACGCACTCTTTTAAAACATCATTTAGAAAAGTAGTCATGGCACCCAACCACCAGATATCGTAGTCATGGTATGTAGCCGTGGCAAGTAGGATCTGGATGGACTTAAGCATGGTCCCTGGAAAAGGTTTCATCATTATCCACACCTGGTTGATGATTAAAACCTTTAACAAGTCTAGCTTTGAAAGTCTCAACTTTTCCATCTACACCAAGTAATCTTCTCAAGATATACTTGCTCCTGATGGGGATTTAACCCTTCAGATATAGCAACCAAAGTCCATACTTTGTTGGTGTATATGGATTCCATCTCAGACCGCTAAGCATCCAGCCATTCTTACAGAGTCCCTACTCTTGATGGCCTGCTCGAATCTAGTTGGGTCATCATCTCATGATGCATTCCATGCTCCCACTGTCATCGAGAAACTAAGGTATCTCTCAGGTGGGTGAGGAACCCAACTAGATCGGCGGAGAGGCTAAGGTTCGTTGGAATCTACTGAATCCTTTGGTTCTGTCAAATCATCAGCTGCAGTTTTGTATAGCTGAAACCTTTCCAGTTCTACACAACTGACTTTACCTCGATCTTGTCCAGATTTTGCTTTCGACATAGGCCAGACAACCCCAAATCTTAAAAACTTAAGATATGGGCTCTTCCCTTTCCATATCATATATGAAGTGGTAGGTAACTGATTTGATTCGAACTTATTCAATAGGTATGCAGCTTCTCAAGTGCATAACCCCTAAAAAGGAAATAGGTAACTCAGTAGTACTCATCATAGAGCACACCATATCATATAGGGTGTGATTGCTCCGCCCCGATATACCATCGTGCTATGGTGTATACGGAGGAGTAATGCTGAGAGAGAATCTCATTCTCCTTTAGAATAGACCAGGATTTCCGTGCTCAAGTATTCTCCTCCCTGATCTTATCATAGGACATAATACTTATACCCGTATTTTGGTTCTCTACTTCCAACTTATATTCTGTAAATATCTCAAAAGGTTCGGACTTGTGTTTCAACAGGAACAGATGTCAGAATCTTGAGAGATCATCAGAGAGCGTAATAAAGTATAAAGAACCAGTCCTGGCATGTGTAGACAGGAGACCTTACATACATCATAATGTATCAGTCCCAAGAGTTTACTAACTCTTTCTCTGTTTCCAACAAACAGAGCTTGTAAGTCGATGTACTTCACCCCAGTACTTGTGGGGAGGCGGAATTTTCAAAAACGATCATGTTTAAAGAACGAACATCGACTAACCGCTTAAATCGAAGCTAAACTATAAATAACCGTACACAAAGGGTTTCTTAACTATTGTGTTTAGGGATTATACCAAATGAAACTAGTCCTTCGTCTTTACGATCTCCTTGTTCTCCTCGGCCTTCTCTAGGTAGTAGACGATCCACCCGAGAGCAAAACTCCAAGCTACACCTCTAACTTGAGGCAACTAATCTACTTTGATTGCTAATCAAAGAAGAAAGGATGATATAGAGTGAAGGTAATGGATGTTTAAGTCTAACTAATCCTTTGATCTCAACACATAAGGATTAAGGATTAGTCTCTTGAAGATGAGAGCTTGAGGAGAGAGAATGTTAGATAAGATAATGAGATGAGAGAGAGTGTATCATAATATATTATGAAGCATTCTTATTTTTAGAATAATGAATAATAGAAATGAATAAGCATGCTTCATAAATGCAAAATGGTGATTCATTAAGCATGTGTCATTATCATTTATGGTGCAATAATGATAATGATGAATCACCCTCATGACTCACAATCTTATCCAAAGTAACCTCCTTAGTCACATCTTCTAGAAACTTCTCGTACAATTACGAGAACGCCCCTCCGATCCGCAAAAATACGGAAAAACTTTAGACTGTAAAAATCCAATAACCGGATACCAGTAACTGGCTTAAACCAAAGCCGACTGGTAAAAACTGTCCGAAAGTCGTACGTGCGTAAACGCACGTATGCGTCCGAACCCTTTGTCGCAAAACCATGCGACCTCTATATCGTTTCGCCTGGAGTAGGAAACTCTCTGTGTGGGACTCTAGAGACTCGACTACTACGCTGGCAGTGGGTTTAACCACAGACCGCAAGCGGCACTAGCTGTACGTAACGGTCCCCAGGTAGTTGTCGATAAGAAGGCCGATGAGGAAACCCATCCGAACTCCTACTGAGTCTGATGTGACAATCTCCATACAGTCCGGTCCGTTCGTCCAAGACTATCGCATATCGGGCCTAGGGGGGCGGCAAGCGTCAGTCCCCTAATAGCGGTATAAGTCGTGTCGGAGGGAAGCACATTACACCCTGAGAAACTACTGGAACCTACCAGTAAATCTCGCTTGCCCTGGCCAGGGACTTTGCGTAATGGCTCTCTGACACAGCACGATATCTACTCCCAATACCGGGAGGGACGAATCCTGTCTAACCGCCACTGCCTCCAAGTGCTCGGGACTGCACCCAACTGCTACCTGTTTGCACGACTCCTTTGAGCCGTGGTAGGGTAGCAATCTAAGAACAGTGGGACACACTCGAGGCGAAGTAGCAGTGTCAAGTCTGCGGACTACGCTGTACTCATGTCACCTGGGAACTGCTTACTGACGACTGGTATCAAACCAACCAACAGTTACCCGTGAGTCCTGTCCGGTGTACCCGTAACCTAACGAGCACCTGCATACTATCTCCAGTACGACGTACTGACGGCTGTGGGACAGACCATCTCCCCAACTGGGATGAGAAGCGTACACACCAGTCTACTCCGGAGTATCGATGCTCTGTCTCGATAATCCAACGACCAGGGACCTGAATAAGGATGTGCTTGTAGACTACCCAGCCCCCACTAGTGTGACTGCCATCACAACGCTGGTAGACAAGCAAGATCCTAAGAGCTCTATCAATACGTACACTCACATATTAAGATAGAAAAACCAAGTAGCATACTACCATGTTTAGCAAGACTGTTATATACATGTGAATATCCCAAGCTTCCATTAAGTAATATACAAGCTAGTATGATACAGTAATGGCCTTCTAGGGCATAAACACTAACAATCTCCCACTTGGACTAGGGCCATGTACTGGCATATCGCAGACCGATGATCTCGAGTAGCCTCTCGAACTGAATCTGAGGTAGGGCCTTCGTGAATGGATCAGCAATGTTCTCTTCAGTAGCAACTCTCCGAACCTCGATCTCCCGACGATCAATGATCTCCCTGATCAGGTGATACCGCCTCAAGATGTGTCTGGACTTCTGATGGGACCTTGGTTCCTTCGCTAAAGCTATAGCTCCGTTGTTGTCGCAATACAGAGGTATTGGATCAACTATGGTAGGAACAACCTGAAGTTCTGTTAGGAACTTCTTCATCCAGACTGCTTCTTTTGCGGCATCGCAAGCAGCTATATACTCCGCTTCCATCGTCGAGTCAGCAACGGTGTCCTGCTTGGAGCTCTTCCAGCACACCGCCCCTCCATTGAGGGTAAAGACATAACCCGACATGGACTTGGAATCGTCCTTATCACTCTGGAAGCCGGAATCAGCAAAGGCCTCCAACCTGAGGTCTTTTCCGCCGTAAACCAAGAACATCTCCTTAGTCCTCCTCAGGTACTTGAGAATGTTCTTTACTGCTATCCAGTGTTTCTCCCCTGGGTCTGACTGATACCGGCTTACCACGCTCAGTGCGTAAGCTACATCTGGTCTGGTACACAACATCGCATACATTATAGAGCCTACCGCAGAAGCGTAGGGTATAATAGACATGCGTTCCCTTTCCAAATCAGTCTTGGGAGACATCTCTTTGGAGAGGGTGATTCCGTGACAAGCCGGTAGATTACCGCGCTTAGAATCTTCCATACTGAATCTTTTCAGTATAGTGTCGATATACCTGGACTGCGAAAGTCCCAACATCCTCTTGGATCTATCACGATAGATCCGGATCCCCAGAATGTACGAGGCATCACCCAGGTCTTTCATGGAGAACCTGTGTGACAAGAATCCTTTGACAGATTGTAGCATAGGAATGTCATTTCCTATCAATAGAATGGCATCCACGTACAAGACGAGGAATACGACACTTCTGGCTACAGCTTTACTATATATGCACGGTTCATCTGGATTTTTGATAAAGTCATATTCTTTGACTGTCTCATCAAAACAGATGTTCCAACTCCGCGATGCCTGCTTTAGTCCATAAATGGACTTAAGCAGCTTGCATACTTTCCCGCTGCTCCCACTCTGATTAAAACCCTCTGGCTGATCCATATAGACGCTCTCTTCTAAATTTCCATTCAGAAAAGCCGTCTTTACGTCCATCTGCCAGATTTCATAATCATGGAAGGCAGCAATACCAAGAAGGACCCGAATGGATTTGAGCATAGCCACTGGAGAAAAAGTTTCGTCATAGTCCAAACCAGGTCTTTGACGAAAACCCTTTGCAACAAGTCTAGCCTTATAGGTTTCCACCTGTCCATCTACACCAATCATTTTCTTGAAGATCCATTTGCATCCTATGGGTTTTACCCCATCTGGAGCAAAGTCCAAAGTCCATACTTTGTTGGTGTACATGGACTCCATTTCGGTCCGCATTGCATCTAGCCATCGTACCGAGTCGCCGCTCTGGATGGCCTGCTGGAAGTCAGTAGGTTCATCATCATCTATGATGCAATCCTCTCTATCCCCATCTATGAGAAAACCGTAGTATCTCTCAGGCGGATGAGACGGCCTACTACTCCTGCTGAGGGGTGCGGGAATGTTCTGTTCTTCTTGAACCTCTGGTTCTACCAAACTTTCAGTAACAGCTTGTGGTTCTGGAATTTCTTCCAGTTCTACTTCGCTCCCACTCTTCTGATTTTCTAAAAATTCAGTTTCTAAGAAGTGGGCATGACGAGAAACAAAAACCTTTTGTTCCTCTGCGTAATAGAAATAATATCCCTTGGAGTTCTTTGGATATCCCACGAGCTTACACAGTACTGAGCGTGCCTCGAGCTTGTCCACATGCTGCTTTTTTACAAAAGCTGGACACCCCCATGTCCTAAAATGTTTTAGACAGGGTTTCTTCCCACTCCACATCCGATATGGTGTGGTAGGCACAGTCTTGGTTGGATCCTGGTTCAAAAGATATGCCGCTGATTCTAGCGCATAACCCCAGAAAGATAGCGGTAACTCAGCATTACTCATCATGGATCGTACCATATCCAATAGGGTTCGATTCCGTCTCTCCGATACACCTTTATGCTGTGGAGTGTATGGAGGAGTAAGCTGAGAGAGAATTCCTTTCTCTTTTAGGTAACCAAGGAACTCGGCACTCAAGTATTCACCACCTCGATCAGATCTTAGTGTTTTAATACTTTTGCCGGTTTGGTTTTCTACTTCATTCTTATACTCTTGGAATTTCTCAAAAGCCTCGGATTTATGTTTCATCAGATAAATGAATCCGTATCTTAAGTAATCATTCGTGAAAGTAATGAAATAGGAAAAACCACCTCTTGCATGTGTAGACATCGGACCGCATACATCGCTGTGTATGAGTCCTAAGAGCTCGCTCGCTCTTACTCCTTGTCCAGTAAATGGAGTCTTTGTCATCTTTCTTTTGAGACAAGATTGACAAGTGTCATAAGATTGATATTCGAACGAGTCTAAATATCCTTCTTTATGCAACTTAGTCAACCTTCTCTCATCGATGTGACCCAGTCTACAATGCCATAAGAAAGCTTTATTTAAATCTGGAGACTTTCTTTTTAGTGTGTTCTGGACATTGAAAATTTGGAGTTGGTTTAAAACATATATGCCGTTATTTAGAGTACCGGACCCAATCAAACCATGATTAAGGTGAATGTTAACAACATCTCTTACAAACGTGAAATCATAACCTTTATTTGATAACAAGGAAACTGATATGATATTACACGTTAAGCTTGGTACAAAATAACAGTTATGCAAAACCAAAATATGTCCACTCGTCAATCCTAGGTGATAATCCCCGACGGACGCAGCTCCCATGCTAGCTCCGTTAGCAACCCTGAGGATCATATCACCTTCCTTCAGCACTCTACGGTTTCTCAGTGCCTGCAATGAATTGCAAATATGAGATCCTGATCCGGTATCCAATACCCAGGAAGTAGAGTTGATTGACAGACAATTCTCAATTACAAACACACCTGAAGTCGAAGCCACAGCTTGCTTCGGTTCCTGGTTCTTGGCGATCCACGCCTTGCAATCTTTCTTCCAGTGCCCTTTCCTGTGACAATGGAAGCACTCATCCTGGCCAACTATCGGTACTGCTATCTTTTTCTTTCCCTTCTTTCCCACCTTACTAACACCTCCTATAGGTTTGGGTGCGGCCTTCTTCTTCCTTCCTTTGGCCCTAGCCTTGGACCCGGAAGAAGATGCACCGCCAACAAACATAGCGGGTGTTTTCCTTGCCTTCTGCAAGGTGCCCTCTGCACTCCTTAACATGTTCAGGAGTTCCGCAAGTTCAACTTCTTTTCCTTGAAGATTGAAGTTGAGGATAAACTGGGAGTAGGTGGGAGGAAGGGACTGGAGAATAAGGTCTGTATACAGCTCATTATCCAAAGTCGTCCCAAGGTCTGCGAGCTCTTCAATATAGCCGATCATCTGTAGGACATGTTCACCTACCGATGACCCGACAGCCAACCTCGCTCGAAACAATTTCTTAGAGGTCTCGTATCTTGCTATACGAGATTGCTCTCCATAAAGTTCCTTCGTATGGAGAAATATGCCATCTAAGGACATATCCTCGTGCCTCCTCTGATGTTCATTGTTCATAGAGGCAAGCACGATGCACTTGGCTCTCGCGCAATCTAAATCCCAGGTTTTGCGGATTTCCTTATCCGCATTGCTGGATTTGGGACCAGGGACAGCAGGTGCCGTAGCGGTGAGGACGTACCCCAGTTTGTCATAGGTCAAGGCCATTTTGACATTCCGCAGCCAATCTTTATAGTTTGGCCCCGTCAGTATATTTTTTTCTAAAAGTAACTTAAGTCCAGTCATTTTCAGGGTCGCTGCAATTAGGAGAGAGAGAAGAAAACACTTTAGCATGATGCTCTTGCAAGTTTAGAGTGGTTTTTAGTTTATCTAAACTGGATGGCTCCACTGTTTCTCGAATCCTTCCTCAAACCATAAAAGAAGAATTACCCAGGACTATTCTCACCGTACAATACTTGCTTAACCGTTCAGCCAGGCCAGTGTCGATACTTCGAGGGAGGTTTTCTAACGCTTTCGCGAAGTTCCTTAATTAAATAACCTCTTTTCTCTGGGGGCGTAACCCCGCTGACACCTTTCTGGACACCTACTAGGTTTATAGCATTGATCGTTAAGTGACGAATATCCTGATAAGTAGCATATACTCACAGTAGGATCGGGATCCAAATATCATCGTATGATAATGTTGAAGGAATCCTACCAACATTCATCAAACTCCAAATGGTATGCATCTCTTTGCAAATTTCAGTTTCTTTAGAAATTCCCGATATATATTTTTGCCCCATGTTCTTATGATCTTGACTAAGGGCCAACAAATCATAAGTCACATGTCAAGTTCTGCCCATCATTATCCTGTTGATTTGAACCCATCCGTATATACTCTTGACTAAGGGCCAAACAAAGTAATACGACTGTCCCAAACCAACACATCTATCTATTCAACAAATGAATACCCCAGCAGCTACCAATCACTATGTCTTGACTAAGGGCCAAACAAACATAGCTTGAATACTACTGACCATTCATAAGAAATGACGGAGGGCTACGACTGGTTTTGGCGAAACCGTGAACGTAGTGAACTTGATATAACCGAAGGAACCTGATAGCTTTTTAAAAGGAGTGGTTAAAGCTCCGCATTTAAAAAATATCTGTTTTAAAAATAACCGAGTGGTTTCTTTTAAATTGTTCCAACGATTTTAAACTTGGTTTATTTTCTTTGCATTATAGATAATGCGTCCCATCATTAACCTATCATTGCAGAAAACAACGAAAATACAACGTCCTCTTATGCCATCCGCATTCGCCACGGGGTCCCGTCATCACCCGTTAGGTTACTTAACTAACGACAGAGTGGGGGCTGGGCTAGCGCGGGTGTAAAACATAAGTGACGTCTAAATAGCTACAATATATATAGATATTTTACATTCGTCTGACGCAATGATATTCATTCCAGAACACAGATAAACAATATTGGATTTGCAAGCAATCTGTATTTCTTTTGAGCCTGCAAGAAAAGACAGATTACACAGTTGTGATGAATAGCCGTTACCCCACCCTCGACCCCTACGGGTACGGCAAACTACACGCCCGGGAGTTTGTGTACCCCACCTTGGGTCAGCCTAGGAGCAAAAACAGTAAAATGAAATAATACAACGGTGGCTACAACCGCAACCTGGAAGTGCCCCGCAAAAATAATATTACAACAAATTACATTTACAACAAATGAATTAAACAATAACCCATTGCAAACCCCGGCTATACACCACAACAGTCCAATACAGTTTATATGCACAAACAGATATAACCATTACAGAAATGTGCAACCCCCTGCCAACCGACATACTAGCAGTTAGGAGAGGTTTACGAACACATTTATCAATCACAGATATAATCCAACATGCAAATACTGTACAATTTCGATCGATTAAACATCATTAATATTGCTCTAAAAACTGCTCTGTTAAACTGAAACCTGAGCAAATATTAAATATTCCAGAAAATCCCAAATATTACACAGAAGCAAAGGAAGAAAAATCGGCTCCTGACTCGCCAAATCGGCGGCGGAACCGCGGCGACTCAGTAGAGTGAGGCCGCGGTTCCACGGCTATCTAGACGATTCAGGCGACTGTTTTTCTTGGGTGTTCTACTGTGGTCATTTCAAGCTTTCTGCACTTACCTGAAAAATTTTTGGACATCATTTTAAGTTCGACAGAAACTGAACAGATTTAGGGTTTTCTGGCTTTGTTTTTCCGTTCGAAATTCGTACAAATTTGCAATTAAGTTATTTAGTGTTTAGCGAGGCTCTGATACCACTGTAAGTCGATGTACTTCACCCCAGTACTTGTTGGGAGGCGGAATTTTCAAAAACGATCATGTTTAAAGAACGAACATCGACTAACCGCTTAAATCGAAGCTAAACTATAAATAACCGTACACAAAGGGTTTCTTAACTATTGTGTTTAAGGATTATACCAAATGAAACTAGTCCTTCGTCTTTACGATCTCCTTGTTCTCCTCGGCCTTCTCTAGGTAGTAGACGATCCACCCGAGAGCAAAACTCCAAGCTACACCTCTAACTTGAGGCAACTAATCTACTTTGATTGCTAATCAAAGAAGAAAAGATGATATAGAGTGAAGGTAATGGATGTTTAAGTCTAACTAATCCTTTGATCTCAACACATGAGGATTAAGGATTAGTCTCTTGAAGATGAGAGCTTGAGGAGAGAGAATGTGAGATAAGATAATGAGATGAGAGAGAGTGTATCATAATATATTATGAAGCATTCTTATTTTTAGAATAATGAATAATAGAAATGAATAAGCATGCTTCATAAATGCAAAATGGTGATTCATTAAGCATGTGTCATTATCATTTATGGTGCAATAATGATAATGATGAATCACCCTCATGACTCACAATCTTATCCAAAGTAACCTCCTTAGTCACATCTTCTAGAAGCTTCTCGCACAATTACGAGAACGCCCCTCCGATCCGCAAAAATACGGAAAAACTTTAGACTGTAAAAATCCAATAACCGGATACCAGTAACTGGCTTAAACCAAAGCCGACTGGTAAAAACTGTCCGAAAGTCGTACGTGCGTAAACGCACGTATGCGTCCGAACCCTTTGTCACAAAACCATGCGACCTTTATATCGTTTCGCCTGGAGTAGAAAACTCTCTGTGTGGGACTCTAGAGACTCGACTACTACGCTGGCAGTGGGTTTAACCACAGACCGCAAGCGGCACTAGCTGTACGTAACGGTCCCCAGGTAGTTGTCGATAAGAAGGACGATGAGGAAACCCATCCGAACTCCTACTGAGTCTGATGTGACAATCTCCATACAGTCCGGTCCGTTCGTCCAAGACTATCGCATATCGGGCCTAGGGGGGCGGCAAGCGTCAGTCCCCTAATAGCGGTATAAGTCGTGTCGGAGGGAAGCCCATTACACCCTGAGAAACTACTGGAACCTACCAGTAAATCTCGCTTGCCCTGGCCAGGGACTTTGCTTAATGGCTCTCTGACACAGCACGATATCTACTCCGAATACCGGGAGGGACGAATCCTGTCTAACCGCCACTGCCTCCAAGTGCTCGGGACTGCACCCAACTGCTACCTGTTTGCACGACTCCTTTGAGCCGTGGTAGGGTAGCAATCTAAGAACAGTGGGACACACTCGAGGCGAAGTAGCAGTGTCAAGTCTGCGGACTACGCTGTACTCATGTCACCTGGGAACTGCTTACTGACGACTGGTATCAAACCAACCAACAGTTCTCCGTGAGTCCTGTCCGGTGTACCCGTAACCTAACGAGCACCTGCATACTATCTCCAGTACGACGTACTGACGGCTGTGGGACAGACCATCTCCCCAACTGGGATGAGAAGCGTACACACCAGTCTACTCCGGAGTATCGATGCTCTGTCTCGATAATCCAACGACCAGGGACCTGAATAAGGATGTGCTTGTAGACTACCCAGCCCCCACTAGTGTGACTGCCATCACAACGCTGGTAGACAAGCAAGATCCTAAGAGCTCTATCAATACGTACACTCACATATTAAGATAGAAAAACTAAGTAGCATACTACCATGTTTAGCAAGACTGTTATATACATGTGAATATCCCAAGCTTCCATTAAGTAATATACAAGCTAGTATGATACAGTAATGGCCTTCTAGGGCATAAACACTAACAGAGCTATGGTCATCTTATGTTTGTGACATGACTGGCAAGTTTCACAAGATGTAAATTCAAACTGATTTAAATATGCATTTAAAATGTAACTTCAGCCAGTCGGGTCGTATTGATATGACCTAGTCTACAATGCCTCAAGAATGATTCGTTCATTTCTGAACTCTTCCTCTTGTGTGTGTTCTATATACGAGGAACTATAGTTTGATTTAGAACGTCAATGCTTTTAGATAACGTGCATGAACCGATCAACTTTTTATCTAGGAAATGTTCAAAACATTATCCAACAATACAAAATTATATCATTTCTTTACTAATAAAGAGATGGATATGATTTTGTATATCAGGCTCGGTATCTAATAACATTCGTTCAGAATCAATGTATTGGTAATACAGGGTGACAGTGACCAACAGACTTGGCTGCAACACTTGCCCCGTTTTCTGTCTCATGAAACTTATCACCCGTTCTCAGTTTTTCTACCCTTTTTGTAGCCCTATGTAACAGATTACATATCTGGGATCCAGATCCGGTATCATATACCCAGGATGCGGAGGATACTGAGAAACAGTTCTTTGTAATGAACACACCCGAAGATGATGCATCAGCATGCACTCTCTTCGTTTGGACGGCACGGGAATTCTGGTAATCTCCAATTTCCTGCTCTGTCTTATAACAATTATAAGTTGGAGCGGGACCAACATTCCCCAGCTCAGTATAACAAGCAGGTTCAGTCAATATCCGTATTATTATCTTGATTAAGGCGTGATATGGTCGCTACCAGGAGAGAGAGAGAAGAAAACACTCTGAGTGCGCCCTTGCAAGATTAGATTGGTTATATATTTTATCTAATCAGGATGGCTCCCACTGTTTTTATCAAATCTTCCTTCAAACCTTAAAAGGAAAGACTAGCCGGGATTAATTGCACTCTACAAGTTCGCCAATCTTTCAGCCAGGCCAGTGTCGGTACTTTGAGGGAGGTTCCCCGTGCTTTCGCACGGACCTAATTACAGTAAACCTCGTTTTCCCAGAGGCGTAACCCCGTTGACACCTTTCTAGACACCTACTTGATTGGCTAATTGCAAAGTGCAAAACTCTCCCAGGAGTAACGATCCAACTATCATATAGAAGGTATGCAATCTCATTGCAAGTTTCAACACTTGAAACTCCCGATAATGGTTTTTACCCCTAGCACCTATGACCTTGGCTAAGGTCAACAAATCATAGGTACTAGTCAAGTTCTACCCGTCATTTTGTGATTAATTAGACCCACCCACATGACCCTTGGCTAAGGTCAACAAAGCCATATGACTGTCCTAACTAATCGCATCATATGCTGTGTAGGAAGACATCACTTAGCTACCGCACACTACGCCTCGGCTATGGTCGACCAACGTAGCACGAATACTAAGTACTCTACTTCCTAAAATGATGGAGGGTTGCGAATGGTTTTTGTGAAAACCTTTAACGCTTTGAACTTGATCTCGTTGCGGAATCAAATGGTTTTTAAATGGAATGTTTTTGAGGCTTTTCTAGTTTTGCTAAAGGGGTCACTCCCGGTGAGGGGATCGTCGGCCCTTTCCTCGTCGAATGAGGTGCGGGATATATCATATATATCACTGTGCAAAGCAGAAACTATAGAAGCAATCAAAAAACAAACCGAGTGTGTAGCATCTACCAGTTATTTCTAAAGGAGTCACTCCCGGTGAAGGGATCTCGGTCCTTTCCTCATCGAATAAGGTGCAGGATGTTCTACAAGGAACACCGCGATGCAAAGCAAGAACTGTAGGTACCAGGTTTTATTTTGAAATTCAATTCCACAACATCTTTTAGGTTTATTTTCTTTCATTAATCTCATTAATGAATATCCCATCATTTAAGTCCACCTAATCATCACAGATAAATATGACGTACGCTTATGCCATCCGCATTCGCCTCGATGTCCCGTCTGCACCGTTAGGTTAGGTAATTAACGGCAGAGCGAGGCAGGCTAGCGCGGGTGTAAAACATAAGCAACGTCTATATAATATATCATATATACTATATACTATATCTATCACAGAACATCACATGATCACATCACAGATAACGCGGCAGAAAATATCATATGAAATATTGGATATACTAGGACGTCCGTGTTTTCAATACGAGCCAGTATAAAACACGGGTTCCACGGTCGTGATGAATAGCCAATCCCACACCCCTAGACCCCTACGAGAGCGGCAAGCAACCCTACCAATTCTAGGGTTAGGAGACCCGGACTCGACTCCTCGAGATGGTCTCCCACTGGACCCTAGAACCCGGCTACTTGTGCTCCCCTCCTTGGGTCTATCCTAATGCGGAAAATAAATAATATACAAAAGGCGACATCTCCCGCAACCTGGAAGTGCCCCAATAAAAGAATATTACATACAAGTTTTTACATGAATGAAAAGGAAGAACACTCATCTCACATGAAAACCCCCGGGCTATTCAAACACGACGATCCAATATAACATATCCAGCAACACATAACATCACATGTCATCAACGTAAGTAAATATGCTCATCCCAATTGTCGTTGACATATAGCAACGAAACCGGCGATATCACATATTACACTTACGGTCACAGAAAAGAAAGTATAAAACTACAACAGTTGGAATTCGCAACCACCTCAGACATCGCATGCCTGACCAAATGAATTTCTTAGACATCGCATGCCTAACAATTATAAACCCCGCATTTTAGTCTCAAAATCGAAAACACTTTTCAATATAAAGTCGGGTAATTCAACAAGATTCCCGACATTCTGATCGAATCCTCGTCGCAAACTTTAGTAGGCGGCTGCACCCCCGACGCCGTCGACCAAGTGCACCAAGGCGGAACAACGCTACCGCGAGCACCCGAACAGATGCTTTCGGCGACGGGGTTCTCCTACAGTCACTTAGTTGGGGCTATGGAGTGAGGCTGTCTATTAAGTTTACCCGGCGAGTATCCGCGTACGCTACGTGATTGCGACGGACTTTTGATCTCATCAAAATTCCGTGGCAACCGATCAAGTGAGACTAAACTGCTATGTTTATAACATTCATTCAGTTATCTCATAACTACTTGTGAATTCCAATTATTGTATCACATTCCGGATAAACAGAAAATGTTAAACTTTCCGATTGAACATTCGAACACCCAAGTTTTCCCGATACAGCTGAACACATGAAATAAGTCTAACAACATTCAGTTTGTGCCTCAGTACCAACGGTCCAGCCGTAGAAGGATCAAGCCAACGCCTCACATGTGGCACGCCGTACTGCCCCAAACCCGAAGGTTCAAAGGGCAGTTCAAGACGGTCACATAATCGAGTTAAGATTTGTTGTCTTCTAGAGGGTCCATCGCGTTACTTGCACTACTTAGAACGTCGTTAAACTACGGAAAAATCCAACAATTGGAAATTTCCCAACAATGGAAAACTTGGGTATTTATATCCGGTCGAACTTTTTAACATATTCTAGAATTTATCCGGAAAGCCGCATAGACAAAATTAGACAGTCCGATCGAATCTCCGAATCCCCAATACAACCCAGAAAATATAACTCTGGAAAAATTATTAAAAATTCCCAGGAAAACCAGCACATAAAACTAAGAATTACTGTGCAAAATTAGATGCACAAAAGGACAAAATTGCCGCGGAACCGCGGCATGAGCATGCTCATGCCGCGGATCCGCGGTGACTTTAAGGAATTAGGACCTCGAATTTTACAGTAACCCTTAGATCTTCCTGCTGATTTTTCTGAATATTTTTAATTTCGAAAAAGACCAGATTTCAGAAATTGTCCAGAGAGCATTTTAGGGTTTTGGTTTTGGTTCGATCGGACTTCTAATTCCGTCAACACATTGCCTAAGGCTCTAGCTAAGCTCTGATACCACTGTTGGGTTCCTAGGAACTCTAATGGAGTCTCACAAGTGATCAAACATGCACAAATCAAATTTTACGGGTGCCTACAAACCCTAATACGGATCGTCAACTAGATATATAGGCGATGCAAGCAAGTAAACGGAAATATAGCTAAAGGGAAGGAGCTACAACCTTTGTAGATCCGGTCCTTCACCTCCTAGGCTCCGTGATGAAGTCCTCTCCACTGTCCAAATCGAACCATGACTCTCACGGTGGTTTCATCGGAGAAAAAGGCGGGCTAAGTCGTCGACAACGTGCCGAAGATGATCTACGTCGAGGCATCACTAGATCAAGCTCCACCTTCACCAAGCCATGAAAACTTATGAAGGAAACACCCTATACTACTTGGTAAGAGGTAGAGGATGAAGAAATAGGAAGTGGGTTCACTTTAGAATTGGATTTCTCACACTTTTTCATCACTTGCCATTGATGTAGCAAGCTTTCTTCATGGAAGAAGAAGATGATGAAGAAGAAGAAGATGTGATAAGTGTTGAATTATTGGATAAATAAATTAATACTTATCATATATTAAGCCTTGGTTAATTGTAGAGAATGGACCATGGTTAACTTGGATGGTTAGAGTTAAGCATGAGACAAGAATGGTGACTTAGTCAATGCTTCATGAAACTTCAACTAAAAACAAAAATAGCAACCATTCTTTTCTCATCTTTTCCAAAAATAAATAAATAAATAAATAAGTAAGAAAAAAGAAAACCCTAATCATAAACTTAACCATGGTTTAATTCTTTACACTTAACCAAGTAAACATGTATCATCAAACATGATACAATCATGTGCACAAATGTATATCACATATACAACTTGCACAATTCAAGTGAGAAAATCCATTTAAAGTGAACCAATACTAGTTGATGCAAAGTAATATATCAAATATATAATTCTACATCAAATCATTAAATCAACACTTGATTTAACGATCCGGTCATGTCGCATATAACCGGCTAGTATCCAATGTATCGGCTTATCGAATCAATCCTTTATTCGATAACCAGGTTATATCTCATACAACCATTCGACACATACATCGCGAGAATGAAATACGGTATCACATACACGCATTATTCTCGGTCCCGCACATATCTCATATGCGCTCCTATTTCGTTTCGCTTGAGCCAGGAAACCTCTGTGTAGGACTCTAAAGACTCGTCAATACGCCGGCAGCAGATGATGATCATATCAAACACCCACAAGCCGCAAGCGGTCTGCCAAACGTAACGGCCACCCGGGTATTGAGCGATCAGAAGATCAACGAGCAAGCCCGCTCACACTCCTGTGAATCCAACCAGTAACACTCACCGTACAGTCCGGTCTGTTCGTCTGATATGTCGCATATCTCGCCTAGGGATGGTAAACGTCAGACCCCAATAGCTCGATAAGTCATGCCGACGTAGGGTCCATAACTATCGTGAAACTACTGATAACTCTTACCAGTATATCACTGCAACCCTGGCCAGGGATTTCCTGTTATAGCCAGTCGTGCATTGCGCAACATCAACCCCCAATACCGGGAGAGACGAATCCTTTCCTATCGCTCATTGCCTCCATGTGAATCGGGACTGTACCCAAAAACCACCTGTTTGCACGACTCAGTTGAGCCGTGGTAGGGTGGAAATCAAAGCACAGTGGGAGACACACAAGACTCTATGACGATCTCGGGTCAACAGACTAAGCTGTACCAGTGTCACCAGAGAACTGCCATCTGACGTGAGGTATAATACCATCTGGGAGTTCTCGGCGAGTCCGTTCAGTGTGCCCAGTCTCCACTGAGCACCCGTATACCATCTCTGATGTCAAACACCAATGGATATGGGATCATCCATCGCCCATCGCATTGGTCGAGAATATATATGCTAGTCTACTCTGGAATATCGATGCCCCGTCTCGATATTCCCACGACTAGGAACAATGAAGGATGTACTCATTGACTACCCAGGCCCAATTAGTATGATCTGCATCATAGTCCTGGAAGTCGAGTACACATCCTAAGAGCTTTATCAACATGTAATCAGAGAGACAGAAGGTATGCACGTTAAGATAAAGAGCAACCAGATAGCGTACTATCATGTCGAGCAAGAAAGTCCTACCTATATATGTCCCAGCATCCACTACAATATACATCCAATGTACAGTAATGGCCTCTAGGGCATACATATAACTAACAAACTTGATATAATCGATGGAACGAGATAGCTTTTAAAAGGAGTGGCTCAAGCTCCGCATTTAAAAGTTAGTTTTGAAAAGAACCGAGTGGTTTTTCGAAAGTGTTCCAACGACTTTTACTTGGTTTATTTTTCTTGCATTAGTTCTTTTAATGCGTGATATTCTTGCATTAGTTCTTTTAATGCGTCCCATCATTTAATCCTACCATTGCAGAAAACAACCAAAATATGACATACGCTTATGCCATTCGCATTCGCCACGGGGCCCCATCATTACCCGTTAGGTTACTTAACTAACGACAGAGCGGGGGCTGGGCTAGCGCGACTGTAAAACATAAGCAACGCCTAAATAATATCATATATAGATATATTGCAATGATAGCCATTTCAGATCACAGATGAATACATTGGATATACTAGGAATCCGCAATTCGTACGAGCCTGTAACGAAAAGCAGATTACACGGTCGCGGTGAATAGCCAATACCCCACCCAAGACCCCTATGGGTGTGGCAAACTACCCGCCAAGTACCCGAAGCGAAGCAACCTCCCTCAACTCCGTGAGTAGGCCACTCGGCACTTCGGCATACCCGGTAGTTTGTGCACCCCCTCCATGGGTCTATCCTAGGAGCAAAAACAGTAAAAAGAAATTATACAATGACTGCTACAACCCCGACCCGGTTGTGCGGCCATACAAATAATAATTACATCAATTTACAAATTTACATGAATTGAAAGAAAAGAAAACTCTCGTCTCACAACCCCCGGCTATTCACCCGCGACAATCCAACATATTCATATACACATTCCAATAACATTACAGATCACAGATTTGTATAACCCCCACTAATCGACATATAGCGATTAGTAGACGTTCAATACAAATATCACATTACAGAAAAACCCGTCAGCTAAAGTCTTTTAGAAGTTCGATCAAAAATACGGATTTTCAGGACCCCAAAAAATAAAATTTTCGTTCTGGAAAATCTGGGCAGAAAATACATATTCCAAAAATCCCAAAATACCCCTATGAGCAAACTGCAAAGAAGAAACCCCATGACCGAGTCAACTCGGCCGCGGTTCCGCGGCGGGAGCAAGCTCCCACCGCGGAACCGCGGCGCTTTGATCGAGTTAGGGGGTCAAATTTTTGCAGTTTCTTCATAAAACCCTGAGTCGATTTTTGGTGTATCTCAAAAAAATTTTCCAGCACTTTTGAAATCGACAGAAAGTTTAAAAAATGGGGTTCGTTTTGCGACTTTTCCTTTGATCGATCTTCTAGCTACTTTGCTAACATGTTAGATAGAGTTTAACCAGGCTCTGATACCACTGTAAGTCCATGCTACCTCTCCCGGTACTTTCGGGCATGCGGAATTTGATGAAAAACGATTTTCTTAGAGGTGGTAACATGGACTTAAAACCCGGATCTTTGTTAAACATCTAACTAACAACCTAACTAGGAGTCGTTAACTACTCGGTTAGGGGGTTTATACCTTTCTTGTCTTGAACTCCTTCGTCTTCAAACCTCGATGGTGGTCCGGATCGGCTTCTTCCCGTCGTCTCCTTACGCCGAAGATAGATCCACCTGAAAGCTTCAACCTTTGGCTCCTTCTTCGATCTTTGAAGAAACTAGTTCACTCGGTTTGCTAAACCTTGTGAACTAGAGTGAGTAGAGAAGAGTTTGTATGGGATTTTATCTATGGTTCTTGGTTCTCAACTCATGAGACAAGTGAACCATAGAATCAAGAGAGGGAGAGCAAGAGGAGGAAGATGAGAGCTCAAGAAAAAGAGAGAGAATGAGCATGAAAGAATGAGTGAAGACTTTTTTCATTTGGCTCTCATAATCCAAAGCAATCATAACACCTCTTATCAATCAAGTATTATGTGATGGTTTAAGCAACCATAGCATATCATTTCATGCACTCATTTTGCACAAAAGAGCAAGCAAGAAAAAGTCTTTGCCATGAAATGATAGCTATAGTTATCATGATGGTCAACTAGTCAAGCCTAGTCAACCGGTCAACAAAGTCAACAAGTCAACAAAAGTCAACAAGTCAACAAAGTCAATCCCTCAACAACCATGTCACCATAATACTTAATTAATATAATTGTTAATCACATATCATATTCTCATTAGGGTTGAGCAAAAAGTCAATAATCAACTGTCAACGGTCAACAACCCTAGTGAGAATCCTCTGCCTCTGTCTCTCCGTCAACTGTGCATACACACCCGCATCCTCGTTCCGAGGAACACGAATGCATACTGGATAAAACCAATCCCAAAGGTATACTAGGATCTGGCTTAAACCAAAGCCCGCTAGTGTGAACTGTCCGGACACTGTACGTGCACAAGTGCACGGATGTGACCGAACCCTGTTGCAAAACCATGCGACCTGTCGCAAAACCATGCGACCTGTCGCAAAACCATGAGAGCTCTACTTTTTTGCCTAAAGGCGAATAGCTTTCTGTGTGGGACTCTAAAGACTCGACACTACGCTGGCAGTGGGTTTAACCACAGACCGCAAGCGGCACTAGCTGTGCGTAACGGTCCCCAGGTAGATGCCGACAAGAAGACTGACGAGGCGAAACCCATCTGAACTCCTACTGAGCCTGAATGTGACATTCTCCGTACAGTCCGGTCTGTTCGTCTGATACATCGCATGGCGGGCCTAGGGGGCGGTAAACGTCAGTCCCCCAATAGCGGTACAAGTCGTGTCGGAGTGAAGCCCAAAACACCCTGAGATAACACTGGAAGCCTACCAGTATATCTCGTTTGCCCTGGCCAGGGACTACTCGTGTAATGGCTCTCCTAGACACAGCGCGATGTCAACCCCCAATACCGGGAGAGACGAATCCTGTCTAACCGTCACTGCCTCCAAGTGCTTCGGGACTGCACCCAACTACTACCTGTTTGCACGACTCCTTTGAGCCGTGGTAGGGTAGTAATCAAGGTACAGTGGGAACACACTCGAGGCGAAGTGACAGTGTCAAGTCAGCGGACTATGCTGTACTCATGTCACCTGGGAACTGATAACTGACGATAGGCATAATACCAACTAGTCAGTTCCTGACGAGTCCTGTCCAGTGTACTCGTAACCCAACGAGCACCCGCATACTATCTCAAGTACGACGTACCGACGGCTGTGGGACAGACTGTCTCCCATACTGGGATGAGAAGCGCATGCGCTAGTCTACTCCGGAGTATCGATGCCCTGTCTCGATAGTCCTGCGACCAGGGACCTGCATAAGGATGTGCTTATAGATTACCTAGCCCCACTAGTGTGACTGCCATCACAACGCTGGTAATCAAGCAAAGATCCTAAGAGCTCCACTAATGTGTATAGGCGATATACTAAAATAAACACATGTACACATTGAAGTAGAAACAAACCAAGTAGCATACTACTATTTTGAGCAAGATTGTATATACAAGGTGAATATCCCAAGCTTCCATTAAGTAATATACAAACTAGTATGATACAGTAATGGCCTCTAGGGCATATACACTAACAACATCGGCACGACTTATCGGTTATTGGGGTCTGACGTTTACCACCCTTAGACTCTCTATGCGACATATCAGACGAGGAGACCGGACTGTACGGTAAATGTTACCGGTAGTCTTTCACAGGAGTTGGAGCGGTCTTTCTTGTTGATCTTCTGATCATTCAATACCCGGGTAGCCGTTACGTCCAGCTAGTACCGCTGACGGCTTGTGGGTGCTTGATGTGATCATCACCTACTACCGGCGTATTGACGAGTCTTTAGAGTCCTACATAGAGGTTTTATTGGCTCAGGCAAAACGAAATAGGAGCGCATATGTGATATGTGCGGGACTGAGAATAATGCGTGTATGTGATACCGTATTCCATTCTCGCGACTTTTTGTATCGGTCGGTTATATATGATATAGCTGGGTTATCGAATCAAGTGTTGATTCGATAAGTCGATACAATGGATGTTAGTCGGTTATATGAGATATGACCGGATTATTAAGTCAAGTGTTGATTTAATAATTTAGTATATAATTGTATATTAGATATACTAGTTTACATTAACCAACACTTGTTCACTTAAGGATTTTTCTCACATGTGCACAACTTTAATATATATGTGATATATATTAAAATGTGTTTTCTTTTTGTATCATGCTTGATGATACATCTTTCATGGGTGTATGAGACTTACACCATGCTATTTGTTATGTTGGGTTTAATATTTAAAAGTAATTACAAAATTAGTGAAAAATTAGAAAATGCATGAAACTTGTGGAAGCTTGTGGATGCATTGACTAAAGTCCACTAAGTTTGTTTTTACTTTGGATTTTAGTTAACCTAACCATCACACTTAGCCATGATTAAGTCTCTACAAGAGTTAGTATATGATACTCACTCACCCATAGTTAGCTCACTCACTTGATCATTATCTTTCTCATTTTATTTCTTCATCTTCTTCCTTGAGCTAAAAAGCTCTCTAGGGTTTGATCCAAAGTGAGAAACATTGTGAGAAAATAAATTCTAAAGTGAACCCACTTCGTATTTCTCCATCCTCTACTAGACTAGCACTTTAGTTTAGGGTGTTTGCTTCACTAATTCTCTAGTCAGTGAAGTAGAAGCTTGAGTTGGCATCCCCTCGACGTAGATTATCTTCGGCCTCGAAGACTTCAAGCAAGGAGCTCCTTTAGCCTCATGAAGCCATGCAAAAGTCCAGGAGAACCACGATCGCAGTGAAGGGACTTCAACAAGGAGCTAATGAAGTGAAGGACCGATCTACAAAGGTTGTATTTCGTATTCACTTAGTCGTAGATGCTATTTACATGCATGTGAAACCCTAATTATCTAGCAAAGATCTTGTTTAGGGTTGTTAGGCACGGCTAAAATTTTAAATGGGCATGGTTGATGCTTTCTTAACCCTTGTTAGAGTGCCTAGTAACCCTACAATGAGATCATACTAGTGGGGCCACGGTAGTCGACGAGTACATCCTATAACTGTTCCTAGTCGAGGGTGTATCGAGACAGGGCATCGATACACCAGAGTAGACTAGCGTATACGCATCTTGACCCATATGATGGGCGATGGATGATCCCATATCCATCGGTGTTTGATATCAAGGATGGTGTACGGGTGCTCAGTAGAGACTGGGTACACTGGACAGACTCGCCGAGAACTCCCAGATGGTATTATACCTCACGTCAGATGGCAGTTCTCCAGTGACACTGGTACAAAGTAGTCTGTTGACCCGAGATCGTCATAGTGTCTTGTGTGATTCCCACTGTGCTTTGATTTCCATCATACCACGTCCAAGAGGGCGTGCAAAAAGGTGGCTTTTGGGTACAGTCCCGAATCACATAGAGGTATAGAGCGATAGGAGAGGATTCGTCTCTCCCAGTATAGGGAGTTGATGTTGTGCTGTGTTCGATTGGCTATAACTGGAAATCCCTGGCCAAGATTGCTGAGATTTACTGGTAAGTGTTATCATTAGTTTCTCGAACTGTTATAGACCTCATATCGACACAACTTATTGAGCTACTGGGGTCTGACGTTTACCACCCCTAGGCGAGATATGCGACATATCAGACGACGAGACCGGACTGTGTGGGAGTGTTACTGATTGGATTCGCAGGAGAATGTACATGCTTGCTTGTTGATTTTCTGATCACTCAATACCTGGGTGGCTGTTACGTTTAGATGACCGCTTACAGCTTGTAGGTGTTTGATACGATCATCACCTACTGCCGGCGTATTGACAATTTTTTAGAGTCCTACACAGAGGTTTCTTGACTCAAGAAAAACGGAGTAGGAGCACATATGTGATATGTGCAGGACCGAGGATAATGCGATATGAGATACCGTCTTCTATTCTCGTGATATTTGATATGTGCCGGATCATCGGATCAAGTGTTGATTCGATGAATCGGTACATGATATATTAGTCGGTTATATTCGATATAGCCGGATTATCGGATCAAGTGTTGATTCGATAATTTAATGTATAATAATATATATGATATATTAAATTACATTAACTAATATTAGTTCACTAAAAGATTCTTTTTCTCACTCGGGTAATACATTGATATATATGCGATATATGTTAATTGTATTATTTTATTTTGTTACAATAAATATTATATATGTGATATATAATATTGTAACATGATATGATTACTAATGCAACATGTTTAGTGGAGATTAAACAAGATTAGGGTTTGAATTGGGTTAGTTCATTCATGAACCTTTTAGAAGGTTTTTCTTTTGTCATGAAAAAAGATATTTTCAAGTGACTCATGCTTTAACCCAACCCAAACCCTAGCCCTAGTTAATTCCCTACAAAGGTTTAGTTAACCATAGTTGCATTATTCATCATTATTATCTTTTCATTATTCATCACAAAAAGTATTATTCATCATCTTCTTCTTCTTCTTCCTTCTCTTTTCATGGAAACAGCTTTCTTGATTTGATTATTTGTGATAAAAATGAGTGAGAAAAAGAAAAAAAATGAGAGGAAAAATCCTACTTCATCATCCTCATCTATCCTTTCCATTTAGATGAGGGTGTTCACTTCATTTAGTGAGTGAGAGCTTGTGTTAATGAAACTTCAAGGTAGATCATCTTTGTTATCAAAGATCGGAAGCAAGCTTGCATCTTTCTCTTCGTGGAGCCTCTCGAGAGTCCAGAACATGATGATCGCAGTGAAGGGACCACAACACGGAGCTTATGAAGTGAAGGACCGGATCTACAAAGGTTGTAATTGTTAGTTATATGTATGCCGTAGAGGCCATTACTGTACATAGGATGTATATTGTAGTGGATGCTGGGACATATATAGGGAGGACTTTCTTGCTCGACATGATAGTATGCTATCTGGTTACCCTTTACCTTAACGTGTATGCTGATTGTCTCTCTGTTACATGTTGGTAAAGCCCTTAGGATCTGTACTTAACTACCTGGACTATGATGCGGATCATAATAGTGGGGACATGGTAGTCCATAAGTACATCCTTCAAACTCCCTAGTCGTGGGTGTATCGAGACGGGGCATCGATATACCAGAGTAGACTAGCGTATACCTTCTCGACCCATATAGATGGGCGATGGATGATCCCATATCCATCGGTGTTTGACATCAGAGATGATATACGGGTGCTCAGTAGAGACTGGGTACACTGGACGGACTCGCCGAGAACTCCCAGATGGTATTATACCTCACGTCAGATGGCAGTTCTCTGGTGACACTGGTACAGAGTAGTCTGTTGACCCGAGATCGTCATAGAGTCTTGTGTGGTTCCCACTGTGCTTTGATTTCCATCTTACCACGTCCAAGAGGGCGTGCAAAACGGTGGTTTTTGGATACAGTCCCGAATCACATGGAGGCAATGAGCGATAGGAGGGGATTCGTCTCTCCCGGTATAGGGGGTTGATGTTGCGCTGTGTTCGATTGGCTATAACAGGAAATCCCTGGCCAGGGTTGCTGAGATTTACTGGTAAGTGTTACCAGTAGTTTCTCGAACAGTTATAGACCTCATATCGACACGACTTATCGAGCTATTGGGGTCTGACGTTTACCACCCCTAGGCGAGATATGCAACATATCAGACGATCAGACCGGACTGTACGGTAGTGTTACTGGTCGGATTCACTGGAGTGTGAGCGGGCTTGCTCGTCGATCTTCAGATCGCTCAATACCCGGGTGGCCGTTACGTTTAGCAGACCGCTTACGGCTTGTGGGTGTTTGATATGATCATCACCTGCTGCCGGCGTATTGACGAGTCTTTAGAGTCCTACATAGAGGTTTCCTGGCTCAAGCGAAACGAAATAGGAGCGCATATGAGATATGTGCGGGACCGAGAATAATGCTTGTATGTGATACCGTATTTCATTCTCGCGATGAATGTATCGATTAGGTTATATGCGATATACCCTAGTTATCGAATCAAGGGTTGATTCGATAAACCGATGCATTGCATACTAGTCGGTTATATACGATATGACCGGATCGTTAAATCAAGTGTTGATTTAATGATTTGATGCATAAATGTATATTTGATATATTACTTTGCATTAACTAGTATCGGTTCACTTTAAATGGATTTTCTCACTCGGGTGTGCGCATTGCATATGCGATATGATTTGTGCACTTGCTTGTATCATATTTGATGATACATGCATGTTAGTGTGTAGGTTTAGTCTAAACCTTAGTTAAGTAAATGGTTAGGGTTATGTTTAATTAATTTATTTATTGCATTTTGGCAAAAGGAAAAATGGTTGCTTTATTTTGTTTCTATCTTGAAGTTTCATGAAGGATTGAAAAGTCAACCATTTTTGTTTCATGCCTAACCTAACCATTCACCTAACTAGGGTTTGCTCTCTACACATAACCATGGTTATGTAATGATAAGAATGGATTTTCTTTTCTTTATTAATTGAACTTATCATAACCATTTCCTTCTTCTTCTTCCTTGAACTCAAGAAGAAAAGCTTAGGTCATCAATGGTGATTGATGATAAAGAGTGAGAAATCCAATTCTAAATTGAACCCACTTCCTATTTCTTCATCCTCTATCTCTTGCCAAGTAGTAGAGTGTGTTTACTTCACAAGTTTCATGACTTGGTGAAGTTGTGAGCTTGATCTAGCGATGCCTCGACGTAGATCATCTTCGGCATGGACATCGACGACCTAGCTTGCCCATTCTCCGACGAAGCCGACTCTAGAGCCCGGATTTGATTTGGACAGCGGAGAGGACCTCGTTGCGGAGCTATGGAGGTGGAGCACCGGATCTACAAAGGTTGTATTTCCGTTAAACTTTTAGTTAAGTGTTAACTAGTTAGTTTTTCGCCTAGACATCTAGTCGACGATCCGTGGTTTAGGGTTTGTAGGCACCGTAAAATTTTAATATGGCATGTTCGATGCCTTGTGAGACCTCCTTGGGGTGCCTAGGAACCCTACAGTGGTATCAGAGCCTAGCTAGAGCCTTAGGCGATGCGTAGACGGAGTTTGAAGTCCGATCGAACCGAAACCCAAACTTTAGAATGCTCTCTGTACTTTTTTGAAATTCGTGGATTTTTGAGAATTAAAAATATGCAGAAAAATCAGCAGGAAATTGTAAGAATTACGGTGCAAAAATTACTTAATGATCTTTCTAAAGTGCGGCGGAACCGCGGCATTAGAGTGCTAATGCGGCCCTTCCGCCGCACTTTTGTCTTATTAGGCGTTCAATTTTGCACAGTAATTCCTATTTTGCAGTGTTGGTTTTCCTGGAATATTTTTTTCTGAAATCAAGAGTTGAGTATTTTGGGTTGTATAGGGGGTTCGTACATACGATCGGATTATCAAATTTTGTCTATGTGGCTTTCCGGATAAATTTTAGAATATGTTAAAAAGTCCGACCGGATATAAATACCCAATTTTTCCCCTGTCGGGAAATTTCCAAGTGTTGGATTTTTCCGTAGTTTAACGACGTTCTAAGTAGTGCAAGTAATGCGATGGTCCCTCTAGAAGACACAAACCTTAACTCGATTATGTGACCGTCTTGAACTGCCCTTTGAACCTTCGGGTTTGGGGCAGTACGGCGTGCCACATGTGAGGCGTTGGCTTGACCCTTCTACGGCTGGACCGTTGGTGCTGAGGTACGAACTGAATGTTGTTAGACTAGTTTCATATGTTGATCTGTATCGGGAAAACTTGGGTGTTAGGATGTTCGATCGGAAAGTTTAACATTTTCTATTTATCCGGAATGTGATACAATAATTGGAATTCACAAAAGTTATGTGATAACTGAATGAATGTTATAAACATAACAGTTTAGTCTCACTTGATCGGTTGCCACGGAATTTTGATGTGATCAAAAGTCCGTCGCAATCACGTAGTATACGCGGATACTCGCCGGGTAAACATAATAGACAGCATCACCCCATAACCCCGACCAAGTGACTGTAGGAGAACCCCGTCGCCGAAAGCATCCGTTCGGGTGCTCGCGGTAGCGGTGTTCCGCCTTGGTGCACTTTGTCGACGGCGTCTGGGGTGCGGCCGTCTACTGAAGTTTGCGACGAGCATTCGATCAGTATGTCGGGAATCTTGTTGAATTGCCCGACTTGATGTTGAAAAGTGTTTTCGATTTTGAGACTAAAATGCGGGGTTTATAATTGTTAGGCATGCGATGTCTAAGTAATTCATTTGGTCAGGCATGCGATGTCTGAGGTGGTTGCGGATTCCAACTGTTGTAGTTTTACACTTTCTTTTCTGTGACCGTAAGTGTAATATGTGATATCGCCGGTTTCGTTGCTATATGTCAACGACAATTGGGATGCGCATATTTACTTACGTTGATGACATGTGATGTTATGTGTTGCTGGATATGTTATATTGGATCGTCGTGTTTGAATAGCCGGGGGTTTTTATGTGAGATGAGTGTTTTTCATTTTCATTCATGTAAAAACTTGTATGTAATATTCTTTTATTGGGGCGCTTCCAGGTTGCGGAAGTAGTCACCTCTTGTATATTATTTACTTTTCCGCACTAGGATAGACCCAAGGAGGAGGGCACAAATAACCGGGTTCTGGAGTCCAGTGGGAGACCAACTCGAGGAGTCGAGTCCGGGTCTCCTAACTCTAGAATTATAGGGTTGCTTGCCGCTCTCGTAGGGGTCTAGGGGTGTGGGTTTGGCTATTCATCACGACCGTGGAATCCGTGTTTTATACTGGCTCGTATTGAAAACACGGACATCCTAGTATATCCAATATTTCATATGATTCTTCTGCTGCGATATCTGTGATGTGATCATGTGATGTTTCTGTGATAGATACAGTATATAGTATATATGATATATTATATAAACGTTGCTTATGTTTTACACCCGCGCTAGCCCTGCCCCGCTCTGCCGTTAGTTACCTAACCTAACGGTGCACGAGGGGACATCGAGGCGAATGCGGATGGCATAAGTGTACGTCGTATTTATCTGTGATATTTAGGTACATAATAGATGGGACTTCATTAATGTGATTAATGAAATAAAAGAAACCTAAGATGTTGTAGAATCGAATTTCAAAATAAAACAGGTAGCTACAGTTCTTGCTTTGCACAGCGGTATATGCGATATATCCTGCACTTTATTCGATGAGGAAAGGACCGAGATCCCTTCACCGGGAGTGACTCCTTTAGCAATAACTGGCAGATGCTACACACTCGGTTTGTCTTTTGATTGCTTTTAAGTGTTTTGCTTTGCACAGTGATATATATGATATATCCCGCATCTCATTCGACGAGGAAAGGACCGACGATCCCTTCACCGGGAGTGACTCCTTTAGCAAAACTAGAAAATCCTCAAAAACACTCCATTTCAAAATTCATTCGATCCTACAACGATATCAAGTTCATTAGGCAATAGGTTTTCAGAAAAACCTGTCGTAGCCCTCCGTCATTTCAGATATGTACTGGTTAGTATTCGTGCTGCGTTTGTTGACCTCTGTCAAGACGCAGTGTGCGGTAGCTGATTAGTGCTTATCTGCATAAGCATATGATGTGATTGATTTAGGGTAGTCGTGCGACCTTGTTGACCTCTGTCAAGGGTCGTGCGGGTGGGTTTACTTCAATCAGGAAATGACGGGTTGAACTTGACTAGCAGCCTATGGTTTGTTGACCTCTGTCAAGGTCATAGGACGCTAGGGGCAAAATATTATCGGGAATTTCAAGTGTTGAAATTTGCAATGAGATTGCATACCTTCTATGAGATAGTTGGATCCCGATACCTGCTGCGAGTAAGAGTTACTTCTGGGAGAGTTTTATACATTACAATTAGCCGATCAAGTAGGTGTCTAGAAAGGTGTTAACGAGGTTACGCCTCAGGGAAAACGAGGTTTACATTAATTAGGTTCGTGCGAAAGCACGGGGGACCTCCCTCAAAGTACCGACACTGGCCTGGCTGAAAGATTGGCGAACTTGTAGTGTGTAATTAATCCCGGCTAGTCTTTCCTTTTAGGGTTTGAAGGAAGATTTGATAAAAAGCAGTGGGAGCCATCCTGATTAGATAAAATAATAACCAATCTATTCTTGACAGAGCGCACGCTGAGTGTTTTCTTCTCTCTCTCTCCTGGTAGCGACCATATCACGCCTTAATCAAGATAATAATACGGATTATTGACCGAACCCGCTTGTTATACTGAGCTGGGGAACGTTGGTCCCGCTCCAACTTATAATTGTTATAAGACAGAGCAGGAAATTGGGGATTACCAGAATTCCCGTGCCGCCCAAACGAAGAGAGTGCATGCTGATGCATCATCTTCGGGTGTGTTCGTTACAAAGAACTGTTTCTCTGTATCCTCTACGTCCTGGGTATGTGATACCAGATCAGGATCCTAGATATGTAATCTGTTACATAGGGCTACAGAAAGGTAGAGAACTGAGAACGGGTGATAAGTTTCATGAGGCAGAAAACGGGGCAAGAGTTGCAACCAAGTCTGTCGGTCACTATCACCCTGTATTCCAAATACATTGTTTCTGAACGAATGTTATTAGATACCGAACCTGATATACAAAATCATATCTATCTCTTTATTAGTAAAGAAATGATAAAATTTTGTATTGTTGGATAATGTTTTGAACATTTCCTATATCAAAAGTTGATTGGTTCAGGCACGTTATCTAAAAGCATTGATGCTCTAAATCAAACTACAGTTCTTAGTATACAGAACACACACAAGAGGAAAAGTTCAGAAATGAACGAATTCTTCTTGAGGTATTGTAGACTAGGTCATATCAATGCGACCCGACTAGCTAGAGTTACATTTAGATGTATATTTAAATCAGTTTGAATTTACATCTTGTGAAACTCGCCAGTCATGTCACAAAGATAAGATGACCATAGCTCCGTTTATTAGAAACAGAGAAAGAGTTAGTGAACTCTTGGGATGATACATGTTGATGTATGTAGATCCCCAGTCTGCATATGCCAAGACCGGTTCTTTGTACTTCATTACCTTCTCTGATAATCTCTCAAGATTCAGACATATGTTCCTGTTGAAACACAAGTCTGAACCTTTTGAGATATTCACAGAATATAAGTTAGAAGTAGAGAACCAAAATACGGGTATAAGTATTATATCCTTTGATGTGATCGAGGAGGAGAATACTTGAGCACGGAATTCCTGGACTTTTCTAAAGGAGAATGAGATTCTCTCTCAGCATTGCTCCTCTGTATACACCATGGCACGATGGTATATCGGGGTGGAGCAATTACACCCTATGTGATAAGGTGTGCTCTATGATGAGTACTACTGAGTTACCTGTTTCCTTTTGGGGTTATGCACTTGAGAAGCTGCATACCTATTGAATAGGGTTCCAATCAAATCAGTTGCCTACCACTCCATATGAGATATGGAAAGGGAAGAGCCCATGTCTTAAGCTAGTTAAGATTTGGGGTTGTCCGGCTTATGTCTAAAAGCAAAATCCGGACAAGCTCGAGGCAAGTTCTGTTATGTAGAACTGGAAATGTTCCAGCTATACGAACTGCAGCAGATGATTTGATAGAGCCAAAGGATTCAGTAGATTCCAACGAACCTCAGCCTCTCCGCCGATCTAGAAGGGTTCCTCACCCACCTGAGAGATACTTCGGTTTCTCTATGACAGTGGGAGCGAGGATTGCATCATGAGATGATGACCCAACTAGTTTCGAGCTGGCCATCAAGAGTGAGACTCTGTAAGAATGGCTGGATGCTTAGCGATCTGAGATGGAATCCTTATACACCAGCAAAGTATGGACTTTAGTTGCTATATCTGAAGGGTTAAATCCCCATCAGGAGCAAGTAAATCTTGAGAAGATTACTTGGTGTACATGGAAAAGTTGAGACTTTCAAAGCTAGACTTGTTAAAGCTTTTCGTCATAGACCAGGCGTGGATCATGATGAAACCTTTTCAAGTGACTATGCTTAAGTCCATCCAGATCCTACTTGTCACGGCTACATACCATGACTACGATATCTGGTGGTTGGGTGTCATGACTGCTTTTCTAAATGATATTTTAGAATAGCGCGCCTATAAGTACATAGCCAGAGGGCCTCGTAGACAGTGGGAGCAGCAGAAACGTGTGCAAGATGTTTTATAGGATAAAGCAGGCATCGCGGAGTTGGAACATCTGTTTTGATGGATCAGTCAAATAGTTTGACATCATCAAAATGGTAGATGAACCTTGTATATACAAAAAGGTAGTAGGGAGTATGGTTACGATCCTCGTAGAGTACGTGGATGATATACTCTTGATAGGGAAGAAGTTTCCTATGCTACGCTCGGTCAATCTCCGTTTATCATAATGATTCTCCATATAGGATCATAATGATACCTACTAACTCCTGGATTTTGGATCTATGAGATAGATCTAAATGGATGTTAGAATTCTCACTAGATGTAGTGAGATGGTATCAACCAATCCTGGGGAGAATCACTGGAAGGGTTCCAGGGTGATAAAGACGACTGAATGTCAGTCACAGGCATTGTCTTTACCCTCAGTAAAGGGACGGTATGTTGGAAGAGTTCCAAGCTAGATACCGTGGCATACTAGACGATAAAGGCAGGATACATCGCTACTTAAGATGCTACCAAAGAGGCTGTTTGGGTGTATAATGGTTCATGAGATGAACTATGTTCCTCCCATTGTGTGACAATGGAGTCGTGGCTTATGCCAAGGAACGCAGGTCCCATCAGTGATCCAGACTTATTCTAAGGTAGTATCGCCTGATCATGGAGATAGTTGATCTCCAGGGTGATCGAGATTAGGAGAGTAGACTCAGAGGACAACACAGCGGATCCACTCACAAAGGCCTGTTCCCAGAGAGAGACTTTTATGGGATGGTTGAGTATGAGATACTGCAACCATTGCTACAGATGGCCCTAGTGCAAGTGGGAGATTGTTAGTTATATGTATGCCCTAGAGGCCATTACTGTACATAGGATGTATATTGTAGTGGATGCTGGGACATATATAGGGAGGACTTTCTTGCTCGACATGATAGTATGCTATCTGGTTACCCTTTACCTTAACGTGTATGCTGATTGTCTCTCTGTTACATGTTGGTAAAGCCCTTAGGATCTGTACTTGACTACCTGGACTATGATGCGGATCATACTAGTGGGGACATGGTAGTCCATAAGTACATCCTTCAAACTCCGTAGTCGTGGGTGTATCGAGACGGGGCATCGATATACCAGAGTAGACTAGCGTATACCTTCTCGACCCATATAGATGGGCGATGGATGATCCCATATCCATCGGTGTTTGACATCAGAGATGATATACGGGTGCTCAGTAGAGACTGGGTACACTGGACGGACTCGCCGAGAACTCCCAGATGGTATTATACCTCACGTCAGATGGCAGTTCTCTGGTGACACTGGTACAGAGTAGTCTGTTGACCCGAGATCGTCATAGAGTCTTGTGTGGTTCCCACTGTGCTTTGATTTCCATCTTACCACGTCTAAGAGGGCGTGCAAAACGGTGGTTTTTGGATACAGTCCCGAATCACATGGAGGCAATGAGCGATAGGAGGGGATTCGTCTCTCCCGGTATAGGGGGTTGATGTTGCGCTGTGTTCGATTGGCTATAACAGGAAATCCCTGGCCAGGGTTGCTGAGATTTACTGGTAAGTGTTACCAGTAGTTTCTCGAACAGTTATAGACCTCATATCGACACGACTTATCGAGCTATTGGGGTCTGACGTTTACCACCCCTAGGCGAGATATGCAACATATCAGACGATCAGACCGGACTGTACGGTAGTGTTACTGGTCGGATTCACTGGAGTGTGAGCGGGCTTGCTCGTCGATCTTCAGATCGCTCAATACCCGGGTGGCCGTTACGTTTAGCAGACCGCTTGCGGCTTGTGGGTGTTTGATATGATCATCACCTGCTGCCGGCGTATTGACGAGTCTTTAGAGTCCTACATAGAGGTTTCCTGGCTCAAGCGAAACGAAATAGGAGCGCATATGAGATATGTGCGGGACCGAGAATAATGCTTGTATGTGATACCGTATTTCATTCTCGCGATGAATGTATCGATTAGGTTATATGCGATATACCCTAGTTATCGAATCAAGGGTTGATTCGATAAACCGATGCATTGCATACTAGTCGGTTATATACGATACGACCGGATCGTTAAATCAAGTGTTGATTTAATGATTTGATGCATAAATGTATATTTGATATATTACTTTGCATTAACTAGTATCGGTTCACTTTAAATGGATTTTCTCACTCGGGTGTGCGCATTGCATATGCGATATGATTTGTGCACTTGCTTGTATCATATTTGATGATACATGCATGTTAGTGTGTAGGTTTAGTCTAAACCTTAGTTAAGTAAATGGTTAGGGTTATGTTTAATTAATTTATTTATTGCATTTTGGCAAAAGGAAAAATGGTTGCTTTATTTTGTTTCTATCTTGAAGTTTCATGAAGGATTGAAAAGTCAACCATTTTTGTTTCATGCCTAACCTAACCATTCACCTAACTAAGGTTTGCTCTCTACACATAACCATGGTTATGTAATGATAAGAATGGATTTTCTTTTCTTTATTAATTGAACTTATCATAACCATTTCCTTCTTCTTCTTCCTTGAACTCAAGAAGAAAAGCTTAGGTCATCAATGGTGATTAATGATAAAGAGTGAGAAATCCAATTCTAAATTGAACCCACTTCCTATTTCTTCATCCTCTATCTCTTGACAAGTAGTAGAGTGTGTTTACTTCACAAGTTTCATGACTTGGTGAAGTTGTGAGCTTGATCTAGCGATGCCTCGACGTAGATCATCTTCGGCATGGACATCGACGACCTAGCTTGCCCATTCTCCGACGAAGCCGACTCTAGAGCCCGGATTTGATTTGGACAGCGGAGAGGACCTCGTTGCGGAGCTATGGAGGTGGAGCACCGGATCTACAAAGGTTGTATTTCCGTTAAACTTTTAGTTAAGTGTTAACTAGTTAGTTTTTCGCCTAGACATCTAGTCGACGATCCGTGGTTTAGGGTTTGTAGGCACCGTAAAATTTTAATATGGCATGTTCGATGCCTTGTGAGACCTCCTTGGGGTGCCTAGGAACCCTACAGTAATCCCTCTCACTTAGTGTTAAAGTGTTTAACATGCTTGTTTTCGCCTAATCTCTAGTTTAAAGATCCGGCTTTGGGTTGTTCGGCATAGCTAAATTTTTAATCGGGCATGGTTGATGCCTCATAGACCCTTGTGCGTGTGCCTAGCATCCCTACAGTGGTATCAGAGCCAAGCTAGAGCTTTAGGAGAAGTTTAAAGTCTGATCGAACCCGGAAACCCCGACGAATACCCTTCTTTGGATATTTTTCAAAAATGTGATTTTTTCTGCATTAAAAATACTCAAAAAAATCAGCAGGGAATTTTATGGACATATGTGAAAATCGAGCCACTGATTCACTTAAGCTGCCGCGGAACCGCGGCAAAGTCATGCTATTTGCGGCGGTTCCGCGGCGCTACAGTAGAGTTAGGGTTTCTTTTTTGTAGAGTTTCATCCGTATGTATTTCCTGATGTTTCTGGGAATTTTTAATTTACTCAAGAGTTGAGTTTTCTGGGTTGTATTAGGAACTCGTTGATTCGATCGGATAATTTAACTTCATTTAGTTTGTCCAACGTGTTAAAAAGTTCGAACGGATATCAATAACTCACTTTTTCCTCTTCCGGAAAATTTCCAAGCGTTGGATTTTTCCGTAGTTTAAGAACGTTCTATGTCGTGCAAGTAACACGGTGGACCCTCTAGAAGGCAACAAACCTTAACTCGATTATGTGACCGTCTTGAACTGCCTCTAAATCTTAGGGTTTATGGCAGTACGGCGTGACACATGTGAGGCATTGGCTTGACCCTTCTATGGCTGGACCATTGGTACTGTGGCATGTGATGGATGTTTTTAAACTAATTTCAAATGTTGAGAACTATTTGGGAAAACTTTGGTGTTTGATTATTCGATCGGAAAGTTTAACATTATCTATTTATCTGGAATGTGATACAATATTTGGAATCCATAAGTAGTTATGAGATAACTAATTTGAATGTTATAAATCTAGCTGTTCAGTCTCAGATGATCTATTGCCACGAAATTTTGATCTGATCAAAAGTCCGTCGCAATCACGTAGCGTATGCGGATACTCGCCGGGTAAACTTAACAGACAGCCACATCCCATAGCCCCCACCAAGTGACTGTAGGAGAACCCCATCGCCAAAAGCATCCGTTCGGGTGCTCGCGGCAGCGGTGTTCCGCCTTAGTGCACTTCGTCGACAGCTTCGGGGGTGTGGCCGTCTACTAAAATTTACGACGAGCATTCGATCAGGATGTCGGGAATCTTGTTAAATTTCCTGACTTGATATTGAAAAGTGTTTTCGATAATGAGACTAAAATGCGGGGTTTATAATTGTTAGGCATGCGATGTCTAAGGAATTCATTTGGTTAGGCATGCGATGTCTATAGAGGTTGCGGATTCCAACTGTTGTAGTTTTACACTTTCTTTTCTGTGACCGTAAGTGTAATATGTAGTTATATCGCTGGTTTTCGTTGCTATACATTGACGGCAATCGGTGTATGCATACTTACTTACGTTGATAACATATGATGTTATGTGTTGCTGTGATATGTTATATTGGATCGTCCTGTTTGAATAGTCGGGGGTTTTATGTGAGATGAGAGTTTTTCTTTTTTATTCATGTAAAATTCATTTGTATGTAATATTCCTTTATTGTGGCACTTCCGGGCTGAGGATGATGTCACCATTGTATAATATTTACTTTTCCGCATTAGGTAGACCCAAGGAGGGGAGCACAAGTAACTGGGTTCTAGGTTCCAGTGGGAGACCATCTTGAGGAGTCGAGACCGGGTCTCCTAACCGTAGAATTGGCAGTGTTGCTTGCCGCTCTCGTAGGGGTCTAGGGATGTGGGTTTGGCTATTCATCGCGACCGTGGAATCCGTGTTTTATACAGCCTCGTATTGAAAACACGGACATCCTAGTATATCCAATATTTCATATATTTTCTTCTGCTGCAATATTCTGTGATGAGATCATATTACTGCCTGAGACGAATTTTTATATTATATATATAAGATATATATTATATATTGTTGATTTCGTTTCATATCTGATACTTGTGAAGAAAAATAAAATGGGACTTCATTAATGAGATTAATGAAATAAAAGAAACCTAAAGATGTTGTAGAAACTTGTTTAAAAACTGGTAGCTCTAGTTCTTGCGTTGCATAGTGGTGTTCCTTGTAGAACATCCAGCACCTTATTCGATAAGGAAAGAGCCGAGATCCCTTAACCGGGAGTGACCTCTTTAGCAAAACTAGAAAAAAGTCAAAAACACTCCATTTAAAATCACTCGATTCTATAACGATATCAAGTTCGTTACGCAAAAGGTTTTCTTAAGAACCTGTCGTAGCCCTCCGTCATTTCAGATAAGTACTGATTAGTATTCGTGCTGCGTTTGTTGACCTTAGCCAAGGCCTAGTGTGCGGTAACTGATTAATACTTATCTGTATAAGCATATGATGCGATTGAGTTAGGGTAGTCGTGCGACTTTGTTAACCTTAGCCAAGGATCGTGCGGGTGGGTTTAATTCAATCGGGAAATGACGGGTTGAACTTGGCTAGAACTTATGATTTGTTGACCTTAGCCAAGGTCATAAGTTGCTAGGGGCAAAATATTATTGGGAATTTCAAGTGTTGAAATTTGCAATGAGATTGCATACCTTCTATGTAATAGTTGGATCCCGATACCCGCTGCGAGTAAGAGTTACTCCTGAGAGAGTTTTACACATTACAATTAGCCGATCAAGTAGGTGTCTAGAAAGGTGTTAACGAGGTTACATTCCTGGGAAAACGAGATTTACTTTAATTAGGTCCGTGAGAAAGCACGGGGAACCTCCCTCATGTTGGAGATAGTGCCCTCAGAGTCAATTATTGGATCACAGGCACGTGATTGCAATGATTGAGGGAGGACCTATCCCGGTAGAACAGTCTTACTCGAGATGATAGTATACTATCTGGTTTATCTTTATCATCGTGTACTGCTTTAGGTGACCTGACAGGTCGCTATTACACGCTGATAGAGCCCCTAGGATTCTTGCTTGACGACCAGCAGTATGATGGCGATCATATACGTGGGAGCTGGGGTCTATAAACACATCCTTAAATGGTCCCTAGTCGTGGGAGTTTCGAGACAGAGCATCGATACTCCATTAGTAGACTAGTGTATACAGTCGAGACCCCGACGAGGGGCGGTGGCCGGTCTCACAAGCCACTGGTGTCAGATGGTTCACCTAAGATGTATACAGGTGCTCATTGGGTTATGAGTACACCGGAAAGGACTCGCCGGGAACCTGCTAGTTGGTATTATACCATACGTCAGATAGCAGTTCCCAGGTGACATGTGTACAGGTTAGTTCATCGACCTGAGATCGTCATTTGTCTCGTGTGAGTTCCCACTGTGCTTTGATTACTACCCTACCACGGCTCAAAGGAGTCGTGCAAACAGGTTTTAGTTGGGTACAGTCCCGAGCCACATGGAAGAAGTGAGCGGATCTGCAGGGGTTCGTCTCTCCCGGTATTGGGGGTGAGGTCGCGCTGTGTCTAGGAGAGCCATTACACAAAGCCCTCGGCCGAGGCAGAAGATTTACTGGTAGGTATTCCAGTAGTATCTCAGGGTGTTCTGGGCTTCACTCCGACACGACTTGTACCGCCTTTGGGGGTCTGACTTTTACAAACCCCCTAGGCCCGCCATGCGATGCTCATAGACGAACGGACCGGACTGTACGGATATTGTCACTGACAGGCTCAGTAGGGTGTCAGGATGAGTTCGCTCATCGACGTCCCTTTTGGTCAATAGCTGGTGGCCCGTTACGTATTGGCTTATACCTCTGACGTGCTAGTGGTTAAATCCACAGCCATAGTATTGACGAGTCTTTAGAGTCCACCACACATTCAGTTACTCAGCTTTCGGGCGAAACGCTGTAGAGACCGTATGGAGATATGGCAGGGTCCGATCAGATACGTGCGGTATTGCACGGATCAGGATCGGACAGTTTTGTACTAGTGGCCATATAGTTATATAGCAGGGTTCGATCTGATACGTGCGGTATTGCACGGATCAGGATCGGACGGATATTACTAGCCGGCTTTGGTTTAAGCCGGATCCTAATATAGTACAGTATAGATTTTGTCTCTTTGCATTTGTATCCGGACGGAATACAGATGCGGGTGTGTATGCACAGTATCGGGGTTTTCCTGTAATTTATTACGGGACCAATTTTCTGGAGTTGCCAGTTTGCATTCCGTTCCGGTCGGTTTTTCTTTGTTCTTTCCCGTCCGGACTTTTCCGATGGAGGGGGTAATTTGCAGTTTTGCAAATTACATTTGTGGAGGGGGTTTCTTGCAAAAGTATTCATTATGATAGGATTAGAATCTTTCATCCATGATGGTGCATTTAATGAGATTAAAGAGAGGGTATGGGTTTGATGTGGATTAAGCATGGTTGATGTTTGTTTATGGTCACCATTTTCTCTTCTCCTACCATCACCTCCCTTCATGCTACAAATTCTTTTCCTCCACCATTTCCTAGCAAGTTTTGGCCGGCCACATTTTTGGGAGAGAAGAGAGAGGATCATTTTGGTGAGGGTGGGAAAAATTATCATTCATATCATTTTTCCATTGCTACCAAAATTCCCAAGTTCATTTCTCAACCGCATTCCTCCATCAAGGCAACATAACCCCAAAGAGACAAAGCACTACACATTCTACAGCAAATCTTGGGCACGTCGGCTAGCCAACTTCGCGCCCGAGTTGCCTCGGTATTGTGGTGGGAGCCCGTAAAAGATACAGACGACGTGGTGCCCTTCCGGCAAGGATGCGACGACCGGAGTTTCCGCGGGAGATCGGGACGACGACGAGAAGACCGGAGGACTCGGATCACTCGGTACATCTTTCACCCCATCTCTAGTTAGCTAGTATAGGTTAATGGTTTCGATCCGGGTATATTGTCCGCGGTAGCGCCAGTTCCAAGTAAGGAAAATTTTTGATTCCGCATTTTGGCCTCGGATAGACGGCCGGGGCGCTGCCGTGGCGCAACATGGTATCAGAGCCACGCCATTAACCTAGCATAGCTTTTTCTAATGCGTTTTACTTATTCGATCGACCAAAATTCCAAAATCCGCGTTTTTGCATGCATCAGTTTTCTGTCGATTTTTTCCGGGCTCTAAAAATTTTTCAGGTTGTAGAAAATTGATGTACATGAAATTCTAAGACTACTGGGAAAATTCGACACAGTCAGTCGATGACTGAAGCGCGGAACCGCGGCCAAACCCCCCCTTGGGCCGCAGTTCCGCCGCGCATTGGTCTCTTCACTGTATCATATTTTTCCAGTGGGCTTCTGGGATATTTTTTGGGGTTTTGGAATATTAATATTGGGCCCAGATTTTCTGTGAGTGCTACAGTATTGCTTGGGGGCCCACTTGTTAATGTTTAATCGATCGGATATTTTAAACACATTATTTCACAGTATTTACATTATATCTGCGACCGTGAATGTCACTCGATCGGTAAATCCGGTCTAACTGCTATAGCCCGGTTAGACGGATTTGCGAACGTGATTTTCACGTTGATGTTCTGTGTTTATGCTGTGTTGTTGCGGATCGGTCGGTGGGGATAGCCTGGATGCAATGCTAGTACTGTTCTGTTGTATTATGTACATTTGATATTGCGGGGCGAGCGTCCGACATGTGGACTGCCGTCACTGCCTGATTGTATTATTCTTTTGGGGCACGACCTGGTTGCGGTTGATGTACCCGTTGTATGTATATTTTACTTTCTGTACTAGGATTGCCCCGCGGTGGGGTGCACGGATAGCCGGGTTCTGGAGGGAAACAAGCCCGCATCTCATGGCATTGGGACGGAGGGGGCTCCACTCCAGGATTGGCGGGCTATTCGCCGCACTCGTAGGGGGTACAGGTTGACCCAGGAGGGGTGCCCGAGTTACCGGATTCCGTGAAGTGCTGGGTGGTCCATTCACGTTGCTGAAGGGGGCTGCCTCGCTTCAGGTTTTGGCGGGTGACTTGCCGCGCCCGTAGGGGTCTAGGTTTTCATTGCACAGGCTATCCACACAACCAGGGGAACGTCGGGTTTCAGCAGCGGCTCTGTGAAACCCGGGGCTTCCAGATATCTGTATTGTTCTGTGATGCTGTATATTTCTGTGATGTTGCCTTTTATCACGCCTTGAGCGAAATATAATATATTGGTATATATATTAGTAGATGTTGTATATGTTTTTCATCCGCGCTAGTCCAGTCCCCGCTCTGCCGTTAGTTAGCTAACCTAACGGGTGATGACGGGACCCAGTGGCGAATGCGGATGGCATATACGTACGTCAGTATATTTTCGTTCTTTATGGTGTGATCAATTGATGGGACTGCATTGATTCGGATCAATGCAAGCTAAACAAACCTATTCTGATGTTGTTAGAACATTTTTCAAAAAGCTGTTATTGCAAGGACGTTCACTTTTGTTTTGCATCGTGGTATTCATTTGGAATATCCTGCTCCTCAGTCGACGAGGCAAGGGCCGAGATCCCTTCACCGGGAGTGACCCCTTGGACAGAAGTTTGCGTCAGGGCATTAACTTCACTATAGCCAATTACTTTTGCTTTGCATCGTGGTATTCAGTTGGAATATCCTGCACCTCATTCTACGGGGAAAGAGCCGAGATCCCTTCACCGGGAGTGACCTCTTTAGTAAAGGTTTTCATCACTATATTTTTTATAAAAAGTTATCCAGTTCCTTCAAACGATATCAAGTTCATTACGTTAAAGGTTTTTCGCCAAAAACCAGTCGTAGCCCTCCGTCATTTCAGATTGGTATTACTTAGTATTCGTGCTGCGTTTGTCGTACATTGCCGAGGCGTAGTGTTCGGTAGCTATGTAGTGCTTTTCTGTCACATGGATAAGTGGATTGGTTAGGACAGTCGTACGGTCTTGTTGGCATTGTCAAGGACTCGTACGGGTGGGTTTAACGCAATCAAGATAATGACGGGTAGAACTTGACTAGGACTCTTTGATTTGTTGGCATTGTCAAGGTCACTTGGGTCCTAGGGGTAAAAACCTACATCGGGAGTTTCAAAAGAACTGAAACTTGCCAGATATGCGCATACCTTCTGGAGTGTGGTGACTTGAGTGGATTCCGTCAAGTTATCATGTGATGATAGTTGGATCCCGATTCCCACTGATGAGTTGGTTTACTCCTCGGGTGATCCCGACTAATTCTTCTTTCAGGTTTGGAGGAGAATTTGACGGTACAGTGGAAGGTTTCCAGATTAGATAAAGTGATAACCATTCTGATCTAGGTTAGAGTGCACGCTGAGTGTTTTCTTTTCTCTCTCTCTTTGGCAGCGACCATTGACCCGACCCTGGACTATGACTCAGTGACCAAGTTGACCGAACCTTCTTAACACTGGCTTTTGGATTGTCAGAGTTGCAAACCTCATTGCCACTCCTACTTTTATCCTTTTCTCCAGGACACCCCGTATTACTACGAACGTCCACTTCCATTGGACAAAACCATCGTATGGTTAGATACGAACTCGAAGGGATTCGAGGATGGTTTCCGGTTCTGGAGAAAACGGATAGGATTATTCAGTTGTTTTTTCCCTTTTACCTTTTCTCAAGTTGTGAGTACTCCTTGGTTTAGGAGATAGTACACCTATTACGCAAATTGGATAGTCTTCTTCCAAACCTTAGGCTCGTGCCGACCGGTAGGGAATGAAGAAAACCAATTAGCCTAAACGGTGTGCAGAAGGTATTAAGATTAAGACAAAGCAAGGGATTAGTAAGAGGGCAAAGTAAATTGCGACTGATATTCACGACCAAACCAAATATTTCTTCGCCAATCCTAAATCACCTTTGTATTTCTCCAGGACACTCCATATCACTACGAAGATCCACAGTTTATTGGATACTCCATCGTATGGTTATATACGAACTCGAAAGGAACTTGTTCCAGTTCGGGGATGGATTCTGGTCCAGGAGAAATAGGAATAAGGTTTATTCGGTTGTCTTTTATCTTCACCTTCTCTCGCATTGCGAGTGCTCCTAGGATTAGGACAGTACACCCATTATTCTTATTGGATAGTCTTCTTCCAAACCATAGGCTGGTGCCGAACGGTAGGAAAGGAAGAAAACCATTTGGCCTAAGGGGTGTGCAGAAGGTAATGACTAAAGACATATAAAGGGATTTGGAGAGGTGGCAAAGAACTATACGGTTACAGTCGTGAATCTGGAAGAGCCATTACTAGGAATACCAGAATACCCCACAGAAACATTTCAATGTTTCAGTTTCAACTGTGTACTGTTAAAAGAAAACTGATTTCCCGATTAGACACTTGCTCCAGGGTATGTATTTACCAGGTTTGATTCTCACATCTGTATGGTTTTACAGATGATGAGTGGGAGTAAGTTATTGGGAATTGGGTGATCATCCTCATTATATCGGGATTCGTTGTAATCGGTGATATTTGAGGAGATCACCTGGGTTGTTTGCCGGTCGGCAAATATTTGGTTTTGAATATCCGCTGTTGTGCACCATTTTCAAATTGATATATCTGTACGTCTATTTTCATAGAGTGAGATATACCTTTTGATATTATGTCGATGACATTTACCTATATCAGTGGATGGTTAGGTAAGGAGCATCAAACAGCGGTGTAATTCTTCTTAACCATAAGTACAGTTTTCAACCTACGACGCACAGTGAAAGAGTTGTTAGACTCGGCGGACTTATACAGAGTATTGTATGTTGTCCAGTATCCATTGGGACAGAGGGGTTGGTCCTCATACTATATTCTGTTTACTTTTAACTTCTCTAGTTCTTAGACATATGTTTCGTAGAAACACAGGGTCTGAGTTTTGAGGAGTTATCGGTATAAGAATAGAGTAGAGAACCAGGTATTGCAAGTATCGGGATTCTTCAAGGTGATCGAAGATGTAGATACTTGTGTATGGTATTCAGTTGATAGTAATGAGAACTTGCTTCTCCTTCAGGTTACTCATAATTGGAAGCATTCCTAAGTTGAGTAACGCTGATCGGCCTCCTTCCATTTAGTTGACATGCACTGGAGATAGCTGCATGATTTGAATATGATTCATTTAAATCAGTGCCTCTGGTTCTATATTGGATATAGAACAGTTCATACCTTAACGATGTTAAGGTACGGGGAGTTGTCCGGCTTATGATTAAAACCAGACACTGGACAACTCAAGGCACGTTTCTGTAATGGCTGTTTGTGGGTTGACCCAGGCTATGACGAGGGTTGACTTTCTACCATCTGGAAGATCAATAGTGATATTGTTCTTAACTCGCCACATTTTAAAAGGAAATGGTTATTTTTCAGAAAACAGTAGTGGGAGTATGGTAGAACTGGAAGCGATTCCAGAACCGCAAACGATTACTGAAGATTTGATAAGGAACCTAAAGATTCAATCTGATTTGACATTCCATTGGCCACTCCGCAGATACGGTGGGTAACTTCAGGCACCCGAGAGGTACTCTGGTAGCCTCAAGGACGGTGACAGGGAAGTTCTTGTTTACCCACACTTGCCATTGCTGTTGTTCCAGGATGCGAGACCCGGCAGGAGGATGAGTATAGCGTCGTTCTAAACTAGCTTTAGAAGTGCACGTCTATATGACTCTGCCAGAGGGTTGTCGTAGTCAGTGGGAGCAGCGGAAACTTTGGTGGACATCAGGCTTATGTCTATAGACTAAAGCAGATATAGCGGAGATAGATCATCTATTTCTGACGTGACAGTCATAGGTTTGACGTCATCAGAATAGGGGATGGATCTGTTGAGAAGGTAGTAGGAAGTGATATTCCTATACTACGATCGGTTATACTTTGGTCGTCACACAGTGTTTTCTCAACATGGGACTTGGACATTATATCAGACATACTGGTTACTAGATCTATGGTTTTAGATCTAGATTTGGGTGGTTTCCCAATCAGGGTACTTTGACAGCATTCTAAGAGTATTTAGAATGGACGACTCCTGGCATGGTAGTGTACCTGCAGGTAATGGAGTCACCCTCTCTAAAGGTGTCTTATAGACTAAAGTAGAGAGGGGTGTGCATGATTGGCAGATCACTTGCTTAGGCAATTGAGTCAATCATGAGATGTCAAGTACCACACCAGATGTTGTTCTTGCACTATATGCAACAAGTTGATATTGATCCAATCCTGGAGGAACAGTCGGAAGCAGTTTTAGAACATAAGTGAATGTTCTAGGGATATGATAGCAGCAGCCTCCTTTAGGAGACGGTTATCATTTCAGGCTCCCAAGGTGACATGGATGGCAGAGTGGCTGTCAGAGTTATAGTTTTTTCCTTCTGACGAGGGGCAGTATTTTGGACAGGTGGTCCAAGGCAATACTGAGGGAGGCATGGCGCAGGATACTGATTAAGTTCAGTTGATGATACAGTCTAAGAAGTTTGGATTTGGAGTTCATTTATGAGCTAGGTCCCATCAGATATCCAGACATACTCTAAGACAGGTATTGCTCATTTCGGGAGATGGTTTTCTCCGCAAACTTGAGATATAGAGAGACATAGAAAGAAACATCTAGGCGGATCCACTCACTGAGGTTTTTCCTCGAACGCAATAGTTTCGCAAATAGGCTTTATGCGACTGACTAGTAGAGGAGTTGGGTGTTCGGTATCACACGGGCTGTGAGTATGCGACATCGCAATAATTAGCCTTGAGTGCAAGTGGGAGATTGTTGGAGATAGTGCCCTCAGAGTCAATTATTGGATCACAGGCACGTGATTGCAATGATTGAGGGAGGACCTATCCCGGTAGAACAGTCTTACTCGAGATGATAGTATACTATCTGGTTTATCTTTATCATCGTGTACTGCTTTAGGTGACCTGACAGGTCGCTATTACACGCTGATAGAGCCCCTAGGATTCTTGCTTGACGACCAGCAGTATGATGGCGATCATATACGTGGGAGCTGGGGTCTATAAGCACATCCTTAAATGGTCCCTAGTCGTGGGAGTTTCGAGACAGGGCATCGATACTCCATTAGTAGACTAGTGTATACAGTCGAGACCCCAACGAGGGGCGGTGGCCGGTCTCACAAGCCACTGGTGTCAGTTGGTTCACCTAAGATGTATACAGGTGCTCATTGGGTTATGAGTACACCGGACAGGACTCGCCGGGAACCTGCTAGTTGGGATTATACCATACGTCAGATAGCAGTTCCCAGGTGACATGTGTACAGGTTAGTTCATCGACCTGAGATCGTCATTTGTCTCGTGTGAGTTCCCACCGTGCTTTGATTACTACCCTACCACGGCTCAAAGGAGTCGTGCAAACAGGTTTTAGTTGGGTACAGTCCCGAGCCACATGGAGGCAGTGAGCGGATCTGCAGGGGTTCGTCTCTCCCGGTATTGGGGGTGAGGTCGCGCTGTGTTTAGGAGAGCCATTACACAAAGCCCTTGGCCGAGGCAGGAGATTTACTGGTAGGTATTCCAGTAGTATCTCAGGGTGTTCTGGGCTTCACTCCGACACGACTTGTACCGCCTTTGGGGGTCTGACTTTTACCAACCCCCTAGGCCCGCCATACGATGCTCATAGACGAACGGACCGGACTGTACGGATATTGTCACTGACAGGCTCAGTAGGGTGTCAGGATGAGTTCGCTCATCGACGTCCCTTTTGGTCAATAGCTGGTGTCCCGTTACGTATTGGCTTATACCTCTGACGTGCTAGTGGTTAAATCCACAGCCATAGTATTGACGAGTCTTTAGAGTCCACCACACATTCAGTTACTCAGCTTTCGGGCGAAACGCTGTAGAGACCGTATGGAGATATGGCAGGGTCCGATCAGATACGTGCGGTATTGCACGGATCAGGATCGGACAGTTTTGTTGGAGATAGTGCCCTCAGAGTCAATTATTAGGTCACAGGTACGTGATTGTAATGATTGAGGGAGGACCTATCCCGGTAGGACAGTCTTACTCGAGATGATAGTACGCTATCTGGTTTACCTTTATCATCGTGTACTGCTTTAGGTGACCTGACACGTCGCTATTACACGTTGATAGAGCCCCTAGGATTCTTGCTTGACCACCAGCAGTATGAGGGCGATCATATAAGTGGGAGCTGGGGGTCTATAAGCTTATCCTTAAAAGGTCCCTAGTCGTGGGAGTTTCGAGACTGGGCATCGATACTCCATTAGTAGACTAGTGTATACAGTCGAGACCCCGACGAGGGGCGGTGGCCGGTCTCACAAGCCACTGGTGTTAGTTGGATCACCTAAGATGTATACAGGTGCTCATTGGGTTATGAGTACACCGGACAGGACTCGCCGGGAACATGCTAGTTGGTCATATACCAGACGTCAGATGGAAGTTCCCTGGTGACATGTGTGCAGGTTGGTTCATCGACCTGGGGATCGTCATTTGTCTCGTGTGAGTTCCCACTGTGCTTTGATTACTACCCTACCACGGCTCAAAGGAGTCGTGCAAACAGGTTTTAGTTGGGTACAGTCCCGAGCCACATGGAGGCAGTGAGCGTATCTTCAGGGGTTCGTCTCTCCCGGTATTGGGGGTGAGGTCGTGCTGTGTCTAGGAGAGCCATTACACAAAGTCCTTGGCCAAGGCAAGGAGATTTACTGGTAGGTATTCCAGTAGTATCTCAGGGTGTTCTGGGCTACACTCCGACACGACTTGTACCGCTTTTGGGGGTCTGACTTTTACCAACCCCCTAGGCCCGCCATGCGATACTCATAGACGAACGGACCGGACTGCACGGATATTGTCACTGACAGGCTCAGTAGGGTTGTCAGGCTGAGTTCGCTCACAGACATCCTTTTTAGTCAGTACCTGGTGGCCCGTTACGTATTGGCTTATACCTCTGACGTGCTAGTGGTTAAATCCACAACCATGGTGTTGACGAGTCTTTAGAGTCCCCCACATTCAGCTACTCAGCTTTCGGGCGAAAGGTTGTAGAGGCCGTATGGAGATATGGCAAGGTCCGATCAGATACGTGCGGTATTGCACGGATCAGGATAGGACAGTTTGTACTATAGGCCGTATGGATATATGGCAGGGTTCGATCAGATACGTGCGGTATTGCACGGATCAGGATCGAACAGATATCACTAGTCGGCTTTGGTATAAGCCGGATCCTAGTATAGTACAGTGTAGATTTTGTCTCATTGCATTTGTATTTCGGTCGGAATACAAATGCGGGTGTGTATGCACAGTATCGGGGTTTTCCTGTAATTTATTACAGGACCAGTTTTCTGGAGTTGCCAGTTTGCTTTCCGTTTCAGCCGATTTCCATTGTTCCGTTCATTGGCCGAAGATTGGTGGAGGAGGGTTTATTTGCATTGTTGCAAATAGGCTTTTGTGGAGGGGGTCTTTGCATATTATCATGTCATGATTATAGCACCATCCATTGACTTGCTTGACTTCATACTTCATGATGGATTGACTTTGGATGTCATCATGGTTGTTGATGATGATGAGGGGTGAGGTTGGTGGAGTGTTGTTTTGTTTGAGTGATCATTTCATTTTCCATATGATAGCCTTCTCTCTCTCTCTCCCTTTTGGATAATGAGATGGCTCCCATTATCTTTGCTAGAAGATAACTCTCTTTCTCACCCTCTCCTCATTTTGTATTGGCCGGCCATGCTCCTAGTGGGCTGTCCAAATTTTTGTGTGTGGGATTTTGGTTCATTTCATATTGCAAAATCCCCACAAGATCAATCTAAAATGCTCCAAGTTCAATCCCTCCACCAATGGCAATTCCTACAACCCTAAAGTGAGACTTGAGGACTACATATTCTACAGCGAACCTTGGGCACGTCGAGTAGCCGGCTTCGTGTCCGAGTTGTCTCGGCATTGAGGTGGGAGCCCGTAAACAAAGTAGGCGATGTGGTGCACTTCCGGCGATGAGGAGGAGACAGGACTTTCCGCAGGAGATCGGGACCATGACGAGAAGCCCGGAGGACTTGAATCGTTGGTATATCTCTATTCCCTTTCTTGTAGATGACTTAGATTAGTTAATGGTTCGATCCGGTTAAAGTGCGCGGTGGTGCCGGTTTGCTAAGTCCGCAAAATTTAAGTTATTCACCGCTTCCGCATTCCGGCGTCGGATTGACGGCCGGGGCGCCGCCGTGCACTTACAGTGGTATCAGAGCCTCCCCATTAACTTAGTCTAGCTTTGTGTAATGTGTTTTTCAGTTCCGATCGATCGAAATGTCCGAAAACCCAAATACACCCACGACAGTTTCTGTTGAAATTTTTCAGTCTCCAAAAATTTTTCAGGTTGTAAAATATTGATTTACTAGAAAATCTAAGAACTCTGTAAAATTTGGATGAAGTGATTCCACAGTCAGAGCGCGGAAGCGCCGCAGAAACCCCCATTCCGCCGCCCTTCCGCCGCTCACTGTAGACATCACTGCACCATTTTTTTCCAGAGGCTTTTTGGGCTTAAAATATGGGTTTTGGAATATTAAAATTGGGCCCATATTTTCTGTAACTGCTACAGTTTGTTTTGGGGCCCACTTGTTAATATTCGATCGGTCGGATATTTTAAACACATTTTTCACAGTATTTACATTATATCTGCGACCGTGAATGTCACTTGATCGGTAAATCCGGTCTAACTGCTATAGCCCGGTTAGACGGATTTGCGAACGTGACTTTCACGTTGATGTTCTGTTTTCGCTGTGATGTTGCGGATCGTTCGTGGGGATAGCCTGGGTGCAATGTTAGTACAGTTGTGGTTGTATTATGTACATTTGATATTGCGGGGCGAGCGTCCGACATGTGGACTGCCGTCACTGCCTGATTGTATTATTCTTTTGGGGCACGACCTGGTTGCGGTCGATGTACCCGTTGTATGTATATTTTACTTTCTGTACTAGGATACCCCGCGGAGGGGTGCACGGATAGCCGGGTTCTAGAGGGCAACGGGCCCGCATCTCATGGCATTGAGACGGAGGGGGCTTCACTCTAGGATTGGCAGGCTATTCGCCGCACTCGTAGGGGGTATAGGATTGACCCAGGAGGGGTGCCCAAGTTACCGGATTCCGTGAAGTGCTGGGTGGTCCATTCACGGTGCTGAAGGGGGCTGCCTCGCTTCAGGTTTTGGCGGGTGACTTGCCGCGCCCGTAGGGGTCTAGGATTTTCATTGCACAGGCTATCCACACGACCAGGGGAACGTCGGGTTTCAGTAGCGGCTCTGTGAAACCCGGGGTTCCCAGATATCTGTATTGTTTCTGTGATGTTGTTCATTCTCTGTGATGTTGCATTTCTATCACGCCTTGAGCGAATATAATATATTGGTATATATATTAGTAGATGTTGTATATGTTTTGCATCCGCGCTAGTCCAGTCCCCGCTCTGTCGTTAGTTAGCTAACCTAACGGGTAATGACGGGACCCAATGGCGAATGCGGATGGCATATACGTACATCAGTATATTTTCGTTCTTTTTGGTGTGATCTATTGATGGGACTGCATTGATTCGGATCAATGCAAAGTTAAAAACAAACCTAATCTGATGTTGTTGGAACATTTTTCAAAAGGCTGTTATTGCAAAGACGTTCACTTTTGTTTTGCATCGTGGTATTCAGTTGGAATATCCTGCTCCTCAGTCGACGAGGCAAGGGCCGAGATCCCTTCACCGGGAGTGACCCCTTGGACAAAAAGTTTGCGTCAGGGCAATGACTTCACTATAGCCGATTACTTTTGCTTTGCACCGTGGTATTCAGTTGGAATATCCTGCACCCCATTCTACGGGGAAAGAGCCGAGATCCCTTCACCGGGAGTGACCTCTTTAGCGAAGGTTTTCGTCACTATATTTTTAAAAGCTATCCGTTCCTTCAACGATATCAAGTTCTTTACGTTAAAGGTTTTCGCCAGAAACCATTCGTAGCCCTCCGTCGTTTCATATGGGTGGTCAATAGTATTCAAGCTGTGTATGTTGGCCAAAGTCAAGGCACAGTGATTGGTAGCTATTGGGGCATTCATATGCAGCATAGATAGATGCGTTGGTTTGGGACAGTCGTACTGCCATGTTGGCCAAAGTCAAGGGTATGTACGGGTGGGTTCAAATTAACCTGGAGAATGACGGGTAGAACTTGACATGTGACTTATGATATGTTGGCCAAAGTCAATATCATAAGAGCATGGGGCAGAAATCACATCGGGAGTTTCAAAAGTACTGAAACTTGCCAGATATGCGCATACCATCTGGAGTATGATGATGTGAGCGGATTCCGTCACGTTATCATGCGATGATAGTTGGATCCCGATTCCCACTGATGAGTTAGTTTACTCCTCGGGTATCCCCGACTAATTCTTCTTTCAGGTTTGGAGGAGAATTTGAGGTACAGTGGGAGGATTCCAGATTAGATAAATTGGTGACCATTCTGATCTAGGTTAGAGTGCACGCTGAGTGTTTCTTTTCTCTCTCTCTTTGGCAGCGACCATTGACCCGACCCTAAGACTTTGACTCAGTGACCAAGTTGACCGAACCTTCTTAAACACCGGCTTTTGGATTGTCAGAGTTGCAAACCTCATTGCCACTCCTACTTTTACCCTTTTCTCCAGGACACCCCGTTTTACTACGAACGTCCACTTCCATTGGACAAAACCATCGTATGGTTAGATACGAACTCGAAAGAATTTATTCGAGGATGGTTTCCGGTTCTGGAGAAAACGGATAGGATTATTCAGTTGTCTTTTCCTTTTACCCTCTCTCAGGTTACGAGTACTCCTTGGTTTAGGGGTAGTACACCTATTACGCAAATTGGATTGTCTTCTTCTAAACCTTAGGCTGGTGCCGACCGGTAGGGAATGAAGAAAACCAATTAGCATAACGATGGTGTGCAGAAGGTATTAAGTTCAGACAAAGTAAGGGATTAGTAAGAGGGCAAAGTAAATTGCAACAGATATTCACGACCAAACCAAATATTTCGTTACCACTCCCACATCACCTTTGTATTTCTCCAGGACACTCCGTATCACTACGAAGATCCACAGTTTTTTTTGGATACTCCATCGTATGGTTATATACGAACTCGAATGGAACTTGTTCCAGTTCGGGGATGGATTCTGGTTCAGGAGAAATGGGAATAAGGTTTATTCGGTTGTCTTTTATCTTCACCCTCTCTCATTGCGAGTGTTCCTAGGATTGGGACAGTACACCCATTATGCTTATTGGATAGTCTTCTTCCAAACCATAGGCTGGTGCCGAACGGTAGGGAAGGAAGAAAACCATTTGGCCTAAAAGGGTGTGCAGAAGGTAAAGACTAAAGACATATGAAGGGATTTGGAGAGGTGGCAAAGAACTATACGGTTACAGTCGTGAATCTGGAAGAGGCATTACTAGGAATACCAGAATACCCCATCGGAACATTTCAATGTTTCAGTTTCACTGTGTAATGTTAAAGGAAAACTGATTTCCCGATTAGATACTTACTCCAGGGTATGTATTTACCAGGTACGATTCTTACATCTGTATGGTTTTACAGATGATGAGTGGGAGTAAGTTATTGGGAATTGGGTGATTATCCTCATTATATCGGGATTCGTTGTAATCGGTGATATTTGAGGAAATCACCTGGACTGTTTGCCGGTCGGCAAATATTTCGTTTTGAATATCCGCTGTTATGCACCAATTTCAAATTGATATATCTGTACGTCTATTTTCATAGAGTGAGATATACTTTTCTGAAATTATGTCTACGACATTTACCTATATCAGTGGATGGTTAGGTAAGGAGCATTAAACAGCGGTGTAATTCTTCTTAACCATAAGTACAGTTTTCAACCTACGACACACAGTGAATGAGTTATCAGACTCAAGGGACTTATACAGAGTATTGTATGTTGTCCAGGGTCCATCAGGACAGAGGGGTTGGTCCTCGTACTACATTCAGTTTACTTATGACTTCTCTGGTTTTTAGACAGGTGTTTCGTGGAAACACAGGGTCCGAATTTGGAGAAGTTATTGGTATTTGAATAGAGTGGAGAACCAGGTGTCGCAAGTATCGGGATTCTTCAAAGAGATCGAAGATGTAGACACTTGTGTATGGTATTCAGTTGATAGTAATGATAAAGAGATCTTGCTTCTCTTTCAGGTTACTCATAATTGGAAGTATTCCTAAGTTGAGTAACGCTGATCGGCCTCCTTCCATTTAGTTGACATGCGCTGGGGATAGCTGCATGATTTGAATCTGGTTCAATTAAATCAGTGCCTCTGTTTCTATATTGGATATAGAACAGTTCATATCTTAACGATGTTAAGGTACGGGGAGTTGTCCGGTTTATGATTAAAACCAGACACTGGACAACTCAAGGCACGTTTCTGTAATGGCTGTTTGTGGGTTGACCCAGGCTATGACGAGGGTTGACTTTCTACCATCTGGATGAACAATAGCAATATTGCTCTAGACTCGCCACAGTTTTATTAAAAATGGATTTTTTCAGAAAACAGTAGTGGGAGTATGGTAGAACTGGAAGTGATTCCAGAACCACAAACGATTACTGAAGATTTGATAAGGAACCTAAAGATTCAATCTGGATTGACATTCCATTGGCCACTCCGCAGATAAGGTGGGTAACTTCAGGCACCCGAGAGGCACTACGGTAGCCTCAAGGACGGTGACAGGGAAGTTCTTGTTTACCCACAATTGCCATTGCTGTTGTTCCAGGTTACGAGACCCGGCGGGAGGATGAGTATAGCGTCGTTCTAAACCAGTTTTAGAAGTGTACGTCTATATGACTCTGTCAGAGGGTTGTCGTAGTCAGTGGGAGCAGCGGAAGCATTGGTGGACAGGTTGCTTATGTCTATTTATAGACTAAAGCAGATGTAGCGGTGATAGATCATCTATTTCTGACGTGACAGTCATGGGTTTGACTTCATCAGAATAGGGGATGGATCTGTTGAGAAGGTAGTAGGGTGTGATATCCTGGTATTTGGATGACATACACAGAGTAGGAAGTGATATTCCTATACTACAATCGGTTATACTTTGGTCGTCACACAGTGGTTTCTCCACACAGGACTTGGACATTATATCAGACATACTGGTTACTGGATCTATGGTATTAGATCTAGATTTGGGTGGTTTCCCAATCAGGGTACTTAGACAGCATTCTAAGGGTATTTAGAATGGACGACTCCATGCACGGTAGTGTACCTGCAGAAGATGGAGTCACCCTCTCTAAAGGTGTCTTACAGACTAAAGTGGAGAGGGATGTGCATGATTGGCAGATCACTTGCTCAGGCAATTGAGTCAATCATGAGATGTCAAGTACCACACCAGATATTGTTCTTGCACTAGATGCAATAAGTTGATATTGATCCAATCCTGGAGAAACAGTCGGAAGCAGTTTTAGAACATAAGTTGATATTAATCAATACTTTTGCAATAAAACCCCTCCACAATGTGTAATTTGCAAAAATGCAAATTACCCCCTCCATCGGAAAAGTCCGGCCGGGAAAGAACAAAGGAAAACCGGCCGGAACGGAATGCAAACTGGCAACTCCAGAAAACTGGTCCCGTAATAAATTACAGGAAAACCCCGATACTGTGCATACACACCCGCATCTGTATTCTGACCGGATACAAATGCAATGAGACAAAATCTACACTGTACTAAACTAGGATCCGGCTTAAACTAAAGCCGGCTAGTAATTTCCGTTCGATCCTGATCCGTGCAATACCGCACGTATCTGATCGAACCCCGCCATATATCCATACGGCTTCTAGTACAAACCGTCCGATCCTGATCCGTGCAATACCGCACGTATCTGATCGGACCTTGCCATATCTCCATACGGCCTCTACAGCGTTTCGCCCGAAAGCTGAGTAACTGAAAGTATGGTGGACTCTAAAGACTCGTCAATACTATGGCTGTGGATTTAACCACTAGCACGTCAGAGGTATAAGCCAATACGTGACGGGCCACCAGCTATTGACCAAAAGGGACGTCGATGAGCGAACTCATCCTGACACCCTACTGAGCCTGTCAGTGACAATATCCATACAGTCCGGTCCGTTCGTCTATGAGGATCGCATGTCGGGCCTAGGGGGTTGGTAAAAGTCAGACCCCCAAAGGCGGTACAAGTCGTGCCGGAGTGTAGCCCAGAACGCCCTGAGATACTACCGGAATACCTACCAGTAAATCTCCTGCCTCGGCCGAGGGCTTTGCGTAATGGCTCTCCTAGACACAACGCGACCTCACCCCCAATACCGGGAGAGACGAACCCCTGCAGATCCGCTCACTGCCTCCATATGGCTCGGGACTGTACCCAACTAAAACCTGTTTGCACGACTCCTTTAAGCCGTGGTAGGGTAGTAATCAAAGCACAGTGGGAACTCACACGAGACAAATGACGATCTCAGGTCGATGAACTAACCTGTACACATGTCACCAGGGAACTGCTATCTGACGTCAGGTATAAGACCAACTAGCAGGTTCCCGGCGAGTCCTGTCCGGTGTACTCATAACCCAATGAGCACCTGTATACATCTTAGGTGAACCAACCGACACCAGTGGCTTGTGAGACCGGCCACCGCCCCTCGTCGGGGTCTCGACTGTATACACTAGTCTACTAATGGAGTATCGATGCCCAGTCTCGAAACTCCCACGACTAGGGACCTTTTAAGGATGTGCTTATAGACCCCAGCTCCCACGTATATGATCGCCATCATACTGCTGGTCGTCAAGCAAGAATCCTAGGGGCTCTATCAACGTGTAATAGCGACATGTCAGGTCACCTAAAGCAGTACATGATGATAAATATAAACCAGATAGCATACTATCATCTCGAGTAAGACTGTCCTACCGGGATAGGTCCTCCCTCAATCATTGCAATCACGTACCTGTGATCCAATAATTGACTCTGAGGGCACTATCTCCAACATCAGGATCGGACGGATATTACTAGCCGGCTTTGGTTTAAGCCGGATCCTAGTATAGTACAGTGTAGATTTTGTCTCTTTGCATTTGTATCCGGACGGAATACAGATGCGGGTGTGTATGCACAGTATCGGGGTTTTCCTGTAATTTATTACGGGACCAATTTTCTGGAGTTGCCAGTTTGCATTCCGTTCAGGTCGGTTTTTCTTTGTTCTTTCCCGGCCGGACTTTTCCGATGGAGGGGGTAATTTGCAGTTTTGCAAATTACATTTGTGGAGGGGGTTTCTTGCAAATGTATTCATTATGATAGGATTAGAATCTTTCATCCATGATGGTGCATTTAATGAGATTAAAGAGAGGGTATGGGTTTGATGTGGATTAAGCATGGTTGATGTTTGTTTATGGTTACCCTTTTCTCTTCTCCTACCATCACCTCCCTTCATGCTACAAATTCTTTTCCTCCACCATTTCCTAGCAAGTTTTGGCCGGCCACATTTTTGGGAGAGAAGAGAGAGGATCATTTTGGTGAGGGTGGGAAAAATTATCATTCATATCATTTTTCCATTGCTACCAAAATTCCCAAGTTCATTTCTCAACCTCATTCCTCCATCAAGGCGACATAACCCCAAAGAGACAAAGCACTACACATTCTACAGCAAATCTTGGGCGCGTCGGCTAGCCAACTTCGCGCCCGAGTTGCCTCGGTATTGAGGTGGGAGCCCGTAAAAGATACAGACGATGTTGTGCCCTTCCGGCAAGGATGCGACGACCGGAGTTTCCGCGAGAGATCGGGACGACGACGAGAAGACCGGAGGACTCGGATCACTCGGTACATCTCTCACCCCATCTCTAGTTAGCTAGTATAGGTTAATGGTTTCGATCCGGGTATATTGTCCGTGGTAGCGCCAGTTCCAAGTAAGGAAAATTTTTGATTCCGCATTTTGTCCTCGGATAGACGGCCGGGGCGCTGCCATGGCGCAACACCTCAAACTATCGGCACTGGCCTGGCTGAAAGATTGGCAAACTTGCAGGGTGTAATTAATCCCGGCTAGTCTTTCCTTTTAGAGTTTGAAGGTAGATTTGACTAAAACAGTGAGAGACATCCTGATTAGATATATTAGATAACCAATCTAATCTTGCAAGAGCATACGCTGAGTGTTTTCTTCTCTCTCTCCTGGTAGCGACCATATCATGCCTTAATCAAGATAATAATACGGATATATTGACCGATCCCGTTTGTTATACTGAGCTGGGGAACGTTGGTCCCGCTCCAACTTATAATTGTTATAAGATAGAGCAGGAAATTGGGGATTACCAGAATTCCCGTGCCGCCCAAACGAAGAAAGTGCATGTTGATGCATCTTCTTCGGGTGTGTTCATTATAGAAAACTGTTTCTCAGTATCCTTTACGTCCTAGGTATGTGATACCGGATCAGGATCCCACATATGTAATTTGTTACATGGGCTACAGATAGGTAGAGAACTGAAAACGGGTGATAAGTTTCATGAGATAGAAACGGTGCAAGTGTTTCAGCCAAGCCTGTTGGTCACTATCACCATGTATTTCCAGAATACATTGATTCTGAACGAATGTTATTAGATACCGAACCTGATATACAACATCATATCAGTCTCTTTATAAGTAAAGAAGGATATAATTTTGTAATGTTGGATAATGTTTTGAACATTTCCTATATCAAGAGTTGATCGGTTCAGGTACGTTATCTAAAAGAATATACGTTCTAAATCAAACTACAGTTCTTAGTATACAGAACACACACAAGAGGAAGAGTTTAGAAATGAACGAATCCTTCTTGAGGCGTTATAGACTAGGTCATATCAATGCGACCCGACTAGCTGAAGTTACATTTAGATGCATATTTAAATCTGTTTGAATTTACATCTTGTGAAACTTGCCGGTCATGTCACAAAGATAAGATGACCACAGCTCTGTTTATTGAAAATAGAGAAAGTGTTAGTGAACTCTTGGCATTAATACATGCTGATGTATGAAGGTCCCTTGTTTATACATACCAAGACCAGTTCTTTGTACTTCATTACATTCTCTGATGATCTCTCAAGATTCAGACATGTGTTCCTGTTGAAACACAAGCCCGAACCTTTTGAGATATTCATAGAATATAAGTTAGAAGTAGAGAACCAAAAACGAGTATAAGTATTATGTCCTTTGATTAGATCAAGGAGGAGAATACTTCAGCACGGGATTCCTGGACTAGTCTAAAGGAAAATGAGATTCTCTCTCAGCATTACACTTCCGTATACACCATAGCACGATGGTATATCGGGGCGGAGAAATAGTACCCTATGTGATATGGTGTGCTCTATGATGAGTACTACTGAGTTTCCTATTTCCTTTTGGGAGTTATGCACTTGAGAAGATGCATACCTACTGAATGTGGATTCAATAGTTTCCAACAAACCTCAGCCTCTCCGCCGATCTAGTAAGGTTCCTCACCCCCTAAGAGATACTTCGGTTTCTCTATGACAGTGGGAAAGAGGATTGAATCATGAGATGATGACCCAACTAGTTTCGAGCTGGCCATCAGGAGTGAGACTCCGTAAGAACTGCTGGATGTTTAGTGATCTGAGATGGAATCCTTATACACCAACAAAGTATGGACTTTGGTTGCTTTATCTAAAGGGTTAAATCCCCATCATGAGCAAGTATATCTTGAGAAGATTACTTGGTGTACATGGAAAAGTTGAGACTTTCAAAGCTATGCTTAAGTCCATCCAGATCCTACTTACCACGGCTACATACCATGACTACGATATCTGGTGGTTGGGTGTCATGACTACTTTTCTAAATGTTGATTTGGAAGAGAGCGTTTATAAGTATACAGTTAGAGGGCTTCGTAGACAGTGGGAGCAACGGAAACGTGTGAAAGATATTTTATGTGATAAAACAGGCATCGCGGTGTTGGAACGTCTGTTTTGATATGGTAGTCATAGAGTGACTTCATCAAAATGGTAGATGAACCTTGTATATATAAAAAGGTAGTAGGGAGTATGGTGGTGATCCTCGTAGAGTACGTGGATGACATACTCTTGATAGGGAAGGAGTTTCCTATGCTACACTCGGTCAATCTCCGCTTATCACAAGGATTCTCCATATAGGATCAAAGTGATACCTCCTAAATCCAGAGTTATGGATCTATGAGATATATCTAATTGGATATTAGGATTCTCACTAGATGTAGTGAGATGGTATCAATCGATCCTGAGGAGAATCACTGGAAAAGTTCCAGAGTGATAAGGACGACTGAATGTCAGTCGCAGGCATTGTCTTTACCCTCAGTGGAGGGACGGTATATTGGAAGAGTTCCAAGCTAGATACCATGACTTACTAGACGATTAAAGGCAAGATACATCGTTACCAAGGATGCTACCAAAGAGGCAGTTTGGATATATAAGTTCATAAGATGAACTTCGTTCCTACCATTGTGTGACAATGGAGTTGTGGCTTATGCCAAGGAACCCCCGTCCCATCAGAAATCGAGATATAATTCTTAGGGAGTATCACCTGATCATGGAGATGGTTGATCTCTAGGGAGATCGAGGTTAGGAGAGTAGAAACAGAGGACAACAGCGCGGATCCACTCACAAAGGCCTTTTTCCAGTAGAGACTTTTAAGGGATGGTTGAGTATGAGATACTTCAACCATAGCAAATTGTTAGGTATGCGATACCACAACAGATGGCCCTAGTGCAAGTAGGAGATTGTTAGTTATATGTATGCCCTAGAGGCCACTACTGTACATATGATGTATATTGTAATGGATGCTTGGACATATATATGGAGGACTTTCTTGCTCGACATGATAGTATGCTATCTGGTTGTACTTTATCTAAACATGTAATCTGATTGCTCTATGTTACATGTTGATAAAGCCCTTAGGATATGTACTCGACTACTGGGACTATGATGAGATCATACTAGTGGGGTCACGGTAGTCGACGAGTACATCCTATAAATATTCCTAGTTGAGGGTGTATCGAGACAGGGCATCGATATACCAGAGTAGACTAGCGTATACGCATCTTGACCCATATGATGGGCGATGGATGATCCCATATCCATCGGTGTTTGACATCAAGGATGGTGTACGGGTGCTCAGTAGAGACTGGGTACAATGGACGGACTCCCCGAGAACTCCCAGATGGTATTATACTTCACGTCATATGGCAGTTCTCCGGTGACACTGGTACAGAGTAGTCTGTTGACCCGAGATCGTCATAGAGTCTTGTGTGATTCCCACTGTGCTTTGATTTCCATCATACCACGTCCAAGAGGACGTGCAAAAAGGTGGCTTTTGGGTACAGTCCCGAATCACATGGAGGCAATGAGCGATAGGAGGGGATTCGTCTCTCCCAGTATAGAGAGTTGATGTTGTGCTGTGTTCGATTGGCTATAACTAGAAATACCTGGCCAGGGTTGCTGAGATTTACTGGTAAGTGTTATTAGTAGTTTCTCGAACTGTTATAGACCTCATATCGACATGACTTATCGAGCTACTGGGGTCTGACGTTTACCACCCCTTGGCGAGATATGCGACATATCAGACGATGAGACCGGACTGTACGGGAGTGTTACTGATTGGATTCGTAGGAGAATTTACAGGCTTGCTTGTTGATCTTATGATCGCTCAATACCTGGGTGGCTGTTACGTTTAGCTGACCGCTTGCAGATTGTGGGTGTTTGATACGATCATCACCTACTGCCGGCGTATTGACGTTTCTTTAGAGTCCTACACAGAGGTTTCTTGACTCAGGGAAAACGGAGTAGGGGCACATATGTGATATGTGCAGGACCGAGGATAATGCGATATGAGATACCATTGTTAGTTATGTATATGCCCTAGAGGCCATTGTTGTACATATGATGTATATTATAATGGATGCTTGGATATATATAGAGATGACTTTCTTGCTCGTCATGATAGTATGCTATTTGGTTTCACTTTATCTTAACATGTTGACTTGTATTGGTTTACTGTTTTACTCTCACATGTTGATAAAGCCCTTAGGATCTATACTCGACTACTGGGACTATGATGAGATCATACTAGTGGGGCCGCGGTAGTCGATGAGTACATCCTATAACTGTTCCTAGTCGAGGGTATATCGAGACAAGGCATCGATACACCAGAGTAGACTAGCGTATACGCATCTTGACCCATATGATGGGCGATGGATGATCCCATATCCATCGGTGTTGGACATCAGAGATGGTGTACGGGTGCTCAGTAGAGACTGGGTACACTGGACGGACTCGCCGAGAACTCCCAGATGGTGCTATACCACACGTCAGATGGCAGTTCTCCGGTGACACTGGTACAGGGTAGTCTGTAGACCCGAGATCGTCATAGAGTCTTGTGTGATTCCCACTGTGCTTTGATTTCCACCTTACCACGTCCAAGAGGGCGTGCAAAAAGGTGGCTTTTGGGTACAGTCCCGAATCACATGGAGGCAATGAGCGATAGGAGGGGATTCGTCTCTCCCGGTATAGGGAGTTGATGTTGTGCTGTGTTCGATTGGCTATAACTGGAAGTCCCTGGCCAGGGCTGATATAGAGATTTACTGGTAAGTGTTACTAATAGTTTCTCGACCCGTTATGAGCTACACATCGACACGACTTATCGGTTACTGGGGTCTGACGTATACCACCCCTAGACTTGATATGCGACATATCAGACGAACAGACCGGACTGTACGGGAGTGTTACTGGTTGGATTCACAGGAGAACGCACAGGCTAGCTTGTTGATCTTCTGATCGCTCAATACCTGGGTGGCTGTTATGTTTAGCTGACCGCTTGCAGCTTGTGGGTGTTTGATATGATCATCACCTGCTACCGGCGTATTGACGATTCTTTAGAGTCCTACACAGAGGTTTCTTGGCTCAGGCGAAACGGAGTAGTGGCGCATATGTGATATGCGCAGGAGCGTGAATAATGCGATATGGGATACCGTATTATATTCTCGCGATATATGGATATGAACCGGGTCATCGGATCAAGTGTTGATTCAATGAATCGGTACATGATATATTAGTCGGTAATATTTGATATAGCCGGATCGTCGAATCAAGTGTTGATTTGATGATTTAATGTATAATAATATATATGATATATTGTATTACATTATCTAATAATGGCTCGCTTTATTATTTCATTTTCTCAGTGGATAATACATTGATATATATGCGATATATGTTAATTGTATTATTTTCTTTTGTTGCAAATATATAATATATATGTGATATATACTATTGTGACATGATATGATTAATTGTTAAACATGTTTAAGGATGATTAATTGAGATTAGGGTTTGATTAGGGTTAGCAGCTTCATGCACCTTCTAGAAGCTTTTTCTTTTGTCATTCTTAAGATATTTAGAATGACACATTCATTTAACCCAACCAAACCCTAACTCTAGTAACTCTCTACTCATTCTTATGCATTCATGCTTGACCATGGTTTACATATCAATCATATACTTTATTTTCTATTCATCACAAAAGGATTAATTCATATTACCATTATCCATTATCTTCTTCTTCTTCTCTCTTGAAGAAGCTCTCTTGAAAATCCTAAAGTGATGATAAAATATGAGAAAATGATATAAAAAGAAAGCAAAATTACTACTCTCTCATCCTCATCTCATCTAGCCCTTGAGATTAGTGTGTTCATCTCATAAGAGTGAGAAAGCTTGAGTCATAGCAACTTCAAGGTAGATCATCGGAGATTTGGAATACTTCGAGCTAGCATGGATCGTTCGAGTCGTGGAGCCTCTTATGAGTCTGGGAGATCGTGGATCGCCGCAAAGGGACTTCTACTCGGAGCTTGTGAAGTGAAGGAGCGGACTACAAAGGTTGTAATCCCTCACACTTAGATAAAAGTTATCTTCTTGCATGTTAAACCCTAATAATCTAGCAAAGATTCCGGCTTTGGGTTGTTCGGCACGTCTAAATTTTAATCCAGGCATGTTTGATGCCTTTTGAACCTTCACAAGAGTGCCTAGGAACCCTACAGTGGTATCAGAGCCTAGCTAGAGCATTAGGCGATGTGTTTACGAAGTTAAAACTCCGATCGACCCGAAACGACGAAACTTGACCCCTCTCTGGAAATTTTTTAAATTTTGGGATTTTTCAGAATTAAAAATACGTAAAAAAATCAGCAGGGAATTCTAAGAATTACCATAAAACCCGAGCCCCTAATTCCACTAAACGGCGGCGGAAGCGCGGCGTAAGCATGGCTTGCGCGACGCTTCCGCGGCGGAACAGTGATATCATGACACGTGGCTTTTATGGTAATGACCGTAGTTACTTGTTGAGTTTTCTGGATATTTTTAATCTGTTTCAGGTGTTGATAAAATCTGGGGTTTATTTTGTAATCGTAGATTCGATCGGAATATTTAAATTCGTATTTCTTTCCGGATATTTAGAAACTGTTAAACTATTTGAACGGATATCATTAACTTACTGTTTCCCGGTACGACGAATTTTCAAGCGTTGAAATTTATTCGGGTTTAAATCTTTCGGAAAAATTGTACAAGTTAAGCGGTGGACCCTCTAGAAGACAACAAACCTTAACTCGATTATGTGACCGTCTTGAACTGCCTTTTGAACCTTCGGGTTTGGGGCAGTACGGTGTGCCACATGTGAGGCGTTGGCTTGACCCTTCTACGGCTGGATCACCGGTACTCTGACATATTCTGGGATTATTTGAACCCCGCTCAAGTGTTGAGCAGTTTAGGAAATTTTAGGTGTTTGATTATCTGTTCGAAAAGTTTAATACTGTTTATTTATCAGGAATGTGATACAATATGTGGAATTCATAGAGTTAGGCATGAAATACGAAGTATGTGATATTTCGGATTTACGATGTCTAAAGTGATTGTGGATTCCAAATATTGTAGTTTTACACTTTCTTTTCTGTGACCGTAAGTGTAATATGTGATATCGCCGGTTTCGTTGCTATATGTCAACGACAATTGGGATGCTCATATTTACTTACGTTGATGATATGAGATATTATGTGTTGCTGTGATATGTTATATTGGATCGTCGCATTCAGAATAGCCGGGGGTTTTATGTGAGATGAGGGTTTTTATTTTCATTCATGTAAAATTCATTTGTAATGTAATATTCTTTTATTTGGGGCACTTCCAGGTTGCGGTTGCTGTCACCAGTGTATATTATTTACTTTTCCGCATTAGGTAGACCCAAGGAGGGGAGCACAAGTAACCGGGTTCTAGGGTCCAGTGGGAGGCCATCTCGAGGAGTCGAGACCGGGTCTCCTAACCCTAGAATTGGCAGTGTTACTTGTCGCTCTCGTAGGGGTCTTGGGATGTGGGTTTGGCTATTCGTCGCGACCGTGGAATCCATGTTTTATACAGGCTCGTATTGAAAACACGGACGTCCTAGTATATCCAATATTTCATATATGTTCTTCTGCTGCAATATTCTGTGATGAGATCATATTACTGCCTGAGACGAATGCCTATACTATATATATATGCTGATATATAAATATTACTGCTTTCGTTTCTTCTGTGATGCTTAGGAAGCATAAGCTGATGGGATTTTTATTAATGAGATTAATAAAAGAAAAGAAACCTAAAGATGTTGTAGAATCAAAAACTTAATAAAAAGGGTAGCTACAGTTTTTCTTTGCACAGTGATATATACGATATATCCTGCACCTTATTCGATGAGGAAAGGACCGAGATCCCTTCACCGGGAGTGACTCCTTTAGGAAAACTGGCAGATGCTACAAAACGCGGTTTGTCTTTTGATTGCTTTTAGAGTTTTGCTTTGTACAGCATTATATATGATATATCCTGCACCTTATTCGATGAGGAAAGGGCCGACGATCCCTTCACCGGGAGTGACCCCTTTAGCGAAACTAAGAAAAGCTTCAAAAACACTTCTTTTCAAAACTTCACTCGATTCTACAACGATATCAAGTTCATTACGCTCATGGTTTTCTGAAAAACCTGCGTAGCCCTCCGTCATTTCAGATAAAGACTAGTTAGTATTCGTGCTACGTTTGTTGACTATGTTAAGGCGTAGTGTGCGGTAGCTAATTAGTAGTTATCTGCTAAAACATGAGATGTGATTGGATTAGGGTAGTTGTGCGACTTTGTTGACTATGTTAAGGGTCGTGCAGGTGGATTTAATTCAATCGGGAAATGACGGGTTGAACTTGGCTAGCAATTATGATTTGTTGACTATGTTAAGGTCATAAATTGCTAGGGGCAAAATATTATCAGGAATTTCAAGTGTCGAAATTTGCAATGAGATTGCATACCTCCTATGAGATAGTTGGATCCCGATACCCACTGCGAGTAAGAGTTACTCCTGGGAGAGTTTTACACAAAACAATTAGCCGATCAAGTAGGTGTCTAGAAAAGTGTTAACGGGGTTACGCCTCTGGGAAAACGAGGTTTACATTAATTAGGTCCGTGCGAGAGCACGGGGAACCTCCCTCAAAGTACCGACACTGATCTGGCTGAAAGATTGACAAAATTGTAGGGTGTAATTAATCCCGGCTAATCTTACCTTTTAGGGTTTTAAGGTAGATTTGATAAAAACAGTGGGAGACATCCTGATTAGATAAGATAATAACCAATCTAATCTTGCAAGAGCATACGCTAAAGTGTTTTCTTCTCTCTCTCTCCAGGTAACGACCATGTCATGCCATAATCAAGATAATAATATGGATGTATTGACTGAACCTGATTATTGTACTGAGCAAGGGAACGTTAGACCCATTCTTTCTTATAAGAGTTATAAGACTGAACAGGAAACAGGAGAATATCTGGATTCTTACACCGCCCAAAAGAACATGCATGTTGATGCATCTTCTTCGGGTGTGTTAGTTATTGAGAACTGTTTCTCAGTTCACCCTACGTCCTGGGTATTAGATACCGGATCAGGATCCCACATATGTAAACAGTTACATGGGCTACGAAAAGGTAGAGAACTAGGAAAAGGTGATCATTCCGTTCAAATAGGGAACGGTGCAAGTATTGTAGCCAAAGCAGTTGGCGAATATCACTTTGTATTGCCAAGTAGTAATACACTGATTCTAAATGAGTGCTATTACATACCGAACATGATGTGCAACATTATATCAGTTTCTTTATTGAGTAAAGAGGGATATAATTTTGTAGTACAGGATAATGTTATGAACATATTCCTAGATCAAAAGTTGATTGCATCAGGCTCATTACATAATGGCATATTCATTCTAAATCAGAATACAGTCCTGAATATACAAAACACACACAAGAGGAAAAGTTCAGATATGAACGAATCCTACTTGTGGCATTGTAGACTTGGTCATATCAATGCGACACGACTGGCTAAGTTGCATAAAGATGGTTATTTGAATCCGTTCGAATTATCATCTTATGATACTTGCCATTCATGTCTCAAAGGAAAAATGACCAAAGCTCCGTTTAGTGGACACGGAGAAAGAGTTACCGAACTCTTAGGACTGGTACATAGTGATGTATGCGGTCCCATGTCTACGCATGCCAGGAACGGTTCTTCGTACTTCATTACATTCACTGACGATCTCTCTAGATTCGGACATGTGTTCTTGATGAAACACAAGTCTGAAGCTTTTGAGAAATTCAGAGAATATAAGCACGAAGTAGAGAATCAAACGGGCAAAAGTATTAAGATTCTTCGATCTGATCGAGGAGGTGAATACTTAAGCAATGAGTTCTTAGATTATCTAAAAGAGAATGGGATTCTCTCTCAACTCACTCCTCCTTATACACCACAGCACAACGGTGTATCGGAGCGGAGGAATCGCACCCTATTAGATATGGTGCGCTCTATGATGAGCGAGGCTGAGTTACCTATTTCCTTCTGGGGTTATGCGCTTGAAACAGCAGCATACCTATTGAATCAAGTTCCGTCTAAATCTGTGCCTACCACACCACATGAGATATGGAGTGGGAAGAAACCATATTTTAAAAGAGTTAAGATATGGGGTTGTCCGGCCTATGTCAAAAGACAAAATCCAGACAAACTCGAGGCACGGTCAGTTCTTTGCAAATTTGTGGGATATCCTAAGAATTCTCAAGGATATATTTTCTATCACGCTGAGGAACAAAAGGTGTTTATTTCTCAATATGCCGCCTTTTTAGAAAAGGAATTTCTTGATAAAGAAATTAGTGGCAAAGAGGTAGAGCTGGAAGAGGTTCCAGAAACACAAATTACAACTGAAGATTTAGTGGAACCAGAGGATTCAGTAGTACCCGACGAACCCCAGCCTCTCCGCCGATCTAGTAGGGTTTCTCGTCCACCTGAGAGATACTACGGTTTTCTCATTGATGGTGGAAGCGAGGATTGCATCATGGATGATGATGACCCGACTAGTTTCGAGCAGGCCATCACGAGTGGTGACTCTGTGAAATGGCTGGATGCAATGCGATCTGAGATGGAATCCATGTACACCAATAAAGTATGGATTTTGGAAAATGCTCCTGAAGGGGTAAAACCCATTGGGAGCAAGTGGATTTTTAAAAGGAAATTTGGTGTAGATGGAAAAGTTAAGACTTTCAAAGCTAGACTGGTAGCAAAGGGATTTCGTCAACGACCAGGTGTCGATTATGACGAAACCTTTTCTCCAGTGGCTATGCTTAAGTCCATCCGGATCATACTTGCCATTGCTGCATACCATGACTACGAAATCTGGCAAATGGATGTTAAGACCACCTTTCTAAACGGTGATTTAGAAGAGTGCGTGTACATGACTCAGCCAGAGGGCTTCGTAGATAGTGGGAGCAGCGGAAAGGTGTGCAAGCTGCTTAAATCCATTTATGGGTTAAAGCAAGCATCGCGGAGTTGGAACATCTGTTTTGATGTTGTAGTCAAAGAGTTTGACTTCATCAAAAATATAGATGAACCTTGTATCTATAAGAAGGTAGCAGAGGGTAAGGTTGTCTTCCTCGTATTGTACGTGGATGGCATACTCTTGATAGGAAATGATATTCCTATGCTGCAATCAGTCATGCTCTTCTTATCACAAAGATTCTCAATGAAAGATCTAGGTGATGCCTCCTGCATATTGGGAATAATGATCTATAGAGATAGATCTAAACGGATACTGGGATTGTCCCAATCCAGGTACATTGACACCATACTAAAGAGGTTTAGTATGGAAGAATCCAAGCGTGGGAACCAACCCACGATTTCTGGACTCACTCTCTCCAAAGAGATGTCTCCCAAGACTGATTTGGAGAGAGCTCGCATGCAAGGGATACCCTATGCTTCGGCAGTAGGCTCTATCATGTATGCGATGCTGTGTACCAGACCCGATGTAGCATACTCACTAAGTGTAGTGAGTCGGTATCAAGAAGATCCTGGAGAGAGTCATTGGACAGCTGTGAAGAATATTCTCAAGTACTTACGAAGGACTAAGGAGATGTTCTTGGTGTATGGTAATGGAGAACTCCAGGTGGAGTCCTTTACCGATTCCAGCTTCCAAAGTGATAAGGACGACTCTAAGTCGCATTCGGGTTTTGTCTTTACCCTCAATGGAGGGGCGGTATGTTGGAAGAGTTCCAAACAGGATACCGTTGCAGACTCAACGATGGAGGCTGAATACATCGCTGCCAACGATGCTGCCAAAGAGGCTGTCTGGATCAAGAAGTTCATTAGTGAACTTGGTGTGGTTCCATCCATTGAGCATCCAATACCTCTGTATTGTGATAACAATGGAGCTGTGGCTTTAGCCAACGAACCCAGGTCCCATCAAAAGTCCAGACATATTCTGAGGCGGTATCACCTGATCAGGGAGATAGTTGATCGCCGGGAGATCGAGGTCAGGAGAGTAGATACGAAGGACAACACTGCGGATCCACTCACGAAGGCTATTCCCCAGATACAGTTTGAGAGATTATTCGGGATGCTAGGTATGAGATACTACAGCAGCTGGCCTTAGTGCAAGTGGGAGATTGTTAGTTATGTATATGCCCTAGAGGCCATTGTTGTACATATGATGTATATTATAATGGATACTTGGATATATATAGAGATGACTTTCTTGCTCGTCATGATAGTATGCTATTTGGTTTCACTTTATCTTAACATGTTGACTTGTATTGGTTTACTGTTTTGCTCTCACATGTTGATAAAGCACTTAGGATTTGTACTCGACTACTGGGACTATGATGAGATCATACTAGTGGGGCCGCGGTAGTCGATGAGTACATCCTATAACAGTTCCTAGTCGAGGGTATATCGAGACAGGGCATCGATACACCAGAGTAGACTAGCGTATACGCATCTTGACCCATATGATGGGCGATGGATGATCCCATATCCATCGGTGTTGGACATCAGAGATGGTGTACGGGTGCTCAGTAGAGACTGGGTACACTGGACGGACTCGCCGAGAACTCCCAGATGGTGATATACCACACTTCAGATGGCAGTTCTCCGGTGACACTGGTACAGGGTAGTCTGTAGACCCGAGATCGTCATAGAGTCTTGTGTGATTCCCACTGTGCTTTGATTTCCACCTTACCACGTCCAAGAGGGCGTGCAAAACGGTGGCTTTTGGGTACAGTCCCGAATCACATGGAGGCAATGAGCGATAGGAGGGGATTCGTCTCTCCCGGTATAGGGAGTTGATGTTGTGCTGTGTTCGATTGGCTATACCTGAAAGTCCCTGGCCAGGGCTGATATAGAGATTTACTGGTAAGTGTTACTAGTAGTTTCTCGACCCGTTATGAGCCACACATCGACACGACTTATCGGTTACTGGGGTCTGACGTATACCACCCCTAGACTTGATATGCGACATATCAGACGAACAGACCGGACTGTACGGGAGTGTTACTGGTAGGATTCACAGGAGAACGCACAGGCTAGCTTGTTGATCTTCTAATCGCTCAATACCTGGATGGCTGTTACGTTTAGCTGACCACTTGCAGCTTGTGGGTGTTTGATATGATCATCACCTGCTACCGGCGTATTGACGATTCTTTAGAGTCCTACACAGAGGTTTCTTGGCTCAGGCGAAACGGAGTAGTGGCGCATATGTGATATGCGCAGGAGTGTGAATAATGCGATATGGGATACCGTATTATATTCTCGCGATATATGGATATGAACCGGGTCATCGGATCAAGTGTTGATTCGATGAATCGGTACATGATATATTAGTCGGTAATATTTGATATAGCCGGATCGTCGAATCAAGTGTTGATTCGATGATTTAATGTATAATAATATATATGATATATTGTATTACATTATCTAATAATGGCTCGCTTTATTATTTCATTTTCTCAGTGGATAATATATTGATATATATGCGATATATGTTAATTGTATTATTTTCTTTTGTTGCAAATATATAATATATATGTGATATATATTATTGTGACATGATATGATTAATTGTTAAACATGTTTAAGGATGATTAATTGAGATTAGGGTTTGATTAGGGTTAGTAGCTTCATGCACCTTCTAGAAGCTTTTTCTTTTGTCATTCTTAAGATATTTAGAATGACACATTCATTTAACCCAACCAAACCCTAACTCTAGTTAACTCTCTACTCATTCTTATCCATTCATCCTTGACCATGGTTTACATATCAATCATATACTTTATTTTCTATTCATCACAAAATGATTAATTCATATTATCATTATCCATTATCTTCTTCTTCTTCTCTCTTGAAGAAGCTCTCTTGAAAATCCTAAAGTGATGATAAAATATGAGAAAATGATATAAAAAGAAAGCAAAATTACTACTCTCTCATCCTCATCTCATCTAGCCCTTGAGATTAGTGTGTTCATCTCATAAGAGTGAGAAAGCTTGAGTCGTAGCAACTTCAAGGTAGATCATCGGAGATTTGGAATACTTCGAGCTAGCATGGATCGTTCGAGTCGTGGAGCCTCTTATGAGTCCGGGAGATCGTGGATCGCGGCAAAGGGACTTCTACTCGGAGCTTGTGAAGTGAAAGAGCGGACTACAAAGGTTGTAATCCCTCACACTTAGATAAAAGTTATCTTCTTGCATGTTAAACCCTAATAATCTAGCAAAGATCCCGGCTTTGGGTTGTTCGGCACGTCTAAAATTTAATCCGGGCCTGTTTGATGCCTTTTGAACCTTCACAAGAGTGCCTAGGAACCCTACAACCGTATTCTATTCTTGCGATATTTGGTATGAGCCGGATCATCGGATCAAGTGTTGATTCGATGAATCGATACATGATATATTAATCGGTTATATTCGATATAGCCGGATTATTGGATCAAGTGTTGATTCGATAATTTAATGTATAATAATATATATGATGTATTAAATTACATTAACTAATATTAGCTCACTAAAAGATTCTTTTTCTCACTCGGATAATACATTGATATATATGCGATATATGTTAATTGTATTATTTTATTTTGTTACAATAAATATTATATATGTGATATATAATATTTTAACATGATATGATTACTAATGCAACATGTTTAGTGGAGATTAAAAATGATTAGGGTTTGAATTGGGTTAGTTCATTCATGAACCTTCTAGAAGGTTTTTCTTTTGTCATGAAAAAAGATATTTTCAAGTGACTCATGCTTTAACCCAACCCAAACCCTAGCCCTAGTTAAATCTCTACAAAGGTTTAGTTAACCATGGTTGCATTATTCATCATTATTATCTTTTCATTATTCATCACAAAAAGTATTATTCATCATCTTCTTCTTCTTCTTACTTCTCTTTTCATGGTAAAAGCTTTCTTGATTTGATTATTTGTGATGAAAATGAGTGAGAAAAAGAAAACAAATGAGAGCGAAAATCCTACTTCATCATCCTCATCTATCCTTGCCATTTAGATGAGGGTATTCACTTCATTTAGTGAGTGAGAGCTTGTGTTAATGAAACTTCAAGGTAGATCATCTTTGTTATCGAAGATCCGAAGCAAGCTTGCATCTTTCTCTTCGTGGAGCCTCTCGAGGGTCTGGAACACGATGATCGCAGCGAAGGGACCACAACACGGAGCTTATGAAGTGAAGGACCGGATCTACAAAGGTTGTAATCCCTCTCACTTAGAGTTAAAGTGTTTAACATGCTTGTTTTCACTAATCTCTAGTTTAAAGATCCGGCTTTGGGTTGTTCGGCAAGGCTAAATTTTTAATCGGGCATGGTTGATGCCTCATAGACCCTTGTGCATGTGCCTAGCATCCCTACATTGGTATCAGAGCCAAGCTAGAGGTTTAGGCGAAGTTTAGGCGAAGTTTAAAGTCCGATCGAACCCGGAAACCCCGACGAATACCCTTCTCTGGATATTTTTCAAAAATGTGATTTTTTCTGCATTAAAAATACTCAAAAAAATCAGCAAGGAATTCTATGGACATATGTGAAAAACGAGCCACTGATTCACTTAAGCAGCCGCGGAACCGCGGCAAAGACATGCTATTAGCGGCGGTTCCGCGGCGCTACAGTAGAGTTAGGGTTTCTTTTTTGTACAGTTCCATCCGTATGTATTTCCTGATGTTTCTGGGAATTTTTAATTTACTCAAGAGTTGAGTTTTCTGGGTTGTATTTGGGACTCGTTGATTCGATCGGATAATTTAACTTCATTTAGTTTGTCCGGGTAATTTTTAGAACGTGTTAAAAAGTTCGAACGGATATCAATAACTCACTTTTTCCCCTTCCGGAAAATTTCCAAGCGTTCGATTTTTCCGTAGTTTAAGAACGTTCTATGTCGTGCAAGTAACGCGGTGGACCCTCTAGAAGACAACAAACCTTAACTCGATTATGTGACCGTCTTGAACTTCCTCTAAACCTTAGGGTTTGTGGCAGTACGGCGTGCCACATGTGAGGCGTTGGCTTGACCCTTCTATGGCTGGACCATTAGTACTGTGGCATGTGATGGATGTTTTTAAACTAATTTCAAGTGTCGAGAACTATTTGGGAAAACTTGGGTGTTTGATTATTCGATCGGAAAGTTTAACATTATCTATTTATCTGGAATGTGATACAATATTTAGAATCCACAAGTAGTTATGAGATAACTAATTTGAATGTTATAAATCTAGCAGTTCAGTCTCAGATGATCTGTTGCCACAAAATTTTGATGTGATCTCGTAATCATGTAGCGTACGCGGATACTCGCCGGGTAAACTAAACAGACAGCCATGTCCCATAGCCCCCACCAAGTGACTGTAGGAGAACCCCGTCGCCAAAAGAATCCGTTCGGGTGCTCGCGGCAGCGATGTTCCGCGTTAGTGCACTTCGTCGACGGAATCGGGGGTGCGGCCGTCTACTAAAATTTGCGACGAGCATTCGATCAGGATGTCGGGAATCTTGTTGAATTGCCCGACTTGATATTGAAAAGAGTTTTCGATAATGAGACTAAAATGCGGGGTTTATAATTGTTAGGCATGCGATGTCTAAGGAATTCATTTGGTTAGGCATGCGATGTCTATAGAGGTTGCGGATTCCAACTGTTGTAGTTTTACACTTTCTTTTCTGTGACCGTAAGTGTAGTATGTAGTTGTATCGCCGGTTTTCGTTGCTATACATCGACGGCAATCGGTGTATGCATACTTACTTACGTTGATGACATATGATGTTATGTGTTGCTGTGATATGTTATATTGGATCGTCGTGTTTGAATAGTCGGGGGTTTTATGTGAGATGAGAGTTTTTCTTTTTTATTCATGTAAAATTCATTTGTATGTAATATTCTTTTATTGTGGCACTTTCGGGCTGAGGATGATGTAACCATTGTATATTATTTACTTTTCCGCATCTGGTAGACCTAAGGAGGGGAGCACAAGTAACCGGGTTCTAGGTTCCAGTGGGAGACCATCTCGAGGAGTCGAGACCGGGTCTCCTAACCCTAGAATTGGCAGTGTTTCTTGCCGCTCTCGTAGGGGTCTAGAGATGTGGGTTTGGCTATTCATCGCGACCGTGGAATCCGTGTTTTATACAGGCTCGTATTGAAAACACGGACATCGTAGTATATCCAATATTTCATATATGTTCTTCTGCTGCAATGTTCTGTGATGAGATCATATTACTGCCTGAGACGAATGTTTATATTATATATATGAGATATATATTATATATTGTTGATTTCGTTTCATATCTGATACTTGTTAAGCAAAATAAAATGGGACTTCATTAATGAGATTAATGAAATAAAAGAAACCTAAAGATGTTGTAGAAACTTGTTTAAAAACTGGTAGCTCTAGTTCTTGCTTTGCATAGCGGTGTTCCTTGTAGAAAATCCAGCACCTTATTCGATAAGGAAAGAGCCGAGATCCTTTCACCCGGAGTGACCTCTTTAGCAAAACTAGAAAAGCCTCAAAAACACTCCATTTAAAATCACTCGATTCTACAACGATATCAAGTTCGTTACGCAAAATGTTTTCCTAAGAACCTGTCGTAGCCCTCCGTCATTTCAGATAAGTACTGGTTAGTATTCGTGCTGCGTTTGTTGACCTTAGCCAAGGCGTAGTGTGCGGTAGCTGATTAGTGCTTATCCGTATAAGCATATGATGCGATTGAGTTAGGGTAGTCGTGCGACTTTGTTGACCTTAGCCAAGGGTCGTGCGGGTGGGTTTAATTCAATCGGGAAATGGCGGGTTGAACTTGGCTAGCACTTATGATTTGTTGACCCTAGCCGAGGTCATAAGTTGCTACGGGCAAAATATTATTGGGAATTTCAAGTGTTGAAATTTGCAATGAGATTGCATACCTTCTATGTGATAGTTGGATCCTGATACCCGCTGCGAGTAAGAGTTACTCCTGAGAGAGTTTTACACATTACAATTAGCCGATCAAGTAGGTGTCTAGAAAGGTGTTAATGGGGTTACGCCCGTGGAAAAACGAGCTTTACTTTAATTAGGTTCGTACGAAAGCACGGGGAACCTCCCTCAAAGTACCGGCACTGGCCAGGCTGAAAGATTGGCGAACTTGTACGGTGTAACTAATCCCGGCTAGTCTTTCCTTTTAGGGTTTGAAGGAAGATTTGACTAAAGCAGTGGGAGACATCCTGATTAGATATATTAGATAACCAATCTAATCTTGCAAGAGCATACGCTGAGTGTTTTCTTCTCTCTCTCTCCAGGTAGCGACCATATCACGCCTTAATCAAGATAATAATACGGATATATTGACCGATCCCGCTTATTATACTGAGATGGGGAACGTTGGTCCCGCTCCAACTTATAATTGTTATAAGATAGAGCAGGAAATTGGGGATTACCAGAATTCCCATGCCGCCCAAACGAAGAAAGTGCATGTTGATGCATCTTCTTCGGGTGTGTTCATTACAGAAAACTGTTTCTCAGTATCCTTTACGTCCTAGGTATGTGATACCGGATCAGGATCCTACATATGTAATTTGTTACATGGGATACTGATAGGTAGAGAACTGAGAACGGGTGATAAGTTTCATGAGATAGAAACGGTGCAAATGTTTCAGCCAAGTCTGTTGGTCACTATCACCCTATATTACCAGAATACATTGATTCTGAACGAATGTTATTAGATACCGAACCTGACATACAACATCATATCAGTCTCTTTATAAGTAAAGAAGGATATAATTTTGTATTGTTGGATAATGTTTTGAACATTTCCTATATCAAGAGTTGATCGGTTCAGGTACGTTATCTAAAAGAATATGCGTTCTAAATCAAACTACAGTTCTTAGTATACAGAACACACACAAGAGGAAGAGTTTAAAAATGAACGAATCCTTCTTGAGGCATTATAGACTAGGTCATATCAATGCGACTCGACTAGCTGAAGTTACATTTAGATGCATATTTAAATCTGTTTGAATTTAAATCTTGTGAAACTTGCCGGTCATGTCACAAAGATAAGATGACCACAGCTCTGTTTATTGGAAACAGAGAAAGAGTTAGTGAACTCTTGGCATTGATACATGCTGATGTATGAAGGTCCCCTGTCTACACATGCCAAGACCAGTTCTTTGTACTTCATTACATTCTCTGATGATCTCTTAAGATTCAGAGATGTGTTCCTGTTGAAACACAAGACCGAACCTTTTGAGATATTCATAGAATATAAGTTAGAAGTAGAGAACCAAAAACGAGTATAAGTATTATGTCCTTTGATTAGATCAAGGAGGAGAATACTTCAGCACGGGAGTTCTAGACTAGTCTAAAGGAGAATGGGATTCTCTCTCAGCATTACTCCTCTGTATACACCATAGCACGATGGTATATCGGGACGGAGCAATAGCACCCTATGTGATATGGTGTGCTCTATGATGAGTACTACTGAGTTTCCTATTTCCTTTTGGGAGTTATGCACTTGAGAAGATGCATACCTACTGAATGTGGATTAAATAGTTTCCAACGAACCTCAGCCTCTCCGCCGATCTAGTAGGGTTCCTCACCCACCTAAGAGATACTTCGGTTTCTCTATGACAATGGGAGCGAGAATTGAATCATGAGATGATGACCCAACTAGTTTTGAGCTGGCCATCAGGAGTGAGACTCCGTAAGAACTGCTGGATGTTTAGTGATCTAAGATGGAATCCTTATACACCAACAAAGTATGGACTTTGGTTGCTTTATCTAAAGGGTTAAATCCCCATCATGAGCAAGTATATCTTGAGAAGATTACTTGGTGTACATGGAAAGGTTGAGGCTTTCAAAGCTATGCTTAAGTCCATCCAGATCCTACTTGCCACGGCTACATACCATGACTACGATATCTGGTGGTTGGGTGTCATGACTACTTTTCTAAATGTTGATTTGGAAGAGAGCGTCTATAAGTACACAGCCAGAGGGCTTCGTAGACAGTGGGAGCAGCGGAAACGTGTGCAATATGTTTTATGTGATAAAACAGGCATCGCGGAGTTGGAACGTCTGTTTTGATATGGTAGTCAAAGAGTTTGACTTCATTAAAATGGTAGATGAACCTTGTATATACAAAAAGGTAGTAGGGAGTATGGTGGTGATCCTCGTAGAGTACGTGGATGACATACTCTTGATAGGGAAGGAGTTTCCTATGCTACACTCGGTCAATCTCCGCTTATCACAAGGATTCTCCATATAGGATCAAAGCGATACCTCCTAAATCCAGAGTTATGGATCTATGAGATAGATCTAATTGGATATTAGGATTCTCACTAGATGTAGTGAGATGGTATCAATCGATCCTTGGGAGAATCACTGGAAAAGTTCCAGAGTGATAAGGACGACTGAATATCAGTCGTAGGCATTGTCTTTACCCTCAGTGGAGGGACGGTATGTTGGAAGAGTTCCAAGCTAGATACCGTGACTTACTAGACGATTAAAGGCAAGATACATCGTTACCAAGGATGCTACCAAAGAGGCAGTCTGGATATATAAGTTCATGAGACGAACTTCGTTCCTACCATTGTGTGACAATAGAGTTATGGTTTATGCCAAGGAACCCCCGTCTCATCAGAAATCCAAATATAATTCTTAGGCAGTATCACCTGATCATGGAGATGGTTGATCTCCAGGGAGATCGAGGTTAAGAGAGTAGAAACAGAGGACAACAGCGCGGATCCACTCACAAAGGGCTTTTCCCAGTAGAGACTTTTATGGGATGCTTGAGTATGAGATACTTCAACCACAGCTAATTGTTGGGTATGCGATACCACAACAGATGGCCCTAGTGCAAGTGGGAGATTGTTAGTTATCTGTATGTGCTAGAGGCCACTACTGTACATATGATGTATATTGTAATGGATGCATGGACATATATAGGGGGTTTTCTTGCTCGACATGATAGTATGCTATCTGGTTGTACTTTATCTTAACATGTAATCTGATTGTCACTATGTTATATGTTGATAAAGCCCTTAGGATATGTACTCGACTACTGGGACTATGATGAGATCATACTAGTGGGGTCACGGTACTCGACGAGTATATCCTATAAATGTTCCTAGTTGAGGGTGTATCGAGACAGGGCATCGATACACCAGAGTAGACTAGCGTATACGCATCTTGACCCATATGATGGGCGATGGATGATCCCATATCCATCGGTGTTTGACATCAAGGATGGTGTACGGGTGCTCAGTAGAGACTGGGTACAATGGACGGACTCTCCGAGAACTCCCAGATGGTATTATACCTCACGTCAGATGGCAGTTCTCCGGTGACACTGGTACAGAGTAGTCTGTTGACCTGAGATCGTTATAGAGTCTTGTGTGATTCCCACTGTGCTTTGATTTCCATCATACCAAGTCCAAGAGGGCGTGCAAAAAGGTGGCTTTTGGGTACAGTCCCGAATCACATGGAGGCAATGAGCGATAGGAGGGGATTCGTCTCTCCCTGTATAGGGAGTTGATGTTGTGCTGTGTTCGATTGGCTATAACTAGAAATCCCTGGCCAGTGTTGCTGAGATTTACTTGTAAGTGTTATCAGTAGTTTCTCGAACTGTTATAGACCTCATATCGACACGACTTATCGAGCTACTGGGGTCTGACGTTTACCACCCCTAGGCGAGATATGCGACATATCAGACGACGAGACCGGACTGTACGGGAGTGTTACTGATTGGATTCGCAGGAGAATCTACAGGCTTGCTTGTTGATTTTCTGATCACTCAATACCTGGGTGGCTGTTACGTTTAGCTGACCGCTTGCAGATTGTGGGTGTTTGATACGATCATCACCTACTGCAGGCGTATTGACGATTCTTTAGAGTCCTACACAGAGGTTTCTTGACTCAGGGAAAACGGAGTAGGGGCACATATGTGATATCTACAGGACCGAGGATAATGCGATATGAGATATCGTATTCTATTCTCGTGATATTTGATATGAGCCGGATCATCGGATCAAGTGTTGATTCAATGAATCGATACATGATATATTAGTCGGTTATATTCGATATAGCCGGATTATCGGATCAAGTGTTGATTCGATAATTTACTGTATAATAATATATATGATATATTAAATTACATTAACTAATATTAGCTCATTAAAAGATTTTTTTTCTCACTCGGGTAATACATTGATATATATGCGATATATGTTAATTGTATTATTTTATTTTGTTACAATAAATATTATATATGTGATATATAATATTGTAACATGATATGATTACTAATGCAACATGTTTAGTGGAGATTAAACAAGATTAGGGTTTGAATTGGGTTAGTTCATTCATGAACCTTCTAAATGGTTTTTCTTTTGTCATGAAAAAAGATATTTTCAAGTGACTCATGCTTTAACCCAACCCAAACCCTAGCCCTAGTTAAATCTCTACAAAGGTTTAGTTAACCATGGTTGCATTATTCATCATTATTATCTTTTCATTATTCATCACAAAAAGTATTATTCATCATCTTCTTCTTCTTCTTCCTTCTCTTTTCATGGAAAAAGCTTTCTTGATTTGATTATTTGTGATGAAAATGAGTGAGAAAAAGAAAACAAAATAAAAGTGTTTACTTCATCATCCTCATCTATTCTTGCCATTTAGATGGGAGTGTTCACTTCATTTAGTGAGTGAGAGCTTGTGTTAATGAAACTTCAAGGTAGATCATCTTTGTTATCGAAGATCGGAAGCAAGCATGCATCTTTCTTTTCGTAGAGCCACTCGAGAGTCCGGAACACGATGATCGCAGTGAAGGGACCACAACACGGAGCTTATAAAGTGAAGGACCGGATCTACAAAGGTTGTAATCCTTCTCAGTTAGTGTTAAAGTGTTTAACATGCTTGTTTTCGCCTAATCTCTAGTTTAAAGATCCGGGTTTGGGTTGTTCGGCACGGCTAAATTTTTAATCGGGCATGGTTGATGCCTCATAGACCCTTGTGCATGTGCCTAGCATCCCTACACTGGATATTCTTAATGGAATATCACTATGCAAAGTAAGAACTAGAGCTACCTTTTTTAAAATGTGATTCTACAATATCTTTTAGATTTCTTTTCTTTTCATTAATTTTATTAATGAAGTCCCATCATTTATATTTCCTAAATATCATACAAGAAATGAAAATAAAATACACATATATGCTATCCACATTCGCCACAAGAAACCGGGTCTTCACCGTAAGGTTACTTAACTTACGGCAGGACGGTCAGGACTAGCGCGGATGCAAAACGTATATAGTGTTTACTAATATATCATATATATAAGTAGTATTTATCTCACGCATTTATATGATCACATCACAGCACAGTAGAAGTAGATATATGAAATATAGGATATGCTAGGAGTTCCGTGTTTTAGATTAAGCCATTAACGAAAAACACGGATTCCACGGTCGTCATGAATAGCCAAGCCCACACCCCTAGACCACTACGAGAGCGGAAAGTAACTCTGGCAATTCTATAGTTAGGCAACCAGTCTCGACTCCTCGAGATGGCCACCCACTGGACTCTAGAAGCCGGTTATGTATGCCCTCCGTCTTGGGTCTATCTTATTACGGAAAAGTAAATAATATATATCGAATGGCGACATCAATCTCAATCCGGAAGTGTCCCAAAAAAGAATATTACATAAAAATTAAATTATATAAATGAATATTAAAAAACACTCATCTCACATAACCCCCGGCTATTCAATCACGACGATCACAATATTTCAGACCAACAAGTAGCCATCAACGATCATCATCGTAAGTAAATATGTGTACCCATAATTTCGTTGACGTACAACAACGAAATTTGGAATACCACATATCACACTTATGGTCGGAGAAAAGAAACACAAGAATCATAATATTTAGAATCGTTAATCATTAGGCATCAAGTTCATATTATCGCATAATATCATAAAAACATGTCATAGCCCAAAAATTCACACTTTTAGCCTCGAAATAAGTTCGGAAAAAATCCCGAATCGAAACCCGTTAACCCCCAAACTGCCCACACGTTATGAGGCTTGATTCGGAACCGAAGCGGGGCCGAATCTAGGGTGGAAATAGCTCCGGATAGGGGATGAAACTGCACTGGAACTGCCCCAAAACGGGGCTGATCCAGTGGCTGTCCAGCCCCCATCTGTGGCTGATTCGGCTTCGGTTCGGCTCCGTTTCAGGGACGAACCGAGCAAAAATTGTATGGGTATTGGGCAGTCAAGATAGTATACAAAACTTTTGGTCCGAACCAAGAATCCGGTGGCTCCGACGCAAGCGAAAAGTTTATGTTTAGGCTATTTCAAAAACTAGTTTTTCAAAAATTGGATTACTTGATTCTAAAAATTACAATAACAACTCTAGCACTCTAGTTTGGCTATGATACTATCACTACTACAAATAGGGGTTGCCCCTATGGATAAAGGAATCCGTAGGGGCAACTTTTTATTGCCCCTACGGATTAATCCGTAGGTGCCCACTGTTGTCCCTACGGTTTTCTACATTTTAATTTAAAAATATTTAATCATAATTTGTTGTTTGGCCCTACGGAGCCGCAAACAAAGAACCTACGGGTAAGTCCGTAGGGGCATGTATACGGGTTAATAATAAAAAAAAGGCACAGAAAATCCCTCACCGTTCTTAAAATTTCCTTCTCTCTTATTCTTCCGCGCCTCGCGACGACCATTCCCGCGTCTCGATCCCGATCTCGTCGCCAATTGCGTCCTCATCCTGACCTCGCCACCGCAACCGTGCTTGACTCGTCGACTTCCACGTCGCAACCGTGCTTGACTCGTCGCCGATCGCATCGTCGACTACTGGCCTCCTCCGTCGTCTCCTCCACCGCGGTTAGTAAATCTCCAATTTTTACTTCTAATTTAATACTTTTATTTCCCTCTTTCGATGATGTTAGAGGTAGGGTTCAGGGATCAGGGTTCGGGTAGGGGTGGCATCGGGTCAGTTAGGGTTAGGGTTCGATTAGGGTTGGGGTTAGGGTTAGGGTAAGGGTTTGGTTGGGGTTGGGGTTGGGGTTGGGATTAGGGTTCGGTTGGGGTTGGGATTGGTGTTGGCCGGGTTGTGGTTAGGGTTAATCAGTTAGGGTTAGGGTTATGGTAATTAGGGTTAGGGTTAGTGTTAGGGTTAGGGTCATGTTTAGGGTTAAAGGCTATGGTTAATTTGGGTTAATTACAGTGTAGGGTTAATTTGGGTTAATTAGTGATAATTTGAAAAGCTTAGGGTGTTGATTAGGCTTAATTTGGTTAATTTGGGTAAATTTGGTTAAGTTTGGGTTGATTAGGGTTAATTAGGTTAATTTGGGTAAATTGGGTTAATTAGTGATAATTTGTGTTAGGGTAACAATTATGGTTAATTGTGATTAATTAGGTTAATTTGGGTTATTTAGGTTTATGGTACACTAATTTATTTAGTAGGATACACTAGTTCATTACAATAGGATACTCGATGACAACATAAACGTACAACTTTACCACAAACGCAAGAAAAATTTACCCTAAACATGAAATTTCGAACTCTTAATAACGAAACGTAAACGTAAAACTTATTCATGTTAAATGTTCAAGTTAAAACTAATATATGATACTCGATGATAATATGAAACCTTCATATTCCCATCGATACCCGTATATGAAACTAAAAGCGCCACTTAGTCCCCGTCTATCGGTTAACATACGTGCGATGCTCGTCGTGACCTAGAACTATACGAAGGTTGTTAAATATCGGACAGTATAGCTCGATACTAACAACCGTCGTATAGTCTACGCGACGAGAAAATTCAATCGTATGGTAACCCATAGATTTGTCCCCTGTGGACAAGTTAAGAATGTATAAATCAAACGCCTTCATTCACTTGTGTTTTCATCCGTTTCGAGATATTTCGTCGGTACCTTTCCGCTGGTTCTCCGTGTAAAAAGATAGATTAGATGTTCATTTCAACGTTGTTTCACAGCTTTGAAATGATTATCTATTCTATTACAGTGTACTCGGAGAACAGCGGGGAGGTGCTGCCGAAATTTACTCGAAACGGTTGAAAGCACAAGTGATGGGCGTTCGCTCTATACATTCTTAATGGGATAGAAGCCTACCCCCGACAGCCGGAACACATACATACAAACGCATAATTAGAGAGCGATTCGAGATGTTCGGGTTAAAACCAATATATGATAATATGAAACCTTCATATTCCCATCGATACCCGTATATGAAACTAAAAGCGCCACTTAGTCCCCGTCTATCGGTTAACATACGTGCGATGCTCGTCGTGACCTAGAACTATACGAAGGTTGTTAAATATCGGACAGTATAGCTCGATACTAACAACCGTCGTATAGTCTACGCGACGAGAAAATTCAATCGTATGGTAACCCATAGATTTGTCCCCTGTGGACAAGTTAAGAATGTATAAAGCAAACGCCTTCATTCACTTGTGTTTTCATCCGTTTCGAGATATTTCGTCGGTACCTTTCCGCTGGTTCTCCGTGTACAAAGATAGATTAGATGTTCATTTCAACGTTGTTTCACAGCTTTGAAATGATTATCTATTCTATTACAGTGTACTCGGAGAACAGCGGGGAGGTGCTGCCGAAATTTACTCGAAACGGTTGAAAGCACAAGTGATGGGCGTTCGCTCTATACATTCTTAATGGGATAGAAGCCTACCCCCGACAGCCGGAACACATACATACAAACGCATAATCAGAGAGCGACTCGAGATGTTCGGGTTAAAACCAATATATGATAATATGAAACCTTCATATTCCCATCGATACCCATATATGAAACTAAAAGCGCCACTTAGTCCCTGTCTATCGGTCAACATAACGTGCGATAATTTATTCTTTTCAACGACAAACGCACACACAAAGCATATACATGAATTTTCTCCTTTGTCAGTAACTATCCCGTTCTTATATTTCTCAATATAGTCAGCATAACCTACAATTTATATGTTATTCAGTCTAACATGGCCCATGAGTACGTCAGAGTTAAGGACTGGATGTATGTGGATTGGAAACAACGTATGCAACCTAAGTTTGTCGCAGGAGTTGCTGCTTTCCTTGAATTTGCACGAGCACATAATAAGATCATAATAGAGAAGATTCTCTGTCCGTGCGATAGATGTGGCAATAAGTACTGGCAGAAGGTAGAATTGGCAGAGCTTCATATTGTAAAACATGGGTTTACTAGACTTTATTCAATTTGGAAATATCACGGGGAAGGAGAAGAATGCAGTACTGCGGTAGAAGAAGGAGAACACGATAATGAGGCAGGAGAAGAAGAAGAATTCGGTAATACGGCAGGATACGGAAATTTATTTCCATCAGAAGAAATGGAGGATATGGTAGAGGCTGCCCTAGGTGAATCTATTCGTACCGAAGATGACATTCCTTCCGGTCAAGGACCGCGTGCGGATAAATATGAAAATTTCATGAATGATGCTAGGAAACCAATTTATGAGAATGCGAAGTATTCCACCCTCTCATGGTTCGTCCAACTTTTCCAAATTAAGTGCCTAAATGGATGGAGCAACAAGTCATTCACAATGCTTCTTTCGTTCTTGAAAGATTCTATGCTTCCGGGAAATAATTTGCCCGAAAGCTGGTACGAAGCCCAGAAAATGATGTCTGATTTGGGTCTAAAGTGCGAGAAGATTCAAGCATGTCCTAAAAATTGCGTGTTGTACCGGAAAGAGAATTCAGATTTGAAAGAGTGTCCAACATGCGGAGAGACCAGGTATAAGCCGAAAGATTCTGATAAGAAGCCTGATATACCTGTGAAGATAGCACGATATTTTCCCATAACACAGAGGCTACAGAGGCTATTCAGGTGCAAGAAAACAGCCGAGGCAATGATTTGGCATCACCGTGCTCCTCCAAGCGAAAATGGAAAAATGAGCCATCCAAGAGATTCACCGGCATGGAAGGATTTCGATAGGAGGCACGCAATATTCAGTAGCGTTCCTCGCAATGTCCGGCTCGGACTGGCTGCCGATGGCTTCTGCCCATTCAACTATATGGCTGGAAGTCACAGTACATGGCCCGTTGTAATGATAATTTATAATCTATCGTCTTGGTTGGCTATGGACCAATCATACTTTATGATGCCTCTTCTTATCGACGGACCAAACTCACCGGGGAACAATATCGACGTCTATCTCCGACCTCTGATTGAGGAGCTGAAAACTTTGTTCATTGATGGTGTAGAGACATATGATTCAAACACAAATACAACCTTCATACTGCGTGCGGCTTTAATGTGGACAATTAATGACTTTCCTGCGTATGGAATGCTTTCAGGTTGGTCCGTACATGGTCACAAAGAATGTCCTCATTGCCATGAACACACAACATCAAAATTTTTGAATTTTAGCAGGAAGGTTTGTTATTGCGGCCATCGATGTTTTCTGCCTCCAGACCACCCCTATAGGTTAGACACGGTTCACTTTGATGGTCATCAGGAGCTTCTTGGGCCTCCATCCCCATTGTCCGGAGAGGATGTGACTGCTAAATGGGATGGTTACAATAACGTGACCTTCGGGATGGATCCGACGAGACAGGTCAAACCACAATATTGGAACAAGTTAAGCATTTTCTTCGAGCTTCCGTACTGGTCTACAAATTCAGTGCGTCATTGTCTGGACGTCATGCATATAGAGAAGGGAGTATCAGAGCACATACTTAACTTGCTTCTGTGTAAAGACGGGAAATCGAAAGACAACATGAATGCCCGGATGGATCTACAAGAGTGGGGAATAAGAAGTGAACTGCACCCTAAACCGGTAGCGGGTAAACCGGGCAAGTTTGTACTTCCCAATGCCGCTTATCATATGTCACAGCCGGAGAAGAAAAGATTCCTGCAGGTGTTGCATGATTTGAAAGTCCCCACAGGTTTCTCAGGATCATTCAGCAAGAAAATAAAAATTGTGAAGGGCAAGATCGATGGGCTGAAAAGTCATGACCATCATGTTATCGTGGAGCACCTTCTTCCATTAGCCCTCAGGACTTCTCTCCCCGACTCGGTTGGTCTAGTAATCAACGACCTATGTTGTTTTTTCAGGGAGTTGTGTGCTAAAACGCTGGAGGTTGCGACGCTGGATAAACTAGAAAATTCTATTGCGTTGATACTTTGCAAGTTTGAGCGTATTTTCCCACCGTCATTCTTCGATATCATAATACACTTGACGGTTCATCTTGCAACTGAGGCGAAATTAGCCGGACCGGTACAATATCGATGGATGTATCCCGTCGAGAGGTACGTTAAATTTTTCGTTTCGCGCAATTTATAAATTTATTTTTGTCATGTATGCCCGTGTTTATTTATTCAACATATTCTCATTAGGTACCTTTACACTCTTAAGAAGTATATACGCAATAAAAATCGACCAGAGGGTTCTATCATGCAAGGTTATCTTCTTGATGAAGCAACCACATTTTGTTCCCGCTATCTGGACGAGAACATTGAGACAAGGCTTAACCGACCACGAAGAATTCAAGACGGGCCATATGGTAAAGCCGAGTATAAGAGGGTAGACACTATGTTTATCAACAAGATATACCGGTTTATCTTACTTAATTGCGTATGTCTTGAACAAATTAGAGAGTAAGCTCTTTTGGATTAATTGTTATATCTGTGTTTGTGTGTGTATGAAATGACATAATATTAATGTCACAATTATTTGTCGAAAACAGAACTCATTTTAACGAGGTACGTGAGGGGCATCCTGATTGGAACGAAGAGCGTTTGGAAAAATACCATCAGGATAATTTTTGTGATTGGGTCACAGTGCATGTAAGTTATTCGAATTACATTTTATTGCTATCAGTTTTAATCTAAACTTGTATCGTTATGTATTTATCGTAAAATTTGTTTTGTTAGATCCACGATCCGAACTTGTCTGCATCATTTGAGAGTGATTCAAGATGTTTAGCTCAATTTCCTAGTATGGAGGTTGCACATTACAAAGGATTTGGTGTCCTTGGATACAAATTCGAAGTTAAGGACATAGAAACATCTAGAATCACTCAGAATAGTGGGATTGCGACGGTAGGATCGGATGGTGTGATTTACTATGGGTACTTAAATTGTATACTCGGCATCCACTATCCCGGACGATCAGAACCCTTTTATATATTCCACTGTACTTGGTACGATCCGCGAACCGATACAGACAGGTGGAGAAGCAGTCTTGGGACTTGGAAAGATGAATATGGATTGACCAGTGTGAACACACTTCGATTTTACGGTCAGGACGATCCGTTTATCTTTCCGAACCAAGCGTTCCAAGTATACTACTCACAGTGTTTGAAGCATCCGGGGTGGAGTGTTGTATGCCGATGGAAACCTAGAGATGTCTACGATGTCCCAGAATACGAGGACAGCGATGAGGACGAAGAAGAGAGAAGGGTTAAAGTGCTCCGACCGTCTGTTTCGAAGGACGGGTTGTCTTCGACCGATCATGAAGTTACGTGGGTTAGAAATGACATCGACGATGAAATCCAAGTAGATATGTATGATGCGTCCACGAAACGAAAAAGGTTATCAGTAATGTTATATTATTACTTCACATTTTACGCTCTAGATCATATATAGTCAATACTTTTAATGATTGTCTAATGCGTCCACGAACTGTTTATCTAGATTTGATGACGATGTCGGGAGCAGCGAGGGGCGGCAGGAGCTCCAGCCGCGGCAGAAGCAGAGGCAGAGGCAGAGCGGTTCTGCCGCCCGGAGAGCTCCGTAGGGAGCTTCAGAGGGCCGGTCTTGCACCCAGATCGGAGACCCCTTCGGATGCCTCCTTCCGTGTGGATTTTGCCACACATCCAGGTATACTGCACGCATATCCATTTTCAATTTAATATTACAGATATTCATGCCTGTTTATGTCAAAATTACTTATATTGTCAATGTTTGATTGTCTAGTTGTTGGTGATGCGTCCACATCTGGGACAGAGGCCACCCCCGCTCCTCCAGGTATGTTTATATATCATATAGTGTATGTATATTGATTTAGAATGCTATATCATAAATATACACATTCCTTTTGCTCTTACTTAGCAATTTTTATTATTGTCTAGCTGTAGGTGGTGACACCACCGCACCTGCGGGTATGTTTATATGTCCTATAGTGCATGCATATTGATTTAGAACGTTATATTATTGATCTACGCATTCTTTTTGCAATTACTTATAAAATCTATTTTTAATTGTCTAATTATAGGTGGTGCGTCCACACCTTCCACAGGGGCCACTCCTGCCGCTTCCGTACCCTCCGCATCGTCTGCAGGTTAGTATGAATAAATTTAAAATATTTATTTATTTTACATATTCTATATAGAATAAATATGAACTTCATGGAGATTTAGCGTCGATGTTTATTTTATAGTTGGAGGGGATGCGTCCGGGTCCGGGACCCCGGTTGTTCCTCACCGGAGGAACTATCGTCCCGCTCGTGCTGCTGCTCGGGCCCAGGCTCGTGCGCTAATCACCGGAGGTATATATCACACTTGAATTTTTGTTTAACCTTGATTTCTTAATACAACTTTGTCTTATTATTGATTGTCTTGATATTTCGTGCAGACGCAGGGCCTCTCCATCCCCAGAGGGGGACTCGAGGCCCGAATCAGTCCCATAGGCTGAGGCCTGATAGAGCTAGGGGGGAGGCAGCATTCCCCCTATTTTTTACCCTTGACTATCGCTATACCGGTCCTCATGCCGAGAGGTTCGGCCGGTATTTAGGAGACGAGAGCCGGATCGTGAAGAACTATCCACTTCACGCTGAGTGGGGCGAGCAGCACCAGCGCTCATTCGCCCTCTTCTTTGATCAGGCTCGGGTATGTATTAATATATATTTTCATTTGATCTATCCAATATATTTATTATTAACACTTGCAATCTAATAACAATGTTTTTTTTGTATTTTCAGTTGGATTACGATTTTCAGCCTGTAGCCGACCCTGATCACTCGGGGAGGGTGCTCGACCTTCATGCTCTGTACAATGGCCTGATGAAGAACATGCAGGCCAAGGTCCGATACAACAGGAATGAGCTGAAGGCCGACTGCTACTCCCTGTGGATAGCGACCCCCGAGGCAGAGAGAGCGGCCCTCCTATCTACTCCGGCGTTTGCGAGAGTCGACGTAGAGACATGGCCTCTATTGTGCGCTTATTTCGACTCCGAACGCAAACAAGTATGTATTTTAAATTTAATTCATTATTTATGATATAATTTATTTCTTTGTGTTTCTTAATTAGAAAACTAAATGTTAATGCGTTGTGCAGAAACAGGCCGCTCAGAATACGGAGAACAGGAAGTCGGCGAAGAGGGGTCGCCCCACTTACACAGGTGGCTCGAGGAACATTACTCGAGCCATGGAGTTATCGGTAAATTAAGAGTTATTCTCTAATATTCTGCAATATTAAGAGTTATTCTCTAATATTTCTAATATTAAGAGTTACTTTCTAATATTGCAGACATCTCGGACCGTGGCGTCAGGTGGAACACCGAGCGTGCTGTCCGCATATCTTGCCGTCCACGGCACCTCGACAGATCCCGCCACGGGCGAGCTTCGATGTCCCGACGTCGCTACCCAGGAGTACTGCGTAAGTGTTAATATTTTTTCTACCCAAATTTGAAATTTTAGTCTTGGAAGGTTCAAGTTTAAATTTTATACTTATACTTTACTGCTTAATGTGGGTGTAGGAGCGGGTGGTTGAGCAGGCCCAGGCCTCGGGGATCGATTTTACCGGACAGAACGATCCGAGGCTGCTGACCCCAGTTCTGGACGCCGCACACGGAGGGCACCACGGAGGTTGGGAGAGAGGCCGGGGTTGGGCCCTAGCAGGGCCCATATGAGGTTGGACTCCACCCCGGCGGTTACTTCCTCCGTCTCCAGTGACCGGCATGTCCATCAGGAACTGGATAGCTTGAGGGCCACCGTTCAGGAGTTGAAGGAAATGCTGGTATGTATACTACTTTATAGTAAAATATCATTTCATATTATATACATATCAACATATCCATAATTAGTACGTAGCTTGAGCTTATTTTGTTTTAGACTTAAGTTTGATTAATCATACATACATATGTAATTAAAATAAACAACGCTTTTCCAAACTAGATATCCAAACAGGGTTTCGAAATAACTTAATAATGAAACGAATTCGAATAATACACAGTTCTTACACGCTTCTTACACACGTTATGTCCAGACGCGACAGGGTAGATCGGCCGAGCCTCCACATGCATCTCCTTCGGCTGCGGCTCCGCAAGCTACTACATCGGCTGCGGTTCCGCAGACAGCTCCTGTAGCTCCACCACCCACTCAGACTCCCGCAGCCGTGGCTCCGCAAGCGACTACCTCGACGGCGGCTGCGCAGACCACATCGCCAGCTCCACATGCCGCTCAGACTCCTTTATATGTAGCATTGGAGAGTGTATTTACCGAGGAGCAGGCGCGCGTTATTCGAACGTTATTCGGAGGTGGAGCTGGACTGAACTAGGGTAGCTTTTTGGTTCTTATTTTTTGAAACATGTATTTATTTATATCACATTCTACTACATTTTGAAACGATATTGATATTGGTTTGTATTTATATCATATTCAGTTTTTGGGTTTCTTTTGTATATTATATATATGCGTGAGATGTGATTATGAATACTGCAATATATGATTTGATTGATGTATATAGTATTGTGCACAGGGCGGGAAAAAATCTAGCAGCCCATTTTTAAAAAAAAAACACAGATAATATGTACCTACGGATTACACCGTAGGTACACATGTTGCCCCTACGGAGTTATCCGTAGGGGCAAACTATCAGGAAACCTGATATTTTCCCACCTGATATCAGTGCAGGGTGTTGTGGGTGCCCCTACGGATATGTCCGTAGGGGCAACTGTTTATCCCCTACGAATTTATCCGTAGGGGCAAAATATCAGGTTTCCTGATATTTTTTCCCCCGATCTCAGTGCAGTGTGTTGGGAGTGGCCCCTACGGAGTGAACCGTAGGGGCTACTTTATATCCCCTACGGAGTTATCCGTAGGGGTATAAAAAGGACCTACGGATATATCCGTAGGTATGTACAATATATTCAAAAAAAAAAATTACATATATGATTTTATTACCCCTACGGGATACTCCGTAGGGGCTATAGCACCTACTGATATATCCGTAGGGGCATAAATTTGTCCGTAGGGGCAAGTTCAGGGCCTCAACTTGCACCTGCGGCCTTTGCATCTACGGGGTCTTTTTTCGCCCCTACGTATATATCCGTAGGGGCAGTGGGTTGCCCCTACGGATAAATCCGTAGGGGCAACCCTTATTTGTAGTAGTGTATGAAACTAGATTCTAGCACCTCTACTAGGGTTTTAAGAATATCAAGTATGCAATTTTAAAATTTCTAAAGGGCTAAGTGTACTTACAATATCACACTAAAGAATTAGGGTTAGAAAGTTAGCAAACTAAAATTCTAATCTAAGTGAAAAGAAGCTATAACCCTTGTAGCCACATCCTTCACTTCAATAGCTCCTTATACTAGTCCCTTGAACTCCTTCAAGGGCTCCACTTGAAAAAAAGAACGAGCTTTCCCAAAGTCCTCTTTACGGAAGATGAACCACTTTGAGGCAACTCACACTCAAGCTCACACTTCACTAATCAAGATATTAGTGAAGAGAACAACCTAAACTAGTATGTTATAATAGTTTAGGTTGATGAAGTAGGGTTTTTACTCAATAAAAATCTTTTCTTTTTCTCGTGAGTGAATAGTAACACAAGAGAAAAACTAAAGAAGATGAAGATGAGGATGGTTGTGAGAAAATAAGCAAGGCTTGAGGATAAGCCTTGAAAAATGATAAACTTATATCAATTCTTTAGAAAAAAAATAATGAGTCATGCTTGCTACACACTTCCAAAACTATGACTCTTTTTTTCTTTTCTTAATTCATATAAGCAAATCATTATCTCTTATCTTCAATCCTATGTGATTCACACACACACACAACTCTCGTGTATAAACAACCATTACAAATTTATATATATTATTTATATCAAATATAAATAATATATAAAGTGATGAAAAATATCAAGTGAGCATAATATTAGTTAATATATGTGTGTGTGTGTGTGTGTGTGTGTGTAAAATTATTAAATCAACACTTGATTCAATAATCCGGTTATATCACATATAACCCGGCTAATATCAATTGACGCAAGATTAAAATACGGTTTCATATACTCGTATTTAATCAAGCTCCCATACATATCTCCATACATGCCCTATTTCGTTTCGCTTGAGTTAGGAAACCTCTATGTGGGACTCTAAAGACTCGTCAATACGCTAGTAGTAGGTAATGATCACATCAAAGACTTACAAGCCGTCAGCGGTACTAGCTGGATGTAACGGCTACCATGTATTGAACGAATAGAAGATAAACAAGTAAACTTGTCCAAACTCCTGTAAAGCCTATAAGCAACACGTACCGTACAGTTCAGTCTCTTCGTCTGATATGTCGCATATCGAGTCTAGGGGTGGAATCGTCAGAACCCAATAACTTGATAAGTTATGCCGATATATGGCCTATAACAAATCAAGGAACTACTGATAACAATTATCATTAAATCTCATCGGCCCTGGCCAGGGACTTGCTGTTATAACCAATCGAGTATGTGCAACATCAACTCCTAATATCAGGAGAAACTAAACTCCTCCTATCGCTCACCGCCTCCATATGACTTGGGACTGTACCCAAAAACCACCTGTTTGCATGACTCAGTTGAGCCGTAGTAGGGAGGTAGTCAAAGCACAGTGGGAACCACACAAGATACTATGACGATCTCGGGTCTACAGACTAACAAGTACAAGTGTCACAAGAGAACTTCTATCTGACGATAGGTATGGTACCATCTAGTAGTTCTTGGCGAGTCCGTTCAGTGTATTCTTTAATGAGCACCTGGATAAAATCTTTGATGTCAAACACCAATAATTATAGGATCAACCATCGCCCCATACAAGGTCATGAAACATACACACTAGTCTACTTTAGAATATCGATGTCCTATCTCGATACTCCCTTGACTAAGAACACTTCAAAGATGTGCTTGTGGACTACTCAGGCCCCGTTAGTATGATCTACATCACTGTCCTGGTAGTCAAGCAAAACATCCTAAGGCTTTATTAACATGTATCAATGAAATAGTAAACTAGAGCAAATGTACATGTTAAGATAAAGTGTAACCGGATAGCATATTATCATGTTGAGCAAGAAAGTCATATATATATATATATATATATATATATATATATATATAGAGAGAGAGAGAGAGAGAGAGGTTAATGGAGGAAAGGTGCCATAGGAGGGAATTTCCTCCTTTGGCGTCGGAAAAATGCACCCTCCATAATTTATTTCGACGATCGGCATACATCACCTCCATCTTTATCATCTAATATGTGGATACACCAAATTTCATGTGATTATACCATTTTTTCACCACTGATTTAGTTGGTGCAAAATTAATGGTTTACCGACAATAGAACTTTTTACATTGCTAATTCAACAGTGAAAAAGTGGTGGAATCACATGAATTTTGGTGTATGCACATCGTAGATGATAACGATGATGATGATGGATACCGATCGTCGAAAAAAATGGTGGAGGTTGTATTTTTTCAACGCCATAGAAGGAAATCCTCTCCTATGGCCTCTTTCCTCCATTATTCTCATATATGTGTGTGTGTGTGTGTGTGTGTCCAAGTATCCACTATAATATTACAATATTGGCCTCTAGGGCATACATATTCCTAATATCGGTCCCCCTCCCGGGGTTTTCCCGGGGCACCCTAGCATCACCTCGTGGCTTCTCAGTTTAAACCGTGAGCTCGCGAGGTGCGCAAACAAGTTAAAACTTCAATTTTTGGGATTGTTTTTGTCGGCAGTTCGTGCGTGAAAAAAGGCAGAATTCTAATTTGCTACGAGCTATCTAAATCTTATTGAGTGGCTTTGATACCATATAAGTCGACATCGCACACTCTACTGGGTTTGTAGAAAGACGGAATTTTCAAAAAAACAATTTGTAAGAAAGCAACATTAACTATAATCCCAAGAACAACCGTAAGCCTTAACTAGTAAAAATTTCATAGATACTAATCTACTATGAAAGAGATTATACCTATGTGATTTAGTCTTTCGGGTCTTCTTAATCCTCTTCTTAAGCTCCTCATCCGTCGGGATCGAGCTTGGTCATCGGCTCCTCACGTCGAAGTCGATCCACCCGAGAGTATGTAGTTCAAACTTCAACTTCAAAACGGAGGTAACTAAAATGCCTAATTTGCTAATCTAGGTAGTTTAGAGGATGTAAAGTGTTAATTGGATTATTTTATCTCAATAACCCTATGTTTCTCAACTCATGAATGGGTTGGGATTTTGAGGAAGAAGAAGAGCTCAAGGAGGAGAGAGAATGGCTAAGTGAAAGTGTTGTGAAGAATGGCTAGAACCAAAAACTATCAAACATTTCTTTTTCAATAAAAATACTAGCCATGTTTGAATAGTATTCACAAATGAATAAAGAAAATAATTAGCCACGCTTCTCATCATGCTTAGAAACACCTCATCCCTCCACCTCATTATCCATTTACAATAAATAGAATAACACAAAATGAGGTGTCCCCTTCTAGAAGCATTCTAGTATAAATACAAGAATACCTACACTGTATATACATACCCATATTCCTACTACAAAAAATACGATTACCAAGAGATAAAATAATCCAATAATATAAAACTAGATTATTATTAAATTAATACTTGATTCAATAATGCGGCTTAATTCTAAGCCCGTTAGTACTATCCGTCCGAACATATATCAATGTAGTAAGTACACGTATATTATCGAAACCCTGCATGTATCACGTACGGCCTCTAAATCGTTTCGCCTGAACCAGAGAGCTCGATGTGGGACTCTAAAGACTCAACAGTATGCTGGAAGAGGGTTTAACCACAGGCACGTCAATGACACTAGCTGTACGTAACGGCTACCCAGGTTCTTGTTGAAAAAAAGGCGGACAAGCAAATTCATCCAAACCCTTACTGAGCATGTCTATGACAATCTCCGTACAATTCGGTCTGTTCATCTGAGAGTATCGCATTCCGGGTCTATGGTGGAAAACGTCTGTAACGATTATGGATTTACTGTACAAAATTTTTCAGTTTAAAGTACAGAACGGAGTTTACAAGCCTAGGTACAATTTAAAAGTTAATTTTTGTTTAAGAACAGCAAGAAACAACTTGTAGCTCACTGGTAAAGCCTTGCACTGCTGTGATGTAGCCCTGCGTTCAAACCCCATCAAACATATTATATTTTTTTTCTGATTTTTATTTTAAATTTTTTGGAAGTCCAAAATTTTATACGTTCAATGCACACAAAAATGAAAATTCTGAAAAAATAAACATGTGGAAAAGAGTTTAATATAGACGAGAATACAAGGCCAAAATCCACTGTTCCCCTTTGGGCCGGTACCGATGGTCCTCCATAGCCAAATGTCCCCAGGCTTTGCACACTCTACTCTTGGCCTAACCCTAACTCCCCTGCACTGTTTGATTTCCCTGCAATCAAACAGAGACTCTTCAATTCACAATTTATCATCATTTTAATGCATTTTAATTCCTAAACCCCAATTCCACACTATAAATACTACCCCATCCCCTAGCCTTTCCTCATTCTAAAAATTATAGCCAAAATTCTCAAAATTTTTAAAGTACAAGTGGAGTAGAAGAGGAGTTAGCAAGAGATCAAGTTCCGGCGGGGATCGAAGCAAATTTCGGCGACCCCGCGATGCCACGATGACAACCTCCTTTCTTCTACTTTCTCTTCGTCTGATCAGCTAGTAAGTTCCTTCCAATTTTCTTCCTTCTTCTTTAAAAATTCTTTTTAAAACGATTATCGGTAAGTAGAGTTAATACCGATATCGATATTCTAAACCCTAAAAACTCACTTTTTTCTTACATTTTGTTCATACAAATTTTACACAATACTTGTGATCTTAATCATAATGTTTAGGATAAAATTTTAATCAAGAATATCATGCAAAATAGGTTTAACTTAACATTTACACTAAAATACCATGAACTTCACATATCCTTCTTTTAGTATTTTTGTTAATTATATCTTTAGAAAACTTGATGGGGTAATGACCCACCCCTCACAAACACACATGGTTCCAAAGCACGATAACTCTTTCATGTAGGTTTGTTTTTCGAGAATATATTACATTAAAATACCATTTACAATAAAAATCGGGTTTCTTTTGAATTGTATTTCAAAACCCTTCGCGATTATACCTCTACAACCCTTTTTAGGGGATCCGCTATTAGATGGTGTGGATTATCGCACATCCTTGAGCTAGTAGAGCGAGATGTAGACGTCCTTACGGAGCATTCGATCTCGAAAGGCTTTAAATATAGTTTTTAAGAAAAACACATTTTCTAATTTAATAAAATTTAAGTTTTTAATAATTATATAAATATTACAAATCTATATATTTTCAAAATATAATAAACTTACTTTTCGTTTAAAAGATGGAAGTTCACAAGTTTCACCAAAATACCATCAATATATCAAAATAAGACAAGTTTTACAATAAAATACCATGAACTATTCAAACTAAGTAATTATCACTAAAATATCTCAAACCCTTAAAATTCACATTCATGAAAACCATAAATAATATAAATAAATTCTCGAGATTTATTTTGAAATTTTATAAAAATATTTTTTATAAAACCCGCTCGAGTTATATAAATCAATACTTAAGGACTTTAGTAAATATAGGTTAAGCGGGATCAATTCTCTTGAGCGTCAGGGAGTCGGAGAAAGTGAGTGCTTGCCTAGTTAAAGTAGAAAACTTAACGGTGTTATCAATGGTAATTATCTTGGAAAAATACACAAATCCTGTCGTCCATGTGCAGCAATTACCGATAACTCCCGAACCAAGCCCATGATCTAAATCAATTATAAGTGTCTGACTCAAGCCTGAGTCAAAATCAAACTTGAATCCAAACTCAAATCAGAATCCAATTCAAACATGAATCCAAAGTCTAATATGTATACTTGACATTAACCTGAATACCTGAATTCAAACACAAATATCAAACCTGAACACAAGACTTGACTTGACCGAACTATGGCTATAACTTGACTACTTGATTACAAGATTACATCCTGAACCTGACTACATGAACAACTTGTATCCATAGTTTTGGCAAGCCTTGTAACTATAATCAATACTATTACGGGGTTAACGGGGTAGATTGGTGTTTACCGCCGAAAATCGGGAAGACAAACGTCTTGCCTGAATTTAGGGGCAGATGCTATTTTGATTTATCCGTCTACCTCTCCAAAGATGCCAAGCTGATTTATGGCACCGTGCATCGGAGGTTTAGATGGATTCGGCCGTTGTAGCAGAATTTGTCAGATTCCCCCTCGTTGTGAGGGGTTTTTGATTGTGGGGACGCTCTTCCCTGCAGGCGCAAGCCCCTGCAGTTAATTACGTTACCGCATAGCGGTAACCACTTTCTCCTGCTCCAGAAGGTCACTTCGTGTCGTGTGTGTTTGTTTTATTTTTTGGCTGACCATGGATTGTATATGGAGACTAATTTGTGTTGTCGCCAGTAGGGCGTGGATTAGTCCAAATCCGTATTTTTTTAGATTTGGGTTTGGTTTGATTTAAGGCTCGTTAACCTTGTTTAAGATTAAGATCGATTTAAATATTTGTTAAGGATACGTTAGTCCGATATTGGACTAAGATCTACTTAGCGGGGGTTCGGGATCATTTTTGATCCAAAGAAAGAGCATCGGGGCTCTATCGTTTTAGTTTAAGGACGTTGCGGTCCATAGCTAGTTTAAGGACGTTACGGTCCGTAGCTAGTTTAAGGACATTACGGTCTATTTTAGTTTAAGGACGTTACGGTCCATATTGAGACGTTTCCGTCCATTTGAAAGTACACTAAAGAGTTGTTGGTTATCGGGACCCACCACCTCTCTGAGGACGCTGAAGAATTACAACGATATTTATCAGAGGTGTGAGAAGATGTACCCTTGAACCGATGTCCATTGGAAGATCAATAGTCGTGTTTGGGACTAAGACCAATCTGAGAGAATTGTGAGCATATAGGCACGGCTGATCTGAATTAGAGACTTTTGGTTAACTTGGAATCAGCCCACTCAGTCTTTGAATAAAGTCTTAAACACTTGTTTGGGCTCGGTCCCTTTTCTGTGCAATAATGCTGAGCATTGATATGGGCTCTGACGCTCACCCTCTTTTAGTTTTTTATGGGGGTGTTGAACACTCTTTATGGCGCCCACGTGAGGGACACGTGAGGCGCTTGGCGCTGAGCGCCAACCGTTGGACACTGGTATGATGAGTGCAGAACACTTTATGCTGAACAGCGCCCATGTAAGGGGCACGTGGGACGCTTAGCGCTGAGCGCCAACCACTGAGTGCTAAGCACTCATTATTAAGTAGCGCCCGTGTGAGGGGCACGTGAGACGCTTGGCGTTGAGCGCCAACCACTAAATGCTAAGCACTCTTTATTAAGCAGCGCCCACATGAGGGGAACGTGAGGCGCTCGACGCCGTTTCTTCCTTTATGCATTTTTATAAAGAGTTCAATTCTTTGTTCTCCCCTGGATCTTCAACCCTCAAGAACAAATTCATCCCTACGAGAATTAAATTCTCATTTATGGAAGACTTGTCTCATTGATCTCAGATCTAGGGAAAGAACTATGTTCTTTTATGAGGATTAAACCCTTAGATATGCAAATAAGATACTCTGATCCCTATTTTCTTTATTTACCTTGAAGAAAATCTTCTTCCTTCTTCTCTCTTGAAACTTTCTTTTTAGCGTGCTCTTCTTTTTGAACTTGAAGTTTATGTGGGGGGGGGGGGGGTTCCTCTGTACAAGACTTGAAGTCATGGGGCCTTTATATAGTGGAGGCAAGTTTGCTGATTTAGTTAAGAAATCTCTCATTGAGAGATCCTTAATTGATTGGGGGATTTTATCCACCGTTGGATCTTTGATCCAAGAACTTCTGCTTTATAGAAAATATTTTTCTTGTTTTTAATAAAATTGGGAAAATATTTTCTACACGGAGCTTATTCTGTAATTTGGTGATTTTTAATCACCATTGGATATTTAATCCAACGGGGCACGTGGGGCGCTCCCTCAGAGTTTTTAACTCTTGGTATTGGCGCCCCTGTGCATGGCGCGTCAGGCACTGCCTCAGAGTTTTTTTAACTCTCGGCGCTGGCGCCCTCGTGTGTGGCACGTGAGGCGATGCCTCACAGTTTTTAACTTTCTGCGCTGGCGCACTCGTGCAAGACATGTGAGGCGCTGCCTCTTTTTAAATTTTGAACAAAGCCTTGCTCTTCCATTATTGGGGGAAAATAAATGCCCCCCCACCGTTGTGCTCACATGGCTCACACGTTGGTGCAGCGGTGCCAGCTTTTCCGCCGTTGGATCTTCTTGGAACTTGGATAGGTTTCCCTTGCCTATAAGTAGGGTCTTTGGCCCTTGAGATGACTGTTGTTCATCTTATTTTGTTCTTCCTTCTCTGAGAATTTAATTCTCCTTTCAGAGCCTTGATCTCTGCCCAAAGAAATCTCTTTTTAGAGTTAGAACTCTGCCCAAAAATTTGGTAAGGATTATAATCGAACCCCTTGACAGAGATTTGCTCTTCTGAGATCGTAGATCTTAAGATGTATTTTAGGGTTTCTTTAACCCGTTAATTAGAACACTGTTCATCTTTCTGAGATCGAAGAACTCTTAAGAGTTTATTTTATAGATCTTAAAGATCTTGGGGTTTTACTCTGTAAAAAGCTTTTCTTTTGAGGGTTCTGGTAGATTATACCATTATTTTTACAAAGCATAGCTCTTTAGAAAATTTTGGGGAATTTTATTCCCCTCGTAATTAAATTTGACTGATATGATTTCTGTCTGCAGAGCACTGCTCTCGAGGGAGTTCAACTCCTTGGCCCAATGCGTTTCTCATTAAATGAGAATCCTTTTAGGATTCCCTCCTTAATGAGTGACTATCTCATCAATGATGAACCGTCACTTTGATTTTGTGGGTCCCCTTTGGCCCTTTTCTCCTGCATTGCAGTGTGGTACAATTTTAAAGTACCAAGTGTCAGAATTCGGATTATAGTGTTAGCAACTAACCCTCGCCTTTTTTCGTGCAGGTATCATGGCTTTTGATTTTTCCTTTCCTTTTGTTCGTTCAGAGAGCTCTTTCGCTAACGCGCCCGTGGATAGGGAAGTCTTCATGCTCATTAAAGATCACGACCCGGAGCAGAAATCTCTTCATCTATGGGGGTCATGGTACAATCAAATCATCCAGGGTAGGCGTAGTTTTTCTTCTGCAGTACCCTTAGAGCCCATTTCAGCGATTCACTACGCCGACTCGCCTCAGGTGAATTACGCCGTAGAGGTGGTCAACTGGACCTCAGAGGGTCGCCTTCAGCCTTCTATAGCCTCAATACCTATACAGCCGCCGATGGCTTTGGATATTTTAGGGTGGCGCATATGTCAAGGCGAGTCGCGCCCTTGGGGACAAGTATATATGATTGGCTTGACTCCTCACCATTCAGCCGGATATCTGTAGTGTGCTTGATACATCTTGTCGGCCAAGAAATCACTGCTGCTGAAGCTCAGATTGCACCTCGCAATTTATGCGTCTCTTTTCCAGTATTCCACGCCCCATGTATGGTGGGTCAAAGCTTTCTTGGAACAATGGAACATCCCGACTCACACCTTTCTTCTATCAGATCGGGAAGTTTCAATCTCCTTAGAGGAGTTCGCGGAGATCTCCGGATTACCCGTCAGAGGGGAACATTACGAGGAGATACTTTCCCCTGATGAGTACATCTTCGCCACCAAATCAGTGGTGATGGGCCTTACCCCGGAGAATGTCATTCAACATCGATTCCCGAGCCTGATCAAGGTGTTGAACATTTATGAGAGTCTATTTCTAGAGTCTGGAGGGCATGAAGTCAGCTTCACAGACTTCATCACTCGTTTTCTTCGCCCTGAAGTCTTATCAAAACAAGCTGCGAAATTCGCCAAGCTTGACGACCCGTTTGGTTTTGGTTTGGATAACCAGCCGACGATAGATTTAAGAAGCTTCTTCATTCTGAACTCTCCGGTTGTTCCTTTCGCAGAGTTTGCTGCTTCAGACGTCGATGAAAAGACGTTCTTCCTGGGGTTTATTGGCTTGTGGTTGAACTGGTTCTTGCTTCCGATGCACCCTCGCTATATGAGGCCGTCAGTCTTTTACCCAGCCTACCGCATGGTTGAGGGGACGCGTATGGCCGTTGGGATTGCGGGGCTGGCTCATCTATACCATAGCCTGAGCTTAGCAGCGGATACTACTTAACCCGGAGTAAAACCTGTACATATTCCACTGCACTACTTTACGTCCTGGGTCAAAATGCACGTGCTTGGTGCTTTTAAAGTCCACAAACGGCCCCGCTTCTATGACAGCTATAACTTTCCCCGGGTCATGTTCCTAGTTGACGCTTTCGCATTAGATCCGTCGCAGCGAGAGGCTCGACGTCTGGTCCTGCACCCGCGTATAGTCGGAGATAGTATGAATTTTGTCGAAAAAGTCTTAACTATCTGTAAGGAATCTACCAAGGCAGTGCAACCGCTGCGTGATGCTTTCAAAGACGGGGCTCCTACGTTGAAGGCTCGGGAGATCCTGCACTTAGATTCGATTAGGCCAGGCTTTCTACTGTTCAGGCAAGGCGCCTCGGCATTGTTCATGAGGTATAACCTGCACCGTTTTGCTCAACAGTCGGGTTATGATTAGGGTGTCCCACTCGAGGCTTTCTTAGCTAAGACTGTTGCTATGGAAGAGGGTATCCGCAGCGTGCTGCACCACATTATGCGGCTACACACGGGGTCTAGCTTTCTCATCAGCGAGCCAAGCTACGTGCCGAAAGCTTCGAATGCCTATGTTATGTGGTATCAGCATGCGCCAGGTGTTGTTATCAAGGAAGAGAGGCGGCTATTACTTGATCACAAAGATGATGTCCCAGCTGGTAATCCAGCAGTTCCTTTGAAGCGACGGACCATTGTTCGTCCTTCCTTAAGAGAAGCTGCTGCGGTAGTGGTCCTGTGCGCTTTCCCTGAGAAGCCTCTACCCTGTGTTCCTATAGAAACGGTAGCTGTAGCGTCCCTGAAGTTTGGCGTTGGTGTGGAAATCAGGACCCGTTGCCCGAAAATGCCCGTTAAGCGCAAGCTCTTGTCATCGGCCACTGGTATTCGCTCGCAAAAAAAGAAGAAGTCGTATTTTCTGCCGACGTCATATTTGGCCAGGAGCTATATACTCCATACAGCGAGAGCTTGTGCGAATACGGTACCAACGAGGGTTTATTCGACACGCCTGTGATCGACACTGATCTTCAGGCTGCCCTCGTGGCTTCCGAGCGACTGGCTCGTGAGGAAGCGGCGTTGATCACCATCGCGATGTCAGGTATACTTCAGCTGTATTCTTCTGCGTCTATCCCTTTTCTCTTTATTATGTTTGTATTGATGCTTTCTTCTTGAATAGGTATTTCTGCCGATGAGGCTCTCGCGGCTTCCCTCAGAACGTTAGAGGAGGAAGAGAGGCTCCACGCTTCTTTGGGTCTTGGTATGAGTCGCTTCATTACACCCTTATTCTTTTTATTCATGTTCTGACCCTCTCCTTTACTTTATTGCAGGGACTACCTTGACTCAGGTTATTCCAAGTGCAGTGTCGATCCCGAGCAACGATGAGGCAAAGCTTCCAGAGCCAGCTATTGTGGCCCCAGCTCTTCCAACGTCACTGCAGGAGGCTTTGCTAAAGCAGCCTACGATGAACGTCGTAACGGCTCCAGAGGCAGAGCTTGGTTCGGACGACAGCGTCCCCTTGTCAGAGGTCTTAAGGAGATCATTTCTCACTACTCAGACCGAAAGGCAGCATAGGAAGCATGCGGAGAGGGAACGCGATGCCGGTTTGGCCGTAGGTGCAGGCTCAGCAGCATTCCGCTTGCTGATACCCCTTCAGCGGATGTTCCCTCTGCCTTGTCTACCGCCCGTAGACAGGTTGTACACGCGGCTCAGGAAGAACCTGAAACGCTGCTCCAAGGTAATTTAACGCCGAGTCTTTTACTAGAACTTGATCTTCGAATTTTGACATATGCATTTTCTGCAGGGCCCAGTCTTGGCGATGGGATGACAGGTGAAACTCTGGCGGTTACAGTGCTCGAAGTTGCTACCCTTTCTCTGGAATCTAGGACTGTCCATACCACTTCCCTTTCTCCCTGTAGCTCCTTGGTATCGGCGGGCGTCCCAAGCATCACGACGGCCCTTGTTGAGTCATGGGATGAAGCTATGGGCGCGGAATCTAGTCCTCTGAGAGAGAGCGAAAAAGCTGTTATACCCGGTGACGCCTTCGTCATGGTTTCGGTCCATGATTTATCAGGTAATCTCTCGGTTGCTATTTTCAAGTTTTTCAATCATGTTCAACCCTTCTAATGATATTTTGTTTGTCTTGAGTATAGGTGCGTTGAACCCTGAGGCTGTGCCGTCTGATGAAGTGTCGTCAGTCGCCGCTCTAATGGTTGCTATTCCCTCGCTTTCTTCTGTGCCCTCTCAAATATTGGAAGGTAAAGGTTTATGACTTATCTGTTTTACTATGGGTACCATCCTCCTTGTATTGACAGTATATTGTCGCAACTCTGCAAGAGTCCTTTTAGACCATCTATACCAGGTGTTGAACCCGCATTTCTCCTTCCAGTTGGAAGTCGTTCCGCCTTCTGGTATTGGTTAGTATATTTTTCTACTAAGGTCTCTTATTTTCTTTTACGAATAGACATATTGTTGCTAAGCTTTCTTCATGTTGATCATAGCGTCACGGATCGGAGGAGGAGACGAGAGAATAGCTGCGCCTCCGGTACTCCCCATTCTGCCACCTGCCACAGCCGGTACAATAGACTCCATCCCTCGTGTATTTTCTCTACCTCCCGAGTCGGCAGTTGACCATAATTTATTTTGCAGCAATTGCACCGGCTCCAGCTCCTTTAGAGTCTCGCGTTCCAATGCCTGCAGGGCCCTTTGCTAAACGCACATCTTTCAGGGGCACTGTGAATAGCCGGCGAATGTTGAGCGAATTCATCGAAGATCTCGATGCTGAGGCCCTCAGTTCTGCTACGTATTTTTCTGTTGAAGTCAATCCAATGCTGGCGACACTCATGAACTTCCATGATGAAGATCTCGTCGGCTCTTGGGTTGATTACTGCAAAAAGATCGAGGCTTTCCCGCACGAGATTGAGCTTAAGCATCTCGCTCCTGAAGTATTAGCTTCGAACTCCCAACATGCTGCGTGGGTCGAGCGTAGTGTTCCTTTCATTCGCCATTTTGAACAAGAGGCGACCTTAAGGCAAAAAGAACATGATGTGGCTTTAAGCGAATCTGCCCGGTTACGTGCCCAGGTTGAAGCGAATACTGCGCAGTTAAAACCTGTCTTCAACAATCTCCAGAGATGTATTTCGAATGGGTTGATACTGAGGCGGACGCTTGACTCTACCGAGCGGGTCATGCAGGACTGCGAAGTTGCCATGCTAGGAACCGATGAAAAGCTTTCGTTCTGTTTGCGACAACAGGATCAAGTTGAAGCGGAGTTGGCCGCGGCAGCCGATCACAAGAAAGGATTAAAAGGAGCGCGCGAGCGACTTGCTGATTTGTTGAAGATGCCTCCTCCTCAATAATCGTCTTTGTACCCCTTTTTTTTTACTGTAAACTTGCGATTTATGAATAACATGTATTCATTTTGATTCCTTTGTGAAATGTATCTTGTATTCACTTGAATTTATGAATAAAAGAAATATTTCATTTTATATGGGCATGTCCCTTTAGAAAATGTGTCTTGTAGATAGTCTACCTTGATCTCCTTACAGGGCAATGATGGCTTAGAAGACAGGTTCAGATCTGCCGCTTAAGACTTTTCAACTTTATGAGTCGTGTGGGTCTCATAAAGACTTTTCTTCCTACGAGTCGAGAGGATCCCGTAGGTGTCTTTTCTCCTTAGGAGTCATGAGGACTCCTAAGTGCGTTTTTTCTTGAGAGTCATAAGGATCTCACAAGAGAATTTTTCCCCTTACAAGTCGAGAGGACTTGTAAGTGGTTGTTTCCTTCCTTATCGAGATTAGACTTTGGAGAGTGTGTCTCGTGAATAGTATGCAATAGTCCATCTTGGACCGACTTGCAGGGCCCCAGTGCTTAGGAAACATGTTCTTATCCCCATTGCCTAAGGTTTTTCCCTACGAGTCGAGACGAATCGAGAAGTTCTCGCAAGGACACTAATTTCCTTATGAGTCTAGATGAATCGAGAAGTTCTATCAAGGGTTTGTAACGTTACAGTTAACTCCTTCTAATAGAAGTCCGTTGGGGTCTGTGGTACTAGGGTTTTTTACCCGTCACACCGTCACGTTGGTTTGAGTGGATGCATCCAAATATCAAGTAAAGAATAAGAATATTTGCATAGATCATTAAGGTGATATATTATGAAGGTGTACATATATAACAGCGCCCCATACCACTGTTATATACATGCGAGTATATATACATACATATATATATATATATATATATATATCAGCGTCCCATACCACTTATATATATACGCAGGAGTAAAACATCCAGAAAACATCATACGAAAACCATATCTCAATGCGAAATCCATGAAATACCGTATATGCAATATGAAACAGTAATATGAACATATAAAGGAAAACCGCTATTTAACTGCAACAAGTTATTAAGTATATCATGTGGTTCCTAATTTCTCCGAAATCCAACGCAACATCATATAGAGGTGAACATGTATCTATAGCCAGGTATGCGTAACCATTGTCGGCATAGCAAGATATGTGTATCTATAAGTAAGCATGTATGTATGATGTACATGTAGCAGTAGCAAGGTATGTGTCTATACCTATCAATAATGACATAATACCCTCCAGGTATATGTGTAAGTATATATACAAGATGTACATGTAGCTACGTCTCATATGTGTATATACCTGTCACTAATGGTACAATACCATATCGGTATATGGGTAACTACCATGTAGGCATGTCAAGGTATATGTGTAAGCATGTAGGTATATAGGTATGCTATATGTCATATGCACAAAAAAAGTAAGGATCATGTCTCAGGTCCCTAGCCAATAAAATATCACGTATGCATAGGTGTTGTGCGTGTCATGGGAATTATTGACGGTGTGGGTGTAGAATACAATTTGTGCTCGTGCAACATGAACCGTCAATAAGAGTGAAGTGTCCGAAGGGTACAAGTCCAAGCATAAGTTATAATATGCAATGAAGTTTTATGCACAATCTCTATATGTGCAATATAAACATGCGGCTAATATCATATCATATCTAGCCCTGACGAGTAACGCCATGCAGGCGATTCTTCTATAGATGTTAAATCTACTCACAAATGATCCTGGGGCTAAGTAAAACCAACCACTCATTTCTCTTCTTCGCAGCTTCCGAAGTCCCCTCCTGCGTCCCTAAGATCATAAAACAACATAACAAGTGCATATTAGCAATCGACCAAAAACACGTACCAACTACGTTTGACCGACGCATCAACTCTGTAGGGTTACCTACGAAGGCAGCAAGGTTTCGGGAGGTATCGTCCATACCAAATTAAAATTTTTGCCGTTTTAGCCAACTCTAAACTAGATCGTTAACTTGAAATAATACGGGATATTAATGCAAACACTTTGCAATATATAAAGAGAGCGAGGAATACAACCTTTGTAGACCGGTCCTTCACTTCAATAGCTTCGTGTAGAAGTCACCTCCACTGCAATCGTGAACTCCGTACTCTAGAGAAGCTCCACAAGAAGAACGAACGTGCTTACTTCGATGACTTCGAGGCCGAAAATGATCTACGTCGGGGAGACACTAACTCAAGCTATTCCTTTACTAGGTCATGAACTTTGTGAAGAAAACACCCTATACTACATGGCAAGTAGTAGAGGATGATGAAATAGGAAATGGGCTCACTTTAGAATTGACTTTCTCACACCTTTTCTCATAACTCCATTAGAGCTAGCAAGCTTTTTCATGGAGCTTGAAGAAGAAGAAGAAGAAGACTTGTGAATCATTCATCCAAATGAATTATTGCACCCATTGTTGAGTTAAAGCTATCATGCTTAACTTATGTGGAGACTTTACTAGGGTTAGTATAATGGTTGGGTTGATAAAAATCTATAAGAGAAACAAAAAGGGAAGACTTTGGTCAAAGCATCGATAAGCTTCTACAAGCTTCTTGCCTTGCCAAAATTGCATCCAATTTTGAATTACTTAGATAATTAAAAACCCTAGATTATATAAACCATGGTATAATTCTCATACACCCATGCATCATGTATCATCAAACATGACACAAAACTATGTACATTAATATATACCATATATATATAAATGCACAAAACAGGTGAGAAAATAAATCTTAAGTGAGATAATACTAGTTAATGTAATATAATATATCAAATATATAATTATACATTAAATTATTAAATCATCACTTGATTTAATAATCCGGCTATAACTGACTAATATCATGTGAAACAACTTATCGAATCAACACTTGATCCGATAACCCGGATATATCGCATACAACTGATAAATGTCACAAATCGGGAGAATAGAATACGGTATCTCATATCATATTAATCTCGGTCCCGCACATATCATATATGTTCTCCTACTCCGTTTCTCTTGAGCCAGGAAACCCCTGTGTAGGACTCTAAAGACTCGTCAATACACCGGCAGTAGGTGATGATCATATCAAACACCCACAAGACGCAAGTGGTCTGCTAAACGTAACGGCCACCCAGGTATTAAGCGATCAGAAGATCAACAAGCAAGCCTGCTCACACTCCTGCGAATCCAATCAGTAACACTACCGTACAGTCCGGTTTCTTCATCTAATATGTCGCATACCTCGTCTAGGGGTGGTAAACGTCAGACCCCAATAACTCGATAAGTCGTATCGATATGAGGCTCATAACGGGTTAAGAAACTACTGATAACACTTACCAGTATATCTCTGAAGCTTCCATGTCCAAGGACTTCCTGTTAAAGCCAATCGAACACAGCACAACATCAACTCCCTATATCGGGAGAGACGAAACCCCTCCTATCGCTCATTGCCTCCATATGACTCAGGACTATACCCAAAAGCCACCGTTTTGCACGCCCTCTAAGACGTTGTATGATGGAAATCAAAGTACAGTGGGAATCACACAAGACTCTATGACGATCTCGGGTCTACAGACTAACCTATACTAGTGTCACAAAAGAACTGCCATCTAACGATAGGTATAATACCATCTGGGAGTTCTCGGCGAGTCTGTCCAGTGTACCCAGTCCCCAATGAGCACCCGTATATTGTCTCTGATGTCAAACACCAATGGATATGGGATCATCCATCGCCTATCTATATGGGTCGAGAAGCTATACGCTAGTCTACTCTGGTATATCGATGCCCTATTTCAATACACCTACGACTAGGAACATTTGAAGGATGTACTTAGCGACTACACTATCTCCACTAGTATGATCTGCATCATAGTCCTGGTAGTCAAGTACTCATCCTAAGGGCTTTATCAACATGTAACATAGAGACAATCAGAGTACATGTTAAGATAAAGTGCAACCAGATAGCATATTATCATATCGAGCAAGAAAGTCCTCCCTATATATGTCCAAGCATCCACTACAATATACATCGTATGTACAGTAATGGCCTCTAGGGCATCATATAACTAACAATCTCCTACTTGCACTAGGGCCATCTGTTGTGGTATCTCATACCCAACAATCAGCAGTGGTTGAAGTATCTCATATTCAACCATCTCATAAAGGTCTCTACTGGGAAATAGGCATCTGTGAGTGGATCCGCGCTGTTTTCCTCTGTGTCTACTCTCCTAACCTCGATCTCCCTAAAGATCAATCATCTCCATGATCAGGTGATACTGCCGAAGAATATGTCTGGATCTCTGATGGGACGGGGGTTCCTAGGCCAAAGCCACAACTCCATTGTTACACAATGGTAGGAATGAAGTTCATCTCATGAACTTATATATACATATATATATATATATCCAGACTACCTCTTTGGTAGCATCTTTGGTAGCAATGTATTGAGCCTTTATCGTCTAGTATGTCACGGTATCTAGCTTGGAACTCTTCCAACATACCGTCCCTCCACTGAGGGTAAAGACAATGCATGTGACTGACATTCAGTCGTCCTTACCACCCTGGAAGCTATCCAGTGATTCTCCCCAGGATCGATTGATACCATCTCACTACACCTAGTGAGAATCCTAACATCCAATTAGATCTATCTCATAGATCCAAAACCTAGAATTTAGGAGGTATCACCTTGATCCTATATGGAGAATCCTTGTGATAAGAGGAGATTGTCCGAGCGTAGCATAGGAAACTCCTTCCCTATCAAGAGTATGTCATACACGTACTATACTAGGATCACCACCAAACTCCCTACTACCTATTTGTATATACAAGGTTCATCTACCATTTTGATGAGGTCAAACTCTTTGACTACCACATCAAAACAGATGTTCCAACTCCGCGATACCTGCTTTAACCCATAAAGCAACTTGCACGCGTTTCCGCTGCTCCCACTGTCTACGAAGCTCTCTGGCTGTATATTTATAGACGCTCTCTTCTAAATCATTATTTAGAAAAGCAGTCATGACACCCAACCGCCAGATATCGTAGTCATGGTATGCAGCAATGGCAAGTAGGATCTGGATGGATTTAAGCATAGCTTTGAAAGTCTCAACTTTTCCATGTACACCAAGTAATCTTCTCAAGATATACTTGCTCCTAATGGGGATTTAACACTTTAGATAAAGTAACCAAAGTCCATACTTTGTTGGTGTATATGGATTCTATCTCAGATCGCTTAACATCCAGCCATTCTCACAGAGTACCCACTCCTGATAGCCTACTCGAAACTAGTTGGGTCACTATCTCATGATGCAATCCTCGCTCCCACTGCCATAGAGAAACTGAAGTACCTCTCAAGTGGATGAGGAAATCTACTAGATCGGCAGAGAGGCTGAGGTTCGTCGGGAAATATTGAATCCTTCGGTTCTACCAAATCATCAGCTGCAATTTGTATAGCTGGAACTCCTTCCAGTTCTACCTCATTACCACTAATTTCTTCATAAGAAATTCCCTTTCCAAAAGGTGGCATGCTGAGAAACAAAACACCTTTTGCTCCTCAGTTTGGTAGAAGATATTCCCTTGCGAATGCTAAGGATATCCAACAAACTTCCACAGAACTGGCCTTACCTCGAGCTTGTCCGGATTTTTCTTTTAGACACAGGTCAGACAACCCTAAATCTTAACATCCTTAAGAGATGGGCTCTTCCCATACCATATCACATATGGAGTGGCAGGCACCTGATTTGATTGGAACCCTATTCAATATGTTTGCAGCTTCTCAAGTGCATAACCCCAAAAGGAAATAGGCAACTCAGTAGTACTCATCATAGAGCACACCATATCACATAGGGTGCGATTGCTTCGCCCCGATACACCGACGTGCTGTGGTGTATACGGAGGAGTATTGCTGAGAGAGAATCTCATTCTCCTTTAGAATAGTCCAGAAATTCCGTGCTCAAGTATTCTCCTCCCTGATCTCATCAATGGACATAATACTTATACCCGTTTTGGTTCTATACTTCTAACTTATATTCTTTGAATTTCTCAAAAGGTTCAGACTTGTGTTTCAACAAGAACACATGTACGAATCTTGAGAAATTATCAGTGAATGTAATGAAATACTAAGAACCAGTCCTGACATGTGTAGACAAGGGACCTTCATATATCAGGATGTATGAATCCCAAGAGTTCACTAACTCTTTCTCTGTTTCCAATAAACGGAGCTATGGTCATCTTATCTTTGTGACATGACTGGAAAGTTTCATGAGATGTAAATTCAAACTGATTTAAATATGCATCTCTATGTAACTTAGTTAGTCGGGTCGCATTGATATGACCTAGTCTACATTGCCACAAGAAGGATTCGTTCATTTCTGAACCCTTCCTCTTGTGTGTGTTTTGTACATTAAGAACTGTGGTTTGATTTAGAACGTATATGCTTTTAGATAACGTGCCTGAACCGATCAACTTTTGATATAGGAAATGTTCAAAAAATTATCCAACAATACAAAATTATATCCTTCTTTACTAATAAAGAGACTGATATGATGTTGTATATCAGGTTCGGTATCTAATAGCATTCGTTCAGAATCAATGTATTTGGTAATACAGGGTGATAACTGCCAATAGACTTGGCTGCAACACTTGCACCATTTTTAACTCTTAAAACTTATCACCCATTCTCAGTTCTCTACCTGTCTTATAGCCAAACTAATTACATATTTGTGATCCTGATCCGGTATCTCATACCTAGGATGTAAAGGATACTGAGAAATAGTTCTCTGTAATAGACACACCCGAAGAAGATGCATCATCGTGCTCTTTCTTCGTTTGGGCGGCACAGGAATTCTGGTAATCCCCTAATTCCTGCTCGGTCTTATAACAATTATAAGTTGGAGTGGGACCAACTTTCCCCAGCTCAGTATAAAAAGCGGGTTCAGTCAATACATCCATATTATTATCTTGATTAAGGCGTGACATGGTCGCTACCTGGAGAGAGAGAGAAGAAAACACTCAGCATATACTCTTGCATGATTAGATTGATTATTAATATATCTAATCAGGATGGCTCCCACTGTTTCAGTCAAATCTTCCTTCAAACCCTAAAAGGAAAGACTAGCCGGGATTAATTACACCCTACAAGTTCGCCAATCGTTCAGCCAGGCCAGTGTCGGTACCTTGAGGGAGGTTCCCCATGCTTTCGCACAGACCTAATTAAAATAAAACTCGTTTTCCCATAGGCGTAACCCCGTTAACACATTTCTAGACACCTACTTGATCGGCTAATTGTAATGTGTAAAACTCTCCCAGGAGTAACTCTTACTCACAGTGGGTATCGGGATCCAACTATCTCATAGAAGGTATGCAATCTCATTGAAAATTTCAACACTTGAAATTCCCGATAATATTTTACCCCAAGCATACCATGACCTTGACGGAGGTCAATAAACCATAGGGTGCAAGTCAAGTTCAACCCGTCATTTCTTGATTGAATCAAACCCACTCGCACGACCCTTGACGGAGGTCAACAAGATCGTACGACTACCCTAATCCAATCTGCATCATATGCATAATCAGATAAATACTATTTAGCTACCGCACACTACGCCTTGACGGAGGTCAACAAACGTAGCACGAATACTAAGTAGGACTTATCTGAAATGACGGAGGGCTACAACAGGTTTTTAAGAAAACCCTTTGCGTAATGAACTTGATATCGTTGTAGAATCAAGTGATTTAAAATGGAGTTCTTTTGAGGCCTTTACTAGTTTCGCTAAAGAGGTCACTCCCGGTGAAGGGATCGTCGGCTCTTTGTTTATCGAATAAGGTGCAGGATATTTCACAAATACCACTATGCAAAGCAAAAGCTAGAAAAGCAATCAAAAGACAAAACTGAGGGTCGTAGCTTCTTCCAGTTATTGCTAAAGAGGTCACTCATAGTGAATGGATCCCGGCACGTTCCTTATCGAATAAGGTGCTGGATGTTCTACAAGGAACACCGCTATGCAAAACAACAACTAGAGCTACCTGTTTTTGAAAATTCGATTCCACAACATCTTTAGGTTTCTTTTATTTCATTAATCTCATTAATGAAGTCCCATCATATAAGTTACCTAAACATCACAGATAAATACAACGCACGCTTATGCCATCCGCATTCGCATCGATGTCCCCTCGTGCACCGTTAGGATAGGTAACTAACGGCAGAGCGGGGCAGTGCTAGCGCAGGTGTAAAACATAAGCAACGTCTATATAATATATCACATATACTATATCCTGTATCCATCTCAACATATTAAATGATCACATCACAGATAACGCAGCAGAAGAACAACATATGAAATATTGGATATACTAGGATTTCCATGTTTTATTTTAAGCCTGTATAAAACACGAATTCCACGGTCGTGATGAATAGCCAATCCCACACCCCTAGACCCCTAAGAGAGCTTCAAGCAACCCTACCAATTCTAGAGTTAGGAGACCCGATCTCGACTCCTCGAGATGGTCTCCCACTGGACTCTAGAACCCGGTTACTTATGCTCCCCGCCTTGGGTCTATCCTAATGCGAAAATGTAAATAATATACAATGTGACATCATCCTCAATCCGGAAGTTCCCCAATAAAATAATATTACATACAATGAATTTTACATAAATGAAAATAAAAATCCTCATCTCACATAAATCCCCCGGCTATTCAAACACGACGATCCAATATAACAGATCCAAGTAACACATAACATCACGTGTCATCAACGTAATTAAATATGCGTATCCCAATTGTCGTTGACATATAGCACCGAAACCGGCGATACACTACATATTACACTTACGGTCGCATAAAAGAAAGTGAAAAACTACAACAGTTGGAATCCGCAACCACCTTAGACATCACATGCCTGGCCAAATGAATTCCTTAGACATCGCATGCCTAACAATTATAAACCCCGCATTTTAGTCTCAATATCGAAAACTCGTTTCAATATCAAGTCGGGCAATTCAACAAAGTTCCCGACATCCTGATCGAATGCTCGTCGGAAACTTTAGTAGACGGCCGCACCCCTGATGTCGTCGACTAAGTGCACTAAGGCAGAACACCGCTGCCGCGAGCACCCGAACGGATGCTTTTGGCGACGGGGTTCTACTACAGTCACTTGGTCGAGGCTATGGTGCATGGCTATCTATTATGTTTACCCGGCGAGTATCCGCATACGCTACGTGATTGCGACGGACTTTTGATCACATCAAAATCCCGTGGCAACCGATCAAATGAGACTAAACTGCTAGATTTATAACATTCAAATTAGTTATCTCATAACTACTTGTGGATTCCAAATATTGTATCCCATCACATAATATCCAGACGACGTTAAACTCTTCGATCGATTTATCAAAGTCCCACAATTTCCCGACAGCTCAACACTTGAGCACTGTTTTACTAATACCCAGAAGATGCCACGGTACCTATGAACCAGTCGTAGAAGGGTCAAACCAACGCCTCACATGTGAAACGCTAAACCACCACAAACCCTAAGGTTCAAGTGGTGGTTTTTACGACCACATAATTGAGTTAAGGTTTCGTTCTTCTAGAGGGTCCACGGAATCCCTTGCATGTTTTTCCGAATACGTTAAACTTGGAAAAATAGGTTTTTGACATTCGATCGAACTTTTTAACTTCGTCTAGACAATATGTGAAACACCCGAAACAGTGTTGAAACTACGAATACAAAATACTCCGATTTGCTTATATTGTAAAATTACATCACATGAAAAATTAGCAAAAATAAACAACACCTGAAACATCAAAACCAAGTCACTGGAACACAGGCAAAATTTCAGGGGGGTGCTCGGATTGGGCCGATATGGCACCTATGGTGGCCGGCCACTTTTTCAGGGAATGCTCTGAAATTTTGTGTGTTCATGATATATCACATACATCACTCTGTATTTATTTAAAAAAATTTTAACAACATTTTAAAAACGACAGCAAGCAGGTTTTGACGATGCAGATTTCGGAGTATTTCGATTTCGTAATCTTAACAAAATCCGTATTTATTTCTAGCATGGTTCTGATACCACTGTAGGGTTACCTACGACGGCAGAAAGGTTTCGAGAGGCATCGTCCATGCCAAATTAAAATTTTTCCGTTTTAGCTAACCCTAAACTAGATCGTTAATTAGAAATAATACGGGATATTAATGCAAACACTTTCCAATATATAAAGAGAGCGAAGAATACAACCTTTGTGGACCGGCCCTTCACTTCAATAGCTCTGTGTAGAAGTCCCCTCCGCTGCGATCGTGAACTCTGGACTCTAGAGAAGCTCCACAAGAAGAACGAGCGTGCTTGCTTCGATGACTTCGAGGCCGAAGATGATCTACGTCGGGGAGACACTAACTCAAGCTATTCCTTCACTAGGTCATGAACTTTGTGAAGAGAATACCCTATACTACATGGAAAGTAGTAGAGGATGATGAAATAGGAAGTGGGCTCACTTTAGAATTGATTTTCTCACACTTTTTCTCATAACTCCATTAGAGCAAGCAAGCTTTTTCATGGAGCTTGAAGAAGAAGAAGAAGACTTGTGAATCATTCATCCAAACGAATTATTGCACCCGTGGTTGAGTTAAATCTATCATGCTTAACTCATGTAGAGACTTTACTAAGGTTAGTATAATGGTTGGGTTGATAAAAATCTACAAGAGAAACAAAAAGGGAAGACTTTGGTCAAAGCATCCATAAGCTTCTACAAGCTTCTTGCCTTGCCAAAATTGCATCCAATTTTGAATTACTTAGATAATTACAAACCCTAGATTATATCAACCATGGTATAATTCTCATACACCCATGTATCATGTATCATCAAACATGACACAAAACTATGTACATTAATATATATCACATATATATACAAGCACAAAACAAGTGTGAAAATAAATCTTAAGTAAGCTAATACTAGTTAATGTAATGTAATATATCAAATATATAATTATACATTAAATTATTAAATCAACTCTTGATTTAATAATCCGGTTATAACCGACTAATATCATGTGTAACAACTTATTGAATCAACACTTGATCCGATAACCCGGCTATATCGCATACAACCGATCAATGTCACAAATCATTAGAATAGAATACGGTATCTCATATCGTATTAATCTCGGTCCCGCACATATCACATATGTGCTCCTACTCCGTTTCTCTTGAGCCAGGAAACCCCTGTGTAGGACTCTAAAGACTCGTCAATACGCCGGCAGTAGGTGATGATCATATCAAACACCCACAAGCCGCAAGCGGTATGCTAAACGTAACGGCCACCGGGGTATTGAGCGATCAGAAGATCAACAAGGAAGCCTGCTCACACTCCTGCGAATCCAATCAGTAACTGTAAGGTTTTCCTAGCACCCTATGAAGAGTTTTGAAGCATCACATGTGTCAAAGTATGTATTTTTAAGGTGCTAAACAAACATGCAAAGGAATCGATCCTAGAAAATTAGGGTTACAAAACATTAAGGTAATAAAAATTAGGGTTTGAAGGCTACAACCTTTGTAGCTCCCCTTTATCTTGACTCCTTGATCTCTAGGGTGTTGGAAGAAGGTCCACTTGTAGTCCTCTTTCGTCCACGATGATCCACCCGAAGTTTCCCGTCCAAGCTTGCAACTTTGGAAAAGCAAAGAGAACACTCTAATCAAGTTGGCTAGACTTGAGTAGAATGATGTTGTGGCTAAGGATCTCACTTCAAAAACCTTTCTTTAATTGTGTTTAACTCACTAGAAAAAACTAGAGAGGAAAAGGTGAAGGAGGATGAAGATGGTGGCTATTTTTAACAAGAGGTGAAGAAAAATAACCCTTAGTTGCAAAGAAATGAAATATAACCTTTTATATTTTATTCCTTCTTGCTTTCAACCATGATTAAATGATGGATAGTTAATTTAACTTGGGTTTTAAATGATAAAGAGAAGGATAACCCTAGGTTAGTGGTAGTTGAGCATGGTTAGGTCAAAGGAAGAATGTAGAAGCTAGAATGATTATCCTTTCCTTTTCATTTTCTTTTAAATCCAAAATCAAATAATAATCCATTATTTAATCCATGGTGTGATTCTTATATTGCCACCATTTCCATATGCAAACAACCATGATGGATGGGTGTATGTATGTATGCATGTATGCACATCCACATGTGCATGAAACTAGAATGAAAGAAAGAAACACATGCATGCTTACATACATCCATCACATACAAGAAAAGGTTTCAAGTGAGAAAACTAATGGTTAAAGGATAAATCAACACTTGATTCATCAATCCGGCCATATCACATATGACCCCACCAAAAGCAAGCCGCCCGATCAATGTTCGGTATCATATACGCACATTTCAATCGGGTGCATGCGCATATCGCATACGCGCACCACAACGTTTTGCCTGGACTGGGTAACTCCTTTATGGGACTCTAAGACTCGTCAATACGCCGGCAGAGGGTGATGATCATATCAGGTACCCCCAAGCCGCAAGCGGTCAGCTAAACGTAGCGGTCAGCTAAACGTAGCGGTCAGCTAAACCGGGTATTGAGCGGTCAGAAGAAAACAAGCGAACCTGCCACAACTCCCGTCGAGATAACCGGCAACACTACCGCACAGTCCGGTCTCTTCGTCAGATATGCTGCATATTGAGCCTAGGGATGGTCACGTCGACCCCAATAACTCAATAAGTCATGCCGGTGAATGGTCTATAACAGATCGAGAAACTACTGATAACACTTATCAGCAAATCTCAGCAGCCCTGGCCAGGGACTTGCTGTCATAACCAGTCGGGCACAGCACAGCATCAAGTCCCAATATCGGGAGAGACGAAACCCCTCCTATCACTCATTGTCTTCGTGTGTCTCGGGACTGTACCCAACGGCCACCTGTTTGCACGACTCAGTAGAGCCGTGGTAGGGTGGCAATCAAAGTACAGTGGGAGAACACACAAGACTCCATGACGATCTCGGGTCTACAGACTAACCTGTACCAGTGTCACCTGAGAACTGCTATCCGACGATAGATATAATTCCATATAGGAGTTCTCGGTGAGTCCGTCCAGTGTACCCAGTCACCACTGAGCACCCGTATATGATCTTGATGTCAAACATCGATGAATGTGGGAATATTCATCGCCCATTGTATGGGTCTAGTATCATATACGCTAGTCTACTCTGGTATATCATTGGCCCGTCTCGATATACCTACGACTAGGGACGTTCCAGGATATGCTTATAGACTACAGATGTCCCACTAGTATGATCTCCATCATAATAAGAGTAGTCAAGCCGATATCCTCAGGGCTTTATCAGCATGTATGAATGAATAAAAGCATGATCAAATCAACATGTCAGATAAAGAAGAACAAGATAGCATACTATCATGTCGAGTAAGAATGCAAACTGAATATATATATATATATGTGTGTGTGTGTGTGTGTGTGTGTGTGTGTGTGTGTGTGTGTGTATAGATACATCGACTATCACATAATGGCCTCTAGGGTATACATATATCCAACAATCTCCCACTTGCCCTAAGGCCAATTATTGGCGTATCTCATACCCAACATCTCAAAAAGTCGCTCATGCTGTGGCTGTGGAAGGGCCTTGGTGAGTGGATCCGCGGCATTATTCTTTGTGTCTACTCTCTTAATCTCGATCTCGCGGCGATCTACAATCTCCCGGATCAAATGAAAGCGCCTCAGGATGTGTCTAGACCGCTGATGGGATCTGGGCTCCTTGGCTAACGCCATAGCCCCATTATTATCACAATACAAGGGTATTGGATCAATAATGGTTGGAACTACTCCTAGCTCCGAGATGAACTTCTTCATCCAGACGGCTTCCTTGGCGGCATCATTTGCAGCAATGTACTCAGCCTCCATCGTAGAGTCTGCAATGGTATCCTGTTTGGAACTCTTCCAACTCACCGCCCCTCCATTGAGGGTAAATACAAACCCAGAGATAGATTTGCTGTCGTCCTTATCGCTCTGGAAGCTCGAATCGGTAAAGGCCTCCATTTGGAGATCTCCATTACCATACACCAAGAAAAATTCTTTAGTCCTTCGCAAGTACTTAAGAATGTTCTTCACAGCTGTCCAGTGATTCTCCCCTGGGTTGGATTGATACCTGCTTACAACACTAAGTGCATAAGCTACATCTGGGCGTGTACATAACATCGCATACATTATAGATCCTACTGCCGAAGCATAGGGTATAATACTCATTCAAGCTCTCTCTTCATCGGTCTTTGGGCAAGAATCCTTAGAGAGAGTGACCCCATGGCAAGCGGGTAAGGCACCCCGCTTGGAGTCTTCCATACTAAACCTTTTTAGGATGGTGTCAATGTACCTGGTTTGGGACAATCCCAATAACCTTTTGGATCTATCCCTATAGATCCTTATGCCCAGAATGTACGTGGCATCACCCAGGTCCTTCATGGAGAACCTCAGTGATAAGAAAGATTTGACCGACTGTAGCATAGGAATATCATTTCCTATCAGAAGAATGTCGTCCACGTACAATACGAGGAATGTGACAGCTCTCCCTACAGCCTTCTTATAAACACAAGGTTCATCTGGATTTTTGATGAAATCAAACTCTTTGATGACATCATCGAAACAGATGTTCCAACTCCGTGATGCCTGCTTTAACCCATATATAGATTTAAGCAATTTACATGATTTCCCGCTGCTCCCACTGTCAATGAAGCCCTCTGGCTGATCCATATAAACGCATTCTTCCAAATTTCCATTTAGAAATGCGGTTTTAACGTCCATCTACCAGATTTCATAATCGTAGTGAGCAGCAATAGCAAGTAGGATCCGAATGGATTTAAGCATGGCTACGGGAGGAAAAGTCTCGTCATAGTCCAAACTTGGTCTTTGACGAAAACCCTTCGCCACAAGTCTTGCCTTATAGGTCTCCACCTGCCCATCTACACCAATCTTTCTTTTAAAGATCCATTTGCATCCTACAGGTTTTAACCCAGGGGGTACAACGTCCAAAGTCCACACTTTGTTGGTGTACATAGACTCCATTTCAGATCTCATGGCATCCAGCCACTTCACAGAGTCTTTACTCATGATAGCTTGCTGAAAACTGGTAGGATCATCATCATCCATGATGTAATCTTCTCTGTTACCATCAATGAGGAAACCGTAGTACCTCTCCGGTGGGCGAGAAGTCCTACCAGACCTACGGAGTGGCCGAGGTTCTTCAGTTTCTGCTGTAACAGCCGGTTCAACCAAATCGTCATTTGTAGTTTTTGTCTCTAGAACCTCTTCTAGATCCACCACCTTGCCATCATCTTTGTCTGTGAAAAACTCTTTTTCCAAAAATGTGGCATGTTGAGAAACGAACACTTTTTGTTCCTCTTTGTGGTAGAAAAGATATCCATAAGAATTCTTTGGATATCCTACAAAGTTACACATGACTGACCGTGTCTCGAGTTTGTCCGGATTCTGCTTTTTAACATAGGCCGGGCAACCCCAAATCTTAATTCTCTTAAGAGATGGTCTCTTCCCATGCCATATCTCATATGGAGTGGTAGACACGGTTTTGGTTGGAACCTTGTTTAGCAGAAACGCTGCAGTCTCCAATGCATGCCCCCAAAATGAGACCGGTAACTCAGCGTCACTCATCATGGACCGGACCATATCTAATAGGGTCCTATTCCGTCGTTCTGACACACCGTTGTGCTGTGATGTGTAAGGAGGAGTGAGTTGAAAGAGAATCCCATTCTCTTTTAGGAAGTTTGCAAATTCTGCACTGAGATACTCACCACCTCGATCTGATCAAAGCATTTTGATACTCAAGCCGGTTTGTTTTTCTACTTCTTGTTTATATTCAATGAATTTCTCGAAAGCTTCGGACTTGTGTTTTAATAAAAATACATGACCGAATCTTGAGAAATCATCAGTGAATGTAATGAAGTATGAAAAACCGCCTCTAGCCTGTGTAGACATAGGCCCACATACATCACTATGTATGAGGCCCAGGAGCTGAGTAGCTCTTTCTCCGTGTCCGGTAAACGGAGTTTTGGTCATTTTACCCTTGATACAGGACTGGCAAGTCGCATAAGATTTATATTCAAAAGAATTTAAATATCCATCTTTGTGTAACTTGTTTAGTCTTGTTTCGTTAATATGACCAAGTCTACAGTGCCAAAGAAAAGCTTCATTTAACTCTGAAAATTTTCTTTTATTAGTGTGTTGTATACTGAAAACTGTGTGTTGATTTAGGACATATATTCCGTTGTTAAGTGTACCATACCCAACCAACATTTGATTCAGGTTAATGTTCATAATATTGTTCTGCAATACAAAATTATACTCTTCATTGTCCAACAAAGAAACGGATATTATATTACATTGCATACTTGGTACAAAATAACATGGATTTAAAACCAAAATACATCCAGATGGCAACCCCAAGTGATACTCTCCCACTGCGACTGTATGTACATTGGAACCATTTCCAACACGGAGAGTATGGTCACCTGTGCTCAAAACCTTGCTATTTCTCAGCCCCTGCATAGAATTGCAAATGTGAGAACCTGAACCGGTATCCAATACCCAGGAAGCAGAGTTTATAGAAAAACAGTTTTCAGTCACAAACGCACCTGAAGCAGAAGTATCACCATGCTTCTTCTTGAGACTTAAGTACTCCGTGCAATTGCGCTTCCAATGTCCTGTCTTGTGGCAGTGAAAACATTCGCCCTTCCCCGAGTCTCCAGCCTTGGACTTTCCCTTTCCCTTCACCTTTTTAACTCCGCCCTTTGGATTAGTAGGTTTCTTCTTTTTCTTTCCCTTGGCCTTGGCTTTCGGGCGAGAAGAGGAAGACTGTCTAATAGTCATAACGGGAGTTTTTGCTAACTTCATAGTGCTCTCTGCACTCCTTAACATATTAAGGAGTTCAGGGAGGTCCTTCTCCATGCCATGCATGTTGAAGTTCACTATGAACTGAGCAAAGATGGAGGGGAGGGACTGCAGAATAATATCTATATATTGTTCATTGTCCATCGTCCATCCAAGGTCCTCAAGCTCTTCTATAAGAGCTATCATCTTCAGAACATGGTCTCCTACTGGTGTGCCAGGGGCCATTCGCATCTGAAACAATTTCTTTAATGCTTCGTATCGTAATACGCGGGATTGCTCCCCATACAACTCCTTTATATGGAGCAATATACCGTGAATGTCCATGTCCTCGTGTTGCTTTTGATGTGTGTTATCCATCGATGCAAGTGCGAGGCATGTGGCCGTGGCACAGTCAGCGTCCCATGTCTTGCGGACTTCAATGTACGCAACTGAGGATTTTGGACCAGGGACGGGCAGGGCTGAAGCCGTGAGGACATATGATACTTTATCATAAGTCATGGTGATTTTCAGATTCCTCATCCAGTCTTTATAGTTGGTCCCATTCAGTTTGTTTTTATCTAGTAAAAGCTTGAGTCCAGTCATTGGTATCTGCCATTAAGAGAGAGAAAAGAATACACTCAGCGAAAGCTCTTGCATAGATTAGATTGGTTATTATCTTGTCTAATCGATGTTTCCCACTGCTTTTTATCGAGTTTTTCTTTCAAACCTTTAAAAGAAAAACTAGCCAGGATTAATTACAGTCTACAACTTCGCTAACCGTTCAGCCAGGCCAGTGTCGGTACTTGAGGGAGGTTCCCCGTGCTTTCGCACGGACCTAATTAGAGTAAACCTCGTTTTCCCAGAGGCGGAGCCCCGTTAACACCTTTCTAGACACCTAATGAGTTAGCTAATTGTAAACTGGAAATCTCTCCTAGGAGCAACTATTGCCCACAGTGGGATCGGGATCCAACCATCACATGGAAGGTATGCAATCTCATTGCAAATTTCAACTATTGAAATTCCCGATGTGGTTTTTACCCCTAATACTCGTGACCTTGGCTAAGGTCAACAAATCACGAGTACTAGTCATGCTCAACCCGTCATTTCTTGATTAATTAGACCCGTTCACATGACCCTTGGCTAAGGTCAACAAAGTCATATGCCCGTCCTAATTAATCTGCATCATATGCGTTTGTAGGAAGACATCACTTAGCTACCGTACACTACGCCTTGGCTAAGGTCAACAAACGTAGCACGAATACTAAGTACTCTACTTCCTAAAATGACGGAGGGTTGCGGATGATTTTTAAGAAAATCTTTAACGCTTTGAACTTGATATCGTTGTAGAATCAAATGGTTTTCAAAAAGGAGTGGCTTAAGCTCCGCAGTTTTGAAATATAGCTTTTTCATAAATAGCCGAGTGGTTTTCAAATCCGATTCTACAACATCTTTTAGGTTTATTTTCTTTACATTAATCACATTAATGTAATCCCATCATTTAAGTCCTTAAGCCAATCACAGAAAAGAAACGAAAATAACACGTACGCTTATGCCATCCGCATTCGCCGCAATGTTCCGTTATGCACCGTTAGGTTACTTAACTAACGGCATACCAGGACGGGACTAGCGCGGGTGTAAAACATAAGCAACGTCTACTATATATCATATATATAATATGTCATTCGTCTTAGATATCACAGAACACAGGCAGCAGAAACATAGATATAACGTGGGATATACTAGGACGTCCGTATTTAGTATTTAGCCAGAATAGAAAATACGGATTCCACAGTCGCGATGAATAGCCAAGCCCACACCCTGGACCCCTACGAGAGCGGCAAGTAACCCTACCAATTCTGGAGTTTAGGAGACCCGGTCTCGACTCCTCGAGATGGCCTCCCACTGAACCCCAGAACCCGGTCACCTGTGCTCCCCTCCTTGGGTCCATCCTAATGCGGAAAAGTAAATAATATACAACACTGGTAACACAACCTCAACCCGGAAGTGCCCCAAATAAAAGAATATTACATTACATTTGAATTTACATGAATGAAAATATAAAACTATCATCTCACATAAAACCCCCCGGCTATTCAATCGCGACAATCCTGCACATCATATCTCAGCAACACATAATATCTCATATCATCAACGTAAGTAAGTATGCATACCCCAATTGTCGTTGACGTATAGCAACGAAACCGGCGATATCGAACATACTACACTTACGGTCACAGAAAAGAAAGTGTAAAACTACAATATTTGGAATCCACATTCTCTTTAGACATCATTAATGCGAAATATCACATATTTCGTATTTCATGCCTAAACTATATGAATTCCACATATTGTATCACATTCCAGACAAACAGACAGTATTAAAGTTTTCGAACGAACAATCAAGTACCCAAGATTCACTAAAGCTCAACACTTGAGCAGGGTTCAAAAATCCGAAGTGTGACACAGTAGTAGCGGTCCAGCCGTAGAAGGGTCAAGCCAACGCCTCACATGTGGCACGCCGTACTGCCCCAAACCCTAAGGTTCAAAGGGCAGTTCGAGATGGTCACATAATCGAGTTAAGGTTTGTTGTCTTCTAGAGGGACCACCGCAAAAAGACTTGCACGTATCTCCAAAGTATTCAAACCCCGTGAATAGTGAGCAAATGATATTCGTTCAAACACTTCAATACTTTCAAATTTACCCGGAAAAGCTACGAAATGAAAATCCCGATCGAATTAACGAGTCCAAAACCATCTCCAGAATTTTTCAAAACTAAATACAGATTAAAAATAACCAAAAAATTATACAAGCCGATTCATGAATTACTGTAAAAAAATTATCCATCAATTAATATATACGGCCGCGGAACCGCGGCCTAAGCAAGCTTAGGCCGCGTTTCCGCGGCAAGAATCACTGTTCATTGAATAATTTTTGTACCGTAATCCTTATTTTTTCCTGCTGTATTTTTTACATATTTTTAATTCTGAAAAATGTCAAATTTTAGAAAATTTCCAGAGAGCACCCTAAAAAGCCGTATTTCGGTTCGATCGGAGTTTTAACTTCGTAAAAAGGTCGCCTAATGTTCTAGGTCAGCTCTGATACCAATGTAAGGTTTGCCTAGCACCCTATGAAGAGTTTTGAAGCATCACATGTGTCAAAGTATGTATTTTTAAGGTGCTAAACAAACATGCAAAGGAATCGATCCTAGAAAATTAGGGTTACAAAACATTAAGCTAATAAAAATTAGGGTTTGAAGGCTACAACCTTTGTAGCTCCCCTTTATCTTGACTCCTTGATCTCTAGGGTGTTGGAAGAAGGTCCACTTCTAGTCCTCTTTCGTCCACGACGATCCACCCGAAGTTTCCCGTCTAAGCTTGCAACTTTGGAAAAGCAAAGAGAACACTCTAATCAAGTTGGCTAGACTTGAGTAGAATGATGTTGTGGCTAAGGATCTCACTTCAAAAACCTTTCTTTAATTGTGTTTAACTCACTAGAAAAAACTAGAGAGGAAAAGGTGAAGGAGGATGAAGATGGTGGCTATTTTTAACAAGAGGTGAAGAAAAATAACCCTTAGTTGCAAAGAAATGAAATATAACCTTTTATATTTTATTCCTTCTTGCTTTCAACCATGATTAAATGATGGATAGTTAATTTAACTTGGGTTTTAAATGATAAAGAGAAGGATAACCCTAGGTTAGTGGTAGTTGAGCATGGTTAGGTCAAAGGAAGAATGTAGAAGCTAAAATGATTATCCTTTCCTTTTCATTTTCTTTTAAATCCAAAATCAAATAATAATCCATTATTTAATCCATGGTGTGATTCTTATATTGCCACCATTTCCATATGCAAACAACCATGATGGATGGGTGTATGTATGTATGCATGTATGCACATCCACATGTGCATGAAACTAGAATGAAAGAAAGAAACACATGCATGCTTACATACATCCATCACATACAAGAAAAGGTTTCAAGTGAGAAAACTAATGGTTAAATGATAAATCAACACTTAATTCATCAATCCGGCAATATCACATATGACCCCACCAAAAGCAAGCCGCCCGATCAATGTTCGGTATCATATACGCACATTTCAATCGGGTGCATGCGCATATCGCATACGCGCACCACAACGTTTCGTCTGGACTGGGTAACTCCTTTGTGGGACTCTAAGACCCGTCAATACGCCGGCAGAGGGTGATGATCATATCAGGTACCCCCAAGCCGCAAGCAGTCAGCTAAACGTAACGGCCACCCGGGTATTGAGCGATCAGAAGAAAACAAGCGAACCTGCTACAACTCCCGTCGAGCCAACCGGCAACACTACCGCACAGTCCAGTCTCTTCGTCAGATATGCTGCATATCGAGCCTAGGGATGGTCACGTCGACCCCAATAACTCAATAAGTCATGTCGGTGAATGGTCTATAACAGATCAAGAAACTACTGATAACACTTATCAGCAAATCTCAGCAGCCCTGGCTAGGGACTTGCTGTCATAACCAGTAGGGCACAGCACAGCATCAACTCCCAATACCGGGAGAGACGAAACCCCTCCTATCGCTCATCGTCTTCGTGTGTCTCGGGACTGTACCCAACGGCCACCTGTTTGCACGACTCAGTAGAGCCGTGGTAGGGTGGCAATCAAAGTACAGTGGGAGAACACACAAGACTCCATGACGATCTCGGGTCTACAGACTAACCTATACCAGTGTCACCTGAGAACTGCTATCCAACGATAGATATAATTCCATATAGGAGTTCTCGGTAAGTCCGTCCAGTGTACCCAGTCACCACTGAGCACCCGTATATGATCTTGATGTCAAACATCGATGAATGTGGGAACATTCATCGCCCATCGTATGGGTCTAGTATCATATACGCTAGTCTACTCTGGTATATCAATACCCCGTCTCGATATACCTACGACTAGGGACGTTCCAGGATATGCTTATAGACTACAGATGTCCCACTAGTATGATCTCCATCATAATCAGAGTAGTCAAGCCGATATCCTCACGGCTTTATCAGCATGTATGAATGAATAAAAGCATGATCAAATCAACATGTCAGATAAAGAAGAACCAGATAGCATACTATCATGTCGAGCAAGAATACAAACTGAATATATATATATATGTATAGATACATCCACTATCACATAATGGCCTCTAGGGCATACATATATCCAACAGTAACACTACCGTACAGTCCGGTCTATTCGTCTAATATATCGCATATCTCGTCTAGGGGTGGTAAACGTCAGACCCCAATAACTCGATAAGTCGTGTCGATATGAGGCTCATAACGGGTAGAGAAACTACTGATAACACTTACCAGTATATCTCTGAAGCTGCCTTGGCCAAGGACTTCCTGTTATAGCCAATCGAACACAGCACAACATCAACTCCCTATACCGGGAGAGTCGAATCCCCTCCTATCGCTCATTGCCTCCATGTGACTCGGGACTGTACAAAAAAGCAACCGTTTTGCACGCCTTCTTGGACGTGGTATGATGGAAATCAAAGTACAGTGGGAATCACACAATACTCTATGACGATCTCGGGTTTACAGACTAATCTGTACCAGTGTCACCAGAGAACTGCCATTTGACGATAGGTATAATACCATCTGGGAGTTCTCGACGCGTCCGTCCAGTGTACGCAGTCTCCACTGAGCACCCGTATACTGTCTCTGATGTCAAACACCAATGGATATAGGATCACCCATCGCCTATCTGTATGGGTCGAGAAGCTATACGCTAGTCTACTCTGGTATATCGATGCCCTGTCTCGATACATCTACGATTAGGAACATTTGAAGGATGTACTTAGCGACTACACTATCCCCACTAGTATGATCTGCATCATAGTCCTGGTAGTCAAGTACTCATCCTAAGGGCTTTATCAACATGTAACATAGAGACAATCAGAGTACATGTTAAGATAAAGTGCAACCAGATAGCATACTATCATATCGAGCAAGAAAGTCCTCCCTATATATGTCCAACCATCCACTACAATATACACCGTATGTACAGTAATGGACTCTAGGGCATACATATAAATAACAAACTCCAAACATACTCTCAAGTGGCGTCGAGTGGCTAACGCGCATAGCGACGCTACGAAACCAACCCAAGAGTAACAGATACACAACGACACGAACCGTATCGGATAACGTAACGCGCGTAATCGAAACACTAGAAACTAGTAAAGTAATCCCAGATTTTTCTATACCAACAATTTATAAAATTACACATACCACAAGACCACACACAACCTCAGAGACCGCCAGACCAAAATACAACCCCCATCCCCCACTCTGACCGCAAATTATGGCCAGAACCAACAAATCTGCGGCCATCCTGGTATAAGTGCACGGCAGCGCCCCGGCCATCTGTCCGAGGACAAAATGCCGGAACGAAACTTTTCTTTAACTTTAAAAACTGGCGCTACCGCGTACTAACAACCCGGATCGGGCCATTAACCTAATGCTAGCAAACTAGAGAATGGGTAGAAATCTATACCGAGCGATCCGAGTCCTTCGGTTTTAGGCCTCTATCCCGATCTCCTCGCGGAATCTCCGGTCTTCATCTCCTCGTTGGAAAGGGCACCACATCGCCGGGTTCTTTTACGGGCTCCCACCTCTGGACCGAGGCAACTCGGGCACGAATTTGGCGAGCCGACGTGTCCAAGAATGTTGTAAGCTAAGTGTAGAATGGTTTGTCTCTAACGGGTATGAAGTTGCCATAATGATGGAGGTGAAGAATGAATTTTGGAGAGAGGTGAAGGATTTTTGTAGCAAGCCAAAAAATGAGATGAATATTTTCCCCTCATACTAAAATGAAACCACTCCCTCACTCACAAAATGTGGTCGGCCATTTCTCAAGGTGGAGAAAAAAAAAGAGATAAGCAGGAGAAGAAAATGAATGATAATGAGAAGAATGTGTCACCCTCACATCCTTTCTCAATCCCATCCTATAAATGCACACCATGATGAGATAAAAAGAATCTAAAGATGCTATATCCATCATATAATCCAAATGCCACATAAAACCCTCCACATTTGCTAATTTGCACACTTACAAATTAGCCCCTCCCATCACAAAAATCCGGCCATGAAGGAACAAAGGAAAACTGGCCGAAACGGAATGCAAACTGGAAACTTTAAAAAACTGATCCCGTAATAAATTACAGGAAAACCCCGCCACCGCATATACATACCCGCATTTGTATTCCGACCGAATACAAATGCAATGAGATAAAATCTACACTGTACAATACTAGGATCCGGCTTAAACCAAAGCCTGCTAGTATTATCCGTCCGATCATGATCCATGCAATACCGCACGTATATGATCGAACCCTGCCATATATCCATATGGACTCTACAGCGTTTCGCCCGAAACTTGAGAAACTGTCTGTTGGGGACTCTAAAGACTCGTCAATACTTTGGCTGTAGATTTAACCACTAGCACGTCAGAGGTATTAGCCATACGTAACGGGCTACCAGGTATTAACCAAAAGGGACATCAATGAGCGAACTCATCCCGACACCCTACTGAGCCTGTCAGTGACAATATCCGTACAGTCCGGTCCGTTCGTCTATGAGCATCGCATGCCGGGCCTAGGGGATTGGTAAAAGTCAAACCCCCAAAAGCGGTACAAGTCGTGTCGAAGTGTAGTCCAGAACACCCTGAGATACTACTGGAATACCTACCAGTAAATCTCCTGCCTTGGCCAAGAACTTCGTGTAATGGCTCTCCTAGACACAGCGCGACCTCACCCCCAATACCGGGAGAGATGAACCCCTGCCGATCCGCTCACTGCCTCCATGTGGCTCGGGACTGTACCCAACTAAAACCTGTTTGCATGACTCCTTTGAGCCGTGGTAGGGTAGTAATCAAAGTACAGTGGGAACTCACACGAGACAAATGACGATCACAGGTCGATGAACTAACCTGTACACATGTCACCTGGGAACTGCTATCTGACGCTAGGTATAATACCAACTAGCATGTTCCCGGCGAGTCATGTCCGGTGTACTCATAACCCAATGAGCACCTGTATACATCTTAGGTGAACCAACTGACACAAGTGGCTTGTGAGACTGGCCATCGCCCTTCGTCGGGGTCTCGACTGTATACACTTGTCTACTCTGGAGTATCGATGCCCTGTCTCGAAACTCCCACGACTAGGGACCTTTTATGGATGTGCTTATAGACCCCAGCTCCCACGTATATGATCGCCATCATACTGCTGGTAGTCAAGCAAGAATCCTAAAGGCTCTATCAACGTGCAATAGTGATCAGTAATGTCACCTAAAGCAGTACACGATGATAAAGATAAATCAGATAGCATACTATCATCTTGAGTAAGACTGTCCTACCGGTATAGGTCCTCCCTCAATATTTGCAATCACATGCCTGTGATCCAATAATTGACTCTGAGGGCACTATATCCAACAATCTCCCACTTGCACTCAAGGCTAATTATTGCGATGTCGTATACTCACAGCCCGTGTGATACCGAACACCCAACTCCTTTACTAATCAGTCTCACAAAGCCCGTTTGCGAAACTATTGCGTTCGAGGAATAGACTCAGTGAGTGGATCCGCCCTGATGTTTTCTTTCTATGTCTCTCTTTATCTCAAATTCGTGGAGAAAGCCATCTCTCGAAATGAGTAATACCTGTCTTAGAATATGTCTGGATATCTGATGGGACCTAGTTCATAAATGAACTCCAAATCCAAACTTCTTAGACTGTATCATTAACTGAACTTAATCAGTATCCTGTGCCATGCCTCCCTCAGTATCCGCCTGGACCACCTGTCCAAAATACCGCCCCTCGTCAAAGGGAAAACTATAACTCTGACAGTCACTCTGTCATCCAGGTCACCTTGGAAGCCTGGAATGATAACTGTTTCCCGAAAGAGGATGTCGTTATCATATCCCTAAAACATCCACTTATGTTCTAAAACTGCTTCCGAACGTTCCTCCAGGATTGGATCAATATCAACTTATTGCATCTACTGCAAAAACAACATCTGGTGTGGTACTTGACATCTCATGATCGACTCAATTGCCTAAACAAGTGATCTGACAATCATGCACATCCCTCTCCCCTTTAGTCTGTAAGACACCTTTAGAGAGGGTGACTCCATCACCTGCAGGTACACTACCGTGCCAGGAGTCGTCCATTCTAAAACACCTTTAGAACGCTGTCTAAGTACCCATATTGGGAAACTACCCAAATCTAGATCTAAATCCATAGATCCAGTAACCAGAATGTCTGATATAACATCCAAGTCCCATGTGAAGAAACTACTGTGTGACAACCAAAGTATAACCGACCGTAGTATAGGAACATCACTTCCTACTCTGTGTATGTCATCCAAATACCAGGACATCACACCCTACTACCTTCTTAACAGATCCATCCCCTATTCTGATGAAGTCAAACCTATGACTGTCACATCAGAAATAGATGATCTATCTCCGCTATATCTGCTTTAGTCTATAAATAGACATAAGACACTTGTCCACTATGCTTCCGCTGCTCCCACTGACTACGACAACCCTCTGGCAGAATCCTATAGACGTACACTTCTAAAGCTAGTTTAGAACGACGCTATACTCATTTTCCTGCCAGGTCTCACAGTCTGGAACAACAGCAATGGAAAGTCTGGGTAAACAAGAACCTCCCTGTCACCGTCTTTGAGCATACCGAAGTACCTCTCGAGTGCCTGAGGTTACCCACCATATCTGCGAAGTGGCCAATGGAATGTCAAACCAGATTGAATCTTTAGGTTCTTATCCAATCTTCAGTAATCGTTTGCGGTTCTGGAATCACTTCCAGTTCTACCATACTCCCACTACTGTTTTCTGAAAAAAAATCCATTTTATTAAAATTGTGGCGAGTCAAGAACAATATCACTATTGATCTTCCAGATGGTAGAAATTCAACCCTCATCATAGCCCGAGTCAACCCACAAACAACCATTACAGAAACGTGCCTTGAGTTGTCTAGTGTCAGGTTTTAAGCATAAGCTGGACAACTCCCCGTACCTTAACAATGTCAAGATATGAACTGTTCTATATCCAATACAAAAACAGAGGCACTGATTTAATTGAACCAGATTCAAATCATGCAACTGTCTCCAGTGCATGTCAACTAAATGGAGAGAGGCCGATCAGCATTACTCAACTTTGGAGTGCTTCCACTTATGAGTAACCTGAAAGAGAAGCAAGTTCTCTTAATCATTACTATCAACTGAACACCATACACAAGTATCTACATCTTCGATCACCTTGAAGAATCCCGATACTTGCAACACCTGGTTCTCTACTTTACTCTTATACCTATAACTTCTCAAAACTCAGACCCTGCATTTCTACGAAACACGTGTCTAAGAACCAGAGAAGTCATAAATGAACAGAATATAGTACGAGTACCAACCCCTCTGTCCTCATGGACACTGGACAACATACAATACTCTGTATAAGTCCCTTGAGTCTAATAACTCATTCGCTGTGCGTCGTAGGTTGAAAACTGTATTTATGGTTAAGAAGAATTACACCGCCGTTTAATGCTCCTTACCTAACCATCTACCGATATAGGTAAATGTCACGGACATAATTTCAAAAAGGTATATCTCACTCTATAAAAATAGACGTACAGATATATCAATTTGAAATTGGTGCATAACAGCGGATATTCAAAACCAAATATTTGCCGTCTGGCAAACAACCCAGGTGGTTTCCTCAAATATCACCAATTACAACGAATTCCGATACAATGAGAACAATCACCTAATTCCTAATAACTTGCTCCCACTCATCATCTGTAAAACCATACAGATGTGAGAATCATACCTGGTAAATACATACCCTGGAGCAAGGGCTAATTGGGAAATCAGTTTCTTTTAACAATACGCAGTGAAATTGAAACATGTAAATGTTTCGAAGTGGTATCCGGGTATTCCTAGTTATGCCTCTTCCATTATCCAGATTCACAACTATAACCGTATACTTCTTTGTCATCTCTCCAAATCCCTTCATATGTCTTCAGTCGTTACCTTCTGTACACCCTCTTAGGCCAAATGGTTTTCTTCCTTTCCTACCGTTCGGCACCAGCCAATGGTTTGGAAGAAGACTATCCAATAAGCATAATGGGTGTACTGTCCTAATCCTAGGAGCACTCGCAACATGAGAGAAGGTAAAGATAAAAGACACTTGAATAAACCTTATTCCTATTTCTCCTGAACCAGAATCCATCCCCGAACTGGAACAAGTTCCTTTCGAGTTCGTATATAACCATACGATGGAGTATCCAAATAACTATGGATCTTCGTAGTGATACGGAGTGTTCTTGAGAAATACAAAGGTGAAGTGGGAGTGGTAATGAAATACTTGGTTTGGTTGTGAATAGCAGTCGCAGTTTACTTTGCCCTCTTACTAATCCCTTTATTTGTCTTTACATAATACCTTCTGTACACCATCGTTAGGCTAATTGGTTTTCTTCATTCCCTACCGGTCGGCACCTGCCTATGGTTTGGAAGAAGACTATCCAATTTGCGTAATAGGAGTACTGTCCTAATCCAAGGAGCACTCGCAACCTGAGAGAAGGTAAAAGGAAAAGACAACTGAATAGTCCTATTCGTTTTCTCCAGAACCGGAAACCATCCTCGAATCTGGAACAAGTTCCTTCGAGTTCGTATATAACTATACGATGGTTTTATCCAATGGAAGTGGACGCTCGTAGTAATACGGGGTATCCTGGAGAAAAGGGTAAAAGTAGGAGTGGCAATGAGGTTTGCAACTCTGACAATCCAAAAGCCAGTGTTTTAAGAAGGTTTGGTCAATTTTGGTCACTGAGTCATAGTCAAGGGTTGGGCCATGGTCGCTGCCAAAGAGAGAGAGAGAAAAGGAACACTCAGCGTGCACTCTAACCTAGATCAGAATGGTTATCACTTTATCTAATCAGGAAACCTACAACTGTAACCTCAAATTCTTCTCCAAACCCTAAAGAAGAATTAGTCGGGATCACCCGAAGAGTAAACCAACTCATCATTGGGAATCGGGATCCAACTATCATCGCATGATAACGTGATGGAATCCACTCACGTTATCACATTCCAGAAGGTATGCGCGTATCTGGCAAGTTTCAGATTCTTTAGAAACTCCCGATGTGATTTTTACCCCATGCTCTTATGACCTTGACGAAGGTCAACAAATCATAAGTCACATGTCAAGTTCTACCCGTCATTGTCCAGGTTAATTTGAACCCACCCGTATAAGCCCTTGACGAAGGTCAACAAGGCTATACGACTGTCCCAAACTAACGCATCTATCTATGCAGCAGAAAGGTAATAAGCAGCTACCATTCACTATGCCTTGACGAAGGTCAACAAACATAGAATGAATACTACGTGCTACCCGTCTGAAATGACGGAGGGCTACGAATGGTTTTTGGCGAAAAAACCTTTAACGTAATGAACTTGATATCATTGAAAGAACCAGATAGCTTTTATAAAAATATAGTGGCGAAAACCTTTGATAAAGAGGTCACTCCCGGTGAAGGGATCTCGGCTCTTTCCCCATAAAATGAGGTGCAGGATATTCCAACTGAATACTAGGATGCAAAGCAAAAGTAATCGACTATAGTGAAGTTATTGCCCTGACGCAAACTTCTGTCCAAGGGGTCACTCCCGGTGAAGGGATCTCGGCCCTTGCCTCGTCGACTGAGGTGCTGGATATTCATAACCGAATACCACTGTGCAAAACAAAAGAGAATGCCCTTGCAATAACAGCTTTTTAAAAAATGTTCCAACGACATCAGAATAGGTTTGTTTAGCTTGCATTGATCCAAATCAATGCAGTCCCATCAATTGATCACACCAATAAAGAACGAAAACAATGATCCCGTAATCACCCGTTAGGTTACTTAACTAACGACAGAGCGGGAACTGGACTAGCGCGGATGCAAAACATATACAACATCTACTAGTATATATATATCAATATAGAATATTCGCTCAAGGCGTGATAAAATGCAACATCACAGAAATGTAATAAGCATCACAGAACAATACAGATATCTGGGATCCCCGGGTTTCATAGAGCCGCTACTGAAACCCGACGTTCCCCTGGTCGTGTGGATAGCCTGTGCAATGAAATCCTAGACCCCTACGGGCGCGGCAAGTTACCCGCCAAAACCTGAAGCGAGGCAGCCCCCTTCAACAACGTGAATGGGCCACCCAGCACTTCACGGAATCCGGTAACTTGTGCACCCCTCCTTAGGTCAACCTATACCCCCTACGAGTGCGGCGAATAGCCCGCCAATTCTAGAGTAAAGCCCCCTCGGTCTCAACGCCATGAGATGCGGGCCCGTTTCCCTCTAGAACCCGGCTACCCGTGCACCCCTCCGCGGGGTAATCCTAGTACAGAAAGTAAAATATACAACGGGTACATCGACCTCAGCCCGGTCGTATCCCAAAAGAATAATATACAAACAGGCAGTAACGGCAGTCCACATGTCGGACGCTCGCCCCGCAATATCAAATGTACATATACAACCAAACTGTACTACCATTGCATCCAGGCTATCCACCACGACAAATCCGCAACATCACAGCACAACACAGAACATCAACGTGAATGTCACGTTCGCAAATCCGTCTAAAAGGGCTATAGCAGTTAGAAAGGATTTACCGATCAAGTGACATTCACGGTCGCAGATATAATGTAAATACTGTGAACTAACATGTTTAAAATTTTCGATCGACTAAATTTCACGAAGTGGGCCCCAAGCACAACTGTAGCACTCAAAATAAATCTGGGCCCAAACAGAACATACCAGAAACCCTATTTCCATGTCAGAGAGCCACTGTAAAAATTTGGTGCACTGTGTCTACAGTACGGCCGTGGATCCGCCGCTAAAAAGTAGTTTTGGCCGCGGATCCACCACGCTACAGTAATATCAGCCCACCAAATTTTCACAGAATTCATAAAAAACCCTGCACTTATTTTTCCAATATACCAAATAATTTTTAGAGCACAGGAAAAATTCGACAGAAAGTACGACTTGGAAATGCGGTTTTTGGAAAATTCGATCGATCGAACTTGTTAACACGTTAGAGCAAGCTAGACTAGGTTAATGGCGTGGCTCTGATACCAGTGTAAGTGCACGGCAGCGCCACGGCCGTCTGTCCGATGACAAAATACGGAAACGAAACTTTTCTTTAACTTTAAAACCTGGCGCTACCGCGTACTAAAAACCCAGATCGGGCCATTAACCTAATGCTAGCAAACTAGAGAATGGGTAGAAAGTTATACCGAGCGATCCGAGTCCTTCGGTCTTCGGCCTCCATCCTGATCTCCTCGCGGAATCTCCGGTCTTCATTTCCTCGTTGGAAAGGGCACCACATCGCCGGGTTCTTTTACGGGCTCCCACCTCTGGACCGAGGCAACTCGGGCACGAAGTTGGCGAGCCGACGTGTCCAAGAATGTTGTAGGCTAAGTGTAGAATGGTTTGTCTCTAGTGGGTATGAAGTTGCCATAATAATGGAGGTGAAGAATGAACTTTGGAGAGAGGTGAGGGATTTTTGTAGCAAGCCAAAAAATGAGATGAATATTTTCCCCCCATACTAAAATGAAACCTCTCCCTCAGTCACAAAATGTGGCCGGCCATTTCTCAATAGTGGAGGGAAAAAAAGAGATAAGCAAGAGAAGAAAATGAAAGATAATGAGAAGAATGTGTCACCCTCACATCCTTTCTCAATCCCATCCCATAAATGCACACCATGATGAGATAAAAAGAATCTAAAGATGCTATATCCATCATATAATCCAAATGCCACGTAAAACCCTCCACATTTGCTAATTTGCACACTTGCAAATTAGCAACTCCAATCACAAAAATCCGGCCATGAAGGAACAAAGGAAAACTGGGCGAAACGGAATGCAAACTGGCAACTTCAAAAAACTGATCCCGTAATAAATTATAGGAAAACCCCGTGACCATATATACATACCCGCATTTGTATTCCGACCAAATACAAATGCAATGAGACAAAATCTACACTGTACAATACTAGGATCCGGCTTAAACCAAAGCCCGCTAGTATTATCCGTCCGATCATGATCCGTGTAATACCGCACGTATATGATCGAACCCTGCCATATATCCATACGGCCTCTACAACGTTTCTCCCGAAACTTGAGAAACTATCTGTGGGGGACTCTAAAGACTCGTCAATATTTTGGCTGTGGATTTAACCGCTAGCACGTCAGAGGTATTAGCCATACGTAACGGGCTACCAGGTAATGACCAAAAGGGACGTCGATGAGTGAACTCATCCCGACACCTTACTGAGCCTGTCAGTGACAATATCTGTACAGTCCGGTCCGTTCGTCTATGAGCATCGCATGGAGTGCCTAGGGGTTGGTAAAAGTCAGACCCCCAAAAACGGTACAAGTCGTGTCGGAGTGTAGTCAAGAACACCCTGAGATACTACTGGAATACCTACCAGTAAATCTCTTGCCTTAGCCAAGGACTTCGTGTAATAGCTCTCCTAGACACAGCGCGACCTCACCCCCAATACCAGGAGAGACGAACCCCTGCCGATCCGCTCACTGCCTCCATATGGCTCGGGACTGTACCCAGCTAAAACCTGTTTGCACGACATCTTTGAGCCGTGGTAGGGTAGTAATCAAAGTACAGTGGGAACTCACTGTTAGGTCCACGTTACCTCTCCCGGTACTTTCGGGGTTGCGGAAACGGTAAATCAAAATTTTTCTAAACTTTGTAACATGGACCGTAAAAGCCGGATCTTTGCTAAACTAAACTAGCATACTTGCTAAAGAGAGTTAGCTACTATGAAGATGGTTATACCTAAACTTGAACTCCTTCTCTTCTTGTTGTTGTTCTTCTTTCTTGTTCTTTGTAGTAGCTTGAATGGTTCTCTTCTCGTCGCCTTCTTCCGTCGAAGATGGATCCACCTCGAAGGTTCGACCTTTGGGCCCTTCCTCGATCTTTGAGTGAACTAGGGTTTCCGGCTTGCTAAACCTTGAACCCTAGAGAGAGTAGAGAGTGTTTAGGGGTTGTTTTCTTTTCAAGGTGAAGGATTCTCAACACATGAGAAGGAATCACCTTGAGCTTGAGGAAGAAGAAGATGAAGAGAGGAGAGAGAATGGATATGAAAGAATGAGCTCTCTTTTTCTTTTTGCAACCATATCAAAAAGAAAAAGAATTATCTAAATGATAATAATTCAAAATGAGAATAGTTGATGGTAATTTGGAATGACCACTATCATGCTTCTTTAAATGAAATGTAAGCATGAATCAAGGAAGACTTTTTAAAGCATGATGGTGGTCAACATTCAACCATGGTCAACAAGTCAACCATGGTCAACAAGTCAACAAAATCAACCATAACATTATTCTCATTTAATTACTATTATTAATAGATAATTCATAAATCCATTAGGGTTTGGAAAATGATAACTGTCAACTGTGCATACGCACCCGTTCCGAAACCCTAATGAAATACCTCATCCTCCGCCTCAAGCAACTGTGCATACACACCTGCATTCTCATTCCGAGGAACAAGAATACCAAGATATAAAAGCAACCCCAAATATATATACCAGTATCTGGCTCAAACCAGAGCCTGCCAGTATAATCCGTCCGGACTCAAAACGTGCACAAGTGCGCGGATGAGAACGAACCCTGTCGCAAAACCATGCGACCTCTACTCTGTTTTGCCCAGAGGCGAATACCCTCTGTGTGGGACTCTAAAGACTCGACACTACGCTGGCAGTGGGTTTAACCACAGACCGCAAGCGGCACTAGCTGTGCGTAACGGTCCCCAGGTAGATGCCGACAAGAAGGCTGACGAGGTGAAACCCCATCTGAACTCCTACTGAGTCTGAATGTGACATTCTCCGTACAGTCCGGTCTGTTCGTCTGATACATCGCATGGCGGGCCTAGGGGGGCGGTAAACGTCAGTCCCCTAATAGCGGTACAAGTCGTGTCGGAGTGAAGCCCAATACACCCTGAGATAACACTGGAACCTACCAGTACATCTCGCTTGCCCTGGCCAGGGACTACTTGTGTAATGGCTCTCCTAGACACAGCGCGATGTCAACCCCCAATACCGGGAGAGACGAATCCTGTCTAACCGTCACTGCCTCCAAGTGCTTCGGGACTGCTCCCAACTACTACCTGTTTGCACGACTCAGTAGAGCCGTGGTAGGGTAGTAATCAAAGAACAGTGGGAACACACTCGAGGCGAAGTGACAGTGTCAAGTCAGCGGATTAAGCTGTACTCATGTCACCTGGGAACTGATAACTGACGATAGGTATAATACCAACCATCAGTTCCCGACGAGTCCTGTCCAGTGTACTCGTAACCCAACGAGCACCCGCATACTATCTCAAGTACGACGTACTGACGGCTGTGGGACAGACCGTCTCCCGTGCTGGGATGAGAAGCGCATACGCTAGTCTACTCCGGAGTATCGATGCCCTATCTCGGTACTCCCACGACTAGGGACGTGTATAAGGATGTGCTTGTAGATTACCCAGCCCCCACGAGTGTGATCGCCATCACAACGCCGGTAATCAAGCAAAGATCCTAAGGGCTCTACTAATGCGTATAGGTGATATAATAAATAAACACACATGTACACATTAAAGCAGAGGCAAACCAAGTAGCATACTACTATATTGAGCAAGATTGTCTGTACAACTGTGAATATCCTAAGCTTCCATCAAGTAATATACATACTAGTATGATACAGTAATGGCCTCTAGGGCATATACACTAACAATCTCCCACTTGCACTAAGGCCATGTACTGGCGTATCGAAGACCTATCATCTCGATCAGCCGCTCGAACTGAGTCTGGGGTAAAGCCTTCGTGAATGGGTCCGCAGTGTTGTCCTTTGTGTCCACTCTCCGCACCTCGATCTCCTGTCGATCAATGATCTCCCTGATCAGGTGATACCGCCTTAAGATGTGCCTGGATTTCTGATGGGACCTTGGTTCCTTCGCTAAAGCTATAGCCCCATTGTTATCGCAATACAAAGGTATTGGGTCAACAATGGACGGAACCACCTGAAGTTCACTAATGAACTTCTTAATCCAGACCGCCTCTTTTGCGGCATCGCTTGCAGCAATGTATTCAGCCTCCATCGTCGAGTCTGCGACGGTATCCTGCTTGGAACTCCTCCAACATACCGCCCCTCCGTTGAGGGTAAACACAAAACCCGAGACAGACTTGCTGTCATCTTTGTCACTCTGGAAGCTTGAATCGGTAAAGGACTCGACCCTGAGGTCTCCATTACCGTAAACCAGGAACATCTCCTTAGTCCTCCTCAGGTACTTGAGAATGTTCTTCACTGCTATCCAGTGGTCCTTCCCTGGGTCTGACTGATACCGGCTTACCGTGCTCAACGCGTAAGCTACATCTGGTCTTGTACATAGCATCGCATACATTATAGATCCTACCGCCGAAGCGTAGGGTATAGTGCTCATGCGAACCCTCTCCTCGTCAGTCTTAGGAGACATCTTCTTGGAGAGAGTAATTCCGTGCAATGCGGGTATGTTACCGCGCTTGGAATCCTCCATACTAAATCTCTTTAGTACGGTCTCTATGTACCTGGACTGCGAAAGTCCCAATAGTCTCTTGGATCTATCTCTATAGATCTTGATCCCCAGAATGTACGAGGCATCACCCAGGTCCTTCATGGAGAACCTTTGTGACAAAAATAGCTTGACCGATTGTAGCATAGGAATATCATTTCCTATCAAAAGAATGTCGTCCACGTACAAGACTAGGAATACGACAGTTCGTCCTACAATCTTCTTATACACACAGGGTTCATCTTCGTTCTTGATGAAATCAAATTCCTTGATTGCCTCATCAAAACAGATGTTCCAGCTCCGCGATGCCTGCTTTAATCCATAAATGGATTTAAGCAACTTGCACACCTTTCCGCTGCTCCCACTGTCTACGAAACCTTCTGGTTGATCCATGTAAACGCACTCTTCCAAACAACCGTTTAGGAAAGCCGTCTTAACATCTATCTGCCAGATTTCATAGTCATGGAAGGCAGCAATGGCAAGTAGGATCCGAATGGATTTGAGCATAGCCACCGGAGAAAAAGTCTCGTCATAGTCCAAACCAGGTCTTTGACGAAAACCTTTTGCAACGAGTCTAGCTTTATAGGTTTCCACCTGCCCATCTACGCCAAGTTTCCTTTTGTAGATCCATTTGCATCCAACGGGTTTTACCCCAGGTGGAGCAATATCCATGGTCCACACTTTATTGGCGTACATGGACTCCATTTCAGATTGCATTGCTTCCTGCCACTTATCAGAGTCCTTACTGATAATGGCCTGCCTGAAACTGGTAGGGTCATCTTCTTCCAAGATGCAATCCTCTCGATCCCCGTCTATGAGAAAACCGTAGTATCTCTCGGGCGGATGAGAAATCCTACCAGATCTGCGGAGTGGCTGAGGTTCGTTTTGGGGTTATTGAATCTAGCGGTTCCTCCAAATTTTCTGTTAAAGCTTGTGTTTCTGGAATTTCATCCAGTTCTACCGTGCTGCCACTAATGTTTTTAACAAGAAATTCTTTTTCTAAAAATGTGGCATTTCTTGAAACAATTATCTTCTGTTCCTCTGCATGGTAGAATAGATACCCACTTGAATCTTTTGGGTATCCCACAAACTTACACAAAACCGCTCGTGCCTCAAGTTTGTCTGGGTTCTGCTTTTTGACATAAGCTGGGCAACCCCAAATCTTAATACGTTTAAGATACAAACTTTTACCACTCCATATTTCATACGGAGTCTTGGGCACGGATTTGGATGGAACTTGATTCAATAGATGTGCTGCAGTTTGAAGTGCATATCCCCAGAATGAAAGAGGTAACTCAGCACTACTCATCATGGAGCGAACCATATCCAGTAGGGTACGATTCCTCCGCTCCGATACACCGTTGTGCTGTGGTGTATAAGGAGGAGTAAGCTGAGAGAGAATACCATTCTCTTTTAAGTAATCTAGGAATTCCGTGCTTAAGTACTCCCCTCCCCTGTCAGACCGGAGGATCTTGATACTTTTGCCTGTCTGGTTCTCTACTTCCTTTCTGAATTCCTTGAATTTCTCAAAAGCTTCAGATTTGTGTTTCATCAGATACACATATCCGAACCTAGAGAGATCGTCAGTGAATGTGATGAAGTACGAGAACCCACCCCTTGCATGTATAGACATCGGACCACATACATCACTATGTACGAGTCCCAAGAGCTCTGCTGCTCTTTCTCCATGTCCGGTGAACGGAGATTTGGTCATCTTCCCTTTAAGACAAGACTGACAAGTTTCATAAGATGAAAACTCGAACGCATCCAAGAGTCCATCTCTATGCAACTTACTCAGTCTTTTCTCTCCGACATGACCAAGTCTACAATGCCACAAGTAGGATTCATTCGTATCTGAATTCTTCCTCTTGCGTGTGTTTTGTATATTGAGAACTGTATTCTGATTTAGAACGTAGATACCATTAAACAGTGTACCCTCTGCAACCAGTACCTCATCAAGGTAAATGTTCATGATATTCTTTTCAAGAACAAACTTATATCTATCTTTATCGAGTAAAGAAACTGATATGATGTTGCAAACCATGGAGGGTACATAGTAGCAATCGTTCAAAATCATAGTCTTGCCATTTGGCAATACTAGGTGATATTCAACGACGGCTGCCGCATTAACTTGTGCTCCGTTCGCTACTCTGAGCGACATATCACCCGGTGCAACTTTCCTACTTTTTCTCAGTCCTTGCAATAAATTGCAGATATGAGATCCTGATCCGGTATCAAGTACCCAGGAGGTAGGGCTGACCGTAAAACAGTTCTCAATTACAAGAACACCTGAAGTAGATGCAAAACCATGCTTCTTCTTCGACTGGGTATCCTGGAAATCCATACAATCCCCTTTCCCATTCTCATACTCATGACTTTTGTCACAAGTTAGAGCTGAACCAACTTTCTCCAGTCCCGAATAAGAATTCGGATCGGTCAAGCGATACATTTTATTATCTTGATTAGGGCGTGAAAAGGTTGCTGCCTGGAGAGAGAGAAAAGAAACACTCAGCGTATGCTCGTGCAAGATTAGATTGGTTTATTAATTTATCTAACCAGGGTGTCTCCCACTGTTTCCTCAAATCCTTCTTAAAACCTTTTAAAAGAAGAACTAGCCGGGTTTTAATTCACGTCACAATACTTGCTTAACCTTTCAGCCAGGCTAGTGTCGGTACTTCGAGGGAGGTTTTCCAACGCTTTCGCGAAGTTCCGTAATTAAAGAACCTCTTTTTCCTGGGGGCGTAACCCCGCTAACACCTTTCTAGACACCTACTAGGTTTATAGCATTGATCGTTAAGTGTAATAATCTCCCGAGAGTAAACCAACTCATCAGTGGGATCGGGATCCAACTGTCATTGTGTGATAACCTAGATGGAATCCACTCTAGTCACCACACTCCAGAAGGTATGCTAAATCTGCAAGTTTCAGTTCTTTTGAAACTCCCGATGTGGTTTTTGCCCCTAGGACTCAAGTGATCTTGACACAGTCAACAAATCAAAAAGTCCTAGTCAAGTTCATCCCGTCGTTGTCTTGATTGCATTAAACCTACCTGCATAACCCTTGACACAGTCAACAAGGTTACACAAATGTCCTAACCAATCACATTGTATCCAGCAAATAAGCAACACTTAGCTACCGTTCACTGCGCCTTGACACAGTCAACAAACGCAGCACGAATAATAAATATAACTTATAAGAAACGACGGAGGGCTACGGCTGGGTTTTTGGCGAAAAACCCGTTAACGTAATGAACTTGATGTCGTTGAAGGAACGTGATACACCTTTTGAAAATATAGTGGTGAAAAACTTTTTGCTAAAGAGGTCACTCCCTGTGAAGGGATCTCGGCTCTTTCCTCGTCGAATGAGGTGCAGGATATTACAAAATGAATACCTCGATGCAAAGCAAGAATAATCGACTATAGTGAAGTTATTACCCTGACGCAAACTTTTGTCCAAGGGGTCACTCCCGGTGAAGGGATCTCGGCCCTTGCCTCGTCGACTGAGGTGCTGGGTATTCATAACCGAATACCGCGATGCAAAACAAAAATGAACGTCCTTGCAATAACAGCTTTTTGAAAAACTTGTTCCAACAACGTCTTTTAGGTTTATTTTTCTTGCATTAGTTCTTTTAATGCGTGATATTCTTGCATTAGTTCTTTTAATGCGTCCCATCATTTAATCCTACCATTGCAGAAAACAACTAAAATATGACGTACGCTTATGCCATTCGCATTCGCCACGGGGTCCCGTCATCACTCGTTAGGTTACTTAACTAACGACAGAGCGGGGGCTGGGCTAGCGCGGCTGTAAAACATAAGCAACGCCTAAATAGTAAAGCAATGATAGACATTACAGATCACAGATGAATACATTGGATATACTAGCAATCCGCAATCCTTTCGAGCCTGGACCGAAAAAGCGGATAACACGGTCGCGGTGAATAGCCAAATACCCCACCCAACACCCCTACGGGTGCGGCAAACTACCCGCCAAGTACTCGGCAGTTTGTGCACCCCCTCCATGGGTCTATCCTAGGAGCAAAAACAGTAAAAAGAATTATACAATGACGGCTACAACCCCGACCCGGTTGTGCGGCCAAACAAATAATATTATTATATCAATTTACATTTACAATGAATGAAAGAAAAACAAAAGCTCATCTCACATCCACCACGGCTATTCACCCGCGACAGTCCAACACATTCATATACACATTCCAATATCCAACACAGATCATGTATAACCCCGACTAATCGACTTATAGCGATTAGCCGACGTTCAATACATGCAAACAACACAGATATAACCAACATAGCCAAAATGCAGTGAAGTTCGGAAAAATACGGAATTATAGGCCCCAAAAGTGAATTTCAGTTCTGGAAAATCTGGGCACATATAACATATTTCAAAAATCCCAAAACCAACACAGACACACACTGCAAGAAAAATATGCACAGAAGACGACAAAAGCGCGGCGCTTCCGCCGCACATGCCTACCTCGTGCGGCGGAAGCGCGGCGATTTCAATGAATTAGTGCAACGTTTTTCTTGGGTGTTCACACAAAACCCTGAGCCGAATTTACAAGTATAAAGGTTTTCATTTAGAGCAGAAAAAATTTCAACAGAAACTTAGGGTTTTGTTTTTCCGGTTTTGTGATTTTTCGGTTCCGAACTTCGTTACACTTCACTACCAAGCTAGTTTAAGTTTAGTTAGGCTCTGATACCACTGTTAGGTCCACGTTACCTCTCCCGGTACTTTCGGGGTTGCGGAAACGGTAAATCAAAATTTTTCTAAACTTTGTAACATGGACCGTAAAAGCCGGATCTTTGCTAAACTAAACTAGCATACTTGCTAAAGAGAGTTAGCTACTATGAAGATGGTTATACCTAAACTTGAACTCCTTCTCTTCTTGTTGTTGTTCTTCTTTCTTGTTCTTTGTAGTAGCTTGAATGGTTCTCTTCTCGTCGCCTTCTTCCGTCGAAGATGGATCCACCTCGAAGGTTCGACCTTTGGGCTCTTCCTCGATCTTTGAGTGAACTAGGGTTTCCGGCTTGCTAAACCTTGAACCCTAGAGAGAGTAGAGAGTGTTTAGGGGTTGTTTTCTTTTCAAGGTGAAGGATTCTCAACACATGAGAAGGAATCACCTTGAGCTTGAGGAAGAAGAATATGAAGAGAGGAGAGAGAATGGATATGAAAGAATGAGCTCTCTTTTTCTTTTTGCAACCATATCAAAAAGAAAAAGAATTATCTAAATGATAATAATTCAAAATGAGAATAGTTGATGGTAATTTGGAATGACCACTATCATGCTTCTTTAAATGAAATGTAAGCATGAATCCAGGAAGACTTTTTAAAGCATGATGGTGGTCAACATTCAACCATGGTCAACAAGTCAACCATGGTCAACAAGTCAACAAAATCAACCATAACATTATTCTCATTTAATTACTATTATTAATAGATAATTCATAAATCCATTAGGGTTTGGAAAATGATAACTGTCAACTGTGCATACGCACCCGTTCCGAAACCCTAATGAAATACCTCATCCTCCGCCTCAAGCAACTGTGCATACACACCTGCATTCTCGTTCCGAGGAACAAGAATACCAAGATATAAAAGCAACCCCAAATATATATACCAGTATCTGGCTCAAACCAGAGCCTGCCAGTATAATCCGTCCGGACTCAAAACGTGCACAAGTGCGCGGATGAGAACGAACCCTGTCGCAAAACCATGCGACCTCTACTCTGTTTTGCCCAGAGGCGAATACCCTCTGTGTGGGACTCTAAAGACTCGACACTACGCTGGCAGTGGGTTTAACCACAGACCGCAAGCGGCACTAGCTGTGCGTAACGGTCCCCAGGTAGATGCCGACAAGAAGGCTGACGAGGTGAAACCCCATCTGAACTCCTACTGAGTCTGAATGTGACATTCTCCGTACAGTCCGGTCTGTTCGTCTGATACATCGCATGGCGGGCCTAGGGGGGCGGTAAACGTCAGTCCCCTAATAGCGGTACAAGTCATGTCAGAGTGAAGCCCAATACACCCTGAGATAACACTGGAACCTACCAGTACATCTCGCTTGCCCTGGCCAGGGACTACTTGTGTAATGGCTCTCCTAGACACAGCGCGATGTCAACCCCCAATACCGGGAGAGACGAATCCTGTCTAACCGTCACTGCCTCCAAGTGCTTCGGGACTGCTCCCAACTACTACCTGTTTGCACGACTCAGTAGAGCCGTGGTAGGGTAGTAATCAAAGAACAGTGGGAACACACTCGAGGCGAAGTGACAGTGTCAAGTCAGCGGACTAAGCTGTACTCATGTCACCTGGGAACTGATAACTGACGATAGGTATAATACCAACCATCAGTTCCCGACGAGTCCTGTCCAGTGTACTCGTAACCCAACGAGCACCCGCATACTATCTCAAGTACGACGTACTGACGGCTGTGGGACAGACCGTCTCCCGTGCTGGGATGAGAAGCGCATACGCTAGTCTACTCCGGAGTATCGATGCCCTATCTCGGTACTCCCACGACTAGGGACGTGTATAAGGATGTGCTTGTAGATTACCCAGCCCCCACGAGTGTGATCGCCATCACAACGCTGGTAATCAAGCAAAGATCCTAAGGGCTCTACTAATGCGTATAGGTGATATAATAAATAAACACACATGTACACATTAAAGCAGAGGCAAACCAAGTAGCATACTACTATATTGAGCAAGATTGTCTGTACAACTGTGAATATTCCAAGCTTCCATCAAGTAATATACATACTAGTATGATACAGTAATGGCCTCTAGGGCATATACACTAACACTCACACGAGACAAATGACGATCACAGGTCGATGAACTAACCTGTACACATGTCAACCGGGAACTGCTATCTGACGCTAGGTATAATACCAACTAGCATGTTCCCGGGGAGTCCTGTCCGGTGTACTCATAACCCAATGAGCACCTGTATACATCTTAGGTGAACCAACTGACACCAGTGGCTTATGAGACCGGCCACCGCCCCTCGTCGGGGTCTCGACTGTATACACTAGTCTACTCTGGAGTATCGATGCCCTGTCTCGAAACTCCCACGACTAGGGACCTTTTAAGGATGTGCTTATAGACCCCAGCTCCCACGTATATGATCGCCATCATACTGCTGGTAGTCAAGCAAGAATCCTATGGGCTCTATCAACATGCAATAGTGACCAGTAATGTCACCTAAAACAGTACACGATGTTAAAGATAAACCAGATAGCATACTATCATCTTGACTAAGACTCTCCTACCGGTATAGGTCCTCCCTCAATCATTGCAATCACGTGCCTGTGATCCAATAATTGACTCTGAGGGCATTATATCCAACACTTGGAAGGGATTGGGCTCGAGTTTTTAAGGTGGGTTCTACGTCACTACACTAGGTCACTGTGATGGGAACTTTTCCAACAAATACCTGGTTTGATAGCAGATCATCCGAGACACCAAAACTACACTAAAAATACGATATTTGCACGAAACGAAACTTTACGTGTTCTAAACTGAAATGAATAAGCTACGCAATATTAAAAAGACTTATTTAACAGATAGAGATCATTACCTACTCCCACAAGCTCAAAGATCCTAGCTTTCCAAGCTTCAAAGCATCTAAGAGGCAAAACAAGTCTTGAGATGTAATTTGGGTGTGATTTTGTGAAGTTTTGTGTAGGTTTAGTGATGGGATGGTAAGTGTTCAGTTGAGGGTTGAGGGAAGTGAAGAGAAATGAGAATGAGATCAAGTGAGAGAGGAAGAGAGAGGGTGAGATGAAAAGAGAGAGAGAGGTGGGTGTAGGGTGAGTGCACCACCATCAATAAATGCAAGCTTGACTCACCATGCCAGCTCTTCTCATATAAAAACCAATGGAAAATATCTCCTCCTCACTCAAAATATCTAGAGATTAGGGTTAAATACTAGATTAAGGTTTAAACAAGGCAGGGATTGGATTAGGTTAAGTTGTCATGGTCACTAACTAAATTAGCACAAACAAACCCTCACATTAACATGCACACGTGCGTGCAAGCCATAACAAATAATAATAAAATGTTAATTAATTGTTATAAAATTTGAGGAAACCGAATTGGTAAACTTTTTACAGACAACCCGCATTATCGCTTAATTAACACTAATCGCATTCCTAAGGTGTTACAATCCCCCCTAGAAAATTCGTCCCCGAATTTAAAATTCTCACTATGCATACCTTCAAAGAGATGAGTGCAAATCATCCACATCTCGCTCGTAGCCTCACAAGTGAACTCCTCACTATACGGCTACGCCAATGAAACCCTCCACAGATGGCAGGTCCCATGACCGAAGTTTCTCCACCTGCCGATCTACTAACACTATCGGCTGCCGGTGAACGAAAAGATCGCGTCCAAGCTAAATGGTCTGACGCTGAATCATATGAGAAAGGTCATGAAGGTATTTGCAAAGTATCAACACAAGGAATACGAGATAAATACTCAAAAATCTGGGCGAAAGTGCCATATTATAGGCAACGGTATTAACTCGCTTCAAGGATCTCATAAGGACCTACAATTCCGGGACTAAGCTCCCCAAAATTCAACACGCCATTCATCGGAAAAATTCATAGGAATACATGATTTCCCACCGCGAACTCAAGTCTGCGACCTCCAAGATCGGCATAAGACTTCTATCAGCACTGGGCTGCTCTCATCCTGACCTGAATCAACTGGATCATCTTTGAAGTCTCATGACTAGCTGGGGTCTAAAAATCTTACTCATGCGGAGTTAGTAAAAATAGACTGGCGATCGACACAACCTACTACACAAGGCCTGGAAGTTGCCAATTGAAATGTCTCCTGATAACAGTTATTGTAGGAGAACCCTAACAATGGCAAGTGACGATCCCAACTGCCAACAAACACATAGTACGCACGCACAAACATATCCTTCAGAGTCTGTATAGCCTGCTCTCACTAACCATCGGTCTACGGATGGGAAGCGGCGCTAAAGCTCAACCAGTACCCAAGGCTTCCTGAAGCTTCTGCCAACGACGGCTAGCGAACTAGGTGTCTCTATTGGATACAACGCATGAAGGTAAGTGGTGAACAATTAGCGCACTATTCTCGGCAACGGCGCCATTTGATTGATATGAATTCTCTCATTGTGTATCGGTAGAAAATGTGTAAGAATCACAACCAAAAATATTTGACCGCGATCAATAACGGTGTCAAATGTAGCGTATTAGTAAGTGCAGATCGTCCACAGGGAAAGTGTAATCGTTCGTATTTCGATTTAGATGAGTGAAACTTTAAAGAAAAGAAAACAAACAATTTATGATTTGTAAATTGAAGTTCAAGATTAGGAAAATCTAGTCTAAATCAAGAAAACAATAAAATCAAGAATTGAGAATTTGTGATGATTTCCAAATCAAATATCAAGAATCGAAGTGAGGCTCGTAGGAATCAATCGAATCTATAGATGTGATGAAATCTAGCGATTGCATATTCTTATCCATCGATGAATTGATACTAGATTGATGATGATCAACGAGAATTAGGGAGTTCTTGTGAAACTAGGGTTTCATCATCTACCCCTTGTTCCTTCATCGATATCATTCACATTCTAGCCTCTAGTAAATTCAAGAATCGATCGTGGATCCCTAATTTCAAGCGAACACAATCAAGAAAGCATCGCATCGAAACTAGGTTGTCGATTCTTCAATTTGCTAGGGTTTACAAACTCGTAGGACTTAAGAATTTTTTTAAGATTTGTTACATCATCATTCTATTGATCGTCTCGACTCCTTTACGAGCGGAGTTTTACTCAAACATCACAACAAGAACCACAATCACAAATTGAGATCGAATCATGATGCAAGAATTTAAAGAAAGCAAGATTAAAGAATTTCACCTTTTATTTATCAACAATTCTGTTACAATTCGCTCAAGAACTACAAGAGGAAGAACTCGATTGTCGATTTGGCTTCGCTCGTCTCCTTGAGTCGCGGATCGGCTTGGATCACTTGCTCGATTGAAGATCGGCTCCGCTCCTAAAAGGTTGAGGGCTTCGCGCTTGATTTGGTACTTGGGATCTTGAATTTGGCTTTGGAATTTGAATTAGGGTTTATAAGTTGTGTCACTCAACTTTTATTGAATTTGGGGAGATGAAGAACAACTAATGATTAACCATTAACCCTAGATCTAGGCTTCCTTTTTATAGACCTTGTAACCCTAGATCTAGGATTCAAAATTTGAATTTCCCACCAAAAGTTTGTTAGCTAGAGAGGCTTCTAGAAGAAGTTAGTTGGAGGGATGCTTCTAGAACTTGGTTGTTAGGAGGTTGATTAGCTTAATCATGATTAGCTTGCTTAATGATCCTTGCTGATCTGGCACAAGCTTCTAGGGTAATCTGGAATTTGACATGTCTTTATGAGGTGTACACACTGAGAAACGAATTCTGTAGAAGAGAAATACTGACGTCATCACTAAATGGCCGCGGATCCGCGGCACGTGCCTCCTCTAGCCGCGGATCCGCGGTCACGTGAGGGCCTCAATGCTTGATAATTCTTCTGTTGCTTTGTACTGACTTTGGGGTATTTATCTGATATGTTGAATTGTATAATTCTCTCTGTATTAATACCAGATCAAACATCTTAGACCTGGCGTAATTTTGATCAGCACTATGACAATTTTGGCCTTTCTCCTGGAATTTCCTGCACAGACTTTGAAACAAGTGTTGCGCTACACAAGAATGATGCGATGCCATGATAAACAGTCAATTTCCCTAAAAATGCCGGTTTTAGAGTATAACACATGCAATTTGTTATTTTACGACTGTTTTGCTAATATGTGCAATATGAATGCCGAACACCTCTAGATGTATGCAATAGATAGGGAAATTGATGTGTTAAAAATACATTATTTTTGACTGATCAGAACTCCGTGCAAACGCATAAACTTACCGAAGAACAACTGAGAAAACTGAGCATAACCGGACAACAATCACCCGAAAGGAGTCATACCCTCGACTAGCCCTGGGTAGACCCACAAAGAATTTCATGAAGATCTGCTCCCATTCCCACTCTGGAACGGTAAAAAGGTTGCAATTCTCCAGCCGGTCTCAAATGCTCAACCTTAGCTCGCTGACAAGCCAAGCACCTCAAAACGAAATCCAAATCTTCACTCTTCACCCCTGCCCACGAGTAACCAACTCTCAAGTCACGTTATATCTCGGTGGCACTTGGATGAATACAGAAAGCTGAATGATGTGCCTGCTCTATGACCTCGTATCTTTACCCATCAGTATCGGGTACACGCCAACGAGTCCCTAACGTAGCACACCCTAGTCATAAATCAAGAACTTCGAATCTTTACCCAGCCGAACATGCTCAAAATCTCAAACAACGAGTATCGGCGGGTTGTGCCTCACGAAAATGATTAAGTAAAAGTGGACTGGCACGGACATGAGCAAACTGTCCCCTCAGTAGAGGCGAACTTAAGCTGTACTCAACGGTCATATAAGAACTGTAAATCTGCAGAAGACTGTCTCCGAACTACGCACAACTGGAACAAACTACCCCCTCGGCCTACGACTCAAGCATCAGCTACCACAATCGTCTTGCTATGGGTAATAAAGTATCTCACAATCACAATCCTTCACAAGCTCTATCCAACGGCGCTGTCTCAACAATCAAAACCCGCTGCAGGAAGATGTACACCAAGCTTTGGTGGTCTGTGAAAATCTGACACGACTCTCCACACAAGTAGTGTCTCCAAATCTTCAATGCACGACCACCACGGCCATCTCCAGATCATGAGTGGGATAATCCCGCTCGTACTTCCATCTACTGTCGGGAAACATAAGCGATAACTCTATAGTGCCATATCAGTACACAATCGAGCCCCACCCGCGAAACATCACGGCAAACAACAAAGTCGCCTGATCCAGAAAGCAAAGAATGATTTGGTGCAGTCGTCAACCGAGTATTCAACTGCTGAAAACTCCGAACGCAAGACTCAGTCTAAAGAAAAGGAACTCCCTTCCTTGTCAACCCGGTCAACGGTGCAACGAATACACAAGAAATCCTGCACGAAACGGCGGTAAAAACCGGCTAAGCCCAAAAATCTGCGGACCTCTGTCCCTGATCAGATCTGGGCCAAAGCTGTATGGCCTTGATCTCCTTCGGATCCGTACGAAAACCGTCTGCCGTAACCATATGACCTAGGAAGTCAACACTATCAAGACTGAAGGAACACTTCAAGAATTTAGCAAACAACTAGTGATCTCTCAACGTCTGCAAGGAAATCCTCAAGTGCTACCCATGTTCCTCACGACTCTTGGAAAAACCCAGAATGTCATCTATAACACAACAAAACACTGGTCGAGAAACGGCCTGAGAAACCTGGTTCATCACATCCATGAATGCTGCTAGGGCACTGGTGAGTCCAACGACACCACCAAAAACTCATAAAGCCCATAGCGCGAACAAAAGAAGTCTTCGGAATGTCATCACTCCGAACCCGCAACTAATGATGACCTGATCCCAAACAAACTTAGAAAAATGTCTCGCACCCTAGAGGCAATCAAAGAAATCGTCAATGCGAGGTAAAGGATGCCTAATCTGCACCACAACTCGGGTCAATTGACGATCAATCAATACACAACCTCAAACTGTCGTCCTTCTCCTTGACAAACAGAATAGGAGCTCCCCAAAGCGAAACACTCGGACGCACAAGTCCTCCCATCTAGCAACTCTGCAGCAGATCCTTAAGCTCCCTAAGCTCCGCCGGCTCATCTGGAACAACGTCGGAAAACTCTCGCACGATAGGAACCCGGTCCAACAAACCCACCGTGGCTCCGGTATCATGAATGATAGCCAAGAATCCTCGACATCCTCTCCTCAAAAGTCGACTAGCGAAGAAGGATGAAATCAAGCTGTGAGGGGCGGCTCCATTGTCCCCCTGCACAACAAGAACTAATTCACCGGGAAAACAAAACATGACTGTTTCCTCACGGCAATCCATAGACGCATAGCACGTCGCTATCCAGTCCGTGCCCAGGAGAACGCCAAAGTCCAACATCTCTAGAAGGATTAAACCGACGGACGAACCTCTATCTCCTACCCAATTGGCACAGGACTGAAACATGTGTTGCGCAACTAAAGGATCGCTAACAGGAGTAAACAAAACAAACGGCCGATTTAGCATACATGACTCTCGGCCTAACCATGGCACGAAGTGTGTAGAAAAAACGAGTGCATAGATCCCGAATTAAACAAACATATGCAACAAAAGAACATATGAATAGAATACCTGAAAAATCTGCATTGGACGCCCGCGCGTCCCGATGAGTAGAAGCAAACGCTCGTGTCTGCCCTCTACCTACAACTGGCTAAACTCCTCCTCTACTATCCTGTACTCTCAGAACAAACCCTCCGCGACCACGACCTCTCTGAACATAAGTCTGACGCGGATCAACAACAGGCGCAACAAGCGACTCTCCCTGAGATTAAGATGGTAAGGTCTCATGTGGTACAGCTGTCCTCCTCTGGCGTACCAAGGTACAATCTCTGACGAGGTGATGGAGACTCCCGCACCGGAAACATCCATACGATGGCTGCTGATCTTTCTGGGGATAAGATCTAAACGACTGTCCTCGTCCAAAGCCTCTGCTACTCCCACGACATAAACGGAATCTGTCTCGGCGAATAAGTCTCTATCTCTAGGCTGATACACCAATACGAGCCCTTCTCGGTCTCGGAACTCCCAAAATCTCAGGAAGACGCTGCTCAGCTAAACGGGCTGCATCCACTGCTGCAGTATACGTGACACAATGTTGTGTGCTAATAGCAAGGAATAACTAGGTAACAGGGGGCAACCTCCTGTCGCTGCGCTCGACTGGCCTTAACCAACGACCTCATCATCAGGTGCAAGTCCTGCATATCTGCATCAAGCCTAGCGATACGATCTATCGAAAGCGGATCAATCTGCTCCTGTGCAACGAGTCAACTCAGAACGAGTCAACTCAGAACTCGGCCCTCGCTGCCTCTCTCTGAGCCCTCATAGTCATCGGTAGCAAAAGGCTATAAATGGAAATATGATTCGATATGAACATGGAAATCAAATCACAAGGATATGTATCATCATGGAAGGAATTTCAAGAAATTAGTACTTAGGTCACTTAGGCGGAGTACCGTGTCGTAAGTATCCCGCGGACATACACACGCTATATCACTCTGCTTAAGCTACCAAATCCATTATACCAAGGTCATCCTACACCCCGAAAGGTCAAACCTAGTGCTCTGATACCAACTTTGTCATGACCCGAAATTTAGCACGTGACAGCCCTTAAACCATATAACGTCTCCAGGCGTAACGTAATTCAAACAAGCCAAAAACCCTGCAATCTAAACCATCAAAAATAGTAAGTGATAAGAACTGTCACGTGTAGCGCCTTGAAAAGTCCTTTTGGTGTTTTCCTGAAAATCGGTGAAAATTCGGTATTTTTCCGAAAACCGTCTTTTTTGTTATTTTGCAGTTTAGGGCTAATTATACCTAAAATGGATAGGTAATTGCTTTTTTTTAGTAGCTAATGAGTTACTTATTAAATTTTGGGCATTTAAAAATTTTTCCCTATTTTTCAATTTTTTAATATTATTTTAAGCCGGTAAGAAAATACATTAAATTAGCGATAAATACAAATTTTTCCGAGCTAATTTTAATCTTTAAAATTATGTTAATTAAAATCTAGTTGTAACATAAATTTTTAGTATTTTATTTTGATTTTTAGCTAATTTTTATTATAGAAAACGAAATTTATTGAATTTAAGCTTAAACTTGCAATTTTGGACTTGTAGGGGGTCTTTTTGCATAAAATTTTTTTGTGCACTCCCTCTCACTTCTCCCTCACCCTAGGCCGGCCATTTCCAGCAGCACATGGGAAAAAAATTTCCATGCTCTTTGACTTGTGTTTTTGTGTGGAAATGAGGGTTTTTTTTAAAGCTTTTTTTTGAATTGTTAAATGGGGTATGGTGCTTTGACTTTGGGGGAGTTTGACTAGAGACTTTTTCCCACACCCACACCACTCCCCTCTCCCTCATTTTTGTCCAGAAAATCAGCAGCTCCCCCCCCCCCCCCGCCCTTCATTTTCCTCTCTATTTTGTTCACAAATTCATCTCAAAAACCATCAAAAATCAACAAATCCTTTACAATTTCAAAGCAAAACCTTATTCCCTCTCTTCTCAAACCCAAATTGGCTCAAATCTTGGAGAAAGATGGCATCTTGGGAGGCTTTAGCAACATAGGGTTTGAACTTTTGAGGTATAACTTCTAATCAAATTGTTACATTGTAGTTAAAGTATGCTAATTAGAACTTTGAAAATTGTTTTAGTGTTAATTTTAGTGTTAATTGCATACTAGTTTTTTAAAGTTTGTGGTTTGAAATTAATTTAGGGTTTAGATCACCATTAAGAGATTAATTAAGCTATTTTGTTATCTAGTTATTTTGTTAGCTTAATCTAAGTGGTTAAATTGCTAATTGGGCTAAAATCTAGTGTTAATTTAGTGTTAGATTCTAATCTAGTTTTTAAAGGTTTATGGTTAGAGTTAAACTAGGGTTTTTAGGAACCATTATTTAGTTAATTAAACCTAATTAGATATCTAGTTAATTACTAAACCAATCTTTAAGGTTACTTTGCTTAAGTGGCTTCATATTATGCTAATCTATGTTAAGCTTGTGTGAAATTTTCATTAAGATTGCTAATTACCAAATTCAAGAAGAGGTTTGTGTATGGAATGTGGGTTTTGTAGCATGGTAAATAAGTTAAAATTTGTGTTTTTGGTGGCTAACTAGTTGTGTGGATTGGATGGTTGTGTTGGACCGTGATAACTTTGTCGCTATTGTCGATGGTTGCACCTAATTGCTATTCTAGCTTACTAGTTTTTACTAAAATGTTGTGATGAATTAATTGCGATGTCTTGATGATATTTTTAGCGTATCCTATGAAATTTAGGATGCGTGTGTGCGGATTTTTGAGTGGTCGGGTTTTAGTTTTGCCGGGCGACCAAATCGGCGATTTTTTGGCAGTTTTTGCGATTTTCGCGTATGTTCCGCGCACCTTGTGCACGTTGTACCTAGCTATTGAACATTAGTATTTTCGTTTGGGTTTTGCGTCAGTCTTGATAGGTAACCTTATGTTTGGTATTGATGTAAATTCCAGGTTCGGTCGCGGAGACGTCAGATGCGGCACGAAAGGGGAAAGCGGTGATTGGACACAGCTAGCTAGGGATTCCGGTGAGTAGATGTAACATCTACGGGGGACTATCGTTGGATGGCGCAAGCCGCCCGATAGTTTTAGTAACTTAAAAGATTCCTAGTAATGTTAGTAATTAGGGGTGTAATACTTGTATGATTATTTGCTACATTCATGCCCTATATTGACATACCTATACGAAACCATTTTATAGGACACCTGCACCATTGCCAGGGTTTTTATATGCAGCACGAGCACTATTCATGCTTACACACACACCCTGGTAATTGCCATGCCACCACACTAGATAACCTTTAAATTGAAACCTTTTACTAATTGATACTTAAACTTGTGCTATTGCCTTTAATTCCTTAAAATGAAATCGTAGGATTGCTATTCATGTGCATGTACTTCATCATATTATTTGTTCATGCCTAATCTATTAATCACACATCGCAACTTGATTATTGATACCATATGCATTCATTATCATTGACATATGCACTTATGAGGATTTCTTGAGATTTTATGATATTTCTGGATTTCGGGGAAAAACCGCAAAATTTCTAAACTTATTATATTTTTAAAATATGTAAATTGCGGTTTTCTAGTGATGTAAGTGTCGTCCACCATGAGTTTGCTGTGGTTTTTGAGACCCGTTTCGAGGAGTTAGATGAACCGTCTCGGGTACATGGTGGGCCCGGTAGGGTACCCCGGGGCAAGAAGCTCGTGGTGCTGACGATGAGCCTGGCAGGAGACGGATTACCTGCCGGTGACTTCATTGGGCACGGCGGATATCCAGAGGATACCGACCGGGGCCGCGAGAGGAAGAGATATTGATATTAAGATGGGTCAGCCGGATGGCTGAGGCCAGAGACACTATGACATGGATTTATGAGATTTGAGACAGCTTTTAGGTGTCGTTGCTGGACACCGGTTCTCGTCGATTCTTTGAGTATTATGCTGGCATTCTAAAAGAGTTTCAAAAACAAAAAGAGATAAAATGTTTCTTATATATACCTATTGAGACCTCAGATATTCATGTTGCATACATATTAGTACACTGGTGTTGTATACACACCTGCTAGTGCATCCATTCATACCTGTATTTTAGATGCTAGGATGCTTGTGTGCATGCATACGATAGCCTTTGTAGATGTTATTTATTACTCACGAGTTGGCAACTCACCCCCGTTGTGCCACAGCCTTTTGCAGGTCCGCTCCGCCAGTACAGTAGCGGCGGACGCACTTGTTCTTTTGCCTCCTTTGCCTGGACTCGAGGTTTTGCTCTTAGGTGGGTTATATCATTATTTTTGTACCACCTTATATATTCTTTGTATCTAGTGCACTCCATCTACTGTATCTACCAGTATTATTGTATTTTGACCTAGAGATGAGACTGTGAGGTTTGTGGACTTTTATGCTGTATTTTGGGGTCGAGCTCACTTGAGTCGACATGCTGTTTTTCTTATGCTTCATTATGATTATTTTGCATGTTGTTGCTTTATTTTGCGTGGGATTTATGACCGCCTTATGGCGAAGAGCTAGCTCCCGCTTGGGGATGCCTTATTTGTTGGATTCATATATATTTTTGTTGTACCCATTTTGGGGGCCAGTATTTACAAAGGAGACTCTGCCGAAATTTTCGGTAAAATTGATATTGTTTTCAAAAAGGGTTTTATATGACTTATTGATAAATTTGTTTCCAATTGATTGGGTTCTCTTCACTCTTTTGCTTTTTTGGTTTGGTTTTCTGGGCTTTGTCTTACTTATTTTACGGACGTCTTTAGACGTTTCGTAAACTTAAGTGCCAGTCACGTTCCGTACCCTGCGAGTCGTGACAAAGTTGGTGTCAGAGCGATAGGTTTTACCTTTTTGAGTGTAGGATGACCCTTGGTAGATGGAGTAAGTGACTTAAGCAGGGTAACGTAGCGTGCGTATGTCCGCGGCATACTTGCGATACGGTACTCCGCCTAAGTGACTTTAGGATACTTGCTTGAAATTCCTTCTTCAATTTCGTGTATCCTATGATTCTATTGCACTGTTCTTATTATCCGTTTTCCTGTAACAGCCACTATGCCGCCGAAGGCTACGAGGGCACAGAGGGCTACCGCCAGAGACGAGATTCGAGCTGGCTCGTCCGAGACTAGGACTGAGCAGGGTGGTATGCCTACGCCGCGGGGACAGACCGATCCACCTTCCCCAGGCCGTATGGATAGGCTCGAGACTGGTATGGCGGAGTTGCGACAGATGATGGGAGGTATGCAGGAGCTACGTCAGATGGTAGGATCCCTAGTTGCAGCCAGTCGTACACCGAGGCCGGATGACGCACCTACTACATCACAGACGACCATGATACCTGCTCCTACTACTACCACCGTGGCCATTCCGGTTTCACTACAGGATTTCATGAGGCTGAGACCTCCAGTATTCACCGGCACCGAGGCAGTGGAGGACCCACAGACGTTCCTTGACAGTTTAGCCAGGATCTGCCGTTTGCTGAGATGTTCGGATGATCGATGGGTAGAGCTTGCGAGTTTCCGATTAGAAGGTCTCGCGCAGACATGGTAGGAGTCAGTCTTGAGAGGTCGAGCTGCAGGTCTGCCGCCTATGACTTGGGTCGAGTTTACAGCGGTCTTTCTAGCCCGTTTCCTTCCAGAGAGCGTTCGTGACGCCAGAGCTCGTAGCTTCGAGGCCTTAGTCAAGACACCTGGGATGACGGTGTCTGAGTATGACATCCAGTTTACACAGTTATCCCGATATGCTCAGTATTTGGTGGATACCGAGGAGAAGATGGTGAAGAGGTTCGTACAGGGACTTGATGCCCAGCTATATCTTGCCATTGGCGCCCAGCACTACGACACTTATTCAGCTGCTATGGATACGGCATTGCGGATGGAGGCACGCATATCACAGACTTCGGCCGTTTCTGGACCGAAGAGGATTCGCACCGATGTACCGTCTCAGAGGCAGCGCGCCAGATTCTTTCCGAGAGATAGGCCTGGCAGAGGATTTGGGCGGGGACAGTTATATGGTTTCTTATCCCCAAGGGCAGCAGCCGTCGCCAGGGTGTTTTGGGTGTGGGAGTTTTCACCATCTTGTCAGAGACTGTCCGGCGAGACGACAGGGAGCAGGGACAGTTCCGCATGTGACCCTACCACCATCGCCACCCCCTCCACAGAGAGCCCTACTTCTTACCACAGGCGATGCTCCACGCCAGTTAGGTGCACCCAGAGGCCGTGGACGTGGCAGTCCTGTTCAGAGAGGACAAGGAGGCAGAGGCCGAGGTCGAGGTCAGCCGCTATCGGTGGAGGGCAGGCCCGAGTATTTGCTTTGACACCGCAGGATGCACAGGCATCCAATGCCGTTGTGACAGGTACCTTGCCAGTTTGTTCTTTCGACGCACGGGTATTATTCGACCCAGGTTCCACACATTCGTACGTATCTACACACTTTGCACCGATGTTGGGCCGTGAGTCGTCGTCGTTAGATCAGTCCGCTTGTTGTTAGTACTCGGGTAGGCGAGTCGTTTGTCGCTCGTTTTGTTTTTCGTTTGTGTTCCGTTCGTATCGGGAGAGGGATTCATCGGTTGATTTGATTCTCCTCGATATGTTGGACTTTGATGTGCTTCTGGACATGGATTGGCTAGCCACTTGTTATGCTTCGGTGGACTGCCGTGAGAAGGCAGTCAGATTTAGCTTTCCGGGAGAGCCAGTCCTTGTTATTCAGGGAGACCGCAGCGTCACCCTTCCAGCTTGATTTCGTCTCTTCGCGCTGGTCAGCTCTTGCGGAAGGATGTCAAGGATTCTTAGCGTATATTTGTGATACTCGAGCTGCAGAGGTTCCGTTAGACCGGGTCCCGGTAGTTTGTGAGTTCCATGATGTTTTCCCTGATGAGCTACCTGGGCTACCGCCTGAGCGCGATGTTGAGTTCTGCATTGATTTGATTCCCGGCTCGGGGCCTATTTCTGATACCGCCTTATCGGATGGGCCCGGCAGAGCTTCGAGAGCTGAAGGATCAGTTGCAGGATTTGTTAGATAAGGGGCTTATTCGACCGAGTGTTTCTCCGTGGGGTGCTCGGTCCTGTTGTCACGAAGAAGGATGGAAGTTTTCACTTATGTATCGACTACCGCCAGCTGAACAAAGTTACCGTTCGGAACAGATATCCGTTGCCATGCATTGATGATTTGTTCGACCAGCTTCAGGGTGCGGGGTATTTTTCGAGGATCGACTTGCGATCAGGATACCATCAGCTGCGAGTTCGACAGGAGGATATACCGAGGACAGCTTTCCGCACGCGCTACGGCCACTATGAGTTTTTGGGTGATGTCGTTCGGACTCATCAACGCCCCAAGCAGCATTCATGGATTTGATGAACCGTACATTCAGGCCGTATCTTGACTTGTTCATCATCGTGTTTATCGACGATATCTTGGTGTACTCTCGGAGCAGAGAGGAGCAACGAGCAACACTTGCGGATTACATTACAGACTCTGAGGGAGCACCAGCTGTTCGCAAAGTTCTCCAAGTGTGCATGCTGGCTGGACAGCGTCGGATTCTTGGGTCACGTGGTACGAAAGACGGCATTTGTGTGGACCCGAAGAGATTGAGGCTGTTCAGCAGTGGCCCCGACCTACATCGGTTACTGAGATCCGTAGTTTTCTAGGGCCTGGCAGGCTACTACAGGCGTTTTGTTCAGGACTTCTCCGTATAGCTGCACCTTTGACCGGTTTGACCCGGAAGGGAGTTCCTTTCGTTTGGACAGAGGAGTGCGAGCGCAGTTTTCAGGAGCTACGGACTTGTTTGACTACGGCGCCGGTATTATCTTTTCCTTCGGGATCAGGCGGATGTGTGGTCTACTGTGATGCTTCGCGAGTGGGATTAGGATGCGTATTGATGCAGCATGGCCGGGTAATCGCTTATGCTTCTCGGCAGTTGAAGAAGCATGAACAGAACTACCCCACTCATGATTTGGAGATGGCTGCAGTGGTCTTTGCACTGAAGATTTGGCGACATTACCTATACGGCGAGTCGTGTCAGATATTCACCGATCACAAGAGCTTAAAGTACATATTTCAGCAGCGAGACCTGAACCTCAGACAGCGTCGTTGGATGGAGTTGGTGAAAGACTACGACTGCGAGATCTTATATCACCCAGGCAAGACGAATGTGGTGGCAGATGCGTTGAGTAGGAGGCCCGGGGGTAGTCTATCCTTTTTGCGCGCAGTGCAGAGGCAGTCGTCAGCAGATTGGCAGATGTTATGCGACAGCCGAGTTGAGTTCGAGTTCACTCAGACAGGGGGACAGCTCGTGCATGTTCGTGCACGCCACAGTTGCTTGACCGTATATATGAGGCACAGCGCTAGTGACGACCGTTGCTCAGAGATCATGGCACAGATGGGACAGGGCAGATTTTCCGAGTTCGTGATTGACGATCAGGGGATTTTACGATATTGATCTAGACTGTGCGTACCAGATGCTGATGGATTGCGGCGTGACATTCTTGAGGAGGCACACCGATCAGTGTATAGTGTCCCACCCCGGTTCCACTAAGATGTACCATGATATGAGAGAGACCTACTGGTGGGACGGGATGAAGAGGGACATTGCGGAGTTCGTTTCGAGATGCTTGACTTGTCAGCAAGTCAAGGCCGAGCACCAGAGGCCCGCAGGAGAGCTACAGCCGTTACCCATTCCAGAGTGTAAATGGGAGCAGATTTCGATGGACTTCGTTGTGGGTCTACCCAGGACCAGTCGAAGTATGACTCCATCTGGGTGATCGTGGATAGATTGACGAAAACGGCTCACTTCCTACAGTGAAGACCACTTTCAGCTTCGCTCAGTATGCTCAGCTCTATATTGACGAGATCATGCGACTACATGGCGTACCGACTTGTATCGTGTCAGATCGAGGCACTCAGTTTACCAGCCGACTATGGCAGAGACTCCAGGAGGCTTTGGGCACTCGTTTGAGCTTCAGCACAGCATTTCATCCGCAGACCGACGGACAGTCAGAGCGGACCATTCAGACTCTCGAGGACATGCTCAGAACGTGCGTTTTAGACTATTGGTGGTAGCTGGGATCGTCATTTACCTCTAGTGGAGTTCTCCTACAACAACAGCTTCAGGATACTATTCAGATGGCACCTTTCGAGGCATTGTATGGGAGGAGATGCAGATCGCCCGTCTGTTGGTCAGAGCTCAGCGTGAGCAGCATTTGGGGCCGCAGCTTGTTGAGGAGACGACAGCGAAGATACAGTTGATTCGAGACCGGATGAGGGCGGCTCAGAGCAGACAGAAATCCTATGCAGACAGGCGCCGTCGCAGATTAGAGTTCGCAGTTGGCGACCATGTTTTTCTGAGAGTCTCTCCGATGAAGGGCGTGATGCGTTTTGGGCGAAAGGGGAAGCTTAGCCCTAGATTCTTAGGTTCCTTCGAGATCCTCGAGCGTGTCGGCGCTGTTGCATATCGTTTGGCTCTTCCTCCCAGCTTTCCCGATGTTCACCCCGTCTTCCATGTTTCGATGCTCCGCAAGTACCTTCACGACCCTTCGCATGCGATTCAGCACCCGACAGTCCAGCTAGAGCGCGACCTTTCTGTTGCAGAGCAGCCGTGGCCATCCTGGATCGGCAGGTGAAGAAGTTGAGGTCGAAGATTATACCAACCGTCAAGGTCCTTTGGCGTACGCCGAGCAGCGAGGAGGTTACCTGGGAGACCGAGGGCGAGATGAGGAAGAAATTATCCCCATATCTTTGATGGTACGCGTAGTTATATTTTTAAATTCGGGGACCGAATTTCTTTAAGGGGGAAAGATTGTAGCGCCTTGAAAAGTCGTTTTGGTGTTTTCCTGAAAATCGGTGAAAATTCGGTATTTTTCCGAAAACCGTCTTTTGTTATTTTGCAGTTTAGGGCTAATTATACTAAAATGGATAGGTAATTGCTTGTTTTTAGTATCTAATGAGTTACTTATTAAATTTTGGGCATTTAAAAAAATTTCCTATTTTCAACTTTTTTAATATTATTTTAAGCCGGTAAGAAAATACATTAAATTAGCGATAAATACAAATTTTTCCGGGCTAATTTTAATCTTTAAATTATGTTATTAAAATCTAGGTTGTAACATAAATTTTTAGTATTTTATTTTGATTTTTAGCTAATTTTTATTATAGAAAACGAAATTTATTGAATTTAAGCTTAACTTGCAATTTTGAACTTGTAGGGGGTCTTTTTGCATAAAATTTTTTGTGCACTCCCTCTCACTTCTCCCTACCCTAGGCCGGCCATTTCCAGCAGCACATGGGAAAAAAAAAATTCCATGCTCTTTGACTTGTGTTTTTGTGTGGAAATGAGGGTTTTTTTAAGGGTTTTTGAATTGTTAAATGGGTATGGTGCTTTGACTTTGGGAGTGAGTCTTTAGTCCAAATTCACCACACCACTCCCCTCTCCCTCATTTCTGTCCAAAAAATCAGCGCTCCCCCCCCCCTTCATTTTCACTCTCTATTTGTTCACAAATCACCACACAAACCAACAACAACTCAAACAAATACCTTTACACCGAACAAACCTATTCCATCTTCTCAACCCAAATTGGCTCAAATCTTGGAGAAAGATGCATCTGGGAGCTTGTAGCAACATAGGGGTTGAACTTTTGAGGTATAACTTCTAATCAAATGGTTACATTGTAGTTAAAGTATGCTAATTAGAACTTTGAAAATTGTTTTAGTGTTAATTTTAGTGTTAATTGATATAGTTTGGTTAAAGTTGTGTGGTTAGAATTAATTTAGGATTTAGATCACCATTAAGAGATTAATTAAGCTATTCTGTTATCTAGTTATTTTGTGTAGCTTAATCTAAGTGGTTAAATTGCTAATTGGGCTAAAATCTAGTGTTAATTTAGTGTTTAGAAATCTAGTGTTAATTTAGTGTTAGATTCTAATCTAGTTTTTAAAGGTTTATGGTTAGAGTTAAACTAGGGTTTTTAGGAACCATTATTTAGTTAATTAAACCTAAATAGATATCTAGTTAATTACTAAACCAATCTTTAAGGTTACTTTGCTTAAGTGGCTTCATATTATGCTAATCTATGTTAAGCTTGTGTGAAATTTTCATTAAGATTGCTAATTACCAAATTCAAGAAGAGGTTTGTGTATGGAATGTGGGTTTTGTAGCATGGTAAATAAGTTAAAATTTGTGTTTTTGGTGGCTAACTAGTTGTGTGGATTGGATGGTTGTGTTGGACCGTGATAACTTTGTCGCTATTGTCGATGGTTGCACCTAATTGCTATCCTAGCTTACTAGTTTTTACTAAAATGTTGTGATGAATTAATTGCGATGTCTTGATGACATTTTTAGCGTATCCTATGACATTTAGGATGCGTGTGTGCGGATTTTTGAGTGGTCGGGTTTTAGTTTTGCCGGGCGACCAAATCGGCGATTTTTTGGCAGTTTTTGCGATTTTCGCGTATGTTCCGCGCACCTTGTGCACGTTGTACCTAGCTAGTGAACATTAGTATTTTCGTTTGGGTTTTGCGTCAGTCTTGATAGGTAACCTTATGTTTGGTATTGATGTAAATTCCAGGTTCGGTCGCGGAGACGTCAGACGCGGCACGAAAGGGGAAAGCGGTGATTGGACACAGCTAGCTAGGGATTCCGGTGAGTAGATGTAACATCTACGGGGGACTATCGTTGGATGGCACAAGCCGCCCGATAGTTTTAGTAACTTAAAAGATTCCTAGTAATGTTAGTAATTAGGGGTGTAATACTTGTATGATTATTTGCTACATTCATGCCCTATATTGACATACCTATACGAAACCATTTTATAGGACACCTGCACCATTGCCAGGGTTTTTATATGCAGCACGAGCACTATTCATGCTTACACACACACCCTGGTAATTGCCATGCCACCACACTAGATAACCTTTAAATTGAAACCTTTTACTAATTGATACTTAAACTTGTGCTATTGCCTTTAATTCCTTAAAATGAAATCGTAGGATTGCTATTCATGTGCATGTACTTCATCATATTATTTGTTCATGCCTAATCTATTAATCACACATCGCAACTTGATTATTGATACCATATGCATTCATTATCATTGACATATTCACTTATGAGGATTTCTTGAGATTTTATGATATTTCTGGATTTCGGGGAAAAATCGCAAAATTTCTAAACTTATTATATTTTTAAAATATGTAAATTGCGGTTTTCTAGTGATGTAAGTGTCGTCCACCATGAGTTTGCTGTGGTTTTTGAGATCCGTTTCGAGGAGTTGGATGAACCGTCTCGGGTACATGGTGGGCCCGGTAGGGTACCCCGGGGCAAGAAGCTCGTGGTGCTGACGATGAGCCTGGCAGGGGACGGATTACCTACCGGTGACTTCATTGGGCACGAAGGATATCCAGAGGATACCGACCGGGGCCGCGAGAGGATGAGATATTGATATTAAGATGGGTCAGCCGGATGGCTGAGGCCAGAGACACTATGACATGGATTTATGAGATTTGAGACAGCTTTTAGGTGTCGTTGCTGGACACCAGTTCTCGTCGATTCTTTGAGTATTATGCTGGCATTCTAAAAGAGTTTCAAAAACAAAAGAGATAAAATGTTTCTTATATATACCTATTGAGACCTCAGATATTCATGTTGCATACATATTAGTACACTGATGTTGTATACACACCTGCTAGTGCATCCAGTCATACCTGTATTTTAGATGCTAGGATGCTTGTGTGCATGCATACGATAGCCTTTGTAGATGTTATTTATTACTCACGAGTTGGCAACTCACCCCCGTTGTTCCACAGCCCGCTCCGTCAGTACAGTAGCGGCGGGCGCACTTGTTCTTTTGCCTCCTTTTCCTGGACTCGAGGTTTTGCTCTTAGGTGGGTTATATCATTATTGTTGTACCACCTTGTATATTCTTTGTATCTAGTGCACTCCATCTACTGTATCTACCAGTATTATTGTATTTTGACCTAGAGATGAGACTGTGAGGTTTGTGGACTTTTATGCTGTATTTTGGGGTCGAGCTCACTTGAGTCGACATGCTGTTTTTCTTATGCTTCATTATGATTATTTCGCATGTTGTTGCTTTATTTTGCGTGGGATTTGTGACCGCCTTGTGGCGAAGAGCTAGCTCCCGCTTGGGGATGCCTTATTTGTTGGATTCATATATATTTTTGTTGTACCCATTTTGGGGGCCAGTATTTACAAAGGAGACTCTGCCGAAATTTTCGGAAAAATTGATATTGTTTTCAAAAGGGTTTTATATGACTTATTGATAAACTTGTTTCCAATTGATTGGGTTCTCTTCACTCTTTTGCTTATTTGGTTTGGTTTTCTAGGCTTTGGCTTACTTATTTTACGGACGTCTTTAGACGTTTCGTAAACTTAAGTGCCAGTCACGTTCCGTACCCTGCGGGTCGTGACATCACGCCCCGCTTCCCAGAGAATTGGCAGAGGACTCGACAAAACCGCTACGTATTTACTATGAAGTA